>CM076711.1:57064786-58314786 GCA_038501285.1 Penstemon eatonii | reverse complement strand
GATAATCATAGTAGATCCTAATCTTCTTGAAGAAATCATTGACTTTAACTTAGATTCGTTAGTAGATATCGACGATCAGAATAACTTCACTTTCCTTTGAAGAAATCGATGAAATTTCTAGAGGGTATCGACGAATATTATTATCGGAGAGATCGCCGATCATAATACTTAAGGTACGTTTGTAGATTTGGAGATTTCCTCTCGATGCCTCAACGGCTATCGAGGTACGTTTGTAGATTTGGAGATTTCCTCTCGATGCCTCAACGGCTATCGAGGTACGTTTGTAGATTTGGAGATTTCCTCTCGATGCCTCAACGGCTATCGAGGTACGTTTGTAGATTTGGAGATTTCCTCTCGATGCCTCAACGGCTATCGAGGTACGTTTGTAGATTTGGAGATTTCCTCTCGATGCCTCAACGGCTATCGAGGTACGTTTGTAGATTTGGAGATTTCCTCTCGATGCCTCAACGGCTATCGAGGTACGTTTGTAGATTTGGAGATTTCCTCTCGATGCCTCAACGGCTATCGAGGTACGTTTGTAGATTTGGAGATTTCCTCTCGATGCCTCAACGGCTATCGAGGTACGTTTGTAGATTTGGAGATTTCCTCTCGATGCCTCAACGGCTATCGAGGTACGTTTGTAGATTTGGAGATTTCCTCTCGATGCCTCAACGGCTATCGAGGTACGTTTGTAGATTTGGAGATTTCCTCTCGATGCCTCAACGGCTATCGAGGTACGTTTGTAGATTTGGAGATTTCCTCTCGATGCCTCAACGGCTATCGAGGTACGTTTGTAGATTTGGAGATTTCCTCTCGATGCCTCAACGGCTATCGAGGTACGTTTGTAGATTTGGAGATTTCCTCTCGATGCCTCAACGGCTATCGAGGTACGTTTGTAGATTTGGAGATTTCCTCTCGATGCCTCAACGGCTATCGATCTATACGATAATCTCAGTAAGTAACAAAAAGAGCTTTTTCATTAGATTCAAAAATAAGAGAAAGGAAATTACAAGAACAGTTGGAAATATAGACAAACTAAAGAAAATTCCTTAGGCATAGAATTTTCTGAGGTTTCTCCCGTTCCAAGTTCTCTTCACGGGTTCTCCTCCCATTTTGCTTAACCGATACGCGCCTTTTCTGCCAGCTTCGATTATCTTGAACGGCCCTTCCCAGTTACAATCGAGCTTATCCTTTTGTTTGGATACGTCCACTCTTTTTAGGACGAGGTCTCCTACCTGAAAAGATTTTAACCTTACATTTTTATCATAAGCTTTTGCCATGGTGGTTTTGTACGCTTGGATACGGATGGATGCTCTTTCTCGTTTTGCTTCCAGCTGATCGAGTTCGAAATTCCGTTTGTCTGTATTATCCGATTCTTTGTACAGTCCGGTTCTTGGCGACGTGACTTCCAGTTCAGCAGGTGCAACTGCCTCAGAGCCATATACGAGACTGAACGGAGTTTCCCCCGTCGCAGCTCTTTCCTTCGTTCGATTGGCCCAAACGACCCACGGTAATTCATCGAGCCAAGCACCTCCAGCTTCCGATAATCTCTTCTTTAAGAGCTTTACGATCTCCCGATTCGTAACTTCAGTTTGTCCATTTGTTTGCGGGCATCCTACCGATGTAAAACGCAGATCGATTTTGTGTTTCGAACACCAATCCACTACTCTTTTCCCCACAAATTGAGGTCCATTATCGGAGATGATAATTCTAGGTATGCCAAACCTACAGACGATCGACCAATAGAAGTTGATTATCTGAGTCTGAGAGATTTGCTTCAGTGGCACCACTTCTACCCATTTACTGAAATATTCCACTCCTACCAGTAAGTAACGCTTCTGGCCTCGTGCCATCGGTAGCGGTCCAACCAAGTCCACACCCCATTGATCAAAAGGCCAAGCAATCGATATTGATTCCATCTTTTGCGCTGGTTGATTCGGCATGGTGGCATGATATTGGCACTTGGCACACTTTTTAGCATAATTGTTGGCGTCTTTGACCAAGGAAGGCCAATAGTATCCCAGACGCGATATTCGAACTGCTAATGCTCTGCCTCCAGAATGGCTTCCACAAGATCCTTCATGGACTTCCTTTTGTATTAGGTCGATCTGAGAAGAATCTACGCATTTGTGCAATACTCCAGTGACCGATCGTCGATATAATTCGTTTCCAATAATTGCATAGCGAGGTGCCCTATACTTGAGCCTTCTTGCTTCTGTGTTGTTTGACGGGAGGGTTCCGTTCGCTAGATAATCGAGTATCGGGGCTTTCCAATTACCGCGGTCGTCATCGAGATTGAATACGTTCATACCAGAGGCATTCCTTTGGATATCGATGGCAGGTTTCTCCGAAACCAACAGTGTCACTTTCCGAGTTTTGATTCCTTCTATTAGATTCCCGAACTTAGAGAGAGCATCGGCCCTTGAATTCTCTGTTCTCCTTATATATTCGAGTTGGAATGTATTGAGTCGTGATACTTGGTCATTGACCAAGGCTAAATACCTAATCATTGAATTCTCTTTGGTTTCGAAAAGACCCTTAAACTGCTTTTCCACGAGCTGTGAATCGGTGTAAGCGATTAAGTTTTTTATTCCCGTTTCCACTGCCATTTTCAATCCCGCCAGCAAGGCCTCATATTCTGCTTCGTTGTTGGATACAAGGAAGTCTAACTTCAAAGCAAATTCGAGTTCTTCCCCGTTTGGGCCTTGGAAGTAAATTCCTGCGCCACCCCCTGTCGACGTAGAGGATCCATCGACATGCATCATCCATTGCTCTTCTTTGTCTTCTGTCGTGACAGTGCTTTCTAGTACGAAATCAGCTAAAATCTGCCCTTTGACCGACGTCCTTGTCATATAATCGATGTCATACTCTCCTAGCTCAACCGCCCATTTGACAAGCCTTCCCGACGCATTAGGCTTGGAAAGTGTCTGCCTTAGTGGTTGGTTGGTCAGGACAATAACTTTGTGCGACTGGAAGTATGGTCTCAACTTGCGCGCAGTAGTTACGATAGAGAGAGCAAACTTTTCGATCTCGGAGTAGTTTCTTTCGGGGCCTTGCAAGACGCGACTCACATAATAAATTGGGTTGTTTTCTTTTGCCTCCATCCTGACAAGAGCTGAGCTGATTGCTTGTTCAGAAACTGCGATATAGAGGTATAGATCTTCATTATCTTTTGGTTTGGCCAAAAGGGGAGGCGACATAAGATAGGACTTGAGTTCGTCGAATGCCTGGTCGCATTCCTTCGACCATTCGAACTTTTTTGCACTCCTCATTACTTTGAAAAAGGGGAGGCTCTTATCTGCCGAACGAGATATGAATCGATTGAGAGCTGTGATTTTTCCAACAGGTTTTTGCACTTCGTTTAAGTTGCGAGGAGCCTTCAAATCGATGACTGCTTGTATCTTCTCCGGATTTGCTTCAATACCTCTCTCGTTCACCATGTACCCAAGGAATTTTCCCGATCTAACCCCGAAAGTACATTTTGCTGGGTTGAGCTTCATTCCATATTTCCTCATTATGTCGAAAGCCTCTTTAATGTGTTCCAGGTGATCTTTCTCACTTAGGCTTTTGACTAGCATGTCATCGACATATACCTCCATCGATTTACCCAATAGTCCTTCGAACATCTTATTCACTAATCTTTGATAAGTGGCTCCTGCGTTTCTCAATCCGAAGGGCATTACTTTAAAGAAATACACACCCATTTCAGTGATAAAAGCTGTCTTGTCTTGATCCTCTAGTGCCATAAAAATTTGATAAAACCCCTGAAATGCATCCATCATACTCAAAATTGCGCAGCCAGCAGTGGAGTCGACCAAGGAGTCGATTCTAGGGAGCGGATACGGATCCCTAGGACACAGTTTGTTAAGATCTGTGAAGTCATTACACATTCTCCACTTTCCTCCTCCCTTAGAAACTAGGACGACATTGCACAGCCACTCCGTGAATTGTATCTCAGCGATATAATCAGCATCTAGAAGTTTCTTAACTTCCTCCTTTATAATCCTGTTTCTCTCAGGACCAAAATTTCGTTTCTTTTGTCTTGCAGGTCGAGATGACGGGTCAATATTGAGTCTATGAACGATAACCTTTGGATCTATTCCTTGGAGGTCAGTGGTCGACCAAGCGAAGACATCCACATTTTCCCTCAAGAATTCGATCAACTGAGTTTCAAGCCCTTCAGATAATTGAGTGCCTATCCTTGTTGTTTTCGATGATTCTCCTGGTACCAATTCGATCGACTTATGTCCTTCGGAAGGCTCGATTCTTTCGAATTTTCTCTTTTTGGGATTCACTTCCTTCTGCATCTCGCTTCTTTCAGCGAAACATGTCTTCTTTACTTCGTCCACGTCAACTGGTGGCAAAGGATTATTCTGCTGGTCCGCTGGTGACTTTTCGTTGTCAAAAAGAGAGTTTTCTTTTTTATGCTGTTTATCTAAAGATACTGTGTAACAGTCCCAACCCTCCTTTAGATTTCCTCGAACTTCTCCTATTCCTGGAGTGGTCGGAAATTTCATCTTCTGGTGGTAAGTCGAGATTACTGCTTGGAAACTATTTAAAGCTGGTCTTCCCAATATGACATTGTAGGCACAAGGCGCGTCAACAATCAAAAATTTAATCATTCTTGTCCTCGAATTTCCTTCATCTCCCAAGGAAAGAGACAAAGTAATCGTACCCTTGGGAATAACTTGAGCGCCTCCAAAACCCACAAGTGGGGTAGCTACTGCGTCGAGAGGGGTCAGGCCTAGATCCATTCGCTCTAAAGCATCTTGGAAGAGGATATTTGCTGAACTGCCCGAATCTATCAAGATTCTCTTAACAGTAGCTCCTGCGATCTGTGCTGTAATCACCATAGGGCAGTCCGGTACATCCTGGTCATTGAATGATATGAAATCGGGTTGTAGGTCAGACTCATCGAAACCGATCATTTTGTTCTGCTGGGTTGGTCTTATCGAGAACACTTCCCTTCTTTCATTTTGGGCTCTGTCCCTTATAACTCGAGATACCACCCTTCTTGAGTTTTTACTGTCTCCCCCTGCCGGGCCCCCCGAGATCATATTAACTATTGTTCCGGGTTGTGCTCTTCTCGGCTGGTCCTCTCTATCTTTCGAGCGTTGTTCTCTTCTGGCGGGAGATCTCGATCGAGATCGATTATCTTTCTGTCGATTTCTAGGTTGCTCATTTTTTGATGTCTTTACATACCCAGTGAGGTGCCCTTCCGCTATCAATCTCTCGATCTCGTCTCTAAGTTGATAGCAGTCATCAGTGTCGTGTCCTCTTTGTCGATGAAATCGACAATACTTTTTGGAGGCCGGGTAGTCCTTAATCGGAGCCGGCTTTCTTAGCAGGTTGTGATCCTGGATAGCGAATAAGATTTCGGATCTTAGCTTTTTGAGGGGAGTGTAATTATCATAATATTCTCTATTCGACCTCCCCAAACCTTGTCTTCCTGGGATGTGGGGTCTCTCTTCTCTATAGATCTTCTTATTTCTGCCTTCATATGATCGATTGGGTTGCGGCCCCTCCTTTGGTCTATTAGGGATATCCGACGATTGTCCCTCTTCAGGCTTCGTGATCCCAAAGAATGTTCCTCTTAATTTATTCATTTCTTCTTCGTTCATGTATTGGTTCGCCATTTCCATCAATTTTTCATATGTAGCGGGATTTTCTCTTACTATCGCACTGGCGAATCCTCGATTTAAAGTGCTTTGGAAAAGAACAGTAATTAGAAAATCCACTCTTGGCATTTCAACCTTGAGGAGCTCATTGTTAAACCTTCCCATGAAATTTCTAAAAGTCTCCCCTGGGTTATGTATGATTGAGTATAAATGGTTTGCAGGGGGTCTAACAGCTCTCTTACTACCAAACTGACTCATAAACTTATCACAAAGTTGATCATAGTCAAAGATAGATTTTTCCTCCAATCTTCCGAACCAGGACTGAGCCATCCCGGCCAGCGTGGTAGAAAATGCTTTTGCTGCTATATTATCGGAAATGCCGTGAAGTTGCATTTGGAGATTAAATGAGGCCAGGTGTTCATCGGGATCCTCCGTTCCAAAGTAACGGGGTAACTGAGTGGGTAATCTCTTGTCGAGAGGCAACCTTTCAAAGAATATTTCATCACAAAATGGTGATTTCCTTAATCGAGAGTTAGATACTGGAGGTTCATTCTTCTTTTCTTGTTTATCCAATTTTTGGTGCAGCGACCTTACTTCAGAGGCCAATTTGTTGACCTCTCTGACTGATTGCTCCTGTAAGTCTTCTTCTATGCCATGTCTGTCTTGATGTTGATCAGCTCGACTTATCGCTTCGTTTGCCTCGAATCCTGCTCGTGCACCAAAAGCGGCAGCATGTGGGGGTCGTCGAGTTTGAAGGGCGGTTTCTTTAATCTCTGCGAGCCACTCCTTCTTGGCTTCCTCGAGAATGGCTTTTAGGTCGTCTCTCGTAAGTTGCATTACCGGAGGAGCTGGTGGTCTTGAAGCTCCGGCCTCGATATGAGGGGCAGGATCAGGATCACGAATTAATAAATTATCCCCCTGACCCTCTCCGTTTTGATCGCGATTTCCCTCTTTTTCTCGTGCCAGGACTGTTCTCGATCTTGTAGTCATTTTTTTCACGTTCTCAAAGTTATGTTTCCCACAGACGGCGCCAATTGATGAGTATGTTTTCGTTTGGGTGATTATTCCTAATCGAACACGACTCGCCAATATGAGGATCCGCAGGTCAGCTATGCCGGTCCTCGATTTGTATAGGGGATCCTAACCTGAAAACAAAGATAACTACGTCAGGTTAATGCCGGTGGTTACCCGGCGATAACCCTCCGATGCTTAAGTAAGTTTCGAGACAAGTTGGGAAGTCGGAGCGTATTTAATGCTTAGCAGTGCGTACCTTTAATTTTATTTATGAGAGCTATTTATAGTTTCAGGATTGATCACCGGGTCGAATTAGGATTGGACGTTTCGGTTCGAATATGGGTGCTCCGTATTTTACTTGATCCGATTATAAACGGGTTAGCTGTAAGTGAACGTCGATTACTATGTCGGATAAACCGAAGACATTAATGTTAACGCGAACTCGTTGAGGGGAGGTTCTCGATCTCGATCGACGATTGACTGATTCATAGTTGTTTATAATGACGAAGACTTGGTACATCAGTAACAGTATCTCTCTGTTGACTTCTTGTCCTTTGAGAAATACCCTCAGCAGGCCTCTCTGCTGATGGAGTTCTTGATGGTGATGCAGGGGATCCAGTCCTTACATCAGCAATTATGTTTTCAACAATCTTAGTGGCTTCAGCAGAAGTCACTCTCTCCATCTGCTTAGTTTCTTTCTTCTTGGGCTCATCAGCAGCCCTCTTCCTTTTAGTCTCAGCAGCCAAACTTGCTGTTTTGACTAACCTCTTTTGCCTTTTGGCAGGAACCTCCTTTGGTTCCTCAATATCAGCTTCCTCAGGCTCACCAGCCTTCCTCTTTTGAACAGGCATGTACTTGGACAATGCCTTAGATTTGTGAATCTCCTTTCCATTCTTCATATCACAGCCCAGTTTTGACAGTAGATAACTGAGAGTGATCCTGTGGTTGGTAGTGGGGCCTTTTCCTTTCTTATCATCAAGAAAGTCAGCTAATATGTACCAAACTATGATGGACCAGTTGATATCCATTCCATAGTAAATGGCAGCCATGATGCTGAACCTCTTCATGGTAACAGCATCTAGTGAGAATGTGCAGTTCTCAATCAGCTTGCACACCATATCAGCCATCCGCTGATATTCATCCTTCAGTTGCTTCTTCCTAATATTTCCAGATAACGTTTCTCCCTCTTTGGCGCAGATTGCCCAGAACTGTTGATGTTTGTCCTCTGTCAGCACAGTGACGTCATGTCGTCCTCTGTTAGGAAGCCCAAACGTCTCGTGAAGAACAGCAGGAGTGATAGTGATAGATTTGCCTCCCACTGAAGCCTTAATCTCCAGTTTGTTGTAGTCAGCTTTCGCAGAGTTGTAGTACTCCATCACTTGGTCAGTCCAGATAATTCCTTCGTGGTATTCAATGAAGTTTACCAGCGAAGCAGCTTTGAACTTTTCGAGCAGTTCTTTCATCAGATTCGTACCAGATTGGTAGTAAGAATCATAGACGAGAAACATACCTTCAGCGGCCATTGTAGATCTGTTGAAGGTTAGAAAAACAAAGGAAATTATGCAGAGAATTTGCAGGAATTTCTCACAAGTACTTTTGAAAGTTTAGGGTTCGTAAAGAGCTACTCGACTGATCAGATGAGGATTTATAGAGTTGGGGTTTTTCGGTTTCCGTGATATCCGCCAACCGTTAGATCCGTTTTTCTGTCAGTGCTGATCGTGCGGCGTCAGTTACGACCTTTCAAATTCAAAAGATATTTGATGAAGAGCGGGAATATGTACCGCCCAACAGTTACTTATAAAAGCGTGTTTTGAATATACGTTTTAAACAGTTCCGCTTTTATTGAAGTAATCAGATGAGTAACATAAATACTTATCTGATGGACTACTGTCCTGATGACAATGCTGTTATCAGAGAATGCCAATAGCTGATAACCTTCCTCAGCTGTTTGTCAATCCAGCTAGATAAAATACCTTTAATCTTCGATAGTTGAGTCTTCTGATGAAAACATAACTTCAACCAACTGTCATTAACAAATTTCATCTTTCATTCAGAAGTACCGCTAGTCTTACACGTTCCCCCTGAGTTTAAGAATTCATAAGTTAACTAGTCTGTTGAGAGTTAATCCTTGAAGATAATAACGAATTATTAAGCTGTTGAACTCCAGTCTTCTGATGAGTTCCCCCTCAGCTTATGCTTCCAAATTAAGTAATCCTAACTCAGCTCTTAGAGTTGAGAACCTTACTTCACTTAGAGGTTTAGTGAAGATATCAGCAATCTGATTATCAGTATGAACATACTCAATCATTACATTGCCTTTTTCCACATGATCTCTAATGAAATGATGCTTGATCTCAATATGTTTGGTCCTTGAATGACTTGTAGTGTTCTGAGTAAGTGAGATTGCACTTGTATTGTCACAGTAGATTGGTATTCCACTGATCTTGATGTTGTAGTCTTCTAGTTGATGCTTCAACCAAAGTATCTGTGCACAGCAAGCTCCAGCAGCTATATATTCAGCTTCAGCAGTAGATATAGAGACTGAGGTTTGCTTCTTACTCATCCATGAGATCAGACGACTGCCTAAGAACTGACAGGCACCTGTTGTGCTCTTTCTGTCAATCTTGCAGCCAGCAAGGTCTGAATCTGAATAGCCAACTAGTTCAAATCCAGATTCTCTAGGATACCATAATCCCAGTTCTTGAGTGCCTTTAACATACTTCAATATCCTCTTGGCAGCTAAGAGATGAGATTCTTTGGGGTTTGATTGAAATCTTGCACAGACTCCAACTGAGTACATTATGTCAGGTCTGCTTGCTGTTAGATACAACAATGAACCAATAATGCCTCTATATTTGGTTATGTCCACTGATTTGCCATCTTCATCTTTATCCAAACGAAGACTTGTAGACATAGGAATGGTAGCTGTTGAGCTAGTTTCCATACCAAATTTCTTGAACAGATCTCTTGTGTATTTTGCTTGGCTGATGAATATTCCATCAGGCAACTGTCTGACTTGCAATCCAAGAAAGTAATTAAGTTCACCCATCATGCTCATTTCAAACTTATTCTGCATCAGCTTGGAGAACTTATCACACATCTGTTGGTTAGTTGAACCAAAAATAATATCGTCCACATATATTTGCACAAGTAATATATGATTTTCCCATTCAATTGTGAACAAGGTTTTATCTACCTTACCTTTACGAAATCCTTTAATTAAAAGAAAATCAGATAGGGTATCATACCATGCTCTTGGAGCTTGTTTCAGTCCATATAAGGCTTTCTTCAGACGATATACTTTATCCTCTTCTTGGTAGACTTCAAATCCAGGAGGTTGTTCAACATACACTTCTTCTTGCAATTCTCCATTGAGAAAAGCAGACTTCACATCCATCTGATAGACAGTGAAGTTCTTGTGAGCAGCATAGGCAAGAAACAGTCTGATTGCTTCAAGTCTTGCTACTGGTGCAAAAGTTTCATCAAAGTCAATTCCTTCTTCTTGACAATAACCCTTGGCCACTAGTCTTGCTTTGTTTCTGGTAACAATACCATCTTCATTCATCTTATTTCTGAATACCCACTTAGTGCCAATTACTCTTTGATGACTTGGTCTAGGAACTAAGTACCAGACTTCATTCCTTTCAAATTGATTCAACTCTTCTTGCATAGCTTCTATCCAGAAGGAATCATTTAGAGCTTCTTCAATTTGCTTGGGCTCTATTTGAGATAGAAATGTGACAAACATGGCATCTTGTGCAGCAGCTCTTCTTGTTTTCACTCTATCTAAAGGATCACCAATAACTAATTCAGGAGGGTGATTCTTGAGCCATCTGAGATCAGGTTGCAAATCAGGATGTTGTCCTCTGTTATGATCTTGCAACACTACTGTTGGAGTTCCAGTAGTAGTCTGTTGAACAGTCTCTGGTCTGTCAGCTGTTAGCAACTCGTCTGTTAGACAATCAGCACTGTGATTTTGAACAGCACTTGAGTTAGCAGCTGAACTTAGATTAGGTAGTATGATGGGAACATATTCTTCATTTCTTCCAACGTCTAACTTCTGTAAATCAGTAGACAGATCTTGATTAGCACTTTGATTCTTTTCAGAAGATTGACTTGGCTCATCAAATACTACATGGATAGATTCTTCTATTAGTAATGTTCTTTTGTTAAACACTCTATAAGCTTTACTAACAGTAGAATATCCTACAAAAACAGCTTCATCAGCCTTTTCTGCAAATGCAGCAAGGTGATTTTTCCCATTATTCAATACAAAACATTTACAACCAAAAATCTTAAAATAATAAATGTTTGGTTTTCTGTTGTTCCAAACTTCATATGGAGTCTTGTTCTGATTTTTGTTGATCATACATCTGTTTTGGGTAAAGCATGCTGTATTTGTTGCTTCTGCCCAAAATCTTTGAGGCAGCTTGGCTTCAGCTATCATGGTTCTGACAGCTTCTTTTAGTGTTCTGTTTCTCCTTTCAGCAACACCATTCTGTTGAGGGGTTCTAGCAGCTGAATACTCATGATGTATTCCTTTGATGTTACAATACTCTTCAACAGTAGAGTTTGTAAACTCTGTCCCTCTATCTGATCTGATCTTCAATATTTTGATACTCTTTTCATTCTGGATCAGTTCCATCAGATTTGTAAGATGTTCCTTGGTTTCACTTTTCTTCTTCATGAAAATCACCCAAGTATATCTTGAATAATCATCCACAACAGCTAGGCAGTATTTCTTTCCACCATTGCTGACTGGATCAATGGGTCCAAATAAGTCCATATGCAACAGCTCCAATATTCTTCCAGAAGATTGGTGCTTCTTTTCTTTAAAAGATGACTTGATTTGTTTACCCTTCTGACATGCATCACAGAGCTTGTCTTTGCTCATGACTGCTTTTGGAATCCCTTCCACCAAATCATTCTTGATTAATCTGTTTATGGTCTTGAAGTTTAAATGATTCATTCTCTTGTGCCATAGCCAACTGACTTCACTTGGTGCAGATGCCACCAAACAAACACTTGAATTCTTGTCAACAGAATTCCAGTCGACTATGTAGATATTTCCTTGTCGTCTTCCAGATAAAATTACCTTCTTTGTACCAATTTGTTCAACGTAGCACTTATCTGTTGAGAAGATGACTGAATATCCCTTGTCACAAAATTGACTTATGCTCAGCAGATTATATTTTAGGCCTTTAACATAGGAGACGTCAGATATCTCTATGTTTCCCTTGATTAATCTTCCTTTAGCTTTAATCTTGCCTTCTTTGCTGTCTCCAAAAGTGACTTTTGGACCATCCACAGCAACTGCATCAGTCAACTCATGTATGTTTCCACACATGTGCCTTGAACATCCACTGTCCAAGTACCAAATCTTCTCTACTTTACTCCTACTCCTAATCCTAACCTACAAAACAAAAATAAAATTGTTTTAGGTACCCTTATTGAGAGGGTCCTGAAGGATTAGTTCCACCCTTGACAACCCAAGATGTTGAAGTCTTAGGCTTCTTAGGTTTCTGAGTTTTAGGAGCATGAACAGTCTCATTTTTATCATAGTTATCAGATAAGTCATGTTGATGATCAGTATGATATGAATAATGTTCATAAGCAGGGTAAGGTGCATGATATGCAGGATATGCATGCATTGGATGAGCAGGGTAAGGTGCATAGTAACTAGGAAATTGAGGTGCATGATACATAGGATGATATGCAGCAGGTTGCACATAATATGACTCATTTCCATACCAAGCATTTTGATTTTTCTTGTTCTTATGCTTCTTTGGTTTACTAGATACTTTCTCATTTGACTTTGACTTAGTTTTACCACTAGTCTGATTGACTTTAGCTTTATCAGCAGACTTCTTAGGATTCTGCTGTTTGGTCTTACTAGTCTGATTTCCTACACTAGGCTCTTTGCTCTTTTTAGCCTTAGGAGATTTCTTCTCCTTTACCACTTTCTCAGATGAGGTAGGTTTAGAAGTTTGAACATACAGAATGACCTTACTATTGTCAGCTGATATGAATTTTTCAGTATGGTTCAACTCTAGTTTATCCTTTTCTAAAGGTGTCTCCTGTTTCTTAGGTGTATGCATGGATGCAACAGTTGACTTATCATGAGACTCAATGATTTTCTCAAGTTCCATGATTTTTCCTTTATATACCTCACATTCAGCTTTCAGAGATTCATGCTCTTGCTCAAGCTGTTTATATTCAGCTGATTCTTTTGGCTTTTCAGCTAAAAGTTTCAGTGAACTATTTTGTTCTTTTAGCAGGATCATCTCTTCCTTAAGCTTTTTATATGCTTCAGCAATACCAGTATTGTTAAGCATCATTTGTTCAAATGAATTAAATAATTCATCATTAAGAGGAGTTACCTCATCCTCAGAGTCATCAGATTCCTTTGCCATCAGGCACAGGAGAGCAGGTTTTTCTTCATCAGACGATTCTTCATCAGACGTGTCTGAATCTGAATCAGATGAGTAGACGGCGGTCAGCTTTTCTGCTTCAGCCATCATTGCCTTGCCTCTCTGATGCTTTCTTTCTTTTCTTATTTTCTTCTCCTCTTCAGTGTACTTTTCTGCTTTTGGATATGGGCAGTCTCTTATGAAGTGTCCCAATTTCCTGCAGTTGTAACACATCAGTTTTGATTTATAATCATCCTTATCCTGAGAAGAAAAATTAGGTTTAGAAGTAGAAGCATTGTTGTATTTGTTTTTCATCTTTCTCTTGTAGAACTTCTTGAAGTTGTTCATCAACAGTGCAACATCTCCAGCAGTGTACTCCTTTTTGTTGAGTAGAGTGGCTTCATCAGATGAGTCCACTTCAGCATTTCTTTGAGCCGGTCTTCTTTGATTTTCAGCAGCAACTAGTGCAGCTGTGGGTCCTGAAGTTGAGGTTTCTTCAATTCCCATCCTTGGCAGTTTATACTCATACGCCTTGAGTACGGAGAACAGCTCTGTTAGAGAAATCTTGCCCAGATCTCTTGATTCTTCCATTGCTGTCACCTTCATGTTGAACTTGGAAGGTAGGGCCTTCAGTACTTTGACAGTGATTTCTTTGTCAGTGAAAGTCTTTCCCAGCTTCAAAACTTCATTCAGAGTTCTGGTGAATCTGGTATCCATCTGATCAATGGTTTCTCCAGACTTCATCTTGAAGTTGTCCAGCTTCTCCAAGGCAACACTGAGCTGATGCTCTTTAATGGCATCATTGCCTTCACTCATGTCACGAACCTTATCCCACATCTCCTTTGCAGTTTTGCAATGCTTGACTTTGTCAAACCGATCATTATCCAGGGCTTTGGTCATGATGAATCTTCCGACTTTGTCCAGGTTGAACAGCTTTATTTCTTCTGCTGTCATTTCTGTTAAGTCTTTTTCCACCACTATTTGAGCTTCATCTACGATGATGGTCTTGGTGAATTTGAATGGACCTTTGATGATACATGTATGCATGTTGTCATTGTAGGCAGCAAGGAAAATCTCCATTCTGATCTTCCAGTCCTCAAAGGACATACCAGCAATGTGGGGAACATGGCTGATACAATCCATTTTTCAAAAAGTTTTTATTTTTCAAAAAGATGCTCTTTTGAAAAGTTTTGAAAACCTTTGAAAAACACTCGGATCAAGCTCGTTGATCAGGCAGCTGATTCTAATGAACCACCTGCTCTGATACCACTTGTTGGTCCCAAGTGGTCAGAAGAGGTTTAGAGGGGGGGGTGAATAAACCTCTTTAAAAATTTTCTTCAAATTTAACTTTAAAACTTTACCCTTACTGAACAGACTAAGCTGATCAGATTTGTAAGTTACAATTCTGTTCGCGAACAAATCTTTGAACAGTCTTGTTGACCACTCGTCTGATGGTTACTTAGCTGATTTAGCAGAAATCAGTTTTAATACTTAGAGTACTTGCAGCGGATTTTCAAAGTGTTTTTCACAAGCAATCTTAGCAGTTTGAAAAATGTTTCCCCAGTTTTATAAACTCCTTTTAACTTCTTTTCAAACAGTTAACTTAACGTGTTTTTATGCAAACAGAAAATATGCAAGTTTAAAAACAATGTAAAAACACAATCAATTTTTATAGTGGTTATATGGATTTAAATATCCTTTAGTCCACTCTTCCAAGTCACTCAGATCTTGGGTTATACTATAATCACAAAGTTTACAGTATACTCTGCTTGCGTCGAACAACAAATGAAACGACCACAAGTTCGCAATAGGAAATCACACAGAAAACCTATCCTCTGAAGTTTGATCACTCACAAAGATGGATCACAACTCCGCACAACACTCTTGATTACAAAATCACTCAGAAGATGTATTTTTCTTGATTCTTCAACTCTGCTTTCGTCAACAAATGACTTAGCTGATGAGTGAGCTGTTCTTGAGACTTAAAGAATTTTGCTTCGTAAATTTCTCTCAGAAAGTGTGTTGCTTACTTCTTCTTCGTCTCTTTCAGCTATTTATACTTGAGGATTGAAAAGTGTCCGTTGAAGAGAGACAGGATTCAAATTCCTCGAGTACTGGTCCTTAAAATCCGCGAACGGCTCTTTTGCAGTCTGTCCGTACTGTAAACAATACTATTCTGCAGGCAGCATTAAATGCACTCGGCTGATGCGAAGCTTTTCTTCAATCATTTGTCTTAAATATCCTCGTACTTCAGCATTTATTACACCAAGGGGCATTTATTACCGTTGGGACCACTTCATGATCTTCTTCACTTGGCTGACAAAAGTATACGTCTGATGGTGAACTCGGCTGATCTCAAACTTGAACACATCTGATTTGAGTCGGCTGATCTTCACTAATCTGATAACTTCACTACAGCAGATCAGAAGTCTTAGACCTTGAAACTTTGACTCTTCTGATGTCTTCATTACTTAGTCAAAATTCCTTGATAAGTTTATCAGCTAAGTTACTCCATACTTAGCCAATTTTACGAAGTTTTGGAATGCATCAAAACCTCCCTTATCAAACTTTCTTTAGTGCCTTCATCTTCATCCTTATCCAACACTTTTCATCCCAAACCCGCCCCATCATAATTCGGGCACTCTGAAGCAGGTACCCGAATTATTGCAGGACGGGACGGGCCGGGATTACGGGTCTCATATTATTTTTATTCATCAATTTTCATCCACCTAACAAAATAATATTACAAGATTACGTAATTATATTTCGTTATTTTCCTTTTGCTAAATCGTATCACTTTTAACTCATTATTACATTAAACATATCATTAAATCATAACGACTATTTCAAATATGTCCAAATACGATAAAAAAGTGAAATCATATAACGAACAAATGATAAAATACAACCCACATCGAGTCTCAATAAGAAAAATATTGGGATTTGGTAAGATAAATAGCCCTAAGCACATCGGAATTTAAAATTTTATAGGATCTCTTACTATATCTTGCCAGGATAATCTCTAGTTGTATATATATGAATATAATAACGACAAAAATAATTTGATCCAAATTATACCTGTCTCCTCGCAAATCCAAGTAGCTCAGCAAAGTTGCTTTTCTCCCTCGGGTGGGTCGATCCAAAGCCTCCTTGTAGTGCCCCACGTGTTGCGCCTCTACGAGTTGATACACCACAATATCACGAAAATTAATATAACCTAATCGACTAGAACATAGGGTATATTAATATCTAGGCTTAGAGAACGAATTGGGAGCGAATAGAAATCGAAAAATTCTTCTAAAGTGGAAGAGGGGGTTCGGGAGGGAGAATTTTTCCTTTGCTTGGTTTTTGCTCTTAGTGTTGTGTGTGAGATATGACATCAAGTCCCCTATTTATAGGTATCTCACTAACCTAGTCCTATTAGGATTAGGACTTTAATTCTCCTACATGGATCATGGTCCTCTTTAGTTAGAAGACTAAGTCTTCCAATTAATCTATGACCCACTTTAATTAATCTACCTAGGCTTTATTTAATTTCCCAATTAATAGTCCAATTAATTAATTAATCTCCCAATTAATTAAAGTAGACTCTAAGTCTTATTTAATTAATTATTCCTTCAATTAATTAAATCCAACTTAATTAATTAACTCACAAATTAAATTCCAATTTAATTTATGATCTTGATCCAATTCCAATCGGATCCATTTAGCTCCAATTGGGTCGACCCACCCATTTTAATCGACCCAGTCGATTATAGACCCAGTCGACTCGGTTGTTCTCTTTTCCTCGCTTTCGCTTCATATGTATTGTGTATGCCCCCGTAGGTTCACCACATAATTGGCCGTGGGTTATAATTAAATATAATTTAATTATTCGAGCAACATCCACTCTAAATCAATTGAACACTCTGTCGGCTGATCATTCCAAAATTAGCACCCCTGCCAATTTGGGAATTCTCCCACACTCCACGGTCGATGTCTAGCCATCAGCCCATGGAGCCCAGTCACTGGTTAATTAATTCAGTGAACCTTTTAACTCATTTACAATTTCCATATAATCGATCAATCTCTCAATCGAGACTTAAGGGTATGGTCTTTCATCGGTCTCCCTTTTATCTTGTCTTGACCTTATGTATTCTGGTCTCGAAATAACCCTATTTGACTTAATCTTTATGAGCTACTTACATAAAGCCGTCAGATACCTTGACCAAGGATTTTACCAGAATTAATTTCTCACAGAAATCCATAGGAGAATTTTCCAACCTATCAAGTCGGGTCAATGGATCATTTGTTGATGATATGAACCTGCATACGAGTTCCTCTATACACAACATGAGTCCTCAGAGACTTTCTGGTAATCTTCAGTCAGTCGGAACTCATATCAAAGCATAAACGTTCTCGCACCAGATAAACCCTATCACCTCAAGTAGTTAGGGATCGTTCCTCGTTTACTATTGCAAATTGGAATAACTTCAACCCCGATATGCGACTACCGCTTCCATAGCGAGTTATTTCCTAATTGGGGTATTCAGTGCACTTGCCATCCCAGCAAGCCACCCACTTATGTGTATCGACTATCCCAGTCACGCTCGTGGACCCCAGCGTTCTCCAGTTCAACGGATTATACACAATAGTGAGAGTCTAACCGAATCCAACGATGTCCTATCTCGATTGGATTCTACAACTCTTGAATATGTTCTAGATCACGGCCTTGGAGATCAGTCCACGGATTATCCCATAGCTGTGTGATCTAAGGACTTCTATCCTCATGCGTAGATATTTATTACATAAGATAAAGATGACCATTTAATAAAGTGCATTTATTAATCAAAATCGAATATGCCCTTATTTATTACAATAAATGCTAGCCGTACAGCTGGCTTCCAGGACACTATTTCTATCAAAAAATCCAATCCAACTACTATCTATAGTTGATACCAAAATAATTTATCCAAACCAACACTTAAATTACACAAAAGTTATAAATTTTTAAACAACTAAAAGTTTAAAATCATACAATGTATATTAATTACTAATAAGTAATGTAAGATTTAAAAAAAATATTAGGGTAAAGTTAAAAAGTTCATTTATTATATAATGTTAATTAATTCTATAAGTAAAGTGTATAAATTATATAATAATAATATTATATAGGCGGGTTCGGGTATTCGGGGCTGGAGAGACTAATCCCAAACCAGTCCCATATTCCCGTAATAAAATACGGGTATTCAAGTTCGGGTTCCCAAACCCAAAAAACACTCGACCCATTCGGGTATTTTAAAAACGGGACGGGTCGGGTTTGGATTACCCGAACCCAACGCCCACCCCTATAAGCGTGTAATACTGTCTCGTTAAAACCTTGCCAAGAAAAATCCACTGGTACAAAAACTTGGACGAAGGAAAAAGAGTACAGTGTAAGTGTCGTTAATTACACGCTCCCCCTGATGCCGACATAAGATCCACAAGTCGGCGCATTCCAATGTTGTAAACCATCTTCCTGAATGTTGTAGTCGGCAATGCTTTAATGAATAAATCAGCAAAGTTGTTACATGACTGAATCTGAAGAACGTCTATATCGCCCTTTTTCTGAAGTTCATGGGTAAAGAAGAACTTTGGTGATATGTGCTTCGTTCTGTCTCCTTTGATACATCCATTTCTTATTTGAGCAATACATGCGACATTGTCTTCATATAATGATGTTGGTATATTCTTTGTTGAAGTCAACCCACAAGATTCTTGAATATACTGAACCATTGATCTCAGCCATAAACATTCTCGACTTGCTTCAGGCAATGTCAAAATTTCAGCATGTTTGGAAGAAGTGGCTGCTAGAGTTTGTTTAACAGATCGCCATGATATTGCAGGGCCACCACAAGTAAATACATATCCACTTTGTGATCTACCTTTGTGTGGATCAGAAAGATAACCGGCATCTGCATAACCTAGTACATGTGCATCGGCATCTCTAGAGTAAAATAAGCCCTTGTTGTTCCACGAAGATAACGCAATATGTGTTTAACTCCATTCCAATGCCTTCGTGTTGGTGCAGAGCTATATCTTGCCAATAAGTTAACCGAGAAGGCTATATCAGGTCTCGTACAATTTGCAAGATACATCAAGGCTCCAATTGCACTTAGATAAGGTACTTCAGGACCAAACAATTCTTCATTTTCCTCTCGAGGACGGAAATGATCTTTCTTTATATCCAAAGATCTAACAACCATGTGACTGCTCAATGGATGAGCTTTGTCCATATAAAATCTCTTCATGATTTTTTCTGTATATGCCGATTGATGGATAAAGATTTCAGTTGATAAATCTTCGATCTGCAAGCCGAGACAAAACTTTATTTTCCCGAGATTTTTCATCTCAAATTCTTTCATTAAATAGTTTGCGGTCTTTGTGAGCTCTTCAGGAGTCCCCACAAGATTTAAGTCGTCCCCGTATACCGCAATAATGGAAAAAATCATTCTCAAATATTTTAATGAAAACACATGGACAAATTAGATTGTTAACGAATCATTTCTTTACGAGATAATCACTGAGCCGATTATACCACATCCGACCAGACTGTTTTAATCCGTACAAGGATCGTTGCAATTTAATTGGATACAATCCATGAGACCTTTGATTATAAGATACTTTAGGGATTTTCATATATATATATATATATATATATATATATATATATATATATATATCACTATCGAGTGATCCATATAAATATGCGGTAACCACATCCATGAGACGCATGTCCAGTCCTTCAGAGACTGCAAAGCTAATCAAATACCGCAATGTGATTACATCAATCACAGGGGAATATGTTTCATCATAATCAATTCCAGGTCTTTGTGAGAATCCTTGTGCAACAAGTCGTGCTTTGTATCTCACAATCTCATTTTTCTCATTCCGTTTTCGTACAAATACCTATTTGTACCCGACTAGTTGCACGTTTTCGGGCGTGCGAACTATCGGTCCAAAAACTTTGCGATTATCTAGCGAGTTCAGCTCAGCTTGAATCGCATCTTTCCATTTTGGCCAATCATTTCTATGTCGACATTCATCAATCTATATCGGTTCGGGATCTTCGGAATCCTTATTTATAATATCTAGTACGACCCCATACGCAAAGATATTGTCTACAATTACTTTTTTTCTATCCCAGTTTTCTCGAGTATTTAAATAATTCAAAGAGATCTCTTCAAATATCGCCTCTTCAGGGGCATCCGTTTCATTTGCCTCTTCCGGGGCATTTCGTAATTCAGACTGATCAGTTATTTTTTCTATAGCGCTTTATTTTGAAACAATTTCCTCTCCAGGAGGAATACATACTTCTGGTATCTTTTTTCTTCGGAGATTCTTGTCTTTCGCGCCAACCGGGCGTCCACGTTTCATTCGTGGTTTTTCATATTGTCCTGGAGGGACATGTCCTTCAGGGACGTCAATCTGTGCTGGTGCATTAACAACCGGTATATATAAGATTTTGTTATTTTCTTTGTATCAACAAATGCATCCGCCAATTGATTTGCAACATTTTGCAAATATATAATATTTCTTACTTCTTGCTCACAGTTATTTTTACGTGGGTCATAATGAGACAAAGATGACACATTCCATTTAATTTCACGCAGTTCTTCAGGAACCGGCTTCTTATCTCCCCCTAACGGGAAGAAAACTGTTTCATTAAAAATACTATCATGATATCTTGCTTTAAATATATCACCCGTCAGGGGCTCAAGATATCTGATAATGGACGGGGAATCAAAACCAATGTAGATCCTAAGTCGTCGCTGTGGACCCATTTTTGTTCGTTGTAGCGGTATATTGGAACATAAATCGCACATCCGAAAAATCTCAAATGTGAAATATCAGGCTGCTGGCCTATCACAAGCTGCAATGGCGAATACGCCTCGAATGAACTTGGTCTAATCCGGACCAATGAAGCAGCATGTAATATTGCATGTCCCCAAGCAGAGGTGGGTAAATTTGACCTCAAAAGTAAAGGTCTAGCAATTAATTGCAACCTCTTTATAAATGACTCAACTAGGCCATTTTGAGTATGAACATATGCAACAAAATGTTCAACATCAATTCCAATTGACATGTAATAATCATCAAATGCCTGAGATGTAAATTCACCGGCATTATCAAGACGGATTGTCTTTATTGAATAATCAGGGAATTGTGCCCTCAATTTTAATTTGAGCAAGAAGCTTGGCAAAAGCAATTGTACGCGTTGACAGTAGGCATACATGAGACCATCTCGAAGATGCGTCTATCAAGACCATAAAATAACGAAAAGGTCCGGAAGGTGGATCTGCAGGCCCACATATATCTCCATGAATTCGTTGTAAAAACATTGGGGATTCAACACCAATCTTCATAGGAGACGGTCTGATAATTAATTTCCCCTGTGAGCATGTCACACACATATTTTCTTGCGGCAAAAGAATCTTCTGGTTCTTTAAAGGATGCCCGCTCGAATTCTTTATTATTCGATGCATCATAATTGCTTCGGGGTGGTCAAGTCGGTCATGCCAAAGCGAGAAAAGTTTTGAATCATTGAACTTCCGATTCAATACAACATTTGATTCAAAAACTCTTATGGTCGCATAATATAAACCCGATGAGAAAACTAGGAGTTTTTCATTTACATGCTTCTGGCATGAAATCATGGATGTGATACAAAGATATTCCATATTCCCCTCATTCATGGTCTCAATATGAAATCCATTCAAACGTATATCTTTGAAACTTAACAAGTGTCTTTTAGATTTCGGAGAGTACAACGCCTCTTTTATCAAAATATTTGTACCACCGGGCAACATCATATTGGCTCTTCCGGAGCCTTCAATTAATGTTGGAGTACCACAAATTGTACTAACATTAGCCTTTGATAAATTCAAGTTCGAGAAATACTTCTTATCTCGAAGAATCATGTGTGTAGTCCCACTGTCAACCAAACAAATATCTTCATCGTTCATGGCTTTCTTTAAAATGTACTCAAATCTTCGGGTTTGAGTCTTTCACCTAGACTTTCTTTCAAGTCTAAAATTTTCGAAGCTTTGTTTCAAGCTTAGAACCTCTTAGGTTTTCCTTCAAGCTTAAAAATGTACTCAAATCTTCGGGTTTGAATCTTTTGCCTAGTGGAGTCACACAAGTAGTAGGCTTTCTTTCAAGCTGAAAATATACTCGAAACTTTGGGTTTGATTTTTTCGCCTAGACATTTTTTTTTCAATTCTAAAATTTTTGAAGCTTTCTTTCAAGCTTAAACTTCAAAGTTTTATTTCAAGCTCAAAATTTATTAGGCTTTCTTTCAAGCCGAAAACAATTTCTTCATTTTCAGGTTCAAGTTATTTATACAACAATAAAGTATGCATATTACTTGTTTGTTAATTTTAATTCTTCTGGATAGAGGCAATTGCTACTTTTCCCCAACTTTTTTTGTCAACTTCTGATGGATGCCGTGTCACCTACAGATGTCGTGAGGACGATCCGAACGGTCAAAATGAAGAGCCTGGTGTGAGAAACCGTCGGTTAAAATTTGAGCATGATCTAACGGTTAATATAGTCGGAATGATGGGAAAACCGAAGTTGCTGTTTGCAAATCCGAGAATATGCCTCTCAAAAGTGTTTGCCTATTTACTCTCTTATTTGTGGGATATATTGTGATAACTTGAAATCGAGTTATAGAGCAAAATCGTGCTGATAACGTGTTATAAAACTTAGGATAAAAGGATAAACAAATTGTAGTAAACAAAGGATCTATATGAAGATATAACAATTCTTCTCATTGATTGTAGATGGTTGTTATTGTTCAAATGAACTCATCGATTTATAGGAGTTCAAGACTAGACATGTCTTACAAAAAAAAGTGATGGGTGGCTTTCACTAGTTAATGCCACACTTAATCCTTCATGTCTTGCCACATATCATATGCAATGCCACACTTCTTCTTATCTTGACACATAACGGAGATATGTGTTAATTCCTTATCCAACCAAGTGCAATAATATTGTCTTGACACCATATAACTTGAAGTATAAAATACAATGACATCCACAACTTATGTATATATTTCATAACAATCTTCTCATATACATTTTGTGAACAAAATGTTTTGCTCCAATAAGGAATCTGCAACAAAAAATAAATCCCATCAAATAAGGGATAAGCATTCACTTCCCCTATTCACTAGATGATGGAAATTCTCATATTCTTATTGTGGATAGGGTTGAAAATCAAATTAAGCTATTCGATACTCGGTTCGAGCTCTTTCGATAAATACTCTTTCAAGCTCAGTTCGTCAAACAAGCTTGAACAAGATTTCTCGTTTGATAACTTTTGAAGCTCGGCTCGAGCTCGACTTGATAAGTTAAAAATTGAAAAAATAAATGTAAAATACCAAGTTACTCGATACTTGGCTCGAACTCGTTCGATAAAAGCTTATTTGAGCTCGGTTAGTTAAGAAATCAAACCAAGATCAAACACAAAATTTGAAGCTCGATAAAATTCAAACAAACTTGAACAACGTATCATTCGATACTACTCCAATCCTACTTGTGGACATACAAATCATGCATCAAGATAAATCTAAAATCTAATCACTCTTCCATACGCTAGCCAATATATTCATCTGCTTTCAAGTACAAATCACTTATTTAAGCATCGTAGGAGGCTACGTAGGAACATCCTAGGCCTGGTCTTTTTCTACTTTTGAAAAAAAAAAAAAAAAAAAAAAAAAGCCTTGGAAGATACCTTGAAAGCTCGATAGCGGAAAATCCAAGGATCCAAAGGTGTAACACCTCTGGCTTAGAAAATACTTAATTAATATTCATAAAACACACTTAGTTAATTTATATATGTATAACCCTTCTTATTTTACAAGATCAACACTTTATTAGTTAATTTACAAGACACTAGTAGATCTCAAAATATTATTACGCCAAGTAAACAAAACATCTTCTTCACTTCTTGCTCTCTCCGGTAAATCTGTAAATAGATAAAGTAGAAACGTAAGTTGACTGGCAACTTAGTGAGGTGGGTACGCGTCTTACATATAAAATTTTGTAAAATTAAGCAAGTAACAATTTAAGAAAATTCAACCAAAATAGCATAGAATAAGTGCCAAAACTATAACAGTAAATATCCTCTTATATCCGGTGTTTTTAAAACCGGATCGGTCATTGAACTTGGAAACTCTACTGGTTACTGGTTCGATCGGTTAGATCGGGTCGACCACTGGTTCAATCGGTATAACCGGTGTGACTTTATTATTATGTAATATTTATATATATATATATATATATATATATATATATATATATATATATATATATATATATATATATATATATATATATATATATATATATTTAGATTATCTAAAATACAATTATAATTCAAAAAAAAATTCATTCTTTGTCAATATAATTTTTTTTTGTTTCATGCAAATAATCAAAATGTCTTAATAATTAAGATCAATGTCAAAAATATAAATCTCAAATATCCCTCAAAGATACATACATTCAAAACAAGACAACAAAATTAAAAGTTCATCATATTTTCAAAGTTTTGGATTGTTCATTTGTGTTCTATTGTTGTAAGTTGATGTTTATATGGTAATTGATTTGCATAATTTCATACAAAAAATAATATTATTCACAATGATGAGAAAATGGCTATGTACTTCTTTATGTAAAAAAATGCGTAATATTGCATTGATTGTTCCTCATTGATTGTTAAAACATTAAAATAATGAATGTTATTCCAATTAAAATATATAAATGTAATCCCTATTAAATGTTAAACAAGAGTTCAAATAAATAATAATCACCCAAAAAAACTCTAAATTTTAAAAAAAAAGAATTAAGTGAACCACTGGTTCACTGGTTTTACCGGTTCACTGATTTTACCGGTTTTGGAGCTGGTTTTATCGTTTCACACTAGTTAATTTGAGGACTGGTTTCTAGGGGGAAATTGGACCGGATTGGAGATCGGTTAGCGGTTGAACCGGGCCACCTGGCCGGTCCGGTCTGATTTTCAAAACACTGCTTATATCTCCTCAAGGCTTTCTTCACCAAACACACCACGATAAGGAGCCACCTTATCAAAACCTGCATGACTAGTCAATGCATCCAACAATGACTACGTATATCCAAAGACCCCGATCTCTTGAATATACGAATCCAAGCCAGGGGTTCAGGACCTAGTCAATAGTCCGTGCTATTCGACTTAATCGCAAAACCGCACAAGCAAAAAATGGGTCCAACAAAACAGCAGATAAATAATTAACATAAACCAATTCGTATCAAAACTACTTCTTAGCAGTACATATGCTATTTCAAAAATTTAAGCATAATATCAATATAAGGACAATAAATAGCACTTTCAAACCTTTTGCTTAAAACTAATGCTGCAAGCCGTACCACTCTAGATTAGAGAACATAAATCTCATTCAATCCAAACATCCTTTCTGCCAACATATCAAATCTCAATTTAGTACATTATATTCTAAAAGTTTAGCAACAGTTCACTTTATTTCCATTATTAGATTAATTTTCATAGAATTATGCTTAAACTATCTATCAACTTATATAACTCTTTCACCCATTTCTATTTAATCAAACTCATCTTAGTACTTATTAACCAATGCATTATCATATACCACTTTATCAAAATTCAGTTTATGAAGAGGGTTTAGTGCTATTAAACCAACATCTATCAACATTTTAAGATTTTATAAACCAACTCTATAACATAGCCTATATATACCACTATTTATTTGAGCATCTAAACTAACCAAGTATTCATAGGAAAGCATTCAAGTAATTGTATCAAGTCATGAAGCTAATGAAATTAATACGGAAACCATTTAACGCGTTTAAATAACGAATCGAGGCAAGCTACCGTTATTTAAATCCCACACTCACCCCTTTTTTTTTTGTTCGAATTTCAAAAAATTACCAAGCAATCATAAGTTTACCCCAACTTCCAGTGGCTCCCGTTTCCTTTCTAGTTGTGAAAATGATGATCCGAACGGTTGAAACGTAAACCCAAGTGTTTAGGACCTTCAGTCAAAATTTTAGGATTATCCAACGGTTGATGATCTCGAAACAGCTGAAAAACTGAGGCTGCTGGGTACAGAGCCGATAATTATCTTAAGTGTTTTGCCTATTTATTTCCCCTCTTTTTCTTTCCTCTAAATCTTTTATTGATTACTTGAAACCTCTCACAACATTATTCTCTGGAGAAGAAAAGGTAATAAACTAAGTTTTCTTTCTTCAATTGAAGAGAATAGAAGCTACATATAATACTCTACATCCAATATAATTCATCCACTTAAAGGACACTCATGTATTCTAATTTGTTGAAAACTCACTTAGGTAAAGAGAGTTGTCACCATTAGGCTTAGTTTCAACCATTAAGTTTATGAGGTTTTGCAAAATACCCCTTAACTATGAAAATTTACAATTTGACCCCAATATTTTCATAAAGTGTACCATTAAATCTCAAGTTGAAAACTCAGTAACTAAATTAAATTCTCAATAATATTCTTGATTTAAAGTTCAAATTCCAGATTAGAAATTTCATCTATGTAGGAATTTTGGGGTTTTTACAGAAGGAAAGCTCAAAACGTAAGATTTTTTACACCCCACATAGCAGCCAGTATGTAATTAAACTGATCTATTCGTACAACGACTGGAGCAGTGGATGTCCCGACACCCGCAATGAGGGAAGTCGCGGCGAAAGCTCTCTGTTGGTTGCTTGCCTAGTCGACGGAAGTGGTGGTGGCTTCCCCTCTTGATGCGGATAACTTATCAAAGGAGGGATATTTCAGCTGGCAAACGTTTGTATCATTTTATTTCATGATGAATCAATATTGTAGTTTAGAATTTATAGTTGAGGAAATTATATGCTTAGACGTTATGATAAACATAGTAAATTCTTAATTTTTATTGGTTCGCAGAATCAGAACACTAAATTTTCGAAAGCATTTTACGTCCCTTAACTTTCACTGATTCGCAGAATCAGGACATTTAATTTTCAACAAGCATTTTACGTCCCTTAACTTTCACTGGTCTGCATAATCAGGACACTTAATTTTTCAGCAAGCATCCGTTAATTTTCAATGGCCTGCGAAATCAGGATACTTAACTTCCGGCAAGCTAAAAACTTCCTATAACTTTTTATTATCAATTTTATTTTTTCAAAAAAAAGTTAACATTAATTTAATTTTATTACTTTTTATAATTGTAAATCTTATTTAATAAACTTAACATTAATGTTTGAAATTTAATAACATTGTAAGAAAATTTAATTTTTTTTTTTAAATTTTACAAGTTTAATTTAGTTTGAGTTAATTTAGAATAATGTAGTTTAAAATGATTTATGAAAATTAAATATTCATTTTCACACAATAAATTTTTAATCATGTGTTAATCCATATAATCACTATATATCTTCTACCTCCATGGCTCTGATACCATTGTGGACCCAGGTACAATCATAATATAAGACTTAGGATTAGATCGGAATAAGTTTTACAAGAAAATAAATCCGTCAAATAATAATCTTGATAAATTCATGTTCAATATCAAAAAGCCCAGAAAAGCGCCATCACACGGCTGAAGAGGGGCAAGGATATTTACTGATAAATCTACAAGATTATTCTTGCCAGAAATATCCACTCAACCATAATCCTAACTTCTTATATTATTCATGACCCATGTACAAAATAATACTTTGAACACATGGGGTTTCTGATACATAGCAATATATGGTTCAACACATGATTAAAGAGTATTTAGCCTATCATTAGGCTTAATATAAAACACAAATATAAAAATTTAAAACAGAAAAGTAAAAGAAATACCTCAATAAGGGACTTCAAACCAAAGCTTTTATTTAATTCTTCAATATATTACAAGGTTTTTACAAACTGGAATTTAAAAACTAAAATATAAAAACTGATTGTATTACAAAGTAGTAGTAGTAGAGCGGTAGCGGAAAGATGCTCTCCTAGGCAGCTAATGTCCACCTTATATAGAGTCTGGCTATTCCGGACTTCAAAATTTTCTTCAATCTGATATTTTACTATTTAGAGCACTAAACCACCCGTGATCTTCTTTTCTAAAAGATATATCTCTTTTCCAAAAGTTATGTCTCCTGCTTTATTAAAAGTCACACTATTTAGGAATCTTGAATAATTTCCAATTGTCTTCATCTGCCGACACTTACTGTTTACCCTTTTTGATATTATCAAATAATGTTTCCAGCTCATATGCTGTTTCTAATTCTTCAGCATCATAATCCTCATACGGGTCCTGAGCTTCTCCAGCTAGATCACCAGACGCCATTGTTGTGTCCGATTTTGAATCTTCTTCTTTGAATTCTTTGAAATTCTTTTGGATATCCTTTTTCATGGCTTCCATATATGCCTTAATAATTTCGGCTTTCGACAAATCTTGTTTCTTCATTTTTAACTTTCCAGATATTACTTGGAAGGGATTAGAAGTTTCTTCTGTATCTCTTGACTTATAAGTCGACATTTTAGACTGAATTAATTCTTCAGTCTCAGCTCCATATGACTTTCCCGAATTTGGGTCGGTTTTATTCATTTTTTCCCAAAATTTTGAGAATGAAATCCTGTATAAACATGGTGTGTTGTATTCTGTATAACTTACAACTGGGATCCATTTTGAAATCCAAGGTATAGAAAATTCTATAAAGAAGTGCATGGAGGCTATAAGCTCATCAACTTTCTGTATCGCTATTAGCTGAGTCAATTGGGGGGATAAATCTATCCATTCTATATATAATTTTTTCCAAGATTCTGGAAGGATTTGATATGTAGGACCGTGGTATGACCACCACTTTATAAACCAATTAGGAATAGGAGATTTATAAACTTCTCCACATATCTTGATAAACCAAGTATGTTTTTTCTTAATATTCTGGTAATATAACACTTTATCGAATGCTGAGATATAATCCCAGTAATTAAATTTAATAGAAACATTTTTCTCAGAAAAGATATAATCTTTTTCTTTGAAGGTTGATAAACCCCATTCTTGATATGACAAAATCTTTTTTATAATTATTTTGCTAAAAGTATAACTTTTCTGGTCATTAGAAGCAAAGTGAGTAATTTCACAGCTTTCTGTTGCTTTGAGCAAGTTTTCATAAAAATTTCTTTGCTTGTATGACGTAGCAGTAAATTGAGTATTATCCAGATACCTGTTCATTAGGAACCATGGGTCCTCCTTCCATTTTAGATCAGAATGTTCTAAATGAAGTATAACTTCTTTCTTATTATTTTCAGCATAATTTATGTTATCGTCATATTCGTTATCCTGCAAAATATTTGCAAATGTTTGAGGATTTCCTCTTGATGAAGATGATGTGGATGATTCACCCACTCCTGAAATATTTTCTGCAACTAGTCTTTTTCCATGAATTTGGGAGATTATATTCCCCCTTCCTCCTCGACCTCTATAATTTGGAGGCCTGCCTCTATAGTCACGAGGTATCATTACCTGAAAAATCATTTATAAAAATTATTAATTCGCACTAATCTATGTTGATATTCAATAATATCATTTTTATATTTTTCTTTAGCAGCAATATGATTACCACAAAATAAATGAGGAAATTTATCAATAAAAGATATATTATCTCTACAAATATCAATCTTATTTCTCAGATAGGAAATATTCTTTTTTAATGAAATCTTATCAGACTTACTCAAGTGGGGATCATTCATTTATAAAATCCTTGAAGTTTAAGCAATTTATGCTGGCAATACCATATAAGGTTTCTATAAAATAGTATCAATTGAGCCTTATTTTCCTCTGAAACCCTGCTATTATTCTTAGCTTCACTAATTTCTCCCTCAAATCTTTCTATAGCATTCTTAATCTGTCTAACATTTCTTTTATTTGATATAAAATTACTCCTATTAAGAGTATTCAAACAAGGATGTCCTTGACCAATAAGACCATCTCTAAGATAGACTGGTTCACTACTATCAGTAAGGCAATATTCATCTTTCATTCCATCAACAATAAGGTCCATGACCTCTTCATCTTCTGGTTCTGTCATTAATCTCCCTGTAAATATTCACGAGTCAGAAAATCAGGAAGATGATTATCTTCTCCCTTTTTATAATAAATTTCAAAATCAAAAGGGGCTAAATGAGCCTGCCATCTAGCAAACATTTGTTTAGATACATCATGTTTAAAATCTTTATTAAACATATATTTAGCAGATTTGCAATCAGTAAATATTTTAAACTTCTGATTATATAAATCATCTTGGAATTTTAAAACACATTTAAGAATAGCAAGAATTTCTTTCGCAATAGTAGCATAATTTTTCTGGCTATTATTCCATTTTCCAGAATGAAATCTTACTAAAAATATTTGTTTAGTCGTAGGGCATATTTGCTTTTAAACTCCTCCAAAACCTATGTCAGAGGCATCAGTTTCAATAATTTTTTCCCAAGTGGGATTTGCAAGCATTAAACAAGGAAGTGATTTCACTTTACTTTTAATTAACTTTACAGCATTAGTATGGACATCTGTCCAAGGAGTAGGAGACTTTTTAAGTCTATCATATAAAACAGCTGCATCAGTAGCTAAATCTTTATAATAGGATGAAATATAATTTAAACTTCCAAGAAATCTTTGGAGTTGGGTTTTATCAGTAATAACATCAGGAAATTTAGAAGCAAATTCTATACTTCTGTTGATAGGAATAATTTTTCCTTTTTCAATATTATGACCAAGAAATCTAATATTAGTTTGAAAAATAGACATTTTTGGTTTAGAGATAACCAAACCATGCTGAATAACAACTTTTTTAAATATTTCTAAATGTTTAAAATGATTTTCAATAGTTTTTGAAAATACTAGGATACCATCAATATAAACAATTATAAAATCACTATAATGTATAAAAATATCATTCATAATTTTCTGAAATTCAGAAGGGGCATTTTTCAAACCAAATGGCATAACTTTCCATTCATAATGTCCAAAAGGAACATTAAAAGCAGTTTTATATTGGTCCTTTTCACTAATTTGAATTTGCCAATATCCTGATTTTAAATCAAATTTAGAAAATATGATAGCATCATATAACCTGTCTAAAAGATCTTTCTTATTAGGAATAGGATGCCTAATCCATTTTAAAACTTTATTTAAAGGTTTATAATTTATAACTAGCCTAGGTGCTCCTCTTTCTTGTTCACTATGTTTATTAACATAGAAGGCTGTACATGACCAAGGTGAATGAGAGGGTTTTATTAAACCTTTTTGTAAAAGAGATTCTATCTCTTTTTTGCATAATTCTAAATATTCAGAATTCATCTGACAAGGTCTAGCCTTAGTAGGAATTTTCCTTTCATCAAAATCTTCCTCATAAGGAAGTTCAACAATATGTCTTTTTCTTTCCCAAAAAGCATTAGGGTGATCATTACAAATTTCCAGAGATAATTTATTATAGATTAATTTTATTTTTTCTTGCAAAGTATGACTTTGAAGTTTTTCTTCAATAGTAAGAATGTTAACTTCTTGTTTTAAATAATTTAAATGAGAAACTTTATTATCTAATAAATCCTTTAATTCATGTAAAAGCTTAGGCAAAGGCCTAGTAATAAATTTAAAAGTTATTTCTTTTCCTTCAAAAGTTCCTGTAATTCCTGAATTATCAACTCTAGTCAAAGGATAAATCTGATCAATAAAAGGGGTTCCAAGTATAACTTGGTTAGTAATATTTTTAACAAGTAAAAAACTTGTAGGGATACAAACCTTATCTTTGCATATATAAGCTAAAGGGATTTTAAATTTTATATCTAATTTTTCTCCTCCAGCATGACTAAGAGAATTAGTGGTTTTATGAAAATATCTAGTAGGAATTATTCCTTCTTGTATAACATTCATGTCAGCTCCACTATCAACAAGAGCTACAATTTCTTTTCGAAAATGATTATCTATAAGTAAAGTGATTTTTATAAACCATTTTTGCGAAATTATCATATTAAGGTTAGACAAGAAATTATCTTGAATAATATTTTCATCAAACTCATTATGACCATATTCCACATGAGTACTAATATGTTTAACCATTTCTAGACGAGTAATTCTCTCTTCTAACTGTTGATTTGTAGTTTTCAAATTTTAAATCTCTAATTTTAAATTCTTTATCTCTTTATTGAGATCATTAACAGAAGTAGGTATTTCTATGTTCTGTCTTTCTTTCAAAAGTTGATAAACTTTATTCATACTATAAGGTTCTGCAGAACTAATAGGTATAGTAGGTTCGATTCTATTTGAATTTTTACTTGTTGAAGGAATGTCTTCTACTTGCATCTGATCTATAAGTTTCATTCTTAATTCTGGATCTTTAATCTGCTTTAGGAATTCTAACATATTTCCTGAAGTTAAAACATTTATATTCATATTTCTAAATTGAGACAAGACTTTATAATAATCCTCTCTCTCTCCATGTATTTCACAAGTTCCTCCTTGTGCGCAGGAATCACAACAATAACTAGAATCCTGAGAAGCTATTTCTTCCTCTTCTAACACATCAATATTCTCAGAAGAATTATTACTAGAATCATTATCACTATCCTGTGATTCTCCAGGTTCAGATTCAGAATTTATAAGTAATTTTTCTAAATTTTCTTTCATAGATTCATCAATCTTTAATTCATTTATCTTTTTCTTCATTTTACACCTATTAGCGTAATGACCTATTCTACCACACTTATAACAAACAATCTTCTTCTTATTTGAAGCTCTTTCCTCTTTCTTTTTATTCTTTTGTTCTATTTTCTTTTTAGAGAGATGTCTCCTTTTCTTATGGTGAGAAATATTATCAGCTCCTGAGTTAGACTTATAGGTCTTTCCTTTTCTAGAAGTAGTAGGAATATCCATACCAAATTGATTACAAAATTGTCCTAATTGACCTTTTTCATTTAGATTCTGTCTCTTAACCTGTTGATTTAATTTAATCTCATTACATAAAGCTAATCCTTCTTGAATACAGGTACCTATTAACTTACCATAAGTATAATCTTCGTAGGGTATATTAATCCTATCTTTTCTTAGATTCTTCCTAACTCTTTCAGCAAATAGGTTAGGCAATCCATCTATAAATTTAGATTTCCAGTGAGAGTTATTACACTCAGGTAATTCCATGACTCTACTAAGGAAAGTATCCTTATACCATCTAAAATCTGTAAGAGTCTTACATCTTAAATTTTGTAACATAGTTCTTATATTTTCACTATTATCGGAAATTCTTCCAGTAAAGTGTTCTAAAATAGTCACTATAAGTGTATAAACAGCATTCTCAACATTTTGTCCATTTTCCTGTTTAACAGTTCTGTAAATATCTAATTTACTAGTTTCAGATAAATAATTATCCCACCAACCTTTAAGTTGGCCAGTAAATCCTGCAACAATCATTTTAGCAACAGTGCTATCACTATTATTGTTACTTTTGCAAATAGTACTATACATAAGCATCCTATGAGCTAAAGTATAGATTTGTTTTTCAGTATAACCGTCTAAATTCCATTCATAAATATTTTTTCCATTATAACTATTATTAACAGTATATTCTTGTTCTTCATGCAACGTGTCCATAGGGGAAGGTCTCCTATAGTAATATAATCGTTGAGTAGGCCTATCAGCAAATTTCTCAATTTTATTTATCTCATCATTAATTTTTTCTTTGTAGTTATCTCTACTCATTCCTTCCGTAAACTCATAATTTAAAGTATTTAATTTTAATCCTTTAAATTTTTCTTCTAGAAATTTTTCTAGTTCTTTATGCGATTTTAATTTAAAATCTGTTATTTCAGGTGGTGGTTGCAAATGAGAAGTAGAAACGACTCCATTAATGGGCTTATCATCCAAATCTATCATTGGTTTAACATTTTTTATAACCGAGAAGATTTCTTCTACTCTATTATGTAATTCCTTAATTTGATCTCCTAAGATATTCAAATAGAGATTTGTATAATTATTTTGTTGTAATATACTATTTATATTACTGGTTGTAACTTGCAAAGCATCATTTTCTAACAATTTAGAAAAAGCTGTAAAATTTATAGTTTTGTGGTCATTGCCAACAGTAAAAGAACTTTGGGGAGGAAAAACACTCCTTAAAACATCTCCATTAGATAATTTATAAGTTCTTTCTAAAACTGAAATATGATTTTCAAGATATGTCATTACAAACCAAGGAACAAAATGAATAATTTTATTTTGTAAAGTAGTGAATTTATAAAATTCATTTTGAAAATAAGTTTGGTCTTCGATTGAAATATTTTTGAAAAACCATTCTCTAAATAATTTCCATTTTGGTAGATTAAATTCTTTTTTAATTAATTGTCTTGCCTGGGAACCAGGACTAAAATCTATCTTTGGTGTACTATCCATTAAATATCATCAAAGTTTGCTTCTGAGGGAGTTATATCTGCCTCTCCTATATTTCTAACTGATGCTGTAGAATTATCTTCTTCAGTGCTTTTATAAATACCTTTTCCTATATTATCTTTGTTGAGAAGAATTTTTTCAACTTTATCAGAGTATTCTCTAAATTGAGATGTAGAATTTCTAGCAGGAAATTTTTCATAATCATACGAAGTTGAAGTTCTAGTAGGTATAACTAAATCATCTAAAGGTGATATATAAGATCTAACTGAAGTGCTTCTAGAAATATTATTTCTAGTACTATTTTCTATCATTTTTATAGAAATATCTCCTGTTTGAGATTGAAATATAGTAGAAAAATCATTACATATTTGTGGTTTCGGTTTAACCGCATTAGTAATTTTCCAAGTATCAGGAAATGGAATTTCATCCCACTTAATTGTTCTTCTAGTGGTTATATTAGATTTACCAAGATTGGTTTCAATTATGACAGTTTCATTCATTTTCTTATCCATTATCCTACAATTAGGATTTAAAGTATAAAGAGGTTTAAAATAAACTCTATAACAGACACACATAACTTCTGTTCCATGTTCATAGTCATAACCATGAGTTTTAACATTTAAAGTTAAAGCATCAAGCAAATTAACATCAGTTAAGGATAATTGCAAATTAGGATAAACATTAAAATAAACTGGTCCATGTGCCAGACTAGATTGTATTATTCCCATCAAAGATTTTTTCCAATTAAGATTTCTACCATCACGTAGAGCAGCAATAAAACTTTCTGGTAATCCTACCAACGTTAAAGGCTTAAAAGCAATTTGAACTAATCCTATATGAATAAATTTATGAGTATACCTATAAGGCAAAATATCACGCTCATTTAGTAACCTTATGGTTAGTTCATCATTATCCAGAGATATAGACTCTTCCGTAGTCTTAACAATCTGTTTAAGTCCTATTTTTTCAAAAGTACCCATTTTATAAATGGTTCTAGGTTCAATTCTAGGAATAGTCCACTTATTAAGTAAATCTAGATTTTGAGGAATATCATATTCCTGATTCAAACTATTTTTAATATTTTCATTTTTACGGAAAATATTCATTTTCACACAATAAATTTTTAATCATGTGTTAATCCATATAATCACAATATATCTTCTACCTCCATGGCTCTGATACCATTGTGGACTTTATTATTAAGAAATATAAAAATTAGAATTAATTGAAATGAGAAGACTGAATTACTAGATGTTTTAATTAAGTACCTGTAAGGGGAGATCCCTCGTTTCAAGGAACAATTGTGTATGTTGGTTGCCTGCATCATTGTTTATACGGTAGTAGTAATTAAGGATATTTATTCCTTAATAAAGTCGAATCTATGTTTCTTAAAGATTCGCTAGCATATTCTAGCATTTGAATCGCTAGGATCGGTGATGTTTACGAGCCGGGTGAGAAGGTGAATCCGAACGGAAGCTACAACCTGAACTGAAAATACGTGTGGTGAGGAGACTCTTGATTTATTCTCATATCAATTAGTCGCATTACATTAAACGTGATTTTTTCAAGAATTTTATTCATCGCATGATAAATCATCATAAATAATTTTTCATTTGAACAAAAAAATACAATAACAAAATAAGTAATATATTTGTTCGTTGAAAATATATCATATCGTCTTAAGAATATGTTCACTAGGTAAGATGTATATCTTTAATATGTAGTAGAAAAGTGCACGTACGTGTACGTGTGTAGTTAATTTCTTGGTATTTGTTGTAAATTAGAGTAAAATTAATTATATTATGTCATAAAATAACACATATTAATGATTCATGTTCAATTTATTTCCTATAATTAATTTTATTAAAATTATTATATTAAAAAATAATGGCTTTCAAATTGTAATGAAATTTAAAATTAATATCATTCGTCTTTGTACCTGTCAAACACGAGAAATTTTTATCATCATAAATTATAATATGAATATGACATCAAGTATGATACAATAAAAATAATTATGTTGATTTATAAGTTAAGAATCTACCCAAAATTTTTGCACTGTTTGACAACAAAAATTGTGAAATCCTGTTTGTTGATCAAATGCTATTGGATCCATTTTTAAGTAGATTTCGATTATTTTTCTTGCCCTTTCATTTGAAATGCATCTCTTTACTTTCTTTTTTTCGGTACAACATCTCTTCACTGACCTAGGTCATTTTCACTTATTCAATTCATTAGGTTAATTCGTTTTTCGCTGGTTTAATCCCTCATTTTGCCGATTTCATTCATTTTAGTGAAAAAATTCTTTTAAATTTTTTTTTATCGATTAGAACCTATTTTTTTTTTTTTTTAAATTTTAATCGATTTCTTTAGTTTTTTTATTTAAGCCATTTTTTTAATGGTTTGACCTTGTTTTTGTTGGTTGAATTTTTCTCATTTTATTGATTTCACTCGTTTTTACCAGTTTAACCTATTTTCATACGATCTTCATTATATAAATTCACATGTTTTCTTCACCAATTTCACGTGAACTTTGATTGATTTCACATGTTTCACAGACTTTAGTCTTTTTCATCGATTTTATCCATTTTTCACTTATTTTATCATTTTTTCTTTAATTTCATTGTTTCATTGATGTCATCCTTTTTTTCATGAATTTAGCCCGAATTTTAATAAATTTCACATGTATTTATCGAATTTTCAACTAAAATAATTATACAAGTTCAATTACTTTTAATTGGATATCAAATTATTTCTCACACACCGTCACTTGAAAGACATTTCTTAATCGACCTAAGCTATTTTCACTTTTTATATTTATTAGTTTAATTTGTTTTAATTAATTTTTACTGATTTACTCATTTCTTAATCGATTATAACCAATTTTTATTGTTATTCATCGATTTCATTTGTTTTCTCTTTGTCAAACAAAAGAAAATACAATTTTCTACCGATTTCACACTATTTTTTCTAGTTAAACTCTTTTTTTTAACTGATTTTACTTGTTTTACCAGTTTAACTTATTTTTCACCGATTTCACATATTTTTTTGACCAATTTCACCTCAATTTTCATTCATTTCACTTGTCACAAACTTTAATTTGTTTTCACCTATTTAACCTGTTTTTCATTCATTTCACCCATTTTCACTGATTTTTTCATGACTGTCACCCATATTTTCTCGAATTCACATGTATTTATCGATTTTATTGGCACTTTTTAGTAGATTATATTTATTTTTTCACCAACTTCAACTGTGTTCATAACTTTCACGAGGATCGATTTTACATGTTTTCATCAATTACATGGAATTTACTTTATTGATTTTTATCATTTTTTTCACTTATTTGACAAGTTTTTTGTGAAAATATTTCCTTGAAAATTTAAGGTAATACATGTTCTTAATAGTCTTTATATTTTATTTCTCAGCCAAAGAAAAATTGCTTAATTCTCTAAGTCGTAAATATTTTTTGTTCAGTCATAGGTAAGATGCAATTCTGCTTTAACTTTTTATTTTTTTTATATTGTAACATTTATGATATGTAGGATAATTTGATTTTTTTTTATGAGTATTATATTGTACTAAATCTTTAAAAGAAACAAACAATATTTTTTACTTAAAAACATATAGATGATACATATTATATATATATATATATATATATATATATATATATATATATATATATATATATATATATATATATATATAATAGCAACTATTAAAATATATAATAACATTACATTACATATAGATGATACATTATAATAACTTTAAAAATTTATTTTTTTATAAATTAGTTTCCTATGGATATAAGACGTGGGAATTTTTTTTATTTATCTTTTATTAAATTTTAATGTTTTTTCCGATGGATTCTACCCTCCGTCGGAAACTTCCGTCGAATAAATTCCTGTCGAAAAATCCGTCGGAAGCTCCGACGAATGTTATCCCCTTGTGAAATCCGTCGAAAATTTTCAATGGATTTATGTCCGTCGGAAAATCCTGTTTTTCTTGTAGTGGAAGAATGAAATTATAAAAGTGATGTAGAATTAATTTCTAAACTTTTGGAATTAATGGAGAAAATAATTATAATATAATTTTCATGTCCAATTACACCTATTATGACGTTTTGAATATAATCATATATAATTTTATTTTTCTTCCATATTCAGTTTTGGAAAGTTAAACTTTATTTTCCCGTATGGTGTTTCATTAAGGAAAGGAAGTTACAAAATTTTTTTAAATATTGTTCCTATCAATTTTTTGGTAAGAAAATTTAAGAAAAATTCATATCTAAGTTTATTTTATCAGTATTACTTTACAACTTAAATAAAGGGTAATTTTGTCTTCACAAAAAAAGAAAAAAATTTAAATTATTCATACTTTTAGTAGTAAAAAAAAAAATAGTATAAATATAGATTTATAAGATATTCCCGCGAATTTCGACTCGATAAATTAAAAATTAACAAACCAAATATAAATATATCAAGATTTAAGCTATTGGATAACCATTTAAACTCGCTCGATTAAATTCATTTGAGCTAGATCATATTTAACAATGTGTAATTTGATAGGGGTGCACATGGTACGGTTCTGCGATATTTTTTGTAAAAATTTGTACCGTACCAATTAGTGCGGTTTTTAAAAACTCAAAACCAAACTAGAGTTTTATGAACCATACCAACAAACTCGGTTTTGTGCGGTTCCGGTACGGTACGATACGATTTTGCGGTTTTTTCGAACAAATTTTTTTCGTGCAATTTTTCTTATATAGTTGATTACATAGTTGACAATTATATAGAAATTAATAATAATCTTACAAACTATTTTTTTCATTGAATAAAGCATCGGAAAAGAAAATGTTCACAAATTCGACGTTATACTTCGACCTAATTGAATAAAATTAATTGGTTAATTATTTGATCATTGTTTTTGTTATGTGAAGAAACTTACTTTTTTTTTTTTTTGGTGATTCACTATTTGGTATTTGTTGTCTAGAATTTTTGCATTTTAAGTTTTGAACATATAACAAGTTTAATTTGTGCTAAATTAGAGCATATCTTTTTTTAATTGAACGCTAGCACTGTAGTAATTATAAACTATGATGGACTATAATATAATTTATAAATAATATAGTATTCAATAATATTTGAATTATAAATTTAAAAATATAAATTTATAAAATTTAGTTGTAAATTTTAAAAAATGAATAGTTAATTCATGTTTCTTTTCAATTTCGGTAGGTTACGGTTTTTTACGGTATGAGAAGTCTAAAACCAAAACCATACCAAAATATTCGGTACAGTTTTCATCCATACCAAGACCTTCGGTTTTGAGAAAAAAACCTAACATTCAGTACGGTTCGATACGGTCTGGTACGATTTTGAAAACCATGTGCACCCCTATAATTTGAGTATAAGCTCATAAATGCACTGGTCCCAGCCTCTGTTGTCGGTTGAGTCACCATGATTTACCTCCTTTTACAATCCTGTCGGGCAGGGGGTGAGGGGCGCCCGGGGTGAGCGATTTCACTTTTTGGAACAAGAGTATAAGCTCATAAATCATAACGGCCGCCTTCATTTTCTTTTTCTTTTTCTTTTTCTTTTTCCTCGTTGATTCTTCGTTATAAATTCAGGCACCACGGGTTTATTTCGTAACAGACTGAAGCTCCACTTGAAAATGCTGACTCTGATCTTTGCTTCATTGTTCCTCGTTTTCTTCACAGCATTCTTCTTCAAATTCCTCAAAGCTGATGGTAAATTTCATTACTCGTCGAATTATATCTGCAATTAATTTCATCTAAAAATTGTATTATTGGAACTTCCATCAGGTGATCTCACGTTATTGTCTAAAAAACACGTGAAGCGCGATGAAATTGAGGATAAGGTTTGGATATTTAATTGTTCATCCAATTTATTGGTATTACAGATGTGTTAATTTAGGTTTTGTGTGAGTAGCAAATTTGATTTTGTTTTGGCATGGATAAATAGGTTATTTGGATTACTGGAGCAAGTCGTGGTATTGGTACGTTGCAAATGGTTTTCATTCATTAGTTTATTGGAGTTTATCTATATTAATGTGATTGTTGAATGTTGCAATATTATTATTCTTTCACGCGTTTACAGTTCTACTTGTTTGGTACACACAAAACCTCAATTTGGTTTCTAGACTGGGTTTCATATGGTTTAACTACTAAATTTTAGAATTCTGGACCTTATGGGACAATTTGGATTAGATATGGTTCTTGTCGTGTTCATGATTTAACGGGACGTTTTAGGTAGTAGGGAATTCACTATCCTCCTTTGATAATTTTGTTTGGTATTAATGAGTTCCAATTTGAATTATACCTCTCAAGAATTAATTATTTTAGGCAGATATATTTTGCAATAATTTAATATGGATCAATAAAGAAAATATTGACTATGATCCTATATTTAATTTTACTATGGTTAGTGGAGTATAGTTTCTATTGGTAACGTCATGGTGATTTTAACTTTACGGGAACTCATTAAAGTTTAGATGAACAGTTAAACTGATATTCTGAATTCTGGTTGGATTGGGAAATGTTCAACATTGACCTTTTTAATGATAAGGTGAAGTGCTTGCTAAACAACTCGCCAGTTTGGGAGCAAAGCTTATTATATCTGCTCGAAATGAAGTGGAACTGCAGCGTGTTAAGAAACAACTAACTGGTTTGTGACTATGTGAACCACCTTATTGCTCTCAAGTTTTTTTTCCTTATCTTGATTATGTGATGGCTAAGCCAGGAAAACATGCACCGGATGAGGTGATGATTTTACCTTTGGATTTGTCACGGGGCGAAGAGTATCTAGGAGAGGCTGTACTTAAAGCAGAATCCTTTTTTGAGGGTGCTGGTGTGGATTATATGTTTCATAATGCAGCATATGAGCGCCCTGTAAGTGAATGCACAATATATTCATTGTGCCATTATGATTTGGTAAAACTGGAAGTAAAAGTGTAGTTATATTTGAAATTTAGTAGATGGATTGCAAATTAAATAAAATGGACTAACCTCTAGATATAGAGGAATAAAGATCTAAATAAAATAGATATATAGGAGATAGAATAGAAACAGACTACGATAATTCTGAAATTATATAAGAATTTTTTGAAGCAGAGATGCAAGGTTTTTGTAAATTATTTCCCTTGAAAAACGTTTCTAGGATTTTTTCTTTCCTTGTACACCTGAATCCATCACTTTCTGGGCTGGAGTTAAAAAAGGATTTCTTAACAGGTAAAAGCAATATATAAAGAAGGGATTTATGGCTTGCTGGCTTCATTCAATTTTTTCACTCTTGTACTTCTGAAGATTTGTCGTGATCTGGTTATTTGATTTTGTTCTACTGCAGAAATCGACGGCATTAGATGTCACAGAAGAAAGTCTCAAGGTATCTAACATGGGTAAAAGGTTTTTGATATATTTTATACTTGTTATGGGTGTCTGTTGATTTGAAGTCATATTTAGAGGTTGATGGCTTTATTTTAATCTGATGTCTGATTGGAAGATAAGAAACTGATTAGTTTTGATGCCTGATGAGAAAATTATTAAATGAACTATAACATGTGTAATATAGAAGGCATAGATTATATATTTTCCTCATATGGTTCAGGAGTCATCAACCATTTTTCCTTGTTCATCTTTCAGATTTACACTTCTCAGTCTAACTCCAAATAAATCATTTTCCAGTAAAGATACTACATCGATCACCATTAACAGGGTTGTATGGAATTACTTATCTTAATAATCCCTTTATTGTAAAAGTGACAATACTTACTACAGAAGGATCTACGTCCTTTTAGTGTAAGATAAATGATGTTATGCTGGATGGAACTGTCAACATCTACTGTTGGACTACTTTTGTTTGTATTTGCATGAATTTTCTAATTTAGAAGGTCAAGAGATTCACATTCGTGTGATCCAGATACCCTGAGAATGTGAAGTTTAATAGGTGTTATAGTCAGGCAAAATAGATTCAATTAATTTAATAGATGTGAATTCTTCTTGCATCATCATGTAAGCCTGGATAGCATTAAAACATAGATAATCATGTTCATTGTCATAATTCTTTTTGAATTTATTGTGAACAAAATTTAAACATAAAAGGTGAGTTGGTGACGTCATTTTAATGGAGAGTGCGGTTTTCTCAGAATTACCTGACAGGTTCTTAAATAAAAAGGACTGCAGTATTTAACTATTGGATAGATACTGAAAAGTAATTAGTGCTTTTATAATATTATGTTTGCCATTATCTGCTTCATGCTAGGATTGGGTTTGATAGAAATGGTCTGTTCTCCCAGCAGAGCATATGTAATTACTTCATGTTTCAGTCTCTCATGTACTGCTTCAGTGACATGCGGAATTAGAGTAATGTTAAGATTTGAACCATTATTTGTCTGTTGAGCAGAGGGGGTGTAACCATTGGAATAATCTGCTGTTTTACTAGGCGACATTTGATGTCAATGTTCTGGGACCAATATCTCTGACACGACTCCTGGCACCTCACATGCTGAAAAGGGGAAGAGGGCATTTTGTCGTGGTATGGTTCTGAGGATTCATTCACGAAATGCTTAATCTTCACAAACTGGGGGTTATATATCCAAATGTCATTTAATAGTATGATTATTTTGCTTTCTCACATACTTCCATTTGACTGCTTTCTGTATGTAGATGAGCAGTGCTGCAGGAAAGGCACCTGCACCTGGTCAGGCTGTGTACTCTGCTTCCAAATTTTCTGTAAATGGCTATTTTCATACTCTACGATCTGAGGTATTGCTTCCTCTCACAAGATATTTTAATTCTTTTCCCCGAGTGCCTGTCCTATTTAGTGTTATTTGGGCCCACAACCTAGTAATTAAAAGCAGTTCTTTAAATATGTTGGTTAGTAAAACCCTTCAAGAATGCATCCTTTTTCACCTTCGTATTTTGATGAATAAAGATGGAGAGATTGGTTTAGAACAATTTGTTTGGTAAGGGTATAAAGTTACACTTCTCGTAACCAAATTTGAAGTCAGTGGTACTAGTTGAAGTGCCTACATGTCATCACTTGAAGTAATTAGACGTCATGACACTCATAAAACTTATTAGGTTGAAGACTTTGATCGCCAGAATTACTCTTGATGCTTTCTGTAATCACTCACTTTTTGGCCGTTTCAGCTTTTTCGAAAAGGAATCAAGGTGACTGTTGTTTGTCCAGGGCCCGTGAAGACCTCAGCTAGCTCTGGAACAAGTGCCTTGGAGCAGAAAGGTCCTGCGGAGGTAAATACAATATGTATACTAACAAATGTTGATTGATTCCGCCATTTCTGAAACACTTGGTTTTTAAGACATTGGTCATGTCATATACATGTTTTTCCTATCCTTTTACCTTATTGGTTGGTACAGAAGGGATGATATAAGCCTGATAAGTTTTCTCAACCTTAGTAGCTTCTTGAGTAGGTGCATTGATATATGAATTAACAAACCAACATTGATATAGTTTATACTCTTGTATCTGCTAGTACACACACACATTCACACAACACATATTACACACACACACACATTTATATACGCACAACTTTGTAAAGTAATCCGCCAATGTATTTGCTAAGCCATGGATTGCTTTTTTCCATCAAACCTGATAAATCTTTTGGAGAATCTTTAATTTAAAGGCTTTCTTAGATGTGTTTCTTAACTCCTGTCATTATGGCAACTCCTTTTACTGGAAAACTAGTTGGCTTACTGAAATTCCTCAAATCATTTATTAACTTCCAGAAACGTGTTACATCTGAGAGGTGCGCAGAGCTCACAATAATTGCTGCAAGCCATGGTCTGAAGGAAGCTTGGATATCATATCAGGTTTGTGAGCTGATATATGAAACCTGCTCGTGGTCCATTTAGTTTATCTGTATCTATGAACAGCTTATTGTCAGTGACTCGATTTGGCGTAGAATTGCTGTATAGATTTTTCTCAATTCATAAGAATTCTTTTTTAGTTGAAGGATTAGCAAAACTTGTGGCAAATTCATTAATACAAAACCAAACCACTTGGAAGCTGGTAGTAATTTGTGCAATCACCAATCAAAATTACTCTGAGCTTGTGCCATGACATATTGGTCTAATTCATTGATCTTGGTTGTGAATATGAAACTCAAGTAACTCGGCTCAGTTTGTATTTTAGCTCAGTCCAATTCCCTCTTCTATTGAAGCAAGTTTTTTTCCCCTGGTTTACAGAAACACAATGCTTTCAGTTTTGCATTTCATTTTCAAACATACTTGAACTTTAAACTTCTAAGTTTTCCTTTCTTGCGCAGCCCGTGCTTGCTGTCATGTACCTGGTGCAGTATATGCCAACAGTTGGATACTGGCTCATGGATAAGGTATCTTCACCTACTCCCTATTTCTATATATACCATGTGGCATTGGTAATTTAATTATTTTTAATTTTCCCATCGGAAGTATATCCTTCCTGTCAAACCTAGACCTCATCAAAGTATATTCTCTCTGTCCTTTTCTTGGTAATAATCTTGTTAATTTCCATACTCGTAAGTGTGACATGAGACAGAAATAATTAATATGGTTCTGTGTTCATGGTTGAAAATTGAAATGTTGAGATTGCTTATTATTAAAAACTTATTCTGTTAGTTTAGCTCTCATTTCTTCTTTCTTGTTTATGGCTTTAGATTGGGGCAAAGCGCGTGGAAGCTGCTGCTCAGAGTGGTAACACATACTCAATGAACTTGCTTTTTGAGAAAAAGAAAGCATCATGAAATAGAAAGATCGTCGATGAATAAAAACAAGAGGAAAATGTGATGAAGAGATCAATAGTCTAGCTGTTACACTTTGCTGCAAAGGAATGCAGGATAAAGTAGTCAATGAACACAGTTGAAGTATCATACACCCCCCACCCCCCACCCCCCACAGTCGGTTTTGCTGTTTGCGTTTTGATTCAAGTTCTTTTGTATCATTATCGAATCTCCAACTCCTGTAATATGTTGTAAAAACACCTATTTTGATTTGCAGCAATTTCATCGGTCTTCCACGAGGTAAACGTAAACCTCTTTAAACTTTGAGAAAGGTGAAAATGGGATAATTATGTTTTCCAAGGGTTTAATTTAATTCCATTAGAGGCGCGTCGGACACATTAAATGCGAACCTCTTCCAACAGGAATTCGAACATGAGTTCACTATTTTATATTTTGACTAGTCCGTTTCACTAGATCAATCACCTGTTGGTACATTTTCATCGTTTATTAAAAAGTTCGCTTCAATTTGACTAGGCATTCGGGTCGGGTTTTTTGGGACCTGTCCCAAACCGACCGACTATTTTTCCATTTAGGACTGAAAAATGGGTTTTTCGATATTTCGGGTTCGGGTCCGAACCCGAAAAATATTTCGGGTCGGGTTTCGGGTATTATATTTACACCCGAACGTGTATTTTGGGACCTGAATAAAAATAAAAATTGGCCCAATATTATTATATTTGTGTCTATTGTAACTTTTAATATGATTGTGATATTTTGATGCTTGGAGTTTGATTGTAATATTGTTGAATGTTGAAAACTTACGACTTGTATATTGTGTTTTGTTTAGGAGACATTGATTGTAATATATTTGAAGACTTGAGAAGTTTGTGTTGTGTTTATTTTGAAGTTATTGTGTACAATTCAATGTTTTAATTCATTTATTTTACAATTTTACATAGATATATGTTAAAAAGTAAGATTTATTGTATGTATGTATATATATATATATATATATATATATATATATATATATATATATATATATATATATATAAAACAAATAAAATAAAATTAACAAAAAAGGTGAAATTTTGGGTACCCGAAACCCAAGATTTGAAATACCCGAAAATTTCGTGCACCAGCCAAACCAGGTCGGGTTATGGGTGTGAGAATTCACTACCCTCCACATCGGTTACCCGATCCGAAATAATCAAAACCCTAAATACTCGATCCGTGCCCAGCCCTAGCGTCAAATTTCAAAAGAACAAAAAATATTGTAGTATTTTTTATTTAGTTAAACAAGGGTTGAACTTGTAGGTTTAAGATGTGTAAATTTATTTTTATCTCAAATCATGTTTGTTATGTGAGATAAGTTATGTAAGAGATATATTATTTTATGTTAAATTAAAGTAGTTTATCTTAATTTAATGGTATCAAAAGTTAACGGTCTTCGACACATTTGGTACTTCCGTCAATTTTGTTACGGGAATTATAATTTTGGCAGGAATTTGATAGAAAATTTGCAGAATTAGAATTATATTTATAGATTGCCGCCCCGCATATTTTCTTGCCGACAAACTTACCCCATAATTCACAGGTTGAAGCATTTCAGTCCCAATTCCATATATAGTTATATTATAAATCCTATTTAATAAATTTTAGATGTTATTATTATTAAATCTCTTAAACTAATTAGATTTTACACATAATATATATAAACTAAATAATATTTTATATATAATATGAAATAATAAATATCATTAAATTTATTAGATTTTTAAAATTTAGAAAAAAAATAAAATATTAGATTTTACATATAATATTATATAAATTAAATAATATTTTATATAAAATTCGAAAAAGATATATTATTAAAATTACATAAATATTAAAAATCCTATTTAATTTACTATAACTAAAAAAATAAAATAAAAAATTAAACCATAGCCTCACCCACCCCACCCCTTTCTTAACCCAGGTCGTGGTGGCCTGGGTTCTCCAATCCCAGGCCGCCGATGGCTTGGGATCGGCGAACCCAGGTCTGAGGTGGCCTAGTTAACGATGGGGTGGGGGTCGGGGTGGAGAGGGAGTGAGGGCTAGGTCTTTTAAAAATATATTTTTTTTCAAATTTTATAATAAATGTTTCATAATTTATATATTATATGTAAAATATAATTAGCTTAGAAGATTTTTTTTTAAATTTAAAAAATCAAATAAGTTTAATTGATATTTATTTTTCAGATTTTATAAAAATATTATTTAATTTATATATTATATATAAAATCTAATTAGTTTAAAAGATTTTTTTTTTAAAAATTTAAAAAATCTAATAAGTTTAATTGATATTTATTTTTTCAGATTTTATGTAAAATATTATTTAATATAAAATCTAATTAGTTGAAGAGATTTAATAATTAGGACTGAAATGTTTCAAATTTGTGAATTATGGGATAAATTTATCGGTCAGAAAATATGTGGGATAAACTTTGAAAGAAATCTATAATTATAGGATCAGTTTTGCAAATTTTCCATCAATTTTCCTTTCAAAATTGGGATTTTCGTCCAAAAATTGGCGGAAGTACCAAATGTGTCGAGAGCCGTTAATTTTTGGTACCGAATGTGTATTTATTTTAACTTATGGTAGGTTAACCTTTAAGTAAGGTGACTTATGATACCAAAAGTAAAATTTTCATTTTTTTGTAAAGAATTTAGATTGTAAGTGTTATATCTATTATATTTTATGCCAAATCATATTTGTTATTTAAGATATGTTGTGTTAAAGATGGATTACTTTAAGTCAAATCAAATTATAATTTGTGTTGTTTCTTTTGGAGAAAGAAAATTAATATTTGTTTGGCTTTTGAAAAAATTGAGATGTGATAAATTTATTCAAAAAAGAAAATTTGTTTATCACCAAATATGAAATAAATTTAAAAATACTAGAAAAATAGCCCTAAATCTTCATCTGACAAATGATTTTACTTCTTTTGCTTTCAAAATGAATAATGTTATGTATTTTCAGTTGTAAAAAACTTTCGTTATGATTTTGCTTAGTTCAAAATCTGACAAATGACCGAGTGGTCCCTCTTATCATTAACTTTTGGTCCCTCTTATCATTTAGTTTTTACAGAGTGGTCCTTTTTATATTTTTTTCCCACTTTAGTTCCTACTATAAATTATTTGTTTCACTTTAGTCCCTACTATGAATTATGTGTTTCACTTTAGTCCTTATTAGGTGGTTCCGATAACACGTGACATGTATATGAATATTTTTTAGGGCATTTTCGTCCGTTCACTATTGAGACTATTTAAGATATTGTTTAATTGGTGAACAATTTTGGTGTTTGAAAAATATTTTAGGAATTTTTTTTAGTTTGAAACGAAATGTACGATTAAGTTGGATTGGAATGAAAGCCTGGTTTGGAAGAGATTATATATTTAGTTTTTTTTTTAAATAATTAGTAAGACGAAAATATCTCTGTTAGTTTACTTGAAATGACAAAATTGCCCTCATGAGCATATCACATGTTATCGGAATCGCCTTAGACCACTTGAAAAGGATTAAAGTGAAACAAATAATTCATATATAGTAGGGACTAAAGTGGAAAAAAAAAAACATAAGAGGGACCACTCTGTAAAAAGTTAATGATAAGAGGGACCAAAAGTAGTGTTTACCCTTAGTTAAATCATAATAATTAACTTTTTTATTCATAAACTCAAGATTTTAAATTCTAATTAATATTAATTTTATGATAATAATGTAGGATGAGATAAAAAATGGCTCATATTTAATTATTTAATTCTACTTAACTCTAGTTTAATTTAGTTGGCTTAGTTAAATTTAATTCTTAAATTTTAAGTAATCATAAATGAGTTGATAAATTCTAGACCATAAAGTCTAAAACGAAACTCTTAGGGTGTGTGTGGATGGGTTTTGGCACAGTCCCGCGAGACCGAGTCAAAACCCTTTCAAGTGAGTTTTCGTCAAACCCATAAAAAATCTATTAAAAAACTCACACTAAAACTCTTTAAACCTATATAACATTGATTTGACACATACCAACCTATTTTTTCCCCCAAATCTCACTAAAAAAGACAATGATTTGACACCTATCACCTACTTTTTCCCCTAAACCCCAACATCCAAACCCCAATCCTGTTCCAACTTATTCAAACAACAAAATCCAAAAGTCAAAACCCATCCAAATGAAGTCTCAAATGTTTCATCGAAACCACCCAAACTAATTTTTTTAAATCGAGACTCGCGAAACCGAGCCAAAATCCATCCAAATAGACCCTTAGATCTGGTCTGGGTAAGAGTTTTGGGCAGTGGGTCTCTAGTAGGGCTGTCAATGGGGCGGATTTCAATCCGGATCCGATCCGATTTATTAGGATAATTGTCCGATTAGTGATCCGATGGACCTGATCCGATTAAGAAGATCCGTAATCCGAATTATATGGAGCGAATATGGATCTAGGCTGATCCGATCCGTTACATATCCGTATCCGATATATATTACTATATGTTGTTTATATATTATGTATTTAAATAAAAATAAAAATAAAACTATCTATGTTCCACTAAAATCTTTTACTATATTAAAAATAATTTTAAAAATAAATGCATGAGAGATGTTGGTGGACTGACCAGATAACTAATTGGGTCTACAACATATTAATTTATACTATTTAATAAGAAAAATCAAACCATAACCATTCATCCTTCAATTTTTAACTTCTCTTCCATTTCTCAATATTGAGTTTTCTTCTTCTTTGTCACAGTTTATATCTATTTTACTTATATGTTTGTTTATTCTTTTGTTCTAATTTTTATAGTTTATATTTGTCCATCATATTCCATCTTCTACAATTTTTAGGCAATAGTTTCGATGAAGTAAGTAAAATTTTACATTTTTAATTCATGATGGTGAAATCTGTAAGTGATTTGGAGGAAAATGGACAAAAAAAAAATTAGCTTGCTAAATGGATCCGGATAATTTATCCGGATCCGGGATATCCACCGGATTCGGATCCGAATCCGGTTGCTAATATTCCAGATCCAAGCGAATTCGGATCCGAATCCGAGTAGAAGAAATGGAAATCGGACTCGGATCCGGATCTGTCCTGATCCGGTCCGAGTCCGACCCATTGACAGCTTTAGTCTCTAGAGTAATAGATGACATGATTGGACAAAAGAAAGTTGATAAAACTAAAAGAAAAATAGGGATGAAGACCTTCGATTTGTGAAGCACAAGTTACCTTTAGAGTTGATAAGCCGGGGCCCGGGAATGAGAAGCAAAACTTAGTACTTAAGAGAGAAGATTCGAATATATATATCTACAAAAAATAAAATTGAAAAGTAGTTAAATTAATTTATTGCAACTCCTTTTTTTTTTTTTATGGAATTAATTGTAGTTGTATGCAACTTTTGCACATATAATACTTATATATTTTCTTTGACGTGTATTTCCATACAAATTCATAATAAAGTAAGTCATAGGTAGGGCCAACTCAACAGGGTCTTAGGCCGACATGGTAAAAGTTTGGGGCCCATATCCTAAAAATATTATATTATATCTTACTAGAATTAATTTTATTGTTTTCATATAACATAAGCATTGATTAAATCTTAATTTATTGTTTTCATATAACAAAAGCTAAAACTTATGTAATATTGTATTAATTCACTAAATATGTCTTTTGAGTAGTTGATCATAATTGTCTTAGTTTTAGCTTTGGAAGAATTCTTTGAGAATAAACAATTGCATAAGTTTTATCTTAAATATTATCTTATACTTCAATAAGTCTACTTTAACATGCTTTTGATTTCCTGCTTTCTTTTTTTGTATTTCCTTTTTCCTTTTTCCTTTTTCTTGGGATTATTATTAGAGAAAAGATTTCTCCTCCAGCAAGTTTCCACTTCATTTATTTATATATTATATATATGTAGCTCTCTCCTTGTTGATTTCTTCATGATCATGTGCATACATACAGATAGATACAGTGGTCGTTGATCAATACTTTAAGGTATAAAACTTTTTTAAGCCCATTTTTTTGAAGTAAATTAGATGCTTTAATATTTGGATTTTTAAGCCCAATTTGATTGAATGATGTCACCCACAGAGATTATATTTTGCAATTAAATGGTTGGTTACTTGCTTTGGTTGAAGTTTTCTTACATCTCTCTATGTATGTTTTTGATGTGTGATTTTTTTGGATTCTGATTGCTGATGTTGCTTTTTTTGTTACTCTCACCAAAAAATTAAAAAAAAAAAAAATTGTTCTGTACATTACTGATTTTTGTTCTTTCTTTGAAGGAAATATATTTACTAGAATTGCAAACTTTTCACCAAGACGGCTGGTTGGATCAAGTGGTAGTGACTTGCGACCTTACAGGCGAAACTCAATTTCGAATCCTATGGGAGGACCTGCACTCGAGCTGTAAATACACGATTTAGCACATAAAAAAAATTGCAAACTTCTCAAAGAAATATTGAATTTTGCCTAACTCGAGTCAAATTAATCAGTTATGGAAAATTTTGGTATTTCTATTTACCTTTTTTTGTTGTCTTAATTTGGGATTTTTTTTTTTTTTTAATTATCCCACATGATAAGTGATTGAATTTACAGGAAACGAGCCTTATTTGGATGACCATACTAAATATTTCCCACCAGAATTGGTTAGCTCTTGCAACAAGGGGTCCTCTGTTGAACTTTACCACTACTATTTAGTAACATTAGAGCCCAACTTTCAGTATGATGTAAAGCTTCAAAATGTTGTTCTGGCCGTTCATGAAAGGCTAGATATTGATAACGAAATGTTGGACCTCGATTTAGATGCTGATAGGGGAAATATACTTGTAGGGTTAAAATATATTGGACAAAATGAGTTGACTTCCGATCAGGTAAGGTTTCGACGTTTGAGATCTTATTGGATTGCCATTTGAATTGCTCATTTGAACTTGTAATTGCAGGTTGTTCTAAGTCGGAGATTCCAAATTACCCTTTTCAGGGCTCTTATAGACCATAAGTTTAATAAGCTTAATGAAGACCTCGATGAATTATCTAAGAGAAATGGTTCTCTAGTTTTTGATTATCTTCTTCTCCCATCTCTAGTATGCATTAATCAAAATATATCCATTGATTGGAAATGCATCCGTTCTGTTCTATACACGAGTAATGTTTCCTTGGATGAACACAAGGATTGTTTTCAGAGTAGAGGTTATGGGGATTATCATGTGCACACGAAGAATGGTTTGATGTGTTGTTGCATGTTAGAAAATTCGTTAGTGTGTACTCCGCATAATGGTTTTCTATATTGCATAAACGGCACTTTGGATGGTTTTGATGGTAATTCATTTCTTGATGGAGAATCTATTACTTACAAAAAGTATTATAAACAAAGGTGTGTATATTGCGCTTTAAGTAAGATATTTTTCTATGACATTTGAAGTGATCAAAGCTTCATTGAACAAACTAATTTTATTTGCAGACATGGAATTAATTTGAAATTCGAAAAACAAGCTCTTGTGTATGGGAAACGCATATTTACCGTGCATAATTACCTTCAGAGATGTAGAAGTCAGAGAACAAAAGGTTGAATTATAAGCTCTTATTTGTATTACACATTTATACATAAATTCAGATATGGATTTGATTGAGATTGAATTCATGTTTAACTTTTTTTTCCTTTTTTCATTGCAGAACCAAGTAACAGCTCTTATGAGTTGCCACCTGAGCTTTGTGAGATCATAATTTCGCCTATATCGATTTCTACCATTTATTCTTTCTCATTTCTTCCATCTATTATGCATCGGATAGAGTCATTGCTTATAGCTTCCAATTTGAAGAGTATGGTGATCAAGCCAAATGTTCATATTCCGACCCTCGCTGTATGTATTTCTACTATCTCTTCTGCTTTACATTCTTAACAAATCATCATACTATACTGAATATTATTGTTCAAACAAATTATATTTTAAAATCATGATATATACACTGATGCAACTACTGTTGTTTTTTACATTTTGTATACATTTTTCAGGTTTTGGAGGCAATTACTACAAAGAAATGCCAAGAGAAGATTCATTTGGAATCACTAGAGACCCTTGGAGACTCTTTTCTGAAATATGCCGCTACTCAACAGCTCTTTCAAACATATCAAAATCAGCAAGAGGGCTTCCTTAGTGGGCAAAGAGCGCAAATTATTTGCAATGCTAAATTGTGCAAGCTTGGATGTGAACGCAAAATTACGGTAAAATGAATTGAAAGGTTTATTTTGGCTTGTTATTTTGAATCCTTTGGTTAAAAACAAAGGAATCTCAATTTTCACATGCAATTCGTTCGTTTTACTAAGGTTCTTTGGCTTACTTATCTTTTTTTTTGATAAATCTTTGGCTTTCTTATCAATGATGTGCTTTATTTGCAAAAGGTAAATGAACTAATAAAAGGGCGTCCTTAAAGAACACCCCTTTGAACTGTCGGAAATATTTACCAACGCACCCCATGTAAGGGTGTTCGCGTTAATTTTGGAGCTGTTGAATAGAACTCTAACCTTTTTAAAATTTTTCTTTTTTTCTCTTAAGTAGAGTCTGCTTATCAGCAAGGTAAGACGACTAAGCTGTTTTTGCACTCCGCTTATCAGCAGTCTAGACTACTACGTCAGCTTATCAAACTTAAGTTATCAGATTTTCAAAACAATTATGCAGCGGATAATGTCAATGTGTGTTTTTCAAACAATGTTTTGACTCACATAACCTTTTCAAAATGTAAAGAGAGTTTTACCCCAAATTAAAGATTCCTCAATTTAAAAAACTATTCTTTTAAATGATTTACTCAACTTATGAAATATGCAATGCAAGTAAAATAAATCACACAAAGAATTTTAGCAGGAACAAATCCTCTTAATTCACTATTCTAAATCTCACTGATTTAAGTTATACTAGAAACACAAAGTAACCTAGTACAAAACTTGAGCTTTTACAACAAATAATAAGCCTCAAGTAGAACACTCAGTCCTCAGGAGATTCACTCAAAAAATCCTACTCTAAAGCACTCAGTTAAATAACACTTAAGCTTTATAACACATGTTAAGCCTTAAGTAAGAACACTTAGTTTAGTCACGGAAAATCACTTAGATTATCCTAGCTCTGAAGTTATATCTTCTCACCTGGATTGGATATACACTCCCTACAACAACAGTTGAATATCACTAAGATATAAAAGTTGTTTGATCTTTTTCTTCTACACTTTGCTTCGTCATCAATACATGACTCTGCGAGTGATCAGATGACTCAACTGATGGATACTTGCTCGTATGATATGATCTTTAGTTGTGCAAGTCTCTCTTCAATTTTTGAATCCTCGATCTATTTATACTCTTAGATTTGAATTCTGCCCGTTGAAGCTGTTGGAATTTTTATTTTATTGGAAGATATATGCAATCATGCTGCATTTCTTCAATGATATATTTTGTGTGCCAATTGTGGCTACATTGACTAGCCACTTTAGTGGTCTAGAGAGCCTTTGCTCTCTTGGAGTTGCTCACTTACAAATGACAAAATGAACCCTTATTTATAGTAGTCTAAGAATACTCTAGATACATATTAATGTAGACAGGGACGGATCCAGGATCGGAGAATTGGGGGGGCCGGGTTTAACTGCCATCGAAACTAATTGACAATGATTAAAATATTTTATTTACTTAAGAATAAAATATTACTGAAAAATACATTGAATTCAAAATTCTTAAGTAATTTAGTGAAAAAATTATCGAAGTTCTACACGACGTTCTCACAATTCATAAATTCATCTATGAATAAGTACCAACAATCTCAACAAATTTATTTTCAATGTTAATAATCAAACAATTCACACTAGGTATTGCTCTTTCATTTTGTTTCTACGCCTATTTTTGACCAACTTCATTATTGATCGCACGATTATTATGGTTGTAACATGAAGCGTTAATATCAACGAATCAAACAATCAATTAAAGGTTACACTATATACTTCTTTGTACTTCAATCACAAACATAGCTTAAAAATTATGGATGCAATTTAGCATTAAAAAATTAGAGGACTAATGTGAACTATTTATAAAATAATAGTACTAAATTAATTTTTTCAAGATTCTTGCCAAAACCTAGCTGAATCCGTCCATGAATGTAGATACATCAATGTATCTAACTACTTTTCGGAAATGCTAGTTCCTTGAATTTAAAGTGACTCTTCAATTTAATTCATGCATTGTGGAAATTTCAATTGGCAAAATTACATTTTAATCTTGAGCAACGGTCTTCTTCTCTAACGGCTACAGTTGCAGACTATTATCTGTACACTGTGGTACGGATATGATCACTGTGTCAATCGCATTTAATGCACTAAGCTTGTTACCATTGGAGAGCTTACTGACCGACTTCACATAGCTGATGGGATCCACTATGCTGATGATCACTATGTTGAATCAAGGCTGAACATATCTATCTGACTTGACTCAGTTGATAGTAACCAATCTGAGCTTCACTGATCTGCTGATTCTGGTCACTTAGCTTCCTGACCGTAAGAAAAGCTTACGAAGCTTTTCATACTTAGTTGTTGACACCTTTTTGTTATCATTAATACCTTTTAACTTAATTAACTCAACTGATAAGTCACTTAGATGTTCTTTGAGTTAATAAATTCTTCCAACAGTAGATATCACCTAATAAAATAGAAAAACAAAGTTAAAATAAATTCAGCCTTTTCAAATCAATGCAATACTTCTATTTTAAATTTCAGGGATTTATTCGCAATGAACCATTTGAGCCAAAAAAATGGATTATACCTGGTGCTAATTGCGGAAAATACGTAACAGAAAAAGAGCAACTTTCATCCAAAAAAGTCTATTGTGGGGCCAGTCGGAAGCTAAAAAGTAAGAGAATAGCAGACGTAGTTGAAGCATTGATTGGTGCATTCCTTAGCACTGGAGGTGAATCAGCTGCGTTTTCCTTTATGGAATGGCTTGGCATCAAAGTTGTCTTTGAAAACATACCTTATACGCGAGAATTTTCAGTAAATCTAAAATTACATGTCAATATAGTACAATCTATGAATTCTCTGTTGAACTATTCATTCAGAGATGTTTCTCTTCTTGTTGAAGCATTAGCTCATGGTTCTTATATGCGGCCCGAGATTCCACGTTGCTATCAGGTATTATTAATTTTTGGTTGAAAAAATTGCATTTGATTTTTCCTTTTCGGCATTTCATCATATTAATTATTATACAGCGACTGGAGTTTCTTGGGGATGCCGTGCTGGATTATTTAATTACAATGCACCTTTATCAAAAATATTCTGGCCTATCTCCAGGACTCTTAACCGATCTAAGATCTTCATCTGTGAACAATGATTGCTATGCCCAATCTGCAATTAAGATGGGATTGTATAAACATATTCTTCATGCTTCACCAGACCTACATCGACAGATAATCGACACTGTTAGCAGATTTGAGGAATTACCCTCTAACTCTACTTTTGATTGGGATTCTGAGACTACTTTCCCAAAGGTAAGCTTATATTGCTGCAATATTTTATGTGAAGTCTTATACTCACAAAAATTCCCCCGTGTTCTTTTCTAATTAGCAGAAAACCCCATTTTAACTTTCTGCATAAGTCAATAGAAAGATCATTGTAAATTTTTTAATTGAGCAGGAGGGTTATTGCCAATTTTCAAAGTTAATAGTGGAATTGTTGATATTTTTTTTAGGTTAATACGGGTGTTTTCACATTTTTTTTTGCGGAGTTATAATTGTCATTTTTCCTGCAAAATATGTATTCAGGCATGGGAGGGTTTTTGTTGGCCAATAAAATAATAACATAGGTGGTTTTGGTAACGTAAATGACGTAGGAAAGTTTTCTCTAGTTAGGCAAAGCATAGGGGGTATTTTTGAATTTCGCTCTTTTGTTACCCTTTCGACATTTCTTCACCTTTTATTATCCGGTAGTGCTGAAATATCTAATCTGTAATTTTAATTATGGTTTATGGTCAATGTAGGTACTTGGGGATGTTATAGAATCTTTAGCAGGGGCAATACTTGTGGACTCGGGATATAACAAAGATGTTGTTTTTGAAAGTATAAGGCCTCTTCTTGAACCTATGATCACACCCGAGACGATGAGGCTTCATCCAGTTAGAGAATTGAATGAATTGTGTCAAAAGGAGAACTACATTTTCAAGAAGCCTATAGTTTCTTACCAAAACGGTGTTGCTTATTATACGGTAGAGGTTGAAGCAAATGGGTTCGTGCACAAAGAATCGTGCTCCGGGGTGAATAAGAGGACTGCGGAAAGACTAGCGTGTAAAAACATTTTGAAGTCTTTGAAAGAAAGCATGGCGCCAATGAAAGAAACTAATTTCTAAGAATGTTTGATTAAAAAATAAAAAAATACAAACTAAAGAAAAAAGAAATAGGACTACTACCCGCCTCGAAATACACAAAATCCTAAATACCCGATCTGCGCACAACCCTAACATCAAATTTCAAAAGAACAAAAAATATTGTAGTATTTTTTATTTAGTTAAACAAGTGTTGAACTTGTAGGTGTAAGATGTGTAAATTTATTTTTATTTCAAATCATGTTTGTTAAGTGAGATAAATTATGTAAGAGATATGTTATTTTATGTTAAATTAAAGTAGTTTGTGTAGTGTTTTTAGTGAAAAAAAAAATATTATTTGTTTAACTTTTGATAGAGTAACTTGAAAAAATTAAAAAAATATAAATTTATTATAGAAAATATTAATAATGTTTATCTCACTTTCTCAAAACAAGAAATTAATTTGGGAAGCACGAGACAAATAGACCCAATGAATTATGAGTGTATGAGAATGGAAGTATGAGGTTGTGATTGAAAACTAGATCAAGTTTAGAGAAAAAAATAATTAAGGGCATGTTTGTTTGACATTTGGGAAAGTAGTGGAGATTTGTAAAATAATTTCAATTTACATAATATTGTTTGTTTAGATTTAATGAGAGTAGTTTGAAAAATAAGATAGATATATGTTTTTTTAATAGAGAATTTCACTTTTGGTACCAAAACTTACCTTACTTTAATGATATCAAAAGTTAACGGTCTTCGACACATTTGTTACTTTCGTCAATTTTTGGATGGGAATTACAATTTTGGAAGGAAATTGATAGAGAATTTGCAGAATTAGTCTTATATTTATAGCTAGATTGCTGCCAAAGTTTGCCCCATATATTTTATGGTCGACAAACTTACCCCATAATTCACAATTTTGAAGCATTTCAGTCCCAATTCCATATATAGTTAAATTAAAAATCCTATTTAATAAATTTTATATGTTATTATTATTAAATCTCTTAAACTAATTAGATTTTATATATAATATATATAGACTAAATATATTTTATATAAAATCTGAAATAATAAATATCATTAAATTTATTAAATTTTAAAATTTAGAAAAAAAATTAAACTAATTAGATTTTACATATAATATTATATATATTAAATTATATTTTATATAAAATTCGAAAAAGATATATTTTTAAAATTACATAAATATTAATAATCCTATTTAATTTACTATAACTAAAGAAATAAAATAAAAAATAAAGCCATAGCCTCACCCACCCCACCCCCATCTTAACCCAGTTCGTGGTGGCCTGGGTTCCCCAATCCTAGGCCGCCGATGGTTTGGGATAGGCGAACCCAAGTCCGAGGTGGCCTAGGTTAACGATGGGGTGGGGGTGGGGAGGGGGTGAGGGCTAGGTCTTTTGTTTAATTATAATAAATTTATTAAATATAATTATTATTATTTATGAAATTTTAAAAATATTTATTTCAAATTTTATAATAAATGTTTCATAATTTATATATTATATGTAAAATTTAATTAGTTTAAAAGATTTTTTTTAATTTAAAAAATCAAATAAGTTTAATGATATTTATTTTTCAGATTTTATATAAAATATTATTTAATTTATATAGTTTAAGAGATTTTTTTTGGAAATTTAAAAAATCTAATAAGTTTAATTGATATTTATTTTTTCATATTTTATGTAAAATATTATTTAATATAAAATCTAGTTAGTTAAAGAGATTTTATAATAATAATATATAAAAATTATTAAATACAGTAGGATTTATAATTTAACAATATTTGTAATTGGGACTGAAATGCTTTATATTTGTGAATTATGGGATAAATTTGTCGGTCAGAAAATATGTGGGGTAAACTTTGAAAGAAATATATTACTATAGGATCAATTTTCCTTTCAAAATTTGAATTTCCATCCAAAGATTGGCGGAAGTACCGTGTCGAGAGCCGTTAATTTTTGGTACCAAATGTGTATATTTTTAATTTATGGTACATTAACTTTTAAGTACACTTATGGTATCAAAAGTGAATTTTTTTTTTTAAAGAATTTAGGTTGTAGGTGTTACATCCGTTAAATTTTATGTCAAATCATATTTGTTATGTAAGATATGTTGTATTAAAGATGGATTACTTTAAGTCAAATCAAATTATAATTTGTATTTTTTTTTGAGATAAGAAAATTAGTGTTTGTTTGACTTTTGAAAAAATAATTTGAAAAAATTAAGAGGTGATAAATTTATTCAAAAGAGAAAAACTTGTTTGTCTCCAAATACAAAATAATTTTTAAAAATACGGGATACATAGCCCTAAATCTTCATCTTGGGATTAAAAAGGTGTTATACTCCTATTCATTGTAGAAGATCGCTTTCAAAATGAATTGTTATGTATTTTCAATAGTAATAAACTTCCGTTATGATTTTGCTTTCTACAAAATCTGATATTTCTCGAAGTATATCACTGGTTTGTGGTTCAGAAATGCACTTTAGTAGAATTCCGGATACCGATCTTCTATAGAGTTTTCCTTCTATTATCGTGTACCTTGGCGCTCGATATTTTATTTTTCGATCCTCATTTAGGTCAGGCGGCAGTTTTCCTTCTCGAAGGTAATCCAACATTGGAGTCATCCAGTTCTTCTCTGGTTCTTCAATTTCCATTATTTCAGCGACGGGTGTGTCATCGATGTCGATTGCCGGTGTATTTGAGATCAACCAATTGATCACCCTTTCGTTTTTGCCATCATGTGATCCTCTGAACCTAGAAAGCTGATCTGCCCATTTGTTTTCTGAGCGGGGAATGTTCTGTATTGCGAAATTCCCGAATTTTTTAGTCAGTTCTTTTACTTTGGCGAGGTACTTGATCATATTGAATTCCTTTGCTTTGTATAGACCTTCAATTTGTCTTTGTACCAACTCCGAATCAGTCAATACTTTGAGAGATTTTATGTTGGCTTTGATCGCCATTTCCATTCCTGAAATTAACGCCTCATACTCGGCTTCATTGTTGGTCACCACGAAGTCTAACGTGATCGCATAGTTTATATCTTCCTTATTTGGGACGTTAAAATAGATTCCAGCTTCTCCTCCTTTTCTGCTCGAGGCACCGTCGACATGCATCAACCAGGTATGGTTCTCTACTATCAAGATATCATTTCCAGTACTGGTCGAGTCGTAGGGTTCTTGTATCGAGGTCGGAGTTTCCAATAGGAAGTCGGCCATAACTTGAGCCTTAATAGCGATTCGCGGTTTATATTCAATTTCGAACTGTCTTAGTTCGACGGCCCACTTAATCAATCTACCTGAAGCTTCTGGCTTTGCCAGTACTTGTCTTAGCGGTTGATTCGTAAGTACTACAATTTTGTAGGTTAAAAAGTATGGTCGGAGTTTGCGTGCTGCCACTACTAAGGCCAAGACAAATTTCTCTATTTCCAAGTAAATTTTTTCCGCCCCTTGTAGTAACTTACTTAGGTAGTAAACAGGCTTACGCTCCGTGCCTTCTATCTTTACCAAAACCGAACTGATGGCCACCTCGGAGATGGATATGTAGATGGCTAATAGTGGAGAAGAGGTTAGGTAATCCTTCAGTTGGTTGAAAGCCTGCTCGCATTCTTCGGTCCAAACAAAGTTTTTCGCCTTCCGTAGAGTTTGAAAGAAAGGCAAACTTCTGTCGGCCGACTTGGAGATGAATCTGTTCAATGCCACAATTTTTCCTACTAAACTCTGTACTTGAGAGACTGTCTTAGGTGGTCTCATTTCAGTTATAGCTCGAATCTTTTCGGGATTTACTTCAATTCCTCGTTGATGGATCATATATCCTAAAAACTTTCCTGATCTTACCCCAAAAGTACATTTTGCGGGATTTAACTTCATTCGGTATTTTCTCAATATCTGAAAACAACGATCGAGATGCTTTGCGTGGTCAGCTTCATTCATGCTTTTGACCAACATATCATCCACGCATACTTCCATTATCTTTCCGATCAGCTCCCTAAACATTAAGTTAACCAATCTTTGGTAAGTGGCACCAGCATTCCTTAGGCCAAATGGCATAACAATAAAGCAATATACACCCTGCTCTGTTATGAAAGCAGTTTTCTCCTGGTCTCGCTCATCCATGTAGATTTGATAGAAACCTTGAAAAGCATCCATCATGCTGAAAATAGCAAAACCTGCAGTTGAGTCGACCAACAAGTCGATCCTAGGGAGAGGGTAAGGGTCACGTGGACATAGCTTATTAAGGTCGGTGAAATCGTTGCACATCCTCCATTTATTATCCTTTTTATCCCCTTTAGTCACTAAAACAACATTGCATAGCCAAGCAAGTCTATTTATGTAAAACTTCCATATGGAGCCGCAAACTACACGGGTGGTAGTATAACACATTCGGAGCACGCGCGTAGACTAGTAAGTCACTCAAATTTCTTATTGACATTTGTTTCATATATCTATTGTGGTAACACAACCAATTTATAATAATGTTGTAGAGATAAAAAGGACTGGACGTGTCCCAAGCAAGTCTATTTATGTATACTCATTCGAAGTATGATGAAAATGGAGAGAGAACCATATGGGTCGATGAACGTTCGAAGAATACATATATAAGTCAAATAAACTCATTACTTAGTTTATTGCTTATTAGTAATAGGTGTTATGTTTGATTAAATGTATACTAATGTTCGTGCCTCCTAGAATGCGTTTAAGGAAAAACTCCCGACTCCTCAAGTATCTGAAACTGGTGAATCACAACCAGTCCCTGAAAATGTTGAGTTGCAGGTACGTAAATGCAATAAGTAATTTATGATATTAAATAAATACATTTAGTTATAATCTAATTATTGTTTTCATTTGTAATTCAGACGTGGGTGGAGACTATAGGCATTGGGGAAAAAGGTAGGATTTATGGTTTGAAGGGCAAGGCTCATCGGGTTAGACCTCAGTCATCGTGAACACATTATTCTGAAGCTACTTCTTCCGACCCGGAGCTTGTGACGAGACTTCAAACTCTCGAAGAACAGGTGTCGCAGTGTCAATCAATGAGGGAGGAATACAACAATATGAAACAAGAGCTTGCGGATAATCGACGGGAGGTGGAGGCATATCGTCGAGAGATGGAGGAATTCCGACGTTTGTTTAGCCAGATGCCTACCAAAATGATGCATAAAAAACCCCAGAACCCACCCAAGAACCCACAACAATCTAACGACTCTGACTCCGACTCCGACTCTGATGATTGATACTCTTTATTTTTCTGCTTATGCTGATTGATACTTTTTATTATCCTACATATTTGAACTCCCCTGGTGATGGTTGAGACTAATTTATGATTATTAGGTTTTTAATTTGATCCGTTGAATGGTGTATTATTATGACTATGACTGAGATTATTATGACTTTTAATTAATGATTATTAGTTTTCAATTTAATTTTGGTGAATGATGTACTGAATAGATAAACGGGATAATATTTTTTAATAAATTGGAATTATTTTTTTAATAAAAATAATAAATTTTTCGACAGAAATAAATAAATAAAAATTATTTTTTAAAAAAATAATAAATTTTTCGACGGAATATTCCGTCGAAAATAAATAAATAAAAATTATTTTTTTAAAAAAAATAATAAACATTTCCGACGGGATATTCCGCCTGAAATTAATAAAAAAAAATAATTAATTTCAGACGGAATATCCCGTCGGAAATTAAGGTCAAACAGTTGACCCGAACTAGTTTCCGACAGAAATATCCGTCGGAAGTTGTCCGTCGGAAAATTTTCGACGAACTTTCCAACAACCTTGATCCGCCGGAAATTGCCCGTCGGAAAGTCCGTTGGAAAATCACTGACGAGCATATTTTCGACAACCTTTCCAACGGGCAGTTTCCGTCAGAAAATGCTGATTTCCGACGGAATTTCCAAAAAATCCGTCGGAAAAACCTGCTTTTCTTGTAGTGGCTTGCCCTTGCGTAATAATAATGGAGATACAAGTTACAACATATCAAACCACGAATTTGCTCAAAATAAATAAAATCATGTACTACGAGTATAGGAAATTAGGAAAACAAATTCGGATGACTTTCCAAAACAACCAACTTCAGATAAATTGTTTCTTTACAATAAACAAACACTACAAATATTAAGTCTATGCGAAACAAAAACTTACTGCACTTATACTCAAACAACTTGAGGGAAATCTGCAAGAATGTTAACGATTAAACCAACCGACTTAAATCGTGCTCAACTAAGGGAGGTCCTCTTCCGAGGAATAAACTTATTCGAATCAGTTCTCAATCTTGGATCAATTTGGGAGGAACCGAAGAACAAAGATGTACAGGGGAAGAAAGAGGTACGGAAACAACCGAGTTAAATCGTGCTCAACTAAGGGGGGAACTTCCAAGGAATGAACTTATTGAAACCAATTCTCAAACTTGGATCAATTTGGGAAGAAGAAAGATGTACAGAGGAAGAAAGAGGGCCGGATGTCGGTAATGGTTGTATAAGGTTATATATAAATTATTCAATTTTAATATGGAAGAAGGAGAAGGGTATTTTGGTCAGTGTCAAAATAAATTTAAAGGGTTGCCGATTTTTTCTTGGACACGTGTCGCCCCTCGGTGCCGACCTTATGAAAGGTTGGACATTTAAAAACTAATGAGAGAGTTTCCCGAATTAGTAATAGTTTTTATGTGTAAATGTGTAATACAAATAAGAGCTTATAATTCAACCTTTTGTTCTCTGAGCTTATAATAAGAAATGTATTACCATCAAAACCATCCAAAGTGCCGTTTATGCAATATAGAACACCATTATGCGGAGTACACACTAACGAATTTTCTAACATGCAACAACACATCAAAACCGTTCATCGTGTGCACATAATAATCCCCATAACCTCTACTCTGAAAACAATCCTTGTGTTCATCCAAGGAAACATTACTCGTGTATAGAACAGAACGGATGCATTTCCAGTCGATGGATGTATTTTGATTAATGCATAATAGAGATGGTAGAAGAAGATAATCAAAAACTAGAGAACCATTTCTCTTAGATAATTCATCGAGGTCTTCATTAAGCTTATTAAGCTTATGGTCTATAAGAGCTCTGAAAAGGGTAATCTGGAATCTCCGACTTAGAACAACCTGCAGCAATTATAAGTTCAAATGAGCTATTAATTAAAATGGCAGTCCAATAAGATCTCAAACGTCGAAACCTTACCTGATCGGAAGTCAACTCATGCTGACCTATATATTTTAACCCTACAAGTATATTTCCCCTATCAGCATCTAAATCGAGGTCCAACATTTCGCTATCAATATCTATTATTTTTCAATTTTGGTTTAGTATAATGAAGGTAGATTAGTTAAATCATGATAATTAACTTTTTTATTTATCTAAAATAAACTCAAGATTTTAAATTCTAATTAATATTAATTTTATGATAATAATGTAGGATGAGATTAAAAAAAAATTTGCTCACACTTGATTATTTGTTTCTATTTAACTCAAGTTTAATTTAGTTGGGTCAATTAAATCTAATTATTGAATTTTAAGTAATTATAAGTGAGTTGGTAAATCCTAGACCATAAGGTCTATCACTAATCACAAGACCAGGTCTAGGTAAGAATTTTCCCTAGTACATCCTATGAATTATGATGCAGTAAAAGATACGAAGGGGAGGCAGGGAATCACAGTGGAGCCAGGGCTTTAGCCTTGAAATGCCTCCGAACAGGTTACTATTGGCCTACCATAAACAAGGATGCCGTTCAATATGTGCAAAAATGTCATCATTGCCAAGTTCATGCAAGTATAAGCCATCAACCAGCCGAAAACATGCACCCGATACCTGTGTGCTGGCCATTTGATAAATGGGGAATGGACATAGTGGGACCTTTTCCAATAGCCAGGTCTAAGAAAGCGTATGTTCTAGTCGCTGTCGAGTATTTTAGTAAATGGATAGAATGCATCGCTCTTGCTCGGATAACTCAATTTCAAGTAATTAATTTCCTATGGAAGTTCATAGTATGTCGGTTTGGCATCCCGTGAATCCTAATCTCTGATAATGGAACTCAATTCGCGGGAAAACAAGTATTGGAATGGTGCACTAAAATGGGAATACAACAAAACTTCACTTCAGTAGGACATCCGAGGGCAAACGGACAAACTGAAGTAGCAAACCACGAAATAATAAAATCTTTGGAGAAAAGATTAGGAGCAGCCAAAGGAAGATGGCTGGATGAACTCCCCGGTGTACTTTGGGCAAATCGGACAACAGTCAGGACCTTAACCGGCGAGACCCCATTCAGTTTGGTATACGGCTCGGAGGCTGTAATCCCAGTCGAAACACTAGTCCCGACCCCGAGGATCGAGATGTATGATAGCCAGGAAAATGAAAAAGCTAGAGAAAATGATGTCGACCTGACCGAAGCCTTAAGAGAGAAAGCTGCCATACAACTGCAGGTCGCTAAATCGAATATAGAGAAGGCCTACAATCAAAAGGTGCGCATAAGAACCTTCAAAGAGGGATACTGATGAGGGATATTTTGGGCTCTGCCCTTCTTTACAATCATGCGAGGTCGAGCAGTACTTATCTCGGAAGATCAAGTTCGACCCCGATGCCCAAATACCATAAGTACAGACGGCCCTGGATCCAAAGTTACTGTTGGGCCGAGCTCTGATCCAAACTTATGGGCCGAAGAATTGCATGTCTGCGGGTAGATCACCTAGACCCCGATTTCAGCTATAAATACCCCATGCATTTATGACACCAGACACGACTTCCCAGGTGCTCCCTCCTCGAAGCTATTGCTCGGAACTGCTTGGGAATATAGGCATAGGATCATATGTATTTCGCCCTCTAGCTTGTACGGCATCCAATAATGCTCGAGTAGGACCCTAAATATTTGTACTTGTACTCAGTTAATTCGAATACAACTACATTTGATCTTTACTTTCCTTTTAACATTGTTATTATTGCACTACATTCAACCCTTGATCGAACCAACGAAATCACGTAAGATCAATTGGCGCCCACCGAGGGGCTCTTATTCGAGTCTTAGATCGAAATATGCCTACTACGAGGAGAAATACGTACGTTAGATGAGAGCCTTCCCAAGCAGTGGGAGCACAAAATTCTGTCAACAATGAACCCGATAATCTATCGCGCGCCGCTCAACAACAACCAGAGGCACCACCGGCGGTTCCGCAAGATAACATTCCAATACACACGACCATTGGTGATTTAAGATCTATAATAGGCACAATGTGCAGGGAATTCATGAACAGCGGAAGGGCAGATCAATCGCCTGTCGACCAACCAGGGGTTCAGGGAAGACCTGAGATACCTTCATCGAACTTACAGAAGGAAAATGATATGTCGCATGCCCCATCGACGCATCCACGTCGTGCTGCACCCTCGAAAGTCAATGCCCGATCTGAAAACCCACCTGCACGAGTGCACGATCTGGAGGATTCTGTTGTGGGGGAAAGTCACACCGCCGGCGCTGTGATAAGAAACAAACCAACGTACAAGAGAATTACCGAATCAGAATTGGAGATAATAGTACAGGAAAGGGTGGCTAAAAATTGGAAGAGCAAGATACTATGATAGAGATTCCCTTCACTAATCAGGCTGCCAGGCAAGCGGGGAATACTCTGACTAGAGGAAACCTACGAGAGAGGGAGGTCTCGAATAATATCATGCGCTGTTCACCCTTTTGTCGAGAGATACGTGAAGCTCGAAACACAGAAACGGTGCCAACCAGGCTCCCACGGTATAACGGGACTACCGACCCCGGAGAACACATTAACAGCTTTGTTAATGTGATGAACTTGTACGGACACTCGGAAAATTTCTGTTGCAAGATTATGGTCACCACTTTTGAAGGGATTGCTCTCGATTGGTTCGGAAAATTACCTCCGAACTCCATATTTTCTTTTGAAGAATTTTGCGATAAGCTGAAACATCAATTCGCTAGCCAAAGGAAGCCAAGACTGCCAGCAAATCATCTGGGCACTGTGAAACAGTTGGAAGGAGAGACGTTGAGGCAATGGCTTGCAAGATTTAGTATCGAGCTCTTGAAGGTGGATACCCCGCAGATCGAGTATCTATCCTCCCTGATGTTTGAGCTGACTAGGAGCAGCCAGTTTGGAAATGCATTATGTAGAAAGCAACCAAAATCCTTTGAACGAATAATGGAAATCGCTGAAAAGTATATGATACAGGAAGAGATGAACAAATTAAAGAGTTCACATCTAGATAAGTCTCATCTCAACAAGAAACAAGATCGGGCTCCGATCCCGAAACCAGGTGATTATGGAGGGTCGAATAAAGGATCCGTTTGGCAGCGAATCAACACTTTTAAGCCGCATATGCCGCACCAAGGTTCGAATTCATACGGACCTCCTTATGATCGAAATCGAGCTCCGAGACCGGGTAAAATTCAATTTACCGAGCTTAACAGTTCAAAAGAAGAAGTGCTGATCGTGTTGGAAGAAGGGAATTTAATTCCGGAAGCCCAGAGGATCACACAGGCGAGGCCGAGTGCGCCTGGATATGACCAATACTGTCGATATCATCGAGCTAGAGGTCATAGTACGGAAAATTGTTATCAATTGAAGGTCGAGATAGAAAAATTAATCACCCAAGGAAAACTCAAAGAATTTGTTAAAAATGGCAACTATAACAATCGTTACAGATCCCGTAGTCCGAGAAAATTTAACGCTCGGCAAAGGCAAATTCGAAGTCAGGCAGAAGAACAGTCGAATGGTGTGATAAACATGATTGCTGGCGGACCGGCGGGTGGAGATAGTAGGAATGCCAGAAAGAGGACTTTAAGGTCAATCAGGGCAGGAGTATCCACAAAAAGGGAAGTTCTATCTTTGGAGTTTCCATCGATGGAGAATCAAGTCATCAGCTTTAGCGAGGCGGATCGACCCGCGGATGTTAGTTGGGATATGAATGAAGACGATCCAGACTTTTCCATGGTGTTGACACTAAAAATTGCAAATTTCGAGGTCAAAAGAGTGCTGGTCGATAATGGGAGCTCGGCAAACATAATTTCGTCGGAAGCTCTTACAAGAATGAATCTCTGTCATCCGCATTTGGATAAAGTAACCACCCCTTTGGTCGGTTTAGGGGGATCGGAGATCATTCCGCTCGGGACCATACTCTTGAGTACCACTCTAGGGCTCAAACCAAAGAATGTCACGAGAATGATCAAGTTCCTAGTGGTGGACACGCCGTTTGCTTACAATGCCATCTTGGGAAGACCTGCTCTGAATACTTTTAAGGCTATCGTATCTACCTACCATCAAAAGATAAAGTTCCCAACCGAGGGAGGAGTAGGAGAAATGAGGAACGACCAGTACATGGCTTGGGAATGTTATAGTTCGTCCTTAACTATCAAGGAGAAAGTGGAGCCCGAGCTCCCTGGCAAAAGAAAGATAAATGAATTAGTCTCTAACTTCGGAACTCCGATTCCCGATTATGAAAGACTAGATGGAAAGAAAGGAAGAATCATTGACATGAGTATGCAAACACCTGACCACAAAAAGGTGAATTTGGTCCCTGGATCTCCGGAAAAATTCACAAAAATAGGAACGGAACTGAGTAATGGCATGGAAGCAAAGCTCATCGGATTCTTGCAGGAGAATGTGGATGTTTTCGCCTGGAGTTCGGACGACATAGTAGGAATCGACCCGCGTGTGATAACGCATTCCTTAAATATTGACCCAAAGGCCAGACCGGTGAGACAGAAGAAGCACAATCACGGTCGCGAAAAAGACAAGATAATTAACGCGGAGGTCGATAGATTGCTAGCAGCGGGGCAAATCAAGGAGATAAAATTCACGGAATGGCTATGTAATGTGGTCCTGGTCTCCAAGGGTGAAAAGGTCGAGAACAAATGGAGGATGTGTAACGATTTTACCGACTTGAACAAGTTATGTCCAAGGGACCCTTACCCCTTACCTCGAATTGACATGCTCGTAGATTCCACTGCGGGATTTGTGTTATTTAGCATGATGGATGCCTTTCAAGGGTTTTATCAGATCTTCATGAATGAAAGAGATCAGGATAAAATGGCGTTTATCACCGAGCGAGGGGTGTACTGCTTCGTCGTTATGCCCTTCGGTTTAAGGAACGCCGGCGCAACATATCAGAGATTGGTCAACATGATGTTCAAAGAGTTGATAGGAGAAATCATGGAAGTATACGTAGATGACATGCTCGTAAAAAGCATGTCCGAAGAGGATCATATTGACCATCTTGACAGGTGTTTCCAAATTCTGAGGAAGTATGGGATGAAGTTAAATCCAACAAAGTGCACATTTGGGGTGCGATCAGGAAAATTCCTCGGGTATTTGGTCCATGAGAGGGGAATCGAAGCGAACCCTGAAAAAATCCGAGCAATCACTGATCTCCATCCACCGAGGAAACTCTCGGACGTTCAAAGTTTGATCGGGAAAATTATTTCGTTAAATAGATTTATCTCCAGATCTGCTGACAAGAGCTTACCTTTCTTCAAACTCTTGCGTAAATCTAAGAACTTCGAGTGGAATGCTGAATGCGATAAGGCTTTCGAAGAACTAAAAGCGTACTTGACCTCGACACCAATGCTGGCAAAACCATCTGAAGGGGAACCCCTATATTTGTACATAGCTGTGTCGGAAGAAGCCATTAGCTCGGTTCTGGTCAAACTCGATAAAACTGAGCATAAACCAGTTTACTATTTAAGTAAATTGTTGCAGGGTGCTGAGAAGAACTATATGGAGATTGAAAAATTCGCACTTGCCCTAATTGTGGCTGCCCGGAGGTTAAGGCCTTATTTTCAAACATACAAGATCATTGTCTTAACTAATCAACCTTTGAGACAGGTTCTATCCAAGCCAGAAGCTTCGGGCAGGTTAATAAAGTGGGCGGTCGAGCTCAGCCAGTTCGAAATCGAATATCAACCACGGGTCGCCGTGAAAGCACAGGTGCTATCTGACTTTGTGCTCGAATCAACCAACATATCAAACGTGAAAGAAGGAACAACCTCGGAATTAGGTATGGTGGAAGAAGCAAACAATCAAGTCTGGCTGATGCATGTGGATGGATCTTCGACCAAAGAAGGAGGTGGAGCTGGGATTCACTTCCAAGGGCCCAATGCTGAGGACCTGAGTTACGCGATAACTTTGGACTTTGTCGTCACCAACAATGAGGCCGAATATGAAGCGTTGATAGCTGGACTAGAGATGGCCACTAAGGCAAAGGTAAAATCGATTGTCGTGTTAACAGATTCGGAACTTGTTCACAGGCAGGTGAAAGGCACTTATGAAGCCAGAGAGTTCAACATGATTAAATATCTGAACAAAACGAAGAGGTTAATCTCAGAGTTCGACAAGTTCGACATTCAACCTATACCAAGAAAGGAGAATCTCTGGGCAGACATATTATCGAAGTTCACAGGACTGGTCGACGGAAAAACTGAGAGGACGATCACTTGGTTGCTATCAAATATGTCTGCCATCGAGTTAGATGCAGCCCCTGCGATTGATGTTATGGAAATTGAAGAGCCAAGCAAGTCGTGGAGCGACCCTCTTATCGCCTATCTTAAGGATGGAAAACTTTCGGAAAATGCAAATGAGGCTCGGAGAATCAAATATAGGGCGCCATCATTTACTTTGATGGACAATCAACTCTATAAGCGGTCTTCTTCGGGAATTCTATTGAAGTGTATCCACGAATCACACTACAATGCCATCTTAAGAGAAGTTCATGAAGGGGAAGCGGGAAATCATTGTGGCGCTCGAGCATTAGCTCTTAAATGCTCGAGGTCTGGATATTATTGGCCTACTCTTTTTTCTGATTCTGTCGATTATGTGAAAAAATGCCATCACTGTCAAGTTCATTCGAACTTGATTCACCAACCGGCCGAGCATATGCATTCGATTCCTATTTGTTGGCCCTTTGACAAGTGGGGCATTGATATTGTTGGACCTTTCCCAACAACACGAGCCAGAAAAAATTATGTACTAGTGGCAGTGGAATATTTCAGCAAATGGGTCGAATGTGTCGCCTTGACCAAGATCACCCAGTTTCAAGTTATCAATTTCATATGGAAAAATATAGTCTGCAGGTTCGGAATCCCCAGGGTACTGATATCAGATAACGGAACACAGTTTGCGGGAAAAAGGATCACGGATTGGTGTGAAAAGTTCGGAATACAACAGAATTTCGCGTCTGTTGGCCACCCTCAGGCTAATGGACAAACTGAAGTAGTAAATCGGGAAATTGTTCGATCTCTGGAGAAGCGCTTATCGGAGGCAAAGGGAAAATGGCTGGATGAACTGCCAGGGGTATTATGGGCCAATAGGACAACAGTTAAAGCGTCAACCGGAGAAACTCCATTCAGTTTGGTTTATGGCTCGGAGGCTGTTATCCCAGTAGAGAATCTTATACCTTCTCCCAGGGTCGAATTTTATGATCCTGAAGAAAACCAATCTCTGAGGCAAATGGAAGTTGATCACGCGGACGGTCGAAGGGACCGCGCGAAATTGAAAATTCAAGCCACCAAGGCCAACATGGAAAAGTCTTATAATCGGAATGTGAGGATTCGATCTTTCAAGGTGGGAGATCTGGTGCTAAAAAAAGTGGAAGTATCAAAGCACGTCGGGAAACTACAGCCCAATTGGGAGGGCCCCTTTATGATCGTGGAAGTTGGAAGAAAAGGTTCTTATAAGATTGCTCACCCTAACGGCGAGACACTACCTCGAGCATGGAATGCGGTTAATTTAAGAAGATATTATGGAAGATAGTTACATTCAAGGCTTCTACTTTTCAGTTATCTTGTTCTATTTCCTTTGTCTCTAGTAATTTAGTTAGTTACGTGTTCAATGAAGATTTATTTCGATTGAGTTATTCGAGGAATGTTTATTCAGACTGAGTATTTATTCGATGAAAGTTTATTTCGCCTAAATTCTTATTTATTCGTCATATTCTGGATATTCTCGATCTATATTCATCTATTATCGATCTCTATTTTTCTCCATCAACTATTAACGGGTGAAAGCTGTTGCTAAGACCCTCGAAAATCGACCAAGGGTGAAAGCCGTTGCTATGCCCCTTGGATCGAAAAGTATAAAAATGGGTGACGACCCTCGAGCTAAAAATGCTCTGAAAACGACTAAGGGTGAAAGCCTCTGCTATGCCCCTTAGATCGAAATTATTAAACGGGTGAAAGCCTCTGCTATGACCCTCGAGCTAAAAATGCTCTGAAAACGACTAAGGGTGAAAGCCTCTGCTATGCCCCTTAGATCGAAATTATCAAACGGGTGAAAGCCTCTGCTATGACCCTCGAGCTAAAAATGCTCTGAAAACAACTAAGGGTGAAAGCCTCTGCTATGCCCCTTAGATCGAAATTATCAAACGGGTGAAAGCCTCTGCTATGACCCTCGAGCTAAAAATGCTCTGAAAACGACTAAGGGTGAAAGCCTCTGCTATGAACCTCGAGCTAAAAATGCTCTGAAAACGACAAAGGGTGAAAGCCTCTGCTATGCCCCTTAGATCGAAATTATCAAACGGGTGAAAGCCTCTGCTATGACCCTCGAGCTAAAAATGTTCTGAAAACGACTAAGGGTGAAAGTCTCTGCTATGCCCCTTAGATCGAAATTATCAAATAGATGAAAGATGTTGCCCCTTAAATCAAGAATATATTCAAGATCGATCTAAATTCTATCATATTATTTCTCCATGAAGACTATGGTGCCGAAAGGGACCTAAACTATAAGAAATATCTCGCGAAAGATTCGACAACAATATAAAAGAAAATTTTCATTCATAAACTTTCAGATAAATTACATGTGAACTCTTGTTTACATTCAAGAAATTGAGCTAATCGGAATATTTTACATCTAGTTCAACCCTACTACAAACAGTTATTCTTATGGATGCCCGAAGGAGGAAAGTGAGGCTAGTACACTTCTACCCTTCATTCAACGCTTCTTTGTAAATGGGTCGATGAAGAACCAAGTCGAGAGACAGGGAAGCAACTCCAGTTGCAGGTACTCCTAGCAAGTTCGAAGACCACATCCTTCAAGAAGCCGCCTCGAAGACATGGAGATCGAGCATAGGAAAACCTCTCCAGCAGTAGACCCACTATCCCGACTGGATGGAGGTCAGAGTACAGGAAGTCGAGCCCGCCTCAAGGACTTGGAATCAGAGAGAGCAGGTCGCCTGCCGGTACCCTAGTCGTAATTATTTTCGCCTGTCGATACCCTAGCCGAGAGATTTTCATATGGGAATTCCAAGAAAGTTTGGAAAGAAGGTTCGAATAAAAATCTCAAACGCATCAATTACTGACATTGGATGGAACATGGAGCCGATCGACAAAGGTAAAAACACAACCATATCGATCGAATGAAACGTTTACAGAAGAGTAAAAACGAATGTAACTTAGGAAGCTATATATAGGGGAAAGAATGCCGTAACAACGGTGTAGATCTCTTGGACTGAACGGCCACGATACAAGCATTAAAAGCTCTGACCGTTACACTCCCCGAGAAATGAGGGGCGATAAAAAAAAAAAAAAAAAAAAAAAGAAAAGAAAGAGAGAGAGAGAGCAACATTCCAGCAATATTATTACAACAAAGATATCGTTACAACGAGTATGGTGTTACAACAAAGAAAAAGCTTAGCAAACTCATGATACAAAGGAAAACCACAGTATTATTGAACGAAATTGTTTTCGAAAAGGATCTTTCGAACTTCAGCACTACGATCAGTATACCCGCGGATGTAAGCTTCTTTCTCACGAAGCTCAGAGTTTTTCTTCTCACGTTCGCAGATATCTTTGAGCCTCTCTAATTCCGAACCTAACTTATCCTGAGACAATCTCTCCTTGAAAAATCTATTAACTTCCAGTGCACGTTCCAGCTCAATCTTTTTCCCGATCAGCTCGAGCGAAATAGAAGCCCGTTGTTTGATCTCATGTTTGGCCAACGCATAAAGCCTAGAAAAGACCTTGCCAGCCTGAACTTATAAGAAAATATGTTATGGCAGAAATAAAGAAATTAGAGAGTCATAATAAAGAAGTTAAAAAGAATTACTTGGGCAAGGGATTCCAACCCAGAATAAAACAGGAACGAGGAATATTCTCCAGTCGAGAAGACCGCCTCGGAGATAGAAGCATCGGCCCGAAGAAGGGTCAGGTCAGATTTCTCATGTGACACTTTATCAAAAGGAGCTATGTCCCTTTTAAACGAAGATCCTCTGACCAACGAAGGTACGGATTGGAAAGGAACGCGCCCAATTACATCCTTCGCAAAAGAAACCTTTTTTATTCTCTTGTTGGAGCCCCTAGTTTTCAAGCATGAAGAAAGGGCAACGGTCGAATATTTATTTCCCTCATGGAAGTTTTGCTGATCAGAACTAATGGATGTAATTGATGATCGATTTCTTTTCCTTAATTTTCTACCGACACTTGGCTTGGAGAAAGGCGTGGAAGAAATCACGAGAGCGTTCGAATTTTTATTCATCTCTCGATTTTCGGGTATAGATCCAACCGAAATAATTTTTTAGGAAGCTCCGAACACTGTGAGCAATATCAGTGCGAAGCAATATAAAGTGGCCTTGCTATTTATAAGAGAAACGGCATCATGCGAATTGCAATAATTGGTAAATCACTACTCCCAAGAAAGATTCAATGACGCAGCTGAGTATCAAGAGTGACGTTATAAAATTCAACAGAAAGTTCAAACAGGCAATAGCCTAAAAATAGCATAAAGGAAAGAAATTCAAATTCAAGCATCCACTAAATAGGCAAGAGCAAAAGATTATAAGTATACAAGTACATTGGTTCGCTAAGTAAATCCTATTACATAGTAATCGTTACTGGTTGGATTCTTTCACGCCGGAACCATGGTCCGATCTGTCTTGTTCCTCTGTTTCGCTAGAACCGTTTTCCGAGCCATCAGAATCACCTTTACTCGAGCTGCTGCCTTCTCCATCATTACTTTGCGCATCAGCCGCAGATTTACTCGAACCAGAAGAAGGAGTGCCTTGTTCCCTCTGATCGCGGGAATCCCCTTCGATATCCACATCTTCACTCTCAGATTGGGCTTCGAGCGCATCAGGATTTGGCATCGGCACTCCAAATTCCTCAAGAAAAGGAGCGAACTCATGAGCGGCAAAATCCTCGAGCTTGGGAGGAAGGGAAGATGCTTTATAATCTTTACCGAAGATATTCTTATAAGGATTCATGTTAGGAAGGTAGTCGTCAAGGGCGCCTTCGATCTTGGCGGCTGTAAGGAGGTGCTGAGCTCCTTTATAGTAGAAGGCTTGATTAATTTCACCCGACCGCAAGCGAACTAAGGCATCAAGGATCGGAGACTTCAGGAACTCCCTTATGGCGGGAAGCCTGGCTTCGGCTTGACCTTGCTCATAAAACTGTTCGGCGGACACCTTGGTTTGCTCAAGCTCCAGCTTTAATTTCTCCACTTCACCCTCTAAGGCCCTCTTCGCTTCCAACTCCTTCTTAGTCCTCTCGAGTTCTATTTCGACCTCAGACAACTTAATTTTGGCATCCTCTAGCTGACTGGCCTTTGCAGCTTCATCCTTCAGAACATTGTATAGGGCTTTCTGTACCGCCTGAGATTCTTCGCTCAATACGGCCAGTCGAAGAGTAGTTTGAGTGAACAGGTCTCCGGCCTGCGAAGAAAAAGATATGTAAAACACAAAATAAGAATTATAAGGAAAAGGCTAGAAACTTTGAGAATAGCCGATACCCTTTGATGAGCATGGGCATAATCGCCTAATATCTCAAAATCTTTCTTAACAAAAGATTGGATAGTGTCATCCTTGAATCTCCCGGCCAGGAACATCCGAAGAGATTTATCCACCGTGTGCTCACCCTCGGGGCCCAAGTCAGATTCAACAGTTCCACAGTCCGGGTATCCAGCCGCCCTCGGTCCTTGCAGATGATCCTCGATGAAATCAGCCAAATCTGGCTCGGAATGGCCAGCCCGACATGATATAGAATTCGGTCCTCGACCAAAGGGTTTGACTCTCCTGGAGGACTCAGGAACATCGCTACTTCTTTTGCGAGCCATCCTGGCCTGCAAAATCTCTCTGGCACGATTCTCCAGGAGAGTATAGCTACTGTACCCCTCATCGCTCGGATTGGAGGATACGGTCGGAAAAACAGATCGAAGGATACCGGGACCCTGGAAATTGGAGATCCCCTCCACCTCGGCCCGAAACCGAGAGGTTCCTACTTCGGTAATTGGGGGAATAATCACTAAGGCATTTGAGGTTGACGTAATCCCAACCTGGGCCTTGGATTTTTTCGCTTTTCGAGAAGTTGTTGATGTTTGAGGACGAGGCCGACCTTTATTACCCTTTGAAAAGGAAGCAACATGTGGACCAGCTACTGATGTACGGAATTTATCAACAATATCAGCTAACGTGGAAGGGGGGTTAGCGGGATCGATCCGAGCCTTCCCATACTCGATCGGATCGGCAGGAAAAGTGCAACTACTGAGCTCGGCCAATCGCAAGACCGCCTCCTGAGTCATCAACGCGGTCTGATGAGGGTCAGCACGTAGAGATTGCAGAAATTTATCTGTTATCTCATTTTTCATACTTCCCACGAGACGGCGTTTACCGTATATCCATGTCTTTGCTCCAGGCCAATTGAATGGAGTAGGCTCGGGATTATCTTCAGAAGGCGGAGACTCTGGTCCTCGAACAAAGAAGAACTCTTGCTTCCATCCTTTCAAATTGCTGCTGACGTTGGCTGATAAGATCGAAATCTTTGGTCTCTGAGAAAAATATACATAACCTGCGTTCGAAGAAGTGGAAGCACTCATCTGGAATATCCGCCAAAAGTTCTGAAAGACCGCCTTTTTCCCTTTGGTTTTCATCAGCACGCAAAAGGCTATAATTAGACCGATCGAGTTCGGTAAAATCTGGCAAGGAGTCAACTCGAAAGCATCCAGAAGGTTTTCTATCAGAGGAGGGAAGGGGATGCGTAGGCCATAATGGAAATGTTTGGAATAGAAGGCTTGACAACCCGCGGGAGGGTCGGTAACCCGTTGATCAGAAGTAGGAAGCACAATCGAGAAACCGGCGCCTAGATATTGACTGAATTCTTCCTGCAACTGTTTCAAATCTTTTTCCTTATAGGAACAGATGATCTCATCTGCCCTCTCCTCGGTCATGTTTAGACCTGCACTGGTCGAGGGCTCTTCCTAGTCAAAGATCGTGACCACCACATTACGGTTCAATCTATATTTCTTCTGCTCGTTTTTCCCCAAGGGAAGCTCCCCATCCTCTACGTCTTCCTCATCAGAGACTGTCGCTTCACCCGAATTTTCATCTTCGCTATCTTCCGTTTCAGAATTCGATTCTCGCTCCTCCCCGCTGGAATCAGAGGCGAAACTCGAGTTTTGCGGATTCTCGGTCTCAGATGATCGAGCTTCTACAACTTCTTTCTCTTTTCGATTATCGGCCTCATTCTCCTCTAAAGGAGATTTTCCCTTCAAGTCTACTAAACTCGACATAATGAATATATGAAGACTGCTCGAAAAAGGCTGCTAGAACTCACTTATCGATCTGTCTGCTCCGGTCTAAAGTTTTCTCCTCAGAATCTTTGATGAACAGCGACCCTCCGTATAACTATATATACAGGGACAAAATGGGAAATTGCAAATCGGTCCCCGAGTAACCGCGACGGTTGAACCCCCTTGCGGTAAACTTAAAGTCATATTTTCAAAAAATTACACCTACAGCCCCAGTACTTTCCGGAATTCCTAAATTGAAGATCCACATAACGAGCGACGCATTCCAGAGATGTAAACTCCATATTTTCACACCAGCCCTTGGGATAAGGAGATTAAAATAGATAAAGTGGCAATGAAGTATCCTAATCACAAGCTCCTATTCCAACAACGAACAACACGGACGATGTCAGGACGACGCTATTATGAGGTTTCTTAGGTATGCACTCTTTTTCCCTGACACGGTTTTTATCCCAGAAGGGTTTTTCCGAGTCAGGTTTTTAATGAGGCATACCCGAAACATTAAGCCGAGATCGATTCATCCTACCTCATTGTCCTTAGCTATGCATACTTCTTCGAGCTTAAGCTCCACTTTACGCTCGAGAAGTGGGGGAGTATTGATGAGGGATATTTTGGGCTCTGCCCTTCTTTACAATCATGCGAGGTCGAGCAGTACTTATCTCGGAAGATCAAGTTCGACCCCGATGCCCAAATACCATAAGTACAGACGGCCCTGGATCCAAAGTTACTGTTGGGCTGAGCTCTGATCCAAACTTATGGGCCGAAGAATTGCATGTCTGCGGGTAGATCACCTAGACCCCGATTTCAGCTATAAATACCCCATGCATTTATGACACCAGACACGACTTCCCAGGTGCTCCCTCCTCGAAGCTACTGCTCGGAACTGCTTGGGAATATAGGCATAGGATCATATGTATTTCGCCCTCTAGCTTGTACGGCATCCAATAATGCTCGAGTAGGACCCTAAATATTTGTACTTGTACTCAGTTAATTCGAATACAACTACATTTGATCTTTACTTTCCTTTTAACATTGTTATTATTGCACTACATTCAACCCTTGATCGAACCAACGAAATCACGTAAGATCAGATACTTAGTATTGAAAAAAGTAGAGGTGTCCAAGCACGTAGGAAAATTGCAGCAGAATTGGGATGGACCATACATCGTCGTTGGTGTAGGAAAAAAAGGTTCATACAAAATTGCTCACTCGGACGGAACACCCCTACCAAGGACTTGGAATGCAGTCAACCTGAGAAGATACTATGGAAAATGAATCCTAGTAGTTATCTTTATTAATCTTTTTAAATTTGGTTTATTTTAACTTTTTCGTGCTATTTGTTGTAATAAAGGCTTTGGCTTAAGATTTCTTCTGAAACATAATCAATGTTTATGAGTTATCAGCTGAATCAAAGATTCAAAAGGTTAAATCAATATTTGGTAAACAACCGAACTCACAGAGTCGAGTAAAAATCGATCCGCTCGATAGACGCTCCTCGTTCTCCAAACAACGCAAGGGCTTACTGGTTAAAACCATTAATGGGTAAACAACCTAAGTCCTAAAGAGTTGAGTAAAATCGATTCGCTCGATAAACGCTCCTCGATCTCCATACCGACGATGACTAAATAGGTTAAAGCCAATAATTGGTAAAAAATCTAAGTCCTAAAGTGTTGAGTAAAATCGATTCGCTCGATAAACACTCCTCGATCTCCATACCGACGATAATTAAATAGGTTAAAGCCAATTATTGGTAAAAAACCTAAGTACAAAATTGAGTAAAATCGATCCGCTCGATAAACACTCATCGATCTCCAAAAACGACGATTAATAGGTTAAAGCCAGTTATTGGTAAAAAAAAACATAGGTATAAAAACTGAGTAAAATCGATCCTCTCGATAAACACTCATCGATCTCAAAAAACGACGATTAAACAGGCTAAAGCTAATAAAGAAATTTTCGAACTGAATTGAGATAAGATTTTTTTTCCTCAAAAGCGTACTGAAATTTTAAAAATACACACTATTTTTCTCTTAAAAGAAGTTAATGGCAATGTACTTCCATTGGATATTCATTATATTCAATTTAACTTTACGTATTATGATAATGTGACAGCTTAACCTCCCCCCGCCCCCGTGTTGTGATAAATGTGGCAATTTCACTCATTTGGACTAATTCAATTTAATACAAAGAACATTCTTCAATTTACATATCGTTACAAATACAAAAAGGGAAAATCCTATTAGATAGATCGAAACTTTGCACGACAATGTCCACGGAAACATCGATCTTCATCCCGGTGCCTCCAAATTTCCCTCCGACCACCTAAGAAGCATGTTGCTCAGGATGGTCGACTTCTTTAGTTCGATGGCCAGGCTTTGAAGGTCGATATTCTCTTTAGTCGAAACGGCCATTACAAGCCAGATATCTTATAGCAATTATTCGACCAAAATGAGCTCCTGCTTGGAATTGATTATCTTAGCAAGTAGATGAGTTTAGACTTAATATATCTTTAACCCAATACCGTTATAATCAAATACAAAACTCTTCAGTAAGTAGGTGATTCGAATTTAGAAATCGATAGAGACTTATCTGATATTGACTTGAGGGCGATCAGCTTTGTCTGAAAGAGTAGTTTATGCCTGCCGACCAGCCGCGAGTATTTTCAAAATGTAAGTAAATAAGCAAGTAAATAAGTTCATTGATTGACTATGCACAATCCTTAATCAATTCCTTTAGTCGCCTTGGACATCAGAAATTGTTGATTGTTCGAAAAGGAAGATTTCTCTATACGTTGTATTCAGCTTTCAAAGAACTGTAAGCTTATCACGCTTGTCGATGATCAATCAGTCATCGTTGTCAGATATAATTTTTTTGTCTGTTATGAAGTTCTATATAAGGGCTCCATTACTACCCTCTTTTAAGCATAACTTTCTTCTTTAGACTTGAATTTCCTGGAAAAGATTGTATTCTACCCTTTTGAACTCCATGTTTTTGTGTACTGGTTGTAAGCTTCATTTTCCTTAAATAAAACAACCATTATGCCTTCATGTCATATCTTTTGGTGTGGGAGGAATTGGAAAATGTAGAACCATTAGTTAGATCCAGCTTGTTTAGACCTCCTTAAGCAATTCTTTGATATATAGATACCTAAATCAGAACATCCTTCCACAACCACAGCCCTTTACCTTTTCAAAAAAGAAAAATTGAAGATACAGACAATTTTTTTTTTAAAAAACAATCGATCTTTATTGTGATCAAACTATCTATTAGATTGTTATGGAACTATAAGTCCTCTATAATTTGAAGATACCGACAATTTTTGAAAAAAAAAATTAAATCGATCCTTATCGCGATCAAACTATCTATTAGATTGTTATGGAACTATAAGTCCTCCATAATTTGAAGACACCGACAATTTAAAAAAATATTAAATCGATCCTTATTGCGATCAAACTATCTATTAGATTGTTATGGAACTATAAGTCCTCCGTAATTTGAAGATACCGACAATTTTTGAACAAAAAATTAAATCGATCCTTATTGCGATCAAACTCTCTATTAGATTGTTATGGAACACTAAGTCCTCCGTAATTTGAAGATACCGACAGTTTTCAAAAAAAAAAAATTAAATCAATCCTTATTGCGATCAAACTCTCTATTATTTAAAACTTACACCTACTAAATAATATTTATTTCATCTCAAAGCATTTAAAGATATAATATTCTGACAATCTAAATATGATTTATAACGACAATGCTAAATTTAGATATCTACAAATTCTGATTTGTCAGTAATATAGAGATTCTTGCACCCCAGTTCTGTCTAGTATATTGCGATCAAACTGTCTAGTATATGGTTATGGAACATTTAGTAATATAGTCGTCTATAAAAACACACATGAACAAAATAAGTATAATTATTCCATATATTTTAACAATAATTTAAGTAAGTCGAAATTTTTGGAACAATATATTTGAAATAATTTTAGTCGTTTAATTAAATTTTATTACTTATTTGATATCACCATATCTACTTGGACCCCTCTTAAATTTAGAAATTTACTAACTACACCCAGTTTATACTCCTTAACCGCCCTTATGACTATTTGCATTTCACGATGAAATTGTGATATTTCATTTGTCTGCCTATACCCGTACCCTCACTCTATCGTTTGGCTCTCCATCACCACCCTTGGCAATGGCTTTTCCCCACTGACCCTTTTCCATTTAGAGTTAGACATAAAAAAGCAAATTCCTTTGCCTACATTGACAATATTTCTTTTGAGGTTCAAACAAAGATATGGAAGGACTTCGGTTTTGTTGGATGAAGATGAACATCAGAAGACAAGTAATTAGAAGTTTGAAGGGAGGTTTTGATGATTACCAAAACATCATTAACAGCTAAGTTAGGAAAGCTTAGTTAAAAACACTTGTTAGAATTTTGATTGAAGATTGAAAGAGTCATCAGGTAAGTCAAAATTCAAGATGGTCCAAGAAGACTACTGATCTGCTGTTGAAGAAAGAAATCAGATTGGTGAAGATTAGAAGACTCAAATCAGATTTGTTCAAGTTTGGGATCAACTCTGTTCAATCATCAGACTGGTATTCTCATCAGCCAAGTGGAAAGGATCAGAAAGTCTCTCCAACGGTAATTGTTGGTCCCAAGTGGTCAGAAGAGGTTTAGAGGGGAGGGGGGGTGAATAAACCTCTTTAAAATTTTCTTTCAATTTTAACTTTAAAACCTTTTCTAAAACTGAGCAGACTAAGCTGATCAGAGTAGTAAGTTACAATTCTGTTCGCGAACAAATCTTTGAACAGGTTTGTTGACCACTCGTCTGATAGTTACTTAGCTGATTTTGTTAAAATCAGTTTTAATACTTAGAGTACTTGCAGCGGATTTTTCAAAGTGTTTTTCACAAGTAATCTCAGCAGTTTGAAAAATGTTTCCCCAGTTTTATAAACTCCTTTTGAATATTTTTCAAACAGTTAACTTAACGTGTTTTTATGCAATCAGTAAATATGCAAGTTTAAAACAATGTAAAAACACAAGTAATTTTTATAGTGGTTATATGGATTTGAATATCCTTTAGTTCACTCTTCCAAGTCACAAAGATCTTGGGTTATACTAAAATCACACAGTAATCAGTATACTCTGCTTACGCCTTACAACAAATGAACAGGCCGTAAGTTCGCAGTAAGAAATCACAAAGAAATCCTACTTCTCTGAAGTAATATCACTCACTTAGACGGATATCTACTTCTCACAACACTCAATGTTTACAAATTCACTCAGAAGATGTATTTGTCTTGATTCTTCAACTCTGCTTTTGTCAACAAATGACTCAGCTGATGAGTGAGCTGTTCTTGAGACTTAAGAATTTTGCTTCGAAAATTTCTCAGAGATTGTGTTGCTTTTTTCTTCTTCGTCTCTTTCAGCTATTTATACTTGAGGATTGAAAAATGTCCGTTGAAGAGAGACAAGATTCAAATTCCTCGAGTAATGGTCCTTAAAATCCGCGAACGGCTCTTTTGCAGTCAGTCCGTACTGTGAACAGTACTATTCTGCAGGCAGCATTAAATGCACCCAGCTGATGCGAAGCAAATCTTCAACCATTTGTCTTTAATAACCTTGTACTTCAGCATTTATTACTCCAAGGGGCATTTATTACCGTTGGGAACACTTTATGATCTTCTTCACTTGGCTGACGAAAGTACAAGTCTGATGACGAACTCGGCTGATCTCAATCTTGAACAAATCTGATTTGAGTCGGCTGATCTTCATCAGTCTGATAACTTTTCTTCAGCAGATCAGAAGTCTTGGACCTTGAAACTTTGACTCTTCTGATGTCTTCTTTACTTAGTCAAAATTCCCTGATAAGTTTATCAGTTAAGTTACTCCATACTTAGCCAAATATGAAGTTTTGGAATGCATCAAAACCTCCCTTATCAAATTTCCTTTAGTGCATTCATCTTCATCCTTATCCAACAATTTCCCCCTTTTTGATGATGACAAAACTTTAGCTAAGTACCTGTTGAATACCTAAACTAAAGAATGTAATCCTCAAAAATTTTCTGAGATAGAAAATAGTATGTTGGAATGAACTTGACTTTTTATTGATATGATAAGATTGTTACAAATATAGGTACAAGTTCTTCAGATGAGATGTCTGAAAGATAGATAAAAGTAAACTGATTATCTTCCCCTTTTTTGTCATCATCAAATTTGATGACATTAGAAGGTACAACAGCAGGGTTGAGAGCAACTGTTGGAATCTTCATTTCAGCACATAGAGCCTTCAGATTCTGATTGACAACATCATGACTCGCTGTAAGATGATGAATATCAGTGCTGATGATGTCAGTCTGATCATTGAAGTAGTTAATGTTAAGGTTTATAGTTGCAATTTCATTTTGAACTTCCTGTGAGGCTTTGGATACTTCTTGCAACATCCCTAAATTGATTTCCTTCTCTTCTATACTGACTTGAATGAAGGTTGCAGTTAAGTCTGCTATTTTGTGCTCAGCTGTCTTTAATGCAGTATGAAGGTGATTCACATCACCCTTCACATCTTCAACATTCTTGTTCAAATCTCTTAAGCTGTGCACTAACTGCAAGGAATTGTCTTGAGGAATAGGAATACTGTCAATTTCTCTCTTGATGATCTCTGTTGTTGATCCTTGAACAGTTTCTAGCTGAAGTCTATTTGACTCTTCCAATTCTGCCTTAAGTTCATTCTTCAGCTCCTCCTTGACCTTTATTAGCTGTTGATTATGCTTCTCTTCTAGTTCCTTTAGTGAATTTTCCATAAGCATCTGGAGTGCTTCCATCAGTGATGAATGTTGATCAGTTGATGAAGCAGAAGCAGCAGCATCAGCTTCCTTCTCATCAGTCGCCTGTTGAACAGGGATTTCTTCCATATCTGTCATCTGATGATCTTCAGAAGTCTTAGCTTGCAACTCAATAGCTAAGGACTTATCAGCTTCTTTGTGTTCATCAGTGACATCATCATAAAACAGATTAGTGATGGTGCCATCATCATTGAAGCAGGTTGTCTGACGAATTTGCCTCACAATGATCCAAGGGTTGACAAATGCGTTGTTACCCTCTGGCACTTCACTAAAATCTTTCATTTCCTTGCCAAAAATTACATGTTGAATACTTGGCAGTTGAGGGAGTTCGCTTGAATGCCCTTGCTGATATCTGGACTTTTCTGCCCACTTATTCAGTGCAGTGATAACAGCAATCTTCACAGCCCTTTCTTCAACATTGTCAGTCTTCTTCCTTTTGTCAGGCAAGGTACTCTGTATCAGCTTGGCTTCCTCAAGGGAAAATTCCCTGGCATAGTGATGCATGACATCCCTAACATAGTGAGGATCCAAAGCTTTTTGGATAGAATCTGTCTTTAGCCACTTTAGTACCCATTCCTCTTCAGTAGCTAAGTCCTTCAGATTCTGAAGTTCAATGATGGACCTGTTCAGCCTATTATCTCTCCATCTGATATATCTAGGCTTCTCTTGAGTGAACATGGTCTTCAGCATTAACTTTTGGTTGTAGTAGGCTAAGGATTTTTCAAACTTTTGGAAAAGCTCTTTGTTGTCATATATGATCTTGAAAGCTTTCTTAACTTCAAACTTTTCTTTTGGTCTTACTTCCCCAGCAGGCATTTTCACTTTTGGTTGGTTTTCTCCTCCTTTAGCCTCATTAATCTTGATGCCACCTCCATGGACAGGTCCATAGGCATCCACTTTGCTCATTTCCAGAACCATGGCCATTTCAGCATCCTCAGCAGCTTTCCTCTCTGCCTCAGACATTTTCCTTCTGGCCTCATCCTTTGCTTCTTGAGCTTTGCTCAGCTCAAGTGCCTTCTTCTCCTCAGCTTCATCTTGCTTCCTCTGTTCAGCTTCCTCCCTTGCTTTCTTGTCAGCCTTGGAAATTTTCTTTTTCCTCAGCACTATTTTCCTTTAACCTTTATCAATTGGAGCAGGAGCTGGACCAGCAGATGATATGGGAGCAGCAGCTATAGGATGAATGATTTGGACATCAGGATCTTCTTGAGACTTTGAAGTCTCAACTGATTGAGTAACTAGACTTGGCTGTTGCTCATCAGCTTTGTCAGTTGCATCAGTCTTAACTGTTGCGATATTCTCGACTGTTGTAGCAGACTCAACAGTTTCAGCGGCCTTTTCAGCATTTTCTGGGCCTTCTCTAGCTACATTTTCTAAGTCCGTTGGTTCTTCTATGAAAGTCATCTGCTTTCTAGCAGTCTTCTTGGTTCTTCCTTCACGGTAAGTAGAAGTAGCTGTATCTCTCTGTTGGCTTCTTGTTCTTTGAGAGATACCTTCAGCAGGCCTTTCTGCTGATGGAGTTCTTGATGGTGATGTAGGGGATCCAGTCCTTACATCAGCAGTTATATTTTCAATAATTTTAGTGGCTTCAGCAGCAGAAGTCACTTTCTCCATCTGCTTGGTTTCTTTCTTTTTAGGCTCATCAGCAGCCTTCATCTTTTTAGTCTCAACAGCTAAGCTGGCTGTTTTGACTAACCTCCGTTGCCTTTTGGCAGGAACCTCCTTTGGTCCGTCATCATCAGCTTCCTCAGGCTCATCAGCCTTTCTCTTTTGAACTGGCAGATATTTGTTCATGGCCTTGGACTTGTGAATTTCCTTGCCATTCGTCATAGTGCATCCCAGATGGGATAACAGGTAGCTGAGAGTAATTCTGTGGTTGGAGTGAGGTTCTTTTCCTTTCTTTACCTCAAAGAATTCAGCAAAGATGTACCAGATGATCATGGACCAGTTGACTTCCAATCCATAATAAATAGCAGCCATAATGCTGTACCTCTTCATAGTAACAGCATCAAGGGAAAAGGTGCAGTTTTCCATCAACTTTGACACCATATCAGCCATCCGCTGATACTCGTCCTTCAGCTGTCTCTTCCTGATATTCCCAGACAGTATCTCTCCTTCCTTGGCGCAGATCGCCCAAAACTCTTGGTGTTTTGCTTCAGTCATCACAGTGACATCATGGCGTCCACTGTTACGAAGCCCAAACTGTTCGTGAAGAACGGTAGGAGTGATGACAACATATTTGTCACCTACTGTAGCAGTAATCTCCAGCTTGTCGAAATCAACAGTCGCCGTCTTGTAGTATTCCATAACCTGGTCAGTCCAGATTATTCCTTCATTGTATTCCATGAAGTTCACCAAAGTTGCAGATTTGAACTTCTTCAGAAGTTCCTTCATCAGTTTTGTGCCAGATTGGTAATAGGAATCATACACAAGGTACATACCTTCAGCAGCCATTGCGGATCTGTAGAGATTAGAGAGAAAAACGAAGAGATTTTTGCAGGAAAATTGCTCAAATTTCTCACAAGTACTTTTGAAAATCTGGTGTGCGTAAAGAACTACACGACTGATCAGATTGGGATTTATAGAGTTGGGGTATGTCGGTTTCCGTGATATCCGCCAACCGTTAGATCCATTTTTCTGTCAGTGCTGATCGTGCGGCGTCAGTTACGACTTTTCAAATTAAAAAGATATTTAATGAGGAGCGGGAACATGTACCGCCCGTCAGTTACTTATAAAAGCGTATTTTTGAATAAAACGATTTAAATAGTTCCGCTTTTATTTCAGTAATCAGATGAGTAAAATAAATACTTATCTGATGGACTACTGTCCTGATGACATAGTTGTTATCAGAGAATGCCAATAGCTGATAACCTTCCTCAGCTGTTTGTCAATCCAGCCAGATAATATAACTTTATTCTTTGATAGTTGAGTCTTCTGATGAAAACATAACTTCAACTAACTGACATTAACAAATTTCATCTTTAATAAGTACCGCTAGTCTTACACGTTCCCCCTGAGTTTAAGAATTCATAAGTTAACTAGTCTGTTGAGAGTTAATCCTTGAATAGAATAATGGATAACTAAGCTGTTGAACTTCAGTCTTCTGATAAGTTCCCCCTCAGCTTATGCATCCAAATTAAGTAATCCCAGTTCAGCTCTTAGAGTTGAAAACCTTACTTCACTTAAAGGTTTAGTGAAAATATCAGCAATCTGATTGTCAGTATGAACATACTCAATCAAAACATTGCCATTTTCCACATGATCTCTAATGAAGTGATGCTTGATCTCAATATGCTTAGTCCTTGAAAGACTTGTAGTGTCCTGAGTAAGGGAGATTGCACTTGTATTGTCACAGTAGATTGGAATTCCACTGATTTTGATATTGTAGTCTTCTAGTTGATGCTTCAACCATAGTATCTGTGCACAGCAAGCTCCAGCAGCTATATATTCAGCTTCAGCAGTAGATATGGATACTGAAGTCTGTTTCTTACTCATCCATGAGATCAGACGACTACCTAAGAACTGACAGGCACCAGTTGTGCTTTTTCTGTCAATCTTGCAGCCAGCAAGGTCTGAATATGAATAACCAATAAGCTCAAATCCAGATTCTCTAGGATACCACAATCCCAATTCTTGAGTGCCTTTAACATATTTCAATATCCTCTTGGCAGCTAAGAGATGAGATTCCTTGGGATTTGATTGAAATCTTGCACAAACCCCTACTGAGTACATTATGTCAGGTCTGCTTGCTGTTAGATATAACAGTGACCCTATAATGCCTCTGTATTTTGTTATGTCTCCTGATTTGCCATCTTCATCTTTATCCAAACGAAGATTTGTAGACATTGGAATATTAGCAGTAGAGCTAGTTTCCATACCAAACTTTTTAAACAGATCTCTTGTGTATTTAGCTTGATTTATAAAGATTTCATCAGGCAGCTGTTTAACTTGTAAACCAAGAAAATAATTAAGTTCTCCCATCATGCTCATTTCAAACTTATTCTGCATCAGCTTAGAGAACTTGTCGCACACCTGTTGGTTAGTTGAACCAAAAATAATATCGTCTACTGATCTTACGTGGTTTCGTTAGTTCGATCAAGGGTGGGATGTAAGACAATGATAACAATATTAAACGGAAAAGTAATGACCAAAGATAATTGTATTCGAGTTAATTGAGTACAAGTACAAATATTTTGGGTCCTACTCGAGCATCATTGGATGCCGTACAAGCTAGAGGGCGAAATTACAATAGATCTAAAGCCTATACTTCCAAGTGGTTCCGAGCAGTAGCTTCGAGGAGGGAGCACCTGGAAAATCGTGTCCAGTATCATAAATGCGTGGGGTATTTATAGCTGAAATTGGGGTCTAGGTGGTCTCCCCGCAGACATGTAATTCTTCGGCCCATAAGTTGGATTAGAGCTCGGCCCAACAGTAACTTTGGATTCTGGGCTAATCTTGTACTTACTGTATTTCGGTCATTGGGCTCGAACTCGGTCCTCCGAGATAAGTACCGCTCGACCTCGCGTAATTGTAAAGAAGAGTAGAACCCAAGATATCCCTCATCAATACTCCCCCACTTCTCGAGCGTAAAGTGGAGCTTAAGCTCGAAGAAGTAAGTATAGCCAAGGACAAAGGGGGTTGGAGTAAATCGACCTCGGCTAATCGTTCCCGGTATGCCTCATTAAAAACCTGACTCGGAAAAACCCTTTTGGGATAAAAACCGGGTCAGGGAAAAAGAGTGCATACTTGAACAATTTCTTAATAGCGCAGTCTTAACATCATCCTCGTTGTACGTGATGGGGATCTTCAATTCAGGAATTCTGGAAAGTATAGGGGCTGTAGTTGCAATTTCTGAAAATATGACTTCAAATTTACCTTAAGAGAGTTCAACCGTCGCGGTTACTCGGGGACTGATTTGCAATTTCCCATTTTGTCCCTGTATATATAGTTATACGGAGGGTCGCTGTTCCTCACAAATTCTGAGGAGAGAATTTTAGATCGGAGCAGACATGTCGATAAGTGAGTTTTATTAGCCATTTTTGGATAGTCATCTTATATTTATTATGTCGAGCTCAGTAGATTTGAAAGGAAAATCTCCCTTAGAGGAGAATGAGGTCGATAACCGCAAGGGGAAAGAAGTTGTAAAGAGTCAATCATTATCTGAAAACGAGAATCCACAAAGCTCGGGTTCCGCTTCGGATTCCAGCGGAGAGGAGCGGGAGTCGAATTCTGAAACTGGAAATAGCGAAGACGAAAATTCCAGCGAAGCAGCAGTTTCGGAAAGGGAAAATATAGAGGATGGGGAGCTTCCTTTGGGTAACAATGAGCAGCAGAAATATAGACTGAACCGTAATGTGGTGGTAACGATCTATGATTGGGAAGAGCCCTCGACTAGCGCAGCTCTAAACATGACCGAGGAGAGGGCAGATGAGATCGCCTGTTCGTATAAGGAGACAGACTTGACGCAGTTGCAAGAAGAATTCGGTCGATATTTAGGTGCCGGTTTTTCGATTGTGCTTCCTTCTCCCGATCAACGAGTTACCGACCCTCCTGCCGGCTGTCAAGCCTTTTATTCCAAACATTTCCACTACGGCTTATGCATCCCCTTCCCTCCTCTGCTAGAAAACCTTCTTAATGCTTTTAAGTTGGCTCCTTGCCAGATCTTACCGAATTCGATCGGCCTAATTATAGCTTTCTGCGTGTTGATGAAAGCTAAAGGGAAAAAGGCATCCTTTCAGAATTTTTGGCGGATATTCCAGATGAGTGCTTCCACCTTTTCAAACGCAGGTTACGTATACTTTTCTCAGAGGCCGAAGATTTCGATCTTATCGACCAACGTGAGTAGCAATCTGAAGGGATGGAAACATGAATTCTTCTTCGTCCGAGGGCCAGAGTCTTCGACTTCTGAAGAAAATCCCGAGCCTACTCCCTTTGATTGGCCTGGGGCAAAGGAATGGATATACGGAAAACGCCGTCTTGTGGGGAGTATGAAGAATGAGATAACAGATAAATTTCTGCAATCTCTTCGTGCTGATCCTCATCAGACCGCTCTAATGACTCAAGAAGCAGTTTTGCGAATGGCCGAGCTCAGTAATTGCTCTTTTCCTGCCGATCCGATCGACTTTGGGAAAGCTCAGATCGACCCCGCTAACCCCCCTTCCACGTTAGCTGATATCGTTGACAAATTCCGTACATCGGTATCTGGCCCGCACGTTGCTTCCTTCTCGAAGGGTAATAAGGGTCGACCTCGTCCTCAAACATCAACGAATCCTCGGAAAACAAAAAAGTCCAAGGTCCCAGTTGGGATCGCGTCGACCTCAAATGCTTTAGTGGTTGTTCCCCCAATTACTCAAGCAGGAACCTCTCGGTCTAGGGCCGAGGAGGAGGGCGCATCCGATTACCAGGGTCCCGGAATCCTTCGATCTGTCTTTCCGAACATCTCCTCCAACCCGAATGACGAGGGATTCAGTAACTATACTCTCCTGGAGGATCGTGCCAGGGAGATTTTGCAGGCCAGGATGAATCGAAAAAGAAGTAGCAATGTTCCTGAGTCCTCCAGGAGAGTCAAGCCTTTTGCTCGAGGGCCGAACCCCATACCATGTCGGGCTGGTCATTCCGAGCCGGATTTGGCAGATTTCATCGAGGATCATCTGCAAGGACCGAGGGCGGCCGGATATCCGGACAGTGGGACCATCGAATCTGATTTGGGTTCCGAGGGTGAGCATACGGTGGATAAGTCTCTCCGGATGTTCTTGGCCGGGAGATTCAGGGATGATACTATCCAATCTTTTGCTAAGAAAGATTTTGAGATACTTGGCGACTATGCCCACGCTCAACAGATGGTACTGTCTAATTCCGAAAGTTTCTAGCTTTTTCCTTATAATCCTCATCTTGTGTTTTTACGTATCTTTCCCTTTACAGGCCGGAGACCTATTTACTCAAACCGCTCTTCGACTATCCGTATTGAGCGAAGAGTCTCAGGCGGTACAGAAAGCCTTATGCGATGTTCTGAAGGATGAAGCTGCGAAGGCCAGTCAGCTAGAGGACGCCAAAATGAAGTTATCTGAGGTCGAAATCGAGCTCGAGAGAACTAGGAAAGAGTTGGAAACCAAGAGGGCCTTAGAGGAGGAGGTGGAGAAATTAAAGCAGGAGCTTGAGCAAACCAAAGTGTCTGCCGAACAGTCCTATGAACGGGGTCGAGTCGAAGCCAAGCTTCCCGCCATAAGGGAGTTCCTAGAGTCTCCGATCCTCGACGCCTTGGTTCGATTACGGTCGGGAGAAATCAATCAAGCCTTCTACTTTAAAGGAGCTCAGCATCTCCTTACAGCTGCTAAGGTTGAAGGTGCCCTTGATGACTTCCTTCCTAAGTTGAATCCCTACAAGAATATCTTCGGTAAAGACTATAAAGCGTCTTCCCTTCCTCCTAAGCTCGAGGAATTTGCCACTCACGAGTTTGCTCCTTTCCTTGAGGAATTTGGTGCACCGATGCCAAACCCTGATGAGCTCGAAGCCCAATCCGAAAGCGAAGATGTGGATATTGAAGGGGATTCCCGCGGTCAGAGTGTATCAGGCACCCCTTCTTCTGGTTCGAGTAAATCTTCGTCTGATGCGCAAAGTCAAGATGGAGAAGGCAGTAGCTCGAATCAAGGTGACTCCGACTGCTCGGAAAGCAGTTCTAGCGAATCAGAGGAGCTAGATAGGTCGGACCATGGTTCAGGCGTGAAAGAGTCTTAATTCAATAACGATCGCTATGTAATTTGTCTGACTTATCGAACCAATGTATTTATTTTATAATTTTTTGCTCTTGCATATTTAGTGGGTGCTTGAAATTGAATCTCTTTTCTTTTATGCTATTTTAGGCTATCGCCTGTTTGAACTTTCTGCTAAATTTTATAACGTCAGTCTTGCGTACTCAGCAGCGTCATCGAATCTTTCTTGGGAGTAGTGTTTTACCAATCATTGCAATTTGCATGATGTCGTTTTTCTTATAAATAGCATGACCACTTCATGTTGTCTTTGCACTGATATTCCTCACAGTGTTCGGAGCTTTCCTTAAAATTATCTTGGTTGGATCTTTACCCGAAAAACGAGAGATGAATAAAAATTCGAATGTTCTCGCCATTTCTTCCACGTCTTTCTCCAAGTCAAATGTTGGTAGAAAATCAAGGAAAAGAAATCGATTGTCAATCTCATCCATTAGGTCCAATCAGCAAAACTTCCCCGAGGGAAAGAAATATCCGATCGCTGCCCTTTCTTCGTGTTTGAAAACTAGGGGCTCCAATAAGAGAATAAAAAAGGTTTCCTTTGCGGAGGATGTCACTGGGCACGTCCCTTCTCAATCCGTATCTTCGTCGGTCAGCGGAACTTTGTTTAAAAGGGACATAGCTCCTTTTGATAAAGCGTCACACGAGAAAACCGACCTGGCCCTTCTTCGGTCCAATGTTTCTATCTCCGAGGGTGGTTTTTCGATTGGGGAATATTCATCGTTCCTGTTTTACTCTGGGTTGGAATCTCTTGCCCAAGTAATTCATTCTCACCTCTTTGTCATGACTGTTTAATCTCTTTATTTCTGTTATAATATATTTCTTATAAGTTCAGGCTAGGGTGGTCTTCTCTAAGCTTTATGCATTGGCCAAACATGAGTTCGAACTGCGGACCTCTATTTCGCTCGAGCTTATCGGGAAGAAGATCGAGCTGGAACGAGCATTGGAAACTAACAGATTCTTCAAAGAGAGAATATCTCAGGACAAGTTAAATTCAGAATTAGAGAAACTCAAAGGTATTTACGAACGTGAGAAGAGACACTCTGAGCTTCGTGAGAAAGAAGCTTACATTCGCGGGTATACTGATCGTAGTGTTGAAGTTCGAAAGATCTTTTCCGAAAATAATTTCGTTTAGTAATACTGTGGTTTACCTTTGTATAATGAGTTAAGACTTCTCTTTGTAACACCATCCTTGTTGTAACGGTTTTCCTTTCTTGTTGTAGTATAACCCTTGTTGTAATGATATAATATTTGCTTGGAATGATATTTATTTATTTATTTTTTTTTTTTTTTTAGAGCGTTTTATGCTCGAGGGTCATAGCAGAGGCTTTCACCCATTCAATAATTTCGATCTAAGGGGCATAGCAGAGGCTTTCACCCTTAGTCGTTTTTAGAGCGTTTTTAGCCCTTGGGTCATAGCAGAGGCTTTCACCCATTCAATAATTTCGATCTAAGGGGCATAGCAGAGGCTTTCACCCTTAGTCGTTTTTAGAGCGTTTTTTAGCCCTTGGGTCATAGCAGAGGCTTTCACCCATTCAATAATTTCGATCTAAGGGGCATAGCAGAGGCTTTCACCCTTAGTCGTTTTTAGAGCGTTTTTAGCCCTTGGGTCATAGCAGAGGCTTTCACCCATTCAATAATTTCGATCTAAGGGGCATAGCAGAGGCTTTCACCCTTAGTCGTTTTTAGAGCGTTTTTTAGCCCTTGGGTCATAGCAGAGGCTTTCACCCATTCAATAATTTCGATCTAAGGGGCATAGCAGAAGCTTTCACCCTTAGTCGTTTTTAGAGCGTTTTTAGCCCTTGGGTCATAGCAGAGGCTTTCACCCATTCAATAATTTCGATCTAAGGGGCATAGCAGAGGCTTTCACCCTTAGTCGTTTTTAGAGCGTTTTTAGCCCTTGGGTCATAGTAGAGGCTTTCACCCATTCAATAATTTCGATCTAAGGGGCATAGCAGAGGCTTTCACCCTTAGTCGTTTTTAGAGCGTTTTTAGCCCTTGGGTCATAGCAGAGGCTTTCACCCATTCAATAATTTCGTTCTAAGGGGCATAGCAGAGGCTTTCACCCTTAGTCGTTTTTAGAGCGTTTTTTAGCCCTTGGGTCATAGCAGAGGCTTTCACCCATTCCATAATTGCTAGAGAAAAATAGAGATCGATAATAACGAATATAGATCGAGAGTATGACGAATACGTAAGAATGTAGGCGAAATAAGCTTTCATTGAATAAATAGTCCGAATAAACATTCTTCAAATAACCCAATTCTTCATTAAACACATATGGTTTGCCAAATAGTTATAGTCAAAGAAAATGAAACAAAATAACTAAAAAGTAGAAGCCTCGATTGTAACTATCTTCCATAATATCTTCTTAAATTGATCGCATTCCAAGCTCGAGGCAGTATCTCTCCGTTTGGGTGTGCAATCTTATAAGAACCTTTTCTCCCCACCTCCACGATCACGAAGGGGCCCTCCCAATTGGGCTGTAGTTTCCCTACATGCTTTGATACTTCCACTTTTTTGAGCACCAGATCTCCCACTTTGAAGGATCGAATCCTCACATTCCGATTATAGGACTTTTCCATGTTGGCCTTGGCGGCTTGAATTTTTAACTTCGCGCGGTCCCTTCGAGCATCTGCGTGATCAACTTCCACCTGCTTCAGCGATTGGTTCTCTTCGGGATCATAAAATTCGACCCTGGGAGAAGGAATAAGATTCTCTACTGGGATAACAGCCTCCGACCCATAAACCAAACTGAATGGAGTTTCTCCGGTTGCCGCTTTGACCGTTGTCCTGTTGGCCCATAATACTCCCGGTAGTTCATCCAGCCATTTTCCCCTTCGCCTCCGATAAGCGCTTCTCCAGAGATCGAACAATTTCCCGATTTACTACTTCAGTTTGTCCATTAGCCTGAGGGTGGCCAACAGACGCAAAGTTCTGTTGTATTCCAAACCTTTCACACCAATCCGTGATCCTTTTTCCTGCAAACTGCGTTCCGTTATCTGATATTAGAACCCTGGGGATTCCGAACCTGCAGACTATATTTTTCCATAAAAAATTAATAACTTGAAATTGGGTGATTTTGGTCAAGGCAACACATTCGACCCACTTGCTGAAGTATTCCACCGCTACTAGTACATAATTTTTTCTGGCTCGCGCTGTTGGGAAAGGTCCCACAATATCGATGCCCCATTTGTCGAAGGGCCAACAAATAGGAATCGAATGCATATGTTCGGCCGGTTGGTGTATCAAATTCGAATGAATTTGGCAGTGATGGCATTTTTTCACATACTCGACAGAATCAGAAAAAAGTGTAGGCCAATAATATCCAGATCTTGAGCATTTTAGAGCTAACGCTCGAGCGCCACAATGACTTCCTGCTTCCCCTTCATGAACTTCCCTTAATATGGCATTGTAGTGTGATTCGCGGATACATTTTAAAAGAATTCCCGAAGAGGACCGCTTATAGAGTTGATTCTCCATCAAAGTAAATGATGTCGCTCTATATTTAATTCTCCGAGCCTCATTTGCATCTTCCGGCAGTTTTCTGTCCCTAAGATAGGCGATAAGAGGGTCGCTCCATGACTCGCTCGGCTCTTCAATTTCCATAACATCAACTGGAGGGGCTGCATCTAGCTCGATGGCAGACATATTCGATAGCAGCCAAGTGATTGTTCTTTCAGTCTTTCCGTCGGCCAGTCCTGTAAATTTCGACAATATATCGGCCCAGAGATTCTCTTCTCTTGGTATCGGTTGAATATCAAACCTATCGAACTCTGAGATTAACTTCTTCACTTTGTTCAGATATTTAATCATGTTGAATTCTCTGGCTTCGTAAGTGCCTTTCACTTGTCTGTGAACAAGTTCCGAATCTGTTAGCACGACAATTGATTTTACCTTTGCCTTAATGGCCATCTCCAATCCGGCTATCAATGCTTCATATTCGGCCTCATTGTTGGTGACGACAAAATCCAAAGTTATCGCATAGCTCAGGTCTTCAGCATTGGGCCCTTGGAAGTGAATCCCAGCTCCACCACCTTCTTTGGTCGAAGATCCGTCCACGTGCATCAGCCAAACTTGATTGTTTGCTTCTTCCACCATACCTAATTCCGAGGTCGTTCCTTGTTTCCCGTTCGATATGTTAGTTGATTCAAGCACAAAATCGGCTAGCACTTGCGCCTTAACAGCGACTCGTGGTCGGTATTCAATTTCGAATTGGCTGAGCTCGACCGCCCACTTTATTAACCTACCTGAAGCTTCTGGTTTGGACAGAACCTGTCTTAAAGGCTGGTTAGTTAAAACAATGATTTTATACGTTTGAAAATAGGGCCTTAACCTCCGGGCAGCCACAATTAGGGCAAGTGCAAATTTTTCAATCTCCATATAGTTCTTTTCGGCACCCTGCAACAACTTACTCAAATAGTAAACTGGTTTGTGCTCAGCTTTATCTAGTTTGACCAGAACCGAGCTAATGGCTTCTTCTGACACAGCTATGTACAGATATAGGGGTTCCCCTTCAGATGGTTTTGCTAGCATGGGTGTCGAGGTTAAGTATGCTTTCAGTTCTTCGAAAGCCTTATCGCATTCAGCGTTCCACTCGAAGTTCTTAGATTTACGCAACAGTTTGAAGAAAGGTAAGCTCTTGTCCGCGGATCTGGAGATGAATCTATTCAACGAGATAATTTTTCCGATCAAACTTTGAACGTCTGAAAGTTTCCTTGGTGGATGGAGATCAGTTATTGCTCGGATTTTTTCTGGATTAGCTTCGATCCCCCTCTCATGAACTAAATACCCAAGGAACTTTCCTGATCGCACCCCGAATGTGCATTTCGTTGGATTTAACTTCATCCCATACTTCCTCAAAATTTCGAAGCACCTACCAAGATGTCTAATATGATCCTCTTTGGACATACTTTTTACGAGCATGTCATCTACATACACTTCCATGATTTCTCCTATTAATTCTTTGAACATCATATTGACCAATCTCTGATACGTTGCGCCGGCGTTCCTTAAACCGAAAGGCATAACGATGAAGCAGTACACTCCCCGTTCGGTGATGAATGCCGTTTTATCCTGATCTCTTTCGTTCATGAAGATCTGATAAAATCCTTGAAATGCGTCCATCATGCTAAACAACACAAATCCCGCAGTGGAGTCTACGAGCATGTCAATTCGAGGCAAGGGGTAAGGGTCCCTGGGACATAACTTGTTCAAATCGGTGAAATCGTTGCACATTCTCCACTTATTTTCGACCTTTTCCCCCTTAGAGACTAGGACCACATTACATAACCATTCGGTGAACTTTATCTCTTTTATCTGTCCTGCTGCTAACAATCTATCGACCTCCGCATTAATTATTTTGTCTTTCTCTCGCCCGTGATTACGCTTCTTCTGCCTTACTGGTCTGGCCCTTGGGTCAATATTCAAGGAATGCGTTATCACACGCGGATCGATTCCTACTATGTCGTCCGAACTCCATGCGAAGACATCCACATTTTCTTGCAAGAATCCGATGAGTTTTGCTTCCATGCAATTACTTAGCTTTGTTCCTATTTTCGTGAATTTTTCTGGAGATCCAGGTACCAAGTTCACCTTTTTGTGATCAGGTGCTTGCACACTCATGTCAATGATTCTCCCTTTCTTTCCATCCAGTCTTTCATAATCAGGAATCGGAGTTCCGGAGTTAGAGACTAATTCATTTATCTTTCTTTTGTTAGGGAGCTCAGGCTCCACCTTTTCCTTGATAGTCAAGGACGAACTATAACACTCCCAGGCCATATACTGGTCGTTCCTCATCTCACCTACTCCTCCGTCGGTTGAGAACTTTATCTTCTGATGGTAGGTGGATACAATAGCCTTAAAAGTATTCAGGGCGGGTCTTCCCAAGATGGCATTGTAAGCAAACGGTGTGTCCACCACTAGGAACTTGATCATTCTCGTGACATTCTTTGGTTTGAGCCCTAGAGTGGTGCTCAGAAGTATGGTCCCGAGCGGAATGATCTCCGATCCCCCGAAACCGACCAAGGGAGTAGTTACCTTATCCAAGTGTGGATGACAGAGATTCATTCTTGTAAGAGCTTCCGATGAAATTATGTTTGCCGAGCTCCCGTTGTCGACCAGCATTCTTTTGACCTCGAAGTTCGCAATTCTTAATGTTAATACCATGGAGAAATCTGGATCATCTTCATTCGTATCCCAACTAACGTCTGCGGGTCGATCCGCTTCGCTAAAGCTGATGACTTGATTCTCCATTGATGGAAATTCCAAAGATAGAACCTCCCTTTTTGCGGATACTCCTGCCCTGATTGACCTTAAAGTCCTTTTTCTAGCATTCCTACTATCTCCGCCTGCCGGTCCGCCTGCAATCATGTTGATCACACCGTTCGATTGTTCTTCTGTCTGATTCTGAATTTGCCTTTGCCGAGAGTTAAGTTTTCTCGGACTACGGGATCTGTAGCGATTGTTATAGTTGCCATTCTTAACAAATTCTTTGAGTTTTCCTTGGTTGATTAATTTTTCGATCTCGACCTTCAATTGATAACAATTTTCCGTACTGTGGCCTCTAGCTCGATGATATCGACAGTATTGGTCATATCCGGGCGCACCCGGCCTCGCCTGTGTGATTCTTTGGGCTTTCGGAATTAAATTCCCTTCTTCCAATACAGTCAACACCTCCTCCTTTGAACTGTTGAGCTCAGTAAACTGGATTTTACCCGGCCTTGGGGCTCGATTTCGATCATAAGGAGGTCCGTATGAATGCGGTCCTTGGGGTGGCATATGCGGCTTAAAAGTGTTGATTCGCTGCCAAACGGATCCTTTACTCGACCCTCCATAATCACTTGGTTTTGGGATCGGAGTCCGATCTTGTTTTTTGTTGAGATGAGACTTATCTAGATGTGAACTCTTCAATTTGTTCATCTCTTCCTGTATCATATACTTTTCAGCAATTTCCATTATCCGTTCGAAGGATTTTGGTTGCTTTCTGCATAATGCATTCCCAAACTGTGTACTTCTAGTCAGCTCGAACATCAACGAGGATAGATATTCAATCTGCGGGGTATCCACTTTCAAGAGCTCAATACTAAATCTTGCCAGCCATTGCCTCAACGTCTCTCCTTCCAATTGTTTCACAGTGCCCAGATGATTTGCTGGCAGTCTTGGCTTCCTTTGGCTAGCGAATTGATGCTTCAGCTTATCGCAAAATTCTTCGAAAGAAAATATGGAGTTCGGAGGTAACTTTCCGAACCAATCGAGGGCAATCCCTTCAAAAGTGGTGACCATAATCTTGCAACAGAAATTATCCGAGTGTCCATACAAGTTCATAACATTAACGAAGCTGTTAATGTGTTCGCCGGGGTCGGTAGTCCCGTTATACCGAGGGAGCCTGGTTGGCACTGTTTCTGTGTTTCGAGCTTCGCGTATTTCTCTACAAAAGGGTGAACATCGCATGATATTGTTCGAGACCTCCCTCTCTCGTAGGTTTCTTCTAGTCAGGATATCCCCCGCTTGCCTGACAGCTTGATTAGTGAAGGGAATCTCTATCATAGCATCATGTTCTTCCAATTTCTTAGCTACCCTTTCCTGTACTATCATCTCCAATTCAGATTCTGTAATTCTCTTATAAGTTGGTTTATCTCTTCTCGCAGCGCCGGCGGTGTGACTTTCCCCCATAACAGAATTCTCCAGATCGTGCACTCGTGCAGGAGGGTTTTCTGATCGAGCATTGACTTTCGAGGGCGCAGTCCTTTGTGGACGCATTGATGGGACAAGTGACATATCATTTTCCTTCTGTAAGTTCGATGAAGGTATTTCAGGTCTTCCCTGAATCCTCGGTTGATCGACGGGTGATTGATCTGCTCTTCCACTGTTCATAAATTCCCTGCACATGGTGCCTATTATAGACCTCAGATCTCCAATGGTCGTATGTATTGGGATGTTATCTTGCGGAACCGCCGGCGGTGCCTCTGGTTGTTGTTGAGCCGCGCGCGATAAGTTATCAGGTTCATTGTTGACAGAATTTTGTGCCCCTACTGCTTGGGAAGGCTCTCCTCTAACGTATGTATTTCTCCTCGTAGTAGGCATATTTCGATCAAATACTCGAATAGGGCCCCTCGGTGGGCGCCAATTGATCTTACGTGGTTTCGTTAGTTCGATCAAGGGTGGGATGTAAGACAATGATAACAATATTAAACGGAAAAGTAATGACCAAAGATAATTGTATTCGAGTTAATTGAGTACAAGTACAAATATTTTGGGTCCTACTCGAGCATCATTGGATGCCGTACAAGCTAGAGGGCGAAATTACAATAGATCTAAAGCCTATACTTCCAAGTGGTTCCGAGCAGTAGCTTCGAGGAGGGAGCACCTGGAAAATCGTGTCCAGTATCATAAATGCGTGGGGTATTTATAGCTGAAATTGGGGTCTAGGTGGTCTCCCCGCAGACATGTAATTCTTCGGCCCATAAGTTGGATTAGAGCTCGGCCCAACAGTAACTTTGGATTCTGGGCTAATCTTGTACTTACTGTATTTCGGTCATTGGGCTCGAACTCGGTCCTCCGAGATAAGTACCGCTCGACCTCGCGTAATTGTAAAGAAGAGTAGAACCCAAGATATCCCTCATCATCTACATAAATTTGCACAATCAATATATGATTTTCCCATTCAATAGTGAACAAGGTTTTATCTACCTTACCTTGCTTTTCTGCTTCAGCCATCATTGCCTTGCCTCTCTGATGCTTTCTTTCTTTTTCTGATTCTCTTCTCTTCTTTAGTGTATTTTTCTGCTTTTGGATATGGACAGTCTTTGATGAAGTGTCCCAATTTCCTGCTGTTATAACACATTAGTTTGGCTTTATAATCATCCTTATCTTGAGAAGAAAAGTTAGGTTTAGAAGTAGAAGCATTGTTGTATTTGTTCTTCATTTTTCTTTTGTAGAACTTCTTGAAATTGTTGATCAGCAATGCTACATCTCCAGCTGTGTACTCTTTTTTGTCGAGTAATGTGGCTTCATCAGATGAGTCCACTTCTTAGTTTATCTGTTTTGCAATGTTTGACTTTGTCAAACCGATCATTATCCAGAGCTTTAGTCATGATGAATCTTTCGACCTAATCCAGATTGAAAAGCTTTATTTCTTCTGGAGTCATCTCATGAAGATCTTTTTCCACCACGGTATCAACTTCATTTATCTTTATCGTCTTGGTGAATCTGAATGGACCTTTTATGATACATGTGTACATGTTATCATTATAGGCAACCAGGAAAATCTCCATCCTGATTTTCCAGTCTTCAAAAGACATACCAGCAATGTGGGGAACATGGCTGATACAATCCATTTTTCAAAAAGTTTTTATTTTTCAAAAAGATGCTCTTTTGAAAAGTTTTGAAAACCTTTGAAAAACACTTGGATCAAGCTCGTTGATCAGGCAGCTGATTCTAATGAACCACCTGCTCTAATACCACTTGTTGGTCCCAAGTGGTCAGATGAGGTCAAGAGGGGGGGGTGAATAGACCTCTGAAAATTTTTAGACTTAAAAACTTTTTACTCTTCTGTCAGCAGACTAAGCTTATGAAGAACAGTAAGCTGACTATGCTGATCGTGAACAAATCTTGAACATCAGAGTGACCACTCTTCTTATAGTAACTTAGCTATTTTCAGCAAAAACAGTTTTATCAAGAGTATACTTGCAGCGGATGTTTGAAAGTGTTTTTCACAAGTAGACTAAGTCCTTCAAAAAGATTTTATCCCCAGTTTTAAAAACTCCTTTAAAATCTTTTAATAATTCAAAGTGTAAACTTATGCAATTTTGAAATATGCAAGAAAACTTAAATGCAAGAATAACACAAGGAATTTTTATAGTGGTTATATGGATGAAAATCCTTTAGTCCACTCTTCCAGATCACTTAGATTCTGGGTTATACTATAAACACAAAGTTTACAATATCTCTCCACTTACACCTAGACAACAAATGAAAAGGCTATAAGCTCGCAATAGGAAATCACTCAGAAAACCTATCCTCTGAAGTTAAATCACTCACAAAGACGGATCTAAACTTAGCACAACACTCAGCTAATACAAATTCACTCAGAATGTATTTTCTATTTTCTTCAACTGGGTTTCTGTCAACAGATGACTTCCACCAGACGAGTGAGCTGTTCGAGCTTCTTGAGACTTAGAGAAATTTCTGCTTCGGAATCAAAATCTCAGAATGTTGTTGTGTATGTCTCTCTTCGAAATCAGCTCTATTTATACTTGGATTTGAAAATATGACCGTTGAAGGAAATCAAACTTCAAATCCAAAGCCTTAGTCCGAATTCAGAACGGCTTCCTGCTATAGTACCTTTTCTGCTGTACTTTCCTGTAGCTGCATTAAATGCACCATGCTGATCCGAGAATATTCTTCACTCATTTGTCATTACTATCCTTCTCTTGCAGCATTTATTACACCAAGTGCATTTATTACCGTTGAACTTATCTCATGATCTCTTCTACTCTGCTGATCGATGCAACTCTGCTGATAGATACTCTATTGATCAAATACTGAACTAAACTGATTTGAGTCGGCTGATGGTCTACCCTTTTGATTGTTGTTTCAGCATGAGATCAGTAGTCTTCTGGGCTTAGAATTTTGAACCTTTTTGATGTCTTCTTTACTTGTTCAAAATTCTTCTAAGGGAACTAAGCTTTCCATACTTAAATGATTTTGACGTTTTGGAAATCATCAAAACCTTCCCTTATCTTCTTATCTTCTTTGCACTTCATCTTTATCTTCATCCAACAAGTTTTGAGATTGATAAAACGATAAAAATAATGGTTGAAATTTAAGAATAATGGAGTGAAATTGATTTGCCTCACTTGAAGTTTGTGATTTCTTAGAGATATTTTCTGAAATTCAATTTTATTATGAAATTAACACTGTAAAGGGTAATTATAATGAATTCAATACCTCAAGGGTAGTTTAAGTAATTTTAATTACACCAAATTTTATGGGTAGTTTTAGTAATTCCCCCTATTTGATATGTACAACTAACTAAACTCAATGATATTTTTATTGAATGAGCACGAGATGACATTAAGTAGTGTAGTAGTTTCTATTTTAGCCATACGTTTTTTTAGCGGCAAAACGAAATTTCATTAACCATAAAATTATGAGTTTACTATCCCAACTATAGAATTAGGCAAAATCTTAATAATAGGACCATGTGACATAGTAAATAGCAATCTCAGGGGCTACTTCATCCATACGAAACAGCAAACTCCAGAGCAAGTTTGGCTGCCATTACTTCTGTGGATTCGGGTGATAATGGTAATGCAATCTGGTAATATGCCCAGGCGATGCACGTGCGGTTTGAATATGGGCAATTTAATTCCATTTTTAGCCGTGCTCAGATGGTTATAAAGATACAAAATTATTACACCCTCTGTTCACTCAAACAAAAAAATGTGGTTTTGACAACTTAACGGCAATTCTTAACGACTATTCCAAATGTGTCAAAATTTGTTAAAGCGGTGTACCAAATGTGTTGGACACATAAAACTGTGTACCAAAAGTTGGAATTGACCTAAAGCTCAGTACCAAAAATGCAATTCTCTCTTGTAATTTCTAACCAAAAAGATGTTGAAGCTAATGGGTTCGTGCACAAAGAATCATGCTCCAGGGCGAATAAGAGGACTGCGAAAAGACTAGCGTGTGAAAATATTTTGTAGTCTTTGAAAGAAAGCATGGCACCAATGCAGCTTGCTTAGTTGAAACAAAATGGATGAAATTGGTGGGAAAAAAGTGAGATGGTATAAATCGATGAAAATAATGGTTGTAATTGAAAAAAATAGAGTGAAATTGATTTGCCTCACTTGAGTTTTGAGATTGATAAAACGATAAAAATAATGGTTGAAATTGAAGAATAATGGAAAGAAATTGATTTGCCTCACTTGAAGTTTGTGATTTCTTAGAGATATTTTCTGGAATTCAATTTTATTTATGAAATTAACACTGTAAAAGGTAATTATAATGAATTCAATACCTCAAGGGTAGTTTAAGTAATTTTAATTACACCAAATTTTATGGGTAGTTTTAGTAATTCCCCCTATTTGATATGTACAACTAACTAAACTCAATGATATTTTAGCCATACCTTTTTTTTAGGGGCAAAATAAAATTTCATTAACCATAAAATTCTGAGTTTACAATCTCAACTATAGAATTAGGCAAAGTCTTAATAATATGACCATGTAATATAGTAAATAGCAATCTCATGGGCTACTTCATCCATACGAAACAGCAAAATCCAGAGCAAGTTTGGCTGCCATTACTTCTGTGGATTCGGGTGATAATGGTGGTGCAATCTGGTAATATGCCCAGGAGATGCACGTGCGGTTTGAATATGGGCAATTTAATTCCATTTTTAGCCGTACTCAGATGATTATAAAGACACAAAATTATTACACCCTCTGTTCACTCAAACAAAAAAATGGGGTTTTCACAACTTAACGACAATTTTTAACGACTATTCCAAATGTGTCAAAATTTGTTAAAGCGGTGTACCAAATGTGTTGGACACATAAAAATGTGTAAGAAAAGTTGGAATTGACCTAAAGCTCATTACAAAAAATTCAATTATCTCCTGTAATTTCTAACAAAAAAGATGTTGCTTATGTTACAATAAAGGTTGAAGCTAATGGGTTCGTGCACAAAGAATCATGCTCCAGGGCGAATAAGTGGACTGCGGAAAGACTAGCGTGTGAAAATATTTTGAAGTCCTTGAAACAAAGCATGGCACCAATACAGCTTGCTTAGTTGAAACAAAATGTACGAAATTGGTGGGAAAAAAGTGAGATGGTATAAATCGATGAAAATAATGGTTATGATAGTTTGTTAAGGATAGTGTGTGCTCCGCATAATGGTGTTCTATATTCCATAAACGGCACTGTGGATGGTTTTGTTGGCAATACATTTCTTGAGCAGAATAATGGAGAATCTGTTACTTACAAAAAGTATTATAAACAAAGGTGTGAATATTGGGCTTTAATTTAGACATTAGTCTATGATATGTGAAGTGAAAGCTTCATTGAACAAACTAATTTTATTTGCAGACATGGAATTAATTTGAAATTCGAAAAACAAGCTCTTGTGTATAGGAAACGCATAATTACCGTGCATAATTACCTTCAGAGATGTAGAAATCAGAGAACAAAAGTTTGAATTATAAGCTCTTATTAGTATTATACATTTACACATAAAAACTATTACTAATTCGGGGACAAATTTGATTGAGATTTAACTCATGTTTCATTTTAAGCCATACAGTTTTTTAGGGGCAAAAAGAAATTTCATTAACCATAAGATTATGAGTTTACACTCTCAACTATAGAATTAGGCAAAATCTTAATAATAGGACTATGTAACATAGTAAATAGCAATCTCATGGGCTACTTCATCCATACGAAACAACAAATTGCAGAGCAAGTTTGGCTGCCATTACTTCTGCGGATTCGGGTGATAATGGTGATGCAATCTGGTAAAATGCCCAGGCGATGCAAGTGTGGTTTTAATATGGGCAATTTAATGCCAATTTTAGCCGTACTGAGAAGGTATAAAGATACAAAATTATTACACCCTCTGTTCACTCAAACAAAAAAATGGGATTTTGGCAACTTAACGACAATTTTTAACGACTATTCCAAATGTGTCAAAATTTGTTATAGCAGTGTACAAAATATGTTGGAGGCATTAAACTGTGTACCAAAAGTGGGAATTTACCTAAAGCTCAATACCAAAAATGCAATTCTCTCCTATAATTTCTAACCGAAAAGATGTTCCTTATGTTACGATAGAGGTTGAAACTAATGCGTTCATGCACAAAGAATCATGCTCCAGGGCGAATAAGAGGACTGCGGAAAGACTAGCGTGTGAAAATATTTTGAAGTCTTTGAAAGAAAGAATGGCACCAATGCAGCTTGCTTAGTTGAAACAAAATTGATGAAATTGGTGGGAAAAAGTGAGATGGTATAAATCGATGAAAATAATGGTTGTAATTGAAAAAATTGGAGTGAAATTAATTTGCCTCACTTGAGTTTTGAGATTGATAAAACGATAAAAATAATGGTTGAAATTGAAGAATAATGGAGTGAAATTGATTTGCCTCACTTGAAGTTTGTGATTTCTTAGATATATTTTCTGAAAGTCAATTTTATTTATGAAATTAACATTGTAAAGGGTAATTATAATGAATTCAATACCTCAAGGGTAGTTTAAGTAATTTTAATTACACCAAATTTTATGGATAGTTTGAGTAATTCCCCCTATTTGATATGTACAACTAACTAAACTCAAGGATATTTTTATTGAATGAGCACGAGATGACCTTAAGTAGTGTAGTGGTTTCAATTTTAGCCATACCTTTTTCTTAGGGGCAAAATTAAATTCATTAACCATAAAATTTTGAGTACGGCTAAAAATGGAATTAATAGGACCATGTAACATAGTAAATAGCAATCTCATGGGCTATTTCATCCATACGAAACAACAAACTCCAGAGCAAGTTTGGCTGCCATTACTTATGTGGATTCGGGTGATAATGGTAATGCAATCTGGTAATATGCCCAGGCGATGCACGTGCGGTTTGAATATGGGCTATTTAATTCCATTTTTAGCCGTGCTCAGATGGTTATAAAGATACAAAATTATTACACCCTCTGTTCACTCAAACAAAAAAATGGGGTTTTGACAACTTAACGGCAATTTTTAACGACTATTCCAAATGTGTCAAAATTTGTTAAAGCGGTTTACCAAATGTGTTGGACACATAAAACTGTGTACCAAAAGTTGGAATTGACCTAAAGCTCAGTACCAAAAATGCAATTCTCTCCTGTAATTTCTAACCAAAAAGATGTTGCTTATGTTACAATAGAGGTTGAAGCTACTGGGTTTGTGCACAAATAATCATGCTCCAGGGCATATAAGAGGACTGCGGAAAGACTAGCGTGTGAAAATATTTTGAATTCTTTGAAAGAAAGCATGGCACCAATGCAGCTTGCTTAGTTGAAATAAAATGGATGAAATTAGTGGGAAAAAAGTGAGATGGTTTAAATCGATGAAAATAATGGTGTTCTATATTCCATAAACGGCACTGTGGATGGTTTTGATGGCAATACATTTCTTGAGCTGAATAATGGAGAATCTGTTACTTAGTATTATAAACAAAGGTGTGTATACTGGGCTTTAATTTAGACATTAGTCTATGATATGTGAAGTGAAAGCTTCATTGAACAAACTAGTTTTATTTGCAGACATTGAATTAATTTGAAATTCGAAAATCAAGCTCTTGTGTATGGGAAACGCATAATTACCGTGCATAATTACCTTCAGAGATGTAGAAACCAGAGAACAAAAGTTTGAATTATACGCTCTTATTTGTATTATACATTTACACATAAAAACTATTACTAATTCTGGGACGAATTTGATTGAGATTGAACTCATGTTTCTATACTTTTTTTAGGGGCAAAAAGAAATTTCATTAACCATAATATTATGAGTTTACACTCTCAACTATAGAATTAGGCAAAATCTTAATAATAGGACCATGTAACATAGTAAATAGCAATCTCATGGGCTACTTCATCCATACATAACAACAAACTCCAGAGCAAGTTTGGCTGCCATTACTTCTGCGGATTCGGGTGATAATGGTGATGCAATCTGGTAAGATACCCAGGCGATGCACGTGTGGTTTGAATATGGGCAATTTAATTCCATTTTTAGCCGTACTCAAAAGGTATAAAGAAACAAAATTCTTACACCCTCTGTTCACTCAAACAAAAAAATGGGATTTTTGCAACTTAACGGCAATTTTTAACGACTATTCCAAATGTGTCAAAATTTGTTATAGCGGTGTACAAAATGTGTTGGAGACATTAAACTGTGTTCCAAAATTGGGAATTTACCTAAAGCTCAGTACCAAAAATGCAATTCTCTCCTATAATTTCTAACCAAAAAAATGTTGCTTATGTTACAATAGAGGTTGAAGCTAATGTGTTAGTGCACAATGAATCATGCTCCGGGGCGAATAAGAGGACTGCGGAAAGACTAGTGTGTGAGAATATTTTGAAGTCTTTGAAAGAAAGCATGGCACCATTGTAGCTTGCTTAGTTGAAACAAAATGGATGAAATTGGTGGGAAAAAATTGAGATGGTATAAATCGATGAAAATAATGGTTATAATAGTTTGTTAAGGATAGTGTGTACTCCGCATAATGGTGTTCTATATTGCATAAACGACACTGTGGATGGTTTTGATGGCATTACATTTCTTGAGCTGAATAATGGAGAATCTGTTACTTACAAAAAGTATTATAAACAAAGGTGTGGATATTGGGCTTTAATTTAGACATTAGTCTATGATATGTGAAGTGAAAGCTTCATTGAACAAACTAATTTTATTTGCAGACATGGAATTAATTTGAAATTCGAAAAACAAGCTCTTGTGTATGGGAAACGCATATTTACCGTGCATAATTACCTTCAGAGATGTAGAAATCAGAGAACAAAAGTGTGAATTATAAGCTCTTATATGTATTATACATTTACACATAAAAACTATTACTAATTCAGGGACAAATTTGATTGAGATTGAACTCATGTTTCTTTTTTAACCATACTTTTTTTTAGGGGCAATAGGAAATTTCATTAACCATAAGATTATGAGTTTGCACTCTCAACTATAGAATTAGGCAAAATCTTAATAATAGGTTCATGTAACATAGTAAATAGCAATCTCATGGGCTACTTCATCCATACGAAACAACAAACTCCATAGCAAGTTTGGCTGCCATTACTTCTGCGGATTCGGGTGATAATGTGATACAATCTGGTAAGATGCCAAGGCGATGCACGTGTGGTTTGAATATGGGCAATTTAATTCCATTTTTAGCCGTACTCAGAAGGTATAAAGATACAAAATTATTACACCCTCTGTTCACTCAAACAAAAAAATGGGATTTTGGCAATTTAACGGCAATTTTTAACGACTATTCCAAATGTGTCAAAATTTGTTATAGAGGTGTACAAAATGTGTTGGAGACATTAAACTGTGTACCAAAAGTGGGAATTGACCTAAAGCTCAGTACCAAAAATGCAATTCTCTCCTATAATTTCTAACCAAAAAGATGTTGCTTATTTTACAATAGAGGTTGAAGCTAATGTGTTCGTGCACAAAGAATCATGCTCCGGGGCGAATAAGAGGACTGCGGAAAGACTAGCGTGTGAAAATATTTTGAAGTCTTTGAAAGAAAGCATGGCACCATTGTAGCTTGCTTAGTTGAAACAAAATGGATGAAATTGGTGGGAAAAAACTTAGATGGTATAAATCGATGAAAATAATGGTTATAATAGTTTGTTAAGGATAGTGTGTACTCCGCATAATGGTGTTCTATATTGCATAAACAACACTGTGGATGGTTTTGATGGCAATACATTTCTTGAGCTGAATAATGGAGAATCTGTTACTTACAAAAAGTATTATAAACAAAGGTGTGTATATTGGGCTTTAATTTAGTCATTAGTCTATGATATGTGAAGTGAAAGCTTCATTGAACAAACTAATTTTATTTGCAGACATGGAATTAATTTGATATTCGAAAAACAAGCTCTTGTGTATGGGAAACGCTTATTTACCGTGCATAATTACCTTCAGAGATGTAGAAAATCAGAGAACGAAAGTTTGAATTATAAGCTCTTATTTGTATTAAACATTTACACATGAAAACAATTACTAATTCGGGGACGAATTTGATTGAGATTGAACTCATGTTTCTTTTTTAGGCATACTTTTTTTTAGGGGCAAAAAGAAATTTCTTTAACCATAAGATTATGAGTTTACACTCTCAACTATAGAATTAGGCAAAATCATAATAATAGGTTCATGTAACATAGTAAGTAGCAATCTCATGGGCTACTTCATCCATACGAAACAAGAAACTCCAGAGCAAGTTTGGCTGCCATTACTTCTGCAGATTCGGGTGATAATGGTGATGCAATCTGGTAAGATGCCCAGGCGATGCACGTGCGGTTTGAATATGGGGAATTTAATTCCATTTTTAGCCGTACTCAGAAGGTATAAAGATACAAAATTATTACACCCTCTGTTCACTCAGACAAAAAAATGGGATTTTGGCAACTTATCGGCAATTTTTAACGACTATTCCAAATGTGTCAAAATTAGTTATAGCGGTGTACAAAATGTGTTGGAGACATTAAACTGTGTACCAAAAGTGGGAATTGACCTAAAGCTCAGTACCAAAAATGCAATTCTCTCCTATAATTTCTAACCAAAAAGATGTTGCTTATGTTAAAATAGAGGTTGAAGCTAATGTGTTCGTGCACAAAGAATCATGCTTCAGGGCGAATAAGAGGACTGCGGAAAGACTAGCGTGTGAAAATATTTTGAAGTCTTTGCAAGAAAACATGGCACCATTGTAGCTTGCTTAGTTGAAACAAAATGGATGAAATTGGTGGGAAAAAATTGAGATGGTATAAATCGATGAAAATAATGGTTATAATAGTTTGTTAAGGATAGTGTGTACTCCGCATATTGGTGTTCTATATTGCATAAACGACACTGTGGATGATTTTAATGGCAATACATTTCTTGAGCTGAATAATGGAGAATTTGTTACTTACAAAAAGTATTATAAACAAAGGTGTGTATATTGGGCTTTAATTTACACATTAGTCTATGATATGTGAAGTGAAAGCTTCATTGAACAAACTAATTTTATTTGCAGACATTGAATTAATTTGATATTCGAAAAACAAGCTCTTGTGTATGGGAAACGCTTATTTACCGTGCATAATTACCTTCAGAGATGTAGAAAATCAGAGAACGAAAGTTTGAATTATAAGCTCTTATTTGTATTAAACATTTACACATAAAAACAATTACTAATTCGGGGACGAATTTGATTGAGATTGAACTCATGTTTCTTTTTTAGGCATACTTTTTTTTAGGGGCAAAAAGAAATTTCTTTAACCATAAGATTATGAGTTTACACTCTCAACTATAGGATTAGGCAAAATCATAATAATAGGTTCATGTAACATAGTAAGTAGCAATCTCATGGGCTACTTCATCCATACGAAACAAGAAACTCCAGAGCAAGTTTGGCTGCCATTACTTCTGCAGATTCGGGTGATAATGGTGATGCAATCTGGTAAGATGCCCAGGCGATGCACGTGCGGTTTGAATATGGGGAATTTAATTCCATTTTTAGCCGTACTCAGAAGGTATAAAGATACAAAATTATTACACCCTCTGTTCACTCAGACAAAAAAATGGGATTTTGGCAACTTATCGGCAATTTATAACGACTATTCCAAATGTGTCAAAATTAGTTATAGCGGTGTACAAAATGTGTTGGAGACATTAAACTGTGTACCAAAAGTGGGAATTGACCTAAAGCTCAGTACCAAAAATGCAATTCTCTCCTATAATTTCTAACCAAAAAGATGTTGCTTATGTTAAAATAGAGGTTGAAGCTAATGTGTTCGTGCACAAAGAATCATGCTTCAGGGCGAATAAGAGGACTGCGGAAAGACTAGCGTGTGAAAATATTTTGAAGTCTTTGCAAGAAAACATGGCACCATTGTAGCTTGCTTAGTTGAAACAAAATGGATGAAATTGGTGGGAAAAAATTGAGATGGTATAAATCGATGAAAATAATGGTTATAATAGTTTGTTAAGGATAGTGTGTACTCCGCATATTGGTGTTCTATATTGCATAAACGACACTGTGGATGATTTTAATGGCAATACATTTCTTGAGCTGAATAATGGAGAATTTGTTACTTACAAAAAGTATTATAAACAAAGGTGTGTATATTGGGCTTTAATTTACACATTAGTCTATGATATGTGAAGTGAAAGCTTCATTGAACAAACTAATTTTATTTACAGACATTGAATTAATTTGATATTCGAAAAACAAGCTCTTGTGTATGGGAAACGCTTATTTACCGTGCATAATTACCTTCAGAGATGTAGAAAATCAGAGAACGAAAGTTTGAATTATAAGCTCTTATTTGTATTAAACATTTACACATAAAAACAATTACTAATTCGGGGACGAATTTGATTGAGATTGAACTCATGTTTCTTTTTTAGGCATACTTTTTTTTAGGGGCAAAAAGAAATTTCTTTAACCATAAGATTATGAGTTTACACTCTCAACTATAGGATTAGGCAAAATCATAATAATAGGTTCATGTAACATAGTAAGTAGCAATCTCATGGGCTACTTCATCCATACGAAACAAGAAACTCCAGAGCAAGTTTGGCTGCCATTACTTCTGCAGATTCGGGTGATAATGGTGATGCAATCTGGTAAGATGCCCAGGCGATGCACGTGCGGTTTGAATATGGGGAATTTAATTCCATTTTTAGCCGTACTCAGAAGGTATAAAGATACAAAATTATTACACCCTCTGTTCACTCAGACAAAAAAATGGGATTTTGGCAACTTATCGGCAATTTTTAACGACTATTCTAAATGTGTCAAAATTAGTTATAGCGGTGTACAAAATGTGTTGGAGACATTAAACTGTGTACCGAAAGTGGGAATTGACCTAAAGCTCAGTACCAAAAATGCAATTCTCTCCTATAATTTCTAACCAAAAAGATGTTGCTTATGTTAAAATAGAGGTTGAAGCTAATGTGTTCGTGCACAAAGAATCATGCTTCAGGGCGAATAAGAGGACTGCGGAAAGACTAGCGTGTGAAAATATTTTGAAGTCTTTGCAAGAAAGCATGGCACCATTGTAGCTTGCTTAGTTGAAACAAAATGGATGAAATTGGTGGGAAAAAATTGAGATGGTATAAATCGATGAAAATAATGGTTATAATAGTTTGTTAAGGATAGTGTGTACTCCGCATATTGGTGTTCTATATTGCATAAACGACACTGTGGATGATTTTAATGGCAATACATTTCTTGAGCTGAATAATGGAGAATTTGTTACTTACAAAAAGTATTATAAACAAAGGTGTGTATATTGGGCTTTAATTTACACATTAGTCTATGATATGTGAAGTGAAAGCTTCATTGAACAAACTAATTTTATTTGCAGACATTGAATTAATTTGAAATTCGAAAAACAAGCTCTTGTGTATGGGAAATGCATATTTACCGTGCATAATTACCTTCAGAGATGTAGAAATCAGAGAACTTTTAATTATAAGTTCTTATTTGTATTATACATTTACCTATAATAACTATTACTAATTCGGGGACGAATTTGATTGAGATTGAACTCATGTTTCTTTTTTAGCCATACTTTGTTTTTAGGGGCAAAAAGAAATTTCATTAACCATAAAATTATGAGTTTACACTCTCAACTATAGAATTAGGCAAAGTCTTAATAATAGGACTAGGGCTGTCAATGGGTCGGACTCGGACCGGATCAGGGCAGATCCGAATCCGAGTCCGATTTTCATTTCTTCTATCCGGATCCGGATCCGAATCCGTTCGGATCTGGAATATTAGCAACCGGATCCGAATCCGGCGGATATCCCGGATCCGGATAAATTATCCGGATCCATTTAGCAAGCTATTTTTTTTCCGTTTTCCTCCAAATCACTTGCAGATTTCACCATCATGAATTAAAATGTAAAATTTTACTAGCTTCATCGAAACTATTGCCTAAAAATTGTAAAAGATGGAAGATGATGGACAAATATAAACGATAAAAATTAGAACAAAAGAATAAACAAAAATATAAGTAAAAAAGATATAAACTGGGACAAAGAAGAAAACTCAATATTGAGAAATGGAAGAGAAGATAAAAATTGAAGGATGAATATTATGGTTTGATTTTTCTTATTAAATAGTATAAATTAATATGTTGTAGACCCAATTAGTTATCTGATCAGTCCACCAACATCTCTCATGCATTTATTTTTAAAATTATTTTTAATATAGTAAAAGATTTTAGTGGAACATAGATAATTTTATTTTTATTTTTATTTAAATACATAATATATAAACAACATATAGTAATATATATCGGATACGGATATGTAACGGATCGGATCAGCCTAGATCCATATTCGCTCCATATAATTCGGATTACGGATCTTCTTAATCGGATCAGGTCCATCGGATCACTAATCGGACAATTATCCTAATAAATTGGACCGGATTCGGATCGGATCCGGATTGAAATCCGCCCCATTGACAGCCCTAAATAGGACCATGTAACAGAGTAAATAGCAATCTCATGGGCTACTTCATCCATACTAAACAACAAACTCCAGAGCAAGTTTGGATACCATTACTTTTGCGGATTCGGGTGATAATGGTGATGCAATCTGGTAAGATGCCCAGGCAATGCACGTGCGGTTTCAATATGGGCAATTTAATTCCATTTTTAGCCGTAGTCAGATGGTTATAAAGATACAGAATTATTACACCCTCTGTTCACTCATACAAAAAAATGGGGTTTTGACAACTTAACGGCAATTTTTAACGACTATTCCAAATGTGTCAAAATTTGTTAAAGCGGTGTACCAAATGTGTTGGACATATAAAACTGTGTACCAAAAGTTGGAATTAACCTAAAGCTCAGTACCAAAAATGCAATTCTCTCCTATAATTTCTAACCAAAATGGTGTTGCTTAAGTTACAATAAAGGTTGAAGCTAATGGGTTCGTGCACAAAGAATCATGCTCCGGGGCGAATAAGAGGCTGCGGAAAGACTAGCGTGTGAAAATATTTTGAATTCTTTGAAATAAAGCATGGCACCAATGCAACTTGCTTAGTTGAAACAAAATGGATGAAATTGGTGGGAAAAAAGTGAGATGGTACAAATCGATGAAAATAATGGTTGTAATTTAAAAAAAATGGAGTGAAATTTATTTGCCTCACTTGAGTTTTTTGATTGATAAATCGATTAAAATAATGGTTGAAATTGAAGAGTGATGGAGTGAAATTGATTTGCCTCACTTGAAGTTTGTGATTTCTAAGAGATATCTTCTTGAATTCAATTTTTGTTTTATGAAATTAACACTGTAAAGGGTAATTAAAATGAATTCAATATCTCATGGGTAGTTTGAGTAATTTTAACTACACCAAATTTTAGGTGGAGTTTGAGTAATTCCTCCTATTTGATATGTACAACTAACTAAATTCAATGATATTTTTATTGAACGAGCTCGAGACGACATTAAGTAGTGTAGTGGTTTTTTTTTAGCCATACTTTTTTTAGCGGCAAAAAGAAATTTCATTAACTATAAAACTGTGACATTAAGCTCGGGACAACTTAACGGATATTTTTAACCACTATTCCAAATGTGTCAAAATTTGTTGGTGTACCAAACGTGTTGGACACATAAAACTGTGTACCAAAAGTGAGAATTGACCTAAAGCTCAGTACCAAAAATGCAATTCTCTCCTATAATTTCTAACCAAAAAGGTGTTGCTTATGTTACAATAGAGGTTGAAGCTAGTGGGTTCGTGCGCAAAGAATTATGCTCCGGGGCGAATAAGAGGACTGCGGAAAGACTAGCTTGTAAAAATATTTTTAAGTCTTTGAAAGAAAGCATGGCGCCAATGCAGGTTGCTTAGTTGATACAAAAAGGATGAAACTGGTGGGAAAAAAGTGAGATGAGATAAATCGGTGAAAATAATGGTTGTAATTGAAAAAAAATGGAGTGAAGTTGATTTGCCTCACTTGAGTTTTGTGATTGATAAATCGATTAAAATAATGGTTGAAACTGAAGAAAAATGTAGTGAAATTGATTTGCCTCACTTGAAGTTTGTGATTTCTTAGAGATATCTTCTGGAATTCAATTTTCTTTAATGAAATTAACACCGTAAAGGGTAATTATAATGAATTCAATACCCCAAGGGTAGTTTGAGTAATTTTAATTACAACATATTTTAGGGGTAGTTTGAGTAATTCACCCTATTTGATATGTACAACTAACTAAACTCAATGATATTTTTATTGAACGAGCTTGAGACGACATTAAGTAGTGTAGTGGTTTCTTTTTTAGCCATACTTTTTTTTGGGACAAAAAGAAATTTCATTAACCATAAAATTCTGAGTTTACAATCTCAACTATAGAATTAGGCAAAGTTTTAATAATAAGACCATGTAACATAGTAAATAGCAATCTCATGGGCTACTCCATCCATAGAAGCAGCAAACTCCAGAGCAAGTTTGACTGCCATTGCTTCTGCCGATTCGGGTGATGCCCAAGCGATGCACGTGCTGTTTGAATATTTGGCAATTTAATTCCATTTTTAGCCGTACTTAGAAGGTTATAAAGATACAAAATTATTACACCCTCTGTTCACTTAAACAAGAAAATGGGATTTTGACAACTTAACTCTCTGTGATATGTCTAGTGGGCAGTTTAAGTCACTATGATTTGAAAATACATGTGATATGTAATAATGAGCAATTTACCTCCTTACTCGTTGAGGTGTTGCACACACGCTCTATAATGCGATTGAGACTTCATTTTCATGTGAAAAATAATCAATTTACATTGCCAACATATTCACTTCATTTTACCTCCCTATGGTATGCGTAAATAGGCTATTTACCTCCATATGATATGTATAAATGGACCTTCACCTTCCTGTAGTATTGCATAGTATGCATTTTACCCCCTTGAAAAATGTAAAAATCAAGAGGGAGGCGGTGTGTTTCTTTTACAAAAACACAAGTTTTTTTGCCCTTTAATTTCTCATATGGAGTTAAATTGCCTATTAAAAATAACACAGGGAGTTATTTTGCTATTAACTCGCAAAACAATACACTCCCTTTGTTCTTATGTTCTTGCTCCTATTTCTATTTTAGTATGTCCCAATATAAGAATCTACTTCCTTAAATGAAATAATTTTTTTAATGTTTGATGTGTCCAAATTCTGTACCCGAGGGTAATTAAGAGATTACACTAAATTGACGTAAATAAGAGATTTGTAACGTCTTTATCATTTAAGTCTTGTAATGTTAGTAACTTCTTTATCATAAACTCTCGTAACGTCCGTAACGTCTTCATATTTATGACTTGTAACATCATTCCTAAAAAGACTATTATACCCCTGTATGAACATATAAATAGGTCGCCCTATTTCCAAACAGAAGGAACTCAATTCACTATTACAATTACTATACAATTTTTCTCTCGATATAAGTGTGCAGATCTTATTTTATTATTGTGATGTTATTATAGATCTAAGGGCTTATTTCATCTTTGCCCCGAACATTTTTATACAACATAATAATTGGCGCCATATGTGGGAACAGATTGATCTGTACATTTAAAGAGATAAACTTTATAAAAAAAAATGTCTCAGAGCCACCGATCACGAAACACTATGCAATATAAACTGAATTTATCCTTGAGCCTTTGTGTGGATTCTTTTTCCTCAGCAATTCGTATGGAAGCCAAGTAGTCAATATTGCAAATCTCTCAAAAATGGACAAATTAGCGCACTTGACCCAGAAGATGATAGAAATTGTAGAATAACCTCAAAAATTTGTGAGAATAAAAAAGTTGACCCTAAAGTATCCCAAGATTACACAACTACACAAAGGAGTAGGTAAAATTTGCACTTTATGTCTTTCATTTAAAATTTAAATATATTTTGTTTACGGACGAATGAAGTCAAAAATAAATGAATCTCTAAAACTACAAATGGTAAACCAATGGTCTCTTCGCGATCAAAAAGGATAAATTGATCTCTCTAAAAAAGTAAAGGGTAAATCGATCATCGCTCAACGATAAAAAAAGGGTCAATCAGTCATCCCTAAATGATCGAGGGTAAATCGGTCATCTCTAGAGATCAAAGGGTAAATCGATCATCCCTCCGCAAAATTCTAGGGGGTAAATTGGTCATCCTTCAATGATCAAAAGGGGTAGTCCGGTCGTCTCTCGGCAACCAAAAAAAAAAGACAACAATGACATCGACGATAGGATACTATCAAAATCAAAATGTAAAACAGTGTGAATCAAGTTACACTTGTGGCTGAAAATTAAATTTATTTTTACCACATTTATTTTCAAGTGATAATATTTGACCACATAAATTGGTATTTTACATGCATCTGTGGCTTTGGGAGGCAACTTTTGACTAACATATATCTCAAAAGAAGAATTTACACCATATAAGGAAGAGCAGCTAAAGAAAATGAGCATCCCTACTCACAAAATTTACAAATGAGGCTCAAACTTTTCAAAAATACCGTAATACATCAGCATGTGGGTCTTGTGTTAGCATTGGAGGGAGCATATCATGAATAAATATCTAAGTTTTCCTTCGTCCAAGTTTTTGTCTCAATGGATTTTTCTTGGCAAGGTTTTAACGAGGCTGTTGCACGCTTAATCGTCCCATATCGAGGTATGATGTAGGTAGCTACAATGCTCATATACTTGAATCAAGTTTCAACAATAAACGCTCGCGTAATTATTCCCGAAACTGGGGGGCAATATGATGTGTCCAAATTTTGTACCCGAGGGCAATTAAGAGATTACAATAAATTGACGTAAATAAGAGATTTGTAACGTCTTTATCATTTTCGTGCACAAAGAATCATGCTCCGGGGCGAATAAGAGGACTGTGGAAAAACTAGCGTGTGAAAATATCTTGAAGTCTTTGAAAGAAAGCATGGCACTAATGCAGCTTGCTTAGTTGAAACAAAATAAATGAAATTGGTGGGAAAAAAGTGAGATGGTATAAATCAATGAAAATAGTGGTTGTAATTGAAAAAAATGGAGTGAAATTGATTTGCCTCACTTGAGGTTTGAGATTGTTGGATAAAGATGAAGATGAAGTGCAATGAAGATAAGAAGATAAGGGAAGGTTTTGATGATTTCCAAAACGTCAAAATCAACTAAGTATGGAAAGCTTAGTTCCCTTAGAAGAATTTTGACCAAGTAAAGAAGACATCAGATGGGTCCAAAATTCTAAAGCCCAGAAGACTATTGATCTTATGCTGAAACAGCAATCAGAAGGGTAGACCATCAGCTGACTCAAATCAGATTAGTTCAGAGTTTGATCAGCATGGTATCTATCAGCAGGGTTGCTTTGACCAGCAGAGTAAAAGGGATCAAGGAGTTAGTCCAACGGTAATAAATGCACTTGGTGTAATAAATGATGTAAGAGAAGGGTAGTAATGGCAAATGATTAAAGATTATTCTCGGATCAGCAGAGTGCAGTTAATGCAGCTACAGGAAAGTACAGCAGAAAGCACTGTAGCAGGGAGCCGTTCTGAAAATTGGGCTAAGGCTATGGATTTGATTTGTGATTTTCTTCAACGGTCACATTTTCAAATCTGAGTATAAATAGAGCTGATTTCAACGAGCGAAGAACACAACAACATTTCTGAGATTTCATTTCCAAAGCAAAATTTTCTCTAAGTCTCAATAAGCTCAAGAACAGCTCACTCGTCTGGTGGAGTCATTTGTTGACAGAAACCAAGTTGAAGCAAAAAAAAACATTTTCTGAGTGAATTTGTGTTAGTTGAGTGTTGTGCGGAGTGTAGATCCATCTTTATGAGTGATCTAACTTCAGAGGATAGGTCTTCTTAGTGATTTCCTATTGTGAGCTTACAGCCTTCTCATTTGTTGTTTTGGTGTAAGTGGAGAAATATTGTAAACTTAGTGTTTATAGTATAACCCAGAATCTAAGTGATCTGGAAGAGTGGACTAAAGGATTTTTATCCATATAACCACTATAAAAATTCTTTGTGTTGTTTTTGCATTAAGTTTTCTTGCATATTTCAAAATTGCATAAGTGAACACTTTGAATTATTTTAAAGGTTTTGAAGGAGTTTTAAAACTGGGGACAAAATCTTTTAAAGACTTAGTCTACTTGTGAAAAACACTTACAAATTATCCGCTGCAAGTAAACTCTTGATAAAACTGATTTTGCTGAAATCAGCTAAGTAAATATAAGAAGAGTGGTCACTCTGCTGTTCAAGATTCATTCACGATCAACTTTGTTAGCTTACTGTTCTTTATAAGCTTAGTCTGCTGACAGACGACTGAAAAGTTTTAAGTAAAAAAAATTTTCAGAGGTCTATTCACCCCCCCTCTAGACCTCATCTGACCACTTGGGACCAACAAGTGGTATCAGAGCGGGTGGTTCATTAGAATCAGCTGCCTGATCAACGAGCTTGATCCAAGTGTTTTTCAAAGGTTTTCAAAACTTTTCAAAAGAGCATATTTTTGAAAAATAAAAACTTTTTAAAAAATGGATTGTATCAGCCATGTTCCCCACATTGCTGGCATGTCTTTTGAAGACTGGAAAATCAGAATGGAGATTTTTCTAGCTGGTTATAAGGATAACATGTATACATGTATCATAAAAGGTCCATTCAAATTCACAAAGACTATAAAAATCAATGAAGTTGATACATTTGTGGATAAAGACTTGCATGAGATGATAGCCGAAGTAATAAAGCTGTTCAATCTAGACAAGGTTGGCCGGTTCATCATGACGAAAGCCCTGGATAATGATCGGTTTGACAAGATCAAACATTGCAAAACTGCAAAAGAGATGTGGGATAAAGTTCGTGATATGAGCGAAGGCATGCTATAAAAGAGCATCAGCTTACTGTTGCTTTGGAAAAACTGGATAACTTCAAAATGAAGTCTGGAGAGACCATTGTTCAGATGGATACCAGGTTCACCAGAACACTCAATGAAGTTCTAAAGTTGGGAAAAACCTTTATTGACAAAGAAATCACGGTCAGAGTACTAAAGGCTTTACCTCCTAAGTTCAACATGAAGGTGACAGCGATGGAAGAATTAAGAGATTTGGGAAAGATCTCTCTTACAGAGCTGTTCTCCATACTCAAGGCGTTTGAGTTTAAAATGCCAAGAATGGGAATTGAAGAAACCTCAACTTCAGGACCCACAGCCGCCTTAGTTGCTGCTGAAAATCCCAGAAGACCAGCATATAGAAGTAAAGAAGTGGAGTCATCTGATGAAGCCACACTACTCAACAAGAAGGAGTACACTGCTGGAGATGTAGCATTGCTAATGAATAATTTCAAGAAGTTCTACAAGAGAAAGATGAAGAACAAATATAACAATGCTTCTACTTCTAAACCTAACTCTTCTTCTCAAGATAAGGATGATTATAAAGCCAAACTAATGTGTTATAACTGCAGGAAATTGGGACACTTCATCAGAGACTGTCCATATCCAAAAGCAGAGAAATACACTGAAGAAGAGAAGAGAATCAGAAAGGAAAGAAAGCATCAGAGAGGCAAGGCAATGATGGCTGAAGCAGAAAAGCTGACTGCTATCTACTCATCTGATTCAGACTCAGACACTTCTTATGAAGAGTCATCTGATGAAGAGAACCCTGCTCTTATCTGCCTGATGGCCAAGGAATCTGATGACTCTGAGGATGAGGTAACTCCTCTTGATAATGAATTATTTAATTCATTTGAACAAATGATGCTTAACAATACTGGTATTGCTGAAGCATATAAAAAGTTTAAGGAAGAGATGATATTGCTAAAAGAGCAAAATAGTTCACTGAAACTCACAGCTGAAAAACCAAGAGAATCAGCTGAATATAAAAAGCTTGAGCAAGAATATGAATCTCTGAAAGCTGAATGTGAAGTTTATAAAGGAAAAATCATGGAACTTGGAAAGGTTATTGAGTCTCATGATAAATCATTTGTTGCATCCACTCATATGTCTAATAAACAGAAGATGCCTTTAGAACAGGATAAGTTAGAACTGAACCATACTGAAAAATTTATATCTGCTGACAATAGTAAGGTCATTTTGCATGTTCAGACTACTAAACCTGCTTCACCTGAGAAAGTGTTAAAGGAGAAGAAATCTCCTAAGGCTAAAAAGAGTAAAGAGCCTAGTGTAGGAAAACAGACTAGTAAGACCAAACAGCAGAGTCCTAAGAAGTCTGCTGATAAAGCTAAATTGAATCAGACTAATGGTAAAACTAAGTCATCAGTTAATGAGCAAGCATCTAGTAAACCAAAGAAGCATAAGAACAAGAAAAATCAAAATGTTTGGTATGGAAATGAGTCTTATTATGTGCAACCTGCTGCATATCCTCCTATGTATCATGCACCTCAATTTCCAACTTACAATGCACCATATCCTGCTCATCCAATGCATGCATACCCTGCTTATCATGCACCTTATCCTTCTTATGATCATTTCCCTTATCATACTGATCATCAACCTGACTTATCTGCTGACTATAATAAAACTGTTCATGCTCCTGTCAAAACTGAGAAGCCTAAGACATCAACATATTGGGTTGTCAAAGGCGGAACTAATCCTTCAGGACCCTCTCAATAAGGGTACCTAAAACAATTTTATTTTTGTTTTGTAGGTTAGGATTAGGAGTAGGAGTAAAGTATAGAAGATATGGTACTGGGACAGTGGTTGTTCAAGGAACATGTGTGGAAGCATACATGAGCTGACTGATGCTGTTGCTGTAGATGGTCCAAAGGTCACTTTTGGAGACAGCAAAGAAGGCAAGATTGTAGCTAAAGGAAGATTAATCAAAGGAAACATTGAGATATCTGAAGTCTCTTATGTTAAAGGCCTAAAGTACAACCTGCTGAGCATAAGTCAATTTTGTGACAAAGGATATTTAGTCATCTTCTCAACAGATAAGTGCTACGTTGAACAGATTGGTACAAAGAAGGTAATCTTATCTGGAAAACGACAAGGAAATGTCTACATAGTCGACTGGAATTCCGCTGACAAGAATTCAAGTATTTGTTTGGTAGCATCAACACCAAGTGAAGTCAGTTGGCTGTTGCACAAAAGGATGAATCATTTAAACTTCAAGACCATAAACAGATTAATAAAGAATAATCTGGTAGAAGGGATTCAAAAAACAGTCATGAGCAAAGACAAGCTCTGTGACGCATGTCAGAAAGGGAAACAAATCAAGTCATCATTCAAAAGCAAGAAGCACCAATCTTCTGATAGAATCTTGGAGCTGCTACACATGGACTTATTTGGAACCATTGATCCAGTCAGCAATGGTGGAAAGAAATGCTGCCTAGCTGTTGTGGATGATTATTCAAGATATACTTGGGTGATATTCATGAATAAGAAAAGTGAAACCAAGGAACATCTTACTAATTTGATGGAACTGATCCAAAATGAGAAAAGCACAAACATATTGAAGATCAGATCAGATAGAGGGACAGAGTTCACAAACTCTACTGTTGAAGAGTATTGTAATACCAAAGGAATACATCATGAGTATTCAGCTGCTAGAACCCCTCAACAGAATGGTGTTGCTGATAGGAGAAACAGAACACTGAAGTAAGCTGTCAGAATAATGATAGCTGAAGTTAAGCTGCCTCAAAGATTTTGGGCAGAAGCCACAAACACAGCTTGTTTTACCCAGAACAGATGCATGATCAACAAAAATCAGAACAAGACTCCATATGAAGTTTGGAACAACAGGAAACCAAACATTCATTACTTCAGGATTTTTGGTTGTAAATGTTTTGTATTGAACAATGGAAAAAATCACCTTATTGCTTTTGCAGAGAAGGCTGATGAAGCTGTTTTTGTAGGATACTCTACTGTTAGTAAGGCTTGTAGAGTTTTTAACAAAAGAACATTACTCGTAGAAGAATCCATTCATGTAGTATTTGATGAGCCAAGTCAATCTTCTGAAAAGAATCAATGTACTAATCAAGATCTATCTACTGACTTACAGAAGTTGAGTGTTGGAAAGAATGAAGAATATGTTCCCATCATACTACCTGATCTCAATTCAGCTGCTAACTCAAGTGCTGTTCAAAATCACAGTGCTGATTGTCTAACAGACGAGTTGCAAACAGCTGACAGACCAGAGACTGTTCAACAGACGACAAATGTTCAACAGACTACTACTGGAACTCCAACAGTAGTGTTGCAAGATCAAAATAGAGGACAACATCCAGATTTGCAACCTGATCTCAGATGGCTCAAGAATCACCCACCAGAGTTAGTGATTGGTGATCCTTTGGATAGAGTGAAGACAAGAAGAGCTGCTGCACAAGATGCTATGTTTGTCAGTTTTCTATCTCAAATAGAGCCTAAACAAATTAAAGAAGCTCTCAGTGATTCCTTCTGGATTGAAGCTATGCAAGAAGAGTTAAATCAATTTGAAAGGAATGAAGTATGGTACTTAGTTCCAAGACCAAGTCATCAAAGAGTAATTGGCACTAAATGGGTTTTACGAAATAAAATGAATGAAGATGGTATTGTCACCAGAAATAAAGCAAGATTAGTGGCCAAGGGTTTTTGTCAAGAAGAAGGAATTGAATTTGATGAAACATTTGCACCAGTGGCAAGGCTTGAAGCAATCAGACTGTTTCTTGCCTATGCTGCTTACAAGAACTTCACTGTCTATCAGATGGATGTGAAGTCAGCATTTCTCAATGGAGAATTGCAAGAAGAAGTGTATGTTGAACAACCACCTGGATTTGAAGCTTATCAACAAGAAGACAAGGTGTATCGTCTGAAGAAAGCCCTCTATGGACTGAAACAGGCTCCAAGAGCATGGTATGATACCCTATCTGATTTTCTTTTAATTAAAGGATTTCGGAAAGGTAAGGTAGATATGACCTTGTTCACTATTGAGTGGGAAGATCACATATTACTTGTGCAAATTTATGTGGACGATATTATTTTTGGTTCAACTAACCAACAGATGTGTGATAAGTTCTCTAAGCTGATGCAGAACAAGTTTGAAATGAGCATGATGGGAGAACTTAATTATTTTCTTGGTTTGCAAGTAAAACAGTTGTCTGATAGAATTTTTATTAGCCAAGCAAAATACACAAGAGATCTGTTTAAGAAATTTGGTATGGAAACTAGCTCCACTGCTACTGTTCCAATGTCTACTAGTCTTCGCTTGGATAAAGATGAAGATGGAAAATCAGTGGACATAACCAAATACAGAGGAATTATTGGGTCACTGTTATACTTAACAGCTAGCAGACCTGACATTATGTACTCTGTTGGGGTTTGTGCGAGATTTTAATCAAATCCTAAGGAATCTCATCTCTTAGCTGCCAAGAGAATACTGAAATATTTTAAGGCACTCAAGAATTGGGATTGTGGTATCCTAGAGAATCTGGATTTGAGCTTATTGGATATTCAGATTCTGACCTTGATGGCTACAAGATTGATAGAAAAAGCACAATAGGTGTTTGTCAGTTCTTAGGCAGTCGTCTGATCTCATGGATGAGTAAGAAACAGACTTCAGTGTCCATATCCACTGCTGAAGCTGAGTATATAGCTGTTGGGCATGCTGTGCACAGATACTATGGTTGAAGCATCAACTAGAAGATTACAATATCAAAATCAGTGCAATTCCAATCTACTGTGACAATACAAGTGCAATATCTCTTACTCAGAATACTACAAGTCATTCAAGGACTAAACATATTGAGATCAAGCATCACTTCATTATAGATCATGTTGAAAAAGGAAATCTTATTATTGAGTATGTCCATACAGACAATCAGATAGCTGACATTTTCACCAAACCTCTAAGTGAAGTAAGGTTTTCAACTCTAAGAGCTGAACTAGGACTACTGAATTTGGATGCATAAGCTGAGGGGGAACTTATCAGAAGACTGTAGTTCATCAGCACAGTCATCCATTGTTATCTTCAAAGGTTAACTCTCAACAGACTAGTTAACTTACGAATTCTTAAAGACAGGGGAACGTGTAAGATTAGCGGTACTTCTGTTCTAGAGATGAAATCAGTTAATGACTGTTAGTTGAAGTTATGCTGCTAAAAGATATATTCATTCTTGAAGATTGAAGATCAAATTATCTTGCTGGATTGACAAACAGCAGAGGAAGATTACTAGCTATTGGCTTTCTCTAGTAATATCAGATAACATATAACTCGTCTGTCAGATAAGTTAAAACTCTACTCATCTGATACATTATATAAGCATGGTCATAAAACGCATTTTTGGAAACACGCTTTTATAAGTAACAGATAAGTGCCGATTGAGTTTCCCGCTCTTCTGACATTAATTTAATAAATTTGAAATCCGCAATTCTCACCCGCACGATTAAAAAACTGTCAGATCAATCTTACGGTTCATATTAATCACGGTAACCAAAACGAAAGAAACGTATAAATTTCGATCTGAATAGATCAGTCGACTTACGCACACAAAATTCCCAAATTCTCTAACTCTCTAAGCTCTCTATTTCCTTAGCTCTCAATCTTTTACAGATTCACATCACTTAATCAAAAAATGGATATCGTTGAAGGAAGATTTCTAAGCTATGACAAATTATTCGCTACTGGTACTGATCAAATGAGGGAAATCATGAAGAAAATCAAGGAATCATCGCTGGTTCCTGTTCTAGAAGCTCATAAAGATCATGTATTTCTGGACGATGTTGCTGATTTCTACAGAACCAGAAAATTCAATGGTGATAAGACAACCATGACTGCCTCTATTGGGGGAAAGAATATTTGTGTATCTACTGCTGTGTTGAGTGAAATATATGGGTTGACAAATGAAGGAGGAGATGTGACAGAACTAGGTTCTGAGAAAGAGGAGGAATTCTGGAAAATTTGTGCCAAGGAGGGAGAGGAAATGTCAGGGACTCTGATGAAGCCTCAGCTGAAGGATGAGTATCGGAGGTTTGCTGATATACTTGCGAAGGTGTTGGAATGTAGCACTAGTTCTCTGGACGGTTTACCCAGATGGAGGTACTATACAATGATTTGCATTTTCTATGGTTTAAAGGTTAACTGGGCTGCTCATGTATTTGAACTGTTGAGTGATAGGAAGACTAAGTATGGTATTCTGCTCAGTCATTTATTCTTAAGCTTGAATTGTCAATTGGGAAATGGAAAGTCTGTCCATCTTAGCAAAGAATTCAAGTTGTATGAGCCAGTTAGAAGTGGAGGTACTTATAAAAGAAAGGCCCCTGCCAAGGCTACTAAGGCCCCTGCCAAGAAAAGCAAAAAGGCTGGTCAGACCAGTGGGTTTGTTGATCAAACAGTGAGCACCACTGTTGAAGTTGGATCAGCTCAGCCGGAGATTGAAATTCCTGACAAGATAGTCAATGAATTTGCTAAAGAAGTTGAAGAAATGGAGACTGGATCATCTCCTGAAAGGACAGAATCAGAAGAAGTTGTTCCTCTTCAGCCTACAAAGAGAATAAGGACAAGGAGTTCTGTGAAAAGACTTCCTAAACCTCAACCTCAACCTTCAGGGAAGATGACCAAGGCAAAGGCAAGAAGAAAGGTCACATTCTCTGAAGAGTCACCTGAAACAGTAAGGGAGATACCAGCAACAGCAAAAAGACCAATTATTATTGAAGAGCCTGTTGTTGAGCCTGCTGGAGACTCATCTGCTGGAGTGTCTGCGGATGATAGAGAAGAACAGCAGACTGACACAACAAATGAAGGAGATGCACTCCTTTTGCATCCTGCCCCTGTTGATGCCATTCCACAACAAACTGTGGAAAGTCCTGAAGCCAAGAAATTAAGGACTGGCAAAGCTGTAATCCCTTATCTCTCTGTTGCTGAAAAGAAGAAGTTGGATGAAGCTGAGAGACAAAGGAAAGCTGCTGAAAAGGCTAAAGAGGATCGCCAGAAGGCTCTTGAGCTCAAAAGACTGGTAGAGGAAGCCAGTAAGATGACTCAAGAACAAAGAGATTCTATTGAAGCTGCAGAGTTGGCTGCTGCCATAGAAGCCAGTGCTAAGGACTCTCATGGTCCAAGGCAAGCTGGTGGCATTGTTATTGGAGAACAAAAAGATCCAACAAAGCCTAAACAAGTCATGCCTAACCCAGCAGAGCAACCTAAGAGAAGAGCAGAGTTAAAACTAGCATTGGAGATTGTTAGAGATGACCATATTGTTTTTGATGAATTTATTGCACGACTGGATGCTGAAAATGACAGAATTACTCGTCTGACGATGTTCAAACAAGAAAAGGTTAGATATAACAGATGGAGAGAGTATCGTCTTATGAAGAGTAAGGATCAGATTGCCAACTGGAAGGCTTTTACAGATGAAGAAGCCTGGGTTATGAAGTGGCTTGAGACAAATTCTCTGACTCAAGCATTGGACTCAGAGTTCTTTTTGGACAAAATGAGACTGAGGATAAGTCATCTGGTAAAAGCTGAGGCCAAAAAGTTGTATGATTCTGTTCCAGAAGAGTATGCTGAGGATGAAGATCTAAAGGAACGTGAAATCAAGCTGAAAGTTTCCACAACCATAGAAACATGGGCGAAAAGAACTAGGAAGATGAAGGGACAGCCAAGTTCCCTGATCCCTCTTCCAAGTTTGAAACAGATTGTCTATGGACCTACCATCAAACCATATGAAGAGCTTCCAGAGGATCCAATCTCCCCATTTGTTCCAATAGATAATCTGACCTGGATCACTCATAGATCTACTTTGGATAATAATGGAAGATTGCTCATTGTTGCAAATATTAAGAAGGTTCAAAACAAGGAAAAGGAAGGTACTTCTGAATCAGCTGATCAGACTAAGGAGAAGGAAAGCACTCCCAATCAAGCTGATAAGATCACAAAAACAGCAAGCCTTGCCTTACCTCCTGTTCCAACTGAAGTTACTTCTACTTCTCAGAGCTTACAGCAATCTCTGTTGAACTCAATTCAACAGATAATTTCAAATTCAATGAAGGAATTAGAAGAGAAGTTAACTGCAAATCTGTTGGCTGCTTTAAGTCAACCAACCCAAAGAGCTGCTCCCATTCCGACTTTTCTGATAGAAGACACTGCTCATAATGTAGAGACTATCAGACAAGACATGGATGTAATTAGAGCAAGGACTCAAAGCACTGCTGCTGGTTGGAGGGAGATTACTGAAACTGTTGAAATGGCCATACAAGCTAAGGATGAAACCTTAGAAAATATGATGAGGGACTTCAAGGCATCTGCTGATTTGTTACTGGAAACTCAGATTCAGCTAGGTGACCAAAGGGAAGTTGTACTTAACAGAAAGGATGCATTTGAGGCCAATCAACTCAGACAAAAAGCTCAAATTGATGCAATGGAAGAAAACATCAGACTTCTCTGTGATACACTCCAAGTCACACCAGTCTTACTACAATATCCAATCAACCCAGCTGATGATGACAAAAAGGGGGAAGATAGGGTACCTGGTAAAGAGGAAGATAGACAAGAAGAATATAGACAAGATGACAAATCTGTCTCAAAGACTGTTGAATAGGAAGAAACTGAAGTACTGGATGAATCTGCCAAAGATGAAAGTGATAATGAAGGCACAAGCAGACCAGTAGATCAGTCAATTACAGAAGAAGAAGAGGAAGCTGATGAAGCTGAAGGAAATCCTAAGGTAACAACAAAGACTGACAAAGAAATTGCTGCTGCTAAGGACTCAGCTGAAGAACAGCTTGATCCTGATGCAAAGTATAAGAAGATGGAGCTTTTAAGACAAAAATTTTTTAAGGAGTTAGATGCTGAAACTTCTAAACCTGAAGAAGATGAAGAGGACAAGCAAGAAGACAAAACAGAAGACTAGTCTAGTCTAGGTTATTTATGCTTGAAATCCTTGTAAAACTTCTTTATGCACATCTCATCTGTTGAACTTGTAATCTGTAATCTCTTCTGAATATATAAAAGTTCAAGTTTAATCCAATAAACTATTTCTATCTCAGAAATTTTTTAGGATCAAAACTTTAGTTTAGGTACATGTACTTAGCTGAAGTTTTGTCATCATCAAAAAGGGGAAAATTGTTGGATAAAGATGAAGATGAAGTGCAATGAAGATAAGAAGATATGGGAAGGTTTTGATGATTTCCAAAACGTCAAAATCAGCTAAGTATGGAAAGCTTAGTTCCCTTAGAAGAATTTTGACCAAGTAAAGAAGACATCAGAAGGGTCCAAAATTCTAAAGCCTAGAAGACTACTGATCTTATGCTGAAACAGCAATCAGAAGGGTAGACCATCAGCTGACTCAAATCAGATTAGTTCAGAGTTTGATCAACAGGGTATCTATCAGCAGGGTTGCTTTGATCAGCAGAGTAAAAGGGATCAAGGAGTTAGTCCAACGGTAATAAATGCATTTGGTGTAATAAATGCTATAAGAGAAGGGTAGTAATGGCAAATGATTGAAGATTATTCTCGGATCAGCAGAGTGCATTTAATGCAGCTACAGGAAAGTACAGCAAAAAGCACTGTAGCAGGGAGCCGTTCTGAAAATTGGGCTAAGGCTATGGATTTGATTTGAGATTTTCTTCAACGGTCACATTTTCAAATCTGAGTATAAATAGAGCTGATTTCAACGAGCGAAGAACACAACAACATTTCTGAGATTTCATTTCCGAAACAGAATTTTCTCTAAGTCTCAAGAAGCTCAAGAACAGCTCACTCGTCTGGTGGAGTCATTTGTTGACAGAAACCAAGTTGAAGCAAAAAGAAACATTTTCTGAGTGAATTTGTGTTAGTTGAGTGTTGTGCGGAGTGTAGATCCATCTTTGTGAGTGATCTAACTTCAGAGGATAGGTCTTCTTAGTGATTTCCTATTGTGAGCTTACAACCTTCTCATTTGTTGTTTTGGTGTAAGTGGAGAAATATTGTAAACTTAATGTTTATAGTATAACCCAGAATCTAAGTGATCTGGAAGAGTGGACTAAAGGATTTTTATCCATATAACGACTATAAAAATTCTTTGTGTTGTTTTTGCATTAAGTTTTCTTGCATATTTCAAAATTGCATAAGTGAACACTTTGAATTATTTTAAAGGTTTTGAAGGAGTTTTAAAACTGGGGACAAAATCTTTTAAAGATTTAGTCTACTTGTGAAAAACCCTTACAGATTATCCGCTGCAAGTAAATCAGCTAAGTAAATATAAGAAGAGTGGTCACTCTGCTGTTCAAGATTCATTCACGATCAGCTTAGTCAGCTTACTGTTCTTTATAAGCTTAGTCTGCTGACAGACGACTGAAAAGTCTTAAGTCAAAAAAAATTTCAGAGGTCTATTCACCCCCTCCCGCCTCTAGACCTCATCTGACCACTTGGGACCAACAGAGATTGATAAATCGATTAAAATAATGGTTGAAATTGAAGAATAATGGAGTGAAATTGATTTGCCACACTTGAAGTTTGTGATTTTTTAGAGATATTTTCTGGAATTCAATTTTATTTATGAAATTAACACTGTAGAGGGTAATTATATTGAATTCAATACCTAAAGGGTAGTTTAAGTAATTTTAATTACACCAAATTTTATAGGTAGTTTGAGTAACTCCCCCTATTTGATATATACAACTAACTAAACTCAATGATATTTTTATTGAATGAGCACGAGATGACATTAAGTAGTGTAGTGGTTTCTTTTTTAGCCATACTTTTTTTTTTAGGGGCAAAATGAAATTTCATTAACCATAAAATTTTGAGTTTACAATCTCAACTATAGAATTAGGCAAAGTCTTAATAATAGGACCATGTAACATAGTAAATAGCAATCTCATGGGCTACTGCATCCATACAAAATAGCAAACTCCAGAGCAAGTTTGACTGCCATTGCTTCTGCGGACTCTCTAGTAAGATGCCTAGGCGATGCACGTGCGGTTTGAATATGGGCAATTTAATTCCATTTTTAGTCGTACTCATATGGTTATAAAGATACAAAATTATTACACCCTCTGTCTGTTGGTCCCAAGTGGTCAGAAGAGGTTTAGAGGGGGGGGGGGTGAATAAACCTCTTTAAAAATTTTCTTTCAATTTTAACTTTAAAACTTTACTTTAATTGAACAGACTAAGCTGATCAGATTAGTAAGTTACAATTCTGTTCGCGAACAAATCTTTGAACAGGTTTGTTGACCACTCGTCTGATAGTTACTTAGCTGATTTTATTAAAATCAGTCTTAATACTTAGAGTACTTGCAGCGGATTTTCAAAGTGTTTTTCACAAGTAATCTTACCAGTTTGAAAAGTGTTTCCCCAGTTTTGTAAACTCCTTTTGAATCTTTTTCAAACAGTTAACTCAATGTGTTTTTATATGATCAGTAAATATGCAAGTTTAAAAGCTATGTAAAAACACAAGTAATTTTTATAGTGGTTATATGGATGAAAATCCTTTAGTCCACTCTTCCAGATCACTTAGATTCTGGGTTATACTATAATCACAAAGATTACAATATTTCTCCACTTATACCTAGACAACTAATGAAAAGGCTATAAGCTCGCTGTAGAAAATCACTAAGAATTCCTACTCTCTGAAGTTTGATCACTCACAAAGATGGATCACAACTCCGCACAACACTCTTGTTTACAAAATCACTCAGAAGATGTATTTTTCTTGATTCTTCAACTCTGCTTTCGTCAACAAATGACTCAGCTGATGAGTGAGCTGTTCTTGAGACTTAAAGAATTCTGCTTCGGAAATTTCTCTCAGAAAGTGTGTTGCATTTTTCTTCTTCGTCTCTTTAAGCTATTTATACTTGAGGATTGAAAAGTGTCCGTTGAAGAGAGACAGGTTTCAAATTCCTCGAGTACTGGTCCTTAAAATCCGCGAACGGCTCTTTTGCAGTCTGTCCGTACTATGAACAGTACTTTCTGCAGGCAGCATTAAATGCACTCGGCTGATGCGAAGTAATTCTTCAATCATTTGTCTTTAATAACCTTGTACTTCAGCATTTATTACACCAAGGGGCATTTATTACCGTTGGGAAGACTTCATGATCTTTTCCACTTGGCTGACGAAAGTACAAGTCTGATGGTGAACTCGGCTGATCTCAAACTTGAGCAAATCTGATTTGAGTCGGATGATCTTCATCAGTCTGATAACTTTTCTTCAGCGGATCAGAAGTCTTGGACCTTGAAACTTTGACTCTTCTGATGTCTTCTTTACTTAGTCAAAATTCCTTGATAAGTCTATCAGCTAAGTTACTCCATACTTAGCCAATCTTGAAGTTTCGGAATGCATCAAACCTCCCTTCTAAATTTGTCTTCAGTGCCTTCATCTTCATCCTTATCCAACAATTTCCCCCTTTTTGATGATGACAAAACTTCAGCTAAGTACCTGTTAAATACCTAAGCTAAAGATTGTAACCTTCAAAATTTTCTTAGATAGAAAATATATGTTGGAAACAGAACTTGAACTTTTATTTATATTGAAAAAGAGTTACATGTACAAGTTCATCAAATGAGATTTCTGAAAAAGTAAACTGATTACAATTGATTTTATAATTACTAGCTATCAGCTTCTTCATCAGATTCAAGCACTTCTTCATATTCATAAGATGATTCTTCATCATCTTCTTCATCATCAGCTTCTTCTTCCAAGGTTGCTTTGGCAGCTTCCATCTTTTCTTTGAGTTGCTGTTCTTGAAGAGCTTTCAAAGCTTCCATGGCCTTCTTAGCAGATTCTGTGTTTTTGTACTTGGTATCAGCTTTTTCAATCCTTTCTTCTTCTTCTACCTTTCCAAACACTTCAGTCTTGTCAGCTGTGTCTTCAGTTTTCTTGGCTTTAGCAACATCTTCTTTAGGTGGTTCCTCCCTCTTATCTTCCCCCTTTTTGTCATCATCAAAATTGATGACACTAGAAGGTGCAACATCAGGGTTGAGAGCCACTGTTGGAATCTTCATTCCAGCACATAAAGCCTTGAGGTTCTGATTGACAACATCATGACTAGCTGTTAGATGATGAATATCAATGCTGATGACATCAGTCTTATCATTGAAGTAGTCAATGTTGAGGTTGATAGTTGCAATTTCACTTTGAACTTCCTGTGAAGCCTTTGCCACTTCTTGCAACATCCCCAGATTGATTTCCTTCTCTTCTTGACTGACTTTAACGAAGGTTGCAGTCAGATCAGCAATCTTGTGCTCAGATGTTTTTAGGGCAGTGTGAAGATGATTTACATCACCCTTCACATCTTCTACGTTCTGGTTCAGTTCTCTTAAGCTGTGTACCAACTGCAAGGAATGATCTTGAGGAATAGGTAGACTATCAATAGCCAATTTGATAGTACTGGCAGTTAGAAGGTGCATTTTTTCCATCTGTTGAGTGTTTGATTCAACCAATTCTTTCTTCATCTTCTGTAACTGCAGACTGTTCCTCTCTTCCATCTCTTTCATTTGATTTTAAATAAGTAATTGGAAGGCTTCCATCAGTGATGAGTGTTCATCACCTGATGAAGTAGAAGCATCAGCTTCCTTTTCTTCAGTCGCCTGTTGAACAGGGACTTCCTCCATGTCTGTCATCTGATTGTCTTCAGAAGTCTTAGCTGGCAGCTCAATAGCTAAGGACTTATCAGCTTCTTTGTGTTCATCAGTGACATCATCGTAGAACAGATTAGTAATGGTTCCATCATCATTGAAGCAAGTTGTCTGTCTAATCTGCCTTACAATAATCCAAGGGTTAACAGGAGCATTGTTTCCCTTTGGAACTTCATAGTACTGTTGTACTTCCTTGCCAAAAATGATTTGCTGGATACTTGGCAGCAGTGGCAAATCACTTGAACAGCCTTGCTGATACTTTGACTTTTTAGCCCATCTCTTCAGGGAAGTCATAACAGCAAACTTGATTGCCCTTTCTTCAGCATCTTCAGATTTCTTTTTCTTGTCAGGCAAGGTGCTTTTAATTTTCTTGGCCTCCTCCAATGCAAAGCCTTTTGCATAACTATGCATGACATCTCTTACATAGCTGGGATCAAGGGCCTTTTGAATGGAGTTTGTTTTCAGCCAACTTAGAACCCATTGTTCTTCATCAGCCAACTCCTTCATGCTTTGAAGTTTTGTTATTGACTTGTTCAGCCTGTTATCCCTCCAACTGATATATCTTGGCTTTTCTTGGTTGAACAGAGTCTTCAACATCAGCTTCTGATCATAGTATGCTAGAGACTTCTCAAATTTCTTGAATAGCTCTTTGTCAGCATACACAATCTCAAATGCTTTTCTGACTTCAAACTTGTCTTTTGACTTGACTTTGGGTGCAGGCAGTAATATCTTCTTTTTGTCTTCTTCATTCTTGCCTTCTCCAATCTTGATGCCACCTCCATGGACAGGTCCATAGGCATCAACTTTGCTCATTTCCAAAACCATTTCCATCTCAGCATCCTCAGCAGCTTTTCTTTCTGCTTCAGACATGTGCCTTCTTGCTTCATCCTTTGCCTCTTGAGCTTTGCTTAGCTCAAGTGCTTTCTTCTCCTCCAACTCATCCTGTTTTCTTTGTTCAGCCTCCTCCCTTGCTTTCTTGTCAGCTTTGGAAACTTTCTTTTTCCTCAGCACAATTTTTCTTTTGCCTTTATCAGCAGGGGCTGGTCCAGCAGATGATATGGGAGCAGCAGCAATAGGAAAAATGATTTGGACATCTGGATCTTCTTGAGGTTGAGCAACCTCAGCTGTTGTTGCATCTTGACTTGGCTGTTGCTCATCAGCTTTGTCAGTCACAACAGTCTCAACTGATTCAGCAGGCCTTTCAGCAGCTTCAGGATTTTCCCTAGCTACATTTTCCAAGTCCGTAGGTTCTTCTATGAAGGACATCTGCTTTCTGGCAGTTTTCTTTGTTCTTCCTTCACGGTAAGTGGTAGCAGCTGTATCTCTCTGTTGGCTCCTTGTTCTTTGGGAGATACCTTCAGCAGGCCTCTCAGCTGATGGAGTTCTTGATGGTGATGCAAGGGATCCAGTCCTTACATCAGCTATTATATTCTCCACAATTTTAGTGGCTTCAGCAGCAGTCACTTTCTCCGTTTTCTTTGGAGCTTTTTCTTTAGGCTTATCAGCAGCCTTAACCAGTTTCCTTTGCCTTTTGGCAGGAACCTCCTTCGGTTCCTCAGTATCAGCTTCTTCAAGCTCACCAGCCTTCCTCTTCTGAACAGGCATGTACTTGGACAATGTCTTGGATTTATGGATCTCTTTTCCATTCTTCATATCACAGCCCAGTTTTGACAGCAGATAACTGAGAGTGATTCTGTGGTTGGTGGAGGGGCCTTTTCCTTTCTTATCATCAAGAAAGTCAGCCAATATGTACCAGACTATGATTGACCAGTTGATCTCCAGTCCATAGTATACGGCAGCCATGATGCTGAACCTCTTCATAGCATCCAGTGAGAAGGTGCAGTTCTCAATCAGCTTGGACACCATATCAGCCATCCGCTGATATTCATCCTTCAGTTGCTTCTTCCTTATATTTCCAGACAACGTTTCTCCCTCTTTGGCGCAGATCGCCCAGAACTGTTGGTGCTTGTCCTCCGTCAGTACAGTGACGTCATGTCGTCCACTGTTAGGAAGCCCAAACGTCTCGTGAAGAACATCTGGGGTAATAGTGATAGATTTGTCTCCCACAGTAGCCTTAATTGCTAGTGAGTTATAGTCAGCTTTCGCAGTGTTGTAGTACTCCATCACTTGGTCAGTCCAGATAATTCCTTCGTGGTATTCCATGAAGTTTACCAGCGAAGCAGCTTTGAACTTTTCGAGCAGTTCTTTCATCAGATCCGTACCGGATTGGTAGTACGAATCATAGACGAGAAACATTCCTTCAGCGGCCATTGTTGATCTGTTGAAGGTTAGAAAAACAAAGAGAAGTATGCAGAGAATTGCAGGTAAATTTCTCACAAGTACTTTTGAATGCTTAGAGTGCGTAAAGAACGACTCGACTGATCAGATGGGGATTTATAGAGTTGGGGGTATGTAGGTTTCCGTGATATCCGCCAACCGTTAGATCCGTTTTTTTTTGTCAGTGCTGATCGTGCGGCGTCAGTTACGACGTTTCAAATTCAAAAGCTATTTAATGTGGATCGGGAATATGTACCGCTCAACATTTACTTATAAAAGCGTGTTTTGAATATACGTTTTTAAACAATTCTGCTTTTATTTAAGTAATCAGATGAGTAACATAAATACTTATCTGATGGACTATTGTCCTGATGACAGTGCTGTTATCAGAGAATGCCAATAGCTGATAACCTTCCTCAGCTGTTTGTCAATCCAGCCAGATAATTATAACTTTAATCTTCGATAGTTGAGTCTTCTGATGACCACATAACTTTAACTAACTGACATTAACAAATTTCATCTTTAATTCAGAAGTACCGCTAGTCTTACACGTTCCCCCTGAGTTTAAGAATTCATAAGTTAACTAGTCTGTTGAAAGTTAATTCTTGAAGATAATAATAGATAACTAAGCTGTTGAACTCCAGTCTTCTGATGAGTTCCCCCTCAGCTTATGCATCCAAATTAAGTAGTCCTAACTCAGCTCTTAGAGTTGAGAACCTTACTTCACTTAAAGGTTTAGTGAAAATATCAGCAATCTGATTGTCTGTATGAACATACTCAATCAAGACATTGCCTTTTTCCACATGGTCTCTAATGAAGTGATGTTTGATCTCAATATGCTTAGTCCTTGAATGACTTGTAGTGTTCTGAGTAAGTGAAATTGCACTTGTGTTGTCACAGTAGATTGGAATTCCACTGATCTTGATGTTATAGTCTTCTAGTTGATGCTTCAACCAAAGTATCTGTGCACAGCAAGCTCCAGCAGCTATATATTCAGCTTCAGCAGTAGATATAGAAACTGAGGTTTGCTTCTTACTCATCCATGAGATCAGACGACTACCTAAGAACTGACAGGCACCTGTTGTGCTTTTTCTGTCAATCTTGCAGCCAGCAAGGTCTGAATCTGAATAACCAATAAGCTCAAATCCAGATTCTCTAGGATACCATAATCCCAATTCTTGAGTGCCTTTAACATACTTCAATATCCTTTTGGCAACTAAGAGATGAGATTCTTTGGGGTTTGATTGAAATCTTGCACAGACTCCAACTGAGTACATTATATCAGGTCTACTTGCTGTTAGATACAACAATGAACCAATAATGCCTCTATATTTGGTTATGTCTACTGATTTGCCATCTTCATCTTTATCCAACGAAGACTAGTAGATATAGGAATGGTAGCTGTTGAGCTAGTTTCCATACCAAATTTCTTGAACAGATCTCTTGTGTATTTTGCTTGGCTGATGAATATTCCATCAGGCAACTGTCTAACTTGCAATCCAAGGAAATAGTTAAGTTCACCCATCATGCTCATTTCAAACTTATTCTGCATCAGCTTGGAGAACTTATCACACATCTGTTGGTTAGTTGAACCAAAAATAATATCGTCCACATATATTTGCACAAGTAATATATGATTTTCCCATTCAATTGTAAACAAAGTTTTATCTACCTTACCTTTACGAAATCCTTTAATCAAAAGAAAATCAGATAGGGTATCATACCATGCTCTTGGAGCCTGTTTCAGTCCATAGAGGGCTTTCTTCAGACGATATACTTTGTCCTCTTCTTGATAGACTTCAAATCCAGGAGGTTGTTCAACATATACTTCTTCTTGCAGTTCTCCATTGAGAAAAGCAGACTTCACATCCATCTGATAGACAGTGAAGTTCTTGTAGGCAGCATAGGCTAGAAACAGTCTGATTGCTTCAAGTCTTTCTACTGGTGCAAAAGTTTCATCAAAGTCAATTCCTTCTTCTTGACAATAACCCTTGGCCACTAATCTTGCTTTGTTTCTGGTAACAATACCATCTTCATTCATCTTATTTCTGAAAACCCATTTAGTGCCAATTACCCTTTGATGACTTGGTCTAGGAACTAAGTACCAGACTTCATTCCTTTCAAATTGATTCAACTCTTCTTGCATAGCTTCAATCCAGAAGGAATCATTTAGAGCTTCTTCAATTTGCTTAGGCTCTATTTGAGATACAAAAGTGACAAACATAGCATCTTGTGCAGCAGCTCTTCTTGTTTTCACTCTATCTAAAGGATCACCAATTACTAATTCAGGAGGGTGATTCTTGAGCCATCTGAGATCAGGTTGCAGATCAGGATGTTGTCCTCTGTCTTGATCTTGCAATACTACTGTAGGAGTTCTAGTAGTAGTCTGTTGAACATTTGTAGTCTGTTGAACAGTCTCTGGTCTCTCAGCTGTTTGCAACTCGTCTGTTAGACAATCAGCACTGTGATTTTGAACAGCACTCGAGTTAGCAGCTGAACTTAGATTAGGTAGTATGATGGGAACATATTCTTCATTTCTTCCAATATCTAACTTCTGTAAATCAGCAGACAGGTCTTGGTTAACACTTTGATTCTTTTCAGAAGATTGACTTGGCTCATCAAATACTACATGGATAGATTCTTCTATTAGTAATGTTCTTTTGTTAAAAACTCTGTAAGCTTTACTAACAGTAGAGTATCCTACAAAAACAGCTTCATCAGCCTTTTCTGCAAATGCAGCAAGGTGATTTTTCCCATTATTCAATACAAAACATTTACAACCAAAAATCTTAAAGTAATGAATGTTTGGTTTTCTGTTGTTCCAAACTTCATATGGAGTCTTGTTCTGATTTTTGTTGATCATACATCTGTTTTGGGTAAAACATGCTGTGTTTGTTGCTTCTGCCCAAAATCTTTGTGGCAGTTTAGCTTCAGCTATCATGGTTCTGACAGCTTCTTTCAGTGTTCTGTTTCTCCTTTCAGCAACACCATTCTGTTGAGGGGTTCTTGCAGCTGAATACTCATGATGTATTCCTTTGATGTTACAATACTCTTCAACAGTAGAGTTTGTAAACTATGTCCCTCTATCTGATCTGATCTTCAATATTTTGATACTCTTTTCATTCTGGATCAGTTCCATCAGATTGGTAAGATGTTCCTTGGTTTCACTTTTCTTTTTCATGAAAATCACCCAAGTATATCTTGAATAATCATCCACAACAGCTAGGCAGTATTTCTTTCCACCATTGCTGACTGGATCAATGGGTCCAAATAAGTCCATATGCAGTAGCTCCAATATTCTTCCAGAAGATTGGTGCTTCTTTTCTTTGAATGATGACTTGATTTGTTTACCCTTCTGACATGCATCATAGAGCTTGTCTTTGCTCATGATTGCTTTTGGAATCCCTTCTACCAAATCATTCTTGATTAATCTGTTTATGGTCTTGAAGTTTAGATGATTCATTCTCTTGTGCCATAGCCAGCTAACTTCACTTGGTGCAGATGCCACCAAACAAACACTTGAATTCTTATCAGCAGAATTCCAGTCGACTATGTAGACATTTCCTTGTCGTCTTCCAGATAAAATTACCTTCTTTGTACCAATTTGTTCAACGTAGCACTTATCTGTTGAGAAGATGACTGAATATCCTTTGTCACAAAATTGACTTATGCTTAGCACATTATACTTTAGGCCTTTAACATATGAGACGTCAGATATCTCTATGTTTCCTTTGATTACTCTTCCTTTAGCTTTAATCTTGCCTTCTTTGCTGTCTCCAAATGTAACACTTGGACCATCCACATCAACTGCATCAGTCAACTCATGTATGTTTCCACACATGTGTCTTGAACATCCACTGTCCAAGTACCAAATCTTCTCTACTTTACTCCTACTCCTAATCCAAACCTACAAAACAAAAATAAAATTGTTTTAGGTACCCTTATTGAGAGGGTCCTGAAGGATTAGTTCCACCTTTGACAACCCAAGATGTTGATGTCTTAGGCTTCTTAGGTTTCTGAGTTTTAGGAGCATGAACAGTTTCATTTTTATCATAATTATCAGATAAGTCATGTTGATGATCAGTATGATAAGAATAATGTTCATAAGCAGGGTAAGGTGCATGATATGCAGGATATGCATGCATTGGATGAGCAGGATAAGGTGCATAGTAACTAGGAAATTGAGGTGCATGATACATAGGATGATATGCAGCAGGTTGCACATAATATGACTCATTTCCATACCAAGCATTTTGATTTTTCTTGTTCTTATGCTTCTTTGGTTTACTAGATGCTTGCTCAATTGATTTTGACTTAGTTTTACCACTAGTCTGATTGACTTTAGTTTTATCAGCAGACTTCTTAGGACTCTGCTGTTTGGTCTTACTAGTCTGATTTCCTACACTAGGCTCTTTGCTCTTTTTAGCCTTAGGAGATTTCTTCTCCTTTACCACTTTCTCAGTTGAGGTAGGTCTAGCAGTTTGAACATACAGAATGACCTTACTATTGTCGGCAGAAATGAATTTTTTTAGTATGATTCAACTCTAGTTTATCCTTTTCTAAAGGTGTCTCCTGTTTACTAGATGTATGCATGGATGCAACAGTTGACTTATCATGAGACTCAATAATTTTCTCAAGTTCCAAGATTTTTCCTTTATAGACCTCACATTCAGCTTTCAGAGATTCATGCTCTTGCTCAAGCTGTTTATATTCAGCTGATTCTTTTGGCTTTTCAGCTAAAAGTTTCAGTGAACTATTTTGCTCTTTTAGCAAGTTCATCTCTTCCTTAAGCTTAACAAATTCTCCAGCAATAGTAGTATTATTTAACATCATTTGCTCTAGAGAATCAAATAGTTCATTTTCTTGAGGAGTTACCTCATCCTCAGAGTCATCAGATTCCTTTGCCATAAGACAGAGGAGAGCAGGTTTTTCTTCATCAGACGATTCTTCATCAGACGTGTCTGAGTCTGAATCAGATGAGTAGACAGCAGCAAGCTTTTCTGCTTCTGCCATCATAGCCTTGCCTCTCTGATGCTTTCTTTCTTTTCTCATTTTCTTCTCCTCTTCAGTGTACTTTTCTGCTTTTAGATATGGGCAGTCTTTGATGAAGTGTCCCAATTTCCTGCAGTTGTAACACATTAGTTTCGCTTTATAATCATCTTTTTCTTGAGAAGAAAAGTTAGGTTTAGAAGTAGAAGCATTGTTGTATTTGTTCTTCATTTTTCTTTTGTAGAACTTCTTGAAATTGTTCATCAACAGTGCAACATCTCCAGCAGTGTACTCCTTTTTGTTGAGTATTGTGGCTTCATCAGATGAGTCCACTTCTATGTTTCTTTGGGCTGGTCTTCTTTGGTTTTCAGCAACAACCAGTGCAGCTGTGGGTCCTGAAGTTGAGGTTTCTTCAATTCCCATTCTTGGCAGTTTATACTCATACGCCTTGAGTACGGAGAACAGCTCTGTAAGAGAAATCTTGCCCAGATCTCTTGATTCTTCCATTGCTGTCACCTTCATGTTGAACTTGGAAGGTAGAGCCTTCAGTACTCTGACAGTGATTTCTTTGTCAGTGAAAGTCTTTCCCAGCTTCAAAACTTCATTTAGAGTTCTGGTGAATCTGGTATCCATCTGGTCAATGGTTTCTCCAGACTTCATCTTGAAGTTATCCAGCTTTTCCAAAGCAACACTGAGCTGATGCTCCTTTATTGCATCATTGCCTTCACTCATGTCTCTGACCTTGTCCCACATCTCCTTTGCAGTTTTGCAATGTTTGACCTTGTCAAACCGATCATTGTCCAGGGCTTTAGTCATGATGAATCTCCCAACTTTGTCTAGATTGTAAAGCTTTATTTCCTCTGGAGTCATCTCATGAAGGTCTTTTTCCACAACCGTATCTACTTCATTTATCTTGATGGTCTTTGTGAATCTGAATGGACCTTTAATGATACATGTGTACATGTTGTCATTGTAGGCTGCTAGAAAGATTTCCATTCTAATCTTCCAGTCTTCAAAAGACATACCAGCAATGTGGGGAACATGGCTGATTAGAGGGGGGGTGAATAAACCTCTTTAAAAAATTTCTTTCAATTTTAACTTTAAAACTTTACTTTAATTGAACAGACTAAGCTGATCAGATTAGTAAGTTACAATTCTGTTCGCGAACAAATCTTTGAACAGGTTTGTTGACCACTCGTCTGATAGTTACTTAGCTGATTTTATTAAAATCAGTCTTAATACTTAGAGTACTTGCAGCGGATTTTCAAAGTGTTTTTCACAAGTAATCTTAGCAGTTTGAAAAGTGTTTCCCCAGTTTTGTAAACTCCTTTTGAATCTTTTTCAAACAGTTAACTCAATGTGTTATTATATGATCAGTAAATATGCAAGTTTAAAAGCTATGTAAAAACACAAGTAATTTTTATAGTGGTTATATGGATGAAAATCCTTTAGTCCACTCTTCCAGATCACTTAGATTCTGGGTTATACTATAATCACAAAGATTACAATATTTCTCCACTTATACCTAGACAACTAATGAAAAGGCTATAAGCTCGCTGTAGAAAATCACTAAGAATTCCTACTCTCTGAAGTTTGATCACTCACAAAGATGGATCACAACTCCGCACAACACTCTTGTTTACAAAATCACTCAGAAGATGTATTTTTCTTGATTCTTCAACTCTGCTTTCGTCAACAAATGACTCAGCTGATGAGTGAGCTGTTCTTGAGACTTAAAGAATTCTGCTTCGGAAATTTCTCTCAGAAAGTGTGTTGCATTTTTCTTCTTCGTCTCTTTAAGCTATTTATACTTGAGGATTGAAAAGTGTCCGTTGAAGAGAGACAGGTTTCAAATTCCTCGAGTACTGGTCCTTAAAATCCGCGAACGGCTCTTTTGCAGTCTGTCCGTACTATGAACAGTACTTTCTGCAGGCAGCATTAAATGCACTCGGCTGATGCGAAGTAATTCTTCAATCATTTGTCTTTAATAACCTTGTACTTCAGCATTTATTACACCAAGGGGCATTTATTACCGTTGGGAAGACTTCATGATCTTTTCCACTTGGCTGACGAAAGTACAAGTCTGATGGTGAACTCGGCTGATCTCAAACTTGAGCAAATCTGATTTGAGTCGGCTGATCTTCATCAGTCTGATAACTTTTCTTCAGCGGATCAGAAGTCTTGGACCTTGAAACTTTGACTCTTCTGATGTCTTCTTTACTTAGTCAAAATTCCTTGATAAGTCTATCAGCTAAGTTACTCCATACTTAGCCAATCTTGAAGTTTTGGAATGCATCAAAACCTCCCTTCTAAATTTGTCTTCAGTGCCTTCATCTTCATCCTTATCCAACACTGTCCACTGAAACAAAAAAATGGGGTTTTGACAACTTAACTGCAATTTTTAACGACTATTTCAAATGTGTCAAAATTTGTTAAAGCGGTGTACCAAATTTGTTGAACACATAAAACTGTGTACCGAAAGTTGGAATTGACCTAAAGCTCATTACCAAAAATGCAATTCTCTCCTGTAATTTCTAACCAAAAAGATGTTGCTTATGTTACAATAGAGGTTGAAGCTAATGGGTTCGTGCACAAAGAATCATGCTCCAGAGCGAACAAGAGTACTGCGAAAAGACTAGCGTGTGAAAATATTTTGAAGTCTTTTAACGAACGCATGGCACCAATGCAGCTTGCTTAGTTAAAACAAAATGGATGAAATTGGTGGGAAAAAAGTGAGATGGTATAAATCGATGAAAATAATGGTTATAATAGTTTGTTAAGGATAGTGTGTACTCCGCATAATGGTGTTCTATATTCCATAAACGGCAGTGTGGATGGTTTTGATGGCAATACATTTCTTGAGCTGAATAATTGAGAATCTGTTACTTACAAAAAGTATTATAAACAAAGGTGTGTATATTGGGCTTTAATTTAGACATTAGTCTATGATATGTGAAGTGAAAGCTTCATTGAACCAACTAATTTTATTTGAAGACATGGAATTAATTTGAAATTTGAAAAACAAGCTCTTGTGCATGGGAAACGCATATTTACCGTGCATAATTACCTTCAGAGATGTAGAAATCAGAGAACAAAAGTTCGAATTATAAGATCTTATTTGTATTATATATTTACACATAAAAACTATTAGTAATTCGGGGACGATTTTGATTGAGATTGAATTCATGTTTCTTTTTTAGCCATACTGTTTTTTTTGGGGCAAAAAGAAATTTCATTAACCAAAAAATTATGAGTTTACACTCTCTACTATAGAATTAGGCAAAGTCTTAATAATAGGACCATGTAACATAGTAAATAGCAATCTCATGGGTTACTTCATCCATACGAAACAACAAACTCCAGAGCAAGTTTGGATGCCATTACTTATGCGGATTCGGGTGATAATTGTGATGCAATATGGTAAGATGCCCAGGCGATGCACGTGCGGTTTGAATATTTGCAATTTAATTCCATTTTTAGCCGTACTCAGAAGGTATAAAGATACTAAATTATTACACCCCCTGTTCACTCAAACAAAAAAATGGGATTTTGGCCTTAAAGACAATTTTTAACGACTATTCCAAATGTATCAAAATTTGTTAAAGCGGTGTACAAAATGTGTTGGAGACATAAAACTGTGTACCAAAGGTGGGAATTGACCTAAAGCTCAGTACCAAAAATGCAATTCTCTCCTGTAATTTCTAACCAAAAAGATGTTGCTTATGTTACAATAGAGGTTGAAGCTAATGCGTTCGTGCAAAAAGAATCATGCTCCGGGGCGAATAAGAGGACTGCGGAAAGACTAACGTGTGAAAATATTTTGAAGTCTTTGAAAGAAAGCATGGCACCAATGCAGCTTGCTTAGTTGAAACAAAATGGATGAAATTGGTGGGAAAAAAGTGAGATGGTATAAATCGATGACAATAATGGTTGTAATTGAAAAAAATGGAGTGAAATTGATTTGCCTCACTCGAGTTTTGAGATTGATAAATAGATTAAAATAATGGTTGAAATTGAAGAATAATGGAGTGAAATTGATTTGCCTCACTTGAAGTTTGTGAATTCTTAGAAATATTTTCTGGAATTCAATTTTATTTATGAAATTAACACTGTAAAGGGTAATTATAACGAATTAAATACCTCAAGTTTAGTTTAAGTAATTTTAATTACCCCAAATTTTATGGGTAGTTTGAGAAATTCCCCCTATTTGATATGCACAACCAACTAAACTCAATGATATTTTTATTGAATGAGCACGAGATGACATTAAGTAGTGTAGTGGTTTCCATTTTAGCCATACTTTTTTTATGGGTAAAATGTAATTTCATTAACCATAAATTTCGGAGTTTACAATCTCAACCATAGAATTAGGCAAAGACTTAATAATAGGACCATGTAACATAGTAAATAGCAATCTCATGGGCTACTTCATCCATACGAAACAGCAAACTCCAGAGAAAATTTGGCAGCCATTGCTTCTGCGGATTCGGGTGATAATGGTGATGCAATATGGTAAGATGCCCAGGCGATGCACGTGCAGTTTGAATATGGGCAATTTAATTCCATTTTTAGCCGTACTCAGATGTTTATAAAGATACAAAATAATTACACTCTCTGTGCACTCAAACAAAAAAATGGGGTTTTGACAACTTAACGTCAAATTTTAACGACTATTCCAAATGTGTCAAAATTTGTTTAAGCGGTGTACCAAATGTGTTGTACACATAAAACTGTGTACCAAATGTTAGAATTGACCTAAAGCTCAGTACAAAAAATGCAATTCTCTCCTGTAATTTCTAACCAAAAAGATGTTGCTTATGTTACAATAGAGGTTGAAGCTAATGGGTTCGTGCACAAAGAATAATGCTCCAGGGCGAATAAGAGGACTGAGGAAAGACTAGCGTGTGAAAATATTTTGAAGTCTTTGAAAGATAGCATGGCACCAATGCAGCTTGCTTAGTTGAAACAAAATAGATGAAATTGGTGGGAAAAAAGTGAGATGGTATAAATGGATGAAAATAATGGTTATAATAGTTTGTTGAGGATAGTGTGTACGCCACATAATGGTGTTCTATATTCCATAAACGGCAATGTGGATGGTTTTGATGGCAATACATTTCTTGAGCTGAATAATGGAGAATCTGTTACTTACAAAATGTATTATAAACAAAGGTGTGTATGTTGGGCTTTAATTTAGACATAAGTCTATGATATGTGAAGTGAAAGCTTCATTGAACAAACAAATTTTATTTGCAGACATGGAATTAATTCGAAATTCGAAAAACAAGCTCTTTTGTATGGGAAACGAATATTTACCGTTCATAATTACCTTAAGAGATGTAGAAATCAGAGAACAAAAGTTCGAATTATAAGCTCTTATTTGTATTATACATTTACACATAAAAACTATTACTAATTCGGGGAGGAATTTGATTGAGATTGAATTCATGTTTCTTTTTTAGCCATACTTTTTTTTAGGGGCAAAAAGAAATTTCATTAACCATAAAATTATGAGTTTACACTCTCAACTATAGAATTAGGCAAAATCTTAATAATAGGACCATGTAACATAGTAAATAGCAATCTAATGGGCTACTTCATTCATACGAAACAACAAATTGCAGAGCAAGTTTGGCTGCCATTACTTCTGCGGATTCGGGTGATAATGGTGATGCAATCTTGTAAGATGCCCAGGCGATGCACGTGCGGTTTGAATATGGGCAATTTAATTCCATTTTTAGCCGTACTCAGAAGGTATAAAGATACAAAATTATTACACCCTATGTTCACTCAAACAAAAAAATGGGATTTTGGCAACTTAACGGCAATTTTTAACGACTATTCCAAATGTATCCAATTTGTTATAGCGGTGTACAAAATGTGTTGGAGACATAAAATTGTGTACCAAAGGGGGGAATTGACCTAAAGCTCAGTACCAAAAATGCAATTATCTCCTATAATTTCTAACCAAAATGATGTTGCTTATGTTACAATAGAGGTTGAAGCTAATGCGTTCGTGCACAAAGAATCATGCTCTGGGGCGAATAAGAGGACTGCGGAAAGACTAACGTGTGAAAATATTTTGAAGTCTTTGAAAGAAAGCATGGCACCAATGCAGCTTGCTTAGTTGAAACAAAATATATGAAATTGGTGGGAAAAAAGTGAGATGGTATAAATCGATGAAAATAATAGTTATAATAGTTTGTTAAGGATAGTGTGTACTCAGCATAATGGTGTTCTATATTCCATAAACGGCATTGTGGATGATTTTGATGGCAATACATTTCTTGAGCAGGATAATGGAGAATCTGTTACTTACAAAAAGTATTATAAACAAAGGTGTGTATATTGGGCTTTAATTTAGACATTAGTCTATGATATGTGAAGTGATAGCTTCATTGAACAAACTAATTTTATTTGCAGACATGGAATTAATTTGAAATTCGAAAAACAAGCTCTTGTGTATGGGAAACCCATATTTACCGTGCATAATTACCTTCAGAGATGTAGAGATCAGAGAACAAAAGTTTGAATTATAAGCTCTTATTTGTATTATACATTCACACATAAAAACTATTACTAATTCGGGGACGGATTAGAATGAGATTGAACTCATGTTTCTTTTTTAGCCATACTTTTTTTAGGGGTAAAAACAAATTTCATTAACCATAAGATTATGAGTTTACACTCTCAACTATAGAATTAGGCAAAATCTTGATAATAGGACCATGTAACATAGTAAGTAGCAATCTCATGGGCTATTTCATCCATACGAAACAACAAACTCCAGAGCAAGTTTGGCTGCCATTACTTCTGCGGATTCGGGTGATAATGGTGATGCAATCTTGTAAGATGCCCAGGCGATGCACGTGCGGTTTGAATATGGGCAATTTAATTCCATTTTTAGCCGTACTCAGAAGGTATAAAGATACAAAATTATTACACCCTATGTTCACTCAAACAAAAAAATGGGATTTTGGCAACTTAACGGCAATTTTTAACGACTATTCCAAATGTATCCAATTTGTTATAGCGGTGTACAAAATGTGTTGGAGACATAAAATTGTGTACCAAAGGGGGGAATTGACCTAAAGCTCAGTACCAAAAATGCAATTATCTCCTATAATTTCTAACCAAAATGATGTTGCTTATGTTACAATAGAGGTTGAAGCTAATGCGTTCGTGCACAAAGAATCATGCTCTGGGGCGAATAAGAGGACTGCGGAAAGACTAACGTGTGAAAATATTTTGAAGTCTTTGAAAGAAAGCATGGCACCAATGCAGCTTGCTTAGTTGAAACAAAATATATGAAATTGGTGGGAAAAAAGTGAGATGGTATAAATCGATGAAAATAATAGTTATAATAGTTTGTTAAGGATAGTGTGTACTCAGCATAATGGTGTTCTATATTCCATAAACGGCATTGTGGATGATTTTGATGGCAATACATTTCTTGAGCAGGATAATGGAGAATCTGTTACTTACAAAAAGTATTATAAACAAAGGTGTGTATATTGGGCTTTAATTTAGACATTAGTCTATGATATGTGAAGTGATAGCTTCATTGAACAAACTAATTTTATTTGCAGACATGGAATTAATTTGAAATTCGAAAAACAAGCTCTTGTGTATGGGAAACCCATATTTACCGTGCATAATTACCTTCAGAGATGTAGAGATCAGAGAACAAAAGTTTGAATTATAAGCTCTTATTTGTATTATACATTTACACATAAAAACTATTACTAATTCGGGGACGGATTAGAATGAGATTGAACTCATGTTTCTTTTTTAGCCATACTTTTTTTAGGGGTAAAAACAAATTTCATTAACCATAAGATTATGAGTTTACACTCTCAACTATAGAATTAGGCAAAATCTTGATAATAGGACCATGTAACATAGTAAGTAGCAATCTCATGGGCTACTTCATCCATACGAAACAACAAACTCCAGAGCAAGTTTGGCTGCCATTACTTCTGCGGATTCGGGTGATAATGGTGATGCAATCTTGTAAGATGCCCAGGCGATGCACGTGCGGTTTGAATATGGGCAATTTAATTCCATTTTTAGCCGTACTCAGAAGGTATAAAGATACAAAATTATTACACCTTATGTTCACTCAAACAAAAAAATGGGATTTTGGCAACTTAACGGCAATTTTTTACGACTATTCCGAATGTATCCAATTTGTTATAGCGTTGTACAAAATGTGTTGGAGACATAAAATTGTGTACCAAAGGTGGGAATTGACCTAAAGCTCAGTACCAAAAATGCAATTACCTCCTATAATTTCTAACCAAAATGATGTTTCTTATGTTACAATAGAGGTTGAAGCTAATGCGTTCGTGCACAAAGAATCATTCTCCGGGGCGAATAAGAGGACTGCGGAAAGACTAACGTGTGAAAATATTTTGAAGTCTTTGAAAGAAAGCATGGCACCAATGCAGCTTGCTTAGTTGAAACAAAATGGATGAAATTGGTGGGAAAAAAGTGAGATGGTATAAATCGATGAAAATAATGGCTGTAATTGAAAAACATGGAGTGAAATTGATTTCCCACTTGAGTTTTGAAATTGATAAATCGATTAAATAATGGTTGAAATTTATGAATAATGGAGTGAAATTGATTTGCCTCACTTGAAGTTTGTGATTTCTTAGAGATATTTTCTGGAATTCAATTTTATTTATGAAATTAACACTGTAAAGGGTAATTATAATGAATTCAATACCTCAAGGGTAGTTTAAGTAATTTTAATTACACCAAATTTTATGTGTAGTTTGAATAATTCCCCCAATTTGATATGTACAACTAACTAAACTCAATGATATTTTATTTAATGAGCACGAGATGACATTAAGTAGTGTAGTGGATTCTATTTTAGCCATACCTTTTTTTTAGGGGCAAAATGAAATTTCATTAACCATAAAATTCTGAGTTTACAACCTCAACTATAGAACTGGGCAAAGTCTTAATAATAGGACCATGTAACATAGTAAATAGCAATCTCATGGGCTACTTCATCCATACGAAACAGCAAACTCCAGAGCAAGTTAATTTGGCTGCCATTACCTCTGTGGATTCAGGTGATAATGGTGATGCAATCTGGTAATATGCCCAGGCGATGCACGTGCAGTTTTAATATGGGCAATTTAATTCCATTTTTAGCCGTACTTAGATGGTTATAAAGATACAAAATTATTACACCCTCTGTTCACTCAAACAAAAAAATGGGGTTTTGACAACTTAACGGCAATTTTTAACGACTATTCCAAATGTGTCAAAATTTGTTAAAGCGGTGTACCAAATGTGTTGGACACATAAAACTGTGTACCAAAAGTTGGAATTGACCTAAAGCTCAGTACCAAAAATGCAATTCTCTTCTATTATTTTTTAACCAAACAGATGTTGCTTATGTTACAATAGAGGTTGAAGCTAATGGGTTCGTGCACAAAGAATCATGCTCCAGGGCGAATAAGAGGACTGCAGAAAGACTAGCGTGTGAAAATATTTTGAAGTCTTTGAAAGTAAGCATGGCACCAATGTAGCTTGCTTAGTTGAAACAAAATGGATGAAATTGGTGGGAAAAAAGTGAGATGGTATAAATTGATGAAAATAATGGTTATAATAGTTCTTTAAGGATAGTGTGTACTCCGCATAATGGTGTTCTATATTCCATAAATGACACTGTTGATGGTTTTGATGGCAATACATTTCTTGAGCTGAATAATGGAGAATCTGCTACTTACAAAAAGTATTATAAACAAAGGTGTGTATATTGGGATTTAATTTAGACATTAGTCTATGATATGTGATGTGAAAGTTTCATTGAACAAACTAATTTTATTTGCAGACATGGAATTAATTTGAAATTCAAAAAACAAGCTCTTGTGTATGGGAAACGCATATTTACCGTGCATAATTACCTTCAGAGATGTAGAAATCAGAGAACAAAAGTTTGAATTATAAGCTCTTATATGTATTATACATTTACACATAAAAACTATTACTAATTCGGGGACGAATTTGATTGAGATTGAACTCATGTTTCTTTTTTAGCCATACTTTTTTTTAGGGGCAAAAAGAAATTTCATTAACCATAAGATTATGAGTTTACACTCTCAACTATAGAATTAGGCAAAATCTTAATAATAGGACCATGCAACATAGTAAATTGCAATCTCATGGGTTACTTCATCCATACGAAACAACAAACTCCAGAGCAAGTTTGGCTGCCATTACTTCTGCGGATTCGGGTGATAATGGTGATGCAATCTGGTAAGATGCCCAGGCGATGCACGTTAAGTTTGAAAATGGGCAATTTAATTCCATTTTTAGCCGTACACAGAAGGTATAAAGACACAAAATTATTACACCCTATGTTCACTCAAACAAAAAAATGGGATTTTGGCAACTTAACAGAGATTTTTAACGACTATTCCAAATGTATCAAATTTGTTATAGCGGTGTACAAAATGTGTTGGAGACATAAAATTGTGTACCAAAGGTGGGAATGGACCTAAAGCTCAGTACCAAAATTGCAATTCTCTCCTATAATTTCTAACCAAAAAGATGTTGCTTATGTTACAATAGAGGTTGAAGCTAATGCGTTCGTGCACAAAGAATCATGCTCCGGGGCGAATTAGAGGACTGCGGAAAGACTAACGTGTGAAAATATTTTGAAGTCTTTGAAAGAAAGCATGGCACCAATGCAGCTTGCTTAGTTGAAACAAAATGGATGAAATTGGTGGGAAAAAAGTGAGATGGTATAAATCGATGACAATAATGGTTGTAATTGAAAAACATCGAGTGAAATTGATTTGCCTCACTATAATTTTGAGATTGATAGATCGATTAAAATAATGGTTAAAATTGAAGAATGATGGAGTGAAATTGATTTGCCTCACTTGAAGTTTGTGATTTCTTAGAAATATTTTCTGGAATTCAATTTTATTTATGAAATTAACACTGTAAAGGGTAATTATAACGAATTAAATACCTCAAGTTTAGTTTAAGTAATTTTAATTACACCAAATTTTATGGGTAGTTTGAGAAATTCCCCCTATTTGATATGCACAACCAACTAAACTCAATGATATTTTTATTGAATGAGCACGAGATGACATTAAGTAGTGTAGTGGTTTCCATTTTAGCCATACTTTTTTTATGGGTAAAATGTAATTTCATTAACCATAAATTTCATAGTTTACAATCTCAACCATAGAATTAGGCAAAGACTTAATAATAGGACCATGTAACATAGTAAATAGCAATCTCATGGGCTACTTCATCCATACGAAACAGCAAACTCCAGAGAAAGTTTGGCAGCCATTGCTTCTGCGGATTCGGGTGATAATGGTGATGCAATATGGTAAGATGCCCAAGCGATGCACGTGCAGTTTGAATATGGGCAATTTAATTCCATTTTTAGCCGTACTCAGATGTTTATAAAGATACAAAATAATTACACTCTCTGTGCACTCAAACAAAAAAATGGGGTTTTGACAACTTAACGTCAAATTTTAACGACTATTCCAAATGTGTCAAAATTTGTTAAAGCGGTGTACCAAATGTGTTGTACACATAAAACTGTGTACCAAAAGTTAGAATTGACCTAAAGCTCAGTACCAAAAATGCAATTCTCTCCTGTAATTTCTAACCAAAAAGATGTTGCTTATGTTACAATAGAGGTTGAAGCTAATGGGTTCGTGCACAAAGAATAATGCTCCAGGGCGAATAAGAGGACTGCGGAAAGACTAGCGTGTGAAAATATTTTGAAGTCTTTGAAAGATAGCATGGCACCAATGCAGCTTGCTTAGTTGAAACAAAATAGATGAAATTGGTGGGAAAAAAGTGAGATGGTATAAATGGATGAAAATAATGGTTATAATAGTATGTTGAGGATAGTGTGTACTCCACATAATGGTGTTCTATATTCCATAAACGGAAATGTGGATGGTTTTGATGGCAATACATTTCTTGAGCTGAATAATGGAGAATCTGTTACTTACAAAATGTATTATAAACAAAGGTGTGTATGTTGGGCTTTAATTTAGACATAAGTCTATGATATGTGAAGTGAAAGCTTCATTGAACAAACAAATTTTATTTGCAGACATGGAATTAATTTGAAATTCGAAAAACAAGCTCTTGTGTATGGGAAACGAATATTTACCGTTCATAATTACCTTAAGAGATGTAGAAATCAGAGAACAAAAGTTCGAATTATAAGCTCTTATTTGTATTATACATTTACACATAAAAACTATTACTAATTCGGGGAGGAATTTGATTGAGATTGAATTCATGTTTCTTTTTTAGCCATACTTTTTTTTAGGGGCAAAAAGAAATTTCATTAACCATAAAATTATGAGTTTACACTCTCAACTATAGAATTAGGCAAAATCTTAATAATAGGACCATATAAGATAGTAAATAGCAATCTCATGGACTACTTCATCCATGCGAAACAACAAACTCCAGAGCAAGTTTGGCTACCATTACTTCTGCGGATTCGGGTGATAATGGTGATGCAATCTGGTAAGATGCCCATGCTATGCACGTGCGGTTTGAATATGGGCAGTTTAATTCCATTTTTAGGCGTACTCAGAAGGTATAAAGATACAAAATTATTACACCCTCTGTTCACTCAAACAAAAAAATGGGATTTTGGCAACTTAACGGCAATTTTTAACGACTATTCCAAATGTATCCAATTTGTTATAGCGGTGTACAAAATGTGTTGGAGACATAAAATTGTGTACCAAAGGTGGGAATTGACCTAAAGCTCAGTACCAAAAATGCAATTATCTCCTATAATTTCTAACCAAAATGATGTTGCTTATGTTACAATAGAGGTTGAAGCTAATGCGTTCGTGCACAAAGAATCATGCTCCGGGGCGAATAAGAGGACTGCGGAAAGACTAACGTGTGATAATATTCTGAAATCTTTGAAAGAAAGCATGGCACCAATGCAGCTTGCTTAGTTGAAACAAAATGGATGAAATTGGTGGGAAAAAAGTGAGATGGCATAAATCGATGAAAATAATGATTGTAATTGAAAAAAATGGAGTGAAATTGATTTGCCTCACTTGAGTTTTGAGATTGATAAATCGATTAAAATAATGGTTGAAATTGAAGAATGATGGAGTGAAATTGATATGCCTCACTTGAAGTTTGTTATTTCTTAGAGATATTTTCTGTAATTCAATTTTTTTTTTATGAAATTAACACTGTAAAGGGTAATTATAATGAATTCAATACCTCAAGGGTAGTTTAAGTAATTTTAATTACACCAAATTTTATGGGTAGTTTGAGTAATTCCCTCTATTTGATATGTACAACTAACTAAACTCAACGATATTTTTATTTAATGAGCACGAGATGACATTAAGTAGTGTAGTGGATTCTATTTTAGCCATACCTTTTTTTTAGGGGCAAAATGAAATTTCATTAACCATAAAATTATGAGTTTACACTCTCAACTATAGAATTAGGCAAAATATTAATAATAGGACCATGTAACATAGTAAATAGCAATCTCATGGGCTATTTCATTCATACGAAACAACAAATTGCAGAGCAAGTTTGGCTGCCATTACTTCTGCGGATTCGGGTGATAATGGTGATGCAATCTTGTAAGATGCCCAGGCGATGCACGTGCGGTTTGAATATGGGCAATTTAATTACATTTTTAGCCATACTCGGATGGTTATAAAGATATAAAATTATTACACCCTCTGTTCACTCAAACAAAAAAATGGGGTTTTGACAACTTAACGGCAATTTTTAACGACTATTGCAAATGTGTCAAAATTTGTTAAAACGGTGTACCAAATGTGTTGGACACATAAAACTGTGTACCAAAAGTTGGAATTGACCTAAAGCTCAGTATCAAAAATGCAATTCTCTTCTTTTATTTTTTAACCAAAAAGATGTTGCTTATGTTACAATAGAGGTTGAAGCTAATGGGTTCGTGCACAAAGAATCATGATCCAGGGCGAATAAGAGGACTGCAGAAAGACTAGCGTGTGAAAATATTTTGAAGTCTTTGAAAGAAAGCATGGCACCAATGTAGCTTGCTTAGTTGAAACAAAATGGATGAAATTGGTGGGAAAAAAGTGAGATGGTATAAATTGATGAAAATAATGGTTATAATAGTTCTTTAAGGATAGTGTGTACTCCGCATAATGGTGTTCTATATTCCATAAATGACACTGTTGATGGTTTTGATGGCAATACATTTCTTGAGCTGAATAATGGAGAATCTGTTACTTACTAAAAGTATTATAAACAATGGTGTGTATATTGGGCTTTAATTTAGACATTAGTCTATGATATGTGATGTGAAAGTTTCATTGAACAAACTAATTTTATTTGCAGACATGGAATTAATTTGAAATTCAAAAAACAAGCTCTTGTGTATGGGAAACGCATATTTACCGTGCATAATTACCTTCAGAGATGTAGAGATCAGAGAACAAAAGTTTGAATTATAAGCTCTTATTTGTATTATACATTTACACATAAAAACTATTACTAATTCGGGGACGAATTTGAATGACATTGAACTCATGTTTCTTTTTTAGCCATACTTTTTTTATGGGTAAAAAGAAATTTCATTAACCATAAAATTATGAGTTTACACTCTCAACTATAGAATTAGGCAAAATATTAATAATAGGACCATGTAACATAGTAAATAGCAATCTCATGGGCTACTTCATTCATACGAAACAACAAATTGCAGAGCAAGTTTGGCTGCCATTACTTCTGCGGATTCGGGTGATAATGGTGATGCAATCTTGTAAGATGCCCAGGCGATGCACGTGCGGTTTGAATATGGGCAATTTAATTCCATTTTTAGCCGTACTCAGAAGGTATAAAGATACAAAATTATTACACCCTATGTTCACTCAAACAAAAAAATGGGATTTTGGCAACTTAACGGCAATTTTTAACGACTATTCCAAATGTATCCAATTTGTTATAGCGGTGTACAAAATGTGTTGGAGACATAAAATTGTGTACCAAAGGTGGGAATTGACCTAAAGCTCAGTACCAAAAATGCAATTATCTCCTATATTTTCTAACCAAAATGATGTTGCTTATGTTACAATAGAGGTTGAAGCTAATGCGTTCGTGCACAAAGAATCATGCTCCGGGGCGAATAAGAGGACTGCGGAAAGACTAACGAGTGAAAATATTTTGAAGTCTTTGAAAGAAAGCATGGCACCAATGCAGCTTGCTTAGTTGAAACAAAATATATGAAATTGGTGGGAAAAAAGTGAGATGGTATAAATCGATGAAAATAATAGTTATAATAGTTTGTTAAGGATAGTGTGTACTCAGCATAATGGTGTTCTATATTCCATAAACGGCATTGTGGATGATTTTGATGGCAATACATTTCTTGAGCAGGATAATGGAGAATCTGTTACTTACAAAAAGTATTATAAACAAAGGTGTGTATATTGGGCTTTAATTTAGACATTAGTCTATGATATGTGAAGTGATAGCTTCATTGAACAAACTAATTTTATTTGCAGACATGGAATTAATTTGAAATTCGAAAAACAAGCTCTTGTGTATGGGAAACCCATATTTACCGTGCATAATTACCTTCAGAGATGTAGAGATCAGAGAACAAAAGTTTGAATTATAAGCTCTTATTTGTATTATACATTTACACATAAAAACTATTACTAATTCGGGGACGGATTTGAATGAGATTGAACTCATGTTTCTTTTTTAGCCATACTTTTTTTAGGGGTAAAAACAAATTTCATTAACCATAAGATTATTAGTTTACACTCTCAACTATAGAATTAGGCAAAATCTTGATAATAGGACCATGTAACATAGTAAGTAGCAATCTCATGGGCTACTTCGTCCATACGAAACAACAAACTCCAGAGCAAGTTTGGCTGCCATTACTTCTGCGGATTCGGGTGATAATGGTGATGCAATCTTGTAAGATGCCCAGGCGATGCACGTGCGGTTTGAATATGGGCAATTTAATTCCATTTTTAGCCATACTCAGATGGTTATAAAGATACAAAATTATTACACCCTCTGTTCACTCAAACAAAAAAATGGGGTTTTGACAACTTAACGGCAATTTTTAACGACTATTGCAAATGTGTCAAAATTTGTTAAAACGGTGTACCAAATGTGTTGGACACATAAAACTGTGTACCAAAAGTTGGAATTGACCTAAAGCTCAGTATCAAAAATGCAATTCTCTTCTTTTATTTTTTAACCAAAAAGATGTTGCTTATGTTACAATAGAGGTTGAAGCTAATGGGTTCGTGCACAAAGAATCATGCTCCAGGGCGAATAAGAGGACTGCAGAAAGACTAGCGTGTGAAAATATTTTGAAGTCTTTGAAAGAAAGCATGGCACCAATGTAGCTTGCTTAGTTGAAACAAAATGGATGAAATTTGTGGGAAAAAAGTGAGATGGTATAAATTGATGAAAATAATGGTTATAATAGTTCTTTAAGGATAGTGTGTACTCCGCATAATGGTGTTCTATATTCCATAAATGACACTGTTGATGGTTTTGATGGCAATACATTTCTTGAGCTGAATAATGGAGAATCTGTTACTTACTAAAAGTATTATAAACAATGGTGTGTATATTGGGCTTTAATTTAGACATTAGTCTATGATATGTGATGTGAAAGTTTCATTGAACAAACTAATTTTATTTGCAGACATGGAATTAATTTGAAATTCAAAAAACAAGCTCTTGTGTATGGGAAACGCATATTTACCGTGCATAATTACCTTCAGAGATGTAGAAATCAGAGAACAAAAGTTTGAATTATAAGCTCTTATATGTATTATACATTTACACATAAAAACTATTACTAATTCGGGGACGAATTTGATTGAGATTGAACTCATGTTTCTTTTTTAGCCATACTTTTTTTTAGGGGCAAAAAGAAATTTCATTAACCATAAGATTATGAGTTTACACTCTCAACTATAGAATTAGGCAAAATCTTAATAATAGGACCATGCAACATAGTAAATTGCAATCTCATGGGTTACTTCATCCATACGAAACAACAAACTCCAGAGCAAGTTTGGCTGCCATTACTTCTGCGGATTCGGGTGATAATGGTGATGCAATCTGGTAAGATGCCCAGGCGATGCACGTGAAGTTTGAAAATGGGCAATTTAATTCCATTTTTAGCCGTACTCAGAAGGTATAAAGACACAAAATTATTACACCCTATGTTCACTCAAACAAAAAAATGGGATTTTGGCAACTTAACAGCGATTTTTAATGACTATTCCAAATGTATCAAATTTGTTATAGCGGTGTACAAAATATGTTGGAGACATAAAATTGTGTACCAAAGGTGGGAATGGACCTAAAGCTCAGTACCAAAATTGCAATTCTCTCCTATAATTTCTAACCAAAAAGATGTTGCTTATGTTACAATAGAGGTTGAAGCTAATGCGTTCGTGCACAAAGAATCATGCTCCGGGGCGAATTAGAGGACTGCGGAAAGACTAACGTGTGAAAATATTTTGAAGTCTTTGAAAGAAAGCATGGCACCAATGCAGCTTGCTTAGTTGAAACAAAATGGATGAAATTGGTGGGAAAAAAGTGAGATGGTATAAATCGATGAAAATAATGGTTGTAATTGAAAAACATCGAGTGAAATTGATTTGCCTCACTTGAGTTTTGAGATTGATAAATCGATTAAAATAATTGTTAAAATTGAAGAATAATGGAGTGCAATTGATTTGCCTCACTTGAAATTTGTGATTTCTTAGAGATATTTTTCTGGAATTCGATTTCATTTATGAAACTAACACTGTAAAGGGTAATTATAATGAATTCAATACCTCAAGGGTAGTTTAAGTAATTTTAATTACACCAAATTTTATGGGTAGTTTGAGTAATCCACCCTATTTGATATGTATAACTTACTAAACTCAATGATATTTTTATTGAATGAGCACGAGAGTAGTGTAGTGGATTCTATTTTAGCCATACCTTTTTTTAGGGGCAAAATGAAATTTCCTTAACCATAAAATTCTGAGTTTACAATCTCAACTATAGAATTAGGCAAAGTCTTAATAATAGGACCATGTAACATAGTAAATAGCAATCTCATGGGCTACTTCATCCATACGAAACAGTAAACTCCAGAGCAAGTTAATTTGGCTGCCATTACTTCTGTGGATTCAGGTGATAATGGTGATGCAATCTGGTAATATGCCCAGGCGATGCACGTGCGGTTTGAATATGGGCAATTTAATTCCATTTTTAGCCATACTCAGATGGTTATAAAGATACAAAATTATTACACCCTCTGTTCACTCAAACAAAAAAATGGGGTTTTGACAACTTAACGGCAATTTTTAACGACTATTGCAAATGTGTCAAAATTTGTTAAAGCGGTGTACCAAATGTGTTGGACACATAAAACTGTGTACCAAAAGTTGGAATTGACCTAAAGCTCAGTATCAAAAATGCAATTCTCTTCTTTTATTTTTTAACCAAAAAGATGTTGCTTATGTTACAATAGAGGTTGAAGCTAATGGGTTCGTGCACAAAGAATCATGCTCCAGGGCGAATAAGAGGACTGCAGAAAGACTAGCGTGTGAAAATATTTTGAAGTCTTTGAAAGAAAGCATGGCACCAATGTAGCTTGCTTAGTTGAAACAAAATGGATGAAATTGGTGGGAAAAAAGTGAGATGGTATAAATTGATGAAAATAATGGTTATAATAGTTCTTTAAGGATAGTGTGTACTCCGCATAATGGTGTTCTATATTCCGTAAATGACACAGTTGATGGTTTTGATGGCAATACATTTCTTGAGCTTAATAATGGGGAATTTGTTACTTACAAAAAGTATTACAAACAAAGGTGTGTATATTGGGCTTTAATTTAGACATTACTCTATGATATGTGAAGTGAAAGTTTCATTGAACAAACTAATTTTATTTGCAAACATGGAATTAATTTGAAATTCAAAAAACAAGATCTTGTGTATGGGAAACGTAGGGGTGGGATCGTTACGGGTTTTCGGGAATTCGGGAATTTCGGGATCGGTATTCGTGTTTCGGGATTCAAATTTTCCTTCCCGAAACCCGTTCCGATTAATCATCTACCCGGTATTTCGGGTTCCCGAAAAAAATTGGGAAATCGGGAACGGGTTCGGGAAACCCGGTAGGGCTGTAATTTTTCAGTTTTTTACTTTTTTTAATTGGACTTTCCATGGCCCAAAATAAAGGAAAAAAAGTTTAGATTGGCCCATAAATCATGTGTTTTTCAAGAAAAAAAGTTTAGTTTGTCCCAAACAATTTCATTCATATCAAACCAGAAAATTCGATCTTTGCTTGCTGTGTTCTCCTCTGTAGCTAAAGAAACAGACAAAAATCGTTACTACCAAAATAGTATATATTATCATATTCATCACGGTTTTAGAATTGAGAGAGAGAAAGCGTTGGTTTATATTTATAAAACGTGGGTACTGGTGGAGATGAACAAACAAGAAAAACTGAGTGATATAATTGGGAATTGGGTGCAAACATGATATATGTATAATCGGGTTCCCGATCGGGTAGGACCTCCTACCCGAAACCCGTCCCGATTTATAATAATCGGGTTTCCCAAAACCCGGAAAACACATAAAAAAAATTTTTTTTGGTAAAAACCCGATCGGTACGGTTCTGGTTCCCAATTCCCGATACCAAATGCCCACCCCTAGGGAAACGCATATTTACCGTGCATAATTACCTTCAGAGATGTAGAAATCAGAGAACAAAAGTTTGAATTATAAGCTCTTATATGTATTATACATTTACAAATAAAAACTATTACTAATTCGGGGACAAATTTGATTGAGATTGAATTCATGTTTCTTTTTTAGCCATACTTTTTTTTAGGGGCAAAAAGAAATTTCATTAACCATAAGATTACGATTTTACACTCTCAACTATAGAATTAGGCAAAATCTTAATAATAGGACCATGCAACATAGTAAATTGCAATCTCATGGGTTACTTTATCCATACGAAACAACAAACTCCGGAGCAAGTTTGGCTGCCATTACTTATGCGGATTCGGGTGATAATGGTGATGCAATCTGGTAAGATGCCCAGGCAATGCACGTAAAGTTTGAAAATGGTCAATTTAATTTAATTTTTAGCCGTACTCAGAAGGTATAAAGACACAAAATTATTACACCCTATGTTCACTCAAACAAAAAAATGGGATTTTGGCAACTTAACAGCAATTTTTAACGACTATTCCAAATGTATCAAATCTGTTATAGCTGTGTACAAAATGTGTTGGAGACATAAAATTGTGTACCAAAGGTGGGAATGGACCTAAAGCTCAGTACCAAAATTGCAATTCTCTCCTAAAATTTCTAACAAAAAAGATGTTGCTTATGTTACAATAGAGGTTGAAGCTAATGCGTTCGTGCACAAAGAATCATGCTCCGGGGCGAATTAGAGGACTGCGGAAAGACTAACGTGTGAAAATATTTTGAAGTCTTTGAAAGAAAGCATGGCACCAATGCAGCTTGCTTAGTTGAAACAAAATGGATGAAATTGGTGGGAAAAAAGTGAGATGGTATAAATCGATGAAAATAATGGTTGTAATAGAAAAACATCGAGTGAAATTGATTTGCCTCACTTGAGTTTTGAGATTGATAAATCGATTAAAATAAAGGTTAAAATTGAAGAATAATGGAGTGCAATTGATTTGCCTCACTTGAAATTTGTGATTTCTTAGAGATATTTTCTGGAATTCAATTTCATTTATGAAATTAACACTGTAAAGGGTAATTATAATGAATTCAATACCTCAAGGGTAGTTTAAGTAATTTTAATTACACCCAGTTTGATGGGTAGTTTTAGTAATTCCACCTATTTAATATGTACAATTTACTAAACTCAATGATATTTTTATTGAATGAGCACGAGAGTAGTGTCGTGGATTCTATTTTAGCCATACCTTTTTTTAGGGGCAAAATGAAATTTTATTAACCATAAAATTCTGAGTTTACAATCTCAACTATAGAATTAGGCAAAGTTTTAATAATAGGACCATGTAACATAGTAAATAGCAATCTCATGGGCTACTTCATCCATACGAAACAGCAAACTCCAGAGCAAGTTAATTTGGCTGCCATTACTTCTGTGGATTCAGGTGATAATGGTGATGCAATCTGGTAATATGCCCAGGCGATGCACGTGCGGTTTGAATATGGGCAATTTAATTCCATTTTTAGCTGTACTCAGATGGTTATAAAGATACTAAATTATTACACCCTCTGTTCACTCAAACAAAAAAATGGGGTTTTGTCAACTTAACGGCAATTTTTAACGACTATTCCAAATGTGTCAAAATTTGTTAAAGAGGTGTACCAAATGTGATGGACACATAAAACTGTGTACAAAAGTTGGAATTGACCTAAAGCTCAGTACCAAAAATGCAATTCTCTCCTGTAATTTCTAACGAAAAAGATGTTGCTTATGTTACAATAGAGGTTGAAGCTAATGGGTTCGTGCACAAAGAATCATGCTCCAGGACGAATAAGAGAACTGCGGAAAGAATAGCGTGTGAAAATATTTTGAAGTCTTTGAAAGAAAGCATGGCACCAATGCATCTTGCTTAGTTGAACAAAATGGATGAAATTTGTGGGAAAAAAGTGAGATGGTATAAATAGATGAAAATAATGGTTGTAATTGAAACAAATGGAGTGAAATTGATTTGCCTTACTTGAGTTTTGAAATTTACACCGTAAAGGTTAATAATGATGAATTAAATAACTCAATGGTAGTTTAAGTAATTTTAATTACACCAAATTTTATGAGTAGTTTGAGTAATTCCCCCTATTTGATATGTACAACTAATTAAACTCAATGATATTTTTATTGAATGAGCACGAGATGACATTAAGTAGTGTAGTGGTTTCAATTTTAGCCATACCTTTTTTTTAGGGGCAAAATGAAATTTCATTAACCATAAAATTCTGAGTTTACAATCTCAACTATAGAATTAGGCAAAGTCTTAATAATAGGACCATGTAACATAGTAAATAGCAATCTCATGGGCTACTTCATCCATACGAAACAGCAAACTCCAGAGCACGTTTGGCTGCCATTACTTATGTGGATTCGGGTGATAATGGTGATGCAATCTGGTAATATGCCCAAGCGATGCACGTGCGGTTTGAATATGGGCAATTTAATTACATTTTTAGCCGTACTCAGATGGTTATAAAGATACAAAATTATTACACCCTCTGTTCACTCAAACAAAAAAATGGGGTTTTGGCAACTTAACGGCAATTTTTAACGACTATTCCAAATGTGTCAAAATTTGTTAAAGCGGTGTACCAAATGTGTTGGACACATAGAACTGTGTACCAAAAGTTGGAATTGACCTAAACCTCAGTAATAAAAATGCAATTCTCTCCTGTAATTTCTAACCAAAAAGATGTTGCTTATATTACAAAAGAGGTTGAAGCTAATGGGTTCGTGCACAAAGAATCATGCTCCAGGGCGAATAAGAGGACTGCGGAAAGACAAGCGTGTGAAAATATTTTGAAGTCTTTGAAAGAAAGATTTGCACAAATGCAGCTTGCTTAGTTAAAACAAAATGGATGAAATTGGTGGGAAAAAAGTGAGATGGTATAAATCGATGAAAATAATGGTTATAATAGATTGTTAAGGATAGTGTGTACTCCGCACAATGGTGTTCTATATTCCATAAACGGCACTGTGAATGGTTTTGATGGCAATACATTTCTTGAGCCGAATAATGAAGAATCTGTTACTTACAAAATGTATTATAAACAAAGGTGTGTATATTGGGCTTTAATTTAGACATTAGGCTATGATATGTGAAGTGAAAGCTTCATTGAACAAACTAATTTTATTTGCAGACATGGAATTAATTTGAAATTCGAAAAACAAGCTCTTGTGTATGGGAAATGCATATTTACCGTGCATAATTACCTTCAGAGATGTGGAAAACAGAGAACAAAAGTTCGAATTATAAGCTCTTATTTGTATTATACATTTACACATAAAAACTATTACTAGTTCGGGGACGAATTTGATTGAGATTGAACTCATGTTTCTTTTTTAGCCATACTTTTTTTTAGGGGCAAAATGAAATTTCATTAACCATAAAATTCTGAGTTTACACTCTCAACTATAGAATTAGGCAAAATCTTAATAAGAGGACCATGTAACATAGTAAATAGCAATCTCATGGCCTACTTCATCCATACGAAACAACAAACTCCAGAGCAAGTTTGGCTAGAATTACTTCTGCGGATTCAGGTGATAATGGTGATGCAATCGGGTAAGATGCACAGGCGATGAACGTGCAGTTTGAATATGGGCAATTTAATTCCATTTTAAGCCGTACTCAGAAGGTAGAAAGATACAAAATTATTACACCCCCTGTTCACTCAAACAAAAAAACATGGATTTTGGCAACTTAACGGCAATGTTTAACGACTATCCCAAATGTGTCAAAATTTGTTATAGCGGTGTACAAAATGTGTTGGAGACATAAAACTGTGTACCAAAATTGGGAATTGACCTAAAGCTCAGTACCAAAAATGCAATTCTCTCCTATAATTTCTAACCAAAAATATGTTGCTTATGTTACAATAGAGGTTGAAGCTAATGCGTTCGTGCACAAAGAATCATGCTCCGGGGCGAATAAGAGGACTGCGGAAAGACTAGCGTGTGAAAATATTTTGAAGTCTTTGAAAGAAAGCATGGCACCAATGCAGCTTGCTTAGTTGAAACAAAATGGTTGAAATTGGTGGGAAAAAAGTGAGATGTTATAAATTGATGAAAATAATGGTTGTAATTGAAAAAAATGGAGTGAAATTGATTTGCCTCACTTGAGTTTTGAGATTGATAAATTGATTAAAATAATGGTTGAAATTGAAGAATAATGGAGTGCAATTGATTTGCCTCACTTGAAGTTTGAGATTTCTTAGAGATATTTTCTGTAATTTAATTTTTTTTTATGAAATTTACACCGTAAAGGTTAATTATAATGAATTCAATACCTCAAGGGTATTTTAAGTAATTTTAATTACACCAAATTTTATGGGTAGTTTGAGTAATTCCCCCTATTCAATATGTACAACTAACTAAACTCAATGATATTTTTATTGAATGAGCACGAGATGACATTAAGTAGTGTAGTGGTTTCTATTTTAGCCATACCTTTTTTTAGGGGCAAAATGAAATTTCATTAACCATAAAATTATGAGTTTATAATCTCAACTATAGAATTAGGCAAAGTCTTAATAATAGGACCTTGTAACATAGTAAATAGCAATCTCATGGGCTACTTCATCCATACGGTTTGAATATGGGCAATTTAATTCCATTTTTAGCCGTACTCAGATGGTTATAAAGATACAAAATTATTACACCCTCTGTTGACTCAAACAAAAAAATGGGGTTTTGACAACTTAACGGCAATTTTTAACGACTATTCCAAATGTATCAAAATTTGTTAAAGCGGTTTACCAAATGTGTTGGACACATAAAACTGTGTACCAAAAGTTGGAATTGACCTAAATCTCAGTACCAAAAATGCAATTCTCTCCTGTAATTTCTAACCAAAAAGATGTTCCTTATGTTACAATATAGGTTGAAGCTATTGGGTTCGTGCACAAAGAATCATGCTCCAGGGCGAATAAGAGGACTGCGGAAAGACTAGCGTGTGAAAATATTTTGAAGTCTTTGAGAGAAAGCATGACACCATTGTAGCTTGCTTAGTTGAAACAAAATGGATGAAATTGGTGGGAAAAATTGAGATGGTATAAATCGATGAAAATAATGGTTATAAAAGTTTGTTAAGGATAGTGTGTACTCCGCATTATGGTGTTCTATATTGCATAAACGACACTGTGGATGGTTTTAATGGCAATACATTTCTTGAGCTGAATAATGGAGAACCTGTTACTTACAAAAAGTATTATAAACATAGGTGTGTATATTGGACTTTAGTTGAGATAGTAGTCTATTATATGTGAAGTGAAAGCTTCATTGAACAAACAAATTTTATTTGCAGACATGGAATTAATTTTAAATTAGAAAAACAAGCTCTTGTGTATGGGAAACGCATATTTACCGTGCGTAATTACCTCAGAGATCTAGAAATCAAAGAACAAAAGTTTGAATGATAAGCTCTTATTTGTATTATACAGTTAAACATAAAAACTATTACTAATTCGGGGACGAAATTGATTTAGATTGAACTAATGTTTCTTTTTTAGCCATACTTTTTTTAGAAGCTAAAAGAAATTTCATTAACCATAAAATTATGAGTTTACACTCTCAACTATAGAATTAGGCAAAGTCTTAATAATAGGACCATGTAACATAGTAAATAGCAATCTCATGGGCTACTTCCTCCATACGAAACAACAAACTCCAGAGCAAGTTTGGCTGCCATTACTTATGTGGATTCGGGTGATAATGGTGATGCAATCTGGTAATATGCCCAAGCGATGCACGTGCGGTTTGAATATGGGCAATTTAATTACATTTTTAGCCGTACTCAGATGGTTATAAAGATACAAAATTATTACACCCTCTGTACACTCAAACAAAAAAATGGGGTTTTGGCAACTTAACAGCAATTTTTAACTACTATTCCAAATGTGTCAAAATTTGTTAAAGCGGTGTACCAAATGTGTTGGACACATAGAACTGTGTACCAAAAGTTGGAATTGACCTAAACCTCAGTAATAAAAATGCAATTCTCTCCTGTAATTTCTAACCAAAAAGATGTTGCTTATGTTACAATAGAGGTTGAAGCTAATGGGTTCGTGCACAAAGAATCATGCTCCAGGGCGAATAAGAGGACCGCGGAAAGACAAGCGTGTGAAAATATTTTGAAGTCTTTGAAATAAAGCATTGCACAAATGCAGCTTGCTTAGTTAAAACAAAATGGATGAAATTGGTGGGAAAAAAGTGAGATGGTATAAATCGATGAAAATAATGGTTATAATAGTTTGTTAAAGATAGTGTGTACTCCGCACAATGGTGTTCTATATTCCATAAACGGCACTGTGAATGGTTTTGATGGCAATACATTTCTTGAGCTGAATAATGAAGAATCTGTTACTTACAAAATGTATTATAAACAAAGGTGTGTATATTGGGCTTTAATTTAGACATTAGGCTATGATATGTGAAGTGAAAGCTTCATTGAACAAACTAATTTTATTTGCAGACATGGAATTAATTTGAAATTCGAAAAACAAGCTCTTTTGTATGGGAAACGCATATTTACCGTGCATAATTACCTTCAGAGATGTGGAAAACAGAGAACAAAAGTTCGAATTATAAGCACTTATTTGTATTATACATTTACACATAAAAACTATTACTAATTCGGGGACGAATTTGAATGAGATTGAACTCATGTTTCTTTTTTAGCCATACTTTTTTTAGGGGCAAAATGAAATTTCATTAACCATAAAATTCTGAGTTTACACTCTCAACTATAGAATTAGGGAAAATCTTAATAATAGGACCATGTAACATAGTAAATAGCAATCTCATGGCCTACTTCATCCATACGAAACAACAAACTCCAGAGCAAGTTTGGCTGCAATTACTTCTGCGGATTCGGGTGATAATGGTGATGCAATCGGGTAAGATGCACAGGCGATGAACGTGCAGTTTGAATATGGGCAATTTAATTCCATTTTTAGCCGTACTCAGAAGGTAGAAAGATACAAAATTATTACACCCTCTGTTCACTCAAACAAAAAAACATGGATTTTGGCAACTTAACGGCAATGTTTAACGACTATCCCAAATGTGTCAAAATTTGTTATAGCGGTGTACAAAATGTGTTGGAGACATAAAACTGTGTACCAAAATTGGGAATTGACCTAAAGCTCAGTACCAAAAATGCAATTCTCTCCTATAATTTCTAACCAAAAACATGTTGCTTATGTTACAATAGAGGTTGAAGCTAATGCGTTCGTGCACAAAGAATCATGCTCCGGGGCGAATAAGAGGACTGCGGAAAGACTAGCATGTGAAAATATTTTGAAGTCTTTGAAAGAAAGCATGGCACCAATGCAGCTTGCTTAGTTGAAACAAAATGGATGAAATTGGTGGGAAAAAAGTGAGATGGTATAAATCGATGAAAATAATGGTTGTAATTGAAAAAAATGGAGTGAAATTGATTTGCCTCACATGAGTTTTGAGATTGATAAATTGATTAAAATAATGGTTGAAATTGAAGAATAATGGAGTGAAATTGATTTGCCTCACTTGAAGTTTGAGATTTCTTAGAGATATTTTATGTAATTCAATTTTTTTTTATGAAATTTACACCGTAAAGGTTAATTATAATGAATTCAATACCTCAAGGGTAGTTTAAGTAATTTTAATTACACCAAATTTTATGGGTAGTTTGAGTAATTCCCCCTATTTAATGATATTTTTATTGAATGAGCACGAGATGACATTAAGTAGTGTAGTGGTTTCTATTTTAGCCATACCATTTTTTTATGGGCAAAATGAAATTTCATTAACCATAAAATTATGAGTTTATAATCTCAACTATAGAATTAGGCAAAGTCTTAATAATAGGACCTTGTAACATAGTAAATAGCAATCTCATGGGCTACTTCATCCATACGGTTTGAATATGGGCAATTTAATTCCATTTTTAGCCGTACTCAGATGGTTATAAAGATACAAAATTATTACCCTCTGTTGACTCAAACAAAAAAATGGGGTTTTGACAACTTAACGGCAATTTTTAACGACTATTCCAAATGTGTCAAAATTTGTTAAAGCGGTGTACCAAATGTGTTGGACACATAAAACTGTGTACCAAAAGTTGGAATTGACCTAAATCTCAGTACCAAAAATGCAATTCCCTCCTGTAATTTCTAACCAAAAAGATGTTCCTTATGTTACAATAGAGGTTGAAGCTATTGGGCTCGTGCACAAAGAATCATGCTCCAGGGCGAATAAGAGGACTGCGGAAAGACTAGCGTGTGAAAATATTTTGAAGTCTTTGAAAGAAAGCATGACACCATTGTAGCTTGCTTAGTTGAAACAAAATGGATGAAATTGGTGGGAAAAATTGAGATGGTATAAATCGATGAAAATAATGGTTATAAAAGTTTGTTAAGGATAGTGTGTACTTCGCATTATGGTGTTCTATATTGCATAAACGACACTGTGGATGGTTTTAATGGCAATACATTTCTTGAGCTGAATAATGGAGAACCTGTTACTTACAAAAAGTATTATAAACAAAGGTGTGTATATTGGACTTTAGTTTAGATAGTAGTCTATTATATGTGAAGTGAAAGCTTCATTGAACAAACAAATTTTATTTGCAGACATGGAATTAATTTGAAATTTGAAAAACAAGCTCTTGTGTATGGGAAACGCATATTTACCGTGCGTAATTACCTCAGAGATGTAGAAATCAGAGAACAAAAGTTGGAATTATAAGCTCTTATTTGTATTATACAGTTAAACATAAAAACTATTACTAATTCGGGGACGAAATTGATTGAGATTGAACTAATGTTTCTTTTTTAGCCATACTTTTTTTAGAAGCTAAAAGAAATTTCATTAACCATAAAATTATGAGTTTACACTCTCAACTATAGAATTAGGCAAAGTCTTAATAATAGGACCATGTAACATAGTAAATAGCAATCTCATGGGCTACTTCATCCATACGAAACAACAAACTCCAGAGCAAGTTTGGCTGCCATTACTTCTGTGGATTCGGGTGATAATGGTGATGCAATCTGTGAAGATGCCCAGGCAATGCACGTGCGATTAGATTATGGGCAATTTAATTCCATTTTAGCCGTACTCAGAAGGTATAAAGATACAAAATTATTACACCCTCTGTTAACTCAAACAAAAAGCGGGATTTTTGCAACTTAACGGCAATTTTTAACGACTATTCCAAATGTGTCAAAATTTGTTATAGTTGTGTACAAGATGTGTTGGAGACATAAAACTGTGTACCAAAACTGGGAATTGACCTAAAGCTCAGTACCAAAAATGCAATTCTCTCCTATAATTTCTAACCCAAAAGGTGTTGCTTATGTTACAATAGAGGTTTAAGCTAACGGGTTCGTGCACAAAGAATCATGCTGCAGGGCGAATAAGAGGACTGCGAAAAGATTAGTGTATAAAAATATTTTGAAGTCTTTGAAAGAAAGCATGGCGCCAATGCAGCTTGCTTAGTAGAAAAAAATGGGTGAAATTTGTGGGAAAAAAGTGAGATGATATAAATCGATGAAAATAATGGAGTGAAATTGATTTGCCTCACTTGAGTTTTGAGATTGATAAATCGATTAAAATAATGGTTGAAATTGAAGAATAATGGAGTGAAATTGATTTGCCTCACTTGAAGTTTGTGATTTCTTAGAGATATTTTCTAGAATTAAATTTTATTTATGAAATTAACACTGTAAAGGGTAATTACAATGCATTCAATACCTCAAGGATAGTTTAAGTAATTTTAATTACACCAAATTTTATGGGTAGTTTGAGTATTTCCCCCTATTTGATATATACAACTAACTAAACTCAATGATATTTTTATTTAATGAGCACGAGATAACATTAAGTAGTGTAGTGGTTTCTATTTTAGCCATATCTTTTTTTAGGGGAAAAATGAAATTTCATTAACCATAAAATTCGGAGTTTAAAATCCCAACTATAGAATTAGGCACAGTCTTAATAATAAAACAATGTAACATAGTAAATAGCAATCTCATTGGCTACTTCATCCATACGAAACAACAAACTCCAAAGCAAGTTTGGCTGCCATTACTTCTGCGGATTCGGGTGATAACGGTGATGCAATCTTCTAAGATGCCCAGGCGATGAACGTGCGGTTTGAATATGGGCAATTTAATTCCATTTTTAGCCGTACTCAGAAGGTATAAAGATACAAAATTATTACACCCTACATTCACTCAAACAAAAAAATGGGATTTTGGAAACTTAACGGCAATTTTTAACGACTATCCCAAATGTGTCAAAATTTGTTATAGCGGTGTACAAAATGTGTTGGAGACATAAAACTGTGTACCAAAATTAGGAATTGACCTAAAGCTCAGTACCAAAAATGCATTTCTCTCCTATAATCTCTAACCAAAAAGATGTTGCTTATGTTACAATAGAGGTTGAAGCTAATGCGTTCGTGCACAAAGAATCATGCTCCGGGGCGAATAAGAGGACTGCGGAAAGACTAGCGTGTGATAATATTTTGAAGTCTTTGAAAGAAAGCATGGCACCAATGCAGCTTGCTTAGTTGAAACAAAATGGATGAAATTGGTGGGAAAAAAATGAGATGGTATAAATCGATGAAAATAATGGTTGTAATTGAAAAAAATGGAGTGAAATTGATTTGCCTCACTTGAGTTTTGAGATTGATAAATCGATTAAAATAATGGTTGAAATTGAAGAATAATGGAGTGAAATTGATTTGCCTCACTTGAAGTTTGTGATTTCTTAGAGATATTTTCTGGAATTCAATTTTTTTTTCTATGAAATTTACACCGTAAAGGTTAATTATAATGAATTCAATACCTCAAGGGGAGTTTAAGTAATTTTAATTACACCAAATTTTATGGGTAGTTTGAGTAATTCCCCTATTTGATATGTACAACTAACTAAACTCAATGATATTTTTATTGAATGAGCACGAGATGACATTAAGTAGTGTAGTGGTTTCTATTTTAGCCATACCTTTTTTTTAGGGGCAAAATGAAATTTCATTAATCATAAAATTCTGAGTTTACAATCTCAACTATAGAATTAGGCAAAGTCTTAATAAACGGCACTGTGGATGGTTTTGATGGCAATACATTTCTTGAGCTGAATAATGGAGAATATGTTACTTACAAAAGTATTATAAACAAAGGTGTGTATATTGGGCTATAATTTAGACATTAGTTTATTATATTTGAAGTGAAAGCTTCATTGAATAAACTAATTTTATTTGCAGACATGGAATTAATTTTAATTTGAAATTCGAAAAAAAGCTCTTGTGTATGGGAAATGCATATTTAACGTGCATAATTACCTTCAGAGATGTAGAAATCAGAGAACAAAAGTTTGAATTATAAGCACTTATTTGTATTATACATTTACACATAAAAACTATTACTAATTCGGGGACGAATTTGATTGAGATTGAACTCATGTTTATTTTTTAGCCATACTTTTTTTTAGGGGCAAAAAGAAATTTCATTAACCATAAGATTATGAGTTTATACTCTCAACTATAAAATTAGGCAAAATCTTAATAATAGGACCATGTAACATAGTAAATAGCAATCTCATGGGCTACTTCATCCATACGAAACAACAAACTCCAGAGCAAGTTTGGCTGCCATTAATTCTATGGATTCGGGTGATAATGATGATGCAATCTGGTAAGATGCCCAGGTGATGCACGTGCGGTTTGAATATGGGCAATTTAATTCCATTTTTAGCCGTACTCAGAAGGTATAAAGATACAAAATTATTACACCCTCTGTTCACTCAAACAAAAAAATGGGATTTTGGCAACTTAACGGCAATTTTTAACGACTATTCCAAATGTGTCAAAATTTGTTATAGCGGTGTACAAAATGTGTTGGAGACATTAAACTGTGTACCAAAAGTGGGAATTGATCTAAAGCTCAGTACCAAAAATGCAATTCTCTCCTATGATTTCTAACAAAAAAGATGTTGCTTATGTTACAATAGAGGTTGAAGCTAATGTGTTCGTGCACATAGAATCATGCTCCGGGGCGAATAAGAGGACTGCGGAAAGACTAGCGTGTGAAAATATTTTGATGTCTTTGAAAGAAAGCATGGCACCATTGTAGCTTGCTTAGTTGAAACAAAATAGATGAAATTGGTGCGAAAAATTTGAGATGGTATAAATCGATTAAAATAATGGTTCTAATAGTTTGTTAAGGATAGTGTCTACTCACCATAATGGTGTTCTATATTGCATAAACGACACTGTGGATGATTTAAATGGCAATACATTTCTTGAGCTGAATAATGGAGAATCTGTTACTTACAAAAAGTATTATAAACTAAGGTGTGTATATTGGGCTTTAATTTACACAGTAGTCTATAATATGTGAAGTGAAAGCTATTGAACAAACTAATTTTATTTGCAGACATGGAATTAATTTGAAATTCGAAAAACAAGCTCTTGTGTATGGGAAACGCATATTTACCGTGCATAATTACCTTCAGAGATGTAGAAATCAAAGAACAAAAGTTTGAATTATAAGCACTTATTTGTATTATACATTTACACATAAAAACTATTACTAATTCGGGGACGAATTTGATTGAGATTGAACTCATGTTTATTTTTTAGCCATACTTTTTGTAAGGGGCAAAAAGAAATTTCATTAACCATAAGATTATGAGTTTATACTCTCAACTATAAAATTAGGCAAAATCTTAATAATAGGACCATGTAACATAGTAAATAGCAATCTCATGGGCTACTTCATCTATACGAAACAACAAACTCCAGAGAAAGTTTGGCTGCCATTAATTCTATGGATTCGGGTGATAATGGTGATGCAATCTGGTAAGATGCCCAGGTGATGCACGTGCGGTTTGAATATGGGCAATTTAATTCCATTTTTAGCCGTACTCAGAAGGTATAAAAATAAAAAATTATTATACCCTCTGTTCACTCAAACAAAGAAATGGGATTTTGGCAACTTATCGGCAATTTTTAACGACTATTCCAAATGTGTCAAAATTAGTTATAGTGGTGTACAAAATGTGTTGGAGACATTAAACTGTGTACCAAAAGTGGGAATTGACCTAAAGCTCAGTACCAAAAATGCAATTCTCTCCTATAATTTCTAACCAAAAAGATGTTGCTTATGTTACAATAGAGGTTGAAGCTAATGTGTTCGTGCACAAAGAATCATGCTCCGGGGCGAATAAGAGGACTGCGGAAAGACTAGCGTGTGAAAATATTTTGATGTCTTTGAAATAAAGCATGGCACCATTGTAGCTTGCTTAGTTGAAACAAAATGGATGAAATTGGTGGGAAAAAATTGAGATGGTATAAATCGATTAAAATAATGGTTATAATAGTTTGTTAAGGATAGTGTGTACTCCCCATAATGGTGTTCTATATTGCATAAACGACACTGTGGATGATTTTAATGGCAATACATTTCTTGAGCTGAATAATGGAGAATCTGTTACTTACAAAAAGTATTATAAACTAAGGTGTGTATATTGGGCTTTAATTTACACAGTAGTCTATGATATGTGAAGTGAAAGCTTCATTGAACAAACTAATTTTATTTGCAGACAAGGAATTAATTTGAAATTCGAAAAACAAACCCTTGTGTATGGGAAACGCATATTTACCGTGCATAATTACCTTCAGAGATGTAGAAATCAGAGAACTTTTAATTATAAGTTATTATTTGTATTATACATTTACACATAAAAGCTATTACTAATTCGGGGACGAATTTGATTGAGATTGAACTCATTTTTCTTTTTTAGCCATACTTTCTTTTTAGGGGCAAAAAGAAATTTCATTAACCATAAAATTATGAGTTTACACTCTCAACTATAGAATTAGGCAAAATCTTAATAATAGGACCATGTAACATAGTAAATAGCAATCTCATGGGCTACTTCATCCATACGAAACAACAAACTCCAGAGCAAGTTTGGCTGCCATTAATTCTATGGATTCGGGTGATAATGGTGATGCAATCTGGTAAGATGCCCAGGTAATGCACGTGCGGTTTGAATATGGGCAATTTAATTCCATTTTTAGCCGTACTCAGAAGGTATAAAAATACAAAATTTGTTCTAGCGGTGTACAAAATGTGTTGGAGACATAAAACTGTGTACCAAAAGTGGGAATTGACCTAAAGCTCGGTACCAAAAATGCAATTCTCTCCTATAATTTCTAACCAAAAAGAGGTTGAAGTTAATGCTTTCGTGCACAAAGAATCATGCTTCGGGGCGAATAAGAGGACTGCGGAAAGACTAGCGTGTGAAAATATTTTGAAGTCTTTGAAAGAAAGCATGGCACCAACGCAGCTTGCTTAGTTGAAACAAAATGGATGAAATTGCTGGGAAAAAAGTGAGATGGTATAAATCGATTAAAATAATGGTTGTAATTGAAAAAAATGGAGTGAAATTGATTTGCCTCACTTGAGTTTTGTGATTGATAAATCGATTAAAATAATGGTTGAAATTGAATGATAATGGAGTGAAATTGATTTGCCTAACTTGAAGTTTGTGATTTCTTAGAGAAATTTTCTGGATTTCAATTTTTTTTTATGAAATTTACACCGTAAAGGTTAATTATAATGAATTCAATACCTCAAGCGTAGTTTAAGTAATTTTAATTACACCAAATTTTATGGGTAGTTTGAGTAATTCCCCCTATTTGATATGTACAACTAACTAAACTCAATGATATTTTTATTGAATGAGCACGAGATGACATTAAGTAGTGTAGTGGTTTCTATTTTAGCCATACCCTTTTTTTAGGGGGAAAATGAAATTTCAATAACCATAAAATTCTGAGATTACAATCTCAACTAAAGAATTCGGCAAAGTCTTAATAATAGGACCATGTAACATAGTAAATAGCAATCTCATGGGCTACTTCATCCCTACGAAACAGCAAACTCCAGAGCAAGTTAATTTGGCTGCCATTACTTCTGTGGATTCAGGTGATAATGGTGATGCAATCTGGTAATATGCCTAGGCGATGCACGTGCGGTTTGAATATGGGGAATTTAATTTGTTAAAGAGGTGTACCAAATTTGTTGGACACATAAAACTGTGTACCAAAAGTTGGAATTGACCTAAAGCTCAGTATCAAAAATGCAATTCTCTCCTGTAATTTCTAACCAAAAAGATGTTGCTTATGTTACAATAGAGGTTGAAGCTAATGGGTTCGTGCACAAAGAATCATGCTCCAGGGCGAATAAGAGGACTGCGGAAAGACTAGCGTGTGAAAATATTTTGAAGTCTTTGAAAGAAAGCATGGCACCAATGCAGCTTGCTTAGTTGAAACAAAATGTATGAAATTTGTGGGAAAAAAGTGAGATGGTATAAATCGATGAAAATAATGGTTGTAATTGAAAAAAATGGAGTGAAATTGATTTGCCTCACTTGAGTTTTGAGATTGGTAATCCGATTAAAATAATGGTAGAAATTGAAGAATAATGGAGTGAAATTGATTTGCCTCACTTGAAGTTTGTGATTTCTTAGAGATATTTTCTGTAATTCAATTTTTTTTTTATGAAAGTTACACCGTCAAGGTTAATAATAATGAATTAAATACCTCAATGGTAGTTTAAGTAATTTTAATTACACCAAATTTTATGAGTAGTTTGAGTAATTCCCCCTATTTGATATGTACAACTATCTAAACTCAATGATATTTTTATTGAATGAGCACAAGATGACATTAAGTAGTATAGTGGTTTCTATTTTAGCCATACCTTTTTTTTAGGGGCAAAATGAAATTTCATTAACCATAAAATTCTGAGTTTTCAATCTGAACTATAGAATTAGGCAAAGTCTTAACAATAGGACCATGTAACATAGTAAATAGCAATCTCATGGGCTACCTCATCCATACGAAACAGCAAACTCCAGAGCAAGTTTGGCTGCCATTACTTATGTGGATTCGGGTGATAATGGTGATGCAATCTGGTAATATGCCCAGGCGATGCACGTTCGGTTTGAATATGGGCAATTTAATTACAGTTTTAGCCGTACTCAGATGGTTATAAAGATACAAAATTTTTACACCCTCTGTTCACTCAAACAAAAAAATGGGGTTTTGACAACTTAACGGCAATTTTTAACGACTATTCCAAATTTTTCAAAATTTGTTAAGGCGGTGTACCAAATGTGTTGGACACATAGAACTGTGTAACAAAAGTTGGAATTGACCTAAACCTCAGTAATAAAAAATCAATTCTCTCTTGTAATTTCTAACCAAAAAGATGTTGCTTATGTTACAATAAAGGTTAATTGAAGCTAATGGGTTCGTGCACAAAGAATCATGCTCCAGGGTGAATAAGACGACTGCGGAAAGACTAGCGTGTGAAAATATTTTGAAGTCTTTGAAAGAAAGCATTGCACCAATGCAGCTTTGCTTAGTTAAAACAAAATGGATGAAATTAGTGGGAAAAAAGTGAGATGGTATAAATCGATGAAAATAATGGTTATAATAGTTTGTTAAGGATAGTGTGTACCCCGCATAATGGTGTTCTATATTCCATAAACGGCACTGTGAATGGTTTTGATGGCAATACATTTCTTGAGCTGAATAATGAAGAATCTGTTACTTACAAAATGTATTATAAACAAAGGTGTGTATATTGGGCTTTAATTTAGAAATTATTCTATGATATGTGAAGTGAAAGCTTCATTGAACAAACTAATTTTATTTACAGACATGGAATTGATTTGAAATTCGAAAAACAAGCTCTTGTGTATGGGAAACGCATATTTACCGTGCATAATTACCTTCAGAGATGTAGAAATCAGAGAACAAAAGTTCGAATTATAAGCTCTTATTTGTATTATACATTTACACATAAAAACTATTACTAATTCGGGGACGAATTTGATTGAGATTGAACTCATGTTTCTTTTCTAGCCATACTTTTTTTTAGGGGCAAAATGAAATTTCATTAACCATAAAATTATGAGTTTACATTCTCAACTATAGAATTAGGCAAAATCTTAATAATAGGACCATGTAACATAGTAAATAGCAATCTCATGGCCTACTTCATCCATACGAAACAACAAACTCCAGAGCAAGTTTAGCTGCCATTACTTCTGCGGATTCGGGTGATAATGTTGATGCAATCTGGTAAGATGCCCAGGCGATGAACGTGCAGTTTGAATATGGGCAATTTAATTCCATTTGAGGTTAGGTAGTATGATGGGAACATATTCTTCATTCTTTCCAATATCCAACTTCTGTAAATCAGTAGACAGATCTTGATTTGTGATTTTTTTCTTTTCAGAAGATTGACTTGGCTCATCAAATACTACATGAATGGATTCTTCTATTAGCAATGTTCTTTTGTTAAAAACTCTATAAGCCTTACTAACAGTAGAGTATCCTACAAAAACAGCTTCATCAGCCTTCTCTGCAAATGCAGTAAGGTGATTTTTCCCATTATTTAACACAAAACATTTACAACCAAAAATCTTAAAGTAATGAATGTTTAGTTTCCTGTTCCAAACTTCATATGGAGTCTTGTTCTGATTTTTGTTGATCATGCATCTGTTCTGGGTAAAGCAGGCTGTATTTGTTGCTTCTGCCCAAAATCTTTGTGGCAGCTTAACTTCAGCTATCATGGTTCTGACAGCTTTCTTTAGTGTTTTGTTTCTCCTTTTAGCAACACCATTCTGTTGAGGGGTTCTAGCAGCTGAATACTCATGATATATTCCTTTGATGTTACAATACTCTTCAACAGTAGAGTTTGTGAACTCTGTCCCTCTATCTGATCTGATTTTCAATATTTTTATACTTTTCTCATTCTGGATCAGTTCCATCAGATTGGTAAGATGTTCCTTGGTTTGACTTTTCTTTTTCATGAATATCACCCAAGTATATCTTGAATAGTCATCCACAACAGCTAGGCAGTATTTCTTTCCACCATTGCTGACTGGATCAATGGGTCCAAATAAGTCCATGTGTAGTAGCTCCAAGATTCTTTCAGAAGATTTGTGCTTCTTGCTTTTGAATGATGACTTGATTTGTTTACCCTTCTGACATGCGTCACAGAGCATATCTTTGCTCATGACTGTTTTTGGAATCCCTTCTACCAGATCATTCTTTATTAATCCGTTGATGGTCTTGAAGTTTAAGTGATTCATTCTTTTGTGCCATAGCCAGCTAACTTCACTTGGTGTTGATGCCACCAAACAAATGCTTGAATTCTTGTCAGCAGAACTCCAGTCGACTATGTAGACATTACCTTGTCGTCTTCCAGATAAAATTACCTTCTTTGTACCAATCTGTTCAACATAGCAATTATCTGTTGAGAAGATGACTGAATATCCGTTGTCACAAAATTGACTTATGCTCAGCAGGTTGTACTTTAGGCCTTTAACATATGAGACGTCAGATATCTCTATGTTTCCTTTGATTAATCTTCCTTTAGCTACAATCTTGCCTTCTTTCCTGTCTCCAAAAGTAACCGTTGGACCATCCACAATAACTGCATCAGTCAGTTCATGTATGCTTCCACACATGTGCCTTGAACAGCCACTGTCCAAGTACCAAATCTTCTCTACTTTACTAATATTCCTAATCCTAACCTACAAAACAAAAATAAAATTGTTTTAGGTACCCTTATTGAGAGGGTCCTGAAGGATTAGTTCCACCTTTGACAACCCAAGATGTTGATGTCTTAGGGTTCTTAGGTTTCTGAGTTTTGACAGGAGCATGAACAGTTTCATCTTTATCATAATTAGCAGATAAGTCATGTTGATGATCAGTATGATAAGAGTAATGTTCATAAGCAGGGTAAGGTGCATGATAAGCAGGGTATGCATGCATTGGATGAGCAGGGTAAGGTGCATAGTAAGTTGGAAACTGAGTTGCATGATACATAGGAGGATATGCAGTAAATTGCACATAATAAGACTCATTTCCATACCAAGCATTTTGATTTTTCTTATTCTTATGCTTCTTTGGTTTGCTAGATGCTTGCTCAGATGACTTAGTTTTACCACTAGTCTGATTCAATTTAGCTTTATCAGCAGACTTCTTAGGACTCTGCTGCTTGGTCTTACTAGTCTGTTTACCTACACTAGGCTCTTTGCTCTTTTTAGCCTTAGGAGATTTCTTCTCCTTTTCCACTTTCTCAGGTGAAGCAGATTTAGTAGTTTGAACATACAGAATTACCTTACTATTGTCAGCAGATATAAATTTCTCAGTATGATTCAATTCTAGCTTATCATGTTCTAAAGGCATCTTCTGTTTACTAGACATGTGAGTGGATGCAACAGATGATTTCTCATGAGACTCAATAACTTTTTCAAGTTCCATGATTTTTCCTTTATACACTTCACATTCAGCTTTCAGAGATTCATGTTCTTGCTCGAGCTGTTTATATTCAGCTGATTCTTTTGGCTTTTCAGCTGTGAGTTTCAGTGAAACTATTTTGCTCTTTTAGCAATATCATCTCTTCCTTAAGCTTTTTATATGCTTCAGCAATACCAGTATTGTTGAGCATCATTTGTTCAAATGAATTAAATAATTCATTGTCAAGAGGAGTTACCTCATCCTCAGATTCATCAGATTCCTTGGCCATCAGGCAAAGGAGGACAGGTTTCTCTTCATCAGAAGATTCTTCATCATACGTGTCTGAATCTGAATCAGACGAGTAAACAGCAGTCAGCTTTTCTGCTTTAGCCATCATTGCCTTGCCTCTCTGATGCTTTCTTTCTTTTCTGATTTTCTTCTCTTCTTCAGTGTATTTTTCTGCTTTTGAATATGGACAGTCTTTGATGAAGTGCCCCAATTTCCTGCAGTTATAACACATTAGTTTTGCTTTATAATCATCTTTATCTTGAGAAGAAAAGTTAGCTTTAGAAGTAGAAGCATTGTTGTATTTGTTCTTCATTTTTCTCTTATAGAACTTCTTGAAATTGTTCATCAGCAATGCTACATCTCCAGCTGTGTACTCCTTTTTGTTGAGTATTGTGGCTTCATCAGATGAGTCCACTTCTTTACTTCTCTGTGCTGGTCTTCTTGGGTTTTCAGCAGCAACTAAGGCAGTTGTGGGTCCTGAATTTGAGGTTTCTTCAATTCCCATCCTTGGCAGTTTATACTCATATGCCTTGAGTACTGAGAACAGCTCTGTGAGAGAGATTTTTCCCAAATCTCTTGATTCTTCCATTGCTGTCACCTTAGTGTTGAATTTCGGAGGTAAAGCCTTCAGCACTCTGATGGTTATCTCCTTGTCCGTGAAGGTTTTTCCAAGCTTTAAAACTTCATTCAATGTTCTGGTGAACCTGGTATCCATCTGATCAATGGTCTCTCCAGATTTCATCTTGAAATTGTCCAGCTTTTCCAGAGCAACACTCAGCTGATGCTCCTTAATGGCGTCTTTTCCTTCGCTCATGTCTCTGACTTTATCCCACATCTCCTTTGCAGTTTTGCAATGTTTGACTTTGTCAAACCGATCATTATTCAGGGCTTTAGTCATGATGAATCTTTCGACCTTATCCAGATTGAAAAGCTTTATTTCTTCTGGAGTCATCTCATGAAGATCTTTTTCCACCACGGTATCAACTTCATTTATCTTTATCGTCTTGGTGATTCTGAATGGACCTTTTATGATACATATGTACATGTTATCATTATAAGCAGCTAGGAAAATCTCCATTCTGATTTTCAGTCTTCAAATGACATACCAACAATGTGGGGAACATGGCTGATACAGTCCATTTTTTAAAAAGTTTTAATTTTTCAAAAAGATGCTCTTTTGAAAAGTTTTGAAAACCTTTGAAAGACACTTGGATCAAGCTCGTTGATCAGGCAGCTGATTCTAATGAAAAACCTGGCTCTGATACCACTTGTTGGTCCCAAGTGGTCAGATGAGGTCTAGAGGGGGGGTGAATAGACCTCTGAAAATTTTAGACTTAAAAACTTTTCAGTCTTCTGTCAGCAGACTAAGCTTATGAAGAACAGTAAGCTGACTATGATGTTGGTCCCAAGTGGTCAGATGAGGTCTAGAGGGGGGGTGAATAGACCTCTTTAGACTTAAAAACTTTTTACTCTTCTGTCAGCAGACTAAGCTGATGAAGAACAGTAAGATAACTAAGCTGATCGTGAACAAATCTTGAACAGCAGAGTGACCACTCTTCTCACAGTGACTTAGCTGATTTCAGTAAAATTAGTTTTATCAAGAGTATACTTGCATCGGATGTTTGAAAGTGTTTTTCACAAGTAGACTAAGTCCTCAAAAGATTTTATCCCCAGTTTTAAAACTCCTTTAAAATCTTTTAACAATTTAAAGTGTAAACTTATGCAATTTCAAAATATGCAAGAAAACTTAAATGCACAAATAACACAAAGAATTTTTATAGTGGTTATATGGATAAAAATCCTTTAGTCCACTCTTCCAGATCACTTAGATTCTGGGTTATACTATAAACACACAGTTTACAATATTTCTCAACTTATACCTAAACAACTAATGAGAAGGCTATAAGCTCACAATAGGAAATCACTCAAAAATCCTATCCTCTGAAGTTTGATCACTCACAAAGATGGATCACAACTCCGCACAACACTCAGCTAATACAAATCACTCAGAATGTATTTTCAATTTGAGCTTCAACTTGGTTTCTGTCAACAGATGACTTCCACCAGACGAGTGAGCTGTTCGAGCTTCTTGAGACTTAGACAAATTTTCTGCTTCAAAACGAAATCTCATAATGTTGTTGTGTGTGTCTCTCTTCGAACTCAGCTCTATTTATACTTGGATTTGAAAATATGACCGTTGAAGGAAGTCACAAATCAAATCCATAGCCTTAGCCCAATTTCAAAACGGCTCCCTGCTACAGTACTGTCTCTGCTGTACTTTCCTGTAGCTGCATTAAATGCACTCTGCTGATCCGAGATTTTTCTTCAATCATTTGCCATTACTACCCTTCTCTTTCAGCATTTATTACACCAGGTGCATTTATTACCGTTGGACTCCTCTCATGATCTCTTCTACTCTGCTAATTGAAACGACTCTGCTGATAGACACTCTGCTGATCAAATACTGAACTCATCTGATTTGAGTCAGCTGATGACCTACCCTTCTGTTCGCTGTTTCAGCATGAGATCACTAGTCTTCTGGGCTTTGAACTTTGAACTCTTCTGATGTCTTTTTTTGCTTGTTCAAAATTCTTCTAAGGGAACTAAGTTTTCCATACATAGCTGATTTTGACGTTTTGGAAATCATCAAAACCATCCCTTGACTTCTTGACTTCTTTGCACTTCATCTTCATCTTCATCCAACAATTTCCCCCTTTTTGATGATGACAAAACTTCAGCTAAGTACTTGTACCTAAACTAAAGTTATGATCCTCAAAAATTTCTGAGATAGAAATAGTCTGTTGGATTTAAACTTGCAATTTTATAGATATTGAAAAGATTACAGATTACAAGTTCTTGAACAGATGAGAAATGCAAAAAAAAATTACAAGGAAAATAGCACTAGTCTTCTTCTTTTTCTTTGTCTTCTTTTCGTTCAGCTGGATTGGAAGTCTCAGCTTCTTAATCCTTGAATTTTTGTTGTAACAGCTCTAACTTCTTTTGTTTAGCATCAGGGTCAAGCTGTTCTTCAGCTGAGTCCTTAGCAGCAGCTATCTCTTTATCAGACTTAGCTTTTGCTTCAGCTTCAGATTCATCAGCTTCACCTTCTTCTTCTGTCTGATCTGCTGGTCTGTTGTTTCCTTCATTTTCATTGTCACTTTCTTCCTTAGCAGATTCTTCCAGCACTTCAGTTTCTTCAACTTCAGCACCATCTAGTCTGTCTTCATCTTTATCAAGAGAAGTTCCAACACTCTTCTGTCCAAATACCCTATCTTCCCCTTTTTTGTCATCATCAGCAGGGTTGACTGGATATTGTGGCAAGATTGGTGTGATCTGAAGAGAATCACAGAGAAGCTTGATGTTTTCTTCCATGGCATCAAGTTGAGCTTTTTGTCTTAGTTGATTGGCTTCAAAATATTTCATCCTCTTTAGAACAACTTCTCCTTGGTCACCTAACTGAATTTGGGTTTCAAGTATCCAATCAGCAGATGCCTTGAAGTCCTTGGTCATGTTAATTAAGGTTTCATCTTCAGCTTGAATAGCCATCTCAACTGTTTCTGTAATCTGTTTCCAACCAGCAGCAGTGCTCTGAGTCCTTCTTCTGAGCATGTCCATATCTTGACAGATGGACTTAACATTTTGAGCAGTATCTTCTATCAGATCAGTAGGAACAGCAGCAGGTTTATGAGTTGGTTGACTCAAGGCGGTCAACAGATTAGCAGTAATCTTCTCCTCTAATCCCTTCATTGAGTTTGAAATGAGCTGTTGAATGGAATCCAACAGATTTGGCTGTTCATCTTGAGAAGTAGAGGGAATATCAGTTTGAATAGGAGGTAAGGCAAGTGTTGTTTCTTCATTGATTTGTTCTGCTGGACCAGAAGCAAGCTCTTCTTCTTTGGTCTCATCAGCATGACTAGGAGTGCTTTCCTTCTCCTTAGTCTGATCATCTTTCACAGCAGCAGCCTCCTTTTCTTTAATCTGATCAGCTGGAATAGATTCTTCTCCCTTTGTCTCATCAGCTGGTTCAGACTTGTCATCTTTTTCTTTGTTCTGATCAGTAGGGTCAGATGTACCCTCTTTTTCCTTTTGTTGATCAGCAACATCAGCAGTGTCTTCTTTCTTTTTGTCCTTATCAGCAGGGGGTTCAATCTTCTTGATAGATTTGACAGTTCTTAGCAATCCTGCATCATCTAGAGTAGTTCTGTGAGAAATCCAGGTGAAATCATCAATATGAATAAATGGGGAGATTGGGTCCGTAGGCAATTCTTCAAATGGTTTAATGTTAGGACCATAGACAATCTGCTTGATATTAGGAAGAGGGATCATAGTACTGGGTTGTCCCTTCAGCCTCCTAGACTTCTTTGCCCATAATTTCATAGACTGAGCAATTGCCAGTTTGATGGATCTCTCCTTGAGATCTTCTGATTCAGCACACTCCTCAGGAACAGATTCAAGAATCTTCTTTGCCTCAGCCTTGGCAATGTGACTGATTCTTAATCTTATCTTATCCAGAAAGAATTCTGAGTCAAGTGCTTGAGTTAAAGATCCAGTTTCAAGCCACTTCAACACCCAGGCTTCTTCAGCAGCAAATGCTTTCCAATTTGCAATCTGTTCTGGACTCTTGGTCAATCTGAAATCTCTCCATCTGTTGTACCTTATCTTCTCTTTGTTGAACATTGTCAGATGGGTGATTCTTGCATTCTCAGCATCCAACCTTTTAAGGAATTCTTCAAAGATGTCAGGATCATCTCTGACAATCTCCAAAGCCAGTTTGACCTCTTCTCTTCTTTTAGGTCGAATTTTTGGAGCAGGCATAGCTGGTATAGGTTTTGTTGGATCTCTTGGTTCACCAATTACAATGCCTTCAGAATGCTTTGGACCATGAGCATCCTTGTTGCTTGCTTCAATAGCAGCAGCTAACTCTGCTGCCTCAACAGCATCCCTTTGCTCTTGAGTCATTTTGCTGGCTTCTTCTTCCAGCCTCTTGAGCTCAAGGGCTTTAAGACGATCCTCCTCAGCCTTTTCTGCAGCCTTCTTCTGTTTTTCAGCTTCATCTAGTTTCTTCTTTGCAGCAGCAGAGACATAAGGGATCACAATCTTACCAGTCCTTTGCTTCTTTGATTCAGGACTCTCAACAGCTTGAAGTGGAGTTGCAGCAACAGGAGTAGAATGCAGAAGGAGTGTTTCTCCTTCACCTGTTGTGCCAGTCTGCTGTTCAACTTTTTCTTCAGCAGACTCTCCAATAGCAGGGTTGGCAGCAGTCTCAGCAGCAGTTTCATTTGAAGGTTCTTCAATAACAATAGGTCTCTCTGTTGATGCTGTTGTTTCCCTTACTGTTTCTGTTGATTCTTCAGAGAATGTTACCTTTCTCTTTGCCTTAGACTTTGGAATTCTCTTTGATGTTTCAGGTTTGGACTTAGGAGGTCCTTTTTCAGCACTCCTTGTCCTCATTCTTTTCTTAGTTTGAACAGAAACAGCTTCCTCAGACTCTGTTCTTTCTGGAGATGATCCAATCTCCATTTGTTCAATTTCCTTGGTGAAGTCATCAATCACCCTTTCTGGAATGACAACTTCAGCTTGTGTTGATCCAGCTTCAACAGCAGTGGTTGCTGTTTGATCAGCAGATTGACTTGTCTGACCCTCCTTCTTGCTCTTCTTAGAAGGGGCCTTCTTAGACTTTGCAGCGGCCTTTCTTTTAGGAGCAGCCATACTCCTTACTGGCTCATATAACTTAAATTCTTTACTGGCATGGGTAGTCTTCCCACCTGACATAGGACATCTTAGTGACATGAACAGATGACTAAGCAAGATGGCATGCGTAGTCCTCTTGTCACTCAGCAGATCATAGACATGAACTGCCCAGTTCACCTTCAGTCCATAGTAGATGCAGATCATGGTGTAGTACCTCCTTCTTGGTAATCCATCTAAAGAGCTCGTACTGCAATCCAGTACCTTCGCAATGATGTCTGTGAACCTCTGATACTCATCTTTTAACTGAGTCTTCATCAGAGTCCCAGTCATCTGTTCTCCCTTCTTAGCACAAATGCCCCAAAATTCTTCCTCTTTATCAGGCCCAAGGTCTGATACGTCTCCTCCTTCATTCTTCAGTTTATAAATCTCACTCAAAACAGCAGCAGAAACAGCGATTTGCTTACCCCCAATGACAGCTGACATAACAGTGTCATTTTTGGTGAATTTCCTGGTCTTGTAGAAGTGTTCAACGTCTTCTAAGTAAACCCTGTCTTCGTGAGCTTCCAGAACTGGAACTAAAGATGCCTCTTTGATTTTCTCCATGATTTAGCGCATCAGATCAGTACCAGAGAAGTGAAATTTGCTGTAGTTCAAGTACCTTCCATCATGAATTTTCTCCATTTCTGAGATTACTGAATAGAATTCTGAAAAAGCAGTAAACTTTTGAAAGCGAGAGAGTTTGAGAGTTAGAGAATTTGAGAGTTTATGTGTGCGTAAGACGACTGTACTGTTCAGATCGTATTTTATATGTTTCCCTCTGTTTAGGTTATCGTGATTATTCTGAGACGTTGGATTAATCTGACAGTTTATTAATCGTGTGGATGGGAGCTGCGGATTTCAATTTTATTATTTTAATGTCAGACTGGCGGAAAACTCTATCGACACCTATCTGTTACTTATAAATGCGTGTTTCTTAAAATTACGATTTATGACCATGCTTATATAAGATATCAGATGAGTAGAGTTTAACTTATCTGACAGACGAGTGATCTGTTATCTGTTATTACTAGAGAAAGCCAATAGCTAGTAATCTTCCTCTGCTGTTTGTCAATCCAGCAAGATAATTTAATCTTCATTCTTCAAGAATTAAGAACAGATCTTCTGATAACATAACTTCAACTAATTGTCGTCAACAAATTTCATCTTTTAATCAGAAGTACCGCTAGTCTTACACGTTCCCCTTGACTTTAAGAATTCATAAGTTAACTAGTATGTTGAAAGTCAATCCTTGAATATAATAACGGATGACTGTTCTCACTGGATTGAAGTAATGCAAGAAGAGCTAAATCAATTTGAAAGAAATGAAATCTGGTTCCTAGTACCTAGACCAAGTCATCAAAGAGTCATTGGCACTAAGTGGGTTTCAGAAATAAGATGAATGAAGATGATGTTGTCACCAGAAACAAAGCAAGACTAGTGGCTAAGTGTTACTACCAAGAAGAAGGCATTGACTTTGATGAAAACTTTTGCACCAGTGGCAAGACTTGAAGCAATCAGACTGGTTCTCGCCTATGCTGCTCACAAAAACTTCACTGTCTATGGATGTGAAGTCTGCTTTTATCAATGGAGAACTGCAAGAAGAAGTATACATTGAAGAACCACACGGATTTGAAGTCTATCAACAAGGAGACAAGGTATATCGTTTAAAGAAAGCCATGTATGGACTAAAACAAGCTCCAAGAGCATGGTATGATATTTTATCAGATTTTCTTTTAATAAAAGGATTTCGAAAGGGTAAATTGGACAAAATCCTGTTCACTATTGAATGGGAAGAACATATATTACTCGTGCAAATATATGTAGATGATATTATCTTTGGTTCAACTAACCAACAGATGTGTGAAAAGTTTTCCAAGCTAATGCAAAACAAGTTTTAAATGAGCATGATGGGAGAACTTAATTACTTTCTTATTTTGAAAGTGAGACGGTAGCCTGATGGAATATTCATAAACCAAGCTAAGTACACAAAAGATCTGTTCAAGAAATTTGGTATGGAAACTAGCTCAACTGTTAGTGTTCCCATGTCTACTAGACTTCGTCTGGATAAAGATGAAGATGGAAAATCATGACATAACCAGATATAGAAGCATAATAGGATCTCTGCTGAAAGTAAAATCTAGCAGACCAGATATTATGTACTCAATCGGGGTTTGTGCGAGATATCAATCAAATCCTAAGGAATCTCATCTCTTAGCTGCCAAAAGAATACTCGAATATCTTAAGGGCACACAAGAATTGGGATTGTGGTATCCTAGAGAATCAGGATTTGAACTACTTGGTTATTCAGATTCTGTTCTTGCTGACTGCAAAATTGATAGGAATAGCACTATAGGTGCTTGTCAATTTTTAGGAAGTCGTCTGATCTCATGGATGAGTAAGAAGCAAACTTCAGTGTCTATATCTACTGCTGAAGCTGAATACATTGTTTTTGGAGCATGTTGTGCGCAAATACTTTGGTTGAAGCATTAACTAGAAGACTACAATATCAAGATCAGTGGAATCCCAATCTACTATGATAACACAAGTGCAATATCCCTTACTCAGAACACAACAAGTTACTCAAGAACAATGCATATAGAGATCAAACATCACTTCATTAGAGATCGTGTGGAAAAAGGAAATGTCATTATTGAATATGTGCATGATGATAATCAGATTGCTGATATCTACACTAAACCACTAAGTGACGCGAGGTTTTCAACTCTAAGAGTTGAACTAGGACTACTAAATTTAGATGCATAAGCTGAGAGAGAACTTATCAGAAGACACAAGTTCATCAGCTTACTCTTAAGGATCTTTACATTTCAAGATTAACTTTCAAGAGACTAGTTAATTAATGGATTCTTAAATTCAGGAGGAACGTGTAAGACTAGCGGTACTCTTGATTAAAGATGATATTTGTTAATGATAGTTAGTTAAAGTTAAATGTTCAAAAGATCTAATGAAGACTGGAGTTAGATTTAGCTTGCTGGATTGATAAACAACAAAAGAAGATTACTAGTTATTGGCTTTCCTTATCAGAACATTCGTCTGTCAGATAAGTTAAAACGTGACTAATCTGATAAAATTATAAAAGTGTTTATAATTTGCATATCTTAAAGCACACTTTTATAAAACTGAGGACTGTTCGTATTCCCCCTTATACATTTATTAAATGAAAGTCTGAAACGTGTAATTGTCTCTCACACGATCAAACATGTCTCAGTAACTGATCAACGTTTAGTGTTAAAACATAAAAACCGAGAAAGTTCTATAAATACGGAACTGATCAGCACACTCATCTCTTACGCACCCTCAAACATTCAAAACCCTAGAGAGAATTTTGCTACCTGTTTCCTGCAAATCAACTCTATGTTCTCTTTAATCCTTCAAACTACCATGGGAAAGAAACCCAAAGAAGCTGACGCTGAAGGAAGGTACCTCGTTTACTCCACTTTCTATGCTACTGTACCCCACTGATGAAGGAAATTCTCGAAAAATTCAAAGCTGCTTTACTGGTTAATTTTATGGAAGCACGCGAAGAAATGGTCTTCCGAGACCAAATCATGGAGTTTTATGGTTCAACGGCTGAAACTGATTGGACAAAGAAAGAAATAAAAGCTACCGTCGGAGGAGTCGACATTTGCATCACTCTTGCCCTATTAAATGAAAAATACGGATTGTCTATGACGGGAAGAATAGACATTTCTGCCTTGGCTGATGCTAAAGAAGCTGAAATCTGGAGCATTATTTCCAAGAAAGGGGAAATATTGACTGGAAACATAAAAAATAATCAGCTGAAAGATGAATATGAGAGGATGGCTGGTATTTTCTCAAAAGTCATTGAGAACTGCACTTTCTCTCTTGACAGCATACCAATGAAAAGGTATCATGCTATGATTGTCGTTTACTATGGAATGGATGTAAACTGGGCAACCTTTGTTTGGTATATACTGGCAAACCATGTCAAAAATGGAAAGACGCATCACAAGATCTCTCTATGCCACCTGTTTGCTAGTTTGACTTGCACTATGACCCATGGAAAGGTCATTCACAGTGCCAATGCGATGAATATATATCAGACTGTGAAAGAGCAACCCAAGAGGAAGGTTGTTGATGAGCCTAAACAAGAAACAAAAAGAATAAAAAGAAGCAAAGCTACTGCTCCTAAAGCTTCTGCTACATCAGCACAGTCTACTGCTCAGACTGAAACAGGGAAGTCTGCTGAAGAAACAGCTGCAAATGCTATTATAGATCTGACAGTTAAAGAAATTGAAGATATGTCTGTTGGTTCTCCATCAAGGACGGACTCTGACGATCAAACCTTGGAAACCATTGCAACAAGGACAAGGAATTTCAAGAAAGATACAAAGGTTCCCAAAGGAACCAAAGCTACCATCAGAAAATAGATGACACCTATTAAGTCACCTATTAGGTTGTCGGATTCTGTGAAAGAAAATCTTCAAAGACCTGACAAATCTACTGAGTTAGAAAAAGAGTCTGCTCTCACAGAGTTAGCTACTGAACATACCACTTCCACTCTAGTAGTTGAGGGATCACAGCCTCAAGAGGATGATGATTTTCAGATCCTCGAACCAATGATTGCCAATCCTATTGCAACAGCTGCCCCTGAACCTACTGCCACTTCTCAGACATCCAAGCCTTAAAAGAAATGGAGACTTGTGAAGAAAAAGATGTCTGCTGCTGACAAGAAAAAGAGAGAAGAAGCTCAGACCCATTGAGCTGAGCAAAACTGAAGCTATTAAAGAAGCTCAAAGAAGGCAAATGACAGAAGCCGAACTCAAGGAAAGAGAGGAGGAAGAACTGGCCAAAGTAATAGAACTAAGCAAGAAGGATGCTTACGGTCCACGCAGGGCCAGTGGTATCAAGATTGGTGGAACTATGAACGCCGGACAGATTCTACCTCCAGGACAAAGACAAGAGAAAAAAGAAATTCGAAGTAAGAAAAGCTCTTGATATTGTTCACAGTAATCCACTTGTATTTAATAGATTTGAAGCAGCTCTGGAAGAGTTTGACAACAAGCTGCAACAAAGAACTACGTTTCTTCAAGAAAAGATCAAATATACAAGATGGAGAGATTACAGAATTAGCAAGTCTGTAGAAGAAATTCGAGCCTGGAAATAGTTTGCTGATGAAGAAAAGTGGGTCCTCATCTGGCTTCACAGTTCTTCATTCACTTAAGCCTTGGATACAGACTATGTGCACGATGTTTTTCATGGATACACGAGACATAGTTGCTAAGGAAGTTGAAGACATAGAAAAGGCACTGCTAGCCAAAAGAAGAAGAGGAGATGATCCTGTAGAAAGGGTTGTGCAAATCGTTGTACACACTACTCTGGAGGAGTGGGCCAAAAAAGCTAGATATGGTCAGGGTTCTTCAAGTGACATGCCCCACTTACCAAGTGTTCATGAGATATCATTTGGCTCCGAAGTTAGCAAGTTCCAAGAGCAACCTAAATAGAAGACACCTACAAAAGAATGGTTACCTGCTCAACTGATCAATCAGACAACAGTCGTAAGAATATGGAACTGCTGAATCTACAAAATTGGAACATGCTACTACCAAAACACCTTTAGCAATTGAGTAGAAATGGGAAGATGAAGTTGTTCTTAAGGATGCACCTGTCCACCAGGAAAATATCCCTGCTTCAACCTCTATTCCAACAGCTGACTTACACTCGTCAGTGATGGATTCCTTTCAAATGCTACTTGAAAATACTCTCAAGGAGATGGAAGAAAGGAATAGGTTGCAAATGAGGCAGATGCAAGAAGAAAATGCTAAAATGGTGAGAGAAGCCATTGACAATTTCCCTCTGCCGGGGGACAATTCTTTAATGCTATCTCAGAGCATTCTCTGCATGAACAAGAGTATTGAAGAAGTCAAGGCTGACGTAAGTCACCTTCTCACAGCTCTTCAAAGAAATGAGTCAGACATTGCAGATCTGACAAGAATATTCAGACAAGTTGGAGAATTGGAAGCTGAGAAGAACTTAGCCTTACTTAGAGAGGTTCAAGCCTTTGCTGACAAAGCTCAAGAAGAAACCGGCGTGTTCAAATCTATTCAAATTCATCAAACTGTTCAACTGAACATAATGGATCAAAACATCAGGAAACTTTGTGCTCCTATAAATATCTAGGCTGTTGAACTCAATCATGCAAATGATGATAAAAAGGGGGAAAAGAGAACAGTCACAACTGCTACTCAAGCTCCTACTGAAAAGGACTTTTCTGCTCAAGAATTGGTACTTGAAGAGAAAGCTGGAGAAGAAGAAGCTGCCAAGGAAGCTAACCAAGATGCTAAGAAGGAAGAAACCAAGGAAAAAGCAAAATCTGACAAAGAGATTGCTGCTACCAAGGATACTCATGATGAGCAAACTGATCAATAAAGGTAAAGTAGTGAAAATTTAAAATTTGCTATAGCTACAATAATTCGTACTCCAGTATAGTTTTGCAAAACAAATTCAGAGTTATCGGCAATTTTATTACTACACGTTTTAAATCAAAATACTTTAATGAACATATTATGACAACTTTCATAATTATCAATATCATATAACAATACAGTCAAATTATCTTAAATTTATTACAAATTTATAAATTACTTTTTGTGGAGACAAAGAAAAATAATACTCAATTATATAACATAGTTTAACTATAGCTAATGATTCTAACACATTACATAATTCTCCAACAAGCAACAAGAACTCTATAAAATGATCGAATCCATTTTTCTAATCTTCATCTTTTACGCAACACTGAATGAAAAATCACTTGTTTCTTTTACCCAAAAATTAATGTCAACTTGATTAATAATCTTCCTCCTAATTTTGATTCGTAATATGAACATTGTGTGTCTAAAGATGACGATCTTGGAAATCACACTTGACACTGAACTATGTTTTTAGATTTGTTTTTTTTTTTTTTTTTGTGAAACCTTTAAGTACCTTGTAGCTTTGTACTAATTGATGGGGTAATAAGCAGACGAGTGTTGAAGTTTATGATGCAAGATGGATTAGGAATCCTTGTCATCATAGCCACTGTTATTGAACAACTAAGAGTGGTTGTATTTATTTACATATGGATAAATTAAAGAGGGGCCGTTTGGTAGGGTGTATGAGATTAAGGTGGATTAAATTGAAGCCAGATTAAAGGCCATATTAATAACATGTTTGGTAGATTTGATTGAATGCTTCCATGTTAATTGTAAATTGATATGGATTTTAATTTATGATTTATTTATGTATAATGTTTTTCTATTTTTAGATATTTGAGAAGAATTTATGATATTTAATGATATGTTAAAAAGGGAATATGTAAATTTGAGGTTATTAGTGATATCTACCTAATCCATATTTACCTGGATTAACTAATCCACCCACGCCTGGGTGGATTATAATCTAGTCTTAATACCGGGTCGTAAGGATTTAATCCATTTGACCCGGTATTAGAGCAATGCCACCAAACATTGTATTAGCACATATTAACTCATATAATATGACCTAATACCCCCTATTAGGTCCTACCAAACGGCCCCGAGAATTACATTTGGTATTGCGTATTAGATCAATTTTTATATTTGGTATATCACTTTATGTGTCCAATACATTTGGTATCATATTTTAACAAATTATGACATATTTGAAACAACTGTTAAAAATCATCGTTAAGTGGTGACATGACAATTAAGTCTTACTGCAAAGTTGATAACAATTTTACCACATAATATTTCAGGCTATCAAAATAGCACCACATCTCCAAATTTAGTTCCAATTTTAATCCACATTGTTGCCAAATTTAAAAATTAACTCGAATAAAATCATGTGCTGACCAATTTGGATATTTTACTTATTATATTTAAGTATCCAATTTGAATTATAAACATTATTAATAAATTAACAATAATTTACAAAAATATCAAAATAATTAAGAAAACATAATCTTTTGAAATCTAAGATTTCTATAATAGTGTTAATCTATTTAATATTTATTAAAATAATAAATTATATAGTTAAAAATTATTCTATATTTATTATAATTATAAATTATGTAGTTAAAAACTATTTTTATTCAAATTATACATAATTATAATTAAAAAAATTAAAAACCCACCCCCCCCCCCCTCCCCCCACAAAAAAAATTTCCACAGGTTGCCGGTAGCCTAGGAATTGGGGGTGGTTACGGTGTGTGTGGGGGGAGGGGGTTTAGATTTTATTTTTAAAATTATCATTATATATAATTTATTATTTTAATAAATATTATTATATGAATCATAGATTTGAAAAGAATTTTTTTAGATTTAAATTAATTTATTAATTTTTTTTATAAATTAAAATTAATATTATAAGTAAAATATTAAAATTGGTCCACTCGTGATTTTATTCGAGTCAATGAAACAATTAATTGATAGGGGGGTTAAAATGTTAAGAAATATATAAGCGGGACAAAACTGTACAAAAGTACAAAAAGAGAACCAAAGGTTGTATTAACCCTAATATTAAACAGTAAAATAAAATTGAACCATACATCATTCAAGTTTAATATAATTTTGTTTGTATCAAGTTTGAATTTAAATTTGTACTTTAGTTGACTTTCAAATGGACTGAATCCAACGAGCTTTGATAAAGGAGGCTATCTTGATATTTTATTTTTTGCATTTTATTATTTTCTTGATTATTGAGTCAAACTAAAGTTTCAAAACCTTTCGCACAAAAATATTAAATCAAATTTGTTCAATATGTAAGAAGATAAACTCGAAGTTCTTTATCCCAAAGATCTTGAGCCAAATATAAAATAAGCTAATTTAACTTCAACCTTAATAAAAATATTAACCAAAAATTATCAAGGATTAGATATTCAATAGACATACGCTATTTTACTTTGGGAATATTTTACTTTTCATACCATGATAGATAGGAAAAAAAAATCATTTTTCATAATATAAAATTGGGAATATTTTACTTTTCATACCAAACTCCTAAAAAATGTACCAATTCTCTGACATACAGTACAAAGCGATATTTTCATTAATTTCGTTGATGAAATTGTCATGTGACTGTAAAAAACTTAAGTACTAGTAGTTTTCATAATATTAAAATTTAGAAAAATGATCAAAATTTGGCGATTTTGCAGATTGAATTTTGCATTTTGGCGATTTTGTGAATTGACCCCATGTCTTCATCCTCACGCACGGCCGCCATACTCTGTTAGTTGATGGTCGAAAATTGGAGAAAGGGTTTTGTTCGTCCCTTAACCGCGAACACATGTGTATATCAAATTTCATATTATGTTGACTGAACATATCTCATATATAAAATGGGTACCATGAACATTAACGTACATTGTTTTTTTCTTCCTTTATTTTAAAAATTCAAAATATTCAATATCTCATAATAATAAAGATTACAATAACACTTTATTTCAGACGCTGACATTAAATAACTAAAAGGAAATATGACTCTTATGTATTAAGTAAACAAAAAGAGCACGATTGTCTTGGATTCTAATGCATCACTAATTTAAATACCCCAATTAAACATCTTTTGACCATCTAAATAAATACCATCACTCTTCGCTGCCCAATCACAATGAGTATTATGACACTTAGTGATATCCCAGGCTTCACTAAAAACGTCAAAACTCGACCGTTTGTTACCCCATCGAAGGGTACAAAAGAATAAGGTTTTTAAATTTAAATTCTCACAAAAACCAAATCTAAATTCCTGATTTGGTGCCAATACGTGATATCCAAGATCGTCATCTTTTGACGCGCAGTGTATATGTAACGGTTTAGAACTTGGAGGAAGACTATTTAACAAGTTGACATGAATTTTAGGGAGAATGAAACAACTTTTTCCTTCATGGACAAGAGTTGCTGAAAAGATGACGATTAGAAAAATGATTTTGATCATTTTATATAGTTCGTATTGCTTGTTGGAGAATTATGTAATGTGTTAGAATCGTTAGCTTAATATTAAACCATGTTATATAATAGTGTTTTATTGATGAATTAATTGCACTTTTTGTCCCTCTTTTGTCCTGATTTTATCACTTTTGTTCCTTTTAAATTTTTTGTAGCAGATGCGTCTCTCTTATCAATGTAGTATATCACACTAGTCCCCCTTATTAATGTAGTATAACACATTCGTCCCTCTTAAATTTATCGTAGCAGATTTTTCCCTCTTGTCAATGTAGTGTAACACATTCGTATATTAATTTTTGTTCATTTTAGGCAAAATTTCATTTTTGGCCCTCTAATGTGGCGTGTATTAAAATTGACCATTTATTGTGGTACCTCGATAATATACGTCATTAATGTGTCGTCATCATCAATTTTAGACCTTATCACCCAAAAAATTTCAATTATCACTGGAAATCATTTAATTATTAATTTTTAATTGTCACTCAACATACGATATTTTTGGCCAAAATTAATTTTTTTATCAGATTGGACATAATTAAATTGGTGATTTTTTATTTAAGAGGGATCAAAGTGTTACACTGCATTGATAAGAGGGACGAATATGCTACGAAAAAATTAAGAGGGACGAATATTTTATATTTCTTTGATGAAATGGACTAATGTGATACACTATATTGATAAGAGGGACGCATCTGCTACGAAAAATTTAAAAAGGACGAAAGTGATAATTAAATTATGCCATAAGAGGGACCAAAAGTGCGATTCACTCTTTATTTATCTATGTCTCTTAAAAAAGGAATTTATATATATGTAATAAGTTTGGTGTAATTTCAATCTTATTGGCTTAATATAGGATATTAAAAATTACTAAAGTTGTCATAATATGGTCATTAAATTATTCTAATTATTACGTAATAAAATTTATGGTAACTCTGAATCTAGCTAGCTATAATATATTTTTAAGATGGCTAGTGATAATTCTAGAGTAGCAATAATTGTGGCTAGAGCAAATTTTTAGTTTTATCTTTATTTGCTTTCTTAATTATGTGAATTGAAAAAGAAAACTAATTAATATCCTTGTCACTCTTCTTTATTCCTTAGAATTTGTTATCTTGTATCCATCCTTTTGAATCTCACAAATTGTTGGACTCAGATAAAATTTCTAATTTAAATCCCTCATTGTCCACTTTATAATACAAGCGAAAAGAAATAAAAAAGAGTTTTTTTATGTCTTCTTATTTTCTTAGAAAATAAATTAGTGTTTTTTATGTCTTCTTATTTTCTTGGGATTTGTTAGAGAAAAATTCTAATTTACATTATTCTTTCATTATTAGACTTTTTTATTACTGAGAAAAGGAAAATTAATTGATATTTTTCTCACTCTTCTTCATTTCTTAGAATTTATTGCCTTTCGATTCTCACAAATTTTTGCTGACATACCCTTCATTATAATAGGCGTTAAAAAGGAAAATTTATTAATTATCTTCTCTCTCTTATTATTTATTAAAATTAAATTACCCTTCATTATAATAGGAGTTAAAAAGGAAAATATATTAATTATCTTCTCTCTCTTCTTATTTCCTTGTAATTTATTAGAGCAAATTTTCAATTTTGATTATTCCACCATTATTAGACTTCTTTATTATAGGAGTGAAAATAAAAATTAATTAATTATCTTCTTTCTCTCCTTTTTTTCCTTAGAATGCATGCAAGTCTGATTGTTTGAATTCATCCATTATAAATCTCTCAAATTTTTGTTTTACTAATTAGTTTATTTTTGAAAAAAATATCAAATCATTATTTTTGTAGTATATTTAGGGTTCGTTCAACGTGTTGTTTGGCATATCATTGGGCCATCTATGTTACGATTTCTACTGTGAAGATTGCAGAATTTTGATAATACAATATGACAACTTTTCTCTCTACCAACACTTCTTAATTTCTACTTGTGTAAATTAAGAGGGTCCTCCACTTTTATATCTAAAATTATAAACGTGCACGTGCGTCGCACGTGATTAACTAATGTCCTACATAACTAATGTCATGCATTAGTTGAAACATATAATTAATTTTTTCATCATACTACGTTGTTAATGGCATACCACTTAATTTTGACTAAATAACTTTAATTATTGCAATGATTTACCAAGAATTTAAAGTTGTTATCATAAATACCTAAAACCAAAAACTTGAAAATAAAAAAACGAAGTATAATTACTCTAAGTATTTCTAAACCAAAACTACACGTCTACTTTCTTTCTTGACCTTGGTATTTTCAATCTAAATATTTTTTTTTTCAGAAATTTAACCTGCCCTTTTTTTTTTATTCAACTAGTTTTGCTTCTTGTGTCTTTTACTGAATTCTTTAATTTTCAGTTACATGCCTAATCCATTCTTACCAGTTTTCCTCAATTTTCTCAAGTAAACTTATTTTATTGATGTAGCTCTCTTTTACAATCAATTTGTATTTTTTCATTGAATTTTACTCGTTTTCACCAATTTTTAAATTAAAATGGGTGCAATTAAGAAGAAGAAACACAATAATAATTTTAGTGAAACAAAAAAAATGAACAACTCTTACAAAAATGAATAAAAAACTACGTAAAAAACATGAGTATTTTTTTCCCCTTGTTTGTAAAGAGAAATTCAAGAATCACTGAATTATGATATCGGAAACTATGCAAGGTAAAAAACAGGAAAAATCAGCAAGTCATGTTTGCTTTTTGCTTCCACAAATCAAATTTCCTCCCCAATCATGGTGCAATATTATTTTTAAAGAAAAAAGATAAAGAATAATAATAGATACCTTTTGAAAAAAATACACAAAAATCGATAATATATACCTTCATAATGTATTCATTAAAAGGTCAGCCCTTTTTTTTTTTTTTACCTAATATTAATGTTAATGATTTAGAAACTTGAGGGACACACTCCAAAGCAATAGCAATATTGGAGTAATAAATATAGTTATTCCTTATTTACCAAAGGCTAGCGATATTGTCAGAGCTAAAAGTGTTGCTGCCAGAGCAAATATTTATTTATGACAAATATACCCTTATTAAAGATGAAACTTTATTTCCCTTTCCTATTGTCCAGCCCATTAATTTTCATTTATATTTTCATCTCCCAAATCACATTAAGTTAAAAAATACAGTAAAATGATTATAAACTATGAATCTCCATTGTTTTCCGAACTTATTTCTCTCTATCAAATTTTATCAATCTAAATCCAAGAAATTTATCAAAAAGAAAAATATAAATCAAAGAAGACATTGAAATTTTAGAAAATGGATTAGAAATAAAACCAACGTAATGAAAGTTAGGGGTGTTCGCGGTGCGGTCTAGTTGTTGCGTTCCAAATACTAATACGCAAACACGCAAGTACACGGTCGTTACAAGTAATATAAAACGATAAGTACATACCGAGTATCGAATCCCAACGAATGGGTAAAAGGTGGGAATAAACGAATCAATCGAAGGCTTATTTTATCTAAGAATGCTTGATACAATATTATCGAACCCAAATATATGATAAGGGTGATTTTATTTAACTACGAGCGATAAAGTAAATCTAACTACGAAAGCAAGTAAATGGGGAGTTAATTATGCGGTAAGGAGGATTTATAAGCGATTAGTTAAAGTAGATAAATTATGCGGTTGTTAGGTTAACTATGCAAACCATCCTAGATTTAGTTGTTGTTTGTGAGTTCAAATTAGTTAAGTCTCCCTATCGGTTTGACTTAACTCTACCAATCTACCCAAACTCTCCATCTCCGGATCAAGAACGAACATCGTTGTCAACCGATGCTCTAAGGAAAGTCCGAACCCAAAAGAGGATTCTAAGGTGTACCGTTGTCACCCGGGACCTAAAACTAACCCGAATCCCCGAATAAAGAGAATCTAAGTTATTTGATGCATTTACGGACGAACCCAATATACAAACACGGACCAAACTAGGTATATGACTATCCTAGGTTGAAATCCACAAATCGTCACTCGCCTAACCTATGTCTAGGTTGCTATACTGTTAGTGTTCCTATGTCTACTGGACTTCGTTTGGATAAAGATGAAGATGGAAAATCAGTGGATATAACCAAATACAAAGGAATTATTGGGTCACTGTTATACTTAACAGCTAGCAGATCTGATATCATGTACTCTGTTGGGGTTTGTGCGAGATATCAATCAAATCCTAAGGAATCTCATCTTCTAACTGCAAAAGGATACTTAGATATCTTAAAGGCACTCAAGGATTAGGATTATGGTACCCTAGAGAATCTGGTTTTGAACTTATTGGATATTCAGATTCTGACCTTGCTGGCTGCAAAATTGATAGGAAGAGCACAACAGGTGTCTGTCAATTTTTAGGTAGCCGCCTGATCTCATGGGTGAGTAAGAAACATACTTTAGTATCCGTATCTACTGCTGAAGCTGAGTACATAGCTGCTGGAGCTTGCTGTGCACAAATACTTTGGTTGAAGCATCAACTAGAAGATTACAACATTAAAATCAGTGGGATACCTATCTACTGTGATAATACAAGTGCAATCTCTCTTACTCAGAACACTACAAGTCATTCAAGGACTAAGCATATAGAGATCAAACATCACTTCATAAGAGATCATGTGGAAAAAGGAAATGTCATGATAGAATATGTCCATACTGAAAATCAGATCGCTGATATTTTCACAATCCCTCTAAGTGATGCAAAGTTTTTAACTTTGAGAGCTGAACTAGGTCTACTAAATTTAGATGCATAAGCTGAGGGGGAACTCAACAGAATACTGGAGTTTATCAGCTTACTCATCTTATTTTCTTCAAGATTAACTCTCAACAGACTAGTTAACTTATGGATTCTTAAAGTCAGTGGGAACGTGTAAGACTAGCGGTACTTCTGATTAAAAGATGAAATTAGTTGATAAAAGTTAGTTGAAGTTATGTGTTCAACAGAATATCTTAATTCTTGAAGACTGAAGATTAATTATCTAGCTGGATTGACAAACAGCCAAGGAAGATTACTAGTAATTGACTTTCACTAGTAATAATCTGTCATCAGGACACTCGTCCCATCAGATAAGTATTTACGTTTACTCATCTGATCACTTATGTAAAAGCTTTGTTGTTTAAAAATGTTTTATCTAAAATGCGTTTTTACTAGTCGACTAAGGCGGTTAGTATTCCCGCCTGTCAATAAATGCTTTTTGAATTTTGACTACGTAACTGACGCCGCACGATCAATGCTGACACAAAACAGATCAAACGGTTAGCGTGTAACACGAAAACCGACGCACCTAAACCTTTTAAAACTAGATATGATCAGCTCATTGATCCTTTACGCACCCAAATACTTTCAAAAGCATTTTGAGAATTTCTGCTTCCATATTTTTGCAAAAATTCTCTCCTGTTCACTAACCTTTTTAGAATCATCATGACTCCCCAACAAGAAGCGAAGGCAGAAGGTATGTATCTTGTTTATGTTACATATCACCACTCTGGTACTGATGAAATGAAGGCAATCCTTGAAAAATTCAAAGCTGCAACTCTAGTGAACTTCATGGAAGCTCACGATGAAATGGTGTACAAGGATCAAATTCTGGAGTATTATAATGCTAAGGACGTTGTTGACTTCACAAAGCTTGAGATCAAGGCTACCGTCGGGGGAAAGAACATAGTCATCACCCCTGCCATGCTCCATGAAAAGTTCGATTTGTCCAACCAAGGAAGAACTGATGTGACTACTATATCAGAAGACAAAATGCATGAGTTATGGAGTATCTGTGCCCAGGAATGGAAAGTTCTTTCAGGTAACATCAAGAAGAAACAGCTCCGAGATGAATATCAGCGCATGGATGATATGGTATCTAAGCTGATAGAAAACTGTACTTTCTCCTGAGACAATGTGACCATGAAACAGTACTTTATGATGATGGCTATTTACTATGATTATGAGGTAAACTGGTCTGTAATCATTTGGTATATTCTAGCAAATTTTCACCAGAAGAAGCAGACTAACCATAGGATTACCTTGAGCTATTTGTTTCTGAATTTGGGTTGTGGAATGACTCATGGGAAAGTCATTCACAATGCCAAGGCAATGGCAAATTATCAAACGGTTAAGGGAGGGTCAAAAAGGAAGACTGATGAAGAAGAGGTTGAGGAGTCTAAGGAAAAGGCTCCTGCTAAGAAAAGGAAAGTGTCTGTTCAAACAGCCAAGTCTGCTGTTCAAGCCAGAACAGATAAGCAACAGCAAGCTGCTGCTGATGCTATCATAAAGAAGACCACTGATGAAGTCTTGGAGATATCAGCTGGTTCTCCTTCAAGGGCAGTGTCAGAAGAAAGAGTTGTTGAAAACGTTGCAAAAAGGACTAGAAGTCAGTTGAGAGACACTACGACTTCTAAGCCTGTTAAAGAAAAAGTTGCAACAAAGAAGTCTGCTAAGAGGAAGGTGGTTTTTGAACCATCTCCTGCTAAATCTGAGAATTTAGTCAGAGAAGGCCCTCAATCAGCTGAGAGGCCAGTTGAAGCTGATAAACCTGCTGATGCTGCTGCTGCTAAGATGACTTCTGATGCTGATGCAACAGGTGACCAACAGCAAGCTTCAACAGCTGAGGTTTCTGAACCTCAATTTGATCCAGAAGTGAGGATCATTGAACCAAAAGCAGCCATTCCTATCTCATCTGCTGCTCCTGAACCTGCTGTTGCTGCTGATAAACTTAAAAAGAAAAAGATTGTCAAGAGAAAGATATCTGCAGCTGAAAAGAAAAGAAGGGAGGATGCCCTTGAAGAGAAAAAGGCTAAGGAGGAACTTGCTGAAGCTATCAGGCTTAGCAAGATTGAAGCAGAAAAAGAAGAATGAAGAAGGAAAATGACCCCTGCTGAACGCCAAGCTGCTGAAGAAGCTGAATTGGCTATGGTTCTTGAAATTAGCAAGAAGGATGCTCATGGGCCTCGCCATGCTGGTGGCATAAGGATTGGAGAATCCTTAAAGGGAAGAAGAATTCTACCACCAGGCATGAGAGTGGAGAAGTGCCCCTTCAATGTCAAATGGGCTATGAACATTGTCAACGGACATTCTGGTGCCTTTGCCGGATTTGAAGCTGCCTTGCAAGAATTTGACAGACAACTGCAGCAGGCCACTCTGTTCGTCCAAGAGAAGACTAGATACAACAAATGGAGAACTTACAGAGTTGATAAATCTGTTGCTGAGCTGAAGGCTTGGGAAGAGTTTGAAGCTGAAGAGAAGTGGGTACTAGACTTCTTTCAAACTGATTCCATCCCACAAGACTTAGATCCTGATCACATTAGGGATGTCTTCCACAACCTCAAAATAGGAATTGTCTATAAGGAGGCAAAGAAGATTGAGAAGTCCCTACCTGCTAAGAGGAGAAAAAGTGATGACCCTATTCAAAGGGTTGTCAAAATTGCTGTCTATCAGGCCTTGGAGAAATGGTCTGAACGTTCAAGATACTTCAAAGGATCTCCAAGTGATCTGTCTTCATTGCCCAGTGTTCAGCAGATTACTTTTGGTGCTGAAGTCAGTGATTACAGAGAGAAAGTGATTAAGGCACCTACTCAGAATTTCTTGCCTAAAATCACCCAGGTAATCCATCAAACTACTAAAATATCTGATGATGGAATGCCTGAAACTGTTAAGGTACAGGAACAGTCAACTGTTCAACAAGTTGCTGCCAAGCCTGATGAAGGAAAGGCTCAAGAAGATGCTCAAATAGAAGCTGGCGCAATTGTTGCTCATCCAACTATTTAAGAGCCTGCTAAGTCTGAACAAAGTGAAGAGAAGACTGAAGAAAACTTAGCAGATATTGAAGTCTACCAAGCTGAGCCATCAGCTTCCTCCTCCATTCCAAAAGCTGATAAACATTCAAGTCTGATGGAGTCTATTCAGCTGCTGCTGGAACATACCTTGGATGACAGAATTGGGAAGCTGACAACGGAGATGAGGGAGATGAAGGAGGAAAACCACCAGATTCAAGAAGAAAACTTGAGATTATTGGAGGAAAACAAGAAACTAATCAAGGATGTTGCTGATAATCTGCCTGCTGACAACTCTCTTCAACTGATCCAATGTCTGAATGGCATGAATGGAAACATTGAAGACGTGAAGGCTGATATGAATCATCTTCATACAGCTCTTAAACGTAATGAAGCTGATATTGCAAATGCCATCAGATCCATCACCAAGCTTGTTGATGCTAAAATGGAACTCAAAGAGGAATGGGCAGCACTTGGATGGGATTGCATCAAAGGTCAATAATGAAGTTGCTACTCTGCAACTGAACTTGGACTACTTGAATGATCAGACCGGCAATCAAGGATCAGCACTTAGTCAACTATCATCAAAGCTGGATAACTTGGATGCTAACATACAAAGGATCTGCACTACTGTTAATCTGCAAGTTACTGATTCTCTCCCTGTGGATGATGACAAAAAGGGGGAAGAGAAGACAGTTTCTGAAAAAGAAGAAGCCGCTCCAGAACCTGAAACTGATCAAGTACCTGAAGACTCTGCTGGAGAAAAGGCTGAAGCTGAAAAAGATGCAGAAGCTGCTGAAGAAAAGGCTGCTGATGCAAAAGAAGCAGATGCTGAAGTTGCTAAGGCTGAAGTTGAAAAAAATGCAGAAGCTGCTGAAGAAAAGTCTGATGATGCAAAAGAAGCAGATGCTGAAGTTGCTGATCAGGAAGAAGAAGAACCTAAGGAAACAGTCAAGTCTGATAAAGAATTGGTTGCAACTAAGGACTCATCAGAAGAGCAACTAGATCCTGAGCTGAAGAAACAGAACTTAGAACGCATCAAGAAGAAGCTTGAGGAAGCTGAAGCAGCTGAGGCAGAAAGACTTAGAAAAATGGAAGCTGCTTAGAAAAATCTTCTGGCTGATGAAGCTGATGATGATGATGATGATGAAGTGGACGACGAAGATGATGAAGAGTTGTTTGAATAGAAGAAGAGGTGACTGATGAAACAGATCACTAGTGCTTAATTTTCCTGTAATCTGCTTTTCCAAACTTACTTGTATTTTACACTATTTGTTTGAAAAACTTGTAACATGTAATCACAAATCTGATATCAATGAAAAGTTCAAGTTTTTTTCATCCAATACATCATTTCTAACTCAGAAATTTTTTAGGACAAAAACTTTAGTCTAGGTACAGGTACTTAGGTGTTAGGTTTTGTCATCATCAAAAAGGGGGAAATTGTTGGATGAAGATGAAGATCAAAAGACAAATAATTTAAAGTTTGAAGGGAGATTTTGATGATTTCCAAAACATCATAACCAGCTAAGTTAGGAAAGCTTAGTTAAAAACCCTTAGAAGAATTTTGATTGAAGTTTAAGTATTATTAGATAAGTCAAAATTCAAGATGGTCCAGAAGACTACTGATCTGCTGTTGAAGAAAGAAATCAGACTGGTGAAGATCAGCCGACTCAAATCAGATTTGTTCAAGTTTGGGATCAGCTCTGTTCATTATCAGACTTGTGTTCTCATCAGCCAAGTGGAAAGGATCAGAAAGTCTCTCCAACGGTAATAAATGCACTTGGAGTAATAAATGCTGAAGTTCGAGGGTATCAAAGACAAATGATTGAAGGAAAACCTCGTATCAGCTAGGTGCATTAAATGCTGTCTGACAGAAAGTACTGTTTGCAGTACTGTCATTGTGCAGAGAACCGTTCGCAGAAATTTAAGGACCAGTACCCGAGGAATTTGAATTGTGTCTCTCTTCAACGGACATTTTTCAAATCCTGGAGTATAAATATTTCATGAGACGAAGAGAAGAAAAAACACACAATCTCTGAGAGAAAATCCAAAGCAAAATCTTTAAGTCTCAAGAACAGCTCACTCATCAGCTTTGTCATTTGTTGACATAAGCAGAAGTTGAAGATCAAAGATAAACACATTTTCTGAGTGAAAAACTGTTAGAGTGTTGTGCGAAGTATAGATCCATCTTTGTGAGTGATCTAACTTCAGAGGATAGGTCTTCTAAGTGATTTCCTATTGTGAGCTTACGGCCAGATTCATTTGTTGTTTTGGCGTAAGTGTTGTATACTGTAAACTTTGTGATTATAGTATAACTCAAGATCTAAGTAACTTGGAAGAGTGGACTAAAGGATTTAAATCCATATAACCACTATAAAAATTCAGTGTGTTTTTACTCTGCATTTTTATTTGCATATTTTCAAGATTGCATAAAAACACTTTACCAGAACTGTTGAAAGATTCTGTGAAAAGAACTTTATAAAACTGGGAATAAATCTTTCAAACTGTTAAGAGTTTACTTGTGAAAAATACTTTATAAAAATCCGCTACAAGTACTCTGCTTTTAAAAGTTGATTTTACTGAAATCAGCTAAGTAGTTTAAAGAGAAGTGGTTAACTGTGCTGTTCAAAGATTTGTTCACTGATCAGCCTAGTCAGCTTGCTGATCTCAACAGTTTAGTCTGCTGACAGTCGAGTGAAAACTTTTTTAAAGTATAAAAATTTGAAGAGGTCTATTCACCCTCCCTCCTCTAGACCTCTTCTGACCACTTGGGACCAACAAGGACATTTTTGTCTTCACAAAAAAGAAAAAAACTTAAATTATTCACACTGGAGTAGTATAGATTTTTTTTTTTAAACAGTTGAAGGATCTGAAAGCTTTAAAAAGAAAACATACAAGATGGCTTTCGATTTCAGCATATTTCATTTTGCAGAAGAAGAAGTTCTTTACGAGCTCAGCTTGAACGAGCATATAAGACTTAAAATCAAACCAAACTATGACTCATTAAACTTTACGAGCTCAGCCTGAACGAGAATATAAGACTTAAAATCAAAGTAGGAGTGTGTTTTATCGCGCAAGATATAACAGCACATAAAAACATGATGGACAAGTTCACGAGAATCGAAAGTGATTACAAAGCATTGTCAAACCCCAACCCGTTAATCCCACCAATATTCAGCACGGAAGAATTCGGGTGGTGTTCGGAGTGGAATCCAGCCATGACAAAATAATGGGATGGTCTAGAGAAGACATCATCAACAAAATGCTTCTTGGTGAGGTCTTCGGGACACATATAGCTTGTTGTCGTCTCAAGAAGCAAGAGGCGTATGTCAACCTAGGTATATAGTACTAAACAAAGTCGTGACTGGTCGAGGTTCCGAAAAAATCCCGTTTGGTTTTCTCTCTCGAAACGGGAAATATGTCGAGTGTTTGCTATATATGTGTGAGCAAAAAGTTGGATGCTGAGGGGGTTGTAACTGGAGTCTTTTGCTTTCTTCAGCTGGCTAGTCAAGAGCTGCAGCAAGCACTTCACATTCAAAGGCTATCAGAGCAAACCGCGTTAAAAAGATCAAAAGACGTTCTAACTTATATTAAAAGGGAGATTAGGAATCCTCTTTCCGGGATTATCTTTTCAAGGAAAATGATGGAAGCAAACGAATCTAGATGATGAGCAGAAAAAACTTTGGCGTACTAGTGTTCACTGTCAACGGAAGCTAAACAAAATTCTTGACGACACGTACAGATCTTGATCACATAATTGAAAGGTAAGTAAATCATATATTTTAATAACTTTTTTTCGAAATTCCAAGGTTTTCATTTTGTATTTTTTCAGGTACTTGGATCTAGAGATGATGGAGTTTAAGCTGCATGATGTGTTGATTGCTTCGATTAGTCAAGTAATGATGAAGAGCAATGGAAAGGGTATTATGATAGTTGATGACTTGGCTCCAAATTTGTCTAGTGAGATGCTAGCTGTACGGAGATAGTTTGAGGCTTCAACAAGTTTTAGCTACTTTCTTCGTAATATCAGTAACTTTCACACCGAACGGAGGCCAGCTTGGTATAGCAGCCGCTTTGGTTAAAGAATCTATATATAGGGGAAACCGTTCAGCTTGGTCGTTTGGAAATCAGCTACGTACTATCACTTCTACATATATATGTTGATGCTTCGGGTCTATATACCTTATGTTTTTTTGCATTTAGGATATACAACGCGTACTGGAGGAGGAGTGCCACAAGGATTGTTGAGCCAAATGTTTGGTGATGACTGATGAGGTGGAAACGTCGGATGATGGGATTAGGATAGGCCTATTTATAAGCTGAAAATTGGTGAAGCTTATGAATGGAGATGTTCAATATCTGAGGGAGGCAGTGAAATCGACTTTCATCATCTCCGTAGAACTCGCGATATCTAACGCTTAAAATGTTGTCGTTTGTGGTATGGAGAATCGATCGCAACCTCTTTGCAATGCAGGTTTTCACTATGTTTTCTTTTTGCAAATATTTTTAATTAATCTAGATATCTAAAGGCAATATTTAAACACACTCAAGAAATTGAGACCAACTGTCTTATTAATATTATTGAAAGGAATTAAAATTTTATTTGTGGATTTGGTCATTTACATTCAAATTAAGTAAAAACACAGTATTACACTTATATCATCAAACTCACTCAGAAATACTTAATTACTATAATTAATTACTTGGGAGAAAATTTGGATTTGATATCATCAATGACCTTAGCGTCCACCTGAAACGCCTTTTGGAGAACATTATCCGGCACGGGTGGCGCGGCCGCGAACAATGTGGTCGGGATGGTCTGCGTCCCCGGCAACTGACTATTGAAAGCAGAAATGACCGCGGCGGGAACCATTCCATTGTTCTTCTGGAAGTGGACGAGGCCCTTTGGGAAGGCAAACACCTCACCCTTCTTGATGGACTTGGAGATGAGCATGTTGGCGGTGGTGATGAATCCAACGTCGAGCTCGCCGTAGAGGACGAACACGACCTCAGTGGCGCGTGGGTGGGTGTGCGGTGGGTTGAGGCCGTTGGGGGCGTAGTCGATGCGCGAGAGGGACACACCCAAGGTGTTGAGGCCCGGGATTCTCTGGACGTTCGCCCCGGTCACGAGAGATCCGAATATTGTGTTGTTGGTGGCGCCCGGATTGGCTATGCCCGCGAAGAAGAAGTCGTCTGCCGTTACATTTGATGACTTGCAGACGTAGCCGTTCACCTTCACAGCTGTAATATTTGAGTTGATTTAAATTGTCAGGAACCAAAAGATCATAAAAAATTATGATAGTTAACAAATTCAACATAAAAATACAGAAAATTAATAGAGAGAATCAATCAGATAATTAAAGCATGCAATGCAATGCAATGCAAGAATAAGAATAATGCATGCAGACCAGGGGCGGAACTAGATAGTTTTTCAAGGGGGGGCGATAATTTTTTTGGTGTAATGCACCTAATTTCTTTTAGGTGTTTTGATATAATGAAAAAAAAAATCAATATCAAGTAATTTATTATTTTCAAAACACAATCATTTTCCATTGTGGTTGACGATGTTTCTTTAATTAAAAATCGTCTATAACAATCTATATTCGAAAATTATCTATCTAAACAAAAAAAATATTATCTCAGCATATTTATTAAAATAATTCAAAACTCCAAATAAAATAAATTTATATTAATTCTCAAATCGAAATTTTGGCAATATGCTACCAAATTAATTCCTTCGTCCCTTTTTTTATCCCTTTGTACAGTGGACCAGTCAACTTGAGTAAATTTATAAAAGTTATAATAAATAATTTAATTAATATATTTCACTAATAAGTTGATAATATCATATGACACCATATATATAATTCTTTCGTCCCTTAGTACAGTTGACCAGTCAACTTGAGTAAATATATAAAAATTATAATAAATAATTTAATTAATATATTTCATTAATAAGTTGATAATATCACATGACACCAGATATATATTAATATTTAAAAGGTTTAATATACCATAAATATGAATAATTTAACATGATAAGTCACTTAAAATATTGAAAAGTTTGATCGGTACTGTAACTAATTAATGAAATCAAAATAATTGGACGGAGGGAGTATTATTTTTAACCCACAGTTTATTAATCATATATATATAAGACTTAAGAGTAATATATAAATACATATAATGTTCTTATAGATAGGTACTTTGTTAATGGGTTAAAACTTAAAAGGCAGGAAAAAAATATATAAATATATATAATGTTCTTATAGATAGGTACTTTGTTAATGGGTTAAAACTTAAAAGGCAGGAAAAAAATATTAAAGCTCGGATATGGGTCCACTGAGGCTTCGAAACCGGGACTCTGAGTTTGAAGTTCATCATTTCAACCAGCTACCTCAAGATGATATTTTATTCTATTGGAACTACTAAAACTATTTATATAAAAATTTATATTTTTCTTTGGGGTGGGGGGGGGGGGGGGCGAGCCCCTCTTATGTTCCGCCCCTGATGCAGACTAAGCTTGCAATTTTTATACACATATTATGCACCAAGAAAATTAATTAAAGCACGACTAACTAGAATTTACATGATAAATATCAAATTTTATACCAAATTAAAAAAAATTATAATTAATTAATACGGCCGGGGTATATATATGTTTAGGTATTGATTAAGAGTATTAATTATTAATTAGTGGATAATTAATACCAGAAGTGAGATCAGCAACACAAATATCTTGAAGCATGTCTGGATCCGCAGTAGTACTGCTTAACATGATCAGTTGTAGAGCAATAATTACACCCAAAAATCTCCACATAACAGACGCAGCAGCAGCCATGCTTGAAATTAACTAACTAAAGATAAAAAGTTGTATATAACTCCAACTTTTTTTTATGTCGAAAAGGTTGCAATAATTATTAACAACAAAAGAGAGAGAAGAAGTGGGATGGATGAGTTGTAGACAAGAGAAAAGGTTGGGGAATTATTATTATTTATAAGGAAAGCAAGTTGAAATTCTCAAGGCCATGTTTGGACGCAATTTGGTTCAAATGTTTTGAATTTTTTTATTTTTTCCCGGGACTTGGTGGAGACACATCCGCGATTTACATCCTTCAGGGTTCTAGGACAAGAGTTTTGAGAGTCCATGATTAGTCTAATGTAAGCTTGAACACCTGAATTATATAAAAAAAAATGTTTTTAAATTTTTGCTGGAACCAAACCCATTAAAAAGATTTTTCTACTTAAATTTTAGTATTCCAATCAAATCAATTATTATACAATATATTAATATTTTAAGTAAAATAAAATATGATATGATACATATCACCTACTTCTGAACTTCAACATAAATTTATGTTTGTTTTCAAGTATATTTGATCGTTAAATTACATCATTTTTCATTCAAAATATTCTAGTTAAATATATTCAAATCATGTTTCAATTTTACCCACAAGTTTCAGAGAGAATCATCAAAATATATACCAAACAAAATATTTTTCATTCAAACAAGGCCTAATTGTGAAGTCGAAACTTTCTTTATCAAGTATTGAGATTAAATGTCTCACATTGGTTGAAAATAATAGTTAAGACCACCTTATAAGGTCTTGGACAATCTTCACCTTCTAAGCTAGTTTTTGAGATTGAGTTAGATCCAAACTATGTAAGTTGACTTAGTCAAATCCATATGATGAATTCTAATATCGAGTGTTTATTTTGTTTGGAGAAGCAATAAAAGTGCTTGCGTTGACCCAAAGTGAAGGGGTGAGGCATGAGACACGCAGCGCAGCCCCTTTTATACACTGATACTTTGAGCTTTATTTTGCTTTGGCTCTTTTGACTAAAAATATAGGCCCATCGTGCCATGCACGTGATCGGATCCGGATAACCCGGTCCAGATTATGTTATTTTAATGCTCTAGAATATTGGAATATTACAAGTATCATTATCGGATAATGCTATTAACTAATGTGCGGCATGTTCTTGGCTTTAACAGCACCGGCTCTTATGATACAACTAGTTCTCAACACATTATTTTAAGATGGTAGAATGAATATATAAATATTGTTTTTACAACTCTAATTGCTCTTATGGATTGTATTGCTTTTGGATAAGGCCTCGGTCTACAGAAATTTGGTTAAAAACTAGCATGTATATAGTTTCATTCCCATTTTACCAATTTTTTTCTGATTCCTTACCTACTAAATATAATATCACAATATTAAATTTTGAATAAATTATTGATATGACACATGTCATTTTATTTTATTTTCTTCAAATCCCAATATCAAAATACAGTGTAAATTAAACCTCAAACTTTCAGAACTCATAAAACTCAATTTCAAAATTCAATCGAAATCTTGTTTCAAAGGTCATTTCACCGTCTGGTATGATATCTCAACTAATGAAAGATTGTTATATTCCAACACACCTTCAGAAATCCAATTTGAATTGGAACTAGTAGGCGACAATGAACACATGGAGACTCCCACGTACCCCGATCGAGTCAAAGACCTATTGGTACAAAAAAAGCCAAGAAGAGAAAATTGAAGGCTTCGAGTAGTCCATATATGAATATTGACTTGGAAAGAGAAAAAATTCAGGTCATGAGAGAAACTACAAATTTGTTAGAGGTTGGACAAGAGAGAAGGCATCAAGAGATGCTTCAACGTCAACGGGAAGACGACTCAATGAAAATGTCAAGGAAGGAGCGGATTATGTCGATGGACTGGTCTTCATTAACTCCCGATACAAAGGCGTATTGAATGAATAAAAGAATGAAAATAAAACAAAAAAGTCTTCCTCATGACTTATTTTGAGGTTCATCAAATGAATGAACCGATTGGTTACAGCATGTGTCGTTTATTTAATCTTATTTGTTGTATATTCTTCATGTTAATTGTATTTCCTCTCATGAATCAATTTTAATTTTATGGTTATCTATTCTCATTCTCTTTAATTTTAATATTTTAATATTATTAATAATATAATTATATTATTAAAATAGTTATTAGTATTGTTAATATTAATATTAAAACTATTGAAGTATTATAAAAGTAAGAGTGGGGAAGAAAAAAAATGAACTTAAATGGGACTCGGACCCCTGCTATTGGAGACGATCAGACAGGGCTAGGGGCAAGGGCATGTATAGCCTCACGGCTCCAGAGCCCTGTCCCTGTCCCTACCCTTATATGTCAATAAGGATCATGGTAAACCTGGGTCCAACACTCCAACTCTTAACTTTTTCCCGGATCTTCACTCTAAGATTCTCAACAACATTTTTTTATGCTAGAAGTTGGTTCACGTTACATTTTCGTTCAACGTACCATACTTGGTCCAATTGTTAGAAGGGCTAAACCACGAGAGAATTGGGTGTTCAAAGGGCAATGTTTGTATGTCGACACACATACATGCTTGAAGATGGCTCGTAGATTCAACAAACTCACTGATTCCACTTTAAAATCAATTGTTCTGCATCTACATAAATGCAATGAGATGAACGAAATACTTCTTGTAATTACAATAAGTTCATTGCAGAAAGAAATATATTTGATGCTGAATCCTAAAAGTGACAATCAGATCCTCATTGCAAATGGACAGAGAGATAAACATGATTGAGAAATCCTGCCAAGAGTCAAATAATCCTATTTATCATGTTTCTTCTGTCCATAATCAACTTTTACTTGAACCTTTAACAACTACAGATAAGGTGAAACCAAATTAACAGAAAGCAATTCATTAAGCATAAAACAGTTGAATACATTTTGGAGCAAAAGACAAAAACATCCGCTATACTTTGTCTAACTCCCAGAAATCCCCCTGTGTTATTTTAATTTCCAAAAAACCCCCTGTGATCTCAAGTAAGTGTCAAATACACCCCCTATAAAAGAGAGTGTGTTTCAAACGCCAAAATTGCAAGTATTTGTTTACATTTTGCTTTTGATGTAATAATTTTACCCCTGACATCAAAAGACAAAAATATCCCTATGCTTTGTCTAACTCCCAAAAATCCCCCCATACGTCATTTTAAATCCCCAGAACCCCTCTGTGTTTGCTTTTAAATACCACACTCGAACCAAGTAGTATATACTTAATTAATTTTTCAAAAAGAATAAATAAACTTTTAAAAAAAACAAATAAATAGGGGTAATCTTGTCATTTCACCAAAAGTCAAAAGTAAAATTATACTCGGGTCAAGTGTGATATATATAACCAAACACAGAGAATTTTTTGGGAGTTAAAATAACATAAAGAATTTTTTCAGAGTTAAATAAAACATAGGAGGTATTTTTGTCTTTTGCTCGTACATTTTGTGTTTTGGAAGTTCACATGCATTGCAATAGTCATATTAATTGTGTTTTAAGATTTATTATTCAGTTAAGTTAGAAAGCTTTTATTATAGGCAAACACTCTGCAGGAAAAATCACATAATCAGTCCTCTAGCTTTCACCTTTGTTATACTTTCATAGCTCAAATCGAAAATTTTAGCACATTAATCCCCAAAGCTTGCGCAATGATCAGTTTCAGCTACTTCAAGCCACCATTTTCCTATATCCACCGAATGTGAGTATGTGACTTGTCCATCAACAGAACAAGCCCACGAAATGCTTAATCGACTACCTAACACTCGTATTTCTCACTCTCACTGCTAAGCTGAAGTAATTAATTTCTTTTTGTGCTATATACCCAAACATAGAATCACTTGCATACCCATATCCAGGGATGGACTTTAGGAAAAGAAAACCTTATAAATAAATCTAAAAACGGTAGAACGATCTAATCCATGCAAGATCGACACAAATAATACCTTTTACCATCACCTTTTCAACAGAAGAGAAACTTTCACAATTGTTCCACAAAAAAAGTTAATAAGTACAGCGAAAGTTTTGATTGAAAGGCCAACAATTTCAGGTCAGAGTTTCCTTATTTGTATTAACAGCTAGAAGCAAGAATTACACTATTATTACGATTGCTCTCCTGTATTCGACATTGAAGAGCTGTACTTATACTTAAGGTAAGCTTTAATGAAAGGATCTAATTCACCGTCCATTACAGAAGTAATGTCTGATGTTTCATGCCCTGTTCTTACATCTTTCACTAGCTTGTAAGGATGGAATACATAGTTACGTATCTGTTGACCCCATTCCGCCTTCACAATATCTCCCTTAATTTGCTTGATCTCGGTTGCCCTTTGCTCCTCAGCTATGACCAATAGTTTAGCTTTTAGTCTGCTCATTGCTTTGATTTTGTTCGCCAGCTGACTTCTCTCTTCTGCGATAATCAATTAAATACCGTTAAATAAATAAAAGATAATGTTATGTTATCCTAAAATATAATGGAAAAACAAGCATGATTAGGCCATATGGCCAAGATAACTTTTAGACACTCCAATCTTTAAACTTATCTCAGTATTTGAATCTCAACCTCAAGCAATTGAATATGGAGATGTGATGCATGAGAAGAAATGAAAAGCAGTCATTAGTTACGTTTTTATGGTTATGATGTTAATATGTCCAGTCCAACCAACTAATATCTAATTAAAGGAAGATTGCATTTCCACTCCTCATATTATAACCATGTAGCACTTTACACCCTCATAGTTTTACATTTGGACTTGCCCCCAAGACTTCTTAAATCGTCAAATTTCACAACTTTTGGTCATCCAGGAGTGGCATTTAGAGAGAGTTAAGTGCAAATGAAGTGCAATGCAGTTGAAGGTAAAGTATGATTTTTTCATGCATGCAACCAAATAGCCAAAGGTTGTAAACTGCAACAACCTGGAAGTATATATGCAAAATTGGTATGGACTGAAGTGCAAAACAACCAAAAGGTAAGGTGCAAAGTGCAATTTTCCCTTAATTAAACAGGGGTATTATGTAAAGCAAAAAGAAGAAATAACATCTCAAGTAGAAGAAAGGATAGTCGAACCTGTGCAACGAAGAGTGACTCCAGTGGGTATGTGAGTAATACGAACAGCAGTTTCAACTTTATTAACATTTTGACCACCTTTACCACCAGCTCTCATAGTACTGATTTCCAAATCTTCTTCAGGGATTTCTACATTTAATGATTCTTCCGGAAGAAGAGGCATGATTTCAACACCAGAGAAACTAGTCTGCAAAATTATCAAACACAATCAATATGAAGTGAAGTGGGATTTCATTTCATTTCACACAAGATATAAATCATTCAGGAAAATATATAAATATAGGATGATCTTCAAAAAGTCACCTGACGAAGACCTTTGGAATTGAAAGGGGACTGTCTCACTATACGGTGAGTTCCTTTCTCGCCGGACAAGTAACCATAGGCATAACGGCCTTCTAATTCAATAGTAGCTGATTTGATTCCTGCCTCTTCTCCCATCGACTTTTCGACTACTTTTGTCTTGTACCTATGCTTCTCCCCCCACCTTACGTACATTCTCAGAAGCATGTCTGCCCAATCCTGCACTGGAATTTATCAAAGGATTTATAAAAAAAAATTAAGACAATTGGAATTCGATATGCCTAAGTTTAGCTGGTGATTCATTTTCTCAGATTTCTAACATATGGCTACGAATAGCCATGTCCAAATTATAAATTACTTTTCTTGAAACCAGAGAATAACTAGTAAATTGGAATGAGTGATTTACGACCCGACCCCCTGAGGTTTAGTTGTCTAACAAGGAAGCCCCCAACGTTTCAGAAATTACAAGAAGACCTTCTCTGGTTTAGACAATGTACCAAAACACCCCTTACAACTTCAACAATCCTTAAAAGGACACCCTCTACAACTTCTGAAAATGTTTACAAAAAACCCCTGTAGGGGTGTCCTTGTAATTTTTGGAACCATAGGGGTTTTTCTGTAATTACGGTAAACCTCAGGAGTTCCGAGTGTAAATCATCCTTGGAGAAACTAAGAAATTAGGTTATCCGTATAGAAAATGGAGAAATGACTAAAAATAACAAAAGAAAAATGTTTTAAATCAATTCCTTGTATTTCTTAGAATTCTAAGCAATCTCCAATTTACAGAAAGTAAACCGAGCTTTCCTACAACAAGCTATTAACATTCTAATAATAACCAAATTAGCAAAATTGGTTGTTTGAGGGCCCAAAAGTTATGACTCAAGGCGAAGTGATGACTAAAATTAAAAAAAGAAAAATGTTAAAATCAATTCCTTGTATTTCAATGCTTTTCCTATTCTCCCTTCATTTTAGGCATGTAGAGGACCTAAGATATTCTCAGGAGCTTGTACTAAGATATAAATTAGATTATTAGAATATCCTAAAGGAAAAGGATGTCTCAATATGAACTAAGCCGGTTAAAATTACTCATTCATCAAAAGGAAATGAGTATGCAGAATAAGTTGTTTCTTTATCTGCTGATAATTAATTAGGATTAATTATGTTACCTGGGCATCGGTACCCCCTGCACCAGCTGTGATACTGATAACAGCACCTTCTTTATCATAAGGGCCAGAAAGAAGTTGAGTTAATTCAAATAGATCCATTGCCTTTCTCAATTGTTTGATGATACCAGCAGCTTCTTCAAGGAGCCCTGGGTCAGTTGAGTCCATTTCTTCCGTAAGCTTAACTATTGTTTCGGCATCTTCAACCTGTAATAAAAGATCAAGGATTAAGGTTTACCCCCTCAAAATTATTTATTTTGAAAATAGAGGGAAATGCAAAAATACCCCCTATGCTTTGCCTAATAAGCGAAAAAAAACATGAGTTATTTTTAATGCCAAAGCCTCCCCTGTTCTATTTTTATTAGCAAAAAAAAAACCTCCCAAGTCAGAGTACATATTTTGCAGGTAAAAGGACAATTAAACCCCCACCAAAAAATACAAAAACACCCCTACTCACCTAAAAATTGACAATAACCCCACTTTTAACTTTGGAAATTGGCAATAACCTCCCTACTGATTCATGAAGGAATTTCAAATGGGATTATTTATTTATTTGCTAATAAAAAAAGAACACATAGGGCTTTTGCTAATACAGATAATACAGGGGTTTTCCCAATTAGGCAAAGCACATGGGTCATTTTTGCATTTATCATTTTAAAAAATATGAATGAAACTATTATGAATTAACTGATTGATGGATGTAAAGACCTGTGCTTTGAAGTCATTGAGAAGTTTAATTTTGTCTTTGACGTCGGTTAAAGCCTGAAGTGTCTGCTGAGCTTTGACACGATCATCCCATAGAGAGCTATCGCCTGATGCTTTTTCCAAATTTACACGACTTTCTTCTAGTTGTTTCAGACCAGCAGCATCTCTAATCTCTTCTACACGTTCTGAGGTCGTCTCCACTTCTTTCCTTAAAGAATAGAAATCTGCAACCATTGTACAACACAGTCATTTTTTGGTCTGCGTAGAAATAAAATTTCACAAGCACTAATTACCTTGCATTGCCCATTCACGTGTTTCTGAAGTTACTCCCGCTTCAGGTGTTGTTGCAAACAAAACTCTGCTGCCTTAAGTTGCACAAACAATGAAGAGAAACATTAGTGATAATGTAAATGATAGACGGAAAAGAAAAAGAAAAATTGCAAATAATTGCACCATTTGTTGAAGACAATGGCACAACCTTGAACATATATCATCATGTGGAATAAAGGCGAAAAATGCAGAATTGGACAAATCTTATTCCTACTTGAAAGTTTCGCTATGTTTGGCAGACTACCAATCGGAAGGCCAAAGTTTCAGAACCACTTAACTACCTTATAGTAAGAACTTCGTGCACCAATTCTTCACATTCGTATAAATTTGCCATGAATGTGAATAAAGATCCCACAATTAAATAAAAAGTTTTTGCATCAATAAATGAGGAAAATAATCCATCATAAAACTGCCAGAAACCATGAAATTTAAAAGGCACTATTTTTTAAGAACTAGGAAGTAGGAACTGAGCAATATACCAAAAATTATTCAAAAATCAAAATGAATCACTTTAAAGAACTTACTCAAAATTACCAAAAGTTAATTAACAAGAAAAGGCACAAGATTGACATTTAACCAGCAAAGAAACTATTTTCACAATCTACAGCACACCTCATAATTATATATAATCACCAATAAAGAAAACCCACGATTTATTTTTCTTCTATATGATGAATTATATACTGTACATACGGAAAAAAGCTTACCATTTGGAGAATAAAGTGATGAAAAATGCGGAGAAGGGTTATAGAAGCAAAAGCTTGACAAAGAAAGCTGCAATTTTGGGGGAAGTCTAAGTGTTGTGCGTGAGAGTGGGTTATTTAATTTTGTTGAATTTGTTGATTTTGAAATTGAAAGTGGTCGTTGATAAGTGTGACGCGGGCCAACAGCAACGCCCTCCATTGTTGTAAAATGAAAGAAACTAGATAAGCTGCTGCAACTCATTTTTCAATCTTCTTCGGTTTTAACTATAGTTGCTATTTATTTTAGCGATTTCTTTTTTCCGCTGATACGCGATTTTATGAAAGAATATCCTTTTTCTTGTTTTTTCCCAAAAGAAACCCAGAATTTATAACTTGCATAGAATTGCTAAAATATATTAAAAATAAAATTTGATTCAAAGATATAAGAAATTAGCGAGGTAGAGTAGATATTCAGTAAGTTTGAAAATATGAAAATGTGTTGGCTTAATTTCATTTTGCACTATTAAAATTAAATCATTTGCACACTAAAAAATTAACTACCTCACTTTGCATCCTCGGAATATTTTAGTGCTTTTATTTTGCACCCCAACATGTTGAACCACTTTTAAATTGCCCAAAATAGTCATTTCACCTTTAAACTTAAAATTGCCCACCTTAATGTTATTTATTAGTTACTTTAATGGAAGAAATGACATGTTCAATAAAAATATATTTCATTTTTGTGAAAGGATAATTGATTTATGTTATTAAAATTTTTATTTTTTAAGTGTGTAAACTTTATTTTTTGTAAAAAAATTAATTGATTTATTTTATTTAAATTTGAAATGATATAGTTGTCTCAATCAAATTTGATTATTAAATCACAAATATTTTAGTTTACTTTGATTTTAATATGATCTTGAAATATATCTTATTATTTTATTTATTAAAAAAAAATAGATATAATAAAAACACCTCCTAAACTATTAAAACTAATGAACATTAGACTGAGGGCAATGTTGAAACATCATTAAAATAAATTATAATCTGAAAGCTCTGTCTTTAAATTAACGTCACAAAGGATGTTTTGATAAATAGAAAAAGGCAGGGTTTGTTGGTAATTTTCAAAAACACAAGCGTTTTAGATAAATTAATTAAAGGTTACCTCAAGGGTAGCAGTGCAAATCACCCGTATTTTAAATAATGTTCCGAGTGTAGTGTCACTGTGTGAGTTTTGATGTTTTATAATTTGAAAATATAAAATGTCATAAGAAAAAAGGATGCTAGTTCTCCAGATTATAAACAAAAGAAAAAAGAAAGTTGCTAGTTTTCTGTTCTTCTAATGCTAAGAAAGAAGGAAATCGCTTATGAGTTTTGAAATTAATTCAATCATAAATGAATTTGATATCATGAACAATTATAAGATAAAGTAGGTTCTCATTAGGGCCTAGGTTTAATTTTAATTACTCAGTCATTATATTGATTTGTATGTCCATCTCTCTTTTCATGTTTATTTATATTTTTCTTATATTTAATGACTGTTCAATTCATAATATAGTGAAATAAACTAGTCAATAGAAACTAATGAACCCAACTTCGAACCTCAAGGATTCACATTTAATGTGTCAGACTTCGAAAGAAATTAAACCCTTCAGAAGTAAAAAAAAAAAAAAAATCATAATAACCTTGTTATATATTCTCTGATATGAATTTCTAATTATCTTTGTTGATAATGTTTTCATATACATAATACAAAAGAATATTCTTTACAATAACTATTAAAATATTTTTTATGAAGAATATTATAAATATAATTAAATTTTCATTTAATATCGTCCCCTTGATATATATTTTGGACGGACCAAAGGGCTACAACAAAAAACAAAATTAAGAGACACACAAGAGTGTCCCATAATTACATATTGGGACACTTAAAATTTCGGGACATGTTTTATGAAAGTAGCTCATGATTTGGTGTCGCGCATTTCGGACAACACTTTTATGTGTCCCTAAAGTTTCCCTAAATTACTGGTAAATGTGTCCCGAGGACTATTATGATACTTAACATAACTACTTCTAATACAATTATAAATGTAGACAATTAATTTGACACATTAGTGTTATTAACAAATTAATATGAAAAAATGGGTATCTGCTAATCAAAATATCACAGGGCTTGATTGTTTGGTGTTTGAGAATAATTTGGGAATCGTGAATGTTTGTAAAATTATTTCGATTAACTTAATGTTATTTGTTTGAGTTTTAAGAAAGTGGTTTGAAAATAAAATAAATGTAAGTTTTTTTGAATGATTTAAATTGTAGGTCTGAAGAATAGTTTGAAGAAATTAAAAAATATAAATTTATTTTGAAAAGTAACACGAAGATATTTTACGAGACAAATAAGGGTGTGTGTGAATGAGTTTTGGCCCGGTCTCGCGGGTCTCGTGAGACCGAGCCAAAACCCTTTCAAATGAGTTTTCGTCAAACCCATAAAACCATAAAAAATCTATTCAGAAACTCACACTCAAACTCTTCAAACCTATAAAACATTGATTTGACACCTACCACCTATTTTTTCTCCCAAATTTCACTAAAAAAGACATTGATTTGACACCTATCACCTATTTTTTCCCCTAAACCCCAACATCCAAACCCGATCCAAGTGGGGTTTCAACTTATTTAAACCACAAAACTCAAGAGCCAAAACCCATCCAAATGAAGTCTAAAAGATTTCATCGAAATCACCAAAACCAATTTTTTTAAACCGAGACTCGCGAAACCGAGCAAAAACCCATCCAAATAGACCCTTATAGACCCATAAAGTGTATGCTAGTTATAACGAACACGGGTGCATTTTGCAAATAACCCACCTATTGATGGTGTTAAATATTTGGGCAAATTGAGCCCATCATTTTTACCAGATCATTATAAATTTATAATATTCGGCTCACACGTTTATATTTTTATTGGGCCCATTTCAGCCCAATTATTTATATTTTTATTGGGCCCATTTCAGCCGAGAAAAGCTCCCAATACATAACTCACCTTCCGAAGAACACTACTCACCTACTCACCTTCCGAAGAGCGGCGGCACACGGCGTGAATCTGCTTAAACGACAACGTAATGACATGCATTCAGTCTATTTTTCTCCATTATGAGCATATTAATTTACCAATAATTTGTATTTTAGAGTGAGATTGAAACTAATTAGGGCATCGATTTTTATGTTTTTTTACAGAAAATGGCGGACAAGGCAGTAACTATCAGAACTAGGAAATTCTTAACTAACCGTCTCCTCTCCAGGAAGCAATTTGTACGTCTTCTAATATGTTTATATATTTTTATTGTAACACCGTGAATTTTAATTTTCGTTAAATTTATACTAATTTGCGATTTTGTTTGGTAGATCATCGAATTGTACGTCTTCTAATATGTTTATATATTTTGTTTGGTAGATCATCGATGTCTTACATCCAGGAAGGCCTAATGTTTCCAAGGTATGAATTTAATCATAGTTTTATTTTTATAATGGTTCCTGTTTATGATATTATTGGTATCTATGAAGTTTCATACAATTTAGCTATAGTATGTGACTAATTTGAAGAAAAGTTACGCTTTTTCGCATCATAGAGTCGTCAAAATTAGTAAATTTGAACCAAATGAGTTCTGGAAATATATCAGAAATGTTAATATATTATTAGATGATATTAGGATAATGTTTGTATTCTTCAAATATAGGAAGTAGTTGTCTACTACATTTGAAGTCGAATTAATTTGTTTGGATGATATGCTAGGGTTGTTTGTTTTGGAGGCTTTGTTACTCATCTTATGTAATTTTGCTTTTCTGTTGTATTTTGAAGGCTGAGTTGAAGGAAAAACTTTCAAGAATGTACGAGGTTAAAGACCCAAATGCCATTTTTGTGTTCAAGTTCAGGACACACTTTGGTGGAGGCAAATCTACTGGGTTTGGTTTGATCTATGACTCTGTTGAAAATGCAAAGAAATTTGAGCCAAAATACAGGCTTATCAGGGTAACTTGTCTACCTTTTTAGAATTGCATGTTAACATATGACTGTTTCATATTGTAGCCTTGTTTATGTTGTGCAAGCTCTTTTTTATTTTGTTTTGTATACTATTACTCGTCTACTGGTGTAATGAATGTTGAAATCTCTTCTTTGGCATGTTTCTGCTTTGTATATTGTAATATGTTGATAAATATCTTAATTGCTCCGGTTCTTAACAAGATGGTGGTGGTATACATTCCTGCACTCATTTCAGTGTTAATTATATATAAATCAATCTTGACTTGATTTCATCCGACTGTTTCTTACACATGCTCTTTGGATAACCATTTGTCATCACGACAAATGTTATACTTGGAGACTCCTGTTTTCATTCTAAAATATGCTCCTTCATTTTCTTTCGTTCTTCGTTGTTAAAATGTATCTACTTCCCATGTCCTTTTGTTACTTATAAAGCCTGTTTTATCTTGACAAGTTTAGCCTTTTCATATCAGGCATACAACATTATTCTTAATTTTTTCTTTGACGAGGGAACCTGTAATACTGCAATATAACAATTTTCTCTTCTCATAACTATAGAAATAGTTACACTATAATTAATTTTTTTATCTCTAATGTTGTGTTATATTTTTGTTTAGAATGGTCTTGATACCAAGGTAGAGAAATCCAGGAAGCAGATTAAAGAAAGGAAGAACAGGGCCCTTAAGATCCGTGGTGTTAAGAAGGTAAAATCTGTAACCAATCTGGTTTAGAACTCGATCTAGTTTTATAATTTTCGTTAAGAGTCCAATCTTGTGCTAATATGTTTTCCTATATTTGTGCAGTCGAAGGCTGTAGATGCTGCCAAGGGTGGGAAGAAGAAATAGGTTTCTTAGGATTATTCAATTTGTGGTAATTTTCTTCGACCATAATATTTGTAATTTGTCGCTAATTCGTACTAGGATATTGGAAACTCAAGTTTCTGATGCATTTTACCTTAGATTGCAAAATGGTAATGTTGGTTTTGTGGCCATTAGAGTATAGAATTCAAGAAATCCAAAACGCAGTGCTTGCTCCTGCCTAGAACACTTGAATTAAATCATTGTTCGTATTTTATGCATATATTGGCTTTCAGTGTTTTAAACAAAGTATTATCGTCAAATATATCATAGTAGTCAGAGGCGAATAGCGCAGCGACGCGCAAAGGCTCCTGGGGCTATATCGCATAGCGCAGCGCTAAAGCGCAGGCTTTTTGAAAATAAAGCACATGTATTTTTTTTTTAAATAATAATCATAAATCTCGAATAAGACATATAAAAACAATAAAACTAAATCATCTTAGTTCATTAATACCAAATTAAATCCTAAATACTCAAAAACAAGCAAATCAACCTAAAGTACTAGAAGTTTATAACAATTAGTTAACCCAAAAGTATGATACTAAAGTCTAAAGACTCGAAACATCGTCAATCTAACTCATTGCCACTTGACTCTCCATCTTCAGATACACTAGAACTAGATAATTTAGATTTGTAGCAATCGATATTCTCCTCTTCGGATTCTGAATTATAATCATCAGTGTCCTCTTCCTCATCCACATTAGAGTCTCTGTTTGCTTTGCTATAAATCTAGAAGAACGTCTTAGTGAATATGGAGGTTCATCTGCTTCAGAAGCAAGTTCAACTTGAAGCCAAGTCAAAGTTTCATCAGGAAACACTCGATCATCACCTTCACCTATAGGATCCATTGTCCCTACCATCCACTCATTACCACCATCTAAAACATGATTATCAAGGACAATAGGATCGATGGTGTTACGCTTATCATATCTTCGCTTCAAAGTTCTATTGTACTTGACGTACACTAAATCATTAAGCCTTCTTTGCTCCAACCTATTCCTTTTCTTGGAATGAAGCTGCAAATTTATTAATTGATTATTTGATTGAAGAGCTTCATAAATCGTAATATTCATTTGAAAATTAATACTACAAAATAAATATTTTTTTTTTTTTTTGGTTTCCCAAGGGTTTAATCCCTTTCGAGGCGCGTCGGGCACATAATGTGGGAACCTCTCCCAACAGGGATTCGAACCTGAGTCCGCTACTTTGTAGTGACTAGTCCCTTCCACTAGACCAATCACCTGTTGGTAAAATAAATATTTACTTACATGTTCGAATACACTCCAGTTTCACTCACAACCGGATGCGCTACAACAAAGACTAAGAACTTTAATTGCAAGTTTTTGCAAAATTGGAGTAGTATATCCTTATTGACTCCACCATGAAGCTATAGACAATAAAAGTATTCGTATTTTCAATAAACCAATGAAAGTAATAAGTTTATAAAACTAGGTTAGTAAAACCAATTCTTGTAATATTATAATATTACCTGGTGAGAGACGTAATCTTTGCCTCTTTACAATCTCATTTTGAAACAAGCCTTCACTTTTCTTGTAAATCTCAATCTCACTGGCAATCTTATCTTGTTCATCCACACTAGGAACCAACCTTTGAATAACGTCCAACATGCCACGTGTGAGTTCTTCATTTTGACTTGCTTCGATTTCAAAAATCGAAAACATTGGGTTTAAGAAATAACCCGCTGCATGCAAGGGATGATGTAGCTGATTTTCCCACCTCCTATCAATGATTTCAAACACTTCCCTGTACTTTTCCAAGTCATTATTAAAAGATCTAGCAATCTCTTCATTTGCATCTCGTATTGAAACATATATATAGCCCATTGCGGGCCTCATTTCTCCAATCACAAGCCGAAGCGTCTTCACCAACGGGGCACCAATTTTTGTAGCATAACTTACACTAGTCCAAAAGGAAGTGTTCAAAGTAATGCTTACTACTTGCTTACCGGCTCTTTCCTTAGCATACTTGCTTTTGGTCCACACATTCGAGGTGAACATCTTTCTCAAATGAGTTTTATGCTTTTGAAACCTACCCAAAGTTAAGAAAGCCGTTGCAAATCGAGTTTTGGCTGTCCTAACCATATCCCTCTGGCCGGTAAAGTCCCTCATCATTTTCAACACTGGCTTGTGATGATAAATGTATGCATTGATATTTATTGCACGTTCAAGTGTCCTCTTCAAGTCTGGCAATTTGAAAATGTCTGCAAACATTAAGTCCATACAATGCGCATCATATGGTGTCCAATACAAGTGTGGATACTTTTCCATCAACTTTTTTCCTATACATTAAGTAACTCAGGTAAAGGAATTGTAACTTGAATCAATGAAAATAATTACTGAAGTTAAAATTAAATTAAAATTAATTGACTCACCAGCAAATTTGTATTCACTAGCATTGTCGGTAACAACTTGAACTACGCTTTTCTCCCCAACTTTTTGCACAAAGCCATCAAGCAACTCAAACATTTTCATTCCAGTGTGAGAATATTCGGATGCATCTATAGAATCAATGAACATACTTCCTCTGGGTGTATTGACGAGAAAATTGATCAAAGACCTATGTTTTCTATCTTCCCAACCATCCGCCATCAACGAGCAACCATACATCTCTTTTTCCTTTATATTATCTTTCATTAAATCATTAACATGTTTTATCTCCTTCTTTAAATAGTGTACTCTTCCTTCGTGATAAGAAGGTGGCTTCATTCCCGGACCATATTGCCCAATTGCTTCGATCATAGGCGCAAAATATCGTAACGGACCGCATTGAAAGGAATGCCCACATCATACATCCATCGGAAAAACTTTTGACAAGCATTATCTCTCATCTTCTTTTGAGTTTCATTATAAATGCCTTGTGATGCACCACCACTTCTCTTTCTATCTTCAACAACTTCATCGGCATCCTTTTTGAAAAACCAATCAATAAGACCCATTTGTCTTGCTTTTTTACGTTGTGAGGGAGCATGCATAGGACGCTTACCACGTTTTCTATCTTCTTCGCGCAACTCATTCCTCTCATATTCTCTTTGTTCTCTTTCTTGATCCGCGATCTCATCAAAGTGAGGTAATGTGTCCATAGCATTTTTTTTGTTTCTCCCTATCTTCAAACTTTTTCCTAAATTCTTCTTTAACTTCCGGCGGGACTTTCATGCATGCGGTAATGTTTCTATAGCCCCCGACAAGATGTTGTTTATGTCGGGATATGCCACCCTTTGATACTTTCTTACAATAAATGCATTCAATCCCCTTAGAAGCATTATTTGGATCAACCAATCTCCCATGATTCCATCCGGGTCCTTCTCTTTTGACATTCCTAATTTGGAAAATATATAAATGATCAAAAACCATTTCTACAGTACTACTATTAGTAATTTAGTATTACTACTATGTTATTATATTCTGACCATCCAGAATATAATAATATAGTATATTATTAAAGTCTACACGTACACACTTATTTGTTATCTTATGCTAATTAATCCATCTTTGTGCTAATCAAAAACTTTGTTTAGTATATCACTATATCAAATGATCATCAAAAAGATGAGAAAATCAGAAACTGTTTGGTTTGTCACTTTGTCTTTGTCCTTAATTAACTAATCATACTTTATCGGCATAATCTTTCTTACTTTATCAGCATAATCCTTCTTACTTTATTAATATTCTATGTATCAAAAACCACACTTTATTTATTAATATTATATGTATCATTTTTTTTTTTGGTGAACATCGATTACAAAAACAACTACAAGATGTCCTCTCTCAACAGAGGTAAAAGACAGGCAGGAGCAATGTCCCAAGTACTAGGGATCGTATCCAACTCATGACCCATTTTTGCGAGTGCATCCGCACATCCGTTGCCACTTCTTCTAGTATGAACAATCCTACACTCCCAAGGCATTCGAAGCAAAGATCTGCAGTCCTTGATAATGTTCCCCAAAGGGTGAATTTCAGCATCGGCTTCTTTGATCAGGTTAACAGCCACTTCGGAATCTAATTCTAGCTCAAGTCGTTGGATTCTTCTTTCCCACGCCATCTCTAGACCATCTCTAGCCGCAAGCAACTCCGCTGTGGTAATCGAGACATGTCCTAGTTTACGAGCGAAACCAACAACCCAAGAGCCCTCATCATCCCGAATCAGTCCTCCTGAAGCAGCAGATTTCCTTGATTCCAATACACTCCCATCCGTATTAAGTTTATGCCAACCTTCAAGAGGCTTTCTCCATCTGACAACCATCGATTTACCCCCCTTATTTTTCCCTTTTCTTGCTGGAATTCTTTTCATGTCTTCAACCAAGCATTTGATTGTAAAGATGGTTTGTTTCACCATGTTACGCACATTTTCGAAAATAAACTTATTTCTCGACTTCCAAATGGTCCAAATAGTGGCAATAAAAATCGTGTGCCACGGGGCATATGGTAGGATAATGTTGTTGAACCGCACCTTCGTAACATTGTCTTTTATCCAGGACTCGGCATTAACTTGCTGAAATTTGAGTAATTGTGTGGGAACAAGTATGAATTCCCAAACCTCTCGCGCCCAAGGACAGTCCCGAAGCGCATGAACGATGGATTCCTCGTGATTGTTACATCTTTGACATGTCTCGGATGTTGTGAGTTTCCTCCTAAACCTCATCGAGTTAGTAACCAAACTGTTATGGGAGCAAACCCATAAGAAGAAACGGATTCGTTCCGGGCAGTTAGCTTTCCAAATCCACTTCCAATCCTTCGTGTTCCCCGTGGTTTGGTTCTCTGATCTTATCAAGTGGTAGTAGGCCGAACTACAGGAAAATTTACCATTTGGTGTTTCGTTCCACACCTGAACATCTTCCTTGTCCCGTTCCCTAGGAATCGGAATGCTAACAATATCTTCCCATATTTCCGCCGGTATATGGGACCTAACCAAGTTCTTATCCCATTCCCCGTTCGAATTGATTAGATGCGAGACCCTCAAGCTATTTTCCTCCTCACAAATACGATTCTCCATCACCGACCTTATAGGCACATTGCCCACCCATAAGTCATTCCACAAAGATATATTTTTCCCGTCTCCCAAGCGCCACCGTATACAAAGATTGAGTTCCTTCATACTCCGCATAATCCCTTTCCAAGTGTGTGAGTCCCCACCTTTGATGTTATAATCAAGAATTTTATTGTTTTTCAGATATTTCTTATGGAACGTATCCCCCCATAGACTATTCTCCTTTTTCAAAGTCTTCCACCCCACCTTAGCAAGAAGGGCGATATTAGTCTTCCGTGCTTGTTTAATTCCGAGACCCCCAGATTCTCTTGGTGAGTCTTTCCTCTGCCTTATACCCAAGGAAACGAGCCCGGAGTCAATCTCGAAATTTCGCCCTATAGCTCTTTGTAATGTTCTTTACAAAATCATCACTAAGACCATTGCTCAAAGAATCAAACCGTATATGGCTTCACTTGTTAGCCCCCTCCAAAGTAGCTTCATTCCGGGTCGTGGTACCCATGATAATATTCTTATGACTCAAGAACTACTTCATAGCCTTCGGAAGAGAAAGAAAAACAAAGTGGGCAGCATGATTATTAAATTAGACTTGGAAAAGGCGTATGATCGGGTGAGTTGGGAATTCTTGGAACAAACTCTTCGTTACTTTGGTATATCGGACAACCTTGTGGATCTTATTTTGCATAGCGTGAAGTGTGCTAAACCACGCATCCTTTGGAACGGAGGTATCTTAGAAGCCATTGAACCGAATTGTGGAATTCGACAAGGAGACCCCTTATCCCCCTATCTTTTTGTGCTTTGTATGGAGAGACTTTCCTATATGATTGGGGAGAAAGTCACTACGAAAAGTTGGCAGCCGTTTAGCCCTTGTCGAGGGGGTCCGACCATATCTCACCTCTTTTTTGCGGATGATCTTCTACTTATGGCGAAAGCAACCAAGAAAAATGCTAAAACGATACGTCAGGTGCTTGACGTATTTTGTGAGGCTTCGGGATTGAAAATTAGCTACCATAAGTCCAAGATTTTCTTTGCTTATGGTGGAGGGAATAGAATCAAACGTGAAATTTCATCAATTTTAGACATTGGGCGTACTAATGACCTTGGTAGATATCTTGGAGTTCCGCTTATCCATGGAAGGGTGTCCCCAAGTCTCTTTAGAGGTGTGGTTGATAGGGTGGCAAAACGTCTCTCGGCATGGAAGGCCAAACTACTCTCTCTTGCCGGTAGAACCACCCTCATTAAATCGGTGACGTCGGCTATTCCCAATCATGTGATGCAATCTTCTTGGTTGCCTGAATCTACTTGTTCTCAGCTTGATAAAATTAATCGCAGCTTTTTGTGGTCATCCGATATTACCCAAAGAAGGCTCCACTTAGTGGGATGGGATAAAGTGACTAAATATTATATGTATCAATAACTAATCATACTTTATTAATATTCTATGTATCAAAAACCACACTTTATTAATATTCAATTAATGTATCAAAAACCACTAGTATACTTCTTCCTTTTTAAAACCCACCTAACCCACAAAACTTTCATAGTTTCATAACCTCCAAGATATTAAAACCACTAGTACTTATTTATTAAAAGAAAAGTAAAAAAAAAAAAGTTAACCTTAAATTTTGGAGGAGTTCCGGCGGCGGCAGTGGACTGGGGAGGAGCAGGCGCGGCGGCGGCAGTGACTGTGGAGGAGGAAGCGCGACGGCAGTGTGGGCTTTTTGAGAGAGGCGCAATTTTGTTCTTTTTGAGAGAGGCGATGGTTTGTTTTTTTTTTTTTTTAAATTTTACATTGGTTAAAAAATTAGGGTTAAAAAAAAGGGTTATAATTTTTTTTTTTTAAACCGCTCTGGGCCAAAGCCCGCGCTATGGCGCTATAGCGCCACACGCGCTCGCTAACCAGTAAGCGAGTGCGTGTGGCGACGCGAGCCGCAAAGGCCGCTCTATGGCGAAAAGCACGCTATAGCGAGTGCTTTTCGCGCTATTAACTACTATGAAATATATTGCTCAAGAAAATTGACATGTGTTGCGATCAATTTTGCCCCAAGGCTTGGAATATTACCTAATTATTTTAAGTTAATGAAGCAAATATAGGTTAAAGGCAAAATTGCAGAAAACGTTCCAACCTAGTCAGTGATTTTGGATTTTCATTTCAAACTATATCACTTAGTCAATTTTGTCCTGTAATTTTATATTCTTTTGAAATATGTCACACGATTGTTTACATGTCATGACGTGACAAATTTTAGCATGAATAATTATACAAGATTGCAGAATTTGTCCCAAACTATATTAATTTGCCAAATTTTGTCTTACAATTTATCATTTTGCATGAATTTAGTCTATTATTAAATTTCTAATTTAATGAAAATTACGGTTCATCTTTTATCTTTTTAAGGGACTAATGATAATTTATTCTCTATAATATTTATAATGTTCAATTTATCTCCTGTAATTTCAAAAGAAGCAATTACCTCCCGTGAAAATTTGAAAAAAAAATTTTTATCCCTTTGAACCGGAGAGTGTAACTCAATTGCATAAATTGAGAGTATGCATGCAAAGTGTTTAATATGATATGTGGTAAATTAATACATTATAATATAAAAGGTAAATTGCCACATTTATCACAACACAGGGGGATAAACTGTCACATTATCATAACACAGGGAGGTAAATTGAATATTATGAATATCACATTGAAGTAAATTTTCATTAACCTTTTTTTTAAGAGCAAAATAGTATGGATTTTTGAAATTTTCGTGCGCTTTTGAGAGAAAAAAATCCTATCTCAGTTCATTAGGAAAAAATTGTGCATTTCTTTTTTGTATTAATATATAATAAATATTTATAATTAGTTTGGAACGAATTTTTTTTTCCATGTCATTTCAATTACAGGTCGAAAGTCGGCTTGTTGATAGAGTTTGGGATAATATTTTTTATTAATTTGGGACGAATTTTTCAATCTTATATAATAATTTATGCTAAAATTTGCCATATCATGACAAGTAAGCAAGCATCCACGTAAAAAATGAAACTAATTAGTTTGGGACGTTTTAGGTTTAAATAGTCAAAGAATTAAATTGTTTTTCAAAGATAGCATTCCAATTAGAAACAGGCAAGTAAATGTAGCAAGCAAGAACCATTTTGAAGTAATTTATTTAATACTGTTTAGAGAGTGACATTTAGTATCACAGCGTTAGCTTTTCTCTCTTTTTTTTAAAAGCATTAAACATTTTGAACCCAAAAATATACTTACTTTTCAATTTTGCTCCTTGAAATTAGTATATGACAGTTTGCACTGTCAAATTGCAATTCTTTGACAACACAGTGAGTAGGGGTGGCAAAGGGCCAAGACCCATTGGGTGATCCTTCAACAAATAAATCTGACTTGGCTCAACCCATATATATTTTCTATTGTTGTTGAGTTGAGTTTTGTAAACTTTTATTACAAGCTTTTAATGTGTGGTGTTGATACTAAGCGGGGACAGGTGGTTAAGGGGTGACACAAGATCAACTCAGACGAAAATGTGGTAAGGGAAACTAAAAGTGCAACATCGGGTGGCCTTCTTCGGGATGACCAAGGAAAATGGATTGAAGGTTTCAGCATGAAGTTGGGGCAGGTTACGATCACAGAAGCATAACTCATGGCGGTTGGAGAGGGATTGAGGATGTCTTGGAATAGGCGAGTCGAGAAGCTAGCAGCGGAGTGTGACTCCAAGTGGTTCATTTGATCAAAGAGGCGGACACGAACATGCATCCTTTGGGAAGCATAATAGAGGATTGTCGGATACTTATGAGGAAGCCGTGGATTTGCAAACTCTATCACATCACATCCGTAGAGGAGGAAATACAAGCGCCTACGAATTGGCACGAAGAGGCCATAATTTACAAGAGAGGAAAAGAAACTGGGATGCACCACCGGAAGGAATGATGGAGATGCTCTCCGAAGACGCCACTGCTTAAGTGGCTATTGCTTCTTTTAGTACCCAAAAAAAAAAAAAACGGGTTTTTAATGAGTCTAATGAAAAAAATACACAATTAGCTAAACTAATTAACATTTAATGATTTAATTTTGACTCAATATATTTAAGTATCACATCAATACAAAAATATTAAATAGCTTTAAAAAATTAGAAAAATTCATTTAATAATATCATATTATTTAATCTCATTCAGTTATACTTGAATATTGGATTAAGATTTACTTATAATGATGTATTTATTTAATTTAGCAAAATTGCCAGAAAATAGCTCGTCTTTCGATTTTGTTTTTTTTCAAAAAGTGTTTTTAAAATCTCTCGTGTTGTTCCTTTCCTACTAAACACCTCAACTCTATATCCAATTTCTCCACTTCTCCAGCAAAACTTTTGTTCAATATTTTCTGGGGAACAAACTTTCATATTAAGTTGAATGGTAAAATATTATGCACACGAGAGTACGTGCAAGTGACTAGTATAAGGACCGAAAAAGAGATCAATAAATTGTACTCGGATAAATGGCAAATTTTAGGGCATGTTTATTTGGTATTTGAGAAGGTAGTTTGGGAGAGTAGTGGAAGTTTGTAAAATAATCTCGATTTGCGTAATATTATTTGTTTGAGTTTTGAGAGAATGGTTAAAAAAATAAAGTAGGTATATATATTTTTGGAGGAGTTACATTGTAAGTGTAAGATGTGTAATACTTTATGTCTAATCATGATTGTTATGTAAGATAAATTGTGTAAGAAATATGTTATTTTATATCAAATCAGAGTAAAGTTTGAATATATTGTGTTTAAAGATAAGAAAATTGTTATTCGTTTTACTTTTGATATAGTAGTTTGAGAAACTTGAAAAGTAAATATTTTATATCAAAAAGGAGAAAACATAATTATTAAGCATTTCTCAAATACAAAATGATTTTGAAAAATGCCAAACAAACATGCCTTTAGTATTTAGGCCAAACAAACAGACCAAATTGTTCAAATAAATCAATTGGGTCGATAAGAATTAAAGGCCCAAATAAATGATATCAGTTAAAATATGCCGATCAATCAGGCCCAACAATAATCAAAGGGCCAACTAGTGGCCCAAACAGGGGATTACCAGGTTAATAAGTCCATTTAATGAAAGCCCTCAAATTGAACACGAGCCACTGCAGGTTAATGGGCTGAAGTCGAACCAAGACATGAATGTCTTCAATTGTAATTAAATTACTTTGAGGGGCTATAATTGCAATTAGTTAGGTCCATAACTAATCAAGACTTATCAACATACATGACTTATACCTTGTTTTTGTATAAATGGTCTGATATATATTTTTTAACCATTTGATACACTATTTGTTAACACGATACCATTATCTTTGAAAAACCAACCATATATATCGAGGGGCCATTAATTGGTTGATAATTAATAAATTTTGGCATCAATGTAAAAACTATCATAAATTGCTAAGTTATGCGGTCAGTCAGACATTAAAAGTACTAGAAATACTAGGGTAGTGTTTGTCTACTCCGCGAATCGGTTAATTAGAAGTTAGTGTAGAAATTAAGAAATTTGTATGATATATTTTACAGTCATATCTTATTCTTCTCCAATGAGGTAAATATATATATACAAGACTAAAGGGTCCTATTCTAGGAAGATATATACATAATATTCCTACTGATTACAAAAAATATTTCTTATATACAATTAGAGATTTAATTTGATTTAACCATATCTCGTATGCCAACATCCTCCCTCAAGTTGGTGCATAGATATCTATCATGCCCAACTTGTTAATAACCGCATGAAAGACTCGTCCCGAGACTGCTTTCGTAAGAATATCTGCGATTTGATCTTCAGATTTGACGAATGGAAACTGAATAGTCATTTGGTCCAAGTTTTCTCTTATGAAATGATGATATACTTCAACGTGTTTAGTGCGATCATGTTGTACTGGATTTTCTGCAATTTGAATTGCAGCTTTGATATCACAAAATAACCTAATTGGTCTTGAATCCTTAATTCCAAGGTCCCCTAAAACTCTTTTAATCCACAACAACTCACATAGACCGTGTGCCATTCCTCGAAACTCTGCTTCCGCACTTGAACAAGCCACGACCTTTTGTTTCTTACTTCTCCAGCTAACAAGATTACCTTCTACAAATGTAAGGTAACCTGATGTCGATCTTCTCCTCAACTGATCTCCTGCCCAATCAGCGTCAGTGTAACCTTCAATGGTGGGTGCTTCATTCTTCGAGAACAATAATCCCTTCCCTGGAGCACCTTTCAAATATCTCAAGATTATGTACACTGCATTCATGTGTTCTTCCGTTGGTGCATGCATTAATTGGCTCACGACACTACTAACAGCATAAGCAATATCCGACCTAGTGTGAGTCAAATAGATCAACTTCCCAACTAACCGCTTATAACGTCCTACATTCGTCAAACTTTTATCTAAAGAAGCTTCAAGTTGATGATTTACCTCCATCGGTGTTTCAATGGGCTTGCAATCTAGCATCCCAGTTTCAGTTAGCAAATCCAATACGTACTTTCATTGGGAAAGAGAGATTCCTTTTCTTGATCTTGAGACTTCAATTCCTAGAAAATATCGCAATTGTCCTAGGTTTTTCATTTCGAACTTGGTGGCCAAGTATTTTTGTAGTGTCTCAATTTCTTCAGGATCATTACCAGTCAAGATCATATCATCGACATACACAATCAATGTTGTTACCTTTCCATGTTTGTGCCGAATAAATAAAGTATGGTCAGCATTACTTTGCCTATAGCCAACCGACTTCATTTCTGATGAAAACCTCCCAAACCAGGCTCTCAGTGATTGCTTAAGCCCATAAAAAGATCTTTTTAGCTTACATATCTTGCCTTTATGTATGACCTCTTGCTCAAGTCCTGGTGGAATATCCATATATACATTTTCTTCCAAATCACCATTTAGGAAAGCATTTTTTACGTCAAATTGGCGTAAAGGCCAATCTCGATTTGCTGCAATTGATAAGAGAATGCGTACAATGTTGAGCTTAGCTACAGGCGCGAAGGTCTCTTGATAGTCGACTCCATACTTTTTTGCATATCCCTTTGCGACTAACCTTGCTTTGTACCTGTCAATGCTTTTATATGCTTTAAGCTTCACAATATATACCCATTTACACCATATTGCCTTCTTTCCTTTGGGCAAAGAAACCAACTCCCAAGTGGAGTTTTTGTGTAAAGCCTCTATCTCTTCATTCATTGCCTTCGCCCACCCTGGATCTGCTAATGCTTCCTGCACACTTCTAGGAATATATACTTTGGATAATTGATCGACAATTAGTGCATATGAATTTGATAACCTATAGGTAGAAGTGTAATTAGTAATGGAATATTTGGCATTGGCTTTGATATTGGGTTCATATTGTTTCTTTGGAACACCTCTATTCAATCTTACAGGATATCGAGGGGAAGGATTATTTTCACATGATTCTAATTCATTCAAAGCGGAGTCGAGAGTTACCTGGGGTGCAATATTACGTTGAACATTCTGGGAAGGCTCCTCAGTTGATGGTGTTAATACGGGTTCTTTTGACGCATCTTCATTATCTTCTTGTACCTTATCATTCTCTGGTACAGTTGGCAAGTCTGATGTGTCTATGCTAGGTTGATAAGTGAATGTGTTTTCCGTATTCAAAAAAATTTCCATTGCTTCCAACTCTAGGAATTCAACTCCAATGCCTTTGGTATTGAGCTCAACCTCTTCGCCCAAATTCTCCCCCGGAAGAGATGAGCTCGAAACTACCCCTGAGTAGTATGGTTCTGTCTCGCGGAATGAAACATCTAAGGTGACATGCAACTTCTTATTATGTGGATCATAACACCGGTAGCCAATCTGAAAATCTGAATATCCAACAAACACATACCGTTTCGCACACGGGTCCAATTTATTTCTCAAAACTTTGGGAATATGGACATAAACCGAACACCCAAATACTCTTGGTTCGAGGTTTGGTAGATATGAAATTGAGAAAAAAGATTGTAAATTATGTTGGGGAGTTTGGAAGCCGATTACCCGAGAAGGAACCCGATTGATAAGGTAGACATCTAACTTTACGGCCTCCCCCCAGTATATTTGTGGCATGTTCATTCCAAAGAGAGATGCACGTACTACTTCCATAATCTGTCTATTCTTTCTTTCTGCCAAACCATTTTGTTGCGGTGTGTATGTGCAAGAAGTGTGGTGTCGTATCTCTAGATGGCTAAGATATTCTCCAAACGAAGCATCCATGAACTCCCTAGCATTGTCAGACTGCCAAATTCGAATTTCTTGTTGGTACTGGGTGCGCACCATGTTATAGAACTCCTTAAACGCCATACATGCATCACTTTTTTACGGAGTAAAGATACCCACGCTACCCTAGTGCATTCATCTAGGGCTGTCAATGGGGCGGATTTCAATCCGGATCCGATCCGAATTCGGTCCGATTTATTAGGATAATTGTCCGATTAGTGATCCGATAGATCTGATCCGATTAAGAAGATCCGTAATCCGAATTATACGGAGCGAATATGGATCTAGGCTGATCCGATCCGTTACATATCCGTATCCGATATATGTTACTATATGTTGTTTATATATTATGTATTTAAATAAAAATATAAATAAAACTATCTATGTTCCACTAAAATCTTTTACTATATAAAAAATAATTTAAAAAAAATGCATGAGAAATGTTGGTGGACTGACCAGATAACTAATTGGGTCTAAAACATATTAATCTATACTATTTAATATAACCATTCATCCTTCTATTTTTATCTTCTCTTCCATTTCTCAATATTGAGTTTTCTTCTTCTTTGTCCCAGTTTATATCTTTTTTACTTATATTTTTGTTTATTCTTTTGTTCTAATTTTTATCGTTTATATTTGTCCATCATATTTCATCTTCTACAATTTTTACGCAATAGTTTCGATGAAGTAAGTAAAATTTTGTATTTTTAATTCATGATGGTGGAATATGCAAGTGATTTGGAGGAAAACGGGAAAAAAAAGTTAGCTTGCTAAATGGATCCGGATAATTTATCCGGATCCGGGATATCCGCCTGATTCGGATCCGATTGCTATTATTCCAGATCCGAGAGGATCCGGATCCGGATAGAAGAAATGGAAATCGGACTCGGATCCGGATCTGCCCTGATCCGGTCCGAGTCCGACCCATTGACAGCCCTACATTCATCTATGAAAGTGATAAAATAACGTGCTTTTGCAATAGATGGAACCTTTGCAGGGCCCCAAATATCCATATGTATAACACCAAAAGGCTTTTTGCATTTATTCAAACTTGGTAAATATATGCCACAACCATATATTTGCTCGAGCCTTCTCAACCTCATTTGTTTGACATGCTTTGCTGATTTCTTTTCCCCCTTCCTTAGTCAATTCCAAGTAGTAGAGTTTTCCCCGTTTAACACCATAACCAAGAGTCTTCCGGGTCAGAATGTCCTGAAAAACACAAAAATAGTGGCCAAAAAGTTACAGTTCAATTAAGAGATGAGGTGAGTTGGCTAACAAACAAGAGATTGCACTCAAGAGATGGAACCACCAAAACAGTATCAAGTTTCAAAGTATCGGATAATACAACTGATCCTTCTCCAATGATAAGAGAGGTAGTACCATTTGCTGGAGATAATAGACTGAGAGGACGAGTGAATGGTTTGCAGTATGTTAGAATCTTTAACCATGATCAGATGCTCCTGCGTCAATAATCCAAGTACTATTTCTAGAAGTGACAGGAAATACATCTGCCTTACCAAAGCTACCTGGTTGAGCCACGTTAGCTGTAGGATGTGATTTTTCCTCCTGAGTTGAGCGAGCATCCCCTTGTATGGCCATTGCTGCTCTGCCAGTATTGTTCTTTCTTGGTTTTTTTGAGAAATTCCACCAGTCCGGATATCCGATAATCTCATAACACTTTTGTTTCGAATGCCCTGTTTCACCACAATGACTACAAACAAAGTTATTAGTTTTACCAGATGGCAAGTTATTTCGTCCTTTAACATAATTGCCATTAGGTCCTTGTGAGTTTCGATGAGCCACCATAGCCGAGCTTTCTGGTACTGGTCGGGAAACTCCCATTTAAATTCAAGTAGAAATAAATTTTCAAGGTTTAATAAAAAAAATTGTGACTATGTGATACAGGTACAAATGGAGGCTGAAAAACGAGAGAAAAGAGCTTCGACCTGCTCTAGAAATTTAGATATTTGTATGATATATTTTACAACCATATCTTATTCTTCTTCAATGAGGTAAATATATACAAGACTAAAGGGTTCTATTCAAGGAAGATATAGACATAATATTCCTACTTATTACAAAAAATATATACAAGACTAAAGGGTTCTATTCAAGGAAGATATACACATAATATTCCTACTAATTACAAAAATATTTCTCGTATGCCAACAATTAGTATTCTCATCAATCAAACCATCGATTTTGCCTGTTTATATTTACTTTATTTGAAGATAGGATCTTTATCGAGGCATTTTGAATCAAATTATCAAATGTGCCTATTTATTATACTTTATATTTGCACGCTAGGATATGACATGCCATGCATTTATTTTAATCCAATATCTTTACTTCGAGGCCAGCCAAAACGATTTTTATGCAAGCAACACCAAACGAACCAAAGAAGACATTTCAGTCGTTTACTCGATCTATTACTGCTTTACAGTTGCCTTCGAGAAAGATATGTCTCCAACCTTTATCGGTGGCCAACTCCAAGGCATAGTATGGGGCTACCATGGACGATATCAAGCATTTAGGGGAGTAGTTCCACTCTTTTCGAGCTTGTCACGTACTAAGGGAAGAATTCGCGCTTGTCACATACTAAGGGAAGAATGTAAAGCAACGTACAAAGTAGATAAAAATTCATAGTAGGGATACCTTTGATGTTAATGAGCTATCTTGTTTGATTCATACCATTGTTTTTTTTAGATGATTCAATGAATAAATGTTTTCTTCTAAAAAATTAAGAAAAAAATATCAATTTCAAGGTGTTATTTCATTTTCGTAGAAAATACAACGTGTTCTGAAATACCTAACATTAAAACATCTTTAAACTCAAAATCTCGAATTCAAGTTTAAATTCTGCTGAATGTGTTAGACGCACCTCAAAATGAAGTAAACCCACCCACATGGTTGTTAAACTTCAATTTTTCATTTTCAATGTTTTTATAAAATGAGCCAAAATACGACGAACTACATCATGATTCAAAATTTAAAGCGTATTTTGCACTTTGTACCCCCGAAACATAAGAAATAGGCATTTTGCACCTCCAAAACATAGATTTAGCACTTTGCACCCCTAAAATAGGAACAATTCACCACTTTGTATCCTTTCTTATTTTTCGGCAAAGTTAACCACTGGAGTAAAAAAACCTAAGGGCAAAGTAGGTAATTTATTTTTGAATCTTTGGCACTTTGCACATACGAACACACGAAAAATTGACGCTTTGCATTATTTAATTACCAATTTTCAAATGTCTTCAAAATTGTCAAAAGAATTTGAAAAGTTTCTAAAAAGTTTTAATGCATAAAATATGCCGAATCTTATCACAAAAATAAAATTATAATCCAAGTTTACAATATGGATCTATATATATATTGATGAAAAGAATGATGAAGAGAGAAATTGTATTCTAGTATTCTTTATCATATTTTGCTAATTTTAAGGAAAAAAAGTTATCTATTTTGCTCCTAGATTTTTTATACCCGGCGGTCAACTCTGCCGAAAAAATGAGAGGTGATAGTTACTGAGTTTTTCTTAATTTGAGGGTGTTGAAGTGTTAATTTTGTGTCTTAGGGGTGCAAAGTGCCCATTTAATTCGAGATCAATGCTTGTACTAAATTGAATTGTTTTAGGGGTGCAAATTACCCATTTAAATTTTTGTTTCGGGAGTGCAAGTTGCTGAGTTGTTCTTAATTCGAGGGTGTTAAGTGCTAATTCTGTTTTTGGGGTACTAAGTGTCAGTTTCTCGTGTTTCGGGAGTACAAAGTGCCAAAGATTCAAAAATAAATTACCTATTTTATCCCTAAATTTTTTTACTCCGGTGGTCAACTTTGTTTAAGATAGGTTGAAAAGTGTTGAATTGTTCTTATTTTGGGGGTGTAAAGTGCTAAATTTGTATTTTAAAGGTGTAAATTGCCTATTTTTCAAGTTTTGGGGGTGCAAGTGCAAAAAACCCAATTTAAAATTTTGAATGTTTTTCCAAAAAAGAAAAATTTTAAATTCTGATATTTTTAGTCCGTAATATTTATTCATTTTTGACATCCTCATTAACAAATTAATTTCGAGAAATCCCTGTTGGCGATGACCGCCGCTAATGGCGGAAATAAAACATACGCCGCAACATCTTTCAGCCGATGAATGGCAAATTCCGTTCGCTCCAGAACCCTTCTCTTTACCCCACAACCCCCAAAACCCTTCCCCTTTTCATCTCTTTCTCCTTCTTCTTCTTCTTCTTCTATAGACGTTATGAACACTTCTCATTATTATAGCAAAAAACCAGATTTATCGTTATCTGCCAATATAAAGAACAAAGCCCTTCACTTCCTCAACTGCTGTAAAACCTCAACTCACCTCTTTCAAATCCAAGCCCACTTAATAACCTCGGGTCTTTTCCAAGACCCATCTTATTCCGGTCGTCTTTTGAAACTCTCCACAAATTTATGTAATGATTTGTATTTCACATTATCGATTTTTAAGTGTATTGATTTCCCCGATGCGTTTTGCGTCAATACTGTTATAAAGAACTATTCTTGCAGTAACTACTATAGAAAAGCTGTGTTATTTTATATTGAAATGCTAAGATACAAAAACTTTTTGCCTAACAGTTTTACTTTCCCACCATTAATCAGTGCTTGTACTAAATTGAATTGTTTGAGTTTGGGGCAAATGTGTCATGGGCAGGCTTTGAAATATGGGGTGGAGAATGTTTTGCCGGTGCAGAACACTTTGATTCATTTTTACGCTTGTTGTGGGCTTATGGATGTTGCACAGAAAGTGTTTGGTGAAATGCTGATAAGGGATTTGGTTACATGGAACACTATTATTGATGGTTTTGCCAAGGGGGGTGAAATGGATTTAGCACATAAGTTGTTTGATGCAATGCCTAGGAGAAATGTGGTTTCTTGGAATATAATGATATCGGGATATTTGAATTTTAGGAGCCCAGGGAATGCATTGAAGTTGTTTAGAGAAATGACGGGAATAGGATTTGAAATCAATGATACTGCTGCAGTGAATGTAATTGCAGCTTGTGGTAGGTCTAATAGATTAAGGGAAGGAAGATCAGTTCATGCGTTTCTTCTTAAAAGGTTACCCAATTTGAGTTTGATTGTAGATACTGCCATGGTCGATATGTATGGTAAATGTGGGAAGGTGGATCTTGCTCAGGTAATATTTGATAGGATGCCGAACAAGAACTTAGTTTCTTGGAATACAATGATTTTGGGGCACTGCATTCACGCAAATCCAGTTGATGGGCTTAGTTTATTTGCAGAAATGGTGGGTAAATGTAGGCAAAAAGATGACTCAGCCGTAAATTTTGGCAAGAATGTAAAGATAGGTGAAGAACATTTGATTATCCCCGATGAATTCACCTTTATTGGTGTCTTATGTGCTTGTGCCCGCAAAGGAATGCTGACAGAGGGAAGAAACTACTTCTCCCAAATGATTAATGTGTTTCATGTGAAACCGAATTTCGCTCATTATTGGTGCATGGCTAATCTATTGGCTAAGTTTGGTCTAATGCAAGAGGCTGTGGATATATTAAAAAACATCCCAACTGATGAAGATATGTCTCGAGAATCCTCATTATGGGCAGGAATTCTTGGTTCATGTCGTTTCCAAGGAGATGTGATCTTAGGGGAACAAATTGCTAAAGAATTGATTGAGCAAGATCCTCACAATTTTTCCTATTACAATTTACTTGTTAATTTTTACTCGGTAGCAGGTAGATGGGAAGAAGTTGCCAGAACAAAGGATATGATGAAGCAAAGAGGAATTAAAAGAGTGCCTTGTAGCAATCTAAAGGACTTGAAAGAAATAGTTCATAATGTCGATGTGGGATGTAAATTGTCTAAGGACTCACAAATGATGTTGAGGTGAATGTTCTATAATGATTACCAATTGTCATTATTGTCTTGGCCTTTCGAATATGTTGGGAAAGATGAGACGTGAACTTTTCAAAGGAGAACAGATGTTATGCTTTAAAGAATTGATACTCTCCATTGAGGTTCTTGGATGAGATTGATGCACTTGTAAAGAAAGATGAAAGAAGCCAAGAGTCAAGCACTTGGTACGGTATGCTCGATAATGTTGGAGATTCTGTAAACTGATTTAGTTAAAGACCAAGTCTACATCAAACTTGCCATGCCACTCCCACAACTGATGGTAAGCTGGATTTCGCGACAAGTATGAATACTCCTGAATGTGATCCTTTCTGTTTACTGAATTGCTTTCGGTTAATTTGGTTTCAAACTTCAATTATCTGTAGTATTAAAGGTTCAAGTAAAAGTTGATTATGGACAGAAGAAACATGATAAATAGGATTATTTGACTCTTGGCACTAATCACTTTTAGGATTTCTCAATAATTATTTTTTGGTCTCCCATGGGTTTGATCTCTTTCGAGGCGGGTCGGACACATTAAGTGAGTACCTCTCCCAACAGGAATTCGAACATGAGTCCGCTACTTTGTAGTGACTAGTCACTTCCACTAGACCAATCACCTGTTGATGGATTTCTCAATCATGTTTATCTCTCTGTCCATTTGCAATGAGGATCTGATTGTCACTATTAGGATTCAGCATCAAATATATTTCTTTCTGCAATGAACTTATCGTGCTTACAAGAAGTATTTCATTCATCTCTTTGCATTTATGTAGATGCAGAACAAATGGTTATAAAGTGGAATCAATGAGTTTGTTGAATCTACAAAGCCATCTTCATTCATGTGTGTCAGACATACAAACACCAGAAGTTTGAAAGCGGAAATGGAAAAAATCGAACATTGCCCTTTGAACACCCAATTCTCACGTGGTTTAGCCCTTCCAACAATTTGACCAAATATGTTGGCTTAGACAAGAACAGACACTCTTAGTCACAACAGTTTGTTCCTGATATTTTTTTTAAATCATCAAGTCGAGTTTCAATTGAATGCTAAATACTTTGTGTCTTGTTTCGTATATTGAGTCTAGCTTCGACAAACTTTACTCAATAAAGTTGAGTCAAAGTAACTTGGTTTGATTTTAAGTCTTATATCATCGTTCAAGCTGAGCTCCTGAAGAACTTCTTCTGCAAAATGTAATCTGCATCCAACAGTACTGAAATCAAAAACCATCTTGTATGTTTTCTTTTTAAAGCTTTCAGATCCTTCAATAAAATTAAAAAATATATATACATAAATATTTCTAAAAAGATAGAAAAGATTTAACTTAAGAAAGGAACGATTAGTCCCCTAAAGGTACATAATTTGCTATATCTTCATGTGCTGATTATAGAAGAGATCCAAGATATGCAAGAACAAATATCAACTTAGGGCTGACTGTTTTACTTTCTCCATGTGATTCTCACAAATATTCATGATTCAACTCTTTCCTTTCTTACGATTTCTTAGAGCAAACACGTGACAATTTATTTTCTCGAATTTTTTAAATGATAAAAAAGAAAAATGAAACATTAGGCACGTTAAGAAATTCGAAAACTTCTTGCATAGATCTTATGATTATAAATGCATTACATCTGCAAGATATATTAGAAGAATATGTCGCGCTTTTGGTCCTCTTTATGTATTAATTTTTGCACTTTCGTCCTTCATAAATTTTTTTGTAGCAAATTGATCCCTCTTATCAATGTAGTATATCACATTCGTCCTTCTTAATTTTTTTGTATCAAAGTCGTTCCACTTAGCAATGTAGTGTAAGACATTAGTCCCTCTTAAATATAAAATACATCACTTAAATTCAAAATATATTTTAAAGTGGGTGAAAGTTGATGTATTTAGTATTTAAGAGGGACTAATGTGTTACACTATATTGATAAGGGTTTCTACAAAAAAATTAAGAGGGAATAATATGTTATAAGAGGGACGAATGTAATACATTACATTGATAAAAGGGACTAATCTACTACAAAAAATTTAAGAGGGACAAAAATGAAAAATTTGACCCATAAAAGGAACAAAAATACTATTCAATCATATTAGAATATCTTTATCAAGATCCATGCAATAATTTTCCAAGAAATTCAAAGGACAGAGTGCCCTATAGAAACGGCAAATTATTAAACTAATTTAATACATGATGGAGACCTATATGCCAACATAAACCCACTAATGCTTACACTATCTGCAACTAATCCATGCAATAACATTGTTTCACGTCGTTATCATCAATTTGTATCATTTATTAAAGATTTAATACAAAATGAGCCATACGCACTTTTAAAATAAAGATCAAATCAAAAATCAAATCAAATTCTCTTAATAAAAAAAATTTTGAATCGCATCTAATCTATGAAAGAACAAAAAATACTTATGACTTAATTAAGAACATAATTTTACTTAGCTAGAGAAGCAAAATACAAAAATTATCCAATAATGTATATCAAGACATATACAACCTCAAATTTTCATGGAATTCTTTTCGTGAAAAACTTGTGAAAGTAAAACAATCGTAAGGAAGGAAATAGCTGAATCAAGAATATTTTTGTTGGAAAAAAATTTCATATAATATATTTGACGCATCTCGAAATGAATTAAACCATCGTAAAACAAAAACAAAAAAAATAACTTGTTTCACGCTACTACAACCGTTTTTATAAAAGGGAATGAATAACTAAAATAAATGTGATGAGACCTTAATAGTGCTCTTGAAAGAAAAAAGATAAAATAGAAGACTTGTACAATCATACTATTATGTATAACAATGATAAACTATAAATATATTATCAATATTTTATCTTTTGTATGTTTAAACATGTTTGTTTTCTATACTAGTATGAAGAAAATGTGAGGGGTTGTTTGTTTGGCATTTTTCAAAAAAAATTCATGTTTGGGAAATGTCAAACAAACATGTTTCCTTTTTTTTTAAATAAATTTTTCAAGAATCAATTTTCTCAAACTACTCTCTCAAAAATCAAACAAACAACAATTTTCAAAGAATATCTATACAAGCTCTACTCTGATTTGACATAAAATAACTTATCTTTAACACATTTATCTCACATAACAAATTTGATTTGACATAAATTCTTACGCATCTTATACCTACAACTTCACTCTTCCAAAAAAAACCTACACCTACTTTACTTCTCAAACCGCTCTCTCAAAATTCAAACAAACAACATTACGCAAATCGAGATTACTTTATGTCGACCTTTTTGGGGTTTAGTTACTTCTTGCTTCTTTTTACTTTGTTGAGAGTTTGATAAGAATTAAAAAAAAATACTCCTACTTTAGGATAACTTTATATTTATGTCCTGAAAAATAAAAAAGAATCGAAGGAGTGAATTTTTTTTGTGAGTGAATAACAAATCAACTATTTGTGTTATTTTTAATAGGCAATTTATTTCCGTGATCAACTAAAGGCAAAAGAATTCCTTATGTTTTGTAAAAGAAGTACATTGTCTCACTATTGATTTTTACATATTCGCAAGGGGTAAAATGTTCATTATGTAATATCACAAGAAGGTAAAATATCCATTTATACATAACATAGGGAGATAAATTGCCTATTTACTAATATTACAAAGAGGCAAAATAAAGTAAATATGTTGTCAATGTAATGTTAACTTAACCATTTTTCATATAAAAATAAAGTATCAATAGCATTAATGAATATGTGTACAAGGTGCCACATAGTAAATAGTTAAATTGTTTATTATTTCCTATCATATGAAAGTAAATTAGGGAGTTAAAAATCCATTAAAAGTTGAAATATCCAAAACCCATTCTTTTGGTTAGAGTGAATGGAAGGTATAATAATTTTGTATCTTAATAGCCTTCCGAGTATGGCTAAAAATGAAACCACTACACAACTTAATGTCGCCTCGAGCTCATTCAACAAAAATATCTCTGAGCTTAGATTGTTTTCTCAAACCCTTGAAATTTGATATAATTAAACTGACCAACTTTCATATTTAAAAAAATTATGGAAACGTCTAAGATATTGAATTTATAATAATTACCTCCTACAATGTTAATTTCATGGAAAAAAAATTGAATTCCAGAAATATCTCTAAGAAATTAAAAACATGACAAATCAATTTCATTCCATTTTCTTAAATCTCAATCATTATTTTCATCGATGTCTCGATCACAAACCACAAGTGAGGCAAATCAATGTCACTCCATTTTTCTCCAATTTCAACCATTATTTTCACCGATGTCACTCCATTTTTCTCCAATTTCAACCATTATTTTCACCGATTTATTCAATCTCCCTTTCTCCTCCCCCTCCCATCTCCCTTTCAATTTCATCCATTTTTTTCAACTAAGTTGCACCTGCGCCATGCTTTCTTTCAAAGACTTCAAAACATTTTTACAAGCTAGTCTTTTCGCAGTCTTCTTATCCGCCCCGGAGCACGACGCTTTGTGCATGAACCCGTTAGCTTCAACCTCTACTGTAACATAAGCAACACCCTTTTGGTTAGAAACTATAGGCTTCTTGAAAATGTAGCTCTCCTTTTGACACAATTCACTCAATTCTCTAACTGGATGAAGCCTCATTGTCTCGGGCGTGACCATAGGTTCAAGAAGAGGCCTTATACTTTCAAAAACTACATCTTTGTTATATCCAGAGTCCACAAGTATTGCCCCTGCTAAAGATTCTATAACATCCCCAAGTACCTACATTGACCATAAACCATAATTAAAATTACAGATTTAGACACTTTAGCAATACAGATAATAAAAGGTGAATCAATGTCAAAAGGGTAACAAAAGATTAAAATATAATTATATCACAATGCTTTGCCTAATTTGCAAAAACCCTCTTATGTCATTTTTACTAGCAAAAATCCCGTGTTATTATTTTATTGGCAAAAATACCTTCCCATGCCGTAATACATAGTTTACAGGAAAAATGACAATTAAAACCTCCAAAAAAGAAATGCAAAAAATCCGTATTAACCTGAAAAAAAAATATCAACAATTCCCCTATTAACTTTGAAAATTGGCAATAACCCTCGCTCGCTCAATTAAAAAATTGACAATGACCTTCTTACTGACTTATGCAGAAAGTTGAAATGGTGTTTTCTGCTAATTAGGAAAGAACACGGGGGGATTTTTGGTAATTAGGCAAAGCACATGGGGTATTTTTGCATTTAGCTCGGTAAAAAAATTTAGTGAGAATAAGATTTCACATAAAATATTGCAGCAATATAAGCTTACCTTTGGGAAAGTAGTCTCAGAATCCCAATCAAAAGTAGAGCTAGAGGATAATTCCTCAAATCTGCTAACAGTGTCGATTATCTGTCGGTGAAGTTCTGGTGACGTATGAAGAATGTGTTTATACAACCCCATCTTAATTGCAGATTGGGCATAGCAATCATTGTTAACCGACGAAGACCTTAGATCGGTTAAGAGTCCTGGAGATAAGCCAGGATATTTCCGATAAAGGTGCATTGTAATTAGATAATCTAGCGCGGCATCCCCAAGAAACTCAAGTCGCTGCATAATAAATAATATCATGAAATGAATAAATGGAAAATGAAAAATCAAATGTACAAAAAAAAAAAAAAAAAAGAAACCTGATAGCAATGTGGAATCTCGGGAAGCATGTAAGAACCATGCGTTATTGCTTCAACAAGAAGAGAAACATCCCTGAATGAATAGTTCAGCAGAGATTTCATAGATTGTACATTGACATGTAATTGTGGGTTTACTGAAAAGCCCCTCGTATAAGGTATGCTTTCAAAGACAACTTTCATGCCAAGCCATTCCATAAAGGACAACGCAGCTGATTCACCTCCGGTGCTAAGGAATGCACCAATCAATGCTTCGACTACGTCTGCTATAGTCTTACTTTTCAATTTCCGGCTGGCCCCACAATAGAACTTTTTCGATGAAATATTCTCTTTTTCTGTTACGTATTTTCCGCAATTAGCACCAGGTATGATCCACTCTTTGGGCTCAAATGGTTCATCGCGAATAAATCCCTGAAATTTAGAGCAGGTTGGATTAAGAAGAAACATAAGCTCATACAGATTTTGCAAATTTTTGACATGTTTTTCAATTTTATAATTCATTTACTATTATCATAGAAAGGGCGATAAGAAGACAGAGAACGGAAAGGGAAACCTTCTTCTTATGATTTGTCTTAACAAAAGGATTCAAAATAACAACCCAAAAATAAACCTTTCATATTACCGTAATTTCGCGTTCACATCCAAGCTTGCACAATGTGGCGTTGCAAATAATTTTCTCCCTTTTCACACTAAGGAGGCCTTCATGCTGATTTTGATATGTTTGAAAGAGCTGTTGAGTAGCAGCATATTTAAGAAAAGAATCTCCAAGGGTCTCTAGTGATTCCAAATGAATCTTCTCTTGGCAATTCTTTGTAGTAATTGCCTCCAAAACCTGAAAAATGTATACAAATAAGCAATGATCTGTTAAAATATAATTTGTTTGAACAATTCAGTATAATGATTTGTTAAGAATGTGAAAGCAAAAGAGATAGTAGAAATACATACAGCGATGGTCGGAATATGAACATTTGGCTTGATCACCATACTCTTCAAGTTGGAAGCTATTAGCAACGACTCTATCCGATGCATAATAGATGGAAGAAATGAGAAAGTATAAATGGTTGAAATCGATATAGGTGACATTATGATCTCACAAAGCTCAGGTGGCAACTCATAAGAGTTGTTACTTGGTTCTGCAATGAAAAAAGGAAAAAAAAAGTTAAAAGATGAATTCAATCTCAATCAAATCCACCTGAATTAGAAATAGTTTATGTATAAATGTGTAATATAAATAAGAGCTTATAATTCAACCTTTTGTTCTCTGACTTCTACATCTCTGAAGGTAATTATGCACTGTAAATATGCGTTTCCCGTACACAAGAGCTTGTTTTTCGAATTTCAAATTAATTCCATGTCTGCAAATAAAATTAATTTGTTCAATAAAGCTTTCACTTCACATGTCATAGACTAATATCTAAACTAAAGCCCAATATACACACCTTTGTTTATAATACTTTTTGTAAGTAATAGATTCTCCATTATTGAGCTCAAGAAATGTATTACCATCGAAACCATCCACATTGCCTTTTATGCAATATAGAAAACCATTATGTGGAGTACACACTAACGAGTTTTCTAACATGCAACAACACATCAAACCATTCTTTGTGTGCACATAATGCCCATAACCTCTACTCGGGAAACAATCCTTGTGTTCATCCAATGAAGCATTACTCGTGTATAGAATAGAACGGATGCATTTCCAATCAATAAATATATTTTGATTAATGCGTAGAGATGGGAGAAGAAGATAGTCAAAAACTAGAGAACCATTTCTCTTAGATAATTCTAAGAGGTCTTCATTAAGCTTATTAAAATTATGGTCAATAAGAGCCCTGAAAAGGGTAATTTGGAATCTCCGACTTAGAACAACCTGCAATTACAAGTTCAAATGAGCTATTCAAATGGCAGAAAATTTTAACATAATATTTTCAATAAGATATCAAACGTTGAAACCTTACCTGATCGGAAGTCAACTCATGCTGTCCAATATATTTTAACCCTACAAGTATATTTCCCCTATCAGCATCTAAAGCGAGGTCTAACATTTCGCTATCAATATCTAGCCTTTCATGAACGGCCAGAAGAACATTTTGAAGCTTTACATCATACTGAAAGTTCGCCTCTAATTTTACTAAATAGAAGTGGTAAAGTTCAGCAGAAGACCCCTTGCTGCAAGAGCTAACCAATTCTGGTGGGAAATATTTAGTATGGTCATCCAAATAAGGCTCGTTTCCTGTTAATTCAATCACTTATCATGTTAATCTCAATCAAGCGGGATAATTAAAAAAAATCCCAAATTACCAAGCAAATCCAACCAAAAAAAAAGGTAGATGGAAATACCAAAATTTTGCACTTCTGCCTCTTCTTCTACAATATCTGGCACAAGATTGTCAGTCAAGGCACCAACTTGGTGAAGTTTCTTGCAAGCTTCCAAGCATGCAAGTTGCTTCAGTATTTTGGTGTTGCCCTGAACAATAATACTTTGGATTGGGGAGCTATTGGGAAGTAGTAGTGTACAAATTTCACGATCTTTATCAATTGTACACCGAGGATAAGGTTTAAAGTACCTACAAGTCAAGAACAATAAAAAAAACTTAAGCTTTTTATTTCCCTTTTCTTTTCCTTATACTGCAAAAACTCACAAAATTTCATAAACGAACCCGTCAGAAGGTAGCCGAGAACAGTAGAAGTAAAGCAAATTTACGCTAGAACTTAAAGTCACAAGGGCTCCTGTGCTTTCAACTTGATACCATGGCTCACCATACATTTCATTATCAAGCGGTTTACAAGGAAGATTAGCGTGGCTCAAACACTCCCTTCGCATAAGACTTCCACTAGACAAATAATTCTCAACCCGAGCAAGGCCAGATGTATCACCGCTATAATATGCAACAAAAAGAACAGGTATTTTGACTTCTACAAATTAATCCTCTATTTATTAAAATGAAACAAAAAAAAGGGAATTCTGTCAGTTACAAGTTTTACCAACCAAAAGAAGAAGTTTGAGGATGTTATGAAGGAGTTCAAAACAAATCATAAAAAAATTGCAACCTTCAGAACTGCATATTATTTTGGGACCTTATGGGGATTGTTTTTCTTATTTTAATTTTCAAAATCAGTGTAGTACCTTTTCACCATTAATATAAATTCAGAGTTCTGCATACGAGCACGACCACGGGACTGAATAAAGCTACATATGGTGGCAGAGGGATCAAATCTTATTACAAGGTTGCAGCTTTGAACATCTAAACCCTCTTCAAGCATGGAGGTTGAGACAATTATATTAACCTGCAAATATAATGTGGACTTTAGCTATAAATCAAACACGAGAGGTTACACAATCGACCAAGAATTACCACTTAAAAGTTAAAACAATACATAACAAATAATAAAGTCACACCATGCCCTTGCGGAACTCATCAACTATCGCATTTTGTTCTTTGCGACTCTGAGACTGCAAACGGGAACTGTTCCCTGCAGTATATCCTGTCCTCCAACCAGTAAATTCTGGAAGCAACTCATTCAATAAGCTGCTGATAGCAATAGCCGTGACTATTCTCTCGACAAAGACTATGCACCTTAACTCCTTCACATTTCTGAACAAATATCATGGCAAAATATTAAAAAAATGAATATCCATATGACAAATGTTGCATTAAACCAATTCCGAATAAATGCTCTTACATCCAAGGATGGACCCACATTTCTTATAGTATAGAAGAGGGGACAGTTTCAAAGTTTTGCAAGGGGCAAGTATACCATTTTCATGTTTTATGCATAAATAATAGTACATATATATAAGTTCTTTTTTTTTTTTGGGGGGGGGGTGGGGGGTGGGGAGGCTACAACCCACCATCCGCTCGAATGCCATTACCAACATCAAACATTTCAATATAACGTAACTATTCCCATAATAAGCCATATGTATCAAACTATGTCCTATATTTCAAAATTTACATCAATTCCAGGACACACCAATCCCACCCGCATAAATAAATAAATTAGGTATGTCAAATCTAAAAAGGATACATGGAATTTTTCAAAATAACTTTGAGAATCCTTACCATATGTCCCTATTATATCTGACAAAAGCATAATCACACAATGACTTTAAATAATTATTCAATAACAAGGCCTTGCCTTAATAACTCCATATCTAAGTATTATAAAAATAATGATCCTATAACTGACACGAAGTGTAGCATGCAAAATTTTCCATTGCTTTTTACCTATTGTTACATAATAATCACGCAATCTAATAACAATCCATAAAGAAACATTGTGAATACTACATAATTATGAGTTTAATAAAATATCAGTAGACCTGTACTCAAGTAGAGTATCAACAAGACACATGACTTTTGATGAAAGATATCCAGCAGTCATATTGGTTTTTAAATGATGGCGCATTAACCTCTCTGGACCTGCAAGATCAGAAAGAAAATGATTGAACAATCCAAATTGAAAACATAAGTTTTTTTTTATAAATTGAGAATATAAATTACCCTCACTAAATTGAAAGAGAAAAGTACCAGATGGCATGGATGAAGAGAAGACCTTAGCCGCATCTAAACTGAAAGATCTAACAACCCTTTCACCAGATACATCCATCTTACCCCATGAAAATATGTCGTCTTCTTCACGAGAGTAAACCTCTGCTGCCTATTCACAAAAAAATAATGTCAAATTTCAAGTTTAATTGAATGAAATTTGAATGCATTTCCAAAATTATTACCTTCATAGCTAACCAAATTCCCAGCTCACTTAAACAAAACATTAAGATATTGAAAAGTTTGTCTAGCCTTTTGTTTGCAGATTGCTCCACAGATACTGATATAGTCGAACTGCTGATAGAAATTTTATGCTGATGAAAGTATCTACACAGTCAGTACCTTTCAGATATAAAAAACTAACAAGAAAATGGTAATTTTGGCTAATAATTCGAGTCTAAGTAAATGATTAACTCAATGACTTCAAAGCCATAGAGTAGGAAAAAGTTTTGACTACCATTAGCTACAAGATATACGTACCTTAGCAACCAACTTGATCAAATAATCTTCAAGACATTTAAATGTCTCATTTGGGACATCCTCGTGGTGGTAAATTTTCACTTTTGGTGTAGAAAATGAAATGTACTGAGCTAAAACAGAATCCGATTCACATGTGTAGACCTTCAATCATAAGAAAAACATATATTAGGACCACTGTGAATGAGAATGTCATAATATTTAAATCAAACTTTTACCACAACATGATGAAGGTAAAATCTTTAGAAAGCAAACATCATAACTATTTAGCAAAGTCAAAGGGTAATTTGCAAGGCTACTAAACTTGAACTTGTGAACCTTGGTTAAAAGAGTGCATTACTTAACACAATAAATGCAATAACATGCATACAAGGCATTGATTATATTCTTTATTTAAGGACAGATGACTTTTATGAATTAAAAGTATCGGGGAACAGTACAGAAACCTTTGAATTCATTAGATTCTCAAGATCGCTAATCTGTTTCCAATAGGCTGCTGATGAATTTGAAGCTGTATAGAAGATAAAACATTATTTTCTGGTAAAGACAGTAAGCATAAAACATAAGAGAAAATGTCACAGTTTTTCTATCTGTTAAATTATTCCAACCTTTAGCCTTTATTGGGGAAGCAGTCATCCCAAATATTCTGGGAAGCGGTATTTTGTTTAATGCTAGCTGACGATGATATATTTCCTACAGTTTAGGCAAGCATTTAAAATTTCAATGAAACCACAAAATTGTCTTGGGTATATCAATTCAGAAACAAATAAATAATTTACCGTCATGATGCAAGCATATGGATGTCTGCCTCTTGCATTATGACATTCATCAAATATAAGAACTTTAATCTGGTCTAGCCTAATATACATGCGCCTCAAGGCATCCAGCAAGATCTGGGGTGTCATGACAAGCACCTGCAACAAAAATTATATTTTCTTAGGTATGATGACAATTTGCGACATAAAAGAAATGAACGAGAAAAATCAGCATTTTCTTCATATTTGAGTGTAATATTTCTATAAACAAAATGCATTGTACATACAGGGGTTCTCTTAAAAGAATGAATATATAACATTCAATCAACTTAAACCAAAAGGGCTTATCAATAGTGATTCAACCGTTTGCCAAACTCGCCATTAATGTTTTGAATAAACCAAAACAAAGAAGACAATGTCAATCACACCTCATGCTCATTCTTCTCTCGCTCCCATGTGGCAGCATCCCAGAAGTCAACACCCAACTCGCCATAATACATGCCAACTTTAAAGTCAGTGTGCATTGCCACAGCTTCACCTTGCTGATTAGAATCAAAATCACAAACTTCAAGCTCAGAAATTTTAATCTTATTTTGATGCAAATTGAATCCAAATTAAAATATATCACTTACTTGGGTGACCAAGACAACGGTCGGGACCAAAAAAACAGCAATGTATGGAGATGGGTTTCGGAGGAGGTGAGCATTGCTCTTGAGGAGCATGATTGCAATAAGAGTCTTCCCAGTACCAGTTTCAAAGAAAACTATTGTGTTCTGTTTTAGTGCTTTCTCCAAAGCTTCCAATTGATAACTAAAATAAAAAAGAAAAGAAACATTTATACAACAATAATTTGAGTATCAGTCTTCTTGGTATAAATTTATACAAAGAAAGCAATTTTCTCACTGAAGAAAAACCAATTTTTTTAATTCCAATTGGATTAAATTGAACAGTGTAAGAATATAAATCAAAAACCTTTTCAAACCAAATATCTAGTTAAGAACATAATTCTATTGAATCTAACTCCTAGATTTAGAAAAAATAAGAAAGATTTGTTACCTTCTTGGATAATGGATAGGATCGGTTACGAGTTCCTTGTTTCCTCCGTCAATAATCATATTAACTCTCTCCATTGATGTCTCCTTTCTTTCTAAACCCAAATCTTAGAATTTCGCCTTTATTTGATATCAGTGTTGCCTAAAAATTATTTTGGAAAATGTAGTTTAATATAATTTGCAACGTTAATTTCAGAATCGATACACCATTACTTTAATTCCATCCCATCGACTTATCGAAAAAATGAAGCAGCCGCCATTTAAAGATTTACAAGTGGAAAGTATCCTAACAAAGTAATTGCAAATATCTAATCGATAACGACAAACACCAATGCCCTTTGCGAGGTTTACTAGAATTTCCATTTAAATCACATAAACAAATGGAAACTACATTGTAATAGAACATAATTCAGGAACTTAACTTCAGAACTTTATGAGATTAATATACCATAACTGATTAACTTGACTCTAGCAAAGATGCAAAATTCAATATTCATATAACCTTTCAATTCTTTGAAAGGTTTGCAATTCTTTGACTATTTTTTATGTAATAAACTGTGTATTTACAGCTCGGACCAAAGAGTGCATTGGATATATGTCCTCCCCCTGTGATGTATCCAGTAGGATTCGAATCTCGAGTTTTGCCTTTAGGGGCCAGTACCACTTGGCCCAACCACCTTGGGTGAAAATTTTGCAATGCTAGTTACTATATTTCCTTCAAAGAAAGAACAAAAAACAATAATGTAGAGAACATTTTTTTCTTTTTTCTTGAAAATATGTACAGAACAATTCGAAAGGCAAGAATAAAGCAACATCAGCATTCAGAATCCAAAAAATCACATATCAAAAACAAAATTTCTCTTCAAAATAACACAAACAGTCATAAGAGTTAGAAACAAAAATTAGAAAGTGGGCTCCAAGATGTCTTGACTAAATTAAACCAAAGCAAGTACCAAACTAGTTAACTGAAAATACAATCCATATGTATGCACATGAGCAAACAAGTAATCATTCAAATTCGGCATATAATTTCAAACTTTAAAGCATCTATGTTACTTAAAAATATAAACTTTGTATGCGGAAAACAAGTAAATCATCCAAAATGGGCTTAAAAAGTTTCATACCTTAAAAAAAAATTGATCAACCACCACTGTATTTATCTGTATGTATGCAAACCAACAATGAAAGAGGTATAAATATATATAAATGAAGAGGGAAAAGAATATTTTCTCCAATGACCGAAAGAAAAAGGAAAAGGGGAAAAGGAGGAAATTTGAAAGAACTTTCCAGGAAAAAATGGGAGAAGAAGAGTTGAGAGTAGAAAGGGTTTAGAGTTCCCGAATTCATTGCAACTGACAATGATCCCAAAAAATGATTTGATTTCCAAATCACAAAAAACACTAGCACAAAATACGAAGAATCATTCTGGGGTCGGTTGAACTTTCCCTTTTTTTCTTTTTTTTTGGAGAGAGATGAAGTTTGTGTAGTCTTTTCACAATTGAAATGACCATTTTTGTTTTTCTTTTCCAAAATTGAGAGTAATTGTGTAATAAGTACTATGGAGAATATTATTTTGTAAATTAACAAAAAAACAGAAGTATTGTATTTATTCTAGCCTTCTAGGTATTTGTACTTCTTAGAATAATTTAAAATAAATTCACTGTATTTATTTATATATATATTTTATTAGGATTTTTGGTAAGTTAATTTCATGTAATATGTTTAATGAACAATTTTCTTATCTGTGAAATAAAATAATGATCAATTTACCTTCTTGTTGGTGGAGTTGTTATACAAACTCTATAATACGACTAAGACTTCATTTTCATGTAAAAAATTACCAGTTTGACCTTATCATTGACAATATATTTACCTTACTTTATCACTATGAAATGAGTAAATAAGTAATATACCTATTCGTCATATGCGTAAATGAGCACTTTAACTTCCTATGATGTTGTATAATGGGCATTTTACCCCCTTGTAACAATGTAAAAATCAAGAGAAATACAATGTACTTCTTTCATGAAAATATAAGGAGGTATTTTGCCATTTAGTTACCACATAAAGTCAAAATGTCTATTTATATTCACAGTAAAAATATAAAATCAGAAGGGAGATAATATACTTCTTTTATAAAAATACAAGAAGGTATTTTGCCATATAATTACCACATAAAATTAAACTGTCTATTTACAATATCACATAGAATATATTTACTATTGACTCTATTTATTATAATATTGAAAATTTGAGATTACGTTTGATTACTTTTACTTTAGCGAAATAATATTATTAAATAAAAATTATTATATTCGAATGTATTCAATCATTATCAAAATATAAAGTTATTCAATTATTAATAATATTGACCTAGAGAAATACTTATATTAGTGGTCTTCAACTCATTACATTTTAATATTGATTCAACTTTTCTCTGTCCGTACAACTTTATCGACGTGATTGATAACTTAGCTTTTGTCTGCTTTCAGTTGGCTTGATTATAGAGGCTTGAAGTGTACTCTTTTAGTTTAACTAGAAAAGTGCACGTACGTTGTACGTGTCTAGTTTTAATTTCATATGTATTTTTCATAAATTAGAGTAATATTAGCTATTTTTATGTCATAGAGTATCATATATTTATAAAAGGTCAATTTATTCTTTAAGAAATTTATTTTTATTAATTATTATTGGTTTATAAAAAAATAATTTCTTTGAATAGTTGTAATAAAATAAAAAATAAGGACTGATTTAGTCATTAAATCTTATAAAATTGATTCTAAAATAAGATTATAAGAACATTATTTAGCTCATTCCATCATTGTAGTTTTCATGGCAAGTTTATCCATTATTCACCGATGTCACACGTTTCATCCGTTTCTTCATAAATTTCACCAGTTTTTACCAATTTCTCCTGAATTTTCATCGATTCATATGTTTTCACTGTTTAAATTTTTTTTAATCAAAATTTTCACTTTTTAATCGATTATAACATGTTTCATTGTTTTTTCATGTTTCGTGGATTTTTTTTTTCAATTTAAACTATTTTCTTCCCATTTCACCTTATTTTGTCGGTTAAAGTTTAACTCGTTTCCACCTATTTCACTGATTTCACATAGTACTCACCTAAATTTTTCATTGGTTAAATATATATATATATATATATATATATATTTTGATAAATATGGTTAAATATATTTTCACTGACTTCAAGTTTTTGACTGATTTTATCCGATTCTTCAGAAATTTCACCCAAACTTTAATCGATTCATATGTTCTCACTGCTTAAACTTTTTTTGCCGATTTATTTTATTTTAGAAACTTTTTTTTTATCGGTTATAATATTTTTCATTGTTTTTGTTTTTTGTTGATTTCTTTCGTTTTTTTCTTCAGTTTAAACTATATTTCTACCAATTTCACCAATTAAACTCTTTTTTTAACCGATTTCACTCGTTTTTACCATTTTAACCCGTTTTACCTATTTTTCATGTTTTTAAACTAATTTTCATGTTATTCACATGAATTTTTCATTGATTAAATATGTTCGTACCAACTTTCCGTTTTTGACTGATTTTAACCTTTTTTCACCAGCTTTACCCAATTTGACTGGATTTCACCCGTTTCATCATTTTTCTTAGAAATTTCATTCGAATTAATTTTCATCGATTTTATATTTTTTGACCCGTTTATTTTAACCGATTTTACCCGTTTTCATCTATTTTTCATAAATTTTATCCAATTTTTTTTATCGATTTCAAATGTATTTAATTTCACTTCCATTTTTTTCACCGGTTTAAAGTGTACATACATTATACGTGTTTATTTAATTTCAGTTGTATTTTGTTGTAAATCAGAGTAACATTAATTCCATTATGTCATAAAATATCACATTAATGAATGTTATTCAATTTATTGATTTCATCCGTTTCTTCATAAATTTCACCAGTTTTTACCAATTTCTCCTGAATTTTCATCGATTCATATGTTTTCACTGTTTAAATTTTTTTTAATCAAAATTTTCACTTTTTAATCGATTATAACATGTTTCATTGTTTTTTCATGTTTCGTGGATTTTTTTTTTTCAATTTAAACTATTTTCTTCCCATTTCACCTTATTTTTGTCGGTTAAAGTTTAACTCGTTTCCACCTATTTCACTGATTTCACATAGTACTCACCTAAATTTTTCATTGGTTAAATATATATATATATATATATATATATATATATATATATATATTTTGATAAATATGGTTAAATATATTTTCACTGACTTCAAGTTTTTGACTGATTTTATCCGATTCTTCAGAAATTTCACCCAAACTTTAATCGATTCATATGTTCTCACTGCTTAAACTTTTTTGCCGATTTATTTTATTTTAGAAACTTTTTTTTATCGGTTATAATATTTTTCATTGTTTTTGTTTTTTGTCGATTTCTTTCGTTTTTTTCTTCAGTTTAAACTATATTTCTACCAATTTCACCAATTAAACTCTTTTTTTAACCGATTTCACTCGTTTTTACCATTTTAACCCGTTTTACCTATTTTTCATGTTTTTAAACTAATTTCACATGTTATTCACCTGAATTTTTCATTGATTAAATATGTTCGTACCAACTTTCCGTTTTTGACTGATTTTAACCTTTTTTCACCAGCTTTACCCAATTTGATTGGATTTCACCCGTTTCATCATTTTTCTTAGAAATTTCATTCGAATTAATTTTCATCGATTTTATATTTTTTGACCCGTTTATTTTAACCGATTTTACCCGTTTTCATCTATTTTTCATAAATTTTATCCAATTTTTTTATCGATTTCAAATGTATTTAATTTCACTTCCATTTTTTTCACCGGTTTAAAGTGTACATACATTATACGTGTTTATTTAATTTCAGTTGTATTTTGTTGTAAATCATAGTAACATTAATTCCATTATGTCATAAAATATCACATTAATGAATGTTATTCAATTTATTGATTTCATCATGTGTATTTTCATCGATTTCTTTAATTTTTTCGATTTAAACCATTTTTCTAATGGTTTGACATTGTTTTTGTTGGTTGAACTTTCTTCATTTTATTGACATGGTTTGACATTTTATCAATTTTCACATGTTTTCACTCAATTATTTCACCTGTATTTACCGAATTTTCAACTCATTTTAAGTGTATCTCAAATTATTTCACTTACCTTATCATTTGGTTTTAATGTTAGTGCCTGTCTCGTGATGATACTCCGTTATTTGTCCGTCATATGTCAAAGAGTTGGTGATGAGTAATGCTATTAATTGTAACTTGAGTGACTATATATATTATTTCTGAAAGTTGAGTGACTATTGTGTGTTTAGAGGTGACTAAATATACATTTTTTCCGCTAATTTGAATATACCTTTTTTTTTTTCCTTTCATATTCATGGTGCTTGGTTAGAAAGAAAGGAAGTCACAAATTTTCTTAAAATATTTTCTTACCAACTTTTTGATGAAAAAATTTAAGGAAAATTCATGTCTAATTACATTTTATTAATATACTTAACAATTTGAATAAGGGCATTTTTGTCTTCACAAAAAAAGAAAAAAACTTAAAACATTCATACTTTTAGTAGTAAGTATAGATATAGATTACTATACATAAAATTATAGAGTTAGTTTGATTTATGTATAGTAATTATAAGTTAAGTATATGTATTTCATTTGATTTTTATAGATGTTTGCATTTTGGAGCAAAACACAAAAACATATTTTATGTTTGGGTAAACACCACATTTGGTCCCTCTTATCATTAACTTTTTATAGAGTGGTCCCTCTTATATTTTTTTTTTTCAGTTTAGTCCCTACTATGTATTATTTGTTTCACTTTAGACCTTTTTAGGTGTTCCAAGGCGGTTCCGATAACATGTAATATGCTCATAGGGCAATTTCGTCATTTCAAGTAAACTGACATGAATATTTTCGTCTTTCTAAACTAAAGTTTTCTCTCAAAATCTTCTTCAAACACCAAAATTGCTCACCAATTAAACATTATCTCAAATGGTCTCAATAGCGAATGGACGAAAATGCCCTAAAAAATGTTCATATGCATGTCACGTGTTATCAGAACCACCTAATAAGGACTAAAGTGAAACACATAATTCATAGTAGGGAATAAAGTGAAATAAATAATTTATAGTAGGGATTAAAGTGGAAAAAAAATATAAGAGAGACCACTCTGTAAAAAGTTAATAATAAGAGGAACCAAAAGTGATAATTACCCTTTATGTTTTGTCTAACTTTCAAAAAAAATTATAGAGATCTTTGCACATCACCCTTAGAAAAATTCCATTTTCGTACTTTCCCCTTTATGATTGAAGAACATGACAGTACCCTCTAAAAGTTGATAAGTGAGTGCACTTTACCCCCTGTTTAATAATTTGTTGGATTTCAAAGGTTAAAAATGTAAACTTTGGGTTTAGTGCAATAATTTCAAAGCACATTTTCATAGAACTCTTTACCTTGATATCACATCGTAATCTAATTTTAGACTTACACCAAATTTTTTATTTCACTTGTTTTACTTTGAAACTTCTTTGATTTGATTAAAACATTTTTAGTATAGAGATGATTTATTTATAAATAAATAAATAATAAGGACTAATGAAAATTTCGTTCAAAAAACTCTAAATTTGAATTTTCATACAAGAATATAACTAATTATTTTTTACTCCTTATTTTTTATTTTTTCAAATTGCAAGTCACATTTTGATATTTTAAAATTTTGTGCACTTAACCCCTTAAAAGTTTTTGTTATTGCACAAAACCCCCTGAGTGGCGTACTGTCACATTTTTTCAATTATAGGGGGTAAAGTGCGAAAATGAAACTCTTATGGGGGATGACGTGCAAAAATCCAAAAATTATATGTTATTTTAACTCTAATCTAAGAAAATCTCATATCTTTGGTTTCAATTACCACACTCAATTCAAATAGAATTTTACTTTTGACTTTTGACGGAATGATAAAATTATCCCTATGTGTTCGTTTTTTTAGCAAAAGACAAAAACACCCTTTATGCTTTGTCTAACTTTAAAAAACCCCCATGTATTATTTTAACGCCCAAAAAACTCCCATGTATCTCGTTTAATTAGCACACTCGACCCAAATAAAATTTAATATTTGACTTTTGGCGGATTAACAATACCACCCCTATGTTTTTATTTTTTTTTTAAATTTATTAATTCTTTTTGAAAACTTAAGTATATATTATTTAGGCCGAGTGTGATATCTATAACCAAACACAAAGAGATTTTGGGTATTTACAATGACAAAGGGTGATTTTTTGGAAGTTAGACAAAACATGGGAGTGTTTATGTCTTTCGATGTCATGGGTAAAATTGTCATATGAAAAGCAAAATGTGAACAAATACTTGTAATTTTCGCATTTGAAACACACGCTTTTTTCTGGAGTTGTATTTGTCACTTATTTGTGATCACGGGAGGTTTATGGGATTCAAAATAATACATGAGGTTTTTTGAGAATTAGACAAAGCATAGGGGGTGTTTTTGTCTTTCGCTCTATATTTATTAAATTTATTTATTTATTTTAAAATTTAAGTATATACTACTTGAGTCGAGTATGAAATTTAAACCAAACTCTGGGGGTTTTTTGAGATTTAAACTAAAAAATGAGGTTTTTTGGGAGTTAGACGTACAAAACATATGGGGTGTTTTTATCTTTCGATGTCAAGAGTAAAATTGTCGTATCAAAAGCAAAATATGAACAAATACTTATAACTTTTCGCGTTTGAATCACACTCTCATTTCATGGAATGTATTTAACACTTACTTAAGATCACATGGAGAGTTTTGAGAATTAAAATAATACAATTTTTTTTTTAAGTATAACGGTATTTTTATCTTTCGCTCTTGCATTTTGTTAAACATGTCAGGCAACTATAAATTGAGTCAAATTAGTATACTTATGGTTATTAATTTATTTGTGGGTTATTGATATAGACAGAGTAAATATGTCCCTATTTCCTATTTTGCCTAGCACAAGTTAACTGTTTTTGATTTTTTTAAAACATGACATAATTTTTGCCTCTTATATACGGAATTTTAATCATGTCTTTTCTTTTGTAGAGCACGACAAACCTAGATTTCTAAAAATATCTCTATGATTATTTCATATATTGAGTTTCCATACAAAGTTGACAGTATTCCTTCTCTATTTTTCATCAAGATCAACTAGACTTTTTTAAATTTATTTTTCTATAAAAATGTTAAAAAAAATACAATATATATATATATATATAGAAAAACAAAGGTTCTCATATTACTATAGCTCCATACTTTTGTCTATTGCACCACGATACAATGTAAAATTTAGAAAATTAATAGATAAAACATTAGAGCAAAATTTTCATGTTTTAATCGAAATATTTGAGGTTCTTAAAAAAAAAAAAAAAAAAAAACCTTAAATAATTGAATTAAGCCTTAACTAAAAACATGACAAATTTGGTGATTTATGTTACAACAAGAAAACCAAATATCGACTAATTTAGTTCTATTTGGCGTTTCCCGATTTTTTTCGTATTTGGAAAATGCCAAACTAACATATTTTCTAAATTCTGAAATAAACTTTTCATCCATTAATTTTCTTAAACTACTCTCTAAAAAGTCAAACAAACAACAATTTTCTTACTTTTTCTTATTAAATTTTTTTGGATTTCCCAAGGGCTTAATCCCTTTCGAGGCGCGTCAGACACATAAAGTGGGAACCTCTCCCAACAGGGATTCGAACATGAGTTCGTTAATTTGTAATGACTAATCTCTTCCACTAGACCAATCACCTGTTGGTACAATTTTCTTATCTCTAAATAAAATATATACAAACTCTATTTTGATTTAACAAAAAATAATATATCTCTTACACAATTTATCTCACATAAAAAATATGATTTGACTTAAATCTTATACGTCTTTTTATTTTTAGAAAATATAGACTTACTTTATTTCTTAAATTACTCTCTCAAAACTTAAACAAATAATATTAGGTAAATCGATATTATTTCACAAAATTATTTTCTCAAAGACAAACAAGCAAACCCAAAATCCCCAAATTCTAATGGAATAAATATTTAAATAAATAGTAATCATACTCGGTTTGAGCATTGAAATTCAATATCCTGTACTGATGAGGAATGTAACTTTACTTTATTGGAGACATCATATGTCCCATCAAACATTTACCCCATGCTGAGGTATTCAATTACTGTAGTTTGGTACTTGGAGGCTAAGCAACTCTAGCGAACACGTGTCGATCTTATGTAGTGAGAAAATTAACTTTCAATAGTGCGTGAATCTTGAATTTTTATTCTAACTAAGTTTTCCATTATTTATTTTTAATTATTATCAAAATTCTTGATATAGCATGATTCTCAGTGGCGGAGCTAGACAATATTTGTTGGGTGGGCGGTTTTTTTTATTTTTTTTTTACCGTCAACATGATATTTTTTTGATGTTTGAAAATAAAACGATAAAAACTAACTTAGAATAAAATAACACTATTACTTATCTAATAAAAGGTAAAAAAATATGCTAGTATTTTTTTTAAGAGTCCATTCAACAAATGATTCAAGAAATTTGAGGAATTGATATGCACATAAATAAATTACAACATAAATTCAATTTTTTTGTAAAGAAAACAATGATAAAATACCAAAATCAATACTAAACTTCTTTGTATGTTATCTCATGTGACATATTAATAAATTAAAATACCAAAATCAATACCTGATGAACATATTAATATTAATTGAATTTAGTATATCGAATTCAGAAATCAGGTATTTACCCTGCATCAACCGTTAACTCAAATAACTACATGTTCACTTTCGTGTCCACTTTGAGTTAACAAATTTCTTCCAACATCGTGTGGGAGACCCTATTAAAGTTGATAATAATTCATATTGGACGTCTAAAGGTAAGTATTAGGGGTGCACATGGTTTTTAAAAATCGTCCCCTACTGTCTCGAATGTTATTTTTTTTTTCAAAATTAAAGATCTTGGTATAGATGAAAACCGTTTCGAGTATTTCGTATGATTTTGGTTTTATACTTCTCATACCGTAAAAAACCGTACCGTATTGAAATTGAGAAAAAATATGAATTAATTATTCATTTTTTAGATTTATAATTAATTTTTTTATAAATTTATATTTTTAAATGGGTTTTTTTTGCATTTTGCACCCTAGAATTATAGAGTTTTAGCACTTCACACCCTGACTTTAAAGTTTTGTCACTTTGCACCCTAGAAATATAATTTATTTGGCACTTTGCACACTAGTGAGTGTTTTAGAGAGAAAATTCATTGGTAAACTGGTAAATAGTTATTTTTAATTTGTTTTTTACTTTGCACCTTGGAAATATAGATTTTGCACCCTTAAAATATAGAATGTTGACATTTTGCACCCTAAAATTATAAAATATTAGCATTTTTCACACCGATTTAAATTTTTTGGCAATTTGCACCCTAAAAATATAGTTTGTATGACATTTTGTACCCTAATATGTTTTTCTTAAAAAAAACTCATGAATGTCAGCGATGTAGAGATAAAATGGTTATTTATATGCACAACAATCATAAACTTATTATTCAAAATTTATTTTACTTTATAATAACTTATTTTAACATTTTCTCTCGATGACACTGCCTTCATTTTATTTTCAAGTATTCTCTAGTTTATTTACTTTATATCTAAAATACATGTTTATATATCTAACGTATTATTATATTGCATGTTATTTACATAATTTATATTATCATATTAAATCGGGGTTGAAAATACCAGAAATTATATTTTTTGGGTGCAAAGTGCCAATATTCTATATTTCAGAGTGCAAAGTGTCAAAATATATACATACTTTTAGGGTACGAAGTGCCAATAATATTCGAAAATACCTATTATACTCTTCAATAAATGAACTTTTTCTTCAAAACACACACTAGGGTGTAAAGTGTCAACTAAATTGCATTTTCAGGGTGAAAAGTGTCGAAGCTTTTATATTAAGTGCAAAATATCAAAATCCTATAATTTCAGGATATAAAGTGCCAAAAGCCCTTTTTAAATTTATAACTCAAATATTATGGAATGCTATACTATTTATAATTTATAGGGTAAATACCACTTTTGGTCCCTCTTATCATTAACTTTTTACAGACCGGTCCCTTTTATGTTTTTTTTCCCACTCTAGTCCCTACTATGAATTATTTGTTTCACTTTAATCCCTACTATGAATTATGTGTTTCACTTTAGTCCTTATCAGGTGGTTCTGATAACACGTGACATACATATGAATATTTTTTAGGGCATTTTCGTCCATTCACTATTGAGACTATTTGAGATATTGTTTAATTGGTAAGCAATTTTGGTGTTTGAAAAATATTTTAGGAAAAAATTTTAATTTGGAATGAAATGTACGATTAAGTTCGATTGGAATGAAAGCCTAGTTTGGAAATTTAGATTTTTTTTAAATAATTAGAAAGACGAAAATATCCATGTTAGTTTACTTGAAATGACAAAATTGCCCTCATGAGCATATCACATGTTATCGGAATCGCCTTGTACCACTTGAAAAGGACTAAAGTGAAACAAATAATTCATAGTAGGGACTAAAGTGAGAAAAAAAACATAAGAGGGACCACTCTGTAAAAAGTTAATGATAAGAGGGACCAAAAATGGTGTTTACCCTAATTTATATTATGTGTCCAAATTTGTCTTGATAAACGTCCATGATATGCTTTTCCCGATTGAATACGAGAAACTATAGAAACTGTTTTGCCTCTTTAATTATTTCTTTGTCGTTAATTTTTTTTTTTTTTTTTTTTCCATCACTTCATTACCGCACTGTTTGATTTGTGTACGGTTTTAAAACTTTACTGAATTAATTAACTAAGTTTTTCGCATAAAGATTGAATTTCATATATATAGTACACATCAAATCAAGTCAATTTCCTCACTTTCATGTATTTTATTTATGGAGTTTCAAGTTTTGAAGGATTGCAAATATAGTGAATCTTGATTCGGATAAAAATAAATACTACTTCAAGTAATTTTTTAAATAAAATATTTCCTTTCATATGAGTTTTGTGTATTTTAAATATTGACAAAATGAATTTTGACTTGTTATTAATATTCGACTTCTATAGAATACGTGAGACCGCCAAAAAAATTCAAATTTCAAATTAAGAAAATGTACTACTTAATCGAGCAAATAGAATTAAAAAGGATAATATTTCCTACTTCTGTTAAATCAACAGATCGAGGCACCAACATCTAGTCTACTAGCAAGTTTTTTCAATATTTTTTGAATTGGGGCATAAAAAATGGCTTTGATGCCCATTGTTGGAGATGCTCTAAATGTTCTATTTCATTACCTTATTCGTGAATAGCTTGAGACAGGGTTGGACAGCTAGAAAATCTGGAAGAAATATTTTTATAGATATATTTGTCAAGTATGTACAAATGTAGTCAGTAGTGTAGTGGATGGTGCACTATTGTTTCAACAAGGAGGCTTTGGTTTCGAAACTCCTGATCTACTTAGTTGTTAGTTTTCTTAGTTATAATCTATTTCTCTTTCTTTCCTCCAGTTTATTATAAATATATGGACCAATTTATAAACATTAACTTGGCATGTGTACTAACATTATTGTAAATATTTTATGTTAATAATTTATTAGTGTCTTAATTATAATCATCATATTTTATGATAAAAATATTTGATTTATAAAAGGCATTAATGGACCAATTTATAAACATTAACGTGACATGTGTACTAACATTATTGTAAATATTTTTATGTTAATAATTTATTAGTGTATTAGGCTGCGTTCGGTTGGAAGAATAGGGCCCCCGATTAGCCCATGATTGGGCCACAATAAATTTAATTGCGGGCCAATATTTTCGTTCGGTTGCAAGGATTAAATCACGGGCTGCCCGTCTTATTCTCTCCGATTTGTGGGCCAGCCCAGGTTATTTACCCGATTGGAATTGGACCTCTCACCCAGCGATTAGAATTTAATGGCCCAGACTACATATTTTCGGACCATTGTGCCATTGAAGTTTCAAGAAATTATAAAATAAACCATGGCTTATTTACAAAAAAACCAGTCAATGTAAAATGAATATAGCAGCAGACAAACATTTCCCCTCCATTTTCTGTCACGGCCAAAATCAAGAGAATAGGAAAGAACCCTAGGTTGCTGTTGCCATGAAGAAATTTGTACTGGGGAGCTTGGTTTTAGCTGAAATTGAGAGGTAATTTTAGCAAACTCGTAGAGTATCTCCCATTTCTTCTTTAATTTTTGAACCCAACCCGTTGAGAATGCTTCCATAGATTTCCTTGTTTGAGCTCTATTTTTTTTTGTCTATTTAACAGTTTTGAACAATGAGAAGTGGAGCTCTACCGAATTCTTGACATTGTGGATAACAATTTAACTTTTTTTATTTGATTGTGTTTATATACCGTATGCCATATATAGAAATTTTAATATTAGAGTTGAAATTATTTGAATTTTACGTATAGATACGAAGAATCAAGACGGAGGAGGTCCCTGTATTGTTTTTTCAGTTCGTAGGAAGCTTTAGCCGAGGTAAATTAGTGATGAACCCTCAGGCCCGGCCCAAGTGCTAGGCAACTTAGGCCCGTGCCTAGGGCCTCCGGTTCGGAGGGCCCCAAAATTTATATATAGGCTTTTAAAACAAATTAAATGTTTCTAATTTTATTAATTTTATGTACAAAACATGTATGTTGACTCACTTGGTAAGGCCTTCTCATGGTAAGTAGGAGGTCTAAGGTTCAAATCCCAATAATGAGTTTTTTCTCATATTTTGATTTTTTATGTTATTTAACATTTTTTTTGTAATCATGTTCGTCTTTTAAATTTAAATTTCGTAGTAATTATTTTTCTAATTCCTTTTCTTATTTAATGATTTCTTGTCAATATTTTTTCTTAATAGGATAAAATCTTTCTTAATTTTTATAAAAGGAGTATGGTTTTTTTCTTTGAAATTTAATTTTTCTGCTTATTACTTTCTCACTTAGTACGCTGCAAAAAATAATTTCACCTTCATTAAAATTGGTCTAGCCCCATCCATATAATTATATGTATGTGCATCTTGTTTTTAGTATTATATAGGATGTATAACTTTTTCTATACAAGATAATATATAATTAATTGAGTTAAGAATGTCACGAAATAAAATAAATTTAAGCAATCAATTATGATATTCGTAAAAAAATGAAATAGAGTTAAGGATGTACATATACTTGTAAAATTTGTTTTAGCTAAAATAATATTTTTAATATTAAAAATTATACAAAAAAATTCACGGTTGAATCTTTTAAAAGTTAAATAAGTTTGTTATTTAATTATCTATCTAAAAAATAATATGTTGTTTGACTTTGAAAGAATAAATTGATTATAAATTCTTTCATAAGAACGGGCCCTAAATTTCAAATTCGCCTAGGGCCCCCAAATGTCTAGGGCCGGCCCTGTGAACCCTCTTTTATAAGCTGCATTTTTTAAAAGGTTGTACAATTTGTGTTTGATTCCTATGGAGTTTTTGTTGTGTATTTAGGAATGAGTACAAGTTGTTTGGAACTTTGATATTAGGGTTGAATGAGTAGTTCATATACGACCAAATGGATGGCCCAGATTAAAAATTATCAACGGACAGATCTCATCTTGTCTCAGGGGCATATTTGTCCAAAAATATTAATTGGGTCAACCGAACAGCCCAACTGCGAACGGACTCTGATTATCAATTGGGCTATTACAATATGCCGAACGGGCCATTATTTACTTGGACTGACTAAATAATTGGCCCGAATACACAATTGGACCGATTACCAATTGGGCAAACCGAACGCAGCCTTAATTATAATCATCATATTTTATGATAAAAATATTTGATTTTATAAAATGCATTACAATAAAAAAAAAGTTCTAATATTAATTTTGGTATTTTTTATAGCATTTTTTTTTACAGAACTGGGTTTATGTTGTAAAAATATTTATGTGTTTTAAGATTATTCAATATCTTGAACCATTTGTTGAATGAAACTCTTTAAAAAAATTACTACTATATTTTTCACCTTTTATTAGATAAATATACAAAATTACGTATTTTCATTTAGATGTCATTTATCTCAATAACAGAAAAAATATCAAGTTTACTATTAAAAAATCTCATCCCCCAACCAAAATCCTCTAGCTCCGCCCCTGGCTTGAAAAGAATCTAAAATAGCTCCCATATGTTAGTGTCTTCCACTAAATGTCCATAATTGTGAAGGGATGGAAAGGGGCTCCAATTTCCATCGCGCTTTTCGCGGCAAAAGCATAGCTGCATAATGTTGGATTTTTTAAATATGTTTGCTTTATTTTTTATTTTCTTCATGAGTTGATGTGGGTGACAAGAATCTAGTTGGCTCCAAGGAGGAAGTGTAGAACTTGCCAAATAATTACAAAACGAGAGTCGTCACGCCACGTAAGTTATAATCAATATAATTATGACATTTCATCAATAAGTTATCACTTAACAGATTACTAAAAAGTCATAATATTATTACCATAATTAATTATACTTTACTATTATTTGACTATATTTCATTGCAATATTTCATAACATCACATAGTAAATTCTAAACTAATAAATTATTATAAAGATAAATGAATAAATGTGAAAATAATATTTTATAATAAACGATATAAAATATTTCGTGTGGAATAATTAATATCAACTTTTGAAAAAAGTCATTATGTATTATTATACAATAATTATATTACACTACCACATAGGATGATAAACTAATGATAATACTACGTAATTCATTATAAATATTACATAACATATTACCACATGTTATTTCTTTTCATTTGTACTTTTTATTAGGTTTGGACGAGTTTAAATTCCCCTCCTTGGAAGAAAGTTTTTATTTTTGTTGAATAACCGACGCATATTTCATCATTTGCATAGGGAATATTTAGTGTTTAAGTAAAACAAAACAAAAAAAAAAATCCGAGAAAGTCCAGCCAATATTCTTTTTACTCTTTCTGGTTTGAATTTTGTTAAAGTTCATCTCATTTTTAATTGATACCTAATTCTACCTAAGAGGGGGTGAATTGTTGGTGTAATTAGATTAATGTTAGTTAATTAAATTAAATTAATTAGCCAAGTTAATTATTACACCTTAATGAATGAAGTGAGAAGAGAATGATGAGTCTCACTATCCCACATGGAAAAGAAGGAGAAAGTGGAGCTACAAAAGTGTTATAAAAAGGGACACCTAGCTTTCATTGTGGAAAGGCTTTGTAGGTATGGGCCTAGAGTAATATCTGGGCCCAATAATTAAAAATAGTCCAAATTTTTTACAAAGATCCGTGAATGATCCGATTAGGATCCGCGTGTGATCTAATTAGGATCCGGATGTGATCCAAATAGGATCCGCGAGACCCTTCTAGAAGGTTTGAGAAGGATCTGTTTTGCCTGCCCGAATTTGAATAAAGGGGTGTGTTTGATCGGTTTTTGAACCGAATGGGTGGCACCCATTCGGACCAAACCATTGTTTGGTTTAAATCCGAACCATTGTGACCCCCTAACAAGTTCTTTCAATTGCTATAAATAGGAGAGGAATCTGGCCAATTCCTCACACCATTTTATTCAGCAATTATGTATAAATTTTTCTCTACTTCTCAAGTTAAATATTAGTCAAAGTTCTATTTGTTCCAACTCGTCCGTGTCCTTTTTGTTCGTGCAAAACAACAAGGATAGACTGTTGTATCCTGGGAGACTACCGAGGAATATTGATCGCACCGTAGGCAGCCTCGGAAGTATTATCTTAAGGAGATTGCATTCGCAACCTCAGTCTTTTACATCTCATTTCTTCCCGGTTATTAATTAGTGAGTAAATTTAATTTTTCTAAAAGCCTCATAAGACTAAGTTTTTCAAATTCATCTAAATAAACTTCGTCACTCTTTTGAAAAAATTAATCCGATTCAAAACTTTGTACACTGTTTGGTAATTAAATAGTTTTTATAATTCTGTTCATATACATACTATACATACGTAAAACTTCATATACTGCTTTTACTATTTTGTTCTATTTACGTATACTTTTCTGTCAATATATAATATCTTTAGAAACTTTGATTAATTTATACAAATATATTCATTTGAATTACTTAAAAAGTCTTCAAATAAAGTTGCTGGTTGTCTTATAAATTCAAATTGAAACATCAGTTTTATTTAAATAAGTTTCTACCCCACTATTTTTGATGTACCAAGTCTTCGTCATTATAAACAACCATGGGTCAATCGATTAAAACAGAGGACTCCCCCCCTCATGTTCACATCGAACATAAACAATTAACCTAACGTCGGCATCGATCTCGATCTCTTCGACCTATCCGACGTAGTGGCCGACGTTCTCTTAAGCTTGACCCTGTCGCAATCGGATCGAATCAATTGCTGAGGATCCATATTCGAACCAAAACGTCCAATCATGATTTGACCCAGTGACCTATCTGGAAAACTATAAATAGCCCTCATAAATGAGATAAAAGGGACGCACATTCCGACTATCAATTACACTCCGATCTCCATCTTTATCTCGACACTTACTTTAGCATCGGAGGGTTATCGTCGGGTTACCACCGGCATTAACCTGACGTAGTTATATTTGATTGTAGATTAGGATCCCTTATACAAATCGAGGAGAAGCTTGATTGACCTGCCAATCCTCACATTGACGAGTCGTGAGACCCGAGACATTGATTGGGATTAATAACCCCAACGATATCACACTCATCAATTGGCGCCGTCTGTGGGAAACCTTTAACTCTGAATCGTAAAAGATGACTACAAGATCTAAAGCAGCTCTGGCTCGAGAGCGAGAGACCAATCGAGATCAAAATGGGGAAGGTCAAGGTGACAACTTGTTACCTCGGAACACGGGGCAGCAACAGAATGATGAAGGGGGAACTTCCAGACCCCCTGCTCCGCCTATTTTGCAACTTACCAAAGATGACTTAAAAGCACTCTTGGATGACGCCAAGAAGGAATGGCTTGCAAAAGCCGCAAGAGAAAATCATAACCTTCCTCAAAGACCCCCTCGCGCCGTTATTCATGACGTCGAAAATGAATTCGAAGTGAACCAAGCAGACAGTTGGGCAGATAAACGTGGAGCTAGACGCCCGGACAGACAGGATCACGAAGAACAATCAGTTAGGGAGGTCAATAAACTCGCCTCAGAAGTAAGGTCGCTTCATCAGAAGTTGGACAGGCAAGAAAAAAGAAACGAGATCCCGGTGTCAAATTCCCGATTAAGAAAATCACCCTTCTGTGACGAAATCTTCGAGAGAGATTGCCACTCGACAAAAGATTACCAACTCAACTGCCTCGTTACTTCGGAACCGAAGACCCTGATGAGCATCTAGCTTCGTTCAACCTCCAGATGCAACTCCACGGTATCTCGGACAATGTAGCGGCAAAAGCCTTCTCAACGACGCTATCGGGAATGGCACAGTCGTGGTTTGGAAGATTAGAGGAGAAATCTATCTTCGACTACGATCAACTTTGCGACAAATTCATGAGCCAGTTTGGTAGCAAACGAGCAGTTAGACCCCCTACCAATCACCTGTACTCTATCATACACAAACCTGACGAGAGTTTTAGGAACTTTATGGGGAGATTTAACAACGAGCTCCTGAAGGTCGAGATGCCGAGAGTGGACTTCCTAATAACTGTATTGTTTCAGAGTACCTTGAATAGAGGCTTTGCTAGCGCCAAAGTCAGAGAAAATCCAGCGACGTATGAAAAATTAATGGAAATGGCCAATCAATATATGAACGAGGAAGAAATGAACAAGCTAAGAGGAACCTTCTTTGGACTGGCAAAATCCGAAGATAAGCAGCCGGTCGTAGTTGCAGATCGATCATTGGAAAGAATTCCAAACAATCGATATAATGAAAGGAAAGACAGAAGAGGATACGGAGAAGAAAGAAACTTTAATCCTGGGAAACGAGGAGCAGGAAGATCGAATAAAGAGTGCCACGACAACTATACTCCATTGAAGAAACTCAGATCGAAAATCTTGTTTGCCATACAAGATAAAAACTTGCTAAGAAAGCCCGCCGCAATCAGAGACAACCCGAGCTCGAGGAAGTATTGTCGCTTCCATAGACAAAAAGGACACGATACGGACGACTGCTATCAGTTAAGAGACGAAATAGAGAGATTAATAGCAGAGGGACTTTTAACTGGCTATGTGAAGGTCTCAAACAATGACCATGTTGCAAATCGACCACATAATAATAGATCACGGTCCAGATCTCCCCCGAGGAGGGATCATAATCAGGACACCAGAGAAGAACACCCCAGGAGAGCCCAGCCTGGAACTATTGTCAATATGATATCGGGGGGACCAGCTGGAGGAGACAGTAAGAACTCAGGAAGTGTTGTTTCTCGAATACTCCGTGAGGGAGCCCTGAACGATCGGAAGGAGGTGTTCTCGATACGACCCACGACACAAAATCAAGTAATAGGGTTTGATGACTCTGATCGACAAAGGAGTTATTTGCCATTCAATGATCAGGACGTGCCGGATTGCCCGATGGTAATCACGGCACAGATTGCTGGAGCTACCGTCAAAAGAATCTTGATAGACTCGGGGAGTTCGGCAAACATCCTTTTCTTGGATGCGCTGGAAAGAATGGACCTCGGTCCCACTCCTTTGGGGACAGTAGTAACACCGCTTATTGGCTTTGGAGGAGCCCAGGTCGTTCCCCGAGGTACATTAACTCTATCGCTCACCTTGGGAGAGGTTAACAACTCGAGAACCCGAATGATAAAATTCCTACTGGTTGAGGCGCAATGTGCTTATAATGTAATATTGGGTAGACCCGATCTGAACGCTATTCAGGCTATCATTTCCACCTATCACCAAAAATTAAAATTTTCGACGTCTCAAGGAGTCGGCGAAGTGATTGAAAACCTGAAAGACGGCTGGGATTGCTACACAGTCTCCCTCAATCAAGGAGCGAAGAACAAAGAGCTTTGTTCGGAAGCTCAGAAGATAGGCGCGGGGGTAAAGATCAGGCCGGTTTTCCCAGTCGATACCGACGATTTACTCAAGCCAGGTATAACGCAGGAGAAGAAAGAAAAACAGGAAGAAATCAATTCCAAGAAAAGAAAGTTTGAAAGAATCGAACCACTGGAAGGACACAAATCGATTGAATTGGTACCTGGAGAGCCGTCTAAAACTACTAGGGTAGGAACTCAACTTTCCGAAGGGCTGGAGACTCAATTAATTGAATTCTTAAGGGAAAACGTGGACGTCTTTGCTTGGTCAACCACCGACCTACAGGGAATCGATCCAAAGATCATAGTCCATAGGCTCAATATTGATCCTTCATCTCGTCCTGCCAGGCAAAAGAATAGAAACTTTGGCCCAGAAAGAAACAAAATAATAAAAGAAGAGGTCCGGAAGCTTCTGGACGCCGACTATATCGCTGAGGTTCAATTCACGGAATGGCTCTGCAATGTCGTTTTAGTCGCTAAAGGAGGTGGGAAATGGAGAATGTGTAATGACTTCACAGATTTAAATAAACTCTGCCCAAGGGATCCATATCCCCTTCCAAGAATCGACTCCCTAGTCGATTCCACAGCAGGATGTGCTATCTTGAGTATGATAGATGACTTCCAGGGTTTCTACCAAATCTTTATGGCCCTCGAAGATCAGGAGAAAACAGCATTTATCATAGAGATGGGCGTCTATTTTTTCAAAGTAATGCCGTTCGGACTAAGAAACGCAGGAGCGACTTACCAACGACTAGTAAACAAGATGTTCGAAGCATTAATAGGCAAATCGATGGAGGTATATGTCGATGACATGCTGGTTAAAAGTCTTGACGAGAACGACCACCTGGTCCATATCAAACAAGCGTTCGATATAATGAGAAAGTATGGTATGAAACTAAATCCAGCAAAGTGCACATTTGGAGTTAGGTCGGGAAAGTTTCTTAGTTATCTAGTAAACGAAAGAGGAATAGAGGCTAATCCGGAGAAGATCCAAACAATAATTGACCTCAAAGCCCCGCGTAACTTAAATGAAGTACAGAAGCTCGTAGGTAAAATCACAGCCCTGAATCGATTTATATCTCGATCTGCCGACAAAAGTCTCCCCTTTTTCAAAATCATGAGAAACGCGAAGAAATTCGAGTGGTCGGAAGAATGTGATCAGGCTTTCGAAAAATTAAAAGCATATCTTGTATCTCCTCCTCTTCTGGCAAAACCACAGGGCAACGAAGATCTCCACCTCTGTGTAGCTGTCTCTGAACAAGCGATCAGCTCGGTCCTAGTGAGAATGGAAGCTAAGGACAACTACCCGATATACTACGTAAGTAGAGTCTTGCAAGGCCCTGAAAAGAATTACTCTGTAATTGAAAAGTTCGCTCTTGCCATAATGACCACCGCTCGAAAGTTGAGACCCTATTTTCAGTCCCATAAAATCATCGTCCTGACTAATCAACCGCTAAGGCAGACGTTATCCAAACCAGACGCATCAGGACGATTAATCAAATGGGCCGTGGAGTTGGGGGAATATGATATTGAATACCAACCCAGGACGTCGATAAAAGGGCAGGTACTGGCCGATTTTGTGCTCGAGAGCACTCAAGTAGAAGAAGAGAAAAAAGAAGTGTGGATGCTTCATGTCGACGGATCATCGACATCAGTGGGAGATGGTGCAGGAATTTATTTCCAAGGCCCCAATGAAGTAGAATTGGAGTTCGCTTTAAAATTGGATTTTATCGTGTCAAACAATGAAGCGGAATATGAAGCCTTATTGGCCGGCCTGAAAATGGCAGCTGAAACGGGAATTCGGAATCTCGTTACTTATACCGATTTGCAGTTAGTCGAGAAACAATTCAAAGGATTGTTTGAGGCCAAAGAGGATTCGATGATAAAATACTTGTCTTTAGTCAAGGCTCAGGTTTCAAAGTTTGATACCTTCCAGTTGGAATACATAAGGCGAACTGAAAATACGAGAGCCGACGCACTTTCAAAGTTCGGGAACTTGATAGAAGGGATCACCACCAGAAAGGTAACACTGATGATATCGAACAAGCCCGCCATCGACATGCGGTGCGACGTTCCATGCACGGAAGTTCTGAATCTCCAGAGCGATGAACCAACATGGAAAATGGAATTATTAGATTATCTAATCAAGGGAACACTACCAACTGATCGCTCTGAAGCTCGACGACTGAAGTACAGGGCTCCTCACTATGCTATTATCAATAATGATTTATACCGACGATCCGTTACCGGAGTACTCCAAAAATGCATAGCTTTTCCCCAAACCGACTTGATCCTTAAGGAGGTTCATGAGGGCTCTTGTGGAAGCCACTCGGGCGGTCGAGCACTAGCAATTAGAATATCTCGTTTGGGATATTATTGGCCATCTTTGGTGAAAGACGCCAACAGTCATGCCAGAAAATGTGCCAAGTGTCAATATCACGCTACTATGCCTCATCAACCTGCCCAGTTAATGGAGTCGATCTCGATATCATGGCCCTTCGATCAGTGGGGCGCAGACTTGGTCGGACCATTACCGGTGGCGAGGGGGCAGAAACGTTATTTACTGGTGGGAGTCGAGTACTTTAGCAAATGGATAGAGGTCGTGCCGTTGAAACAAATCACCCAAAATCAGATTGTCAACTTCTATTGGTCAATAATCTGCAGGTTTGGACTCCCAAGGGTGATCATCTCGGATAATGGTGCGCAATTTGCAGGAAAAAGAGTGACCGACTGGTGCACCAAACACAAAATAACACAGCGATTCACGTCGGTTGGATGCCCGCAGACCAATGGACAAACCGAAGTGACTAATAGGGAAATTTTAAGATTACTGAAGAAGAGGTTGTCGGAAGCTGGAGGTGCCTGGCTGGATGAACTACCATGGGTCGTTTGGGCTAATCGAACCAAGGAGAAAACTGCAACCGGAGAAACACCTTTTAGTCTAGTTTATGGTTCTGAAGCAGTGGCCCTGCAGAATTAGAAGTACCATCTCCAAGAGTCGATCTTTATGATCACTCAGACAACACTGACAAAAGGAACTTCGAGCTCGACCAACTAGAATCAAAGAGAGAAAGGGCCTCCGCAAGGATACAAGCATACAAAACCACGATGGAAAAGGCATACGATAAGAACGTAAGATTGAAATTTTTCCAGGTAGGAGACCTCGTGCTGAAACTAGTTGACGTCTCGAAGAAGAAAGCAAAGCTTGACTGCAACTGGGAAGGTCCTTTCAAAGTGGTCGAAGTTGGAAAAAAGGGGGCTTATCGATTGAAGACGATGGAAGGAGAACTTGTCAAAAGGACCTGGAATGGGAGAAACCTCAGAAAATTCTATACTTAAGAAATTTTCTTTAGTTTGTCTGTATTTCCAGCTGTCTATGTTTCCAGCTATTTTGTAATCGTACGTCCAGCTGTTCTGTAATTCCCTGGACAGGTACAAATCTTTCCTTTATTTTTTGAAACTAATGCTAAGTTCTTTTGTTTTTCTCTAATCTTATCACATAGGAAATCTCCAAATCGTCGAAATCTCCAAATTTACCTCGATAGCCGTTGAGGCATCGAGAGGAAATCTCCAAATCGTCGAAATCTCCAAATGTACCTCGATAGCCGTTGAGGCATCGAGAGGAAATCTCCAAATCGTCGAAATCTCCAAATATACCTCGATAGCCGTTGAGGCATCGAGAGGAAATCTCCAAATCGTCGAAATCTCCAAAAATACCTCGATAGCCGTTGAGGCATCGAGAGGAAATCTCCAAATCGTCAAAATCTCCAAATGTACCTCGATAGCCGTTGAGGCATCGAGAGGAAATCTCCAAATCGTCGAAATCTCCAAATATACCTCGATAGCCGTTGAGGCATCGAGGGGAAATTTCCAAATCGTCGAAATATCCAAATGTACCTCGATAGCCGTTGAGGCATCGAGAGGAAATCTCCAAATCGTCGAAATCTCCAAATGTACCTCAATAGCCGTTGAGGCTTCAAGAGGAAATCTCCAAATCGTCGAAATCGCGGAGCAAAAAGCTATAAATAAGCTAAGTATAAACATATCTCGATCATAATAAAGACACCGATTGTATAAGCAACGTCGACAAAGCAATGATATATCTTGATTATAATGAAGGCTTGGATTATAAAATCAATATCGACAAATACATTCAGAAATAAAAATTTGAGTTCTGAATAAAAGGAACAATTCGTAAAAGTTGAGATATTAATGATTATTTTATTCATTATATCGACATAGATACAAATGTACAAATGAAATCGACAAATACTGCTATCAAAAACCTAATACAGGCCATTACATTGGTTGATCGACTAAGTTGAGGAAATCCAGAGTTTTCCTACAAATTCGACGACCGAGGACTGCTGAGGACGACCGACTTCGGATTAGCTATAGGCTTAAATATGGAGGTTTTCCGCCTATAGCTTTTCCTCCCATTGATCGAGGCCTTGAAGGGACGATTCATCCTCGGCGTCAGCGAAGGACATGAGGATCTTTTAATGGCAGCATGCTTACCAGACAGACACACACCATCTCAGTCAATAAATTGACCATGGGTGATGGGTCTCTCTGCTTCGACCAAGTGACAGAAGAGGAAAAAGTCGCTCAAATTTTTGCGCTTTAAGTCCTCCACCATCTGATCGGCTGCCATACCTTCTACCTCACCCCTGTCCTCCGAGTAATCGGAAGCACCTCGAAATCATCGAGGACCCAGCATATGTTGCAGAGTGCCGAGCCAATGAGGATTCCGAGATGCCCCCGGGCAGACCTCGTTGTCGTTACCGATGCCACCCATTCGAACAAAGAGGCCCACCCATTGAAGTACTCCCTTTACCGATACCACCCAAGCGAAAAGAATATCAAAATTTTTGTTTTTGATCTGGAGGTCGACTGGGATGAAAGGTCCCAAAGGAGGAAAAGAGACCCTTCGATAACTTGAAATCGAAGAACGAATTATCGAGGAGTATTTCTGTCGGATATTGCTTAAAAAGGAACATGTTGGTTTGATGTTGGTGTGAAGAATAAAAGGAATCCCTCTACCTATTTATAGGACTGGCCCATCCAATCCAACGGCCCAAAATTATCAGGATCTACGGTCAGGATGGAAGGCATTTAAGTAGCCGACCGTTACGCTACCCAAGGTAACCAACGCGGACTATATCCAACGGTCAACTGAACGCCACGATCAACGATTGAGATTGCTTCCATTTAATGCGCTAACCGCCTCAACTACCCCACATTTTTAATGGTTCGACAAGTATTTATGAAACGAACCCAGCGACGTCGAACAGATCAGCTCATGCGTTTACCAGGCCATAACGTATTTTTATGCCTCGAGGCGAAAATAACGTACTGAAAGAGTCAACTTATCAAACTTTCCCTTTTATTATTATTATCAAATTGTATGGAAATTTGATCGACTTAACCCAACTACGGGACAAAATCAAAGACAACATTCATCGAACATACCAAATAGCCGACTAACATGCATACATTAAAATATACGGCATACGAGCAAAATGAGATAAACAGATTAAACACGATCGATAAAGGAAAGGGGAAATATTCAACATTCTTTGAAAATAACATATAAACAACAAAACACGCCGCCCACACGCAACTCGATAACCAACAAACCGAGCTTTAGAGGAAATAAAAGTTTTTTCTTTTTTCAAACTCAGGGCCAAAACAAATGTCGTCAACAATCATTATGGGTCTTAAAATTGAGGAGATCAACGTGATCGGAGGAAGTCGACTTGGGGATTTCACCTTCTTGGTCGGCACTCTCAGCTCTCAGCTTTGCCGCTTGCAGCTCGAGTAGGAAACCAAATTCATGATCCTCTGGTGCACCCTTGGAATTGTCATCTATCAAAAAACCAAAGTCGAGTGGAACACCGTTTTCATCAGAAGTGGTGCTGAGCTGCGTCTCGTCGAAACGATCGTTCAGGAAGCCGAGCGCCCTGCACTGCTTCCAGCCCTTCTCAAAGACCTTAGACAAATCGATTCCAGATTGGCGTTCGACAAGTTCCTCATAAACGACGCTGTTGAAGAATTCGGTAACAATAGCCTTCCTCTCAGCAGCAGTCGCTTCACTGCGACTCCTCATTCCTTCTTGTCGACCCAATTCAAAACTATTGGTAACCTCATCCTTTAGCTTCATGGCAAACTCCTGATCTTTTTGCTCAAGTTTTGCCTCCAACTCGGCGATACGACTATCTTTAGTCGTCGCCTCTTTCTCCAGAACGGCTACCTTTTCATCGACCTCCTTCTTCCTCTCCTCCAGATAACCAACATTTTTCTTCAAATGCGAGCTAGAACTTTTGCTCTTCTCGAAACGCTTCCTCAGGCTATCATGTCGAGCGGCAGAGGAATAAATGGTCTGGCCTAACTGCAAAATCAAAATTTTATACATTCTTAGTGTAAACTCAAGAAAAACAGAACGTAAATCTATATCGAAAGAAGGATACCGATAGAAGGAGGGACGCCTGTAAGCGTAGGATGTCCGCATCATCATTCTTCAACAGCGTGGCATGGTCCTCAAAGGACACTGTCGACAAAAATTTCTCCCACGCCTGGGAAGTGATTGAAGAATCCAAGATTGCAGGATTCATCATCGAAATACCCGCCGCCCTCGATCCGAACTTTCTTTTGTGATCCTCGAGAATTGACTCAAGGTTGCCTCCGGCAGGGGCAGGGATCTCACTGCTTGTAGGAGTCGGTAGATCATCCAGCTTAGCCCTCTTCGTAGTAGGAATGTCTGTCTGATCGACTTCAGCTGAAACAGGCCTTTTTCCCTTATCATTATCTTCTTCTCCCTCCGCTCGATGAGTTGTTTGCAAAGGAACAGTGCTTGAGTGGCCAAGGGGTTTGGAGGCCTTATCGATAGCGGCAGTCGGAGACGGAGGCACAGGTGGTTTTACGATATGCTGAGATTTCCATATGGATCTAAGAGCACGATTAGCCATAGGGACGACGTTGTTTTCTGCACAGACGGATATATTAAAAGAATACATCAATATATTATTTAAAGAAACGAAAGAAAAATCAAAACTACCTAAGGTAGGACAATCGACGGGTAAGGGAGCCATCAACATTCCTCCTAGACTCAATATAGGCTCCCGCAGAAGCGCGTTGGTGTCATACGTCGACTCTGACAACTGAGAAAGAAAGTCGGGCCCCCAGGACGGTTCGGGGATATTCCTCAACAGAATACCACCCGACCTCCATTCACGTGTCGTCCTCCATACGTAGTTATCGGGGCCGTGAACGAAAATAAACCTATTCTTCCAACCTTTTCCATATGACGATTTTAGATCACTAAGAAACCTAACTTTGGGTTTAGACCGTACGAAGTAAAAACCTTCGTTGGACTGAGGAGAAGGGCGAACATCGAAAAGACCGCAAAAGTTAGCAAAAGACGCAGGTTGACTGACTGCTTTCATAACTATACAAAACGCAACGATATATCCAATAGCATTAGGGACCAATTGAGTAGGGCATAACCCGAGACCGTTCACTATATCGATGAATTCACTAGCTAAAGGAAAACGAAGGCCGTTTTCCAAACTATCGATATGAAAAGCTCTAAAACCGCTCGGAGGCTCGTTCATCCTATCATCCGAGGACGACATTCTAATACCCCAACCCGAAGGAAATTGATATTTCGACACTAACGACTCATCCGACATGCGTATACGACACGCCGATATGGCACTGAATAATTCCTTAGTTCGATGTCGGTCCGACTTAGACCTTGAAGGATTCATAACTTCCTACTTCGGATGCCTTAAAGAACCTATCGACACACCTTCCCCTTCCCCGACAGATTCATTTCCTATGGACTTAGACCCACCAGACATAAGTAAGAAAAAGAGTTAGAAATACCTAAGAGGGAAGGAGTACTCCGACTAAAGAGATGGCTGGCAATCGCTGATCGACACAGCTCCGACGATTATCCTCCCAAGATGTTTTCAATAAGTGTGAACAGTTGAGCTCTTAATATCCTATATATAGGCGAAAAATCCCAAAGAGCGCGTCCAATGGCAAAATAATTTGAACGGACGTGGCGGTTCAATCTAAAATGGATGGATTCACTTTTTCGGCCCAATAACATTCCTTTCGAAGTAAGGAAGTTGGCCCAAGTATTAGCCCATTTACAATACTCAAAATCGATGATTCGATTAGAAATGATTACAGACGCATAGAAAATTATATATTTATCGATCAAAAAGATACGTTGACGGTCCATCAATACAATCACATATTCTTAATATATCCCTATGCCTACAAAGCTCCTACCTATCTACAACTAATCTGATGAAATCAAACATCCGAACTCGTGCGCTCGAGCAGCTTCGACTTCTTCATCTATACCAATCAGCACAGGGGGTTGACATTTCTCGTCGAGCGCCGCCCCTATCATTGAAGGATCAAAATCTGCGGTAAGGAAACCTCTATATTGACATTGTTTGATGGTCTTCTCATGCATTTCGACCAGCGAATCTCCCATTCTAGCATCTGCGAGGTGTTCATAAACAGGAGACGCAAGAAACTCCTTCACAATAGCCAAAGTTGGCCAGGGGAAACAACCCTAGCTTTTGGAGGATACCCAGCTCGAACACGTTCGACTTCCAGGGTGGCGATACTGAGCTGTTTAATCGCCTCTTCGAGTTGCTGCTCTCGTTCTTTTATCGCGACATCATGCTCGGCCTTAAGCTTCTCCACTTCTTGTTGCGCCAGATCAGCATGGAGGTATCCTTGAAATAGATATTGTATTACCTACATGAAATAAGACAAAGATCAAAGAACCTCAGGTTTATGATTCATTATCAAAAGTAGAAAAGGTGATGTCGAGAAATAATACTTACCGCAGAGACTGCTCGCCCTGAAGTATGTAAATTCTTCTGCAGCGACTTCCTCGACAACCACATCTGATCGCGACTAAAGATGCTGTGAATAAAACTTTTGAAACCAGCGTCCTTAGAACCTCGTTGAAGAACCGAATCACTTGAGCCCAAACCGCCAGGATACTTGTGCTCGGAATCGACCCATTGAGATATCGACCAACTAAGGTCGAACTCATCGTCATCTGAACTATTGTCGCTATCATCCATAATTGGAACGACGGGGTCATTTCTTGTCTTCAATTCCGTCTCCTCTTCGATGCGAGGTCTCTTTCCTCGCTTAACATCGATCCGACGAGCCTCATAATCACCAACACTCTTAGCTCGTCTCTCCGCACTAGGTCCGGCCATGGCGCTAAAACCATGCGGCCACTTGCGTTGAATCTCGGCGTCTAGGGCTTCCTTTTTCTTCCCTTTGGGCGCAAGTAAAGCGCCCCTAAGAAGATCCTCTAAGGAAGGATCATCGCCCCTCCTTTTCGATGCAGATAACCCACATGTTCGCAGATGCGCCTCTTGGGTAAGAACCTTCACATTGAGGCAATATTTACACAAATTTTCCAAAAATGGAGGCGACAGAGTAGATGGTGGAGGTCTCTGTACATCGATAGGGCCGATACGCCAGGACGATGTGATATTTAGCTTTTGCCCCTTTGGTGGTCTGAGAAACACGAATCGGGCTTTCCATCCTTCCCATGAGAACTTTTGGCGTTTGTGAGAAAATTATTTTTATTCCCCCTAGACCTGACCTGATAGAAGCCCTCGCCTGACTTCGGCGACTCCTTCACCGTGAATAAACACAAAAAGTTGCCAAACGACGGCTCTTGCCTAAGAGCTTTCATGACGACGATAAATCCCAGAATCATCGACATGCCATTCGGAACGATCTGGGCAGGCACGACACCCAAATGATTGAGAATCGAAGCCAGTTCAGGAGCGATCGGTACTCGAAATCCACACTCCATCGACGCCTCGTGTATGGCTATGGTCTTCTTCGGAGGGTTGTGCATCCGCTGTACCTTATTCGGAGTCGATAAAACCCAACCTTCCGCAATCGAAAACGACGATAGCCAGTTCGGCAACGGTTTTTTATAATCCCTGGCTTGAATCTCATGATATGTCAGCCTCTTTTCCTCTTCGTCTTCATCGTCGTCATCGGCCTGCCCACCACTTCCAGATATACCACCTTCGTTGCCTTCCTGTCGATTTGCTTCCTCACCAAAGACAGACTCGACAACATCCTCTACATGAACACTCTCCGAACTCGATACTTCGCTATCCGACATCTTTTGAATATCTTAGAACTAAAATCGATGAATCTCTCTCTTATTTGCATACAAAGCTCCGACGTCACAAATATTTTTTACCGTAGTGTAAAAGCACAGGAAGAATGACCACCCTATATATAGGCGCAAAAACTACCGCTTCACCAAAATTGCACAATCCCCCATGAAAAGATGCGACGTTTAATCTTCCACCCCTAATATAGGTATTACCCGCCGAATTAAACCCTAAATCTGCGAAGGCGCGAAAATACATATGCTGTGGCGGGAAATTCTGCTCCGATACTTCAAGTCCCAGACTTCGATTTACAATCGAACTCTAGAACTTGGGGGACTCCCATTGATACTAGCAGAATTTAAAATTCAAACGAACACTAATTCAAATTTCCAGAGTTCGACTTACGCTCAAACTCTGGAACTTGGGGGACTCTTGATGTACCAAGTCTTCGTCATTATAAACAACCATGGGTCAATCGATTAAAATAGAGGGCTCCCCCCCTCATGTTCACATCGAACATAAACAATTAACCTAACGTCGGCATCGATCTCGATCTCTTCGACCTATCCGACGTAGTGGCCGACGTTCTCTTAAGCTTGACCCTGTCGCAATCGGATCGAATCAATTGCTGAGGATCCATATTCGAACCAAAACGTCCAATCATGATTTGACCCAGTGACCCATCTGGAAAACTATAAATAGCCCTCATAAATGAGATAAAAGGGACGCACATTCCGACTATCAATTACACTCCGATCTCCATCCTTATCTCGACACTTACTTTAGCATCGGAGGGTTATCGCCGGGTTACCACCGGCATTAACCTGACGTAGTTATCTTTGATTGCAGATTAGGATCCTTTATACAAATCGAGGAGAAGCTTGATTGACCTGCCAATCCTCACATTGACGAGTCGTGAGACCCGAGACATTGATTGGGATTAATAACCCCAACGATATCACACTCATCAATTTTGTTATATTTTAAAAAAAAAAAATCTTGAATATATTAATAATATATTATATTAGTTTAATAAACTATACTTGGTTATAATTATAGTTTATTCTTAATTACTTTTAGAGTTATTACAAGAAATATAAATTGAATATATTTCAATTACACAGATTGTTAAACACCTACATGAATTAGATATAGTATTTTTTTGCTTCTTTCTTTAATTATCGAAATTTAGTTAATCAAGTTCCAAGTATAATTTATGTTCCAATTAAGCTAGATATCACAAGTTTTAAGAGCAAAGTAAAAATGAAGCTAATTTTTAAAACAAGAATTTTACAAATGAAGACACTTTAAAAGCTTTTGAAACCCTAAGAGAGTTTTTGCAAGTTAAAAGCTTGATATCTTCTATCTTCTTCATTTTGTTTTTTTTTTTTTTGTGATAACTTAGGTGTCCTATAGCCCTGAATGATGTAAATCGCGGGAAGTGTCTTCACCAAGCCTTGAGATCACACCATATTGTCGTCTACTCTGCGCACAAAGAAAAGAAAAGCTTGATTTCTTGTTTGTAATGAATGAAGAGAGGCCCTTTTTTATATATAGGTGAGAAAATCGGCTAACAGAAGTAAGATTTTTAAGAGATTCTAAAATAATTTCCATTTGAGAAGATTCTTAAGATTAGGGAAATATTTGTTCTTCAAAAATACATTCAATGAACTTGGACAAGAGAAATAATATCTCTCAATATAATTTTCGAATTGAAGATTTGAGAAATATCCTAAACAATTTTTGACAAAATGAATGTAGACAATAAATGGCTAAAGATTGTTTAATTAAAAATTTCTTTCCTTATGAAATGTTTTGGTTGAAGAGAATCAAGAGATCAATGTACTCAAGACATGGGCATGGATCAAAATTTTCATCTTTTCCATCGAAAACATCGAAAAGTTTTCGTTTTTGAATCAGGCGAAACGAAAACAAGATGTAATTCCGAAACTATTTATTTGCCTTAAACTCTGTTATTTTCCTAAATTTAGTAACTTTTTTTACAAATTTTCCTCAGTGTTTCCGAAACATTTCCGAATAGTCTCGAAAAGTTTCCAATATTTGACTGACCGAAACATACATTTGAACCGAAATTTTGATCCATGGACATGGGCCAAATTTAATGATTGAAAAATGTGTAATTTCCGGAAATTATACAAGAAAAATTGCGGTAGATGTTGAAAGGAATAAGAGGAATATTTAGCGAAGATTTTCGAAAATAAATTGGGCCAAAAATGGGATTTTTTAGGATTTAAAAAAAAAATGCTCTTAAAATTAGATATACCATGAGTGGGCCAATTTTACCACAATTTGGTATTGAGACTAAATGTTTCATATTGGTTGAAAATAATAATTAAGTCCACCTTATAAGACATTGGACAATCATCACCTTATAAGCTAGCTTTTAAGTTGAGTTAGGCCTAAACCAAGTAAGTGGACTTAATTAGCTCAATCTAGGTGGTGAATTTTATTATGGTATCAGAGCCATCGGTTAAAAGGGGCCACCTCCTTGTACGCATGATGGGCTTCAATATCTACCCGCACACTTCGCCCAGATAACAAAGACCTGGATTGTCATTATTCCTCCAGTTAATAAAGATTTGGAGTGTCATTATTCCTCTAGTTAACAAAGATCCGGAGTGTCATTATTTGTGTATTGGGTCTTCACCCACATGTCGCAAATTTACAAGGATGGGCTTTCATATGTCACGTGTCGGGCTTGTTTCACCCACACATCTGCCCGCGTGAAAAGGGATTATTAAGACTAAATGTCCCATATTGGTTGAAAACAATAGTTAAGTCCACCTTATAAGACATTGGACAATTCTCACCTTATAAGCTAGCTTTTGAGATTGAATTAGGCTCAAACCAAGTAAGTGGACTTAGTCCATTTACGTGGTGAATTCTAATATTGGGTGTCTTCGATTTTTGTCTTGCTTCAAACGGTCATTCAATGACTTGGTCCATTAATTTTGAATTTTTGAGCTCTTAAATAATAATCTTCCTTCAAAATGGTTTTTAGGTAAACTTGATCCATTTATCTTGGGCTCCTTAAACAATTAGGTCCTGTTAAGATTTAGTCTAAAAAAAAATATTAATAAGCCCAAGCAAGATAAATTTAGTTGTTTGTTAATCATCATCATTGGAATAAAAACCTTTCGGTTAATAATATTATTTATTTTTTGGGAAATTTCTGAAATAGAAGTTGTTTCCAAAGGTAAGGAAATAGAGCAAGAGGAATGAATTTTTAATAAAATAGTAAAACTAAAATCGGAATTAGATCAAGCTATGGCTGCTTTGTGTATATCATGAATGAAAATTTTTATACTTGTTCATGGAAAAGGCGGAGACCTTTTTTTTTTTTTTTTGATAAATAAATTTCATACCAAACTTAATAAAAAGGTTCAACAAAGTCAAAAAGAGGTACACCTCCATCACAACAAACATTGAGAGGAATTAAAGAAAACGGAATACAAGTTAACCTATCCGACCAACCGGAGTTAAAAGCCCAAGCGGCAAGATTGTGGGCGGCAAAATTTAAGTTTCGTGGTGAGAACTTGAACTTCCATTTAGGCCAACAAGTCCAAAATTTCCGGATTTCAATAATGAGTCCACAAGCGGACCAATCAGGCACTTTCCACGAATTGGAGATTTCAAAAATAGCTTGGAGGCAATCATTTTCAATACAAATCTCATGAATCCGCCACTTGATGAGAAGCGAACATGCAATGTGGATCGAGAGGACCTCGGCCGCTAACGGAGATAAACATGGTTGCTTAGAGGAGGTGGCAAAGAGAATGGAGCGCTTGGAGTTGCGGACAATGACCGCAATCGAAGCAAAGCCGTCTTTAAAAGACGCATCCGTGTTCACCTTTAACAAACCAAAAGGTGGGGGAGACCAAGAAAGACCAATAGAAGCCGCCTTCGAAGTGATAACGAGGCTCTTTTGAGCAAAGAAATGTTCTGAAGCCTTCTTCTCAATAGATTTAATAAAAGGGACAAGCTCAAGCACTGCTTTATTATGAAGCACCGAATTGCGATAAGTCCAAATAGATTCCATGAGCACGGCCGAGAAAATGAGGAATTCCAACCGATCCACATCAACCGGAAACTTCCGCGATTTGGGGTTAAGCAAATCATTAAGCAACTCGATTAGCGGTTCAAAACTAAATGAGTCAATATGAACGGACCATTTAGATTTGAACCACACGGCTTTTGCAAATGGACACCGGAGGAAAATATGATCAATATATAGATTCTTCTTCCATATCACAAATAGGACAATTCACATTATCAATATAAAACACATACCGAAGTCGATCTCGAGTCGGAATGAGGTTATGAAGGATCTTCCAAAGGAAAAGCTTTGATCGGTTATGGATTTTTGAGGCCCACAAATGCTTGAAGGATGGGTTCAGATTTGAACCCGAAGAGCCAAATCTTCTAGCTTGGGAGAAAAAATAAGCAGATTTTGTCGAGAACACTCCAGACGAAGATGGAGTCCACATGAGTTTTTTAGGCTCGGGGGAGGAAGAGATGTGGATTTTTTGGATTTCATGGACCAAGTTCGGGGGGAAAAGGTCACTCAATAAATCCAAATTCCAACGATTACTTCCTTGAATGTTTAGGTCAATTAAAACAAAAATATGGAATAACTCTTACTTCAATATGTTTCTTTTAATTTTAAAATTTGTAGATGTTTTGGCAACATTTTTCAAATTTCTCTACAGTTGGTAAATCATCCTCGGAGAAAATATATCCTAATTAGTGATTTTGAATTTTCGTCCCAAATTATATTACTTATATAGTCAAATTAATCCCGTAATTTTATATTTTTTTGAAATATCGTCCCACTTGCCACACGGATGCTTACATGTCATGACATGACAAATTTTATCATAAACAATTATATAAGATTGCAGAACTCGTCCCAAACTAATTATAAATTTTGATTTTTCGTCCCAAACTATATTAATTCGCCGAATTTCTTCTCATAATTTGTCATTTGACATGTATTTAGTCCATTATTAAATTTCTAATTTTATGAAAATGACGATTCATCTTTTACTTTTTTAAGGTACTAATGACAATTTATCCCCTATGATATTATTATGTTCAATTTACCTCCTATAATTTGAGAAGAAGCATTTTAAGGTAAATTGAATTTTATGAATATCACATGAAAGTAAATTGCCTTTAACATTTTTTTAAGAGAAAAATAGTATTGATTTTTGAAATTCCTGTGCGTTTTTGAGAAAAAAATCATATCTCAGTTCCTTAGGAAAAATTTGTTCATATTTTTTTGTATCAATAAATAATAATATTTATAATTAGATTGGAATAAATTTTTTTCCCATGTCATTTCAATTACGGCACGGAAGTCGGCTTATTGATATAGTTTCGGACGAAAAATAAAAATTTGTAAGTAGTTTGGGACGAATTCTGCAATCTAATAGAATTGTTTATGATCAAATATCCCACATCATGACATGTAAGCATCCATGTGGCAAATAGGATGATTTTTCAAAAAAATATAAAATTATGGGACTAATTTGATTAAGTGATATAGCTGAGACGAAAATCCAAAATCACTAATTAATTTGGGACTTTTTTACAATTTTGCCGACACGATATTATAGGCATGGATCAAAATTTCCATCTTTTCCATAAAACATCGAAAAGTTTCCGTTTTTGAATCAGGCGAAACGAAAACAAGATGTAATTCCGAAACTATTTATTTTCCTTAAACTCTTTTATTTTCCTAAATTTAATAACTTTTTTTACAAATTTTCCTCAGTGTTTCCGAAATATTTGCAAATAATTTCGAAAAGTTTTCAATATTTAACTGACCGAAACATACATTTGAACCAAAATATTGATCCATGATTATAGGCCTATTACTATGTTAATATGTCATTCACAGGATATCCTATTACTACCAACGGTTACTATTGATCCGAACCAAGCAGGCCCAAATTTTCTTTTTTCCTTTCTGAAAATTACTAATGACCCAAAAATCTGCTCCAATTTTTTTTTTTTTTAAGGGTTTAATTCATTTCAAGGCGAGTTGAACAAATTAAGTAGGAACGTCTCTCAACAAATATTCGAATATGAGTTTGCTACTTTGTAGTGACTAGTCAATTCTACTAAATCAATCACTTGTTGGTAACCCCAATTCTCTTTGAGAACTGTAATAAGTGTTTGTACCCAAAAAATCACCCTCGATTAATCGAGGAGTAGTAGCTCGAGGATGGGCCAAAAAGGCAATGGGCCGAGCCCAATAGAACCAAGTGAATTGGATCAGGATCGGACCCACTCTTATCCGAAAATCAATCCGACCGAAATTAAACGGGTCACGAGCCCAATTTGAGATACGGCCCAATTTTTATTAATTAATTTTGGCCAAGTATAAATTAATTAATTAATTTATGGGCCATAGTCAATTAATTAAATAGCCAAGTGATGGTTAAAAACGAACGAGCCCAATGAGCCCAATAGATTTATACTTGGCTATTATAAATTAATTAATTAAGTTAATTAGTTAATTAATTGGGCCAAGTATAAATAATCGGCCTGTACGACATTTAAGGCCAATAGACCATGTAGTTAGTTACAATTAATTACATTTGAGATTAATGGCCCAAATGTCAAAGCCCAGCCGATGAAATCGGTCCAATGGTCCAATCGAATTAATTACTAAAGTAATTAATTAGAGATTAACAATAATAATTAGCCCATAAAAATAGACTGGGTTAGATGGCCATTTAATTAAATAATTGCTAATTAAAAAGATAAGGCCAATTAGTTAAGTAGTGGCCACATAAATCTCTCTAACCAAAAGAGATATATTAAAACACAACCACTTCCAAATTTATCTCAAGTTGGTTACACAAGGTAATTGGCAACCCATGTTTTCTTCTCACAAATTCAAATCTGAAAATTCAAAGAAGAAGAAGAAAGAAAAGCAACCTCCTAAATAGTGGAAAAAGTGGAGGTAGTGGAGGAAATCAAGAGTAGTGGAGATAGTGGAGAACAATCAGCATCAGCCGATCAGTTTTCGGCCAACAGCTATAAATAAGAACAGGGCAGCCATACGCGAAGGACATACACAACTCAATCAATCAAATCAGTCTACATTGAAATCGGCTCAATGCCTCACCGGAAGTCTAGCCTTCGCTGCTTCTACTGTCAGTTAGCACTGCCAATTCCTTGACATCAGTCGTCAATCCTCAGCAACCAGCAGGACATGACCGCCTGAAGTTCAGCACCGCCGCTCAAAGTAAGCCGCACAGCTGCTTCCGCTGTCTCGAGCGAAACCACTCGATAGAAGCAAAATAGCACGTTGCTTCTGTCAAGTCAGTCAGCACTGCCAATTCCTTGACATCAATAGTCATTCCTCAGCAACCAGTTAGATATGACCGCCTGAAGTTCAGCACTGCCGCTCAAAGTAAGCCGCAAAGCTGCTTCCGCCGTCAACAAAGCTGTCTCGAGCGAAACATTCGATATTAAGCAAAATAGCAAGCTGCAACGTCATGTAAGTGCCCGCATATTTACATGGCAAACTTATCAAGTAGCCATCTGCTTGATGAGCTCGTTGTCAGGTAGCCATCTGTGTTGGATGAAGATGAAGATGAAGGCACTGAAGAAAGTTTGATAAGGGAGGTTTTGATGCATTCCAAAACTTCGTAAAATTGGCTAAGTATGGAGTGACTTAGCTGATAAACTTATCAAGGAATTTTGACTAAGAAATGAAGACATCAGAAGAGTCAAAGTTTCAAGGTCCAAGACTTCTGATCTGCTGAAGAGAAGTTATCAGACTAGTGAAGATCAGCCGACTCAAATCAGATTTGTTCAAGTTTGAGATCAGCCGAGTTCGTCATCAGACTTATACTTTCGTCAGCCAAGTGAAGAAGATCATGAAGTGTTCCCAACGGTAATAAATGCCCCTTGGTGTAATAAATGCTGAAGTACGAGGATATTTAAGACAAATGATTGAAGAAAAGCTTCGCATCAGCCGAGTGCATTTAATGCTGCATTTAATGCTGCCTGCAGAATAGTACTGTTTACAGTACGGACAGACTGCAAAAGAGCCGTTCGCGGATTTTAAGGACCAGTACTCGAGGAATTTGAATCCTGTCTCTCTTCAACGGACATTTTTCAATCCTCAAGTATAAATAGCTGCAAGAGACGAAGAAGGAACAAGCAACACACTTTCTGAGAGAAATTTCCGAAGCAAAATTCTTTAAGTCTCAAGAACAGCTCACTCATCAGCTGAGTCATTTGTTGACGAAAGCAGAGTTGAAGAATCAAGAAAAATACATCTTCTGAGTGATTTTGTAAACAAGAGTGTTGTGCGGAGTTGTGATCCATCTTTGTGAGTGATCAAACTTCAGAGGATAGGTTTTCTGTGTGATCTCCTATTGCGAACTTGTGGTCGTTTCATTTGTTGTTCGACGCAAGCAGAGTATACTGTAAACTTTGTGATTATAGTATAACCCAAGATCTGAGTGACTTGGAAGAGTGGACTAAAGGATATTTAAATCCATATAACCACTATAAAAATTACTTGTGTTTTTACATTGTTTCAAAACTGCATATCTTCTGTTTGCATAAAAACACATTAAGTTAACTGTTTGAAAAAGAACAAAAAGGAGTTTATAAAACTGGGGAAACATTTTTCAAACTGCTAAGAATACTTGTGAAAAACACTTTGAAAATCCGCTGCAAGTACTCTAAGTATTAAAACTGATTTCTGCAAAATCAGCTAAGTAACTATCAGACGAGTGGTCAACAAGACTGTTCAAAGATTTGTTCGCGAACAGAATTGTAACTTACTAATCTGATCAGCTTAGACTGTTCAGTTGGAGTAAAGTTTTAAAGTTAAATTTGAAAGAAAATTTTAAAGAGGTTTATTCACCCCCCCCCTCTAAACCTCTTCTGACCACTTGGGACCAACAAGTGGTATCAGAGCGGGTGGTTCATTAGAATCAGCTGCCTGATCAACGAGCTTGATCCGAGTGTTTTTCAAAGGTTTTCAAAAGCTTTTCAAAAGAGCATCTTTTTGAAAAACAAAAACTTTTTGAAAAATGGATTGTATCAGCCATGTTCCCCACATTGCTGGTATGTCTTTTGAGGACTGGAAAATCAGAATGGAGATTTTCCTTGCTGCCTATAATGACAACATGCATACATGTATCATTAAAGGTCCATTCAAATTCACCAAGACCATCATCGTAGATGAAGCTCAAATAGTGGTGGAAAAAGACTTAACAGAAATGACAGCAGAAGAAATAAAGCTGTTCAACCTGGACAAAGTCGGAAGATTCATCATGACCAAAGCCCTGGATAATGATCGGTTTGACAAAGTCAAGCATTGCAAAACTGCAAAGGAGATGTGGGATAAGGTTCGTGACATGAGTGAAGGCAATGATGCTATTAAAGAGCATCAGCTCAGTGTTGCCTTGGAGAAGCTGGACAACTTCAAGATGAAGTCTGGAGAAACCATTGATCAGATGGACATCAGATTCACCAGAACTCTGAATGAAGTTTTGAAGCTGGGAAAGACTTTCACTGACAAAGAGATTTCTGTCAGAGTACTGAAGGCTCTACCTCCCAAGTTCAACATGAAGGTGACAGCAATGGAAGAATCAAGAGATCTGGGCAAGATTTCTCTAACAGAGCTGTTCTCCGCACTCAAGGCTTATGAGTATAAACTGCCAAGGATGGGAATTGAAGAAACCTCAACTTCAGGACCCACAGCTGCACTTGTTGCTGCTGAAAATACCAGAAGACCAGCACAGAAAAGCAAAGAAGTGGACTCATCTGATGAAGCCACTCTACTCAACAAAAAGGAGTACACTGCTGGAGATGTAGCATTATTGATGAACAACTTCAAGAAGTTCTATAAGAGAAAGATGAAAAACAAATACAATCATGCTGCTTCTACTTCTAAACCTAATTTTTCTTCTCAGGATAAAGAAGATTATAAATCAAAACTGATGTGTTACAACTGCAGGAAATTGGGACACTTCATAAGAGACTGCCCATATCCAAAAGCAGAGAAGTACACTGAGGAAGAGAAGAAAATGAGAAAAGAAAGAAAGCATCAGAGAGCCAAGGCAATGATGGCTGAAGCAGAAAAGCCAGCTGCTGTCTACTCATCTGATTCAGACTCAGACTCGTCTGATGAAGAATCGTCTGATGAAGAAAAACCTGCTCTCCTGTGCCTGATGGCAAAGGAATCTGATGACTCTGAGGATGAGGTAACTCCTCAAGAAAATGAACTGTTTAATTCTCTAGAGCAAATGATGTTGAATAATACTACTATTGCTGGAGAGTTTGTTAAGCTTAAGGAAGAGATGAACTTGCTAAAAGAGCAAAATAGTTCACTGAAACTTTTAGCTGAAAAGCCAAAAGAATCAGCTGAATATAAACAGCTTGAGCAAGAGCATGAATCTCTGAAAGCTGAATGTGAGGTTTATAAAGGAAAAATCATGGAACTTGAGAAAATCATTGAGTCTCATGATAAGTCTACTGTTGCATCCATGCATACATCTAGTAAACAGGAGACACCTTTAGAAAAGGAAAAATTAGAGTTGAACCATACTGAAAAATTTGTATCAGCTGACAATAGTAAGGTCATTCTGTATGTTCAAACCTCTAGACCTACCTCAACTGAGAAAGTGGTAAAGGAGAAGAAATCTCCTAAGGCTAAAAAGAGCAAAGAGCCTAGTGTAGGAAATCAGACTAGTAAGACCAAACAGCAGAGTCCTAAGAAGTCTGCTGATAAAGCTAAATTGAATCAATCTGTTGGTAAAACTAAGTCAAAATCAAATGAGCAAGCATCTAGTAAACCAAAGAAGCATAAGAATAAGAAAAATCAAAATGCTTGGTATGGAAATGAGTCATATTATGTGCAACCTGCTGCATATCATCCTATGTATCATGCACCTCAATTTCCTAGTTACTATGCACCTTACCCTGCTCATCCAATGCATGCATATCCTGCATATCATGCACCTTACCCTGCTTATGAACATTATTCATATCATACTGATCATCAACATGACTTATCTGATAACTATGATAAAAATGAAACTGTTCATGCTCCTAAAACTCAGAAACCTAAGAAGCCTAAGACTTCAATATCTTGGGTTGTCAAGGGTGGAACTAATCCTTCAGGACCCTCTCAATAAGGGTACCTAAAACAATTTTATTTTTTGTTTTGTAGGTTAGGATTAGGAGTAGGAGTAAAGTAGAGAAGATTTGGTACTTGGACAGTGGATGTTCAAGGCACATGTGTGGAAACATACATGAGTTGACTGATGCAGTTGCTGTGGATGGTCCAAAAGTCACTTTTGGAGACAGCAAAGAAGGCAAGATTAAAGCTAAAGGAAGATTAATCAAGGGAAACATAGAGATATCTGACGTCTCCTATGTTAAAGGCCTAAAGTATAATCTGCTGAGCATAAGTCAATTTTGTGACAAGGGATATTCAGTCATCTTCTCAACAGATAAGTGCTACGTTGAACAGATTGGTACAAAGAAGGTAATTTTATCTGGAAGACGACAAGGAAATATCTACATAGTTGACTGGAATTCTGCTGACAAGAATTCAAGTATTTGTTTGGTGGCATCTGCACCAAGTGAAGTCAGTTGGCTATGGCACAAGAGGATGAATCACTTAAACTTCAAGACCATAAACAGATTAATCAAGAATGACTTGGTAGAAGGGATTCCAAAAGCAGTCATGAGCAAAGACAAGCTCTGTGACGCCTGTCAGAAGGGTAAACAAATCAAGTCATCATTCAAAGAAAAGAAGCACCAATCTTCTGGAAGAATATTGGAGCTGTTGCATATGGACTTATTTGGACCCATTGATCCAGTCAGCAATGGTGGAAAGAAATACTGCCTAGCTGTTGTGGATGATTATTCAAGATATACTTGGGTGATTTTCATGAAGAAGAAAAGTGAAACCAAGGAACATCTCACAAATCTGATGGAACTGATCCAGAATGAGAAGAGTATCAAGATATTGAAGATCAGATCAGATAGAGGGACAGAGTTTACAAACTCTACTGTTGAAGAGTATTGTAATATCAAAGGAATACATCATGAGTATTCTGCTGCTAGAACCCCTCAACAGAATGGTGTTGCTGAAAGGAGAAACAGAACACTGAAAGAAGCTGTCAGAACCATGATAGCTGAAGCTAAGCTGCCACAAAGATTTTGGGCAGAAGCAACAAATACAGCATGTTTTACCCAGAACAGATGTATGATCAACAAAAATCAGAACAAGACTCCATATGAAGTTTGGAACAACAGAAAGCCAAACATTCATTACTTTAAGATTTTTGGTTGTAAATGTTTTGTATTGAATAATGGGAAAAATCACCTTACTGCATTTGCAGAAAAGGCTGATGAAGCTGTCTTTGTAGGATACTCATCTGTTAGTAAGGCTTATAGAGTTTTCAACAAAAGAACATTACTAATAGAAGAATCTATCCATGTAGTATTTGATGAGCCAAGTCAATTTTCTGAAAAGAATCAAAGTGTAAATCAAGATCTGTCTGCTGATTTACAGAAGTTGGACGTTGGAAGAAATGAAGAATATGTTCCCATCATACTACCTAATCTAAGTTCAGCTGCTAATTCAAGTGCTGTTCATAATCACAGTGCTGATTGTCTAACAGACGAGTTGCTAACAGCTGACAGACCAGAGACTGTTCAACAGACGACACGTGTTCAACAGACTACTACTGGAACCCCAACAGTAGTGTTGCAAGATCATAACAGAGGACAACATCCTGATTTGCAACCTGATCTCAGATGGCTCAAGAATCACCCACCTGAACTAGTTATTGGTGATCCTTTAGATAGAGTGAAGACAAGAAGAGCTGCTGCACAAGATGCTATGTTTGTCACATTTCTATCTCAAATAGAGCCTAAACAAATTGAAGAAGCTCTAAATGACTCCTTCTGGATAGAAGCTATGCAAGAAGAGTTGAATCAATTTGAAAGGAATGAAGTCTGGTACTTAGTTCCTAGACCAAGTCATCAAAGAGTAATTGGCACTAAGTGGGTATTCAGAAATAAGATGAATGAAGATGGTGTTGTCACCAGAAACAAAGCAAGACTAGTGGCCAAGGGTTATTGTCAAGAAGAAGGAATTGACTTTGATGAAACTTTTGCACCAGTAGCAAGACTTGAAGCAATCAGACTGTTTCTTGCCTATGCTGCTCACAAGAACTTCACTGTCTATCAGATGGATGTGAAGTCTGCTTTTCTCAATGGAGAATTGCAAGAAGAAGTTTATGTTGAACAACCTCCAGGATTTGAAGTCTATCAAGAAGAGGACAAAGTATATCGTCTGAAGAAAGCCCTTTATGGACTAAAACAAGCTCCAAGAGCATGGTATGATACCCTATCTGATTTTCTTTTAATTAAAGGATTTCGTAAAGGTAAGGTAGATAAAACCTTGTTCACTATTGAATGGGAAAATCATATATTACTTGTGCAAATATATGTGGACGATATTATTTTTGGTTCAACTAACCAACAGATGTGTGATAAGTTCTCCAAGCTGATGCAGAATAAGTTTGAAATGAGCATGATGGGTGAACTTAATTACTTTCTTGGATTGCAAGTTAGACAGTTGCCTGATGGAATATTCATCAGCCAAGCAAAGTACACAAGAGATCTGTTTAAGAAATTTGGTATGGAAACTAGCTCAACAGCTACCATTCCTATGTCTACAAGTCTTCGTTTGGATAAAGATGAAGATGGCAAATCAGTGGACATAACCAAATATAGAGGCATTATTGGTTCATTGTTGTATCTAACAGCAAGCAGACCTGACATAATGTACTCAGTTGGAGTCTGTGCAAGATTTCAATCAAACCCCAAAGAATCTCATCTCTTAGCTGCCAAGAGAATATTGAAGTATGTTAAAGGCACTCAAGAATTGGGATTGTGGTATCCTAGAGAATCTGGATTTGAACTCATTGGTTATTCAGATTCAGACCTTGCTGGCTGCAAGATTGACAGAAAGAGCACAACAGGTGCCTGTCAGTTCTTAGGCAGTCGTCTGATCTCATGGATGAGTAAGAAGCAAACCTCAGTTTCTATATCTACTGCTGAAGCTGAATATATAGCTGCTGGAGCTTGTTGTGCACAGATACTTTGGTTGAAGCATCAACTAGAAGACTACAATATCAAGATCAGTGGAATTCCAATCTACTGTGACAATACAAGTGCAATCTCTCTTACTCAGAACACTACAAGTCATTCAAGGACTAAGCATATTGAGATCAAGCATCATTTCATTAGAGATCATGTGGAAAAAGGCAATGTAATGATTGAGTATGTTCATACTGATAATCAGATTGCTGACATTTTCACCAAACCTTTAAGTGAAGTAAGGTTTTCAACCTTAAGAGCTGAGCTAGGACTACTTAATTTGGAAGCATAAGCTGAGGGGGAACTCATCAGAAGACTGGAGTTCAACAGCTTAGCAATTCGTTATTATCTTCAAGGATTAACTCTCAACAGACTAGTTAACTTATGAATTCTTAAAACTCAGGGGGAACGTGTAAGACTAGCGGTACTTCTGAATTAAAGATGAAATTTGTTAATGACAGTTAGTTGAAGTTATGTTTTCATCAGAAGACTCAACTATCGAAGATTGAAGTTATTTTATCTAGCTGGATTGACAAACAGCTGAGGAAGGTTATCAGCTATTGGCATTCTCTGATAACAGCATTGTCATCAGGACAATAGTCCATCAGATAAGTGTTTTTATACTCATCTGATTACTTAAGTAAAAGCGAACTATTTAAAAACGTTTTATCCAAAACACGCCTTTACAAGTAAACTGTCGGGCGGTACATTTTCCCGCTCCTCATTAAAATATCTTTTGAATTCGAAAGGTCGTAACTGACGCCGCACGATCAGCACTGACAGAAAAACGGATCTAACGGTTGGCAGATATCACGGAAACCGAAAAACCCCAACTCTATAAATCCTCATCTGATCAGTCGAGTAGCTCTTTACGAACCCTAAACTTTCAAAAGTGCTTGTGAGAAAATTTTAAACAAGTTTTCTGCAAAAATCCTTTCCTTTTCACTAACTCTCAACAGATTAAAATGGCTGCTGAAGGTATGTTCTTAGACTATGAAGCCTATTATCAATCTGGTACAAGTTTGATGAAAGAACTGTTGGAGAAATTCAAATCGGCACAGTTGATAAATTTCATGGAGTACAACGAGGGAATAATCTGGACTGACCAGGTTATGGAGTATTACTCAACGGCAAAGGCTGACTATCACAAACTAGAAATCAAAGCAAAAGTGGGTGACAAATCTGTTGTCATCACTCCACAAGTTCTTCATGAACAGTTTGGTTTGCCTAAGTCTGGAAGACACGAAGTTATCGTGCTGACTGAAGAGAAGCACCAACAGTTTTGGGCGATCTGCGCCAAGGAAGGAGAGATGTTGTCTGGCAACATCAGAAAGAAACAGCTTAAGGATGAATATCAGCGGATGGCTGATATGGTGTCTAAGCTGATTGAAAATTGTACTTTTTCTCTAGATGCTGTCACAATGAAGCGTTTCAGCATCATGGCTGCCGTATACTATGGAATAGAGGTAAACTGGTCCATCATAATTTGGTATATACTTGCTGATTTTCTGGAAGTGAAGAAGGGAAAAGGCCCTTACACCAACCACAGAATCACTTTAAGTTACCTCTTATCAAAGATGGGCTGTGTCATGTCAAATGGCAAAGAAATTCACAAGTCCAAAGCAATGAACAAGTACCTACCTGTTCAGAAGAGGAAGGCTGATGAGCCTGAAGGAGAAGAAGTTGAGGAACCAAAGGAGGTTCCTGCCAAGAGGCAAAAGAGGTTAGTCAAAACAGCAAGTCTGGCTGTTGAGACTAAAAGGAAGAGGGCTACTGATGAGCCCAAGAAGAAAGAAACAAAGCAGTTGGAGAGAGTGACTTCTGCTGAAGCCACTAAAATTGTTGAGAACATAATGGCTGATGTAAGGACTGGATCCCCTGCATCACCATCAAGAACTCCATCAGCAGAGAGACCTGCTGAGAATGTTTCTAAGAGAACAAGAAGTCAGCAGAAGGATACTGCTACTTCAAGAGTTGTTCAAGGTCTGACAAAGAAAACTGCTAGAAAGCAGATGACGTTTCCTGAAGAACCTACCAATCTGGAAAATGTAGCAAGGAAAGATCCTGAAGCTACTCAAAGGCCTGCCGAAACAGTTGAAACTGTTGTGCTTGACGAAGCTGATGAACAACAGCCAAGTAAGGAAGCACCAACAGCTGAGGTTCCCCAACCTCAAGAAGATCCAGATGTCCAAATCATCTATCCCATTGCTGCTGCTCCTATATCATCTGCTGGACCAGCCCCTGCTGATAAAGGGAAGAGAAAAATTGTGCTAAGGAGAAAGAAAGTCTCCAAAGCTGATAAGAAGGCAAGAGAGGAGGCTGAACAGAGGAAGCAAGATGAGCTTGAAGAGAAAAGAGCTCTTGAATTGAGCAAAGCTCAACAAGCAAAGGATGAGGCCAGAAGAAGAATGTCTGCAGCAGAGAGAAAAGCTGCTGAAGATGCTGAATTGGCCATGGTGATTGAACAAAGCAAGGTTGATGCCTATGGACCTGTCCATGGAGGTGGCATCAAGATTGGTGAAGGGCAGACTGAAGAAGACAAAAAGAAGATACTACTGCCTGCTCCCAAAACCAAGTCCAAAGACAAGTTTGAAGTCAGGAAAGCTTTTGAGATAGTATATGCTGATAAGGAGCTTTTCAAGAAGTTTGAGAAGTCTCTAGCATACTATGATCAGAAGATTATGTTGAGGACTATGTTCACCCAGGAGAAACCAAGATATATCAAATGGAGAGATATCAGGCTGAATAGCTCAATAACTGAACTTCAAAACATGAAGGAGTTAGCTGATGAAGAACACTGGGTTCTGACTTGGCTGAAGACAAACTCCATCCAAAAGGCCCTTGATCCCAGTTATGTAAGAGAAGTCATGCATAACTATGCAAAAAGCTTTGCATTGGAGGAGGCCAAGAAGATTAAAAACACCTTGCCTGAAAAGAAAAAGAAATCTGAAGATGCTGAAGAGAGAGCAATTAAGTTTGCTGTTATGACTGCTCTGAAGAGATGGGTTAAAAAGTCAAAGTATCAGCAAGGATGTTCAAGTGACTTGCCACTGCTGCCAAGTATTCAACAAATCATTTTTGGCAAGGAAGTACAACCGTACCATGAAGTCCCTAAGGGTAACAATGCTCCTGTCAACCCTTGGATCATTGTAAGACAGATTAGACAGACTACATGCTTTAATGATGATGGAACCATTACAAATCTGTTCTACGATGATGTCACTGATGAGCACAAGTCTGCTGACAAGCACAAGTCTGCTGACAAGCCTTTGGCTATTGAAGAGCCATCTAAGACTTCTGAAGATCATCAGATGACGGATTTGCAAGATGTCCCTGTTCATCAGGAGACTAAAGAGGAAGAAGCTGATGCCTCTACTTCATCAGGTGATGAACACTCATCACTGATGGAAGCCTTCCAGTTACTTATTGAAAATCAAATAAAAGATATGGAAGAGAGGAATAGTCTGCAGTTACAGAAGATGAAGACAGAATTGATTGAATCTCACACTCATCAAGTGGAAAGAACGCATCTTCTAACCAGCAGTTCTATCAAGTTAGCTATTGATCAGATTCCTATTCCTCAAGATCATTCACTAGAGTTAGTGAATAGCTTAAGAGAGCTGAACCGTAACGTTGAAGATGTGAAGGGTGATGTAAATCATCTTCACACTGCCTTGAAATCAGCTGAGCACAAGATCGCTGATTTAACTGCAACTTTCATTAAAGTCAGTCATGAAGAGAAGGAAATAAATCTGGGGATGTTGCAAGAAGTAGCAAAGGCTGCACAGGAAGTTCAAAATGAAATTGCAACTATCAACCTAAACATTGACTACTTTAATGATAAGACTGATGTCATCAGCACTGACCTTCATCATCTGACAGCTAGTCATGACGTTGTTAATCAGAATCTAAAAGCTTTATGTGCTGAAGTAAGGATTCCAACAGTTGCCCTCAACCCTGCTGTTGAACCTTCTACTGTCATCAGAGTTGATGATGACAAAAAGGGGGAAGATAAAAGGGAAGAACCAGCAAAGGAGTTTGCTGCTGAAGAATCAGCTATGGAACCTGCTGCTGAAGAACCAGCTAAAGAGACCATTACTGATGAACCAGCAAAGGAGTCTGCTGCTGAAGAAACAACTTTGGAAGAAACTGATGCAACTATTAAAGCCAAGGAAACTGAAGACACTACTGACAAGGCTGAAGTACTTGGAAAGGTGGAAGAAGAAGATAAGATTGAAAAAGAAGACACCAAGTACAAAAATACAGATTCTGCCAGAAAAGCTATGGAAGCTCTGAAAGCTCTTCAAGAACAAGAACTTAAAGAGAAGATGGAAGCTGCCAAAGCAACCCTGGAAGAAGAAGTTGATGAAGAAGATGATGATGAAGAATCATCATATGAATATGAAGAAGTGCTCGAATCTGATGAAGAAGCTGATAGTTAGAAATTGAAAAATCAATTGTAATCAGTTTACTTTTTCAGAAATCTCATCTGATGAATTTGTACATGTAATTCACTTTCTATATCAATAAAATGTTCAAGTTCAATCCAATAAACTTTTTCTATCTCAGAAAATTTTGAGGATTACAATCTTTAGTTTAGGTATTCAACAGGTACTAAGCTGAAGTTTTGTCATCATCAAAAAGGGGGAAATTGTTGGATGAAGATGAAGATGAAGGCACTGAAGAAAGTTTGATAAGGGAGGTTTTGATGCATTCCAAAACTTCGTAAAATTGGCTAAGTATGGAGTGACTTAGCTGATAAACTTATCAAGGAATTTTGACTAAGAAATGAAGACATCAGAAGAGTCAAAGTTTCAAGGTCCAAGACTTCTGATCTGCTGAAGAGAAGTTATCAGACTAGTGAAGATCAGCCGACTCAAATCAGATTTGTTCAAGTTTGAGATCAGCCGAGTTCGTCATCAGACTTATACTTTCGTCAGCCAAGTGAAGAAGATCATGAAGTGTTCCCAACGGTAATAAATGCCCCTTGGTGTAATAAATGCTGAAGTACGAGGATATTTAAGACAAATGATTGAAGAAAAGCTTCGCATCAGCCGAGTGCATTTAATGCTGCATTTAATGCTGCCTGCAGAATAGTACTGTTTACAGTACGGACAGACTGCAAAAGAGCCGTTCGCGGATTTTAAGGACCAGTACTCGAGGAATTTGAATCCTGTCTCTCTTCAACGGACATTTTTCAATCCTCAAGTATAAATAGCTGCAAGAGACGAAGAAGGAACAAGCAACACACTTTCTGAGAGAAATTTCCGAAGCAAAATTCTTTAAGTCTCAAGAACAGCTCACTCATCAGCTGAGTCATTTGTTGACGAAAGCAGAGTTGAAGAATCAAGAAAAATACATCTTCTGAGTGATTTTGTAAACAAGAGTGTTGTGCGGAGTTGTGATCCATCTTTGTGAGTGATCAAACTTCAGAGGATAGGTTTTCTGTGTGATCTCCTATTGCGAACTTGTGGTCGTTTCATTTGTTGTTCGACGCAAGCAGAGTATACTGTAAACTTTGTGATTATAGTATAACCCAAGATCTGAGTGACTTGGAAGAGTGGACTAAAGGATATTTAAATCCATATAACCACTATAAAAATTACTTGTGTTTTTACATTGTTTCAAAACTGCATATCTTCTGTTTGCATAAAAACACATTAAGTTAACTGTTTGAAAAAGAACAAAAAGGAGTTTATAAAACTGGGGAAACATTTTTCAAACTGCTAAGAATACTTGTGAAAAACACTTTGAAAATCCGCTGCAAGTACTCTAAGTATTAAAACTGATTTCTGCAAAATCAGCTAAGTAACTATCAGACGAGTGGTCAACAAGACTGTTCAAAGATTTGTTCGCGAACAGAATTGTAACTTACTAATCTGATCAGCTTAGACTGTTCAGTTGGAGTAAAGTTTTAAAGTTAAATTTGAAAGAAAATTTTAAAGAGGTTTATTCACCCCCCCCCTCTAAACCTCTTCTGACCACTTGGGACCAACAATCTGCCTGACAACAGTTGGTTGAGTAGCCATCTACTCAATTGATGCCCTTTCCAGTGGCTACCCGCTGGTTAGGAGCCCGATTGGTAGTCAGCTGCCAAGGTTCCATTGATGGTGGTTCTCTGCCATCAATGTTATTTTCTGTCAACAAGCTGCACTATCAGACATCTTCAGCTCATGGGCGGGTTTACCTGCCAATCAAGGAGTTATTTTTTCAGAACTTAATAGGATCATCAACTCGTTTGGCAAATGCATGCCAATATAGGAGACTTTTATCGTTTTGCATATTTTGTAATCTTGGTAAATCGGGGAACTCATTGTAGGCTAAGACTCATGTATTTCTTTTAAATTTGACTAATAGAAGTATTTGGCCCATATCTCGTGATTTTTAATTTATGCTTTACGTCAAGGGATTTTTCATTTATGCATGATCTGTTGAGTTTATGTCTTTGAAGTCAAGTTACTTATTAAACTGATTGATTGTCAACTCATTTGCTAAACTAATCTGCAAATTCGTTGATGTACTGAGTAAGCCATCAATTGGCTGTGATACTTTGGCATTTCAGGAAGATTATCATAAATTATTTAAGTCCTGCGGCCAGGCAGACATGGAAAAGAACTAGGGGTAGTGTTTGCCTACTCTGCCGCATTCAATTGATTAGAAGTTAGCCTTATCAGGACATTTTACCTCGATATCAATATGTCCTTATCAGGATATTTAAATTATTATTACACTGATATCAACATGTCCAATTTTAAATTGTTATGTTTGCACGCACAAACATTGGCACGCCCGCACTCATTTTGCACCACATCGAGCCATTTGCACATCGAGGCAATCAGTGTCAAATTTATAGCAAACAATATTTTGGCACGCCCAGTGGGACTCGATGCCAAGTGTTACTCGACGTCAAGATGTAATTGAAACCAAATTTTATGCAAACAATAAGTCCCAACCCAATTGTAATCATGGATAAAAATTTCCATATTTCCGTCGAAAACATCGAAAATTCTTTATTTTTGAATCAATCGAACCGAAAATAAGATGTATTTTCGAAATTCTATATTTGTCTTGAGACTTTTTTTTTTTCTTAATTTAGTAATTTATTTCATTAAATTTCCTAGTTTTTCCAAAACGTTTCTGGAAACTTTTCGAAAAGTTTCTTATATTCAGCTGACTGAAACATATATCGAAAACGAAACTTTGATTCATCATTCATGATTTTAATATCTTATCAACATGGAAAGAGAATTATTGGATATTCACTTACCTATTCAAATATCTTAATTTTCAGGATTTTGAAAAAAGAAATTATATATGCCTGCCCTATATGGTTTCATATGGTTTCATTATACTTGTTTTATTTCAGATTATATTGTTTTAATTTGAGTGAATAGCCAATTAACTCTCTGTGTTATTTTAAATAAGGAATTTAACTTCCTGTAATAAATAAAAGGGCAAAATACCTCGCCATGATATCCTAAATAGGCAATTTAACTACATGTAATAATAAAAATGGCAAAATACCTCCCTGTGTTTTTATGAAAGAAGCACATTGCCTCCCTCTAAATTGCTAATTAATTCATATAACAGGGAATTAAATTGCTCATTATTTCATTTCACAGGGAGATAAATTGCCTATTTTTATATCACAAGGAGGTAAATTACTCATTATTTCATTTTATATGGAGTTAAATTGCTTATTTTTATTTCACAGGAAAGTAAATTGGCCATTAGACATATCACAAGGAGTTAACTTGAAAAAGACAGTTTTAATTTACTGAGCTAGGTTTCATTGGTCTTGAATTGAGATTGGTGATTTCTTTGGTTATTATGCAAACGTACAGTAAGTATATATATACTCAGGTGGTGTTTGCAAAAAATTGTGATTGTGCTTAATTATTATAATCTAAAAAAAAAATTAAAAGTTGTAGAGAAGTAAAAGTAGGTGGAGTTTACAAATTATGCCAAGAAGTCCAAAAAAAGCACTTTTGGATGTTTGCAAAAAAATCACTTTTGTCCACTTTTTTTTTCTCAAAATGTCTAATAGAAGCTAAAAGCACATCCTCACCAACTTCAGCTTAATTGTACTTTTTAGCTTTTTTTAAGAGAAGTAGAAGTAGAATTTCAGTTTGAAAATACTATCTAAGTGCTTATTTTTTCTTAAAAGCTGAAAACTACTTATTTTAAGTTTTTGCAAACACCACCTCAATATCGTTGGAGGATGTGATAAAAATGACTCCAATTGGTGCAATCTTGAGAGTTCAATAAACGGACAAAAGTGTGGCGTTCACTTAAGGATGGGTATAGATCCTCTGTACCATTTTTGGTGTACCACTTAAGTGTATCACCATTAATTAATTGACACTTGCACATATGCCAATTATAATAATTCTCACATATGCATGGGTCAATCACTCAATGGTGATACACTTAAGTGGTACACCAAAAATGATACAGAGGATCTTGAGCCCTGAAGGATTAGTTTACATCTTGAATATCACATTTTTTATGGATTGAGTACTCATTATAACAATGATTTTAAACCCTTGGCTAGAGATGAGATTCCATTTGAAAATGTACAATTAAGAATATTCTCATACCTATATTCACATTTTTTATGGATTGAGTATTCATTATCACATTTTCATTTTGAGGAACAATTTATGGTTAAAAAAAAAAGGAAAGAATATTACGGTTTACCAATATTAATTAGTAGAAAATTTTCTTTTTTTTTTGTTTCCCAAGAGTTTAATCCCTTTCGAGGCGCGTCGGGCACATAATATGGGAACCTCTTCCAACAGGGATTCGAACCTGAGTCCGCTACTTCGTAGTGACTAGTCCCTTCCACTAGACCAATCACCTGTTGGTTAGAAAATTTTCTTAATATACATGTAAATTCTAGTATATTATTTGATTTTTTTTTATATATTAAATTATGTATTTATATCTCGGGACCGAATAGTGCAAAGGGTATAGGTCCTCCCTAGTGTGGTGTCTTCAGTAAGATTCGAACTTCAAGTCACTACCACTTGACCCAACCACCTTGGGTTAGTATATTATTTGATAGACTCAATCAAATCGAGAAATAGTTACTTCCCAAAATAAAATTAAAGAACAAAATAGAAAAAGTGATAGTAATTCTAACAACCATAAATAAAAATATAAAAAGAAAATAAATCAACTGATATATAAAGGAAAATAGAAGCTAAAGCACGCCTACGATATACATCGCATTTGAAGATTGCGATTTTTACCCAATGCGTTTGTGGTATATATTCAATCTGCAGTGTAGTCATGAACAAATGGCAGAATAATGCCCGAATTTAACGAACCTCTTCTCCACTGCGCCCACATCACACACACACACACAATTCGTTTATTATTCCATTCTTCTTACAGGTGAATTTTTTATTCTCAGATTTGAAGTTTGAATTTTCTATGCAATTGAAATGTGCGTAAACCTCCTTACATTTTCTTTTGTTAAGTTTGAATCTCTAGTGTTCATTAGGTATATTGTTGGATTGGACTCACATTTTTCTTTTATCTTTTATTTAATTTGCAGAATTTTTGCTCTGTCCGGTGGATTGCACTTCTATTAAGCTTTAGTTTATGTGCAACTGGTGCCACCATTCCAATTATATTGAGGTAATTTATAGTATTGGGATTATTGATTTTTTTGTTTGTTTGTGGTGAATTCAAGTGATATTAAATATTGCTAACTTTTTTTCTCCATGGATAGAATGTTAATTTGATATTTTTTCACATAAGGGGATGAACAAAAAATTAGAAATCAAATATGATGAGTTAAAATCGAGAAGAGTAGAAACTGATGCTCTTATTTTTTTTCTTTTTTGGGGTGAGGGGTTAAATGCTAGATACCCGACTGTGTTATGCTAAACCTGCACGAAACTATGAAATTTTCATTGCATAGAACCTCCTTGCCAATTTGTAAAAGTCGGTCGTTTTGGATTGACATATTCAAGAAATCATTTTCAGAATTTTTTGCACGGTAGTTCTGTGCAGGTTTTGCATAACATGGGGGAGTTCTTGCATTTTCCCTGTTTTGGTTGTACGGAGCTATGAATTTTAATGTCCTGCTGGTAGTAGTTGTTTCGTTTATGGACTTAAATAAATTGTACATGAAACTATGATTAAGAGTCTGTGTCAAGAAAATTATAGAAAAATGTCACCTTATGTGGTTGATAAGTTGGAATTTCCACAAGTTATGTATTATTGGAGCAAAATTATATTATCACCAAAGGTATATGAATAAATACACTACAAATAATTTGCCATATGGTGTCTAATCTATTGGCTTTTACTATGTAGTTTCTTGAGTAATTTGAACTGAATGAAACAACAAATTTGACTAGAAGTGTTTTGAAGGCTCAAAGAACTACTTTCTTATAGTCTTAACCAAGTGGTGCAACATTTTTTTTTCCTTTTCCTTTCATGTATTTCATTTTTAATCTTTTGGTTAGTGTGATTATTGAACATTAGTAACCTTATAACTTGTTAGAATACAAACAAAAAGACTGTATTCATCTTACTTTTCCTTGTGTTTATTGGACATCAGCAGTTAGTATAATATCAGCCTATAACAAAATAAATGTGGTATCTAAGCTTGCCTAGAATCTCATTTGGTCTGAGTTGAACAACTGCACATATTAAATTTAGTCATATCCAGAACTTTTTGAAGCCATAATATTGGTTTCTGAAACTGGGCTCTGATTGCCAGTATAATAATTTCATTGAAAACCTTTCAAAAATAAAAATTATAATTTTGTTTAAGATTTTCTTCTTCCATTTTAATTTCTTCGAAATTTTTTTCTTCCAGATTCTATGTTTTTACAAGCTTTGAACGTCTTCTTCATATGTGCATTTTTGCAGTTAATGGCCTGCCGAATGGATGTAATGATGTTGCAGTCTTTTTCAGTGATGGAAAATGAAAGATCCGAGAAATCTTGTGTGTTTCTCAGACATAGTCATAGTATTCAAGAATGCATCACGCATAACTCATATAGAAAGAGGTAATTTCAGTAACACTTTAATGGTAATCTTAGTTTCATAGGTGATTAGATTGAAGTTAATAGATTAAATAAGTGTATGTGTTTTGCAGATGTAAGGTTAGCTTGTCCGGGGTTTTGTTTAAGTTTAGCGCGTGTGAGAGAGAGTATTTTATACAGGCAAAAAAGCAATTAGTCCCTTAATTTATGCAGGGACGAAATAGGGCACTTGTAGTTCCTGCGAGCAATTTACATCCATTTAGTTTTAAGTCAATTTTTTGTCCTAAACTCGCCGGAATTGAAATCAGTGCCGAGAAATTGTCACGCGCAAACAAATTAGGGATTTTGTTCCATTGGCTGCCATGCAGTCGTAACCCGCTACATCACCTTGTCAAATTAGCTAAAATTGGTGGGATTATTTTTCTCCATTTCTTTGCATACATAATGATTATTATGGCAAAAAATTAAAATCCCATACAGTTTCTTCCTTCCCCTATAAATCGTGGCAATTTCTGGCAGTGGTTTTAATTCCAACGTATTTAGGACTAAATTTGCGGGTAAGAGGACAAAAAATGCGGAAACTTAAAACCATAAGGATGTAAATTGCTTGCCGGAACTACATGTGTCCCATTTTTGCGTCCCTTAAAAAATTAAGGGACTAATATTGCTTATGTGCCATTTTATACATCATTCCATTATTGAGTTAAGTGAAGTAACAAAATTTTAGAAATAATATATCAATTCTTTTTTCTTTATTCAAACACATGAGAATTGCAGAGAATTATGAAGATTTTGTATCCTTTAGTAATAAGATTGTTGTTAACTTGTTATGCTTTTACATTGAAATCTACCTTTTCAAATCACAATGGATAAGTAACAATGAAGTCTTATCTTCTACATATAGAAGTGGTTGGAAAATAGCATTTGCATTGAATACCGACCAAGGGAACCTAAACGGGGACAACTCTGCCCTCGGTGGAACTCGGTTGGGTCGAATAGTCGGTGCCGGTGGTAGGGAACTATTGAGTAAGCTAAACTCAGCAAGGAAGAATTTCCCGATGAAAGTATTTCTCCTTCTCCTCGGTTTCTACACGGCCAATGCCCTTGCTACAATTCTCGGCCAAACTGGCGACTGGGATGTGCTAGTAGCAGGTGTGGTGGTCGCCGCCATTGAGGGTATCGGTGCACTCATGTACAAAAGGCCCGTCTCTAGTCGAAGATTGCAGTCGTTAGTGGTAATGATAAACTATTGGAAGGCTGGTGTTTGCTTAGGCCTATTTGTTGATGCTTTCAAGTTAGGTAGTTAGATTCTAATTAATTCGACCCTTCGTTTTTATCCGCTTAATATGAATATAAATCGATTTATCAGTATCATTACTATAATTTCTCTCAAGGATTGCTGTCTGTGTAAATCTTATAGAAGGAGATATATAATTGCTAGGAAGTGCAACTGTGTAGATTTTACATTACATTTTATTTAAATTTCATTATATTTTATTTAAATTTCATTATATTTTGTCACACTAGGTATCTTTGATGCATTTTTGACACTAGGTATCTTTGATGCATTTTTCTTCTTGTTTCCTCATCAGCTTTGTACTAAATAATGAACCACATAGAAACATTGTGAATACCACCATGTATGATGGACATAAGCAGAGAATTAATGTGTTAATGACAATTTACCCCCTTATGATATGAATAATATTCAATGTATCCCCTTGTGAACTGAAAAGGAGCATTTTATCCCATGATCTTATAAAAGTTTCACACTGCCTTCATGACATTTTTAAACTAAGAAAAGATACAAATTGACAAAAATGTCCATCTTTTATGTGGCATTTTATTCTCGTTGTGTTAAGATAAATGTGGCACTTTATCCCCTGTGTTTTAATAAATGTGGCATTTTTCTCCGCGTTATGATAAATGTTGTGCATTACCACCTATGTTACAAAAATACTTTCATGCTTAATCTCAATTTCAGCGAGTGATTTAGACTCTCCTTATGAAAAGGGTAAATTGCTCTTTTAAAATTATCACAAAGTGTAAAGTGCTTTTTTTCAAATCATAGGGCGCAAATTGTACACCACGAATATCATCTGAGCATAAATATATGAACTTGGCTGAAAATTGTTTCCTGGGGAAGTTACTCTACCTCTCCTACTTAGAATTCTATGACTTCGTTGAGAGTTATAATACTTTCATAACCAGAGAGGAATAAGCATGATATTATCCTGTGATAAGCGAAACATGCACCAAACTACTCTGTAATTTTTTTGCACCAAATTTTCTTGTATTTAAAAAAATTCTGCATAAAACACTCAATCTCTGTTAGTTATTAATACCATTAATATTTAATTGAATTTTCTAAATTATCCGTAGATATATTTAAAAGTACAAGATAATTTTACGCAAACATTAAAAAATACAAGGGAGTTTTATGCAAACTTTTAAAAGTATAAGGAAGTTTTGCGCAAACATTCAAAAGTATAAGGGAGTTTTATGCAAACAAAATTATGTAAAAATTAACGGTATTAGTAACTAATGGAGATTAAGTGTTTTATGCAATGCTTTTGAAAGTACAATTAAATTTGATGGAAAAAAAATTTACAAGATAATTTTTTTCTAATTTTTTTCAGATTTCGCATAATACTGGATAATATCATGCATTTATCCCATAGCTAGAACAGAAAAAGATCAAAACACCTTTCGGCTCAATAAGGAAGTTGATGTGATTTGGATTGGATCCAAAACAACTCTACATCAATATCAATTTAATTTGAAACTTTGGATTCGGTTTCCAAAGTTTTTGACAATATCTAAGTTCATCGAATAATTAAATTTCAAAATAACGACTTCGGATTCGGAGAAATCTTCACATTTCAACGGTTATATGATCAATGTTCAACTGAAGATACAAACTTTCTAAATTGCAGGAGCTATGTAAAAAAAAAAAAAAAAAAAAATCGCCTAACTTATCTATCATTTTGTGTCAATATCACCTCTTTGTAAGATGAATAATATTCAATTTATCCCTAGTAATTTGAGGAAGAGTACTTTATCCCTAGGGCTGAAAATCAAATCAAGCTACTCGATACTCGGCTCGAGTTCGTTCGATAAAAGCTCGTTTGAGCTCGGTTCGTCAAATAAATCAAACAAGCTTGAACAAGATTTCTCGTTCGATAACTTTTAAAGCTCGGCTCGAGCTCGACTCGATAAGCTAAAAATTGAAAAAACACATGTAAAATATCAAGCTACTCGATACTCGGCTCGAGCTCGTTCGATAAAAGCTCGTTTGAGCTCGGTTCGTTAAGAAATCAAACCAAGCTCAAACACAAAATTTCAAGCTCGATAAAATTCAAACCAAGCTTGAACAACGTGTCGTTCGATACTACTCGGCTCGTTTACACCCCTATTTATCCCCTTGTGAAAATTTTAAAGAAAGCAATTTACCTCCTTCAATCGGAGAATAATTCTTTAGTCGAAGTTGAGAGTAAACATGAAAAGTATTTTTGTAATATAAGGAGTAGATTGTCACATTTATCATAACGTAGGGGTGTAAACTGCCATATTATCATAACAGGAAGGGGGTGTGCCACATATAAAAATATCAATAAGACGGTATGACATTTTCATAAAGAAGATAAAATGCTCATTTTCAAATCACAAGAAGTTTTTAGAAGATGAATATATTGTTACATCAAATATTATATCGAATCGAAACTATTACAATGATATCAAAGTGAACTAATTACTAGTATTAAAATAGAGAAAGTCTAGTATGAAATTAGAGAAAATATCTACATTCGTGAGAGATGAACCCATAACCTCCTGATCATGGAACTTCATCCTTAACCACTTGACTGAGGCCTCATCGGCTCAAATCACAAGAAGTTAAATCGAATATTATAAATATCACAAGATAAATTGTCATTAACTCTCATAAATAATCCTTTTTTTAGATGGAACTTGGAAGTGCATGGATGAAAATGAGACTATAAGTAAAACTCATATCCTCTTAAATCAACAATTTAACTTAATTAATTTGTTTATTATCGTATTTGAATCTTTAACCGATCACATATGTCAAAATTCACATACATATCAATTTACTTCAAATAATGAATCATCGAATAGGACTCAAATTAAAAAAAATTCTCGTATGCAAATTTTAATATTAGGTACTGGGAAATACATCTCCTGCAGGTAGCTAGGTACGTATTAAATTTTTTCATCCACGAAAATATTATTTCCCATATAATTTTGCACTTCGTTAATCGAAATTTACCATCATATGACATGCATAATGTTCAATTTATTCCTATAATTTGAAAAGGAACATTTTAAACTTCTATGATCTTATAAATGTTTCACACTGCCTCATTTATGTTTTTAAACTTACTAGGAAAGTGCACGTACGTTGTACGTGTCTAGTTAATTCAATGGGTATTGTTTGTAAATTAGAGTAAAATTAATTTTATTGACATAAAATAGAGCAAATTAACCCGTGATTCACCAATTTAACTCATCAGTTTAATTCATTTTTCACCGATTTAACATGTTCTTTAGCTGATTTTATTCATTTTTACCAGTTTAATGTTTTAACCATTTATTTATCGGTTATAACTATGTTTCATTGTTTTTATGATTTTGTCCTTTTGTGTTTCCCGTTTTAAACATCTTTCTATCGGTTTCACCTTATTTTGTCGATTATATTAGCCCGTTTTCACATGTTATTTTCACAAACATTGATTTGATACGTTTTCACCAACTTTATTCATTTTTCATCAATATCACCTACTTTTCATTGATGTTGCCGTTTCATCAGTTTCATCACTTTTTCACAAATTTTACCCGAATTTCACATGTATTTATTGCTTTCAGGGGCTCTTTTTTATCGGTTTCACCCCAAATTTTCACCAATCTTGCCAATGTTCACCAATTTCACCCGAATTTTCATCGATTTCACACGTTTTCAAATGATTCATAGATATTTTTTTCATCGATTACATAATTTTCCACCAATTTCACCCGTTTTTCACAAGGATTCCATGAAAATTCGATGTTATGCATGTCTTGATATTATTGAAAATTCTATATATTTCTCTACTCGAGCCAGAGTAAAATTACGTAATTAGCTAAGTCATAAGTAGTTTTTATTCTTTCATAGTAAGATGTGGTTCAATTAATTTTTTTTTGTAACATAGTGATATTTAAGAGAACTTAATTATAATTTTTATATTTACAGTGTTTATGACTTATGTTGTACTAAATCTTAAATTAACATGTTCTTACTTAAATAAATATTGATGCTAAAATATAATAATTTTTATATATTTTTTTATGGTTCATTTTTATCTATTATAAGAGAAGAAGATTAAAATTATAAAAAATGAGAGAATTTATAAATTTTAGGAGTCTATGTAGGAGATAAATACAATAAGACTTAATGTCTAATTATACTTCTTCAATTAGTTTTACATATTTATCATTGAATTAAATATCATTTTATAATTTAAATAAAGTTATTTTAGTCCGCACAAAAAAATTAAGAAATATTCATGCTTTTATAATAGTAGATAGATAGAGATAGAGAAAAATACGAATTGACAAAATCACTTTTCATGGCTCTTTTAATTTTTTTCACATGAAAGTAAAGTGTTATTTGTTAGGTCACATAGGAGTACCTTAAACATTGTGGATATAATAGGAGTTTCTCTAAAAATATATATATATAACAGGAGTGAAAATTGACATTATCTCATTATGAACTTAGTTAATAGGATAACATATATATACAAGTCGAAAATAGTTGAATTATACTCACAATCGTAGTTTAAAAAAAAAAAAAGTAGGAAAATCCCATTCTTTATATTGTAAATGAAATGCAAAATTACAAAGCATGGTAAAAATATATATATAATGATACTTAATTAATTTCCGAGGACAAAATGAACCAAAGTTCCCAAAATTCATAGCCACTGATCATACTATTATACTAATAACTAAATATTATCACAGGCTATTGATGAACTCCATTCTCCAGTCCTAAAGCAGCAAAACTAGCTAGCTTAAGATACTTAAAAACATTTCTAAATGCCAACAACAACAAAAAAACCCATAAAAATCCTATCTTTTTTCTAGCAAATTAGGAAATAAACAACGAAAAAATGAAAGTTAGTCATGTATACATCCGATCGATTTTAAGTGTCGACGTTCCAAACAGCCATGTTTGTCCTAGACGCCGCAAGAGTTGGCACACCGGTAGGAATCCAGTTATTACAACCCGAGCCCTGTTCATAAATACTACTAGACTTCTCGATCCCATTTGATGCCGATTGCTGAGTCGACTGATGATAATACAAATTTCCAAAAATACCCTCGTCGTTATTACCACCCACAAAACCATTCCCCGGACTTTGATTCATCAATGGCATCGCAAAGCTCACATTATTACCATCCCCGGTTCCATAAGCGACAGAGTTAGAGCCCGAGCTATGTTCCATTGTTGAAGAATCGAGGCTCATAAGATTATGCAACACAAATGGTTGCATGAAATTTTGCGTGTTGCTAATATCATTGCTAAAACCGTGACAGATATCGGTATCTTGTTCTTGTTTGCACCATAGCCTTTGGTGAGCATAATTAGGGAACATGCTTAAAGGCTGATGAGTTTGGTGTTGGAATGCAATGGTGGGCCAGCCTTGGTTATTATTCGTGCCTCCGTATGCGTTTTCGGTTAACTGTAGATTCAAGTTGGCCTCGTTTGCACGGTGAATCTCGAGGGCCAATTCTGCGTTCTCGGCATCTTTTAAGCGTTTAGCGGCTCCACCAATTGGTAAAGTGCTGCTTTCCATTATGCTTTTGACGTCATAACGATTGATTTCAAAGTTGGTTACGGCGTTTAGGCCTCGGAATTTTATGGCTGCTATATCGTAGGCTTCTGCAGCTTCCTCTTGTGTACCTTATAGGAAAAAACAAACAAGGAATAAAAAACAAAGTAACTAATTAGCCTATGTCCTAATTTTTATAAAAAGAAATATTCTACTGAAAATTAGCTTATGTCCAAGTTTAATTGTTACCAAAAGTTCCCAAGTAAAGGTCTTTGTTCCCTGCAACTCTTCCAATTCTTGCTTGCCATCTTCCATGTTGATGATGTCTGTTCATTAGTAACCAAGTGTTTTACGACAGAATCGAATTAGGCTCGATTTAACTCGTATATCAAAAGACAAGTTTTTTCCATGAATTTCAATGAGTAAAACAATGAGAAATAAACAAGAAATGTAGCTCAATGTTCTATTATTTGATGCAAGGAAACCATTTGTTAAATCCTAGAACTGAACCAAACATGACCTTTAAGTTTCAATATCATGTAAAAAACGGAGTAAATTTGCCGAACTTTTTACCTTGTAACTCCGCGGTAAATGGAGGCGCCTCGAGAGAATCCACTGCTCTTCCTGGATTAAGAAATACTTGGCATGATAAGTTTTATCGATCGTCGATGTTGTTTTTACCTTCCTATAATTACTGAAGTAATTTTTTGGATTACCTTCTTAACGATGCTACGTATTCTTGCCTTGTCATGTGCTTCATTTCCTCTATTTCTTTCTCATAGTTGCTAATCTGAAAATCCCGAAAAATGTACTATTAGTATAAACAGTACATGCTATATAACAAGACTAAAACATACACACACCACAAGAAATATAAGTAACCACCACGTCCGAAAGCAGTGGTGAAAAGCTCAAATTAAAGCGTTGCTTGCCAAAACTCAACCACCAAGACTTCGCAATGGTTTTTATAGGTGGTATGTGGCGAAGTGACGAATGCTTCACCACGACTTCTAGCCATGGTGGAAACATCCATCACGACATTTACCACAACTGCGTTGTGGTGGATGTTTCTACCACTGCTTCAAGTCGGGGATTTTATATTGCACGAACGGCTAATAAATCTTGGTGGATACATAATAATCAATACTCTAATCCCTAATAGTGACATGTAATTCAAATATTTACTTACAGGAAAATTTGTAGTTGTTGTGGTTCCCCAGTATTTCAGTGCTGCTAAATCATAAGCTCGAGCAGCCTTTTCTTCCTTATCATAACCTCCTATAAAATTTGTAAACAAAATTTAATTAAAAAGTTAAATTGAGTTTTTTATTTAAAACATACAAATTATATTTTATAAATGGTTAAAAGTAAGAGAGTTAATGGAAACATGATGAGGAAAAAATGGGATGACATACCCAAGTAAACTGCAGTAACATTGTTCCGAAAACAAGCATTCAAACAAAAGGAGACAAAAAAAAAAGAGTTAAAATCAAGAAATCAAAATTTAAAAAAAAAAAATTCAAAATAATTAATAATGGGAGACATTTTTGATCTTATACCTTGCCTTCCTTTCCGGGTTTGTCCCTCTCTTCTACAACTATTATCCCATAAATGTGCTTCATATCGACCAGTCCACCTATGCCTTCACAAAATAAAATATTTAAAAAATAATTAATTTTCAGATTTGAAATGGGGATGAATTAAAAATCCCATCTTTACACTTACTTAAATACAATTCCAAATTTCATTGTTAGCCCACATAAAATTATAAAAAATAATGTAGGAAAATCCAATCTTTACACATAGTAACATACAATTTAAATTTCATAGTTAACCACATAAAATTATACAAAATAATGTAGGAAAATCCATTCTTTACAGATGTGGTGATGAAAAAATCCATTCTTTTCAGATGTGAAATGTGATGATAAAAATCCGATCTTTACACATACTAACATACAAATTTAAGTTTTTTTGTTCACCCACAAAAAAATATACAAAATAGTGTAGGAAAAATGAAAAAAGAAAAGAAAAAAAGAAACCTTGTTACACCACGGTAAATAGAGGTCCTCTGTCCAAATGTATCTATAGATTTCCTCTGCGCAGACTCTGTTGCAATTGGACTGTCAACTGCAGTAGGTGTTGTACTCTGATTTAATTTAGTTGTATGAATATCAGATGATGTACAACTCTCCACCATTGCATTACTTGTAGTACCATTAATAATATTCACATTATTATTAATCAGCACTAAAGATTTTGAGGTTGACTGTGACCCTGTGCTCATTGAAAGTGACAGACTCTGTGCACCACCACCACCTCCTCCCTGTGTCTGCAGCGGCGCCGCCTCATTTTCCTCCGCCACATGAGGCGGCGCTGGGTTATTCCTCAGCCAGTTTTTGATCATAGATAGCCCAATAGTACTACTACTATTTGTATGCTGAGATGTGGCCTCTGTTTCTTGGTATATATTATTATTATTGTAAGTGTTATTTCCATTAGGGTTATGATGGTAATTTGTTGCAATATTGGGATGATTATTATCTGTAGTTGTACTGAAAGAATGGCCAAGAAAATTTTCAAGTTTTGGCCTTTCTTGATTTTGTTCCATGTTTTGGTTATTGCATGAGAAAGTGTTGTTCATATTCCAATCTGCAAAAAAAAAAAAAAAAAAAAAAAAAAAAAAAAAAAAAAAGATAATAAAAAGCTAATCCCAGTAATATTTTGCATGAAATGATAAACTTTAATGGATTTTGAGAGAAATTAAATTAGTTACCTTGAGAGTCATGAAAAGCTTCAAAAATACCAAAAGTGGATGTAGGAGGAGGAAGATTTAGAGAAGGAACTTGTACGGCTGAGATTTCATCTGAGTATCTTGAAACATGAGAGTTTTGAGACTCATGATCTTGATCTTGTGGTGAAAGAGAGAATCCCAACCAATTGTTCATGGAATTAGACATTTTTAATTTATGATGATTTTTGTAATTTAAAAAAAAGGGTGGTGACAAAATTTAATTTAATAAATTAAACTAGTAGTTCATGCATGAGGTGAAAAAACTTGAAGAGATGGAGATGAAGAAGAGGAAAGGTCCAAGAAGTGAAAGGGAAATCATTTTTTTTCAAAGGTAAGTGGAAAGAGATATATATGCACACACAAACAAACACTTCTTTCTCTCTCTCTCTCTCTTTGTCTATGGTCAGAAATGGGGTGCCCTATAATATAAGGGCAGGCAAGACACTAATCCCAAAACCATCCAAGTTAGGGCTGATTCATGTTCAGGGGTAGATATGTCATTTTACATCGGAGAAGAGAAGAAGATTGGTGACATGTAGTCTTTGGATTTTATATGAAGGTTTTGACTATAGATACAAATGTAGTACATGCACCAATATTTACAGCTAGAGTTAATTAATTATGTATGTAACTTAGGGTTTACATGTACTCAAGTTGATATTTAATGAAAAGGGTACACGAGCAACAATATAAAATATTTGAATAATTAATAGTATATTATGCATTTGCAGAGTTGAAAAAAACGAGTATTGAGTAATGTACACACATCAATTAATCTATTAATCCATAATTGGACAATTAATAAAGTATCCAAGTTGAACTTACCTTTTTTTTTTTTTTTTGACACGAAGTTGAACTTATCTTTATTGTGATTAATTAGTGTTTCTAGGCGGTAACTTTGCAATTTTTATATTACATGATGATAATTATGTGATCTGTATATATAATTTGTACTCTTATTTGTTTTTTAGTACACATTTGATATCGCTGCAAGTGGACAAATGTTTGAAACTTTGTTATTTCGGTCAAATTTTTATGCAAAAAAGAAAATTTTCCTTATGACATGTCCTAAAAAATATAAGGATTTAGAATTAATTAGTCCATGTTAAATTAATATTTTTTGTAAAAGAGAATTTTTGAGAAAAATAATATATTTTTTATTTTTGAAAGACGACTATTATTTTGTGATATTAAAAAAACTATTTTAAGACTAAATATTTGGAATGGGAATACTACTAATGTTGAGAGTACCCTAAAAATTGTGGAAAGAATCTTGAGGGATTGCATTTGTCTTATAAAACTCTCACCTTCTTTATACATTTGGTACCATACTTTCTGAAAAAATATATTTAATATTATGATTTCACCCTCCCCCCTCTCCCTCGATACATTTCTTTTCTCCGTCATTTTGTGAACAAAAACAATCATAACTCCTTCGTTACAAGGTTAAAGTTCGTGTTCTTTATATGGTTGGAAAGCTCTAGATGAGATATCTCTAATGGTACAAGATTTAGTTCATGAAATTAAACATAGCAAACAATTCGCAGAAATGCCAGAATAATTTTCAGGTATGATATAGGGCACAAAAATGTGCCATTTGGTGACTTAGCGGCTGTATCTTTCCAAAATTGACGTAGAAATGAAATGTGTCGAGGGGGGGGGGGTTGAAATCATGATGTTAAATGTATTTTTTTAGAAACATGGTACCAAATGAATAAAGTAGGCGAAAGTTTGATATGAGGTATGAAATTTGTAATTTTCTCGAAAATTCTTACTCAAAACTTGATATATCAAACCGATTTGATCACACTAATGCAAGTGCAATCAAATCAATTTAACCACAATGTAAATATTGCATTTATTTTGTGATTAGTTATTCTTTTATAATGAGTTTTATCTTCTTTAATTTGTTAAGAAAATATATATTATTTGATATATGAATTCTTTTTCCCGATTGAAATGGTTTGAAAAAAATATAGTACCAAATTGCACATCCAAAAATGCATTTTCCCGATTGTAAGCTAACACGTGGGGCTGGTAACCTAAGGGCATGTGGTTATATCTTAATCTCAACTCTATCCTCATTCCTCCTTTGAACGTTCAAAGATATCTCTCGGCCAGATTCTCCTTACTTTTAATGAGTTATAAACCCTATTGTATTATACTAATGGCAACTAAACTAGACCTATAATTAGATCACACAGCTGTGCACTTTTTGTCCCACCAAAATTTTGACCTAACTTCTGTATGTAATTCCTATATATGCTCTGTTCACAACACTACTAATTAATTGTTTTTGTTTGTCAAGGTATTACGGTCTTATATATGACTTTATTACATTTTAATTAAGTCGCGTCAATAAGAAACTTTCTCAATTTGTCAGGATTCGAACCTGAGTTTACAACATTGTGATAACTAGTTAATTCTTCTATACCAATCACATGTTGATATATACTGCCAATTAATTAACAATTGTGACAAAATTAATTAATAAACTTGATCTTGATCGTATAGTGTGTAATACGACATCAAATTGTTACATATATATATATATATACCATTTTAGTACATATATTTAGGTATGTCAGATATGTGATCAGATTTTTTGCGAGTAACGTAAGAGGAAATTTATACCTGGTGAAGAGATTATCCAAAGAAGAATGAAATCCCTTTATAAACGACATGATGTGCTAGTTCATGAGCTCCATCCTCGCATAAACACTAGAGGCATGTGCCTCGTTGATATGGCATTCTCGAGGGGTGTTGTGTGTCCTTTGGATCGCTTTAGGAGTTTTGTATGGCTCAAGACTCTCTTGTTTTTGACATCTATTCTCAATTTATGAGTCGAAGGTTGCTCATGAGCGACCCCTGTATCATTAAGCGTGCTAGTGTAACATACAATTAATTTCAAATTATCAAGAAAAAAAAGACTTATCGCATTCGTACAATGAACACTACTTGTCCTAATGACAAGTTAGGATTTTTTAGAGATTTTAGGTTCAAATTTTACTTGATGCATGTGTTTTTCTTTTTCTTTTCCAAATTATTGATCTTATTATATGAGCATATAACTTTTATTCATTACAAATTTACTAAATACTCCAATAGTAGCATATATATATATATATATATTGATTGCAAAATTTAATCCAACCAATAAAGATCAAGGCCCCAGGTCCTTTCTTCTTTGGACGCCCATCCATCCATGTATGTAAGTAATATTGATTGATTGACGCTCGCCTAGTTGGAAAAAAGTCATATCAATGTCAGAAATCTGGAGACTGCACTTCCACACCCCAAACCAACCCCTCCCCATAATTCCCCATTCCTATTTCATTTCTCTTTTAATGTCAATTGTAAGACATATTTATTAATCTTTTTTGTTAAATTATTACTACATGTTGTAAATATTATATTTGTGGGTATTCCTATTATTAAAGTAATAATTCAGGGAGTTAATTGTAAAATATATATTAATCATTCCATAACTTAGATTATATGCGATTTGTAACATTTTCGTATTTTTTGTATGTATTTTTATCTGTATTCTCATGTCTCTTGTTACAGTTATTATATTGTTCATCAATCACTATACCTAAAAGCTATAATAAATAATTTACAAAAACATTACTATTTTGTAGCGCAATTCGAGAGTCAAATAATCCTCCATTACAAATAATACATTTTTTGATAGAGGTGTGCATATTTATTTTAGTATTCGTTTTGAGATAAAATGATGTAAGTGACCATTAATTCTCCCGCTTAAAATTCTTGTATATATATGTTGCCTTTTATGTTAGAAAATTCGCGAAAGTACCAAACTTTCAAATATTTATAAACTTATATTGTTAAATATTAATTTTCAAATAAGTAGCGGCAATATTTGTGCATATATATATCCATCTAAATTATGAAAATATATTATTTTTGCACAACTATTTAGTCAATTTTGTTACATATATAACTCATTCGATGTTGGACCGATTCCTTAGGGTATTAAATGCATGCATAGTCGATGGGCCATTTCGAGCTTCCTAATGTCACTAAGGACATTGTAATTTCTAAATTACATAATTAATGAAATTAAATTATTTTCCAGAAAAATATAATGATAATCTGATAATATTTTTTTTTTAATTTTACCTTAATGATAAGTATACACACACACATGAGAAAAGGTCTGTGCATAACTGTACGTACTTTTTCTTTTGAAAAATTTCAGCTGGGGGGGCAGGCGGCCTTTAAACACCCATAACTTTCCCACATTCCATATATCCCTTTATATCTAATTTAATTATTTTATTTCAATTAAATATATCCACATCACTTTATTCTATTTAATCATCAAACTGCTCCCCCGCTACAAACGGGGGATCGATTTATTTCCCCTCTACACGCATGATATATACATACATATGAATCTATCCAAATTATTCTTAATTTAATATTATATATATCTATCTATCTCTGCACATAACAATAATTCATGCATGGACTGACAGACTCTAGCTACTTATATCCTATATATTATATATTAATTACTCCTATATCATGTTGCTACAATTATGGATAAAAATGTACGTGTACCACTAATAATCAAAGTAAATTAGTACAATTTTGTTTGTGTAACTTATCAAATTTGTGCGAGTTTAGTTTTTCAAATATTATAGTCAAATGAACAACATTTTATCGTTTGACAACTTTTGGATGGGTGTAAACGAGTTGTATAGTATTGAGTGATATATTGTTTAAGTTTTGGTTTGAATTTTATCGAGCTTGAAATTTTGCGTTTGAGCTTGGTTTGATTTCTTAACGAACCGAGTTCAAACAAGCTTTTATCGAACGAACTCTTGCCGAGTATCGAATAGCTTACTAATTTAAATTGTTTTAAATTTTAGCTTATCGAGCCGAATTCTAAAGGTTATCAAACGAGAAATCTTGTTCAAGCTTATTTGATTTGTTTGACGAACCGAGCTCAAATGAGCTTTTATCGAATGAGCTCGAACCGAGAATAGCTCTACTTTTGAAGTACGCGTATTATTTTTCTTTGTTGGTTTCTTAAGAATATTTACGTAGTAGATATTTGACTTAATTTACTTGGAGACGTGTCAAAAATATATTATTATGTGACAATTTCTCTCGTATGAACATGAGTTTCAGATAGTTTATTTCACTATATCAGTAGTTGCGTTGCTTTTGGTGTATCGATTAGTATAAGCAAAAAGTCAATTCATTCAAAGTTGATTTGAGAGCCTAGATCATTGTCTATAAAATCAAATCAACTTCAATAAGGTATATAGTTCATTAAATAAATAAATAAATAAAAACTTGAATATGTGTCGTTCCACTTTACTCGAGTCGTCTACAGTCCACTGTACCACAATAAATGATATTATACTATATATTTGGTAACATCAAATAGTAAATTAGTTTCTAATAAATTATTATGAAAATAAATATATGAATGTTACAATAATATTTTAAAATAAATAGTATGTAATTTTTTTTTGAATAATTAATATTAACTTTGAAAAAATTGCATAAATCACCTAATATAGAATAAATACTACATGACGTTGGATCATATTAAATATATGGGGTTAATACTACGTAATGTGTGCTCGTACTATCACATGTGAATTATACCACAGACTGTGATGCACATTTCGTTGTAATACCACCTAATATGGAATAAATACTACATAATGAGGGGTCATACTAAATATATGAATTAATATCTCTCATGTGAGTTATAACATAGAATGTGATACAAATTGAATGGTACCACTTAATGTGGAATACATATTACACGATGTGTGGTCATACTGAATGTATGAGGTTAATACTATGTAATGTGAGTCCGTACTGTCATATATAATTTATACCATAGAATGTGATACACATTGCGTGGTAATACCACCTGATTTGGAATAAATACTACATGATGTGGGGTCATACTAAATATATGGGGTTAATACTATATAATGTGAGCATGTACTGTCACATATGAGTTATACCATACAATGTGATATACATTGTGTAGGAATACCACCTAATGTGGTAAATTAGCGGCACCTAACGCAACAAAACCCTAGAATCCCTAATATATATAATAGAACACTTTGCGATATCGATATTACTAGATACGTAAATATACATTTAGCATAACAATTTAAATCTTTGTTGCAATTTCATGCCACCGTCAAATAATTGGACAAAAATTGATGAAATTGTCCGCGAGACCATTATCTCGTATTTTGGAAGGAACATAATCACGGTTTTTCTCATTTTTTTTGAGGTAAAATGATCACGTTATCTTGGAGAAACAATGATAACGTTTATTTCACTTTATCACGTGATAATTTTTCCTTCAAAAGATGAAATAATAACCACGTGCACCACATGTAACCTATTCCATCCATATCCAAATTACCAAAATTTAATTGTGATACTAAATATGCATTTACGCATTCAATAGTATCATTGTTGCAAAGTTCCCTATGGTATAAAAGATATAAATTTCCCTATTATATAACATGTATTGTATTTATCTTAGGGTGAAATACAGTTTTCTCCCTTAAAGTATGAGAGTTGTATCAGTTATCCCCTAAAATATCACTTGTAACACTTACCCCATATTTTATAGTTTTATAGTTTTTATTCCAAAAATACCCCCACCCCTGTCATAAATAATAAATTTCTTAATTAATTTTTCTCTTTATTAATTATGAATCCATTCATCCACCAAACAACATTATGTTTCAAACTTCATTTCTTTTGTTTCCTTCAGTTTTTCGATCTCAATTTTTTTCTTTATTTTCATCTCATTGTTTTTCTTTATTTCTATTTCAATTTGTTTTCTTTATATTTTTCTCAATATTTATTTGGTGATAATAATCTCATTTATTTTCGGTGAGAATTTATATTCAAAACGTTGAGTAACTCTCATTCAAATTCTTTCTCGCAAAATTCAAATTTGACGCAGACCCATACTATTAGTTAATGACTTAGTTGATATTGAATCTATTTCTGATTGGTAATAAATGTATAACGAAGTTAGCGTAATTATAAATTGATGAATTAACGATACAAACCTGAGTCAAGTTTGAGTTTTTCAAGTAATATTTTGAAGGAGAATTAATCATAAAGGAAAAATATAATTAATAAAGTGATAAAGTGATCGAGATAATGATAACGTCAAATAATAGTTTTCGAGTAAAAGATAATTATCACCAAATAAAATTTTAAACAAATTATAAAGGAAAAATCGAGATATAAATATAGATAAAAATTGAAACAAATTCTAAATAAAACAAATTGAAACGAAAATAAAGTAAAAAAAATTGAGACCAGAAAACCGAAAAGACATGAAGAAACTGAAACATAATATTGTTTGGTGGATAGATGAATTCATAAGATTTTTTTTTTTTTTGATGAATTAATAAAGAAACAATTTATTTAATTTGTTATAAAAGGGTCGGGGCTGGTTTAAAATAAAATGTTCAATACTATAACATATAAAAATTTGTTACAAATGATATTTTAGGCGGAACTGAATCAACTGTATAGATACAATTCAAATATTCCCAAAATTAAAATCAAATGGAATAATAATACTACTTAATATATGGTATGAGGGAGGAGAATCCTAGATAGCATGCAGAAGCTAAAAGACAAAAGTGAAATAAATACTAAGTATGTGCCCTTGTATGAGGACATTAACCCTTGTCTTCCGCTATTTATTAATTTCATTCCTATTCTAAAGATTTAGGGACAGATTGGGAGAAAATCGTTATTCCTAACCTATCTTAATCATATAACAGAATTTGACAGAGACCCTCTTCAATCTTTATCAAGAAAATAAGATTAAAAAGAAAATATACATAGACTAATTTATTGAATAACTTTGTCAACTAGCCATTTAATTTGCTTCTAAGTAATAAATTAATTAATAAGAAGTAGGTTTTGGTTCAATCTTTTTGTTGATAGCATGGAGTCCATATCTCTCTAATTAATTCCTTAAATATATTTTTATTTGTTAGGTTATTTTTACTAGTTAAGCTGTTGATGTTGGTTAGATTTATTTTCTAGTAATTTTATGTGTCTAGTGTACATATCAATTGTAATCGCAATTTTTGTAAATTATGAATCATGTAGTTATAATTATGATTTCATCATTTTCATGTCGAATTAATGCGTATTCAGAAACTGATTTAAATTCACTCCTTTTTCCTAAATCCTATTATACTTGGTAATTACTAGGTGTTGTGAATCTAAATGGCCATTTCAAAAGTTCAGTAGAAAAGTTAAAAAGTTTGTCCAAGTCAATATTACCAAATTTTAAGAAATATTGCAAGTTAGACCAAATTTCCACGTAAGTATGATTTTTTATACAAGGCAATATTTGTTAGAGAATTTCAACAAAATATCATATTTGCAAAATAAAATCAAACATTGTATATTTTTTTGACATGAAAGATATTCAAACTCAATTAAATTGCGCCACATTATCAGGTAATATGATAGAGATCTTCATACTTCACCTTTTTTTTAAGATGGTGAATACATCGTTATATCTAACACTATATCGAGTGGAATCTATACATTGGTAACAAATTAAACTAGTTACAAGTGCTAGGATTAAACTAGAGACAATGTTAGTATTAAACTAGAGAAATGCCCACACAGGTGGGAGTTGAACCCGTAAATAATGAATTTCATCCTTAACCACTTGGCTAAAGTAGTAAAGCCTCATAGGTCATCTACAAGAAGAAAGATAACTCAAAAATAGAATTATAAAGGACTACAAATTGAAGAAGGGCAAAAATTACATGAGAAGTTTATCAAATTCAATGAGTTCTTTATCAAATTCAAGGCGTCCTTCATCAAGTTCAAGGCGTTATTCATCAAATCTAACGGTGGATTCAAGATCAAACTGCTAAGCCATCAAATTAACGTTATTAGAGATCCACTATGCATTCCCCAGAAGGAGATCAAAGTCCAAATAATGAAAGAGATAAAGACAAAACTCAACGTTCCTATACGAGAATAAGCATTGCGCTATCGAGTTAACGTCTTTCAAATATTGGAAAAATCAGTTTTAAAATGATCAAAATGTGAACACAAATCGAAACTAATACAAACAAACCAATTTGGACAGTAAAAGAAAACATAATCTGTTAAATAACCGAACAGCTAAATTTAAATCAACTTATCTCCCAATTCTGTATAGTAACAAAATTGATCCAACCAAATCGCAGAAATAAGTCTATTTGCCTTGAAGAAATAATTGTGCTCCAAAAAGATAAGTCCGAGACAATTCTTTTAAAATTTAATTTGTACAATTATTTTAGGAAAAAAATGCAGAAAACGATCGAAATTAATTAGTAATTTTGAATTTTTCTCCCGAACTATATCACCACCGAATTTCGTCCCGTAATTTGATATTTTTTTGGAGTATTGTTCCAAACTAATTACTAATTTTGATTTTTCGTCCCAAACTATATTAACTCGTCGAATTTCATCTCATAATTTACCATTTGCGTGAATTTAGTCCCAAAATAAAATTTTAATTTAATGGAAATGACGGTTCAATCTTGTAATTAGTTTGAGACAAATTCTGCAATACTTTATAATTGTTCATGCTAAAATTTGTCACGTCATAACACATAAGCAGCAATGTGACAATTTAACGAACACATGTGTAAATAAAAAAATACTAATTAGTTTATGACGTTTTTTGTAATTCTATAATTATTTTATGTCTTAAAAATTTCAAAACTCAAAATTTTGTTGCTCCAAGCTCAAACACACCATGTAAACATATGATCCGAGTAAATAATATACTATCGTTCCACAAATTTACTATTGTTTCAATTAAAAAAAGTGTCAACTATACTCTACAAAAATAAACCAAATGAGGCAATTTATTTATAATGCTCATAGCTAGTGTTCATTATTAGACCTTATAGTGAAATATACATAGGATTGAATTTATTAATTTATCCCAAACCAATGTAAAAGGAAATTAAAAATAAAAAACCATATTCTTTTTGGGGCACGCTTAGCTGCTTACATAGTCAATTTTGCAGAAATTTATTGGGATGAACCCATTTCTTGGGCAGAAGAAGCTAATGTGGCCAAGTAGGCAAGTACGGACATTGGTTCAATTCAAATGTGACATTTAAAATAAAATTTTATTTTATTTTATATAGTGTGTGAAATAATTGGATCTCGAAGGGTGCAAAAAACTGTGTTAAGTTTGACCGTTGAAGAAGAAGAGAATCAAAAGGCGGTAAAAACACACATGGCCACCCCCTATATTTGTTTTTTTACCATTATAAAAATTTAATATAATAAAAGCCTGCCACCCAACCCTAAGTAAAAAAATTAATTAGTAATATTTTTACTCTCGGTAATATAATCATAACCTTAGTCGGTTTACGTTCTTTTGACCCTAATTGGAAACAACTAGGGTTGTTCACATATCATGTCTATACTAATTATATCTACTTTGATGGAGTAAAGTAAAATATATTCTTGGAATAGGTAACCTATTGTACTCTTCTTTTGTTTTAACCCCTCATTGTAATGGGCTTTATAATTTGTTTTGTTATGTAAAAGGTAAAAATGCATAAAATGTTTTAAATTAATTAGTAATTTTGAATTTTCGTTTTAAATTATATTATTTTATCGAATTTCGTTCCGTAATTTAATATTTTTTTGGAATATCATCTCACCGTTATTTACGAGACGGAAATTGCACATTTGGTTGTTAAATTGTCACATGACTGTTTATGTGTCATGATGTGATAAATTTTAGCATGAACAATTATATAATATTGCAGACTTCGTCCTAAACTAATTACAAGATTCAACCGTCATTTTCATTAAATTAAAAATTTAATATTGGGACTAAATTCATGCAAAATGATAAATTACAGGATGAAAATTGGCGAGTTGATATAGTTTGAGACGAAAAACCAAAATTAGTATTAATTTGGAATAATATTTAGAAAAAAAAAATTATGGGACGAAATACGATAAGATAATAATATTCGTATCGAAAATTTAAAATCGCTAATTAATTTAGAGTATTTTCTGTAATTTTACCTTACATAAATATGGAACTATTCCAATCAACCTAATTATGAGAACACATTATTGTACATGTAATTGTGAAAATAGAGTATCAAATGTCTATAGGTCGGTCGACTTAAATTTGATCCAATCACATATATTTGTCTCTTGGATTGGATTGAATTAATTAGGTTAATTTCAAATTAATGAGGATTAACTTTGACTCTCAAACGAATAAGATGGTATATAAAAATGAATAATTCAACTCGATGAGAAATTAATGATCTCAATGTGCAACAAGCTGACTTGTTTTGTACATAGATAACTTCAATGTACGATATTCTAGGCCAACACAACCTATTATGCCGATATATAAGTTTTCAACATCACATTTCGGACACGATTTTGGACACAATCGAACACAGTTATTATCCATAGTTTTATATTTGTAATCTTATGATAAATTCAAAAAATTAAATAAAAGAGAAGTTAATGATCACTCTATCAAGAAAAAAAAAGGGATTCACCTATCACCTGATTTCAACGAAGATAAATATGTCGCTATATATAAACATAGGTTTACTTGATTGCATTTTTGGACAAATCAAGTGCAACATATTTGCGTTTAAATAACACATTTAAGATAATCACCAACCATATGCATGTGTACAATATACTCCCTCCATTTTTTTATTTGTCGTCTTTTAGGATTGCAACGAATTAAAATTGTCATAGATAGCCATTTTTAAGCAAAATTTCCAAAGTACCGTTTTAATCCAATAATCTTAGTATTAATTAGTATTAATTACAAGTATTAGTAAGAAAGGTAAAATTAGTAAAAAGAACATTAATTTTATATTGAAATATTAAAACGATAAATGAAAATAAACAATTTTTTTTTTGCCAAAGCGACAAATTAAAAGAAAATGAAGGAGTAGTTTATTTTGTTACTGAATGAGTACAATTAAGTGGAGAATATCTTTAATAATGAACACAATTAGCATTAATTATAAATAAATCGGCAGATAGCTTTTAATAAATTTTGTTAGTAGTACATTACAATATATTTCATGTAAAAATTAAAGTTGCATGCAAGACAGATTTTGCAATATAGATATAGTACACTAATTTTTATTTTTAATTCTACCGTAAATGTCAAAACCATGCATCCAGTAAATTAAAATAGTTTTATTTACCGAATTGTGGCATTATTCACCGCATTCAACACATATATATTAGACATTTATGTATATAGTTTTCTTTAATTTGAATTTATGAATTCATTGATTTGTACATAAATATTATTTTATCCCCAATAAGTTGATTGTTTGCTATATTTATTTAATTCCTCCATAATAACTTTTTAAACTTGTAACTTCCATATTTTTATTCAAGAAGTAATTAATTAATAATTATATTTAAATTATTCCTTCAGTTATTAATTAATTCCTTAGAGCCAGTGTTTTAAAAATTGGACCGGACCGGTCGGTTCGACCGGTTTAACCGGTAACCGACTGTCAATTCGGTCCGGTTAACCCTCCAAAACCACCTTTGTTCCCGATCAGTTCGAACACAAAAAAAACCGGTAAAAAACCGGTAAAATCAATGAACCAGTGAACCGATTGAACCACTGGTTCACTTATAAAAATAAAAAATTTACGCTACGGTTTTTTATTTCTCTTCCGCGACCTTTAAACTTCAACAATACCCTCACATCTCTTCTTCTATTTTTCACTTTGAATTAAACAAAATCAACAAAAAACAAAAAATCTTTTATATAATAAGTTATATAAATATATTTGAGCATCAATTTCATTAGAAAAGTCATTTTTTTTCTCAAACTTCAAGTATTTTCATTTTTCTTATATGATTCAATGACAAAATTCATCAATGATTTCTTTTTTTCATAGGTGATCAATTGTAATAAAATTATTGTTTTTGATTTGTTGTTTATTATAATCTGAATTATTGCGTTGATATCATGTTATCATACTTGTAGTTTTGTTGCTATAATTCATTATCAACTCAAAATAAATTGATCATGGGATAAACATTTAGTTTATGAAAATAAACTTGAAAAAATGAATAATATATTTTTTAAAACTGTTGATTACATATATTGTAATGACGTCACACCGGTTGAACCAGTGGTTAAAACGGTTAAACCGATCCAACCAGTAACCAGTAAGGCTACCGATTTGATGCCCGATCCGATTTTTAAAACATTGCTTAGAGCACTATAATTTATATATCCATATATTTATCTTGTTAATACGCATCATTTATAATACATCCCAACTTCAACTTCTTGTCGCATTCATGGATCATAATTTCCATATTTTCCATCGAAAACATCAAAAAAATTTCGTTTTTGAATCAGGCGAAATGGAAACAAAATGTAATTCCGAAACTATTTATTTGCCTTAAACTCTATTATTTTTCTAAATTTTGTATTTTTTATAATTTTTTTTTAGTATTTCCAAACCATTCGTGAATAATCTCGAAAAGTTTCCAATATTTGGCTGATCGAAACATATATTCGAAACGAAATTTTGATCCATGTCACATTAATGGCAATTTTCAAAAGTCTTTCCTTCGTCTACATTTTAATACTATAGAATTATAATTGTGCATGCAAATAAATACAAAAATCAAATGTTATAAAATTGGACAAAGAGACAGAGAAAGAGGAAAGGGGGAGTGGTGGGAAGTGGGATTGTGTTGGAGAAATCGTCGGAGCACCCGTGCCTCCTCGGAAAGAATTACTATGCTAATATATATAATTTAATTTGATTATAAAATTACTTAATTAGACTTAAGTGATTAAATTATTGATTATTTGAACTACTATTATTTGCCAATTCTTAGCACAGTCTTATATGCAACGCAATCTGATAAAAGTAAACACTTTATTAATGAAAGAGCCCATAAAAGATTTTGTCCCCATTCTTGGCATTCATTGATTTTCATAATTTAAGTTAAAGGGGTTCTTTCTTTTTATAGGTCACTAAATTTAGTTTTAGCTTATTTCATTCTTCAATTCTTCCGGAGTTTTTGTCTGTATATTATTTGGCTAATTTTTTATTTTTTTATACCTTATAATCTATGTTGCACAGACACTGACTCGGTGATTAGGACTTGACATGACTCGGATTCGGCGACTCGTTTTCTAAAAAGATTTCAAGATACGTCACGGAATGGATACATGTGTTAAAAAAAAATATATAGTTTATATAAAAATAAAATAAATTAGCATCATAGTCAACGAATTAACATTCATTCTAATATTTCAAACAAAAAATCAAAAGAAAAGATCACAAAAGATATCGAAATTCACGCTTGTTGGGATTTATGGGGTTCCAGCAGTCACCCTTACGGATTCGCTGTGGCGCTATTGCTATATCGGAGTCTGGCAACCCAACTTGCCGAGGTTCACGGAGGAAACCCGAGGATCCACGTGAATTCTTGCGAAGCCCCTCATGTCCGTCCACCGCTTAGTGTAGGGCTCTGCGCTGCCGTTGTGAACTGTAGGGGATGCCCTACAGGAATCAACCTTGGGTTAAAGATTAATAGTTGCACCCTCATTAACAGCAATTGCTTTTGGTGTAGTGGTTGCTTGAGATCCTACAACTGGTATCAGAGCGAGGTTGCAGGTTCGAATCCGTCCGGGTGCCGCTGCGGGGGAGATTGTTGGGATTTATGGGGTTCCAGCAGTCACGCTTACGGATTCGCTGTGGCGCTATTGCTACATCGGAGTCTGGCAACCCAACTTTCCGAGGTTCACGGAGGAAACCCGAGGATCCACGTGAATTCTTGCGAAGCCCCTCATGTCCGTCCACCGCTTAGTGTGGGGCTCTGCGCTGCCGTTGTGAACTGTAGGGGGTGCCCTACAAGAATCAACTTTGGGTTAAAGATTAATAGTTGCGCCCTCATTAACAGCAATTGCTTTTGGTGTAGTGGTAAAGCGCTTGAGATCCTACAACTACGCTAATCACATCGTAAATGATTCAAAACATGTTTCACATGCAAAAAACGAAGTAGAGAGGAAGAGAAATACATGTAAATTTGAATAAAGTGGAAGAGAATTCTTAAACTAAGGTTTATAAAATGAATGAAATTGAGGAGTTTAGGAGTTGTTTAATTTGTGTTTGGAATGAAGAAGAATAGTACTCTATAGAAGTTTAATCGACTAGTTCACAAAAATATTTTCTGATTTTTGTTAATTAAGTTTCAAATTTTCAATTTAAACCCACAATTTTGAAAAAAATTGCAAAAAGACCCCCGCGTGTCCAAGACCGAGTCCTTGACCGAGTCCGAGTCCTTGACCGTATCCCCGCCGAATCCAAAACCGTATTTTTTCGGACTCGCCATGTGGCGAGTCCGACGCGTGTCCGAGCCGAGTCGCACGCGTATCCGAGTCCATAAAAAGTCCAACTCTACATACTTTAATTTTTTGAAATATCCGTGCTTCATAACTTATAATAGAGTTGTTGTCACTTTTGATTCAATTTAATGCCAACTCTGTATGACCGTTAGACATTTAATGCTATCGTTAGTTTTTTAACGGAAATGTCAAATAACATACACAATTATACTACTACTATATAATAATAGGTTTGTTCAGAGGTGTCAAATGGGTCGGGCCATCTAGGCCCATTTATTGATGCCTGGGCACAATCTATATAAACATGTGGGTTAACGGGCCTTATATTTTTAGCCCAACCCAGACATCGCACAACCCAAGCCCAGCCCGAACCCAATCAGGGTCGAAACTTTAGTAGCAAGCGATGCACATGCTTGAGAGTTTGAGACTTGAACAATGTAACTCGATGATTTATCATTTAAATTTTGTGAAGAAAAGATGTGTATATGTATTAATATTATTTTATTTTAATAAAGTTGAGGGTTTTTTGGCCTAATTTCAAAAACTCTTTTTTTAATGTTAAATTGTATTTGATAGAGTAAGATTCAAATAATTGTAGTGAACTTTCAAAATTTTAATAAGTAATTTAAGGTCATCTCTAATCGTTAGGGGGAGGGGGAGGGGGATTTTGAGAGGGGGGGGGGGGGGGGGGGAAATTGTGGTCTTCAATAGTGGGGGGAAGTGGTGAGGGGAGGGAGAGTGGGAGGGGGAATGAGAGACAAAGGGCAAAAACTTGCCCTCCGGCCATCTTCAATGGTAAGGGGGAGGGGGAGGGGGATTTTTGGGTTTTTCTAAAATTATGGTCTTCAATGGTGGGGGGGAGTGGGGAGGGGGAGGAGAGTGGGAGTGAAAGTGGGAAAGAAAGGGCAAAAGCTTGCCCCTCCTTTACCCCTCGGCTCACACGATATATTTTTTTTTTCGTTTTTTGTACATTTGGTGGTTTTTATTTTAATGAATTTTGTGTATGGATTAATAAATTTTAGATTTTAAAAAATTAAATCTTTACAGGAATTAGTTTTAATTAGATATTTCAAATTTGTATTTTAATTTGGATAAAATGTACAAATGATTCAAATTATAAATTATTTTTTTATCAAATAAATGAACTTTAATATGATTAAAACTCGAGTATAACTTTTTATATATAAGTGATTGCGATTTTTTTATAATAATAATAATTATTATTATTATTATTATTATTATTACTATTACTAATATTATTATTACTATTATTAATATTAAAATATAATCTTTTATATAAGTACGATTTAATTTAACAAAATTACATATTAAAAAAAGTTAAACTTCATAATAGAACACTTAAAATATTTAAACAAATAAGAATACATACTAAAAATCATCGACCGTGCCTTTCCCACAAATGGACAATTAAGTCGTCCCGAAGTTTACGATTGGCTACTACCGATCGTATTGTTTGATGGCGCATCATATAATTCTCCATGGATAATTCGCCACATCTTGGATTAACCTCTCGCGTTGGTCCTGGATAAATATTAACACGAGCTCTACGAGATGTGAAAATATTTGTATCATCGTCTTCAGACTCGGCATCATCGTATTCATGACGTTTGTCCTCCACAATCATATTGTGAAGTACTGCACAAGTTTGGTATCACATTATTATTATTATAATTTTTATTATTATTATTATTATTATTATTATTATTATCTTTATCTTTCACATTATTATTATTATTATTATTATTATTGTTATTTATTATTTATTGTTATTATAATTATTATTATTATTTTTTATTTTTATTATTATAAATTTTTTTGTATTATTATTAATATTTTTGTATTTTTATTATTATATTATTTTATAATAATAATTTTTGTATTGTTATTATTATTATTATATAATTATTATTGTATTATTATTTTTGTTATTTATTATTTTTACTTTTTTGTATTTTTTATTATTGTTATTATTATTTTATTGTTATTATTCTATGTCCTTAACTGTTGAAGAGGATTATGGAGGGGGAGGGGAGGGGAGGGGAGTGGGAGGGGGAGAGGGGGAGGGGGAGGGGGCAGTTTTGCCCCAACGATTGGAGATGGCCTAAAGCCACTAAGGGCCCTGCACAATAGAGCCCAGCCCGAACCCGGGCCCATCTAATGCCTAACTCGTGATCATTAATGGTGTGCTTGGGCTTGGGTTTGGGCTTGGGCTTGGGCTTGGGCTTGAGCTGGTTCCATTTTCATTCATAGAAACCCAGCCCAGGCCCAACACACCTTCTTCGATGGGTTGGGCCTAGTGGACTTGGGTAGGGTCGAACCACTCTGCCCCAGTTGACACCTATCACTTTTGATACCAAAGAATAGGGATTTTGTCATTTAATTTTGATACCATGCTCATGGTCGAGTTAACGACCACGTGATATTTCCTTCCATGGATTGGTCATAAACACCGAGGGCGATCAAATTAACTTTTCCTTTGAATTTCCTAAAAAAAAGAGTTTTCCTTTAATAAAGGATAATATAGCCAATAAATTAAGTGGTGGTCTTTTAGAGGAATTACAATTCAACGGCAAAAACTAATATTTAATAATCCTCTCAAATGACATAGATTAACAAATAAAATTCATATTTATAGGCATAGGTATAAAATTAAAGGATTTTAAAGTCCATAAAACCAAACAAAAAAATTAACTATTTAAATCAAAATTTCGATTTTTTTTTCGATTTGATTAATCGAACAATATCAAAAATCGAATTAGGTCAAATCTCAAAATCAAAAACCGGACCGAATAGCTTCGGTTTGATTCGATTTTCGCCAAACTCATTTCGGTTCGGTTCAGTTCTGTCGGTTATATGAACCGTGCCAATAACACTTGATTCATTCCTAAAGAAAAAACAACTATTTCATCATTCTTGAGAAAACACGCTTTATACTTCTACCATGAGAAGCAAGAATAGTAGAGGTGAAGAAAAAAGAAGAAAAAAGAAGTGAGGAATGGCGAATGTGATTCACATCATCACCTTATTCTTTCTAATAATTGCGACACCATTCCCACCACCATTCGCGGCGGCTATCTCCACCAGTAACGGCGGCAAGAAGAGAGAATTAATAGAGCTTAATGGAGGTCCAGATGATCTGGTGTGGGTGGTGCAGCTTTCTGATCTGCACTTCAGCGTGCACCACCCAAAGAGGGCCCACGACTTCAGGGAAATCGTGGGTCCCACACTCTCCTTCATCAACCCTTCATTAGTCCTCCTCACTGGTGATCTCACTGGTAAATTAACTTCTATTCTATTAAAACTCACTTTATCCCAATTTCTGTAATTGGTTTTTAATTAATGGGTCTATTGGAAAATATTTAACTTTTTTGGTTGAAGATCCTTTCAGCAATATGATTGCTACTTGGATTTCTTGTCTTTTTCTAGGTTTATTTATTTGATTTTGATGTATGAATTAAAGGGTCTCTGAAAAAAATATTAGTTCTTTGGTTGAATAAGGTTCCTTTTTTATTTGCTTTTCTGTTTTATGGATTGTGTTAAGTAAAGTTGGAGAATTATTATATCTTGGGGTTTAAATGTTTAAGGATGGTTGAGGTTTTCTGTTTTCTTAAAAATGTTAAAGTATTACTAGTGAGGAGAAAGAGGTAATCATTCTTTGTTTAGTTAACTTGAAGACCATGGATAATATCTTCAGAAAACTTTGGTTTTTCGCTAACAGACGTCATATTATGTATTCAACTGATTTATAACTTAGCGCGTTTGTAATCATTGATTTTATGAGTATACTAGCGGAGCACCCATTTCTTACGAAGATGCATTGAACTGATAACTTTGTAGAGCTTACTTATCTTACACCGATTCTATATCCGATGGTTCAAATTTTGTTACTCTCATTCAAGACATAAAGAATGTTTTACTTTTTAATATCTACCAGATGGTAAAAGCAAGGATCATTTGACGATGAAACAAGATGAAAAAGAGTGGATTGAATACCAACAAGTCATGCGGGATGTTATCAAAAGGAGTGGACTTAATGAGAGAATCTTTTATGATGTCCGAGGAAATCACGATAACTTTGGAGTTCCGATCCTTGGTGGAAAATTTGATTATTTTTCAAAATATAGTGTCACTGGGAAGCTACAAAGAAGTGAAAAGGTCAATAGCGTCACCATTCAGGTAGATGACAAACTGATGTTTTTTGAATTAGTTGCTAAATGGTAGTCATACATGATTCATTATTTTAAAATTCTATTCAAATGTAAGTTGTTGCTAAACTTGTACTAACTTTTATTGGTCACGAATAATTTTCATGGTCAAGTGGTTTTCAGGTTCTGAAAGTATTCTGCTTTTAGGTTGAAATTTAGTATGAACGAGAACAACTTCAGGCCCTAATAATGCTGATATTGTAAACCCCCCCCCCCCCCCAACAAACAATCGCCATGTACACCCACGTGTTATATTTGTACCCTCTCGTGTTAAAAGAAATTTAGTTATTTGCATAGATTTGAGTTTGGGAAAAGAAAAACTTTTAGTTAAATTATGATTCGATTTTGAAGAAACAATTTGTAATTTATTTATTGTTAAAATAATAAATATATATTTTCCTTTTTCTTTTTAATCCGAACATGCTACATACACTAAAATACATCATAAGAATATATCGAGGTCGGCTTAAAAAGAAAGATGAATCACCGGTCGTAATAATAGCACTTATGGAGCACTTACTAGTCAGGGTGTCTTATTTCTAAATATCTATGAGCACGAGAGAATATATGCTAAATATAGAATAGGATTGTATTTGCTAATTGAGAAACACGGGAGTGTGTTTTGCAAATAACTCTCCCGTATTCTAATAAATCTTCTTAAGCTTCTAATAACAACCGGTTTAGTAACTTTCACATTATTTCTAGAGTTGCGATGATTCTTTTTACTATTTATATTTTTCACAGAACCTTTTTCTTCAATTGGATTATGTGAGTTGTTAGTGCTAGATAAAATTACATGCCTTCCAGTATCTTCTCATCATCTAATGAATATGTTTAACTATGCAGACCAGCAAAAGAAAACTTCTTTTTGTTGGATTTGAAAGCACAGTCTCTCCTGGCTTACGAGGACCAACTAACCTATTTGGACACCCTACAGATGAATTGTTAACAGAAATAAGTTCCGAACTCTCACAATGGGATTCTCAAACATCTCAACCAGTTACAAAAGTGTCATATGGGCATTTTCCTGTTTCCTTTTCTGCCTCTTCCAACTCTGGAAAGACCCTACAGGATATATTCCAAAAACATTTTTTAGATGTCTACTTATGCGGTCATTTGCACAAAAAATTTGGTAATAATTTAAAGCGCCACCATTACTCAAACTCTAAGAAGTTAATCCAGTTAAATGGGCATCGAACTCCTCCAAAGAACGCCTCAAATTCATTAAAGGCTGATGAATTCTGGGAATGGGAAATGGGTGACTGGAGAAAGAGTAGAGCCATGCGAGTTTTGGCTATTGACAGGGGTCATATGTCATTTATCGATATTAACTTCGAGTTAGGATCCAAGAAAACTATTATATTGCCAACTTTTCCTCCGGACTCTCGTTTTACTTTAGCATCAGCCGAGAATTATAGAAGTGTGACCGCTGACCCTAATTTTTACGGTGCTGTTCGAGCTCTCGTTTTTTCTGCATCTCCAATTGTTTCGGTTTTGGCTAAGATATACGACACTAGCTCTAAAAATCTCATTGTTGTAATGGATACACCAATGACAAAGCTTGTGGGCAACAGGGGTGACCTTTATGTTGCCCCATGGAATATTCAAGCTTTCGAGGATCCATCTCCCGAAAGATACGTACTTCAAATAGAAGCAACTGATATAATGGGTAGATCAACTGTCACTGAACTAAGGCCATTTTCGGTAAATGGTATTCCAGCCAAGCTTAGGTGGACTTGGAAAGAATTTTTTGTAATGGGTTGTCAATGGGATTCATTATACTACCCAATAATCTCGTGTTTTTACTTTGTAATGTTTTCTATTCTTCTCCTTCCTAAAATATTCCTTTCTTTATCGAAGAGGCCTTATACGTATAAAAAGTTTAAGGCTAGCAAAGGCTTTGTTAATGGGTTGGCTTGGATTTTTACGGAGTTTTATAATGTTCGGGTAGTGTGGTTTGGTATGATAGTTTATTTGTTTTACCTTGTGCTATGCCCTTGGTTTTACGGCCAAGTATTTACAGAAGGTACAGAATGGGGATACATGACTTATAGGGGTTGGGTTTTGAGATTGAATGACATCGGAAAGGTTGATTTTATTGGTTTTCCGGATGTAATGGTGGTTGTTCTTGCACATCTTTTGGTAATTTTGCCTGCAATTTTTGCGATTATGGTGTTGGCTGCTGAAAGTGGAGTATATCGTGATTATCTTCTATCTCGTTTAAGAAAGAAAAATGATGACTATGATGGTCAAAGTAAGGAATCTGTGTCCCGTAATAATTCCATTAATGGACGACGATGGCTTAGGAATTTCGCCCTGGCGGTTTTGTTGGCTATCTGTTGGAAACATTCTAAGGTACGTACAAAAAACTCTCATTTAATTTGTCTAAAGCAATGGAAAAATACTATGTTTACATGATTTATGTAGTTCTTTGCGGTTTACTTAGTTCTTTGCTTACTAATGCAGAATTGCATAGCTCTCATGAAAGCGTATGATATGAATCCGATGGTCCATTTTCCGGTGTATAGTCTTGCGATTCCTATGTTGTTGGCTTATACCGTCTGGAAAACTCGGTGAAACTTGAATGACATTACTCCACAAATTATTATGCAGTTATTATGCAAATGCTGTTTGTGGAATATCAGATTTTGGCTGGAAGATTTTTAGGAAAAAAAAAAGAAAAGTTATCTTGAAAAATTAGAAATATTACTAGATATACTGATGCTGCTTAGTTGTTCTAGGACTATTATTTATCAATTTTTAAAAATGTACTTTAAAGTCTCAAGAGAGGAGATGGAGCAGTTTATGTTAATTTTAGAAGGAAAAATATGTAGTTCTACTTGTTTCTTTGGATTATACTAGAAAGGTGCACGTACTATATATGTGATTTGTTAATTTTATGTGTTATTTTAAAATAATTATAAAATAAACAAAAGTGTTCAATATAGGAATGATATAATGAAATTAATAAGAAAGATCCAAATGAAATAAAACAACATTAGAAAGGTAGAAATAATTGAACATTTTCTCAAATAAAAACAAGGATCCATAAGTGTGATTTTAAGATAATTATAAAATAACATGAGCAATGATATCAAAAGTGGTGTAATGTAGGACAAAAAAAAGAATGGTTTATTGAAATTATAAGAAAGAACGAGGGTTTTTTCATTTTGCACCCTTAAAACATGGGAAATAGGCACTTTGCATCCTCGAAATTTAGAGTTAGCATTTTGCACCTTCGAAATATAAAAAATATAGTACTTTGCACCCTCGTTTATTTTCAAGTAAAATTCAAGGGCAAAATAGGTATTTCAATAGTATTGGCACTTTACACCCTCAAAACTTGAGAATTTCGCACTTTGTACCCCTAAAATAAAATTAACACTTAACACCCGCTAAATACAATAAATGGGCACTTTGCACCCCATAACACAAAATTAACACTTAACACCCTCAAATTTAAAAAACCCAAACCCCTCGTTTTTTTTGTCAAAGTTGAGTAGCGGAGTAAAAAAATCTAAGGCAAAATAGAAAATTCATTTTTTTTACTTAAAAATTTGCAAATTACAATTATAAATAGTCGAATACTCATTTTTCTCTCCATCTTTCTTTTCAACAATATAATCATAAATAACTAAATAAAGTATAAGTAAACTTCTCGAAGACCCATTGTCTACTTCAACATATCAAAGATCCATAAATAATTACCTATTTTGCCTTAAAATAATTCACCTTAATGGTCAACTTTGCCGGAAAAAATGAGGGGTTTGAGTTTTTTTTTTTTTTTTTTTAATTTGAGAGTGTTAAGTGTTAATTTTGTATTTTGGGATGCAAAGTATCCATTTATTATGTTTCAGGGGTGCAAGTTGTTAATTTGTTCTTAATTAGGGAGTGTTAAGTGCTAATTTTATTTTGAAGGGGGGCAAAGTGCCAAAAATTTACAATAGAATTACCTATTTTGCCCTTGAATTTTTTATTGAAAATAAATGAGGGTGCAAAGTGTTAAATCTAAGTTTTGAGTGTGCAAAGTGCATATTTCCCATATTTCGGTGGTGCAAAGTGCAAAAAACCCCAAATAACTGAACATTTTCCCTTAATATAAACAAGTGGTATAACATACTTCTTTATTAGGCCTGTCAATCGGGCTTTTGAGCTGAGTCTAAAATGACTCAAACTATCATCGGGCTTCACGTCTATAAACTTAAACTCATATACAATCAGATTTCACGATGATAGACTTAAATTCGATTCATGTAATTTTTCAGGTTTTGGATTCACCGGATTTGTTCACACTAATCAATTTACTTGAAATACAAAAGATTATGCATTGTTAAAATACGTATAAATAGACTAATCTTGCCTTGTGCACAATAATATATAAATTTCATACTTGAAGACATAGGTGGTGTTTTCAATAGCTTAAAAAAATCATTTTTCTGCTTTTTTCATTCAAAAGTGTTTATGATGGTGTTTTTAGAATCAGCTTATGAATTAACTTCTCTAAAAATAAGTTAAAAAGGACAGAAAAGCAAAAGTTGATGAAAGGTAGCTTTTAGCTTCTAGTGTTCTTTTTTCCTCTTAATTTGCAAACACTACCCGCTTATAACAGTTTTTCTCTTAAAATGCAAACACTACCCACTTTTTATTCTCAGTTACTTTTAAATGATTTTTTAAAATCTCTAATCTATGTAAAAGTTCAAGCAATTGAAAACACCACCATAGTGTGAAATATTTTAAAATAAAGATTTTAATGTGTCAACACTCCCAATCTATTTTTTTTTTTTTTTGATAAACACTCCCAATCTATTTGACCTTTTATTTTAACTCTTCCTTTTTTCCGTTTTGCTAATTAATTTTATTATTTTGGCTTGCATATACGTTAGTTGTAAGTGATATATGTGTGGGCAATAGGTTTAAAATGTTAATTTTCAAATTTGTGGGTAGTAGATTATTGTAAATATCTTTTCTTGTTTCAAAATAGTAAATAGTACAAGTTAGTATAACTTTAGTTCAAATAATAAAATTTTGTTTTAAAAAATATATATATTCGAATTTTACTTGGATTAAGTCTTATTAAGCTCAAACGCGGCATATAAATTAATCTGATTAGTATAATGACTCAAACTCAGCTCAACTAACAATTATTCGTCGGACTTCAAATAGGCCTGACCCAATTGACGATCCTAGACTTTATCAAGTCAATCTGCCCTTATCTTGGATCAGAAAATCGTACAAATTCTTATTCTTTTCGGGAAAATTGCTTTTTTGACACCATATGATAGGCTGACTTGCATTTTTGGTACCATTGGATATGAAAATGCAAATTTTTTGGTACCATATGATAGGTTATCATTGCAATTTTGGTACCAAACCCAATTTTTCTACAAAGTTAATGGCAATTTACTCCCTACTAAATGCATAATGTTCAATTTAACCCCTTGTAGTTTAAAAAAGAGCATTTTACCCCTTGAAATTTTATAAAAATTTCACATCGCCTTCCTGATATTTTTATAGGCGGCACTTAATCCACTTTTATTATGATAATGTGATTTTTTACCCATTGTGTTATGATAAATGTGGCAATTTATCCCCCTATGTTAAATAAAATAGTTTGCATGCATACTCTCAATTTCGGGAAGTGAGTTACAATCTCCGGCTGAAGGGGGTAAATTGCTTCATTAAAATTTTACAGAGGGTAAATTGATTTTTTTCAAATTATAGAGGGATAAATTGAATATTATGCATTTCATATGAGGTAAATTGCCATTAACTTTGTAGAAAATTTGGGTTTGGTACCAAAATTACAATGAAAACATATCCTATGGTACCAAATTTGCATTTTCGTATCCAATGGTACCAAAAGTGCAAGTTAGCCTATCCTATAATACCAAAAAAGCAATTTTCCCTATTCTTTTCTGTATTTACTTTTTGCGGTAAAAAGCATCTGTATTGAAGGGCTTGTTGGGGTCCGGTTTGGAAGTGGCTAAGGTTTATACAAATTATTCATCTGAAAAATCTGTGAAATATATTACATTTGACAAAAGGATTTTTCAGTTTATAATAAAGTGGCCTAAGCTACGTTATCCTCCAAAAGCAAACCCCGAACAGAGTTAGGGGGGCTTCTCCCAAAGCTTTAAACATCTGCCACTTAGATCCTACACTAGTGGATTTAATCCATTAAGGTTGGATGAATGCCACATGAGCATAAAAGAACAAAAAATTATCCTTACATATTCATGTGGTATTCATCCAACACCCGGGTGGATTAAATCCACTGAGGTAGGTACTAATTTTCCCACATCATGACCCATCCTGGCAAGTGCATCTGCCACCAAATTTGCACTCCTCTTAATATGTGTGCACCGAATGACCCATGGTCTTCTTAAAGTATCCTGCAATCATCTAGAATATAGTCAGCAATAATTCATTTTTCATACCATAGAATTGGGCATATTTCACTTTTCATATCAAACTCGCAAAAACGTATCAATTATCTGACAGATGTTATGAAGTGATATTTTTGTAAGTTTTGTTGATGGAATTGACACGTGGCCGTAAAAATTTAAAATACTAATATTTTTCTTAATTTTAAGATTAATAAAAAATAATTAAACTTTGATAATTTCGCAAATTGACTCCTGCGTTTTGTCGATTTTACGAATTGACCCCTGTCTCCTTCCTTACACACGGTCGTCGACTTGTCGTCCTCTGATAGTTGTTCGCTGGAAATAGGAAACGAGTTTTGTTTGTCTCTTTACCGCGAACACATACATATAATAAATTTTATATTATGTTAAGTGAATCGTTCAATTTTTAGATTTGAAAATCTAAATCGCAAAACATTTTTTCTCACGCATTTCAAACTGTGATTACGACCTTGTTTCTCCACATTTTTCAGATTTTTTTGTCATCTTACTCCTTTGGACCTGAGCTTCAATCTTCATGGTTTAATTCCCTCAACAAAACTAACAGAAGTATCACTTTTATAATGACTGTCAAGAATTGGTATATTTTTTACGTGTTTCGTATGGAAAGTGAAATATATCAAGTTCTTTGATATGAAAAAATAACTTTTTACAAATATAGTCCAAGAGTGACAATATTTTCACCTTCTTAACCAAAATACAAATGGCCTCCGAATCGATTTCCACATGAAGTTTCTCAACTCTTCTCTCCAAGCACAATTAAGCCCATCTTGAAGAGCCGATAACTATGCTTGGATAATGGAGCAAATACTCACCTCGCGACAGAAACCGAAAACCCACTCACCAGCATCATTCCACAAGATTCCTCCAATCGCAGCTGAACACAACCTAGAGATCCAACTCCCATCAGTATTAAGCTTATGCCAACCTCTCTTCGGGCGTCTCCAAGTCATGGTAGCAGTCATCCTCGGGTGCTTCACCCTAGAGAAATTCGCCTGAAGATCCAACCAAGCAAGCTGTTTCACTTTAGCCATGGTGGACCGAGTGTCCTCTTTCTCTTCAAAATCGATAGTTCCTAGCCTTCCAAATATTACAAATTGCTGCAAGAAAGACTCAAGGCCATTGAATGTGGGGGCAAATCCATGTTTCTAAAGCAACCTAACAAATTCTTCTTCACCCAGTTGTCTCTTCCCATGCAAGAGACAACTGTCAATTTAACTGGCATATGAGCGACACGTGCTCAATTTCGTTCTAAAATTGATGGCAAAACTAAATGTGCCAAGATTAAAAGTAAAATGCTTCATCAACTTATTGATGTCATGGTCGAGCCATAGGCTCTTGTCCAATGAGGGATGCATAGTTGATTTTGGTTTCTATTGTTTTGTTTTTTCAACAAACAAACTCCCAAAATTTTCGATAATTAAGCTTCTAATAAAATACTGATAAATAACATTATCTTTCGTCTCTTTTCCAATGATTCCTACTTAGAAATTACAAACACCACAAATACATGACAACATTGATCTACCTAACAATAACATAAAACATAAGATTAACAGCCAAATTCGCTTACATTGTACAACACTGAAGACTGAGAGCAATATACACTTTGTACAAACCGTTCTTGAAATTGAGAATGTTGGCTGTTCCATTTAGGATCATCATCTTTTGCTTCAAATTCCACATTTATTTAACAAGACCTATAACAGTGGTCAAGAAATGCTTCTACCAAGATAGGCCAAAGGCATCGTTTGATTTTCTGAATTATCGGTTCTGGTGGCACATCTCACAAACAGTTAATGATCGAACGTTAGCATATGTGCAATACTCACAAGACCAATGACCTGAATCGTCTATGGTGCGAGAACTAGTTGATCTAGACGTAGTTCCCTTGCTCCTACTGCCTCTTCCCTTGACACTGCCACCTCCTAGATTCTTCGAGGTACCAGCCTTTGTGCACACAGGACGAGTGTCTACATCCGCTAGGCCATTTTCTAGAGCTTGGACGAGGTTCTCAAAGTAATTCTTAGTCACACTGCAGTCATTAGAATTCAATAAGTCACATGACATTTACATTTTAAATGTCTGAGACCAGAAAGATCAAAGAGAAAATGCAGTCGTGAACCATTAAGTGTATTAAAATTGCTCACATTATGTGGATATTCCTATACACAATCTAAAAAGATGACAGAGAAAAATTCACTAGATAACATAGACATGTTCTGCTGAAGCTATAATTTTATCATAAGTTATGGTCCATAGTTGACCTGGACAGCTACACAAAAAATATCATGTACAAATACAAATTGTAAAGTCTTTTGGAAACATACAACTTCAGTTAACTGTTTGGACAATCGTAAGTTGCACTCCCAGTGAACAAAGAAAGCAAATTCTTGCATATTGACTAATTAATATATTTCCTTTTCAGCCACAAGTCTTACCATGAAATGTATTCAGAAAAGGAAATGGACTGGAAAGATACTGTAACTTGTTAAAAGTAACTCTCTCCCATATCTGAATTTTCTCATTCTAATTCTCATTTTCCCTTATCCCCCTCTTGCGAAATGACTTTATTTCAGTACTTATCCTTCGTCTGACTATACTATCAACTGAAATTGTTGACAACTACCACACTAACCTTATCTAATATCAAGAGGCAACCTAGCCCAGTAGTAAAAGTTTTTGGCTTCAGTATTCAACTATTAAAGATCTTTTAGAGTGTAATTGATTGATTTTTAGAGCACACGCGCTCCTGCATATAAAAGAATCTTCTGAACGTCAAAGTCAAGGTTTAACCAGCTTATATATGTATGACCTATACTATGTAAAACAGATCAAAGAGATAAAGAAGATCTGCCAACCATAAAATAGACAATATGCACGCCACACCATATGACCATCTAATATAGCCTAAGCATAAAGTTAGTGACAGCAGCGCATCTGCACCTAGTCAAGAGTCGAGACATTCAACCACCTTTAGGTCATAACTAATCACCCCCTCCAGCCCCAAGCAACATGTACAAATATTCCGTTGATATTCAAATTATCAACGGAAAGTTCTTATGATGAGGCCAAACATAGAGACAATATGCACGCCAAACCATCCACCCATCTCATATAACCTAAGCATAAGGTTAGTGAAAACAGTGCATCTGTACCTAGTCGTTGCATTAAACCACCTTTAGATCAAAACTAATCATCCCTCTCCCGCCCCAACTAAGATTTTATATGACTGAAGCTCCAACTTATTGGGACTAAGAGCACACCATAGTAAATGATATATAACTACCAAATATCTCAAAATGGCTATAAACATCGAAATGTTCCCTTGCACCCTTACGATGTGTGAAAAAGCCAAAATTGATAAACTACTAGCTTGATTTTCAAGCAACAAGTACAAAAATATCCAGTGATATTCAGATTACCAACGGAAAGTTCTTATGATCCATAATAGAAAAATCGTATCTTCAAAATGACACTCATTAATTTTTTTAGCACAGTGACGAAGATCACGGAATAGAGTAGTTCAATAGAAGAGGAAGTTTTAGTGGAGCCCACCTAGTTAATCCTGCTAACTTTGTTCTGAACTCATTAAAGCCTTCTGATGGACCCTCAGAATTGAGGTAGCCCTGAAATTCCTTCTCTGCACATTGATGAAGCCGTTCCAAACCAGACTCGGCCTCGCCTAAAGGATACAGAATAATAAACTCAGTTCCAGAATAATAAAGTTGCAGCACATACAGGAAAAGAGAATAATAAAATGTGTTCCAGATTGGAGATATTCCAAAACCTTGTAGATACTCAAAGAACTGCTTTTTAGCATTTTCATGCTCAGGTAGATAATATCCATATGCATATGTCCATTTCAAAACTCGTCTACATTCGACAATCTGCAATAGGCAAATGTAAGCACTTAAGAGATAAAACATGACCACCTAAAAGAGCTTAGATAATAAAACAAGCCTCATGTAATAAAGGCATCAGCTATATTTTGTGACCTACACAACCACTTCATTGACCAATTCAGCTTGACCTACCAGGGGGAAGAAGAAAATAGATAACTCATGAAACGCTAAAAGACATGGATAATACTACATTACTACCCTAGCCTAGCTGCCTTTTACAGATTATGGCTCAGTCCAAGGTGGAGAAGACGTACAAAGTTTTGCACTTAATTAACAAAACTCAGAGTCTATTTACCTTCTGTGAAAAGTTAAAGAAGCATTTAATATTAAGAGTGGAGTTTAAAATGAAATAAAAGTAATCTTGACATAGATATATTATTACACCTCTATTGTATTTGTAAATTGAAGAAGGAAGTCAAAACACACTTTTTCATTGGTTTTAAATGAGAAGAGTCAAGCGTATAGACTAGCTGTACAAACTATAGCAACCACTTAATGCCAAATCAATAAAACAATGTCCACATATCAGAAAGATTACCTGAAGCCAGGCCTCTATAATGAACTTTAGTTGAGATTCAGGTTGGCATTGTTTATCACTGAGCTTTTCTAGCTGCAAAATAAATTTATCATCAATCATTTATTCAGACCTCAAAACATTATATTTCAATAGATGCATCTGATAGTAGAGTATACCAAGACCTTTCAATAGTATTAACCACAGGTTAAAAAGCAGGTAATAAGAATTTCTTCTTTTAGACTACATATCTGAGTTATGACTTCAGTGATTAAATGCATTTATATTTCATTTCATAGTTCTTTGCTCTCCATACGTTTTTGAACTACATCATCATCATCATCATCATCATATATTAAATGCATTTAAATTTCATTTTAAAGTTCTAGGTTTTTCCATAAGATTTTGAAATACATCATCATTAGTTATAACCAGTATGTTACAACCTCAAGATTTTTTAAAAGAAAAAATAAATCACGAAAAATATCAATTTAATACTATGTATTAAGCATGTTAGAAGAAGTATGTCAAATCATAGATTTTCGCCACAGGCCATAAGAATTACTTTTTGAGATATTCTTGTTGACCCTTTCGGTAAGAATATTCTTATGGGTGTAATACGAAGAGTCATATGGCTGTACAAACATTATGGACAAATAATTTGAAAGATAGAGTCATGCCTGTACACTCACCTGATAACAAACATACAACGTCTGTAAAACTAACCCTTTCATAACATCTAAACTAAATTGGAAATAACAATAGAAAACCTCATGTGGTAAGCACAATAAATGGGCAAAACTGATAGAAAACCAAGGGGCCTGAAACAGGGATGGCAATAAGTATTGGATGGACAAATCCGTTAAGAATTAAAAAATACAACAAACTGACACTAAGATGACCTATTAAACATAAACTTATCGCTTTTAATGACAGATAAAACTGCCACAAAAATGCAAAAACGGAATGATAAATCAATTAAGTTTGTCATTTTCCACATCCTTTTATAAAAAAAAATGCTTTTAATGATATTTCTGGATAACAAGTATCAATACAAATATATCACAATGAAAGATAAGTGAACGAGTAATTTTCTTACATGTACTGTTTGCATTTGATGTAGATTTTCTAGTGCTCGTTGCCTAGACTGCAGAAGGGTAAAAGTCAAAATAACTTAAATCATTCAAAAGATAGATCAAATGAAATAACACATTACAAAGGATCAAGCACAATATGAATATTTATAGACGGGTCTAAGAACATGTAAGCATTTGTGTACGACTAAAATAAGGTCTAATCCCAAAAAAGATAATTCACATGGATTTGTCGGTAAGTGCAATTAGGCCTCACTTAATCCTGTGCTTAGAGCAACATATAAAATACCAAATTCCTGAATATGTAATAATCAGCTGGTCACAAAAAAGCCAGGAAAGTTTGATTGCTTGACAATACTGAACTGATCTGGGAGGAAAGCATCAACAAAATCTGAAGTGGAGGTTTGCCTATTCCTCTCGGGCTTTATTTTAAAGCATGAGTACAAACAGTTGATTTCAACAGCTTGCCATGATATAAGAACCAATTCCACTGAGATGATAAGTTATGGACGATCAAAATTGCAAACGATCAAGCATGGTCAAGAAAATTGAACTAGGAATAAATCTAATTGTAATATAAATATTACAGAATATACAATATATTCTGTAGGCTAATTAGTAGTGTAATTAGTAGGCTAACTTATAGCATAGTTCCATAAATAGATCTATTGTATTTGTATATATATTCCTAGGATTTCTTATGATTGAATAATCAGTTCTATTACATGGTATCAAAGCCTTTTATTCCAATTTTTTCTCAAAAACCTAGGGCTTTGTTACTGTTCATCTTTGATCACTGTCCAAGTGATCAGTTTATCTCACCTTCACCACAGAAGGGGGAGGAACAGTATTTCCGGCCGGACACGTCTTCTCTGGCGGCGAGGTGCGGCGCGCGTGAGTCTCACGCGCGGATCTTAGTTTCTGTGGCAGTCTCACGCGCCGGCGCGTGAGGGCGTGTGAGTGGTCTGTTCGGTTTCCGATCACTTTGTTCAGGGTCGCTTGGTGTTTTCCGGCGCTGCTTTGGTGTTTCCGGTGAGTTGTTGCTGTCAGTCAGTGGTCAGGTATTTTTTTTGGCCTGACATTGCAATCCATTTTGGCTGGATTGTTGGTGATTTGAGGGATTCAGTTGTTGCATATCGGACTTCTCCATTTTGGCTGAATTGGTGGTATATTGGGTACTGGTTAGTGGTTGTTTTGATTGTGAAAGATTATTTTTTGTTTGTTTGTGCTAAAGTTGTTGGTGCATTTTTTTGTCATTTTGGTTGACTTATAATAAAGTTAATTCCCGTAGTAGTATTGTTTGCTATTACTGTCGTAAGGCAGGCCACATTAAACGATATTGTAAGAAATTACAGAATCGCAATCGGCAGACTCGGACTGCAAATGTTGTTTATGGTGCTTCTAGTTCATCCTCCGAGAAGACAATCATGATTTCAGCTGATGAGTTTGCTAAATTCTATCAGTATCAGGAATCACTTAAAGAATTGACCTCAATTACGGCTCTTGCCGAATCGGGTAAAACTTGTCTTATCTCCTCTTCAAACAAATGGGTGATTGATTCCGGTGCCACAGATCACATGACAGGTAATTCAAATACCTTCTCGACTTTCCGATCACATAAAGCTCCGTCTCCTATTACCATAGCTGATGGGTCAATTTCATAACGTATCTTCGTTGGATTGTGAATCGTGTCACTTTGCAAAACATCACCGTAGCTCGTTAAGTCCTAGAATTAATAAACGAGTTGCATCTGCCTTTGAGTTAGTGCATTCTGATATTTGGGGACCTTGTCCTATTAAGTCCAAAAATGGATATCGATATTTTGTCACCTTTGTTGATGACTTTTCACGGATGACTTGGATTTATTTTATGAGAAATCGTTCAGAAGTGTTTTCCCATTTCAATGCTTTTTGTGCTGAAATCAAGACTCAATTTGATGTTTAGGTACATATATTGAGGAGTGATAATGCTAAAGAATACATGTCATCCTCCTTCCAGCCGTACATGACTCAGCATGGAATTCTTCACCAATCATCTTGCGTTGATACACCTGCTCAAAACGGAATTGCTGAAAGAAAAAATAGACATTTGTTGGAGACGGCTCGAGCTCTCTTAGTCCAGATTAAGGTTCCTAAACATTTTTGGGTTGATGCTGTTTCTACAGCTTGCTTCTTGATTAATCGAATGCCATCCACGGTACTTAATGGTGACATTCCGTATAATGTTTTGTTTCCGGGTAAGTCTCTGTTTCCGATAGAGCCACGGGTCTTTGGAAGCACCTGCTATGTTAGAGATGTAACATCAACTGTTACCAAATTAGATCACAAAGCTTTAAAGTGTGCTTTCTTGGGATATTCTCGTCTTCAAAAGGGGTATCGGTGCTTCTATCCTGATTTGAATAGGTACCTAGTCTCTACTGATGTAGTATTTTCAGAGACGATATCATTTTTCTCCTCACCTTCTATTCCTACAAGTAAGGGGGAGGACGATGATGAGTGGCTTATTTACCAAGTTACGCATCCTAATCAGCAGTCGAATGTCGGTAATTCTGTTGCATCTCCTGACACTTCCACTGAACAATCCTTTGCTCCAGTACAGCCGCCTACTCTTAAAGTTTACTCCAGACGTCCAAAGACCATTGATACATGTCCTGCATTTAGCTACTTCGTCGTCTGATCCTCTTCCTCCTAATGATCTTGACCTTCCTATAGGTCTTCGGAAAGGTAAAAGTCAGTGCACTCTTCCTACATATCCCATAGCTAATTTTGTTTCCTATGATCACTTGTCTTCTGCATCTAGTTCTTTTATTGCCTCTTTAGACTCGGTCATAGTACCCAAAACAGTTAAAGAAGCTTTGAGTCATCATGGATGGCATAATGCGATGCTTGAGGAATTACACGCTTTAGATGAAAATCACACATGGGAGTTGGTAGATTTGCCTAAAGGCAAGAAAGCAGTGGATGCAAGTGGGTATTTACAGTCAAGGTAAATCCTGATGGTTCTTTTGCAAGATTGAAAGCCAGACTTGTTGCTAAAGGATATGCTCAAACTTATGGGGTGAACTACTCTGATACTTTCTCTCCGGTTGCCAAACTCACATCTGTTCGATTATTTATATTCATCGCTGCCTCTCAAGATTGGCCTTTACACCAGTTGGACATAAAAAATGCGTTTCTTCATGGTGATCTCCGAGAAGAGGTGTTTATGGAGCAACCACCTGGGTTTGTTGCTCAGGGGGAGTATGGTAAAGTCTGTCGTTTGAAGAAATCTTTGTATGGTTTAAAACAAAGTCCCCGTGCTTGTTTGGAAAATTTAGCGAGGTAGTTCTGGTGTTTGGGCTGAAGAAGAGCAAGTGTGATCACTCAGTCTTCTATAGACATTCAGCGGCCGGGATTCTTCTTCTTATTGTTTATGTTGATGACATTCTCATTACAGGAGAAGATTGTGTAGGAATCTCCTCTCTCAAGACATTCCTACATACCAAGTTTCACACAAAAGACTAGGGCCAATTAAAATATTTTCTGGGAGTAGAGGTAATTAGAAGCAAGAAAGGGATCCTCTTGTCTCGGAGAATGTACGTACTTGATCTACTGGCAGAAACCGGAAAGATGGGAGCAAAGCCATGCAGCACACCAATGGATCCAAATGTTCATCTTACAAAAGATGATGGTGATCCCTTTGATAATCCGGAAAGATACAGAAGATTAGTTGGGAAATTAAACTATCTCACTGTAACACGTCCAGATATTGCTTATGCAGTTAGTACTGTTAGCCAATTTATGTCAGCACCTACAATTAAACATTGGGCAGCAGTGGAGCAAATCATGTGTTACTTAAAAGGAGCTCCTAGCCTTGGCATAATGTATAGCAATCACAGACACACTCACATTGAGTGTTTTGCAGATGCGGATTGGGCTGGATCTAAAGTTAATAGGAGGTCCACTACGGGTTATTGCGTCTTTGTTGGTGGAAACCTTGTGTCTTGGAGAAGCAAGAAACAGAATGTTGTATCCCGTTCCAGTGCAGAATCAGAGTACAGATCCATGGCACAAGCCACATGTGAAATTTTGTGGATACATCATCTTTTAGATGAGGTTGGATTGAAGTACTTAGTACCAGCAAAACTCTGGTGTGACAACCAGGCAGCTCTTCATATTGCCTCAGACCCAGTATACCATGAGAGAACTAAACACATTGAGGTCGATTGTCATTTCATTCGTGAGAAAATTCAAGAAAATCTTATACCTACTGGTTATGTGAAGACTGGAGAGCAAGTTGCAGATATTTTAACAAAGGCTTTAAATGGGACTCGCGTTAAATATCTTTGTAACAAGCTGGACATGATTAATATCTATTCTCCAGCTTGAGGGGGAGTATTACAGAATATACAATATATTCAGTAGGCTAATTAGTAGTGTAATTAGTAGGCTAACTTATAGCATAGTTCCATAAATAGATCTATTGTATTTGTATATATATTCCTAGGATTTCTTATGATTGAATAATAGAAAATATAGATTATTCAGTTCTATTACAATAAAAAATTCACAAAGCCAACTCCTTCGCAACTAAAATAGCAAACAGTTAAATGCCAAGAGACGACATTAAGAAATGACAGAAAACGTTATTTACATACCGATTGGTTTGTAGCCCATCTCTCATAATAATGTGTATATCTCTCTAAAGAATTTTTAGCCATCTCTCTTCGTTTTTCAGTATCATCAAACTGTGAAAAAAAAATCAAGTGACTTTACTACTAGCATATGACATCTCAACTATAGGAGAAAGCTGATACAAATGAATGAGAAAGTAATAAACCATATAATCTTACCACTCCTTCTTGCTTGGCAGCTTCATAACGATTGCATGCATAGAATCCACCAGTTCTTTCACCATGTTCTGACCATGCACCAAGGCAGAGCCTGCATTATTTCCTATTAGATGACATGCACTGACAAGGACAGATACAAATCCCAGAATATATACATCACAGATGCTGATAAAAACGAAATATATCGCATTGCCAGTTTTGATCATTCATGAAGACTGAAGAGACGTGAGAAGTAGAAAAGAGACAACTACAGTTGGAAATATTTTTGGAGCCATGTCATATAAAGCAAAAGCTAGTTCACAATCTAGGGCTTATTGAAAAAGAGGTGACTAAACAAACATACCAGCAAAACTCAAATTTACAAGGTGGTGTGCACGTGATATGCATGCAACCTTGATTCTTCTCAATCGGCCGCTTGCACTTAGGACAAGGCTTTGAATTAGCTAGTATCCTGGAATAATAACAGGCCATTAGATTCAGAATAAGGACTATATACAGAAAAAGAATCCTATAATAGAACACATTTAGCACATTGAAGGCATTGTGTGGTATGACATTTATGTCAGGTCAGGATAAGAAATGCATATAGAATCAATAAGATGGGGAAAAACAATGAATAGATGGAACTTTCTATTCACATACTAAGTCATTTTTGTAGAATTTAAACACAAATATCATGTTGGACTTACTTTACTTATCCTGCTTGGTGTTGCATCATTACTCTTCAAATAAATATAGTTTAAGATAAGTTTCATTCAAAAAATATATAAATGTAGTACTCCCTCGCCCCTTAAATTTTGGCGCGGAGATTTAGGTAAGAGTTGAAAAAGTGAAACATTCCGATATCTTAAGAATTTATGAGACCATTACTTTATGTGAGAAGGTATTTTGAAACAAACAATTCCATTTTAGGGAGGTCTGTTTTGAGACATCACAAAAAGAAAATTGAAGTAAGAATTTAAGGATATAGGGAGTCTAGGATAAGATAACCAGGCCAGATATTATAATTAAAAAAATGTTAAATTAACAGAATTTCCATTAAAGTACGCCAGATAGATGTACAAGGATACACATCTGCAAATAAGAAAATAAAACGAAAGCAATAATCATCATAACGGTGTGCATCCTGAATGGAAAGGCAGTCCCTCGAGGAATTATATGGGGTATGTATACATTCTTAAGCGTTCAATTAATGTAGCACATTTTCTCTCTATCTAAGGTAAAACATCATGCACGCACGTAATATTTTCCGTCTGATATACAGGTTACTGTATGTAATCCAAAACTTGCCACCATATTAAACTTATCTGGTTGCGGATGAGGGGGCAGATATTGGACACCCACTTTACCTCTCCTAAGAGATACCATAACTCTAGACGTAAAAATGTGAACCAAAACCGGAAAGCACTGAAGTTCAATAAATTTGGGAAGAGAAGACAAATAGATAAGGAAAAACGTCAGCTTTGCAAGGGACAAGTATGATTTCCTCTAAACAAAATAAAGTGACATACCAATTCATATTTTCAGACTCAGCGCTGTTCTTCAGTATCCACTTAGCCACAGTTCCACAATCAACAGGGCGGTGGGCTTCTTCCACACACTGCACGGGTCTAGTAGCATGAGCTTCTTCTCGAGGTAGAAATTGCGATCATAGGAATACCAAAAACTCAAGAGCAAAAATAATGCAAAGCAAAGAGACTTACATTCCAGCAAAAACTGTGGGAACACCGACAAGTAACGTCATAACTTCCACCGCCAACAATTAAATCCACAGCAAAATCGCAGCCTGGTCCTGGGCACCACTTTGTCTGGCAGTATAAAGCAATTCAAAAACCGTGAATGTAGTGAATATATAAATACTACTGATGTTGACTTTCTATAAATAAGAAGAAAGTGTATGCTAAAAAATAATATTAGAATGTCAAAAGGCATACTTTGTCATGTTTATTACTCCCTCCGTTTCATTTTAATTGTCACATTTGGCCTTTTCACACAGATTAAGAAACTCAATAATTAGTCAGTTTTCTAAGATAAAATGTCAAAAACACCCTTTTAATAATTACTTTAATTCATGGCATTGATCTCTGCACTCTACTTTATTGTATAAAACTTGAAGAAAGGGTAAAATTGGAAAAAGATGTGTTGGGAAACCAAATGTGACAAGTAATTTTAAACATGAAAATTTTGCAAGCGTGCCAATTAATTTGAAACGGAGGGAGTACTTATTAAGTCTTCTCAGTAATGGAAAACAAACAATAACAAATGTCATCATATTTCTGCTTTTCGGTTGGCAGAACTACTGTCATGGCTTTCAATTAACTTCTTGAAGGAGAATTTCAATGAGCTCATCTACCTTCCTATTGTCTTCAACGAACGATCTCAAAATATACCGGTTATATCTGCTTTTATCATCAAGAGAAGCTAATTTGTTCACCATATCTTGGCCAACAGCAGCGCCACAGGATGGATCAGGACAACGCAAATTCAAACATCCGGGGCCATCATTAATAGCTGTGCTAATATACCCTGTCGAATAAGGTATAAGTAGATATTAGTAGGAAACACAGAATTCATATAAGGATTCAAGAGCAGCATTATGAAGCTGACTCATGAACATATGTAACAAACCAATTTGATTTTCCAGTAGAGAGAAAGGGGATATCCCTCCGTTCAGACAGCAGACCATTTCCCTGAAGCCAATCCCCTTCCCCTGAACAAAGAAAGGTCCTTTTTGAAAAAATTGTGAATGGATACAAACCTTGCCAACACATAACACAAAAGGGATGACCACAGGCAGCAGTACTCATCCTATTGCGAGGACAAGTGTCGAAGCAGATTCCACAAGTTAGCTGCGGATAAAATAGATAATTATGTCGCAATTCATGATTGAGAAAATTCAATCTTCCAATAAGAAAATGGTTACAACGTTTCATTGTATTATGACCAAAATTAAACCCTAATATAACTTTTTCATCTTATGATCACCTCTATAGCATCAGGAAACGGAACGTGATTCTCCAATAAACCTACAGTCTTGCGGACCTTTTCTTCATCTGCAAACCATTCATCATTCACTTTACTAACACTCCTGTGAGTCAAGGAGGTATTTTTCAGCACACATATATGATAACCTTCACAAATGATCTATCTCATCCAGTATTTAAAGAACATAGTGTTATCTTTAGTTTCACAATACCACCATCACTTTCACTGGACACAGAAGAGAGCTACACATACATCTTGCAAGCAAAAAGTATATGATGCATTCACGAATATCTATTTATGATCAAGTCTTTGAAATAACATCATGAAGACAAAACCCAAATATATGAATGGAATGGACATAGTAAACTAAGTTACCAGTTATAGTGGCGAAGCAAAATGCCAGCAGCAACCCTAGAAATCGAGAGAACAGTAGATATTTGTGTAATATTTTCCTCTTGAAGTTGCCGGATGTCATCTTCATTCAAAACAGTATAGTTCTGGCAGAAAATAATAACAACACTTTAAGTAGCCATTCAAAATAGATTCAATGGCACAAATTCAGGGAATAATCACCCGAAGGAAGAGTATAAGTACAAGCATGTTATAAAAGAACTGGTATTTTACACTAAGAAAAGTAAACCTAAACATTGGAGATGATGCAGGTCCTGAAGATGGAGATGTGGATTCAACTGCGGATATTTCAAATGAGATTAAAATAATATGTTTGTCATCCTTCTAAAATATTCAGCTTAACAATATGCAAAGGAACTCGATAACATTTTTATGAGCACTAAAAGTATTAAGAATACCCATAAGATTCAAAATCCCATCCACCCAGGGGATAAAATTATGGATAAAATTTTTGTTTCGAGTGTATGTTTTAGCCAGTCAAATATTGGAAACTTTTTGAGACTTTTCAAAAATGTTTCGGAAACACTAAGGAAAAATTGTAAAAAAAAAAATTACTAAATAAAGAAAAATAAGAGAGTCACATGCAAATAAATAGTTTCAGGATTACATCTTGTTTTCGTTTCGTTTGATTAAAAACTGGAAACTTTTCGATGTTTTCGACGGAAAATACGGAAATTTTGATCCATGGATAAATGCCCTATCATATGAATGTTAAAAGTTTAAATATGAGACAAATATAGAACTAAAATCTTCACTCAAAAGGGATATGGCATCAAACAACCAGTAGCATGGAGATAATACAACTCTTGAATCCAGATCCTAGAAGATTTTTGCAAGCCACAAGTTTCTCAAGGTCAGCATGCAACTGCACACTTTTTTCACTGAAGCAGAAATTTACCCCCATCCCAAAAAAGAAATAGGAAATAATGAGATGCAGACTCCTATTACGTCCCGTATCAACACAATCAGATTGAATAAATGCTACCTTTATAAGTGCATATATCTCAGCCAAATAGCTTTCATTACTCCTCCAAAAGTACCATACAGTCGAGAATAAAATCTAATAACCGAAATCACATGACTCTCAACACAAAAGATTCTCAGTCATCACAAAAGTCAAAGACCAGCACCCCCCACCTCCCGCCCCTACTTTCGACCAGTACTTAAAGTCAGCCCACATACTACAGAATCATCAAATTGAGCCTCATACCATTTTCATGCGCATAATAAGTTCATTACTCATCAATAATGCTATCTAGAACTTTTAAACCCTAAACTAACCAAATTCATAAATTTTGCAAAAAATGCCTATCATAGTTCAAATCATCAAATTAAACTTCATAAACAACATAACATTTTCACACACGTAATATATTCACTACTCTAATCATAGAAAAATGTTATCTTCAATTATTACCCTCAAAATAACTAAAAATCACAAATTCTCCAAAATTACTCCATCATTCAGAAAAATTATGATAAAATCTTAAACTAACACAACCGCACATCAATACTAATCAATAAATAACAAATATTCCAAACGAGCCGATGATTGAATGACCTGCGATCGATGATGATGGTGGTGGTGGTTGTGAGGGGAGGTATAGTCATCAGAATCGTCTGATTCGTGGTCCATGAACCCATCGTAGTCCATTATGACGTCATCCAGGTCGGAATCGTCGTCATCGTCTCCGTATAATTCTTCTTCGTCGTTGGAATCTTCAATCATCATCATCGCCGCCATCTCGTCTTCCGATTCCATCCCTCTCTCCCTTCTAATACACTATGTATCTCAGTGTATGTATATTTCTACTATTCTTGTCCGTATGAATGAATTATAGTGATTAGAGAGAGAGAGAGGAGAAATGGTGATGGTAGTCTTTCCTTGATATTTATTGTTGGAGAGGAAAAGTAACGTACGTATGTCGATGCGTAGGGTACAACTATTTGGTTTCTATTTTTCTTTTTCTTTTCTTTCTCTGTACAATTAAAATGATGATCGACTTTTTTTGTTAGAAATGTTAATTAAGCCATGAATAAATCTGAATAAAATAGGGAAAGAACTCGTATTTGAATTATTTTATGTAATAATTATCAAAAAAATATTTAATGTAAATAAAAGAACTTAACGTCTGTTTGTTTGGTATTTGGGAGTAGTTTGAGAGAATGTAATAATTTTGGTTTGCGTAATATAGTTTATTTGTATTATGGGAGAATGGTTTGGGAAATAAAGTGGATGTAGTTTTTTTGAAAAATATTAAGTTGTAAGTGTAAGATGTGTAAAATTTTATTTCGAATTATATATGTTATGTCGGATAAGTTGTGTAAGAGATAAATTAATTTATGTCAAATCAATGTAGAGTTTGTGCAGGTTTTTATTTTTTAGATAAAAAATTGTTGTTCTATTTTGAATTTGAAGAGAGTAGTTTAAGAAAATTGAGAAATAATAAATTTATTTCAGAATGTCAAAATAATATTTATCTCGATTTTTCCAAGCACAATTTTTCTTTGAAAGATGCCAAACAAACAAGCCTTATCATGAAAAGGATGAACACTGTTTATATGATCAGGTAGCCTGAACTTTTAGGTAACTATTTAAAAAAGATAACGGCCACATAAATCAATTCTTTTCTTTGCTTGGAGCTTTTGGCGTTGCTTTTTCCTTCTTCTTCTTCTCTATTTATATTATGTAAAATTGCAGAAAACGTCATAAATTAATCAGTAATTTTGAGTTTTCGTCACAAGTTATATTTTCTCATCGAATTTTATCCCGTAATTTAATATATTTTTTTAAAACCGTCCCACCATTAATTATGAGACGAAAATTGCGCATGTGTACGTCAAATTGTCACATGGCTCATGACTGCTAACGTGTCATGACGTGATAAATTTTAACATGAACAATTATGCAATATGGCAGAATCGTCCCAAACTAATTACAAGAAGAACTATCATTTTCATTAAATTAAAATTTTAATATTGAGACTAAATTCATGCAAAATGGTAAATTACGGGACAAAATTTTGACAAGTTGATATAAATTTGGAACGAAAAATCAAAATTAGTAACTAGTTTAGGTCCTTTAGGACATATTCCGAAAAAATATTAAATTTCGGGATGAAATTTGATAAGATGATATAGTTCTGGACGAAAACTCAATATCACTAATTAATTTGAGACGTTTTTTGAAATTTTACCTTCATATTATATTTTATTAAAATATCCTACGCCCTACGTTCTTATTTTTATTCTCTTGTTATATTCGAAAAATAAAACTTCATTTCTTAAAATAAAATTATTTTAATCACTCCATCTCATAAATTAATAGTTTGATTTATTTGATTTCAGTGACGCTCGAACTACCACTACAAGTCAAATTGTGAAAATAAGTGAAGTCAAGGAAAACAATGTGGGTGGCTCAAACTGTGTCTATCATATCTGGTTGACTTAAATGGACTCAGATTTTTTCTGATCCAGCCAAACTCGAGTTCTCAATCCAAATTAATTTCAAAATAATTAAAGTCGGATCTGGTTCGAACTGCCCGTGGTTTATAACCATTTGGCCAGCTACATACACATGATCCAAGCATATTAATATCATAAAAAATGACACATTTATGATCAGTCAACCTGCAGAAAACCTTGCCAAAACTGGACCAAGGAAAGCAAAGAATCATGCTTTTATGTTTTTTGGATCAATTTCATCAGAGTTCATGACAATTTACCCCATGTAATATTCAAAATGTTTAATTTACATCTTTGTAATTTGAAAAAAAACATTGTACGCCCCTATAATCACATAAAAAATTTACTCCCTGATATTTTTATAAGTGGCACTTTACCGCCCCGTCTTATCATGATGTGACACTTTACTCTCATGTGTTATCATAAATGTGGCAATTTACCCCTTATGTTACACAACAACCACTTTTCATGTCCACTCTTAATTTCGGCAAATGAGTTACACTCTTTGACTGAAGGAGGTAAATTGTTTCTTTAAAATTTTTAGGGGAGGGGGGTTAAATGCTCATTTTCAAATCATATGGGGTCAATTGAACATTATGCATTCCGGGGGGGTAAATTGGCATAAACTCATATCAACCATGAGTCACAAGATTCATAATAATTCAAACAATGGAACAACAAAATAAAACAACATTGCCATTACCATTATGAGATCCAATATTACTCCATCATTTACATACAATACAATAAAGTTCCAATCTTCAGCATAAACCCACCCATTTTTTAAAGTCCATAGCTGCTTCTCTCTTTTTTAACTGAGATTCTGTCTGAAATTTTGGTGTCTTCCCCTTATATATGGTTCTATAGTACTTAAGGAAGAGAACTCGGTACTTATACTTGTCTATAAACAAATGTCCCCTCTCCATCATTTCCACGACTTCGTTTGCTCGAACAAAGAATCCACCTCTCACAAATGTATAAAGTACAACATCCAACAATTCTTGATCGAACTTCATTCCACTAGACAAAGCGAAAGCCTTCATCTCACCCCATAATTCAGTTACCTCGATATATTTCCCACCTATAGCTGCATACCCAGTGACCATGGAATGGAAAGTTTGTGCATTTGGAGCGTGCCCCAAACTCATCATCTTCTTCAATGCTTTCTCAGCATCTTCCATTAGCCGTTTTTTGCAGAAAAAATGAATCACGTTGTTCCAGTCATGGACTCCATAATCCACTCTTTCCCCTTCTTTAATTTCAAGCAACAGTTTTGACATTAAACCAGATTCATTGGCATTGCCCTCTTTAGAGTCAAATTCTCGATGGCCACTTCTGGGTATTTTACCCTCTTTCATCTCTTTGAACACATTAAGGGCCCCTTGAGTATCATTTTGAAGAACACGGGACTCGATCAATGCCTCATAAGAACTTGCATCCAGCTGAATTCCAGCCCTGCGTGCATCTCCTATTAACGATGTTACTTCGCTTGTTCGATTTTCTTTACAATATGCTTTTAGAAGGGAACTATATACAGAGGAGCTAGTTGTAATTCCAGACAAACGCATTTCATCTAGAAGGTCGTGGGCCTGATCTAACCATCCAAGGGAAATGCATAAGTTGATGACGTGAACCAAAGCTGAATCATCGGTAGATAATGGGCAATCTTCTTTCTCTGCCTTGATTAAAAATTCCACCAAATCCTTTATTTTATCGGCTTCCAAGAAAGCTTTAACTAACTTCACAAAAGTAATCTCAGTTGGCTTTAGGATACCTCTTTCAGTAGTAATCAATTCAACTTGTGAATGTAACTTCACAATCATCCTATCAAGAACTTCTTTCGCCTCAGCTTCAAGTCTGAAAAAACTTCTGTCCCTAAAGAAATCTTCATAACATAAGAAATGTTCTTGAAATACTACAGGATTTTCAGGTTGGTCGGACTTAATATGAGGCAACATACTATTTCTTTTATCGGCTTCAAACATTAAATTTGCTACACCAAGAGAATTCTGAGCTCTATTTGCCTTGTGAAGCATTTCAAGAACCATTTGCGATGCAGAATCTAAATCCCCAAATTTCAAGTGACAAGAAAGAAGGCAGTTGTAGAACTGCCTAAGCTGTATATCACTTAAATTATAAACCTCTTCAATATGTCTCTTAAGCTTTTTGAGTTCATCTCTACGACCATTTCTTTCATAAATATGGGCCATGACAATTAACAGGGTCGCATCCGTTTTCATATTTATCCTAGGCATCATTTCAAGAAGCTGCTCAGCTTTCCTAGTAGTGCCAAACATAAGGCACCCAACCAAAGCTATATTAAAACTAGTTGTGTTAGGCTTCATAGAGAGCAAAGGTCTATTACATTTTTTCCGAGGATCAACCCTTCCATCCTGAAACAAGTAACCTATTTCAAGAACCAATTCCACCGCAAGATAAGCTCCTAAAGAAGAATTCTCCGACATATAAGCTATAATCGCAGACCAAGCAGTAACAGGAGGGTAGTGTTCCATTTCAACAAGTTTTCTCAAAATAGTAGACGCGGGAATAGGTAGCCCACATTTAGCTAGGGCCAAAGAAAGATACATTAAAATCTCTTTGTCAAATAACGTCTGCTTGTGCTCCTCAAAGGCTTTCTCAACCAACCCACAAGCCTTTTCGGCCCAATGAATGTCTAAACTCTCTGTTAAGGTCGCAATTAACTTGGTCACGATAGATTTTCTAGCAAAACCTTCAACCTTCAGATGTTGTTCGTGCAAATCCCATGCGTCATGAAGTCTATGCTCGTTTATTGCATTCTCTAACTCTTCGTGAAGTTTACCCGTGTCCCGAGCTTGGACCAAAATATTTCCAACCATTGTTGAGAAATGGCGTGGTAAATATTTCAATCCATGGTTAAACTTTGAGAAACTAGTTTGGTTTTGTAAGCAAGTAAAAGACTTGTAGCTCCTGCCAGAATGAAAAGGGTGTTCATGAATCCTATTAAGAAAACAAAGCCGGACGGAATTTGATGCTTGATGGGTAAGTTTTCTGAAAAATATCATTTGTTTCACTCATACGATCCTATACCCTAAATGACTGAATCAAATTTAGTGGAATATACCCTCTAAGAATGGGGACAGGATATGAGTAATTCAGTGGGACATTTCATCAAACAGTTGTTGTGCTCGATGTTTATATTCGCCAGCAGAGCCTCTACTAGAGACGGTAGATTCTGATCAGCTTATCCCAGTTTTAAGTTGATAAACTGAATAATAATAGTAGACACTGAATATTTATCAACTTTAACTTTATGAAGATGACGACATTAACTGGTTAGAACCTTTTATACAAATAGTTTATGTTCAGGATACAGTCGATGAATATAAAACAATATTACTACTTTTATTTATGTTAATTTCTGTTTGTTTGAGAGAGTATTTAAGTCTTGTGAAATAACTTTGGATTTACGTAATATTATTTGAGTTTTGAAACAGTTGTTTAATAAGTAAAGTAGGTATAGATTTATTTTAGAAAATTTAGAATTTTTTTTCAATATGGTCTTTATGGGAAAAATATTTTTCAAAATATCTTCAATGTCAAACTATATCCCTAAAGTGCCTTTTGTTAAGATCGCAGCTAGCAATTATAAAAAAAAAAATTAATTAATTATCACAAGAATCGTAGTTAGCAACTGCGATTTTTGTAAAAAAAGAAATTCAAAATTTAAGTAAAATCGCAGTAACTTCGATTTACTTAAAAGAATCGTTGTTAGCAATTGAGATTATTCCAGCCCCTAATTCATAAGTATTGTTGCTCCATGCGCACTCCTCTAGTATTTTCATTTCTATTTGGATAGGTCTTGGCTCGATTTTGCGGGTCTTGGTTTTAAAAAAAATAGTTTGAGTGGTTTCAATGAAACTTTTGAGACCTTATTTGGATGTAGGGCTGAACACGGTTTGGTAAACCGACCAAACTGAATCAGAATTGAAATTCGGTTCCGACCGTTTACCGAATCGAAATTTCGGTTCAGTAAACGGTTCTTGGTCGAGAACCTATCCTTGGGAGCGGCCGGTTCTCGATAATATCAGTCGGTTTACCGAACCAAACCGATTGGATCGAATTTTTTTTTCTTTTAAGAAAAATTAGTTTTTTTCAATTACGGATTTGGAGATTTGTAACTTTTATGTTTGAATGGTTTGTATAAACTTAATATTATTTTACAAAAATAATTTACCTCTTTGTATTTAATTAAGATTATTTTATGTTTGAATGGTTTGTATGAACTTTGATGATATATTGAATGTTATGCAATAAATAGAAGGGGAGGAGGGGTTTTTTTTTTAATGGTTTGTGTGTTGTAAGATATTTTTTTTTGGGTATATTGTGTAATAAATTGAATTTTTGATTTTTTAAAAATAAATAAAAATTAAATTTTGTTTTTTGGATCGAACCGAAATTTTCAGTTTGGTAAACGGTCCGCAGTCTGAAAATTACTGAACCGAAAAGATACCGAAGTTCGATCTGGTTCGGTTATTTTACCGAATGCTCATCCCTATTTGGATGGATTTTGGTTGTTGGGTTTTATGGTTTGAATAAGTTGAAACCCTACTTGATTGAGTTTGGATGTTGGGGTTTAGGGAAAAAAATAGGTGGCAGGTATCAAATCAATATTTTTTTTAGTGAAATTTTGGGGAAAAAGTAGATGGTGGGAGTCAAATAAATGTTTTATAGATTTGAAGAGTTTGAGTGTGATTTTCTGAATAAGTTTTTGATGGTTTTATGGATTTGGCGAAAACTCGTTTAAAATGGTTTTGACTCGATCTCGCAAAAACCGCGAGACCGGGCCAAAACCCTTCCACATACATCCAGTTTACAATTATTACTTAATTATATTGATTTGATACCTGCCATCTTGAAGTAAAGTCTGCTTATAAGTTATCAGACTCTGTTTGAGTATAGAAAAATCATTTTCTAGCCAAAAAAAATTTGTGCTTTAGTAATTAGTATAATGAATGTACTATTGAGTTAGCAAACAGAGGCACAATTTATAAAGTCAGAAAAAAAAAAAAAAAAAAATCCAGAGGCATAATTTATAGTTCATGTGCTAATGTGAGTGTCCAAATGAATGAGTCGATCATTTTTATACGTATATAAATAGTGCTTCTGTTCTAGCCCGCAAAAGGCAGATCAAAATATATGCAATTTTTATGTTGTAAAATAGGTATCACTTATATTCAAAACAATTTCAAACTCAATAAAAATAAATAAATAAACCAAACTCGAAAATATATATTTTAAATCTACTCTTGACTATTTTATACCTTCAATAAGCTATTACTGGAACACCTAAATCCCACATTGATTGGAACACCTAAATCCCAGATTGTGGATGAATTGTTTGAATGATTAATAAAGATTAGACCTAATTCTAATTGTTAACATGGGTTTAAGCATTTTGAGTTAATAGACTAGAGACCAATAATGTTAACAAGTTCAAAAGTGGATCAAGGTCTTTACAGATAGTATTAGAGTCGACTTCGTAGTCTTTACAACACCACTTAATTCTTTTTCTTTCTGCATAGTCACAGAGCTTCTGGAAACCTGAAGCTGAATCACTCAATAAATTCTTGATCTCATTCCTGTGATTTTACTTAAATTTCGAAAGAAAAAATTACAAAAATCGCATCGCAGTTAGCAACTTCGATTTTTGAAAAAAAAATCCCGAAATTTAAGTAAAATCGCTGTTAGCAAATGTGATTTTTCAAAGAATCGCAGTTGCTAGCTACGATTTTTAACAATAGGCGCATTTAGGGAAATAGTTTGTCATTGGAGACATTCGGGGAAATACTTTTCCCATAAAGGTCATATTGGAAAAAAAAAATCGAAAGTTAGATTGTAAATGTAAAATGTGCAAATTTTATTTCAAATTATGTTTTCTATGTAAGATAAGTTGTGTAAGAGATAATTACTTTATATCAAATCAAAGTAGAGTTTATATAGGTTTTTATTCAAAAATAAGAAAATTGTTGTTTGTTTGACTTTTGGGAGAATAGTTTAATAAAATTGAGAGATGATAAATTTATTTTAAAAAATAGAAAACATGTTTTTCGTTTTTTCCGAACACAATAATTTTCGAAAAAGTTAACCAAACTAATCCTCAATGTGCAATGGGCAAGTGCAATTTAATATTGTTATATATTTTTCATTAGGCGAAATTAATTTAAGTTTTTTTTTTTTTTTAACTATGGATCACATGATCCCGAAAAGAGAGTGCATTGAGTGCAAATTATATTCAGTGTGGTTAGGGTATGTTTGATTCTTGAATTTTAGTGAATAAAACGCGAAGGAAAGTGTTCTTGGTTGATTTTCTCAAAGCTACAACTGATATCTTGCAGAAAAAAAATTCACGAAACAGGACTGATACTAAATGGCATCCTCCATCTGCAGGAAAGGTTAAGATTAACTTTGATGCGTCGATTAATGCGGGGGAAGGCTGTTGTGGACTTGGGGCAGTCGCTAGGAATTCCAGTGGAGACATCTTGGCGTGGGTTCCAGTTTGTATCAAACAACCTTTACATCCGGCTGCAGCAGAAGCTAAGGCCACGCTTCCAGCTGTCCATTTAGCTATGGAACAGAATTGGGAAAAGGTGATACTCGAAGGAGACTCAAGCGTAGTTATGGATGCAATTGATAGCTCCTCCGGGGATTGAGCTGAGTTTGGCCCTGTCATTGATGATATTAAAATCACGAAGGAAGCTTTCGAGTCTTTTCTGCCCAACATATATGGAAAGAAGGAAATCGGGTAGCACATGATGTTGCGAAATTATCTTATAGAGAATACTTTAGTTGCAATAGCTTATCTGATCATATACTTAGTATACTTTTGGAACAAGGCTGTTAAATATATCTTTGTTGGGCTCTTTTCATAATAAAAAAAAAATGACGCAACGTGGAACTTTATTACTGGTTCATTTGTATTACATGTCATCTTACTCACCAAAATGTCATCTTACTCACCAAAATCCATATACCAAACCCATAAACCAAACGAATTGTGACAAAATATTCATTAGTGCATCAACTAACATTAGTTAGGAAAATTCTTACATAGAGCACTTATAGACTTGTGTTCTAGGTTTTACCAACTCATTTTTTTTATCTATTAGATTGTATATATACAGCTCGGACCGAAGAGTGCAAAGGGTATATGTCCTCTCAGTGTGAAGTCTCCAGTAAGATTTAAATTTAAGTCTCACTTCTGGGGGTCACAAGTCACTACCACTTGGTTGAACCAACTTGAATTTTATTAACTCATTTATAATTAGATAAAAGAACTCAATTGTTATTTATTTACATTAACCTAACTCAACTAGACTAAACCAAAGTTAAGTTTAAACAAATAAATAAATTTGAGAATGTGAGTTCATTTTATCTCCCTGAGCTAACTAAAAAATATGATTGGTGGTTATTTGATTTATTTTTTTTATAATTTTGAATTTTATTGAAATTGTATGAAATGATCAAGCCATTAACATCTGAATTTATAAAAGTCTCATTGTATATAATTACAATACTTTTATTGGACAATATTTTATTATTCCATTACTAATAAAAGTAAAACGCCTAAATTTATTAAAAAATATAAAACTTTGGTAGTTTTAGTATGCCAAATAAAATTTGCCGAAAAATTAATTGTGTCCTGGTCCAGGCAATCCGATTGTGTTGTGGCTTGTAACCAAATGCCGATAGTTTAAAAAATTACAAGAATATTCTTTACAGGGCGTTTTTTGTAAATATTTTTTACAAGTTGTAGGGGATGTCTTCGTAAGACTTGTTAAACTACGGAGGATGTCCTTATAATTTCTAAAACTATAAGAAATTTATTGTAATATAATTAAATCTCAGGAGGTCTAAGTGTAAATCACCCTAATGATAATGTACTTATATGGCTTATTCGATTTTTCTAGTGAAGTTCTACTATAATGTACTTATATGACTTATCAAATTGATATTTGTGCTTATAAACTTGTAAATGTTTGTGCTTTTGAGATATGATTAAAAACTAATGGAGATTAATTGTAGATATGGATTTGCCAAGTACTATTTCCTACTTTATAAAACACCTAGTTTAGACCAACTTTCATATTTATTAAATGCAACAGAGTTAAGCATTTAAAAATCATTAAAAAAATAATATTTTCTAAATAAATACTCAGTAATAGAATAAGGAAATAATCTAAATATTGTACTATAAAAAATATGTAATCACATATTAATAAATCTTTATAAATTCAGTCGTTAATGAATTGATATGATACAATTTCAATAAAAATTTAAATTACAAAATTAACAAAAAAAAAAAAAAAAAAGAATCACCAAACATAATTTTGAATCAAGAACCCACTTTTTTAAATTTATTACTTTGTTTTCACTTGACATTGGCTTATATAGTCTAGTTGGGTTAGATTGAGTTCTTTCATTTAATTATAAATGAGTTGGCAAAATCTAAACCACAAGGTCAGTCTAAGAGTAGACCTAATCTAGATAAGAATTTCCCATTAATTACATCATTTAGAGGAGTGAAATGCAAAAATACCCCATATATTATGCATAATTAGCAAAAATTCTTTTTTAATTAGCAAAAACCTCATGTGCTATTTTTATTGGCAAAAAACTTCTTGCATGCCAACTCGAAATAGATATTTGCAGGAAAAATAACATCTATACCCCCATCATGAAATACAAAAGCACTTTTATTCAACTAAAAAATTGACAATAACCCCCTTGTTTCACTGAATATTGACAATAACTCCTTGATAATTTTTAAAACTTGTTATAACCTTCACTTAAAAAATTGACAATAACATCCCTAATATTGACCTATGATGAAATTCAAATGAAAATTTTTGCTAATAAAGAAAAACACAAAGGTAGATTTTGGTAACAAAAATAAGAGATTTTTGCCAATAAGGCAAAACACGGGGATATTTTTGCATTAGCTCTCATTAGAGAGACGACTTTTGTTCATCAATTTTTCAAAGTTAGATATATCACTGTGAATATTGTGGATGCTTCTCAATAAGCAAAATGAAGAATTAATTAGGATTATTGAGATTGGTTCCGCTTATACTACTATCAGGGTCTGCCCTAGATATTCGGATTCCTAGGAGAATTATAAATTTGGGGCTCTTTATTATAAAACTTAAATATATAATCAATTTATTTTTTAAATATAAAAATATTAATTAAATATTGACATATTATTTTTTCTAATATATTATGTTTTAGATAGATAATTAAATAACAAATTCACTTAACTATTAAAATATTCAATCGTGATTTTTTTTTTGCAATTTTTAATTTTGGAAATATTATTTTAGCCTTGTATATCCTTATCTCTATTTCATTCTTTTACAAATATTATAATTGGTTGTTTGACTTTATTTCATTCCGTTACATTCTTAACTCTATTAATAAATATCATCATGTATAGAGAAAGTTACACGTCAAATATAAAACTAAAAAAAATGTACTCATGCATATATAAACAGGGATTGCGGAAGACCAATTTGATTAGGGGGCGAGATTCATTTTTACAATTTATTAAGTAAAGAAAGTAATAAGCAGAAAAATCGTATTATAAAGAAAAAAATCATATTCTTTTTATTATTATTAAGTAAGAATTTTTGTAAAAGTAATTATTGAGAAAAAAAATTCACAAAAAAATCATTAAGAAAGGAAAAGGATTAAAGGAATAATTAATACAAAAGGAAAAGAATAAAGATGAACAATTATTAGAAAATAAAATTTAGACAATCAAAATATAGAAAAAATAATGTCACTATTGAAATTTGAACCATAGACCTCTCATTCATGAAGACAAAATCTAATCAAAATGAGTCGAAATAAATAATATGTACATAAATTTAAATATATTTAATTTTTGAAATTTCCTAGAGGCCTAAGTATAAATTCTGGTTTCCAAATAAGACATGTTATATAAGAAAATATTTCAACAAAGATTTGAACTTGAGTTCGTCATTTGGGGATTAATCCCTTCCATTACACAAAACACTTGGTGATAAATTATTATTTTTTTCCCAAGGGTTTAATCCCCTTCGAGGCGGGTTGGATACATTAAGTGGGTACCTCTATCAACAGGGATTTGAACTTGAGTCAGCTACTTTGTAGTGACTAGTCCCTTCCACTAGACCAATCACATGTTGGTATTATTTTTTGTTTTGCTTCAATTTTATGTTACGTGAATGTAAAAAAAAAAAAAAAATAGATGCTTAATTTTCCTTACTAGTTTTATTATTATTATTATTATTATTATGATTTTTTTAATCTTGTGTTTTATGATAGCACACAAACAAAGTCAGTGAAAGTTGAAACAAAATGCTTAAGACATTTAGATTAAAAGTTATATGCTATAAAATAGTTATAGTAAAATCAATTATTCTAAGGGCGCGTTTGGTTTGCACAATAAATCAAGATTCAAAATTTAATTATGCCTATATCAAGCCAAGCAGACAAAGGACCCTGCACCTGCATCTGTTTTATCTCCCACATTTTTATTTAGAATATTTCATATTCTCGATCCAATTTATGAAGATTGACCCGCTACATGTTTGGTTTAACTGATTATTTTTCGGGCTGACTCGCAAAAGTGGGCTACCTCCCCTTATGTTGGAAAGTTATTTCCTTATTTGTTCAGATAACAATTGCACCACTCCCTCGAAGACCATCAATCTGCTCAAGATTGTATTGCAATTGACTAACCAAACACTCCATATAAGAATTATACAAGTATCTGAATTGCTAGGTAGATGATTTGGTTACAATTTAAAAAATAATTGATATTATGTAAATATTGGGATAAATTATTTAGCATAGTCACCACCACATCATTAAATACACGTAAGCCGACCATTGTAGTTATTACATGTGGAATGAAATCCCACATCATCTCATGTTCTCCTAAATATAAGATTTTAAAGTTGTGTTCACATTTCCCATAACATGGATGATGAGAAATTTCACTTCATACTACATTGGCCAGTTACACCACATGTACTTGATGATGTGGAGCAACAATTATACTATATATTTTATCTGATATTGGGAGTTTTTTATAAGAGTTAAAATAAAAATAGAAATTCAATCTAACAAAGAAAAGGAAATTACCGATATAGTTGCATCTATTTGACCAATCATTCACATTCCACAGTCCACACCAAATCGAAAATCGCACATTGTGCATAAGCTGTTGTACATCCTCGCGTCTATATAAAGCATACACACAGTCTGTCTTGGACTAAAAGTCACGCACTGAACATAGGGGCTCCAATTAACTCTCATGTCTCCTGCCAACCCCAACGCCGGCACCGGCGCCGGCAGCAGTAGCAAAAACCGGCATTCGACCTTTCCCCTATCTTTCAAATCCGACATGCTCGACCCGTCATCATCTACTTCACGCCCAATCTGCATCGACGGGTTCGATTACGACGCCGGGCAATCCAAATCAGAGTTTCTGACCCGAACCGAACTCCTCGATCGGCGTGCTCGCCGGGTCAGACAACTCGCTCGAATTTATCGCGATCATTACTGGGCGTTAATGGAGGAACTCAAGAGTAAGTACAGAGAGTACTGTTGGGAGTACGGGAAAAGCCCCTTTGTAGACGATGAGGAGAATGGTAAATTCAATTCGAATTGTGGCGATTGTACCGCGGTAAACGGGGAGAATATTAGTATTAATGGGAATTTGAGGGTTAATGGGGGTAATAACAGCAACATCAATTTTAAAAGTAATCGGGGTAATTTTGTAAATAAATGTTCTCTTCATGGATGCAAGGCAAAGGCCATGGCTTTGACGAAGTTTTGCCATATGCATATACTGTCCGACCCTAATCAGAAGCTTTACAAGGCTTGCAGTTTCACCATTAAGTGGTTTGTTTTATTCAACATTTGTTATCTTTTCTATAGTTATGTATGTATGTTTTTGTTGTCTGAGAATTTTTGTATTTGTTTGTTAAAAAATCTTTAATGCTCTAGGATAGAGTTGGACTGACACTGGTTCTTGTGATGCTTTTATCCTATTTTTGTTACAATTATATCATATACTATATGTTATTCTGCGATTGAACTTATGCTGACGGGGGACTGCTGATTTTCCTGCCTGTTTAAGTGTGTATATATGTGTGCTTGATTTGCTAAAAGTTATCTATGTTCATGAATGTGTTTACCTAGAAATCGTAACTTACATTTTTGGGTAATCTTGTTGCTCAATGGCGTTTTATTTGGCATTGATGACAGTGTTCGGAAGACTTAACACCGTAATAATAATTATAGTCCAAAATTTGATTATTCTCTTTGATTTAGGGAGATGTATAGTACTTGATTATAGGCTTCAATTGTCTAATTAAAACATAGTTCAATGGTTGTCCGAGTTATACTTGCAAAATATGTTGTCTTACGTAGATCATTGATATAGGGATTGGAATAATTATATTACAGTTTCTTGTGCGGATGATGAGATCTTTACTTCACATACTTGAATGTGATTTATATAGAATGATGTTATTATCCTTGATTTGCACCGATTAAGGATCTTCCTGTTTCTCCCGTGTTAGGCAACTTTGAACATAATGGTTGCATCTCATGAGATTTTAACGAATAATTTGTTGATTGTCAAAATGGTTTTTTATTTTCAGAGTTAATATATGTTTGCCTTATCTCATCTTGAAATTTATTTTGGCCGAAAATGATATGTTTCCTTTTTTTTCCGTCATTGCTTGTGCCAGTTCCACTACAGGACCTATACTTTGTAGAAAACCAATCCTGAGATCAGCTGATCCTTCTTATTGCGCTTTCCACCTCCAAAAGGCTGAAAAAGAAAAGGAAGCTGCTCTGAGAAAGGTAAGTCTCAATGTCTCTTCAATAAATAAGCTTGCTCTTTTGTTCTTTTTCATAGTTGTGGAGTATTTATGCCAAAATCAGAACAAAAGAAGAGCTCCACAAAAGGCAAAGTTGGGAAGCTCAAGTTAAGGAGGATTTGAAGCTCTTGGTCATGCAAAACATACATTCTTTAATTCCTTGAACAGCTGCTGCGAGTCGAGACCTCTGTCTCAGAAGATGATATCTTCTGCATATTGGAGGTACCATTAGCTTCGTTTTCTTTCTGTGCATTTTTCACTTAACTGATGTTGTGATTGTGTTCCTCTCTATCTTTGAAAAGCTTACTTTTCAGAAGAGAGAATAAATGTGGAATAGTGAGATGTAAATACATGTGTAGGTGTAGTTTTTGGGTTTGCACAAAGTTTTGACTTTTTGACATTTTGGTATGGATGAATGGTTGACAGAGCTTTAAATTGATCAGTTCCTCTTAGATTGAAGATATCTTTCATGCTTTGTTTGGGCAAAGATTACATTATGTAAAAACATATTTTCTGAACAGTTGGAGAAAGTGATAAAAAAGAAAAAGAAAGTGTTTTTATTAGCATGTTTGGTTGTCAGTTTTCCTTATTAGTATGATTGGCTCCCATTAACTCAATTTTCTTCACATGTTTAATTGTAGTGGCAAATTCAAGAAAAATATAGAAACATATGAAATTAACAAAAAGAAAAAAAAACTATTTATAATAAATAAAGATATTATTTTAGATAAAATATAAAAACCAATACTTTATAAGGAGAAAACTGATAATTAAACTATTTTGACTACACAGGTATGAAGACCAATTTCTCTTTTACTCTTGAATATTTACAGCTTTAGAGATTTTGAGTAAGTACACATATTCAACAGACTATGGATCATCAAACTTATCTTGTCGCTGAACTGAAAAATTTCAAACTGGGAACATAAACATGCAAAGAATAAAGTTATGTCATAATAAAGGGGATATTTTTTGGAAGGGATAGAGAGGTTCGAGGGAAACTATGTAATAGAAGAGAGGAAAAAATTTGTGTTGGGAAAACAAGGAAGATATTTCCACAACTTTCTTGTGAGTTTTTTTTGGATAATTTTTTTTCATCAAAATGCATCCCTCAAGAATATCTCGTGAAATTAAGCTACTTCCTGCAACCACACACTCGATGAGGTTAAAGAAAAAACTAACTTCCGAGAGTTCGATTTCCTTTAGCACAGAGGTTAATTGTATGTTTTGAGTGGTGTAAGGTCAACTCTATCTTTTAATGATCAAAGAGTATTATGTTACCTTGTGCTGACCATGACATAACAACAAAGTTAAGTTGATCATTGTGGAATTCCTTTTTCATAATGAGTGCCGTTTTTGTTCCGCATTTATTTGGTTCAGTTAATGTCTTTCAGTAATATCATTGTTAAAATGTCTTCCGAGAAAAATGAAAGGGGATGAAAGTGATTGTAAAGATTTTTAATTGAAAGAAATATTACTGAGATCTCTAATTTGGGTTGTCAATTTTTTTGATATAACAACTACCACGGCTAGGAGGGTTGATATATTGGAACTTCTTCATCTTCATACGAGAACTGAGATTCTAAAGTGCGTCTGAGTCTGAGATTTCAAAGTCTGTCACTTAACCTCTGTGTTATATATTCAAACTAGAGCTTTAATTATGGGTGGATGTCACTGTTGGGTGGGAGTTGATTTTTGACCAGATTTCAGCATCATTTACGGCATACAATCGATGATTAGTTTGATTAATTTATATACTTTTCATCCATCTATTACCTCGTGCAATATTTTTATGGCTTGGCATTTTTGTATGATCTGTTAGGATTCATTACAAGTTACATCGACATTCTTAATAATTAGATTGGGAATCTATTTGATTATATTCACTTTTGCAGGAGTTAGAACTATACTTTTAGCTTACATTAGGCGGAATCTATTTGATTATATTCACTTTTGCAGGAGTAGAACTATACTTTTAGCATACAGTAGGCCTGTTTGCCTTTGAAATCGTGGTTTCTCTCTGCATTATTATTTGCTGCGATTCCTTTGAAAGCATGAAACATGATTGGACACTAGATTATATGTGTATTATGGTTATTTCCTACCTTCTACACTGTATGAACCGAAGATTCATTGTATAGTTTTAGGGTATGAACGAAGCTCATTCTCTTACACCACCCATTACTGTGTTAGAGCTTCGGAGATGATGAACTATATAGTTTGCTGAGAACTGAAACTGAATCTGCCCGTTTATCATAGTCTTTGGTTGTCTCGTTGCATATGTGGTATGTTTCCAATTGTGTTCTTTCCGCGGTTGATTCTTGAATATTTACTCATCAAGGGCATATTTGGTATTCCCTAAAAGACGTCACCGGACTATCTTTTATTGCTAGTTTCGTTGATGAAATCAGTCATATAAGGCCATCTCTATGAGGCAAGGGGAATCGATGAAAGATTTAGGGGGTGAAAAAGATAAACTAAAATGAAGGAAGGGGTGATCAAGGCAATATTGATCCATCCACCCGCTTGAGCTGTGAGGCAAGGCAATTGCCTTGCCTTGCCTCAACCATCGAGTGTCAGCACTCGCTCGCCCAGCAGCACTTGTCGGCCACCTGTTGTTCCCTTTTTTTTAATTATTTTTTTATTTAGTAAAAACCCTATTATTTTTAAAAAAAATTCCTTTAAATACCTTATTAAAGGAAATGTACTCTTATTTAATCTTAGTTTTAGTTAATTTGTGTATTATTTTAAAAAAGTTAATTTTAGTTTAAAAATGTAACTCTTATTTAATAAACTCTAAATTTAATTTATTTTGTTTTAATTTAATAAAAACCTTTTTTTTTTGTTAAATCCTTAAATTTGTGTACTATTTTGAAAAAGTTAATGTCAATCTGAAATTATTTTTATTATTCCCAAATCATGTCAATCAAGTATTTGATTGTTGTATTATTGTGTACCAATTTTAAAATCTTTTTTTTTTAAAAAAAAAATCCTTTTTAAAATATAACTCTTAATTTTAAAAAAGTTATTGATTGTTAACTATTTAATTGTTGTATTATTGTGTACCAATTTTTTTTCTTCTTATTATTAATGTCAATCTTAAATTATTTTATTATTCCCAAATTGGTTTGCATATTATTATTCATTATTAATATTGTTATTTATTATTATTATTATTATTATTATTATTATTATTATTATTATTAAGTAAGAGTGGGGAATAATGAATATTGAAATGAATTGGAATGAAAAGATTGAATTACTAAAGATAACTATATAAATGGGAAGTAGAAGGAGAAGAGGTGAAAAAGTGGGAAGGGGAAGGGGAAGTTGGATTGAAGTGAGATGGCCTAATGACTTTATTTTTTTTTACCATTATGCTTTCATTGCCATGATGGGGTAATCTTATTTTTATAAATATTTATTTATGGTGAAATTTAAAGTAGAGAATTTTTTCTTAAATGTTGAACGAATAATAGCGTCTAAATAATTATATCAATTAATTCCATTCGTAATTTTCTTGTTGAGAAACCAAACTTAACTAAACATTTGGGAAATTTGCGTTTTTAGTACCACATCATAGATCACCTTGCAACTTTGATACCATTGGATATGAAAATATAAATTTGATACCACAATTTAAGTTTTTACTGCAATTTTTATACAAGGTCCAATTTTTCTCCGGAGTTGATGGCAATTTACCCCTCTTGTGAAATGTATAATGTTCAATTTTTCGGTGATTTGAAAAAGAGTAATTTACCTCTCTTTGAAAATTTTAAAGAAGTAATTACCCCTTTTAGACATAGAGTGTTACTCACTTGTCGAATTTGTGAGTGGACATGAAATGTGTTTTATAATATAGAGGAGCAAAAGACAAAAACACCCCCTATGCTTTGCCTAACTCCCAAAAACCTCCCTGTATTATTTTAACTATTTAAAAGCCTCATGTGTTTGATTTTAAATGCCACACTCGATCCAAGTAGTATATACTTATAATTTTATTTTTGACTTTTGGTGGAATGACAAGATTACCCCTATGTGTTTGTTTTTTTAAATTTACTTATTCTTTTTGAAAAAATAAGTATATACTACTTGGTCGAGTATGGTATATAAAATCAAACACATGGGGGTTTTGAGAATTTAAAATGACACATATGGGGTTTTTTGGGAACTAAACAAAGCATAGGGTTGTTTTTTTCTTTCGATGTCAGGGGTAAAATTGTCATATCAAAAGCAAACGTGAACAAATACTAGCAATTTTGGCGTTGAAACAGTATTTTTGGGGGTGTATTTGGCACTTATTTGAAATCATAGGGGGTTTTTTGGGAGGTAAAATAACACATGGGGATTTTTGGGAGTTAGACAAGGAATAGGGGGTATTTTTGTCTTTTGCTCAATATAGAGGGGTAAATTGCCATATATATATATCATAATACAGGGAGATAAATTGCCACATTTATCATAACACAGGGGATAACTGCCACATTATCATAATACAGGGGGTTAAAGTGCCATGTATAAAAATGTTAGGGAGGCGATGTAAAATTCTTATAAAATTATAGGGGGTAAATTGCTCATTTTCAAATTATAAGAAGATTAATTCCACATTGTGAATATTATAGGAGAGTAAATTGCCATTAATTCCGGAGATACATTGGGCTTGGCATGAACGTTGCAAAGAAAAATTTAAACTGTGGCATCAAATTTACAATTTCGTGCTCAATGATACCAAAAATTGTAAGATGATATATCCCGTGGTACCTAAAAAACGAATTCCTCTATTCATCATGTATCAAGTGCGTGATACTTGATGATACACATGAGAAACCTTTCTCTCCTCAACGAATTGTCCGACTGCCCAACTTCAAGTGATGATCTAAGATATTACATTTTAGGGTTAATTACAGGGACCTCCCCTGAGGTTATGTGTAATTATCGTTCAATTCTCTCCGACTATCATAATTACAAGGACCTCCCTTGAGGTTTCAAAAGGATTACAAAACCCTAACGGATCTTAACAAAATTGGACGGAAATTATGAAATGACGTTGTTGCCCTCGGTAATATTACTTAATAAAAAGGTAAAAAAACTTGATTAATGAAATGTCCAATTTACCCTTAAAATAATGCACAAAATTATCATTCTACCCTTACAAAACTTAATTTTTAATACAAATAAAAATTCATAATTGCACATTAATCCCTAACTTTTAAAAAACTAATTTTATACATAAAAAAATTCCAATCCCCTAAACCCCCCACCCCACACCCTCCCCCACCCCACCTCCTTCAAGGTCGACGCCGCTGGCCTTCAAGAAGTCAGGTAATTGACGCGATTCATCTTCTTCCCAATCGACCATTTGCCCTCTGTTTTTTTTTTTTTTTTATAATTTCAGTTCCCTTCATCCTTATTATTTCAAGCCATTAAAACAAAATTAAGGATTAGGGGACGGAGGTGTGGTGGACGGAGGGGTGGTGGAGGGTGCGGGGTGGGGTGAGATGGGGTGGAGGGGGGGGGGGGGGCTGGGTGGTTTTTTTATTAATAATATATATTAATTTTTAATATTTATAATTTATACAATAACTATTCTATTATATCAGGTAATTGAATGATTATTTTTTGTAAAAAAATAATTTTTAGTTAAAATTTTATGAATGTTTTTAGTATGGACTAATTATGAACATGTGAGCATTTTTATAATGTCTAATAACTTATGTTCAAGTTTATTTTTTATTCTCATGATTGTATGTAATTCATTTATTTATCTTTGTATTTAAATTAAGATTTTTTTTTAAATTACTACAATTTTGGGTTAAATGTGAAAGTTGCATGTATTTATATTTTTCTCTATGTTATACATTATTTTTTTTATAATTAATCATAATTTATTAATTTTTTCTTGTATTTTAATTGTAAAAGTATTATGAAAAAATATTGACATGTTATTATATTTTAATTTTAGAATTTATATACACTAATTATAATACATGTAAATTTATTACATTTGAACCCATACATATTTATATACATTGCAAAGAAAACCCTCATATGAATTAAACATAACAAGGGCATAATTGTCCACCAAAATAGCTACAGTAACCCAAGGGTAAAATAGGAAGTTCAATAAAAAATTGATGATGACGTCAGCAAAAACTAACGGAACCCTAACGGATGTAATTCTTTTGAAACCTCAGGGAAGGTCCTTGTAATTTATGATAGTCGAAGGGGATTGGGCGATAATTACACCTAACTCAGGGGAGGTCCCTGTAATTAACCCTACATTCTAATAACTTTACATGAATATTAACATCCGGTTTGTCATCATACAGTCATTATTCTTAAACAAGTTCTAAAATCACTATACGATAAATGAAATTCAAAACAACATCAAGGTACTAGAAATGGCCTCAAATACATGCACTTGATGAATAATTAGGGTCTTATTTGGTTAGGTTTTGATTCGATTTCATTTGATTTTGGTTAATTTTTTTTTTTTTTTGGGTAATTACATTGAAACTCCATTTAGTTTGAGTTTGAATTTTAAGTTTGAGTGTTGAGTTTAGATTGTCTACATTGTTTGAGTTTGAATGTTGGGGTCTGAAGGGAAAAAGATTAGTAGGTGATATGAATCAAATCAATGTCTTTTATAAAGAAAAAATAGGTGGTATATGTCAAATCATTGTATTTTATAGGTTTGATGTTTATTATGTTTGGATGTATAAGTTGAAACTTGAGTTTTGCTTAACTTGTACTCAGACTCTATCAGTTTCACAAAACCACAAGATTGAGCCAAAACCTAAAAAAATAGGGCTAAAAATACCGGGGTTCGATATCTAACTCGATTTATTCCAAGGATCTATATGCATAAACTAAATTGCATAAACATCCATAAGATCTAAAAGATCTTACCTCATGACTCAAGTAGTCGTGATGCTCTTCAAGCTATCAATCATACGGTCGAACATCTTTGGCACAACGAATGTGATGGTTTGCGGTGGATTTTCTAGGTGCCAAGACCTCGCTCTTCCCTGAAAATCCTCAAGAACTTATTCCGTGCTTCTCCAAGCAAAACTCCTGAAATTTTAGATCTTAAATCTCTATAGAGATTAGGCCATCTTCAATGATTCCTCAGTCTAAGTCCGAAGCGTGACACCTTTAATGAAAACCAACACTAGATTTTGGTAAATACAATTGGATTTCTAGGCGCAAAACTAAATCAAACCATTTTTTTGGAGACGGTAATCAAATCTTACTATCCATAGATTAGATAAGAGAGATTTGAATTCCCTATTCAAATTTATTGGGAGAACCGAAGAAGACACAACACACTTTTAGATAGAAGATTTGATAAAAAGAAGAGCACTAATACCACTTTTAGAGAGAAGATTTGATGAAAAGAAGAACACTAATGGAGTTCTTAAGCTCCTAATTATCAACCATAGTATCTAGAGGAAAAAGGCATGGATGAAAGAAAGTGATAATATTACCATATAAGCAAACAATCCGCTGTTGATGTTTTACCCAATCGGATCTGAACAATTCGACTCAACGAGTAAACATGATCGAACTAATTCGACCAAATTGCGGAATTTAATCAGGTTTATGTTCACAGTATATTTCGAAAATAACTAACATAAAAACGAGGATCCCATGGACGATAATTATTTTAATTATGCATAAGAAAGAAAAGAAAGCTTCCCGTCCTTCGCCCTTTGGGTGGAACTTTTGGTTTTATGCTTTTCTAGAATTTGATGAACAAACGACTTTGATCTTTTTCACCAATGATATCAACCACGCTCTCCTTCTACTAGGCGTGTGGGCACCAACTTAAGAGAACCGAACTTTCTTTCACGTTTTAGAAATCAAAAGTTCAAGATGAAAACTTCTTTTTGTTTCTTGAACAAAGGTGGCTTTTTGTATGTTTAAGGTTGGAGAGCTTTTTTTTTTTTGAGTGTAATCTTAATGATTTCATATATCAATAATATATGTAATCTAAGATCTATATCTTATATGTATATACAGATACTTATGGAAAGATTAAACTCCTACTATGACTCAGTCAAAGATTCCTACTAGGAAAATAAATATTCCATCTCTTACCTTAAAGGAGTTATTAATTAAATACAACTCTTGTAAATTATTAAAACATACATAAATATATTTATATATATAATTTGAAAAATTACATATATAAATAAATAATTTTCCTTTTATTTATTATTATATAAATATATCATACATATTTATATAGTAAATAATGAATTTCTACAATTAGAAATTCCGTAAATGCCAATGTTTCCTTTTTCTTGAATCTAGTATTCAATTTTCATTAGATTCAATTTTATAATTAAACCTAATATAATTAATCATGATATTTTTTAATTAACTAATTCTGAATTAGTTAATTAAATATTATTTAATTAATTCGGAGTTTCTATATTGGAAAACTATTTCTATAAAGCAACGTGAATGAATTCTCGTTCTAATTTCTTAAGTTCGAATGTAGATTATTAGGAGCCGTGATTGAGGAACTATGGACATATAACTTCAAGCTCCAAAAAATCGAATAATTTATCAAACTCTTTAATATAATTAATTCGATCTATTAATTTCAAGTGACTCCACTAAAGACTTGGAATTGCACTCTTGTCATTACAATATATTTTACTCGAAAGATCAAGAGAGTCCATTGGTATAATCACTACATGTTGTTTGATCCTCCAATAATTGATTCGTAACTAGAGCTAGGCGTAATTACCATTTTGCCCCTCTAATTACTTCTTTATCCTTAAGTTCCATTAGTTTCACTAGTAAACAGTATGATTTATGAACTTATTCATAAATCAGAGCGTTCTACTATTCAGTTCCAGAACTGACACTTAAGAGAATCAATATTCCAACTACTCGCAAGAAGGGTTGGATTCCATATCTGTAAAACACATTCTCAACCATTTATCTCAACGGATCTTCAAGACATGAGTTTTAGGCCCGTAACCGACATGAGTTTTAGGCTCGACATGGTTACGGGCTATTACATATGAGTCAAAAAAACTAGTTAACATAAACAGGAGATTATGCCTATTCATGATTTAGATCAACCACATATGATCATCAGTTGACATGTTCTAGAACCATAATATTAACAATATATTTTTTCTGATTCTAGACCATGTCTGGTCCAGTCCTATGCAATGTTCTCAGAACCGGACCGGACAGTGAACCGGTGAGCCAACTGGTTACTGGTTTTACTGGTCAAACCGGTCGAACCACTGGTCGGACCGGATGACGTCATAATAATTGCTTCGCATTTCTCTCTGTGTCGGGCTACCAATCTGTATTCCCGCGAGCTGGAGAGCTAATTTTAAAATATATGTAATGTGCGTAAAATTTAAATATTATCCTACAATTTATTATAAATATAAAATTTGTTATATTATATTAAAATTAATCATATACTACTATTTATCTAACTTATATCATAATGATAATATGGTATTAATTTGTATGCTCATATAAATGATTATATTTCTTTATAAAATTTTAAAAGTGTAAGTTAAAAATACAACAAACTAAGAAATTCATAAATTTTAAAATATGGTTATGTATAAAAGTCTAATATTCAAAGTCAAACTTGCATATTATATCGATTTGACTCTTTATCCTAAAAATAATATTGAAATTAAATATTTTATAGAATAAATTTTAATAAAAACTTATTATTTGAGTATTAATTTTCATTCATAATGTGTAAAATATTTATTTGAGTTAATTATCTAATTTTTAAATAAATTTGGCTACAAGTTTTTATAATTTATAAATTTTAATTTGTACTAAAAGTTCAACAAAAGTTATGTAGCTCAAATGGTAAGGAAGTCATGTTTCACTCTAAAGTTTAGGTGTTCAAATCCCAACTTTTATAAGAATTTTTAACATTAAAAAAATTAAAAAAAAAAAAAAAATTCATAACCAGGTTGAACCGGTTCGGCGGTTTCGGACCGGTTTAACCCGGTTCAAACTGGGTTTTAGAGTAACTAGTTTTAGGAGGTAAACCGGACCGGATCAGGCTCCGGTTCTCGATCCAACCGGTCGGACCGACCGGTCCGGTCCGGTTTTAATAACATTGGTCCTATGTAATCGAATTACATAAAATACCTCCACATTCGATGTCTCTACATCAGTAATTTAGATCAAAATTACTACTTTGTAAATATTTCGTGGACCGTACTAGTAGTGTTTAGTTAAAAATCCCAACTTTAACTCACTACAGACTTTTTAGTCTATTAACTATAACTTAAATCCTCCGGTATAATATATATACTTAAGTCATAGTCTCTTCAATAGACTTAGAATTTTCTGATGAATATATTATGCATTAAATGCATAATCGAAATGATTATATGTAAAATAAATTTTAAATTTATTTATTTCAATTAAAGAATATCAAATACATGCTTTATGAGCTATCATGCCTAACATCCTCTACATTATGTCTTTTACTTATGTAATAAGTGGTCCTCACTTATCAAAACAACTTATTAAAATTACGTGGGTGCTCTGATTATGTAATAGCTTATGACATATAAGCCACATATCTTCAAAAGGTCCTAGCAGGTTCCAACCCATTGGATCCTTTAGCCAATCCATCCACAAAACATACAATTATACAATCCAATTATTACATGTTTGAATTGAAAACCAATATCCAATTCCAATGGGCTCTTACTAGCTAGTCCAATCCAATTGGTCTTTATCAACTACTGTATAATCTAATTTGAATTGTAACCCAAATTTATTCCCATTGAATTAATTAAATTAGAATATAATTCCAATTTGATTGTATTCTCTCCCATTTCAATCTATTGAATGTTAATTAAAATCTTGATTCAATTTAATCAAGTTTCTTATGTTATTTCAATTAACAATTGGAGATCAATTAATTTGTTCAGCTAATTAATTCAAAATTTATTTTTAGTTGAATAAGACAATTAACTTAACTATTTATTTTGTGGGTTTTTGCACTTTGCACCCTATATTATTTTCAGGCAAAAACTCAAGGGCAAAATAGGTAATTCAATTGTAAATCTTTGGTACTTTTGCACCCATAAAACTTGAGAAATTGACACTTTGCACCCCCGAAATAAAATTAGCACAATCATGCAAGAAGGAAAATTGATGTCAAGTTGATAGAGAGTCTATCTTTTCTGAGCTGCTAAAGCCACAATCATTCTCAATGTATCCATTTTTGCAACCGGTGCAAATACTTCTTTGTAGTCTATCCCTTGTTGTTGCACATACCCTTTTGCCACCAAATGAGCCTTGAACTTGTCAACTTCTCCATTTTCCTTGAGTTTGGTTTGATAAACCCACTTTACTCCAATTTTCTTTTCACCTGCAGGTAGATTAGTGAGTTCCCATGTGTTATTTTTCTATATAGCTCTAATCTCCATGTTCATAACTATCTTCCAGTTGTCATGCTTCACTGCATCCTCAAAATGAATTGGATCACCTGAAGCAAGTAGAGCCAAATAAACAATTATATTTTCTTCATCAGAAAGCCCTTCCCCACTTACATAATCTCTCATCCACGTTGGGGGTCTTCTTATTCTTCCTTCATCCTCAGAAGTTTGAGGACTAACCGCTGGTTCTTCACTTATTCCGTTTTCCCCATTTTATGCTCCATCATTCTCTGTATTAATTGCTACATTATCTTCTTCATCATCCTAATCCAGATTAGCCATTATATGTTCATAGCTTTTATCCCATTTCCAAGACTTGTCCTCCTCAAACATTACATCCCTGCTAATTACAATTTTCTTTGCGACGGGATTTTAAAGTCTATATGCCTTAGACTCTTCACTTACTTCTAATAACACATATGAGAAACGTTTTGCACCTAATATCTTTCTTTTTACTTAAAAAATGTGAACATGTGCCACGCAAACTCTAAAATACTCAACCGAAGGTTTGTTGCCACTCCAAGCTTCCTTGGGTGTATGATTTTTCACAGCCAATGTAGGACTCTGATTTAGAGCATTTGTTGTCCAATTTATTACCTCTGGCCAAAAAATCGTCGGGATATTTTTTTCAAAAAGCATACATCGAACCATGTTCATCACTATTCGATTTTTCCTTTCTGCTACTCAGTTATGTTGTGGAGTATACTCTGCGTCAATTGCGTCTTGATGCTTTGCTCTATGCAAAAATCATTGAATTCAGTTGATGTGAACTTTCCTCCTCGATCTGTTCTCAAACATTTTACATCCTTTTCTACTTCTTTCACAACAAAACTTTTAAAACGTTTGTACATGGTTAATGATTCGAATTTCTCTACTAAAAAATAAGTCCATGCTTTTCTAGTAAATTCATCAATAAAGCATATAATGTACCTCTTTTTACTAATGTAGATGGGAGAGATTGTCAACAAATATCTGCATGAATAAGCTGGAGTTTCTCTGTGGCTCTTCAATTGCTTTTTTTTGGGATCGGATCCTTGTGTTGCTTCCCATTCATACAATTAGTACACATAGTTGAAGGAGCCTTGAATTGAGGTATCCCATGCACCATTTTCTTAAACTGGAGAGTCCTCAATCCTTTGTAGCTCAAATGTCCGTAACGACAAGGCCATAAATCAGCCAAATCTTGTTTGGACGTGTAATGACAAGCTGAATTTTGTGGTAGCGAATTCTCTAGCAACGTAAACATCAAATCTCAGTCCGTATTCTCAACCCCTTTTCTGGATGATAAACCTTGAGCTTTCGATTTTGAATGAGAATTACCATCCCCTTTTTATTTAATTGACCAATGCTCAAAAGATTATTCTTTAGTTCTGGTACAAAAAATACTTCACGAACAACATGTGTAAAACCACCGACTTTCAATCTCTCATTGCCTTTTCCTAACAAACCAATCCTTGTGTTTTTTCCTAGCTTAACGTCTTCCTTCAAATATTCATTAAAATCACAGAACAAGCTCTTGTTACCAGACATGTGGTTGCTACAACCAAAATCAAGAAACCATACATCATTTTTTCGAGCATCGTTCATCTCCACATATTACATGAGCAACATCTCTTCTTCTTCTTCACCTAACTCGGCGTAATTTGGCTTCCTCGTCCCAATTTGGACACTCAAATTTGAAGTGTCCAAGATTGTGGCACTTGTAGCATTCCACCATTGCTTTGTTGAAGGACTGATGGCCTCTTTCTATTCCTCTGCCTCTGTAAGCACCTCGACCTCGTCCTTTAGCACCAAACCTACTTTTAGTGGTAATGTTGAGTGCTTGTTCTTCTCCTGTATGTCGTTGGAACTTTTGCTCATGAAAAATCAAAGAACTTTGCAATTCATCAATGATGATTTGATCAATGTCTTTAGACTCCTCGACCGAGCAAACAACATAGTTGAACTTCTTACTTAATGATCTGAGAATCTTGTCCACCACTGTAACTTCTTGCATCTTTTCACCATGTCTTCTCATTTTTTTGGCCACTGACAAAACTCTTGAAAAATACTCGGAGACTCCTTCTTCAATCTTCATCTCTAGGATTTCAAACTCTATGCGGAGAGCCTGTAGATGTGACCTCTTTACCCTAGCATTCCCTTCAAACTTTTTCTTCGTAGAATCCCAAATTTGTTTGGAAGTGCCCTTCACAAAAATGGTCTCCAATATCGTCCGATCTATTGTTTTAAAGAGATAATTTTTCACCTTCAAGTCTCTAAATTTCATATCCTCAAGATTGTTTGGTTGTGTTCTATCTGCGATGTTCTAGTCTTTGGCTCAACATAGTTAGTCTTTACCAACCTCCAATATCCTTATATCGTAAGTAATTCTCCATTAACTTGCTCCAGTGGTCATATTGACCATCAAGCGAGGAATAGCTGGATGTATAAAATTCCCTTCGGTTCACAATTTCCTTTCTTCTGCAATAACCTCAAAGACTGCTGCTTTGATTTTTTCCTTCAGGCCCAGAAAGGGGCTCTGATGCCAGGATGTTAAGAATAAAAAATAAAATGAAAGTACTCAAAAATTATGGGAATGACTTACTTCTTATTGAGTGAACTAGGCTCATAAATAGCCTTTTACAATATTAACAGAATGAGAAAAACTAGCTCACATTTACAACTAACAAATGTGTTAAATATAACTTGAAAGAATCAAGGAATAATATACCACTACCCCAAATACTAGGACTTATTTGAACTGAAAACATAACAGTAAAACTTTCTTTTCATACATCATTTTCCTTTTCCTCCATATTAAACATATCTCTACTTTACTCTTGTTTTTTAAGTGTTAGAAATGTTATCTTATAAACAACATTAAGCTTTGCAGAAATTTTAAAGATGAATTTTCCCAGAAACTCAATATAATAGATCCCATGCATAATGAATTTATATATCAAAAAATGCATAATTTTCTGAATTTATATATAACTTCATATCACTCACCATTTTAATGGGATTTCTTTTCAAATATAGGTACTAGACTGCTTGATATTTGATCTCTTTGATGTTTTCCACTTTCATGTCATGAGATGTTTTAATAATTTTTTTTTTCAAAGTAATAAATATTTACTATATAAATGCTTAACATTATTAATTGTTGTTTTAAATCCTAATATTTGTTTCCGTATAAAAATTATATCATTTGGGAGATTGAACTAAATGAATTGCTCTGGGTAACATAACTTTGGTTCTGGGCATTTCACATTACAATTTAGTTTTTGCTTTAAATATAGATGATTATTTACTTTTTAGAAAGTTATCGTTTCTGTTTTATATTAGCTGCAAATGGTTTTAATAAGCATATAAAATGAGTCTTTGTATAGATTAATTTTGCAGCATGAAAAATTAATACGCAAAAGTGTAGAGGCTAAGTATCCAAATATTGCTATCAAAAGTTTAAATTGATTTTTGTTCTTAAACTTTTAAACTTAAGCGATTTGATGTAGATATTAAGAAATTGCTTTTGTTTAGAATTATTATTCAGTGATCTTAGTATACAATTTAATATTTTTCATATTAAAAGTATTTGTTAATAAATATTATTGAGATTTTTAAAGGTATTTTAGTGTCTTGGTTTAATGTTTGTAATGTATTATTCTAACATTAATCTTAATTTGATCAAGCTTGAATTATGTCAAATCTCATGAAACTCGAGTTTGCAGCCCTTAACATTCCAGGCAAGAATTATATGTCTTGTGTATTAGATGCTAACATTCACCTAGCCGCTATGGGTCTAGGAAATGCAATTGTAACGGATAATGAAGCATCTAATCAAGACAAAACAAAAGCAATGATATTCTTTCATCATCATCTACATTAAGAATTAAAAGCAGAGTATTTAACAATAAAAGACCCACTTGAATTAGGGAATAATTTAAAAGAACGCTAGGACCATCAGAAAACAGTAATACTACCTAATGATCGTCATGATTGAATACACTTATGACTACAAGCTTTCAAAACAGTAAGTGTTCTGCAATATCAAGGTTAGTTCTCAATTAAAATTATATGGAGAAAAAATTACCGATGATGACTTGTTAGAGAAAACTTTCTCAACCTTTCACGCATCTAATGTGCTTCTCCAGCAACAATACCTCGAAAAAGGTTCTAAAAAATATTCCGAATTTATCTCATGCCTTCTGGTGGCTAAGGAAAAAAACCAGCTATTGATAAAAAAATCATGAAATTCGACCCACTGGTGCTGCTCCATTCCCAGAAGTGAATGTAGCATTGCATTGCATGGTATACTTTGAACCTGGAATATACCATGGTCGTGGTCGTGGACGTGGATGCGATCGAGTACGTAATTATAACAGTTATCACGGTGGCAACAATAACTTCGGCCACCAAAAGAAAACAAACAATAAAGTGAAAGAAAATGGTGGTCCAAGCAATCCCTTCAGAAGGTACTGAATTTTTTTGCCATCGATGTAGTATGAAAGAGCATTGACACGTACTTGTCGTAGGTATGTGCATCTCGTAAAGCTTTATTAGGCCTCAATAGAGAAGAATGTGGAAACTAACGTAACGTTTCAAAACAAGGATGCAAATGCCAATTTTGATTACCAAGATGATGACGTTGGTATTGAAGCAAATCTTGTTTGCAAAGATAATAACATTGCCTATTTTACTCATATAGATGTAGAAGACTTTTTTGAGACTCTTGGTGGGAGAGTTGATGATGGAACCGATAAGAATAATTAAGTCGTTACATATTTGGGATCATATTTTCAATGTTATTTAATTTTTGCATTTTATTTCGTATTTTTGCATTTTATTTTAGTTGTAATTTCCGTTTCACCAATAAATAAAGTATATGTTATGGTGTGTTGTTTTCTTTATTGAACAATATGGATTTTTCCAATTTTTTGGTGGACCCAAGATTAATCATGATGACATGTGTCTTGCAGATTGTGCTACAACACATACTATACTTAAAGATAAGAAAGCACTTTCATGAATTAATAGCAACTAATACAAACGTTAATACCATATCGGGTAATGCAAAACTAATTGAAGGCTCCGGAAAAGCTACTAGCCTACTATATTATTACTCAGAGGGACAAAATTTAATATAAGTGATGTTTTATTCTCTACTAAGTCAAAAAGAAATTTATTAAGCTTCCAAGATATCCGATTGTACTACAAATGAGAATAATATATAACACTTACATATCATAGTTGTTATATCAGGAAATAAACAAGTTATAGAACAATTACCCGCCTTATCTTATGGTCCATACTATACAACTATTAATACAATTGAAACACATGCTATAGTAAATCAGAAGTTTACTGATCCAAATATTTTTATTATTTGACATGACCGTTTACGCCATCCCAAATCAATAATGATGCTTAGAATCACTGAGAATTTACATGGTTGATTCGTTGAAAAACTAAAAGATACTTCAATTCCAAGAATTCTCATGTGCTGCTTGTTGTAAAGGTAAATTAATTAGTAGACCGTCTTCGGTTAAAATTGGAATTGAATCTCCAGCATTTCTGGACAACATTCAAGGTGATATATGTGGGCCCATACATCCACCATTTGGATCATTCAAATATTTCACGATTTTGATAGATGCATCTACAAAATGGTCACATATGTGTTTTATCAACTAACAATTTGGCGTTTTGCTAGAATACTTGCTCAAATAATTAGATTGAAAGCATAATTTACGGATTAAGAAATTAAGACATTTCGCCCTGATAATGCTGGTGAATTCACATATCAGGCTTTCAATGATCATTGCATGTCTATATGAATAACTCTTGAAAGCCCTGTTGTCCATATTCATACCCAAAATTATCTAGACGAATCACTTATGAAACGCCTCAAATTAATTTTTAGGTCATTACTTATGAGAACAAAGCTTCATGTTTCAACTTGGGGACATGTTATTTTACATGTAGCAGCACTTATACACATCAAGCCAACAAGTTATCAGAAATTCTCTCCATTGAAGTTGACTATAAGCCAGGAGCCAGACATTTCTCGTCTTAGAATATTTGGATGTGCGGTATACGTTCGATTTGATCCACCACAATGCACAAAGATGGGTCCTCAAAGGAGGTTGAGAATATATGTTGGTTTTGAATCCCCTTATAGAATTAAATATCTGGAATAAATGAAGGGGAATTTATTTACAACACGGTTGGCTGATTGCCATTTTGATGAAATAATGTTCCTGACATTAGAGGGAGAGAATAAGGAACTGGTAAAAGAAATAACATGGAATGCATTATCTTTATTTTATCTAGATTCTCGAACAAGTCAGTGTACACCACAAGTTCAAAAGATAACTCATTTACAAAATATTACAAATCAACTGTCACATGTATTTAGTGATCTAAAAAGAATCACTAAATCTCATATACCAGATGAAAATGCTCCAATAAAAATTGATGTCCCAGTAAGACAATCTGTTAGTGCAAATGAAAGCAAGCCATGCTTAAAACGTGGCAGACCAATCGGTTCCAAGAATCCTTGTAATAGAAAATGAGCAAAATTTGAAGATGGTCATATTGTGGAGGTGAGGACTCATGAAGAGTCGCATGGCATAACTAATCATAACACCCCAGAAACGGTTGAGGTACCCTGAAGACAATGAAAATAAAGAGATCTCGATAAGTTATGTCATTACGAGAAAAGATGGAACCAAAATAAAATAGTTGTCGAAAACATTTTTGCTTACAATAGTGTTGTTGCAATTCTAAATGAGAATGAGGATCTAGAACTGAAATCTATTGAAGAATGTAGAAATAGATATGATTGGCCAAAATGGCAAGACGCAATTCAAGTAAAATTAAGTTTACTTTCGACACGTGAAGTTTTTTGACTAGTAGTCCAAAGACCTACAGAAATAAAACTCGTTGGATATAAATGAGTATTAGGGCAAAAACAAAATGAGAAAATGAAGTCCTTAGATATAAAGCACGACTACTAGCAAGGGTTTTCGCAAATACTTGACATTGATTATGAGGAGACGTATTCTCCAGTGGTGGATGCAATTACTTTTAGATATCTGATTAGTCTGACAGTACGTGAAAATCTCGATTTGCTTCTAAATAGATGTTGTTACAACCAATTTATGGCTCGCTTGATACTGAAATTTATATGAAAATCTCTGAAAAATTTAAAATTTCAGTTGCATATGAAAATTCTCGAAATAATTGTTCAATACGCTTGCGTAAATCTTTGTATGGATAAACAATCTGGGTGTATGTGGTACAACATACTGAGAGAATACTTGTCAAAAGAAGTTTATAAAAGTGATCAAATTTTTACATGTGCTTTTATAAAGAGATCCGGATCAGAATTTGCTAAAATTGTTGTATATGTCGATGTTCAAATTATTATTGGAACTCTCGAGGAGCTTCAAAAAGCAGTTTATTGTTTAAAGAAATAATTCGAGATGAAAGACCTTGAAAAAATAAAGTTTTGTCTCGGCCTGCAGATTGATCACTTATCGAACGAAAATTTTCTTTATCAATCGACTTATGTAAAAAAAAATCTTAAAATGATTTTATATGGGTAAGACACATCCTCTAAGTATCCCGAATGGTTGTACTATCGCTTGATGTGAAAAATGACCCTTTCCGTCCTCACGAGAATGATGAAGAACCTCTAGATCCTGAAGTGCCGTATCTCAATGCTATAGGAGCAATGATATATCTTGCTAACAGTACACGCCTGAATATATCTTTTATTATAAGTTTATTAGCAAGATTTAGTTCTTCTGAGACACGTCAACATTGGAATGAAGTTAAGCACATTTTTCGATATCTCTTAGGAACGGTTGATGCAAAATTACACTTGGTTAGCTATGCAGACGCTGAATACTTATCTGATCCACATTAATCTAGCTCTCAAACTGGCTATGTATTTACTAGCGGAGGAACTGTTATATCAAATCACGGAGAAATAATCGCATTGCATGGGGAAAGTCGAGAGTGTGTTTGGTTAAGATCGATGACCCATCATTCAACAAAAATATCCCAATATTTTTGTATGAAAAAAAATTCAACTTGGATAGCTCAACTCTAAGAAGGGTACATGTCCAAAAAAAAAAGGGTACATCAAAGGTGATAGAACGAAATATTTCACCAAAAAATTTCTTCAGTCATGAACTTCAGAAGAATGATGACATAAATATTCAACAAATACGTTCATGTGAAAGTTTGGCAGATTTGTTGAAGGAATGGTGATACACTGAGTGTCAACCATGCAATATTACTAAAGAGTTTGTTGAAGGAATTTAACATCGATTAAAAGGAATTGACAGAGGTGTTCATCGATAACATGTTACACGAAAATGAGGCATTAACGACGACATGATTCCAACGAAAATAAATTTATCGTTATTAGTAGTGGATTAGGCATCGGTCAGGTGCACATTGCCCAGGACAAGCCTAGGCGTCGCTCGGGCGTACATTACCTGGGCGCCCAGGCGAGACCAAGGTGCCCGCACGGGCGAACATTGCCTAGGTACCTAGGCCAAGCCCATGCAAGACCTAGGCGCCTGGGGTAGCCCCATGAGTTGCCTGACCGCTCGGGCCAGATCAGGCGTGGCCTAGGCGCCCGAGGCATCCTATGAGTGGCCCCACATTGCCTAGGCATCTTGGTCAAGCCCAGACACAACCCCATGAGAGGCCCAGGCGTCGGGGCCAGACCAAAGCGTGGCCTAGGCGCCTGGAGCAGAGTGGCTCGGGCGCCCGGGTCAGGCCTATGTGCACCTAGGGACGATTCAATCAATGCTAAGTCGAGGTTCAATTTTGGGCTTCGACCCGATTGCTAATAACATAATCAACAACAACAAAAATTATCACTAGAGTTCTAACTGATTTCCTACGATTTAGTAACAAAAATAAGCTAACGTAAACATTTTGATGCTAAATCCATCGGAATGATTCCAACTGATTGGCGAAAAAATACCGACATATTTCATCTATCTAACGGAATAATTTTGATGCTATATTCCATCAGTGTTTTCAACGGACTGGGACAGAATACCAACAAATATATATCGTTGGAAATGATAAGTTAGTAATTTTCCTACGCATTCCCAACAACAAAAATTGTCGCAAAGATATTCATGCCAGGTCATTCATTCGACATCTTTTCCAACCAAATTATCAACAAAAATTAACCGTCGCGATATTTACCAACGGAAAAAAAATCCGTTGCTGCATTTACATACAGGGCATTCACCTACAAATCAACTAACGGAAGAAAACGTCGCTATGCATCAATACCATCAAAAATCAAGGCTCCACCAACGGAATATGCCGTAGGTAAAGCCCAATTTTCTGGTAGTGACAACACAACAATATTATTGACAAATAATCGAGTGTTTCATGATCGAAGCAAGCATACCGAAAAGCGATACCATTTCATCATATAGTGTATTGCAAAGCAAAAAGTACAAATGATGTTTGTGAAGTCTAAAGAGCGAACACTGACGCCTAAACGAAGCCCTTCAAGACAGAATTAAGTGTTATCCTGTCGTGAATCTGTTTGCTTATTGGGGTGTTAGGAGATAAGGTTATCTAACTGATAGAATATTTCCTGATTATAGTTGTTATCCGATCGTGAATCTGTTGTTAACTAGATTAGGACTTTACTTTTTGTAATTATAAATATGAGTAGATTTATTCATTACGTATGTGAAAAGTAAGAAAATCAAGAGAATTAGAATAAAAGAGTAGGGTCGACTTAGTGAGTTTATGTAGACAAAAAAATTGAGTTAGTTACAAAGTTATCAATTTGCTCTTCTTTCTTCCCATTAATTATGGATGGTAGGTTTTCAGGGTTTTTTTTTAATAATTATTTATTAATATTAAATAATTTATTATTTTAATAAAATTTAAATTTTAAATGGATTAATATTATTATATAAATATTTAGATTTGAATATAATATATATTTTTTAAGATTTATATTAAAGTAACATTTAATTTATTTTAATATTGTTTATAAATCAAATTAGTTATGTAGATATACTTAATAAAATCTTCAAATTGGTCAGCAGGTGGTCTTATTCGAGTCAATTTTAAAATTTGACAACAATGTGGACTAAAACGTCAATAAATTTGAAGATATGAGTCTATTTTGGTGGCATGAAATGCTACGGGTAGAACTGTCGATCAACATAAGTAAAGTCATCAATTTTACTATAAGACCTAATTGTCACGATATCACTTAACATTGATTTTTAACAGTGATACTAAATGTGAGTGAATTTGTTAAATTATGGTACTAAATGTGTTGACCTGAATTTTTATAATACCATTAAGTGATATCGATATAAAGTTTAATACCATAACTACGATGCTCTCCTTATTTTGTGGGTTACATATAGATCCTATCTCAGTAAATTTAATTGGGAAAATTGCTTTTTTGGTACCAAATGATAGGCTGACTTGCACTTTTGGTACCATTGAATATGAAAATGCAAATTTGGTACCATATGATAGGTTTTCATTGCAATTTTGGTACCAAACCCAATTTTTCTACAAAATTAATGGCAATTTACCCCATACTAAATGCATAATGTTCAATTTAACCCCTCGTGATTTAAAAAAGAGCATTTTACCCCTTTAAATTTTGTGAAAATTTCACATCGCCTTCCTGATATTTTTATAGGCAGCACTTAATCCACTTTTATTATGATAATGTGATTTTTTACTCATTGTGTTATGATAAATGTGGCAATTTATCCCCCTGTGTTAAATAAAATAGTTTGCATGCATACTCTCAATTTTGGCAAGTGAGTTACAATCTCCGGCTGAAGGGGGTAAATTTGCTTCATCAAAATTTACAGGGGGTAAATTGATTTTTTTCAAATTATAGAGGGATAAATTGAACATTATGAATTTCATATGGGGTAAATTGCCATTAACTTTGTAGAAAATTTGGGTTTGGTACCAAAATTGCAATGAAAACATATCCTATGGTACCAAATTTGCATTTTCATATCCAATGGTACCAAAGTGCAAGTCAGCCTATCCTATAGTACCAAAAAAGCAATTTTTCCAAATTTAATTCATTTGGGTTAGATGTCTTACACATGAGCATGAAAGGACAAAAATTATCCTTTCATGCCCATGCGGCATTTATCCAGCATCCATCCATCGGGGTAGACACGAATTTTCCTCCATGCGGCATTTATCCAGCACCCATCTATCGGGGTGGGCACGAATTTTCCTTATTTTGTGTCCACTACGCAGCAGAAACTTGGCAGATAGCCAGCATAAAATTCCCATGATGAAATATACTTGGCAACTACCATGGATTGATGGACATATATACCAATGTTCCTTTTTGCCAATGGGAATTCATTATTTTGACAACTGGGTAGAATCTTTGCACTTTGGCAATTGGAATGACAGCATTTCGCCAAGTGGAATAAATAAATTACTTTTAGAATATCTTCTTTTGTGAATGTGATTACATATTCATATACTGTAGTTGTCATTTTGTGAAAAAGGGAACTTTTCATCAATTCTTTGAACTTTTGGGATCTTTTTACTCAATAGTTGGTTCTTACCCACTTTTTATTGTAATAACGATAAAGAAGAAAGCTACCTTTTGAGTTCACCATCACAAGAAATTCAGGGTCAAAACGGGAGTAGCGTGTCCTTTTTCTCGATCTTCAAAATGAACAAAAAAATTAGTTCAAATTCGAGTCAACTGTATCTTGATCATATTCGTGTCATTTTCGATCTTCAAAGATTATATATCATATTCGTTTTGTTGTTGGGTAACATGTAAATCTATTTGTCGTGTGCTATTGAGTGATACAACCCAATTGAACTTCTATAAAAAAAAAATTCCATTCAATAACACATTTATAATCATAGAAATTCTTTCTTTTGTCATCTCTTTAATACTTCACTCTTTACAAAATAAAGAAGAATTCGTTTTATAAACATGTTCCTTTTTACAACATTCCCTTGCAATTTTGATTACAAATAGCTTGAGTACTTTTATGCATTCCAAGCGTTCAACATGCTTTTGGTCTTAACCAAATGATTTGCTTTTGCCGCCCCATTACTCTCAAAGGGGTATTCTATATAATGACAATAGTTACATGTGCAAAAGGTGAATATTATATATGTTTACAATACATCGATATAAAATTAATATTTTTTTTAGACAAATGCTACTTCATAATCACATCCATATCCTGCATTGTGATAACACTGAATTTACTTTACTTTGTGTCACATTTGGAATTTTTAAAGTTGTCATTAGGTTTGGAGGAATCTCTAGCGCCAAGTTGACTGCACAACGTTATGTATGGAAAATTATTGTACAAATCTAGTTTGGTAAAACTCTTTCAACCATATTATAAGTGTGGTGTACTTGATTTGTGATTGGTCAATTTCTTAAGAGTTTGATCCAATTTATAATTAAGTGTATTGCACCTGCTATGTAGTTCTTTGGGTTAGACCAAACATGATTCGAGTAAGAATTTTCCCATTATATACACATGTCAGTGACGGATCAACTAGGAGCCCGGTTGAAACCTGACAACAAATCGGGGTAAATGCATGATACGTATTATGTGAAACTTGCAAAAAACTACCCTGTAAAATTATTTTTGCACCAAACTTCATTGTACTTTCAAAAACCCTGAATAAAACAGACAATCTCCGTTAGTTACTAATACCGTTAATTTTTTTATGAATTGCCTAGATTATCCATAGATATAATTTATATACAAGAGTGTTTTGTACAAATGTTTAAAAGTACAAAGGTGTTTTGTGCTAATAGTTAAATGTACAAGTGAGTTTTGGCAATTGTTCAAAAGTACAAGGGAGTTTTGTGCTGAAAAAATATGCAGAAAAACAACAAGGCGTTAAAAAATGGACGGAATGAGACAGATTGGGTGTTTTATGCAAAGACTTTGTAAGTACAAGGGAGTTTGGTGCAAAAAATATTTCACAGTGTAATTAATTTGGTGCAGGTTTATCATAACACGTGATAGTATCGTTAATTTTCCCCCCCACAATCCTGGATTATTTTTATTACATGTGAGTAAAATGCAAAATAGCCCCGATACTTTTTCAATTGGCAAAAAAGCATATATATTTTTTTAGCCAAAAAGAAATCTATATATTATATTATTATCATAAAACTTTGTAACTTCACTGCACCCATTTTGAAATTTAAGAATTGAAAATAAGAAGGTTAATGATAGAGAGGGTTATACCTATTTTTTATTTAAGAAAAAATTTAAGAATTGACAATAAAAAGGTTAATAAGTTAATAGAGAGGCTTATACCTTTTTTTTTATTTAAGAAAAAAGGGGTTATCCCTATTTTTTTTTTAGAGGATTGGTGTTTTCGTAGTTTATTGCAAAAAGAATAAAGAAAAACAGCACATAGAGTGTAATTGTCACTTTCATCGCAAATCACTAAAAATACTCGCATATACAGTGACTAAAGCACACTACGGTGTGAGAAGAAAGGGTTTGATGCTCTTTGACTTGTTAACACAAAGACGCTTTTGCTATAAAAATAATATAGAGTGTTATTGTCAATCAAATAAAATAGGAAAAGTTGTTGGTTATTACCTATGTTGCACGAACACTCTGAATAGTTGAACCATTCAGTATCTGACACTCTGGGGACACCAACACGACTCGGACACGGACTGACACTCCATGTGGAATGTCTGAAAATTAAAATAAATAAAAGTGTTGGAATCGGTTGAGAACACGTATCAGGCACGACTGAAGAAGTTTTGGACATCGCATACTTTTTTTCTAATAATTCAAAGTACAGGGTTAAAAAATTATATTTTTTATGTAATAATTAAAATAAATTTAATATATCTGGTTAAATCTAAATATGCTATGGTTCATTTGTTGTATTAATTTATTAATAATTATATTTATTAAAGAAAATCTCACCTTACCCTTGAACTTACAGTCAAGTTGTACTTTCCCTTTGAACTTTAATTTTCTGCATTGTCCATCCTAAACTTACATTAATGTTGCACTTTTCCACTTGAACTATTTTCCGACCACTTTTTCGGCAAAAAAGTTTAGGGTAGAAAGTGCAACAGGAATATAAATTTAGGGGGCAAGACTCAGTTTTTTGCAATCAATTATAATTCAAAGTGCAAAAATATGGAATTTTAAAAATTAATTATGTATAATTGTAATAAGATTATACAGGAAAAGCAAAACCTTCAGTACAAAATTAAAAAATATAAATTATATATAAATATATTATTTAGACATTACAAAGTGATAATAAAATAGGCAAAATTTTTTTTTTGGTACCATAGGATAAGCTAACTTGCACTTCTGGTATCATTGGATACGAAGATGTACATTTGGTACCATATGATAGGTTTTCATTGCAATTTTAGTACCAAACTCAAATTTTCTACAAATTTAATGATAATTTACCCCCTATGAAATGCATAATATTAGAATTACCCCTCTATAATCTGGAAAAAAAATCAATCTACACCCTGTAAATTTTTTAATAAAGCAATTTACCCCCTTCAGCCGGAGAGAGTAACTCACTTGCCGAAATTAAGAGTAGATATGCAAACTATTATATAACATAGGGGGATAAATTGTCACATTTATCATAACACAGGGGGTAAAATGCCACATTATCATAACAAAAGTGGATAAAGTGCTGCCTATAAAAATATCAGGGAGGCGGTGTGAAACTTTTACAAAATTTCAAGGAGTAAAATGTTTTTTTTTAAACCACGAGGGGGTTAAGTTATCATTAACTTTGGGGATAATTTGGGTTTGCTACCAAAGTTGCAATGAAAGCTTATCCTATTAGTACCAAATTTGCATTTTTGTATCCAATGGTACCAAAAAAGCAATTTTCTCTAATAAAATAGAGCATACAATATACTTTCGTGTTTAAGTTCATTTTGCAAGTTTTGCATTACATTTTCAGATGAGGTTTCGAGTTGTTAAAATTTGTTAAATAAAATTGACAATCTTAAATCATGGATTTTCTAGTTGATAATTAGAATTTGAAGAATAAAGAGGTAAACTTATTGATTAAATGAACGAAATAATATTTTCCATCAGAGAATTGCATTTTCTCCTTTGAACTTATAGCTGAGTTGCATTCTTTTCCCTGAACTTACACCCTTATTGCACTTTTCACCTTGACCTTTTGTGTTGCACTTTCTCCCTGATATTTTTATATATGACACTTTATCCCTCAGTATTATGATAATGTGGCAGTTTATTCCCCGTGTTATGACAAGTATGAAAATGTACCCTCTTTATAATAAAAACAATAGAAGGATATAATTTGCTTCTTTAAAATATTCACAAAGAGGTAAACTATTCTTTTTCAAATTAATAGAAGGTAAGTTTAACATTATGCATTTTATTAGCTCGATTCCTATGTCTGCTAAAATTATACAAGGGCGGCGTATCATGTCATGTCTATCCATCGTTCATTAGTATTTTAAAGTTGTAGCTACCGTCCTTTTGCGTGAAGAAACTTAACTCCAATTTCTGCTGGGTAAAAGTGAAGATGTATTCGTGTACATATAGATGCTTTTTTATTATGAGACGCAAGAATATGAAACAAAAAGATCAAATTTGTAAAATTCTTATCCAAATACAAAAAGTAATCAAAAGTTGATCAGTTTATTCTTACTTTTTTATCCACAAACGAAATTCCTAGATTAATCGGATGGAAAATTACATGTAAAGGGGAGAAAATAAGTATGAGAAGAATCATGTTCAAGATGATGGAATGGATTAATGGAACATTTAAGCATAAAAGGAGTGGTGAAGAATGCAACAAGTTACAAGCAGAGACGAATTCAAGAATTTGATCAAATAGGGGTTAAAGTTTACGAGAATGTATGAGAAGGTAAAAAAATAAAAGAAAAAAGATGAAGTTTAACAAAAATAACCCAATATTTAGTTATATTTAATATCGTTTAATTACCCCAAAAGAATTTAATTACAATTACATATGACATTAATTACAATTGACTAGTTCGATTTTTCATTCCCGAAAATCAGAGCTAGATAAATAAATTTTTTTTGGGGGGGGGGGGGTGGGGTGGGTTTGAAAATTTGTGTTAGTAATGTATTAAATTAAAAAATAATAAGAAGAAACCCTATTATTAAAAAAATGAATTCCCTTGATAATTATCAAGAAATAACATAGCATCGATTTTTCATTTTTGGAAATAGGAGCTAGATCGATATTTTGAGTTAAGAGGGTGGGTGGTGGTGGGGATTTGTGTTAGTAATGCATTAAATAAGAAATTTAAAATAAAAAATCGAATTATAAAAAAAATTGAATTCCCTTGATAGTTATTAAAAAATAACAAAATCAAAGAATATTAAGAAATAACATAAATTAAAAGAACAATTGTTAGAAAAATAAATTAAAAGAGCAATTAAAAAGAAAAAAAGACTAATAGACTAAATACAAAATTTGGAACCATTACTAATCCTTTCATGAGATAAACCAATGAGGCAATGAGCTTTCTTTATAAGGCAAACTAATAACACTCCAAATCTTTTTTTAAATTTGAGTGGGGCTGTAGACTCCACTAGTCCTATCTAGATTGGTCCCTGGGTACAAGTTTGAATAGAACTCGTCACTCTCAGAACCTTTCTTTATTACAAACCAACTCTTATCATTTCATATGAAAATGAAAAGGAGACAACGAAATTAGAAGGGGAGTAAAAAGTTCCAATACTATTTGACGTCCGATAAACTTTTGGATCCGAATATTGGATCCGACCGGTCAACATCTGAAAATGAATTACCTGCATGTACGTCAACTCCTGCAAAGAAAGAATGACCTAGTCTGACTTATGCTGGTGGAACCTCATCCTATGCTTAAGTTTGTAATGGATACTGGAACATAAAAGCATAAGATATGATATAAGATTATGCATTATTCTTAAATGTTCATGATGAGTGTGTTATCGTTAGGGTAATTATTCCTAGTCAGTGTCTCGGGTTTCACGACTCGTCAATGTGAGGATTGGCAGGTCAATCAAGCTTCTCCTCGATTTATACAAGGGGTTCTAACCTGTAATTAAAGATAACTACGTCAGGTTAATGCCGGTGGTTACCCGGCGATAACCCTCCGATGCTAAAGTAAGTATCGAGATAAGGATGGAGATCGGAGTGTAATTGATAGTCGGAACGTGCGTACCTTTTATTTCATTTATGAGGGTTATTTATAGTTTTCCAGTTAGGTTACCGGGTCGAATCATGATTGGACGCTTTGGTTCGAATATGGATCCTCAGCGATTGATTCGATCCGATTGCAAGTGGGTTACTTTTAAGAGAACGTCGGCCACTACGTCGGATAAGTCGAAGAGATCGAGGTCGATGCCGACGTTAGGTTATTTCTTTATGTTCGATGTGAACTTGAGAGGGGAGGTTCTCGATATTAATCGACTGACCCATAGTTGTTTATAATTACGAAGACTTGGTACATCAAGAGTCCCCCAAGTTCTAGAGTTCGAGCGTAAGTCGAAGTCTGGAAGTTTGAAGTGGTGATCGTTTTGAATTTTAAATTCTGCTTGTATCATTGAGAGTCTCCCAAGTTCGAGAGTTCGATTGTAAATCGAAGTCTGGGACTTGAAGCATCGGAGCAGAATTCCCGCCATAGCGTGTTATGTTTTCGCGCCTTCGCAGATTTAGGGTTTAAATTGGCGGCTAATTCCTATATTAGGGGTGGAAGATTAAACGTCGTGTCTTGTCATGGGGCAGTGTGCAATTTTGGTGAAACGGTAGTTTTCGCGTCTATATATATAGGCTGGTTGTTCATCCTGTGCTTTTACACTACGGTAAAAAGTATTATTGACGTCGGAGCTTTATAGGCAAATAAGAAAGAACTTCATCGATTTTATTTCTGAGATACTCAAAAGATGTCGGACAGCGAAGTATCTAGTCCGGAGAATGTTCATGTGAGAGATGTTATCGAAGAAGTCTTTGGTGAGGAAGAAAATCGACATGAAGGCAACGAAGGTGATATACCTGTAAGTGGTGGTCAGGCTGATGACGATGATGAAGATGAAGAGGAAAAGAGGCTGGCGTACCATGAGATTCAAGCTGGGGATTATAAAAGACCGTTGCCGACCTGGGTATCGTCGTTCTCGATCGCTCAGGGTTGGGTTTTATCGACGCCAAATAAGGTGCAGCGAATGCACAATCCTCCAAAGAAGACAATAGCGATACACGAAGCGTCGATGGAGTGCGGATTTCAAGTTCCCATTGCTCCTGAGCTGGCTTCGATTCTCAATCATTTGGGTGTCGTACCTGCCCAGATCGTTCCGAATGGCATGTCGATGATTCTAGGGTTCATCGTCGTCATGAAGGCTTTAAGACAAGAGGCGTCGTTTGGCAACTTTTGGTGTTTATTCACTGTGAGGGAGTCTCCGAAGTCGGGCAAGGGCTTCTATCAGGTCAAGTCCAGGGGGAATAGGAATAGCTTTCTGACAAATGCCAAAAGCTCTCATGGGAAAGGATGGAAAGCCCGATTTGCATATCTTAGGCCACCAAAGGGACAAAAGCTAAACATTACATCGTCCTGGCGTATTGGCCCTATCAACGTACAGAGGCCTCCACTTCCGACCGTGTCGCCACAATTTTTGGAGAATCTACGTACCTACTGCCTCGATGTGAAGGTTCTTATCCAAGAGCCGTATCTTCGAACATGCGGGTTATCTGCATCAAAAAGGAGGGGCGACGATCCTTCCTTAGATGATCTTCTTAGGGGCGCTATGCTTGCGCCCAAAGGGAAGAAAAAAGAAGCTCTGGAGGCCGAGATTCAACGTAAGTGGCCACATGGTTTTAGCGCCATGTTCGGACCTAGCGCGGAGGGACGAGCAAAGAGCATTGGTGATTCTGAGGCTCGCCGAATTGAGGTAAAGCGAGGAAAGAGGCCTCGCATGGAGGATGAGACGGAATCGAAGACAAGAAATGATCCCGTCGTTCCAAGTGTGGATGATAGCGACAACAGTTCAGATGACGAGGAGTTCGATCTTAATTGGTCGATATCTCAATGGGTTGATTCTGAGCATAAGTACCCCAGTGGTTTAGGCTCAAGTGATTCGGTTCTTCAACGAGGTTCAAAGGATGCTGGTTTCAAAAGTTTTATTCACAGCATCTTTAGTCGCGACCAGAGGTGGTTATCGAGGAAATCGCTGCAGAAGAATTTACATACGTCGGGGCGAGCAATCTCTGCGGTAAGTACCGTTTCTCGATACCAACTTCTCTTATTTCGATAATGAATCATGTATCGGAGGTCATTTGTTTTGTTTTATGCAGGTAACACAATATCTGTTTCAAGGCTACCTCCAGGCGGATCTCGCGAAACAAGAACTGGAAAAGCTTAAGGCCGAGCATGTGATAACGCCGTGAAAACGTCGTTATTACCCATCTCTTTAAACCCAAAACATCTTGTTTTGATCCGAGTGTTTGTGTGTCTTCGCGTGTTTTCGTGTCTTTTGTGCTTTTGGCCATTTTGTTTGGCCTTTGTTCGTTTTTGTGTTTTTGTTCTCGCTTTGATCGTTTTCTCCGTGGTTTGTAGGTATTTACATCTTAGAGAGATTTGGAGTTGCGTATCAATGATGCGAGTCGCTCTACCCACCCCGCGAGTCAAGCTTGAGCTTCAAAGGAAATAGAACTCGTAGCAAATTGTACAAGAATGTAGATAGCTGCTCACTAGAACTTGCATAAATATTTCATGGATGATCCAAATGAGTTGAATTTTGGATATGTCATAGATGAGTGAGTTAGCTATGCTACGGACTTTACGGATCTGCATTCGGAGTTCGGAATCAAAAGATATGCTGCTCGGAAGGAAGTGCGGCAGAAAGCTCGCGGCCGCGAGGTTCAAGCTCGCGGCCGCGAGGTGTTGGCAGAAAGGTTCTGCCCAGCTCTCGCGGCCGCGAGGTTCAGGCTCGCGGCCGCGAGACCTGCTCTGTTTTTCAGCGTGTTTAGAGGGTGTTTATTGTACTTTGCCTTCTTTCTCCCACTTGTAATTAAAACATCTTGGGGGGACTTTTTGGTCTTGTTTTCCTTAGGTTAAGAGGAGAAGAGGTCACAAGAAAAGAAAGGATCTTGACATTCATTCCATTTTGGCCTCTCTTTTTCTCTTTGCCTCCATAAACTTTCTCTCTTTGTTTTTCCTTTGATTTCTTGTTTTGAAGACTCCACCAAGGGGGTGAGTTAATCACCACCCTTGGGGAGTGATTAGGTGGTGATTAAAGGGAGGAGAATCCTTGTCTCGATTCCATTTCGATTAGGTGATTTCTTTCCATTTCTTAGTTATTTATGATTAGGAGATGAGTTTGTTATTTCCTTTTTGGATGAATGATTGTGTATTGGAATTCTCCGGATTTATATAAATTTATGTTATTGTTTGATTAATGATGTCTTGATGATTAGTATGGTGCTTATATGTGTTCGTTAATCCGATTCCGTGTTTATTGTTCGTCTTGTGGTTTGACAACCCTTTGAGATGAGTGTTATTGATTCTTGATTGCTAGATATAGTGATTTTGAGGATTTGATTATGAATTTGGATTGTGAATCGATTTTAGGATAGACATTTACCTATGTCGTTTCATATTCGTTTAAGGTTTGAGTTTAAATGACATCGATTAGATTTTAGTCCATTTATACGTAAATTGGCTTAGTTTAATTTGATAGGTTGGTATGCTATCGAAAGATACATACGAACATCAGTGAATCCTTGAATAGCAAGCACGAGCATAATATATTAATTGTCGAGTCATTGTTATCGTTTGATTAGTTATGTTTGATGTTGGGTTTATTGTTTTATCGCACTTTTGACCATCTAAATTTAATGCAACCTAGACATAGGTTAGGCGAGTGACGATTTGTGGATTTCAACCTAGGATAGTCATATACCTAGTTTGGTCCGTGTTTGTATAATGGGTTCGTCCGTAAATGCATCAAATAACTTAGATTCTCTTTATTCGGGGATTTGGGTTAGTTTTAGGTCCCGGGTGACAACGGTACGCCTTAGAATCCTCTTTCGGGTTCGGACTTCCCTTAGAGCATCGGTTGACAGCGATGTTCGTTCTTGATCCGGAGATGGAGAGTTTGGGTAGATTGGTAGAGTTAAGTCAAACCGATAGGGAGACTTAACTAATTTGAACTCACAAACAACAACTAAATCTAGGAATGTTTGCATAGCTAACCTAACAACCGCATAATTTATCTGCTTTAACTAATCGCTTATAAATCCTCCTTACCACATAATTAACTCCCCATTTACTTGCTTTCATAGTTAGATTTACTTTACCGCTCGTAGTTAAATAAAATCACCCTTATCTTATATTTGGGTTCGATAATATTGTATCAAGCATTCTTAGATAAAATAAGCCTTCGATTGATTCGTTTATTCCCACCTTTTACCCATTCGTTGGGATTCGATACTCGGTATGTACTTATCGTTTTATATTACTTGTAACGACCGTATACTTGCGTAGTTTGCGTATTAGTATTTGGAACGCAACAGCATGATGTCGCTATTAAAGAGCGAGAGCAGCAACTTGATGAGGCTATGAAACAACTTAGCCTTTCTACTCGAGAAGTTGATCGACTTCGTTCTGGGTATCCTCCAGAAGCTAGGGTGGTTTCTTCTACGCAACGGTTAGAAATTGTTAAGGAGTTTCTCGCATCTCCCGTTTATGACTTCCTTGCCGAAGCCAGGATGGGAGATGCCCTGGTTGAAATGCATACGAAGACCGTCAAATAGTGTCAATATAAAGGTTTTCTTACTGCGAACTTCGACCCATCAGTTATAGGAGCATCCCTCGACGAGCAGTGTCAACCCCCGGTACTCGATGGTATAGAGGAAGAATATGAAGCTGCTCGATCACATGAGTTCGGGTGCTTAATCGTAGATAGGATGTAGTTCTTAGGAGTAGGGTTATATTTTAAGAATATTTTAACTGTATTGAAGAACTGTCGACGTATCTTTTTGATCGATAAATATATAAAATTTTTATACCTCTAATCATTTATAACCGAGTCAACGATGTTGAGTATTGTAAATGGGCTAATACTTGGGCCAATTTCCTTACTTCGAAAGGAGTGTTATTGGGCCGGAATATTAAATCTGTCTACTTTAGATTGAACCGCCACATCTATTCAAATAATTTGCCATTGGGCGCGCTCTTTAGGAATTCTTGCCTATATATAGGGTGTTAGGAGCTCAACTGTTCATACTTATAAAAAACGTCTTGGGCGGGAATTTGTCGGAGCTTTGTCGATCAGCGATAGCTTGCAGCCTCTTAGTCGCAGTACTCCTTCCCTCTTAGGTATTTCTATCTCTCTTTCTTACTTATGTCTGGTGGGTCTAAGTCCATAGGAAATGAATCTGTCAGGGAAGGGGAAGGTGTGTCGATAGGTTCCGTAAGGCGTTCGAAGAAGGAAGTCATGATTCCTTCAGGGTCCAAGTCGGACCGCCATCGAACGAAAGAATTATTCAGTGCCATATCAGCGTGTCGTCTACATATGTCGGATGAGTCGTTACTGTCGTCAATTCCCTTCAGGCTGGGGTATTAAGACGCCATCCTCGGATGATAGGATGAACGAACCTCCGAGCGGTTATAGAGCTTTTCATATCGATAGTTTGGAAAACTGTCTCCGTTTTCCTTTAGCAAGTGAATTCATCGACATAGTTAACGGTCTCGGTTTATGCCCTACTCGATTGGTCCCCAATGCTATTGGATATATCATTGCTTTCTGTATAGTGATGAAAGCAGTCGGTCAACCCGCTTCTTTTGCTAATTTTTGTGGCCTTTTCGATGTCCACCCTTCCCCTCAGTCCAATGAAGGTTTTTACTTTGTACGGTCTAAACCCAAGGTTAGGTTTCTTAGTGATCTTAAATCGTCACATGGGAAGGGTTGGAAGAATAGGTTTATTTTCGTTCATGGCCCCGAGAACTATGTATGGAGGACGACACGTGAATGGAGGTCTGGTAGCATTCTCTTAAAGAATATACCCGAACCTTCATGGGGGCCTGACTTTCTTTCTCAGTTGTCGGAATCGACTTATGACACCAACGCACTTCTGCGGGAGCCAATTTTGAGTCTATGAGGAATGTCGATGGCTCCCTTACCTGTCGATTGTCCTACCTTAGGTAGTATTGATCGTTCTTTGTGTTTCTTTAAATAATATATTGATGTATTTTTTTTTTTAAATATATTCGTTTGTGCAGAAAACATCGTTCCTATGGCTAATCGTGCTATTAGATCCATAATGAAATCCCAGTATATTGTGAAGCCACCTGTGCCTCCGTCTCCGACTGCTGCTACTGACAAGGCCTCGAAGCCCCTTGGCCACTCGAGCACTGTTCCTCCGCAGACAAACCAACGAGCGGAGGGAGAACAAGAAAGTGATAAAGAAAAAAGGCCTGTTTCAGCTGAAGTCGATCAGGCAGACATACCTTCGTCGAAAAAGGCTAGGTTGGATGATCTACCGACCCCTACAAGCAGTGAGATCCCTGCCCCTGCCGGAGGCAATCTCGAGGCAATTCTCGAGGAACACAAAAGAAAGCTCGGACCGAGGACGGCCGGTGTCTCGATGATGAATCCTGCAATCTTGGATTCTTCAATCACTCCTCAAGTGTGGGAGAAATTTTTGTCGACAGTGTCCTTCGAGGACCACGCCACGCTATTGAAGAAAGATGATGCGGACATCCTACGGTTGCAGGCGTCTCTCCTCCTTTCGGTATTTTTCTTTCGACATCGATTCACGTGCTGTTTTTCTTCGGTTCGTATCAATAATGTACGAAAATTGAATCTTGTAGCTAGGCCAGACCATCTATTCGTCTGCTGCTCGACATGACGGCCTGAGGAAGCGTTACGAGAAGAGTAAAGCTTCTAGTTCGCATCTGAAGAAAAAGGTTGGTTCTTTGGAGGAGATGATGAAGGGGGTCGATGAAAAGGTAGCTGCTTTGGAGAAAGAGGCGACGATTAAGGATAACCGTATTGCTGAATTGGAGGCAAAACTTGAGCAGAAGGATCAAGAGTTTGCCACGAAGCTGAATGATGAGGTTGCTGATAGCTTTGAATTGGGCCGACAAGAAGGACTGAGGAGTCGCAGTGAAGCGACTGCTGCTGAGAGGAAGGCTATTGTTACCGAATTCTTTAACAGCGTCGTCTACGAGGAGCTTGTCGAACACCAATCCGGAACCGATTTATCTAAGTTCTTTGAGAAGGGCTGGAAGCAGTGCAGGGCGCTTGGCTTCCTGAACGATCGTTTTGACGAGACGCAGCTCAGCGCTACTTCTGATGAAAACGGTGTTCCGCTCGACTTGGGTTTTTTGATAGATGACAATTCCAGGGGTGTACCCGAGGATCACGAATTTGGATTCCTACTCGAGCTGCAAGCGGCAAAGCTGAGAGCTGAGGGTGCTGACCAAGGAGGTGAAGTCCCCAAGTCGACTTCTTCCGAACATGTTGATCTCCTCAATTTTAAGACCCATAATGATTGTTGACGGCATTTGTTTTGGCCCTGAGTTTGAAAAAAGGAAAGAAATTTTATTTCCTCTAAAGCTCGGTTTGTTGGTTATCGAGTTGTGTGTGGGCGGCGTGTTTTGTTGTTTATACGTTATTTGTAAGGAATGTTGAATATTTCCCTTTTCATTAATCGATTGCTTGCAATCTGTTTATCTCCATTCTGCTTGAAGTGATATACTTTGATGTGTGCATGTTATGAATTTCGTCTCTCATTTTATCGCGTTGTCGGATTGAGTCGATTAAATTTCCATCTATCTTGATAATAAAAGGGGAAGTTCGATAATCTGTTCGACGTCGCTGGGTTCGTTTCATAATTACTAGTCGAACCATTAAAAACGTTGGGTAGTTGAGGCGGTTAGCGCATTAAATGGGAACAATCTCAGCCGTTGATCGTGGCGTTCCCTTGACCGTTGGATATAGTCCGCGTTAGTTACCTTGGGTAGCGTAACGGTCGGCTACTTAAATGCCTTCCATCCTGATCGTTGATCTTGATAAATCTGGGCCATTGGATTGGATGGGCCAACCCTATAAATAGCTAGATGGAATACCCAGTATTCTTCACATCCAAATCGTACCAATATGTTCCTTTTTAAGAAATATCCAAGGAAAATACTCCTCGATAGTTCATTCTTCGATATCAAGTTATCGGAGGGTCCCTTACCTTCTTTTGGGACCTTTCACCCTGTTCGACCTCCAGATCGATATAAAAAATGTTGATATTCTTTTCGATTGGGTGGTATCGGTAAAGGGAGTACTTCAATGGGTGGGCCTCGTTGTTCGAATGGGTGGCATCGGTAACGACAACGAGGTCTGCTCGGGGGCATCTCAGAATCCTCATTGGCTCGGCACTCTGCAACATATGCCGGGTCCTCGATGACTCCGAGGTGCTTCCTTTTAGTCGGAGGACAGAGGTGAGGTAGAAGGTACGGCAGCCGATCAGTGTTGGGATTCGGTAAGATAAACAGCCCTAGGCACAGCGGAATTTAATAATTTTTAGGACCTCTTACGGAATCTTGCCAGGATACTACTCTAGTTGTATATATATGAATATAAATAAAACGATAGTATAAGTTTACACGTTATACCTATCTCCTTGCAAATCCTTAAGCTAGCAAACGAACTCTGATTTCTCCCACAGTGAAAATCGATCCAAGCTCTGCAGTAGCGCCCCACGTGTTGCGCCTCTACGGGTTGATACACCACAATTACACGAAAACAATAAATCTTGATCAGCTAGAACACAAGATATATTATGATCTAGGATATAGGAACGATTTTGGAACAAAGTCGAAAACGAAAAATTCTTCCACAGGAAGAAGTGGGTTCGGTCGACTAGTGGGGAGAGGGAGAGAGAATTTTGCTCTTGCTCAATTTTTGCTTATTGAGTTGTGTGAAAAATAACTACAAGAAGGCTACTTATAGTTATCTCCCTAACCTAGTCCTATTAGGACTAGGGCTCTTCTCTCCTACATGGGCCATGGCCCTCTTTAATTAGAAGACCAAGTCTTCTAATTAATTCATGGCCCAGTTAATTAATTTGACCAGGCTTTATTTAATCTCCCAATTAAATAGCCCAATTAATTAACTTAATCTCCCATTTAATTAAATCAGACTCTAAGTCTATTTAATTAAAATCCTTTCTAATTAATTAAATCCAACTTAATTAATTAATCCACAAATTAAATTCCAATTTAATTTATGATCCTGATCCAATTCCAATTGGATCCCAATTTGTTCCAATTGGGTCGACCCAGTCGACCCATCCATTATAATCGACCCAGTCGATTATTCATCCAGTCGACCCAGTCGACTCGGTCGTTCTTATTTCCTCGCTTTCGCTTCATGTGTATTGTGTATGCCCCCGTAGGTTCACCACATAATTGGCCGTGGGTTATAATTAAATATTATTTAATTATTCGAGTAAGACTTACTCTAAATCAATCGAACACTCTGTCGATCAATCATTCCAAAATTAGCACCCCTGCCAATTTGGGAATTCTCCCACACTCCACGGTCGATGTCCAGCCACAAGCCCATGGAGCCCAATCACTGGTGAATTAATTCAGTGAACCTTTTATCATTTACAATTTCCATATACGACATAATCTCTCCATCGATCAATCTCCCAGTCGAGACTTAAGGGTATGGTCTTTCATCGGTTTCCCTTTTCCTTTGTCTTGACCTTATGAATTCTGGTCTCGAAATAATTCTCTTTGACTTAATCTTTATGAGCTACTTACATAAAGCCGTCAGATACCTCGGCCGAGGATTTTACCAGAATTAATTTCTCACAGAAATCCATAGGAGAATTTCCCAACCTATCAAGTCAGGTCAATGGATCCTTTGTTGATGATATGAATCTGCATACGAGTTCCTCTATACCCAATATGAGTCCACAGAGACTTTCTGGCGATCTCCAGTCAGTCGGGACTCAAATCAAAGCATAGACGTTCTCGCACCAGATAAACCCTATCATCTCAAGTAGTTAGGGATCGTTCCTCGTATACTATTGTAAATTGGAATAACTTCAACCCCGATATGCGACTACCGCTTCCATGGTGAGTTATTTCCTAATTGGGGTATTCAGTGCGCTTGCCATCCCAGCAAGCCACCCACTTATGTGTATCGACTATCCCAGTCACGCTCGTGGACCCCAGCGTTCTCCAGTTCATCGGAGTATACACAATAGTGAGAGTCTAACCAAATCCAACGATGTCCTATCTCGATTGGATTCTATGACTCTTGAATATGTTCTAGATCACGGCCTTGGAGATCAGTCCACGGGTTGTCCCATAGCCTTGTGATCTAAGGACTTCTATCCTTATGCATAGATAATTATTACATAAGATAAAGATGACCATTTAATAAAATGCATTTATTAATCCAATCGAACGGTCCTTTCAATTAAATGCAGCCAAATGGTTGGCTTGCAGGACACTATTCTATCAATCTCCCACTTGTACTAAAGCCAACTTTCCATACTTCTGATTCCCATCTTAGACAGATGTTTTCGGATGCCTTTGAGGCAATGGCTTAGACAGCGGGTCCGTCGTATTATCCCTTGAGGTGACACGTTCCATCTTTATGTCTCCTCTACCAATGATATAAATATCAAATGGTATCGTCTTAGTTCGTGCTTGGATTCTGATGAGATCTCGACTCCTTCGCTTGCGAGATGACTCCATTATTATCACAGAAGATAGTAATGGCTCGACAATGCTAGGTATCACATCCAATTCCTGGATGAAGTTTTTCATCCAAACACCTTCCTTTGCTGCTTCACTCGCGGCAATGTATTCTGTCTCGGTGGTTGAATCTGCGGTAGTGTTTTGCTTGGAGCTCTTCCAGCTTACCGCACCACTATTGAGGCAGAACACGTATCCAGATGTCGACTTGAAGTCGTCTACATTACATTGGAAGCTAGAATCAGTATAGCCTTCCAATTTCAATCCTCTTCCACCGTATACCAAGAACAATTCCTTAGTCCTTCTCAGGTACTTCAGAATTGCCTTTACGGCTATCCAGTGCTGCTCACCTGGATCACACTGGTAGCGACTTGTAACGCTTAAAGCGTACGCTACGTCTGGTCTCGTACATAGCATACCATACATTATGCTTCCTATCGCGGATGCATATGGTACTTGAGACATATTGCTTCTCTCTTTAGGCGTCTTTGGGGCCATAGACTTAGAGAGTGCAATCCCATGTCTCATTGGAAGCAATCCTCTCTTGGATTCTTTCATGCTAAATCTTTTCAAGATTTTATCTATGTACTGGGATTGGGAGAGGCCCAGCAGTCCTTTTGATCTATCTCGGTAGATCCTTGTACCTAGTACAAAGGATGCTTCTCCCAAATCCTTTATCGAGAATTGTGTAGATAACCATGCTTTAGTTTCGGACAACACTTTCACATTTGTTCCCAATGAGAAGAATGTCATCAACATAAAGCACAAAAATTCAACTGTACTCCCACTGACCTTCTTGTACACGCAAGGTTCGAACATGTTTTTGATGAATCCAAAAGTTTGGATTGTCTCATCGAAACGAATGTTCCAACTTCGGGAAGCTTGCTTCAGTCCATAAATGGACCTCTGGAGTTTGCACACCTTGTGTTCATCTCCTTTGGATGTATATCCTTTTGGTTGCTCCATGTAGATCTCCTTGTCAATGTCCCCATTGAGAAAAGGCAGTCTTTACATCCATCTGCCATATCTCGTAGTTATACCACGCAGCTATGGCCAGCAAGATTCGAATGGATTTAGGCATCGCGACGGGCGAAAAAGTCTCCTCAAAGTCGATGCTCGGCCTTTGAGTGTGTCCTTTTTGCCACTAGTCGCGCCTTGTAGGTTATTACCTCTCCGTTCACTCTAAGCTTTCGCTTATAGATCCACTTGCAACCCACGGGAGCTACTCCCACTGGTGGATCTACCAAGGCCCAGACCTTGTTCGAGTGCATGGAGTCCAATTCGAATTCCATGGCTTCACGCCACTTTCCCGAGTCCATGCCTAGCATAGCCTCTTCGTAAGTCCTTGGGTCGGTTAGAGACTGTCTAGTCTCACGCAGCAGACCGTAGTACCTCTCGGGTTCTCTACGTTGTCTTTCTGACTTACGAAGTACCGGTGTACTTTCTGGTGCACTTTCATGCTCATGTTCTCCCACTGTCTGTGGTGATGGGTCAGCTTGATCGACCTCGTTGGTCCTTTCAGCTTCAGAGACCTCATCTAGTTCTACGTTGTGTTCCTTCTTGCCTAGCAAGAAATCCTTCTCCAAGAAGTATGCGTTCCTTGAGACAAACGTAGTTTATCTTGTAGGATCGTAGAACTTGTATCCTATAGAGTTTTCTGGATACCCCACGAATTGCATAAGATGGATTTTACATCCAACTTATCTCCCACCAACTTATTCACATAAGCGGGAGACCCCATATGCGCATGAATGCATATGAAGGTACAATACCAAAACTCATATCACGTGATATGTTTTGGATCTGGCTTCAGAGATACTTAGCTCAGTATCTTCGATTTTCTCGATCAAGTTTCATTTGTTTGTATAAGGAATTTCATGTAAGATTTCTTAATGGACATTTACATGTCCAAAATGCTCGACAACAGACAACGTTTCGAGCGGGTCTTACATTTCGAGAATCTAATTCTCCATTAAATAATCAATGGCGTACTGCCAATGCATGTTTGATTTTGAATCGATCCAAATCTCTTACATGCTTTCATTGATTAGGCTCTCTTTTCTATTCCAAAAGTAATTTGGATTTGTACATCACAACGTACTTTTACCCATGAGGGTACTAGAGACGCCTTATCTCCCACTAATGCTTTAGTGTTTCTACACACTTTTAAATGGATTAAATCCATTGCAATTGTTTATGCCTCTTGGTTGCCTAGCAACCAACTACTAAATCTAATTTCCATTAAGCAAGATTCGAAAATCGGTTACTATGTATAGCATCCCAGTCAAGCTCGACCCAGTCGAGCTCAGTCTTTGAATCTTTAATTCGGAAATATGTTTCAGTGTTCGTGTATCACCTTTCGGTTTTTACAACGACTCAAGTGTGTGAAATCTTGATTATTTATATTTTATTGACTATGCATATTATATTTAGTCGTTATATGAGTATCCATACTCATTTGCTTATGTACACCTTTTGCGTATAAATCTTATAGCGCAATCAGTTCCAACCATTATGGAACTATCACATCCCTTAAGACAAGGAATGGTATAAGCAAATTCTAATTATCTAAATAATTCATGGCTTTAGATGCATTGAATGCATCAATGAGTACTTCATCGGGCATCCAACACCCTTATGCATTACTTTAACCACAAGGTTAAGTTCAATAAAATTTAATCATCCCTTATGGGATGAATAGGTTCAATTCCCTCTTTCCCTTGATCTCAATCCATGGAAGAACCATTTTGATTGACTTTATAACTTATCATCCTTACAGAAAAACCTCTAAGGTTATTTCCCTTCAGAGAGGATTCATTCCTCTTCTTCCATCTCTCGAGCCTTTTGAGGCCTTTTAACAAGATGTTACTTCCCATTTATGGGAGATTTCATGTTTGCCTTCAAGAAAATTTGGGCTTGAGAACCATCCTCAACCCTCTGGTGAAACTTATCACCTTTCTTATTTGAAGAGTAACTTCGAAAAAAGGCAGCCTGGTGAAACCTATCACCATTCCAGTCGAAGTGTAACTTCGAAAGGAAACACAATGAAATCTTTGTAAGGAGATTAGTCCTTGCTTGGACTCGAGAATAATTTCTCAAGTTTTGAAGTCATTCAAAATTCATTTGGGTTCAGTCAATTTATTCGATTCAAGTATGATGGTAAATATTCATGGATACATCATTTATGAAAAATTATCATAAACATGACGATAAATACGCGGCAGATTAATATCAATGCATAATTTACAAACATGGTTTTCATTTGTAAATTACTCCCACTATTTTTGTCGAATACTTATGCCCCCACATAAGGTTCGGGAAATAAAAATTTCCTAATGGGCTCAAGGCCCAAATGCAATCGCTTAGTACCCACGACTCGTTGGCCATACCAATCGATCCACTTGGTGGGCGATCACGTCGCCGGTTAACCATCCCAGCTAACCCTTGAGTTCATTCAGCCTCGGTTTTCGTTATGGACCCACGACTCGTGAGACATCCATACTTACTCGCGTTAAATCATGTCCAATACTCGTGAAGAGAAATAGTTCAATCCTAGACGCCCCACGACTCGTGAGACAGCGCCTAGAACCTTGCTATCCCCTCCCTTGGCACTAAACTGTGCATCGAGGCAATAGACATATCATCTTCCTATAGCTCGACCCACGACTCGTGAGACATCGAGATATATTTGTACAATATGCCTAAGACCTAGTAATTGGATAGGCTCGGACCATAGACACCATTCATATGCGCCCGTTAATCGATTTAATATTCTAATTGAGTTTTTAAGTTCAATTGGAGGTTTTAAGTTTTCTTCGTGCGAGTTCTCATCAGATTATGCTTTATCTTGTTTACGTGATCTATTCTAAGCATGCAAGACATACATCAAAGAATAATAGTAAACATATATCACCTAGCATTGCACATATGATTGGTCGATTGCCCATCCTATGCGATCCATCACGAGCCACATGATGGACCAATTGGTCAGTCTAGGGTGGAAATTAAATGTCCTAACTATTACAATTTTCTAACCCATACATCATGGGCCTTCTTGTAATATCCAGCTTGATTGGGCCTCCATGTAATGAATTGGGCTTCCATGTCCTCCAAGGTAATGGGCCTCCATGTGGATCTCCAAGTCTTCATGAGGTCTTCTCGGCTCCAAGCCTAATCTAAGCCTAGCTTATAAAAATAAAGGCCCTATTCTATTACATTTGTTTGCGCAAGCAAGGGCACCAATCAGGCCCATTTAATTACAACCCATAAAATAAATAAACCAAAACTACACAGGGTTTAAGGGCAAAATCGACCAATCCACATATTCACTCAAGAACATGCATAAATTCACATAAGGGCATAAATGTAAATTTACCGGCTCCTTTAATTTTAATTCACAAAAATTATCCAAGTTAATTTAATTTTGAATTAACAATTAATCTCTAAGATTAATTAACTCTTACTTGAGTTCTAAGTAATCTACAACTCTTATCTTGATAAAGTTGGTTAATTAAGATAGTTACAAATCTTCCAAGATTACTATCTTATCCAAAACTCTAAGTTTCCCAATTTTACAAATCTCTAAGATTCTCAAGATAATCCTATTTTGATTAGATTAGTTAACTAAGGTAGTGTCCAAATCCTCCAAGATTTATACCTTATCCAAAACTCCAAGTTTCCTAATTTAGTAAGATCTCTAAGATCTTTAATCTTGGTAACTTACTAGGAGAGATTAATTTTAATTAAATCTCTTATCACAATTGAAACTCTAAGTTTCCTTGTTTAATAAGATCTCTAAGATCTTTTAATCTTGGTAACTTACTAGAAGAGATTAATTTTAATTAAATCTCTTATCATAATTGAAACTCTAAGTTTCCTTGTTAATTAGATCTCTAAGATCTTTTAATCTTGGTAACTTACTAGACATTAATTCTAATTAAATGTCTTATCACAAATGAAACTCTAAGTTTCCTTGTTAATTCGATCTCTAAGATCAATCCAAGATTCACCAAGATTTCATAACAACCAAATCTCCAAGATTTTCAGATTTATCAAAATAGGCAGAATAAGAGTCCAACCAAAAATCAGCCACTACGTGACCAATCGAGGACTGCCACGTGGCCAATCACACGCGACCACAAAGTCCGCGCGTGGGCTTTCTTTGGCAGCGCGCGGCTGCGCGTGGCAGCGCACAGCAGCGAGCGGCTGTGCGTGACAGCACGCGACAGACAGCCCGTAGGCTGCTGCCGTGTGCCGCACGCGCAGCCAGCGTGCTGCTCGCATGCTGCCGTGGGCAGCGGTGGGCGCCTACGCCGCGTGCCACCGCGGTTGGATTCCAATTTTTTTTTTTTTTGTTGTTTCGATTACTATTTGATTTAATTAAAACAGATCCAATTAATTAAATCCAAATCCAAAATAAAAATTAACACGATAAAATTTTCGAATCAAAATTTTTACATTAACTCTAAGTTAACAGATCTATGTTCTAAAACATATACAGTTAAAGAACTAGCCACACATAAATCAAACATATGATTTATAAAAACACAGAATTTGCAAATTCATATATATACAAAGCCTAGAGTTGGCTCTGATACCACTGTTGGGATTCGGTAAGATAAACAGCCCTAGGCACAGCGGAATTTAATAATTTTTAGGACCTCTTACGGAATCTTGCCAGGATACTACTCTAGTTGTATATATATGAATATAAATAAAACGATAGTATAAGTTTACACGTTATACCTATCTCCTTGCAAATCCTTAAGCTAGCAAACGAACTCTGATTTCTCCCACAGTGAAAATCGATCCAAGCTCTGCAGTAGCGCCCCACGTGTTGCGCCTCTACGGGTTGATACACCACAATTACACGAAAACAATAAATCTTGATCAGCTAGAACACAAGATATATTATGATCTAGGATATAGGAACGATTTTGGAACAAAGTCGAAAACGAAAAATTCTTCCACAGGAAGAAGTGGGTTCGGTCGACTAGTGGGGAGAGGGAGAGAGAATTTTGCTCTTGCTCAATTTTTGCTTATTGAGTTGTGTGAAAAATAACTACAAGAAGGCTACTTATAGTTATCTCCCTAACCTAGTCCTATTAGGACTAGGGCTCTTCTCTCCTACATGGGCCATGGCCCTCTTTAATTAGAAGACCAAGTCTTCTAATTAATTCATGGCCCAGTTAATTAATTTGACCAGGCTTTATTTAATCTCCCAATTAAATAGCCCAATTAATTAACTTAATCTCCCATTTAATTAAATCAGACTCTAAGTCTATTTAATTAAAATCCTTTCTAATTAATTAAATCCAACTTAATTAATTAATCCACAAATTAAATTCCAATTTAATTTATGATCCTGATCCAATTCCAATTGGATCCCAATTTGTTCCAATTGGGTCGACCCAGTCGACCCATCCATTATAATCGACCCAGTCGATTATTCATCCAGTCGACCCAGTCGACTCGGTCGTTCTTATTTCCTCGCTTTCGCTTCATGTGTATTGTGTATGCCCCCGTAGGTTCACCACATAATTGGCCGTGGGTTATAATTAAATATTATTTAATTATTCGAGTAAGACTTACTCTAAATCAATCGAACACTCTGTCGATCAATCATTCCAAAATTAGCACCCCTGCCAATTTGGGAATTCTCCCACACTCCACGGTCGATGTCCAGCCACAAGCCCATGGAGCCCAATCACTGGTGAATTAATTCAGTGAACCTTTTATCATTTACAATTTCCATATACGACATAATCTCTCCATCGATCAATCTCCCAGTCGAGACTTAAGGGTATGGTCTTTCATCGGTTTCCCTTTTCCTTTGTCTTGACCTTATGAATTCTGGTCTCGAAATAATTCTCTTTGACTTAATCTTTATGAGCTACTTACATAAAGCCGTCAGATACCTCGGCCGAGGATTTTACCAGAATTAATTTCTCACAGAAATCCATAGGAGAATTTCCCAACCTATCAAGTCAGGTCAATGGATCCTTTGTTGATGATATGAATCTGCATACGAGTTCCTCTATACCCAATATGAGTCCACAGAGACTTTCTGGCGATCTCCAGTCAGTCGGGACTCAAATCAAAGCATAGACGTTCTCGCACCAGATAAACCCTATCATCTCAAGTAGTTAGGGATCGTTCCTCGTATACTATTGTAAATTGGAATAACTTCAACCCCGATATGCGACTACCGCTTCCATGGTGAGTTATTTCCTAATTGGGGTATTCAGTGCGCTTGCCATCCCAGCAAGCCACCCACTTATGTGTATCGACTATCCCAGTCACGCTCGTGGACCCCAGCGTTCTCCAGTTCATCGGAGTATACACAATAGTGAGAGTCTAACCAAATCCAACGATGTCCTATCTCGATTGGATTCTATGACTCTTGAATATGTTCTAGATCACGGCCTTGGAGATCAGTCCACGGGTTGTCCCATAGCCTTGTGATCTAAGGACTTCTATCCTTATGCATAGATAATTATTACATAAGATAAAGATGACCATTTAATAAAATGCATTTATTAATCCAATCGAACGGTCCTTTCAATTAAATGCAGCCAAATGGTTGGCTTGCAGGACACTATTCTATCAATCAGATGGCGGAGGACTTAAAGCGCAAAAATTTTGAGCGACTTTTTCCTCTTCTGTCACCTGGTCGAAGCAGAGAGACCCATCACCCATGGTCAACTTATTGACTGAGATGGTGTGTGTCTGTCTGGTAAGCATGCTGCCATTAAAAGATCCTCCTGTCCTTCGCTGACTCCGAGGATGAATCGTCCCTTCAAGGCCTCGATCAATGAGAGGAAAAGCTATAGGCGGAAAACCTCCATATTTAAGCCTATAGCTAATCCGAAGTCGGTCGTCTTCAGCAGTCCTCGGTCGTCGAATATGTAGGAAAACTCAGGATTTCCTCAACTTAGTCGATCAAGCAATGTAATAGCCTGTATTAGGTTTTTGATAGCAGTATTTGTCGATTTCATTTGCACATTTGTATCTATGTCGATAGAATGAATAAAATAATCATTGAAATCAGAATTTTTGACTTGTTCTTTTTATTTAGAACTTTAATTTTTATTTCAGAACTCGTTTGTCGATATTGCTTTTATGATCCATGCCTTCATTATAATCGAGATATATCACTGCTTTGCCAACGTTGCTTTTATAATCGGCGTCTTTATTATGATAAAGATATGTTTTCTACTTAGCTTATACATAGCCTTTCGCTCTTCAATATCGATTTTTCAATGTAGTCGTCGATATCGATTATTTATCTACAAAAGTCTGTCAATGTAGTTTATGGTCGATGCTTTTACCATAATCGAGATACGTTTATACTTAGCTTATTTATAGCTTTTTTGCTTCGCAATTTTGATTGTTATCGAGGAACGTTTGGCGATTTCGACGATTTGGAGATTTCCTCTCGATGCCTCTGCGGCGATCGAGGAACATATGGAGATTTCGACGATTCGGAGATTTCCTCTCGATGCCTCAGCGGCGATCGAGGAACATATGGAGATTTCGACGATTTGGAGATTTCCTCTCGATGCCTCAACGGCGACCGAGGAACATATGATGATTTCGATGATTTGGAGATTTCCTCTCGATGCCTCTGCGGCGATCGAGGAACATATGGAGATTTCGACGATTTGGAGATTTCCTCTCGATGCCTCAGCGGCGATCGAGGAACATATGGAGATTTCGACGATTTGGAGATTTCCTCTCGATGCCTCAGCGGCGATCGAGGAACATATGGAGATTTCGACGATTTGGAGATTTCCTCTCGATGCCTCAGCGGTGATCGAGGAACATATGGAGATTTCGACGATTTGGAGATTTCCTCTCGATGCCTCAGCGGCGATCGAGGAACATATGGCGATTTCGAGACCTTTGCAAAATCGTTAGAAAATGACAAAAGAACTTAACATTAGTTTTCAAAAATAACTTTCCAGGAACTTACAAAACATCCGGAAGTATAATTTATGAAACACTCGGAAATAAAGACAAACTAAAGAAAATTTCTTAAGTATAAAATTTTCTGAGGTTTCTCCCATTCCAGGTTCTCTTTACGAGTTCTCCTTCCATCGTATTTAATCGATAAGCCCCCTTCTTTCCGACTTCGACGACCTTGTAAGGTCCTTCCCAGTTGCTGTCAAGCTTTGCTTTTTTCTTCGAGACGTCAACTCGTTTCAGCACGAGGTCTCCTACCTGAAAAAATTTTAATCTTACGTTTTTATCATATGCCTTGGCCATTGTGGTTTTGTAGGCCTGTATCCGTGCGGAGGCCCTTTCTCTTTTCGATTCTAGTTGATCGAGCTCGAAGTTCCTCTTGTCAGTGTTGTCCGATTGATCGTAAAGATCGACTCTCGGAGATGGTACTTCTAATTCTGCTGGGGCCACTGCTTCGGAACCATAAACTAGACTGAAAGGTGTTTCTCCGTTTCCCGTTTTCTCCTTCGTTCGATTAGCCCAAACGACCCATGGTAATTCATCCAGCCAGGCACCCCCAGCTTCCGACAACCTCTTCTTCAGTAATCTTAAGATTTCTCTATTAGTTACTTCGGTCTGTCCATTGGTCTGCGGGCATCCAACCGATGTGAATCGCTGTGTAATTTTGTGTTTTGTACACCAGTCGGTCACCCTTTTTCCTGCAAATTGAGCACCATTATCTGAGATGATCACCCTCGGGAGTCCAAACCTGCAGATTATTGACCAGTAGAAGTTGACAATCTGAGTCTGAGTGATTTGTTTTAACGGCACGACCTCTATCCACTTGCTAAAGTACTCGACTCCCACTAGTAAAAACGTTTCTGTCCTCTGGCTACAGGTAATGGTCCGACCAAGTCTACGCCCCCCTGGTCGAAGAGCCATGAAATCGAGATCGACTCCATTACTTGGGCAGGTTGATGAGGCATAGTTGCGTGATACTGGCACTTGGCGCATTTTCTGGCGTAACTGTTGGCGTCCTTTACCAAAGATGGCCAATAGTATCCTAAACGAGATATTCTAACTGCTAGTGCTCTGCCGCCCGAGTGGCTTCCACAAGAACCCTCATGAACCTCCTTAAGTATTAAGTCGGTTTGAGGAAAGGCTATGCATTTGTGAAGTACTCCGGTGACGGAGCGTCGGTATAAATCGTTATTGATAATAGCATAGTGAGGAGCCCGGTACTTAAGTCGTCGAGCTCCCGAGCGATCAGTTGGTAGTGTTCCCTTGATTAGATAATCTAATATCTCTGTTTTCCATGTTGGCTCACTGCTTTGGAGATTCAGGATTTCCGTGCATGGAAGGTCGCACCTCATGTCGATGGCGGGTTTGTTCGATATCATCAGTGTTACTTTTCTGGTGGTGATTCCTTCTATCAAGTTTCCGAACTTTGAAAGCGCGTCGGCTCTCGTATTTTCCGTTCGCCTTATGTATTCCAACTGGAAGGTTTCAAACTTCAAGGCTTGAGCCTTAACTAAAGATAAGTATTTAATCATCGAATCCTCTTTGGCCTCAAATAATCCTTTGAATTGTTTCTCGACTAACTGCGAATCGGTATAAGCAACGAGGTTCCGAATTCCCGTTTCGGCTGCCATTTTCAGTCCGGCCAGTAAGGCTTCGTATTCCGCTTCATTGTTCGACACGATAAAATCCAACTTTAGAGCGAACTCCAGTTCTACTTCATTGGGGCCTTGGAAATAAATTCCTGCACCCCCTCCCACTGATGTGGACGACCCGTCGACATGAAGCATCCACATTTCTTTTTTCTCTTCTTCTACTTGAGTGCTCTCGAGCACAAAATCGGCTAGTATCTGTCCCTTTATCGATGTCCTCGGTTGGTATTGAATATCGTATTCCCCCAACTCCACGGCCCATTTGATTAATCGTCCTGACGCGTCTGGTTTGGATAGCGTTTGCCTTAGTGGTTGATTAGTTAGGACGATGATTTTATGGGGACTGGAAATAGGGTCTCAACTTTCGAGCAGTGGTCATTACGGCGAGGGCGAACTTTTAGATTATGGAGTAATTCTTTTCAGGGCCTTGCAAGACTCTACTCACGTAGTATATTGGGTAGTTGTCCTTAGCTTCCATTCTTACTAGGACCGAGCTGATCGCTTGTTCAGAGACAGCTACATAGAGGTGGAGATCTTCATTGCCCTGTGGTTTCGCTAGAAGCGGAGGAGATACGAGATACGCTTTTAATTGTTCGAAAGCCCGATCACATTCCTCCGACCAGTCGAATTTCTTCGCGTTTCTCATGATTTTAAAAAAGGGGAGGCTTTTATCGGCAGATCGAGATATAAATCTATTCAGGGCTGTGATTTTGCCGACGAGCTTTTGTACTTCATTCAAGTTACGCGGGGCTTTGAGGTCAATTATTGCTTGAATCTTCTCCGGATTAGCCTCAATTCCTTCTTTCATTTACCAAATAACCAAGAAACTTTCTCGACCTAACTCCAAAAGTGCATTTTGCTGGGTTTAGTTTCATACCATACTTTCTCATTATATCGAACGCTTGTTTGATATGGACCAGGTGGTCGTTCTCGTCAAGACTTTTAACTAGCATGTCATCGACATATACCTCCATCGATTTGCCTATTAATGCTTCGAACATCTTGTTTACTAGTTGTTGGTAAGTTGCTCCCGCGTTTCTTAGTCCGAACGGCATTACTTTGAAAAAATAGACGCCCATCTCTGTGATAAATGCTGTTTTCTCCTGATCTTCTAGGGCCATAAAGATCTGGTAGAAGCCCTGGAAGGCATCCATCATACTCAAGATGGCACATCCTGCTGTGGAATCGACTAGGGAGTCGATCTTTGGAAGGGGATATGGGTCCCTTGGGCAGAGTTTATTTAAGTCTGTGAAGTCGTTACACATTCTCCATTTCCCACCTCCTTTAGCGACTAAAACGACATTGCAGAGCCACTCTGTGAATTGAACCTCAGCGATGTAGTCGGCGTCTAGAAGCTTCTGGACCTCTTCCTTTATTATTTTGTTTCTTTCTGGGCCAAAGTTTCTCTTCTTCTGCCTGGCAGGACGAGATGAAGGATCGATATTGAGCCTATGGACTATGATCTTTGGGTCGATTCCTTGTAGGTCGGTGGTTGACCAAGCAAAGACGTCCACGTTTTCCCTTAAGAATTCAATTAACTGAGTCTCCAGCCCTTCAGAGAGTTGAGTTCCCACCCTAGTAGTTTTTGACGGCTCTCCAGGTACCAATTCAATCGATCTGTGTCCTTCCAGTGGTTCGATCCTTTCAAACTTTCTCTTCTTGGAATTGATTTCTTCTTGTTTTTCTTTCTTCTCCTGTGTTACATCAGGTTTGGGTAAATCGTCGGTATCGATTGGGGCAACTGGCTTGATTTTTACCCCCGCGCCTATCTTCTGAGCTTCCGCGCAAAGCTCCTTGTTCTTCGCCTCTTGATTGAGAGAGACGGTGTAGCAATCCCACCCGTCTTTCAGGTTTCCAATCACTTCGCCGACCTCTTGAGACGTCGGAAATTTTAGTTTTTGGTGATAGGTGGAAATGATAGCCTGAAAAGCGTTCAGAGCGGGTCTACCCAATATTACGTTATAAGCACATTGCGCCTCAACCACCAGGAATTTTATCATTCGGGTTCTCGAGTTATTAGCCTCTCCCAAGGTGAGCGATAGAGTTAATGTACCTCGAGGAATGACCTGGGCTCCTCCAAAGCCAATAAGCGGTGTTACTACTGTCCCCAAAGGGGTGGGACCGAGGTCCATTCTTTCCAACGCATCCAAGAAAAGTATGTTTGCCGAACTCCCTGAGTCTATCAAGATTCTTTTGACGGTAGCTCCAGCAATCTGGGCCGTGATTACCATCAGGCAATCCGGCACGTCCTGATCATTGAATGGTAAATAATTTCTTTGTCGATCAGAGTCATCAAACCCTATTACTTGATTTTGTGTCGTGGGTCGTATCGAGAACACCTCCTTCCGATCGTTCAGGGCTCCGTCGCGGAGTATTCGTGAAACAACCCTTCTTGAATTCTTACTGTCTCCTCCAGCTGGCCCCCCCGAAATCATATTGACAATAGTTCCAGGCTGGGCTCTTCTGGGCTATTCTTCTCTGGTGTCTTGATTTTGATCCCTCCTTGGGGGAGATCTGGACCGCGACCTATTATTATGTGATCGATTTGCAACATGCTCATTGTTTGAGACTTTCACATAGCCGGTTAAGTGTCCCTCTGCAATTAATCTTTCTATTTCATCTCTCAACTGATAGCAGTCGTCTGTATCGTGTCCTCTTTGTCTATGGAAACGACAATACTTCCTTGAGTTCGGATTGTCTCCGATTGCGGCGGGCTTTCTTAACAAGTTTTTGTCTTGTATGGCAAACAAGATTTCCGACCTGAGTTTCTTTAATAGAGTATAGTTGTCGTGGTACTCTTTATTCGATCTTCCTGCTCCTCGTTTCCCAGGATTAAAGTTTCTTTCTTCTCCGTATCCTCTTCTGTCTTTCCTTTCATTATATCGATTGTTTGGAATCCTTTCCAATGATCGATCTGCAACTACGACCGGCTGCTTGTCTTCAGATTTTGCCAGTCCAAAGAAGGTTCCTCTTAGCTTGTTCATTTCCTCCTCGTTCATATATTGATTGGCCATTTCCATTAATTTTTCATACGTCGCTGGATTTTCTCTGACTAGGGCGCTAGCAAAGCCTCTATTCAAGGTACTCTGAAACAATACAGTTATCAGGAAGTCCACTCTCGGCATCTCGACCTTCAGGAGCTCGTTGTTAAATCTTCCCATGAAGTTCCTAAAACTCTCGTCAGGTTTGTGTATGATAGAGTATAGGTGATTGGCAGGGGGTCTAACTGCTCGTTTGCTACCAAACTGGCTCATGAATTTGTCGCAGAGTTGATCGTAGTCGAAGATAGATTTTTCCTCTAATCTTCCAAACCACGACTGTGCCATCCCTGATAGCGTCGTCGAGAAGGCTTTTGCCGCTACATTGTCCGAGATACCGTGGAGTTGCATCTGGAGGTTGAACGAAGCTAGATGCTCTTCAGGGTCTTCGATTCCGAAGTAACGAGGCAGTTGAGTTGGTAATCTTTTGTCGAGTGGCAATCTCTCGAAGAAGATTTCGTCACAGAAGGGTGATTTTCTTAATCGGGAATTTGACGTCGGGAGCTCGTTTCTTTTTTCTTGCCTGTCCAACTTCTGATGAAGCGACCTTACTTCTGAGGCGAGTTTGTTGACCTCCCTAACTGATTGTTCTTCGTGATCCTGTCTCTCCGGGCGTCTCGCTCGACGTTTATCTGCCCAACTGTCTGCTTGGTTCACTTCGACTTCATTTTCGACGTCATTAATAACGGCGCGAGGGGGTCTCTGCGGAAGGTTATAATTTTCTCTCGCGGCTTCCGCTAGCCATTCCTTCTTGGCATCATCCAAGAGTGCTTTCAAGTCATCTTTGGTAAGTTGCAAAACAGGTGGAGCCGGGGGTCTGGAAGTTCCCCCTTCATCGTTCTGTTGCTGCCCCGGGTTCCGAGGTAACAAGTTGTCGCCTTGGCCTTCCCCGTTTTGATCTCGATTAGTCTCTCTCTCTCTCTCTCGTGCCAGAGCTGCTTTAGATCTTGTAGTCATCTTTCACGATTCAGAGTTAAAGTTCCCACAGACGGCGCCAATTGATGAGTATGTTATCGTTAGGGTAATTATTCCTAGTCAGTGTCTCGGGTTTCACGACTCGTCAATGTGAGGATTGGCAGGTCAATCAAGCTTCTCCTCGATTTATACAAGGGGTTCTAACCTGTAATCAAAGATAACTACGTCAGGTTAATGCCGGTGGTTACCCGGCGATAACCCTCCGATGCTAAAGTAAGTATCGAGATAAGGATGGAGATCGGAGTGTAATTGATAGTCGGAACGTGCGTACCTTTTATTTCATTTATGAGGGTTATTTATAGTTTTTCAGTTGGGTTACCGGGTCGAATCATGATTGGATGCTTTGGTTCGAATATGGATCCTCAGCGATTGATTCGATCCGATTGCAAGTGGGTTACTTTTAAGAGAACGTCGGCCACTACGTCGGATAAGTCGAAGAGATCGAGGTCGATGCCGACGTTAGGTTATTTCTTTATGTTCGATGTGAACTTGAGAGGGGAGGTTCTCGATATTAATCGACTGACCCACAGTTGTTTATAATGACGAAGACTTGGTACATCAGTTCATACCTGAGGTGTATTTATACATGATGAGTATTAGGGATAGAAATTTCAAATCCCCCCTTTGTAGGGGAGGATCTCGGTTGTTATTATTTTTTGCATTTGGGCTTATCTTTACATGCAAAGATGGGGGATGTGCTATGAGAATGTTTGATCTTCAAATTTTCTTCCACATGTTTGGCCTCACCAGGTGGTCGGGGTGACGCGAGCCGATCTTGACCACTTTGGTTGACTCTTCGCTAGGCAGTGATTGAGACTCCTTCATCAATACTCCTTATGTTTGTATCCGAAAAATCACCTTCGAGTTGTCGGGGAAAAATGGCTCGATAATGAATTGATAAACAGTTTGGGGCCTTTGGGCCAACTAAAGGCCGTGATATAAAGACAGGCCCAATAAAGTAAATGAGCGGACGGGCCAAATGAATCAATTTAATGTGAAGGCTCAGGAAATGAATTCAGCCAAAAAGGAATTAATTACTTAACATAATATAATGGCCCAAATGCGGTAATTAAGTGAACGACCGATTCATTTGATAAGGCCTAAGATTGGCCCAATAGCATACATGGCCATTTAATTGAGTATTAATGTAATTAATTAAAGGATAATAACAAGAAGCCACGTAATTAGCTGGCTAGACGGTTGGTAGCCACCTGCCAAGGTTGGACGATCCATTGATGGCAGTCACCTGCTGTCAATGTTATCTTTAAGTCAACAAGGGAACACATTGTAAATATCAAATCGTTTGGCGGGTTCACTGCCAATCAAGGAGTAATTTATCAAGAGTTAAAGGATTCATCAGCTCGTTTGGCAACCATATGCCAACATAGGAGTCTTTTTACAGTTTTCATACTCTTTCATATTTGTAAATTGGGGGAGCAGTTGTAGGCTAAAATCCATGTATTTCATTTATCAACTTCAACTTTATTTAATATATTGGAGTACTTGGCCTTTATTTCTCGACTTTATTTACAAACTACGTTCTTTATCAAGTAAGTTTAAAATGTCTTTATTGCTATGTTGTCAATCTGTTAGCCCAGGTTGTTAATTAAGTAACATATGTTAGATTGCTTGATAAATAACTCGATAACTGATTTGTCTGCAAATTCATCGATATGTTGAGTAGGCCATTAATTGGCTATAAAGTTTTGGCATTTAAGAAAGATTATCATCAATTGTTAAGTCCTGCGGCCAGACATGCTTGGAAAAGAATCAGGGGTAGTGTTTGCCTAAGCCTTGTCAGGACATTGATCCATATTTCATATCAATAATAATATGTCCATTTTAAACCGTTATGTTTGCATGCACAAACATTGACACACCCGCATTCATCTTATCTTACATCGAGCCAATTATATCGAGCTAATTGCACATCGAGGCAAGCGATACAAAATTTTACGCAAACACCTTCCCAAGTTTCAAAATGTGGAGCACACACGAGGATTCTTAGTAGACTACTTGCGGGCGGATGATTTTACCTTTACGCGTATATGGCGATTAGTAGGTAAGGAATCAATGCGTCTTATAACACGTATATCAGTTCAGATTCTCAGGTAAGCATCATGGTTCTATAAAAATGGGGTTTTTCATATATTGTTGAATTTTATCCCTTCTTTAAATCTTAGCAGACATATAGTTTCTACCATCTACATCATATTCTCTAAGCCCTCTTTTCTTCCTCCAAGATCAATTAATTTGGAACGGGTCCCAGACAAGATCCTCTCTGCAAAACCTAGCTATGTTTTTCAGTGTTGGGACCATGCGCAGCTCCCTGGACATTGTCGAAAGGATCCCTTTGGAGGCTGGTTGTGTTTGTCGTCCTAATATTCGGTGATGAACCACATTGGCCGATATAGTCTTAGCGTCCACCCTGCAAACTACAATGCTTTTCACATGGCCTCCTTGGAGGTTGGCCTTTTTTTTTTGGTGAATCCTTTCTTGGAGGAGTTACTTACTGACTTGGGTCTGGTGACCCCCAACTAACGTCGAGATCCTATCTCTTAATTAAGGGTTTCCTGGTTTTAATTGAAATACATTTGATGGAGCCAAATGTCACTTGGTTTCTCCATCTAGTTGATTTGCTATCCACGAGACATGCTTATGCCAGACTTTTAAGGTGGTCCCTCGTGAGGGTCGTGAGGTATTCCGTGACACCGCCTTAGGGTTAACAAATGACTGATCGACTCGCTGTATTTTTATCAAGTGCTAGCACACATGGAAGGTCCCTTATATGTTTCAATCATAGCGAGTCCCAATGCGCATGCTGCCACTTTTGATGATTTCTTCATTCACGACTATATCAATAAGAGTTCGTATCAGTTTGACGTTCGACTCTATTTTACGTCCTAATGACCTAGCACTTGGGGAACATGCCTAATCGCAGACCCCTTCCCCTTTTCAAGTGGGGGAGGCACAAAAGAATCTCCTAGTGCTATGACCGCTTATGTTACCATGGCCGAGGTCCTGATCCTAGATAATGTCCGACTCTCGCATGATCCAACGAACCCTATTCCAGAGTACTATCCCCAGCCTACGAAAGCATCTTTCTTCACCTCCGAGGATGATGGCCCTTTGCAAGGTTCCTTGAAAAGGGAATCCAAGCGAGAGGAGACCCTTGCACCGTAACGACATTCCATCAACCTCCGGATAAAACATTATTTAGGAGGAAATTGACTATGAAGGGTTATGTGTAAGAGTAGGCTACCTTTTTTTCCTTGGGAGACGAGGGAACTGTTCCCCAGCGGAACCTTTAAGAGTTTGATGTTTCATGTTGACACCAAGCAAACAACAAATCTGCCGGACATGGCCTATTAAATATCTTACATCATATTTTCATTTCTCTTTGTAGGTCCCAAATGGTCAAATTAGTTCTAGAGGAGGGGAGAGAGGGGGGTGTTGAATAGACCTCTGAAAACTTTAAAATTTTTCTCTAACTTTTCTTATCAGCAGATTAAGCTGATCGAAAACTTGTTAGACTACTTCACTGATTGCGCACTTAGCATAATCCGTAGAGTTGACCAATCGTCTGATTCTACTTATCTGTTTCAAATATAATCAGAGTTTTAAATACTTGTTTGCACCGGACCTCAGGCGCTACCACTTGCCCCAAAACCAATTGGTGTTAGGGAATGCGCATACCCTTCCCTTATAGTGCATTCACGCAAGCGCCCACGATATTCGATTGTGGCCCACCCGCACACTTAGTTTGGGTCTCTATCCGCACACTCAGTTTGGATGCCACAGGACTATTGCTGTCACCTGCACACATAGTTTGGGTGCCCAACAATCTCCCCCTCAGGGAATCGAAAACGTGACCTTGGCTCTGATACCACTTGCAGGACCTCAGGCGCTACCACTTGCCCCAAAACCAATTGGTGTTAGGGAATGCGCATACCCTTCCCTTATAGTGCATTCACGCAAGCGCCCACGATATTCGATTGTGGCTCCACCCGCACACTTAGTTTGGGTCTCTATCCGCACACTTAGTTTGGATGCCACAGGACAATTGCTGTCACCCGCACACATAGTTTGGGTGCCCAACATCCTCCAAGATCAATTAATTTGGAACGGGTCCCAGACAAGATCCTCTCTGCAAAACCTAGCTATGTTTTTCAGTGTTGGGACCATGCGCAGCTCCCTGGACATTGTCGAAAGGATCCCTTTGGAGGCTGGTTGTTTTTGTCGTCCTATTATTCGGTGATGAACCACATTGGCCGATATAGTCTTAGCGTCCCCCCTGCAAACTACAATGCTTTTCACATGGCCTCCTTGGAGGTTGGCCTTTTTTTTCTGGTGAATCCTTTCTTGGAGGAGTTACTTACTGACTTGGGTCTGGTGACCCCCAACTAACGTCGAGATCCTATCTCTTAATTAAGGGTTTCCTGGTTTTAATTGAAATACATTTGATGGAGCCAAATGTCACTTGGTTTCTCCATCTAGTTGATTTGCTATCCACGAGACATGCTTATGCCATACTTTTAAGGTGGTCCCTCGTGAGGGTCGTGAGGTATTCCGTGACACCGCCTTAGGGTTAACAAATGACTGATCGACTCGCTGTATTTTTATCAAGTGCTAGCACACATGGAAGGTCCCTTATATGTTTCAATCACAGCGAGTCCCAATGCGCATGCTGCCACTTTTGATGATTTCTTCATTCACGACTATATCAATAAGAGTTCGTATCAGTTTGACGTTCGACTCTATTTTACGTCCTAATGACCTAGCACTTGGGGAACATGCCTAATCGCAGCCCCCTTCCCCTTTTGAAGTGGGGGAGGCACAAAAGAATCTCCTAGTGCTATGACCGCTTATGTTACCATGGCCGAGGTCCTGATCCTAGATAATGTCCGACTCTCGCATGATCCAACGAACCCTATTCCAGAGTACTATCCCCAGCCTACGAAAGCATCTTTCTTCACCTCCGAGGATGATGGCCCTTTGCAAGGTTCCTTGAAAAGGGAATCCAAGCGAGAGGAGACCCTTGCACCGTAACGACATTCCATCAACCTCCGGATAAAACATTATTTAGGAGGAAATTGACTATGAAGGGTTATGTGTAAGAGTAGGCTACCTTTTTTTCCTTGGGAGACGAGGGAACTGTTCCCCAGCGGAACCTTTAAGAGTTTGATGTTTCACGTTGACACCAAGCAAACAACAAATCTGCCGGACATGGCCTATTAAATATCTTACATCATATTTTCATTTCTCTTTGTAGGTCCCAAATGGTCAAATTAGTTCTAGAGGAGGGGAGAGAGGGGGGTGTTGAATAGACCTCTGAAAACTTTAAAATTTTTCTCTAACTTTTCTTATCAGAAGATTAAGCTGATCGAAAACTTGTTAGACTACTTCACTGATTGCGCACTTAGCATAATCCGTAGAGTTGACCAATCGTCTGATTCTACTTATCTGTTTCAAATATAATCAGAGTTTTAAATACTTGTTTGCACCGGACCTCAGGCGCTACCACTTGCCCCAAAACCAATTGGTGTTAGGGAATGCGCATACCCTTCCCTTATAGTGCATTCACGCAAGCGCCCACGATATTCGATTGTGGCTCCACCCGCACACTTAGTTTGGGTCTCTATCCGCACACTCAGTTTGGATGCCACAGGACTATTGCTGTCACCTGCACACATAGTTTGGGTGCCCAACAATCTCCCCCTCAGCAATTGCTCCTGCTGGGAATCGAACACGTGACCTTGGCTCTGATACCACTTGCAGGACCTCAGGCGCTACCACTTGCCCCAAAACCAATTGGTGTTAGGGAATGCGCATACCCTTCCCTTATAGTGCATTCACGCAAGCGCCCACGATATTCGATTGTGGCTCCACCCACACACTTAGTTTGAGTCTCTATCCGCACACTCAGTTTGGATGCCACAGGACAATTGCTGTCACCCGCACACATAGTTTGGGTGCCAAACATCCTCCAAGATCAATTAATTTGGAACGGGTCCCAGACAAGATCCTCTCTGCAAAACCTAGCTATGTTTTTCAGTGTTGGGACCATGCGCAGCTCCCTGGACATTGTCGAAAGGATCCCTTTGGAGGCTGGTTGTGTTTGTCGTCCTATTATTCGGTGATGAACCACATTGGCCGATATAGTCTTAGCGTCCCCCCTGCAAACTACAATGCTTTTCACATGGCATCCTTGGAGGTTGGCCTTTTTTTTTTCTGGTGAATCCTTTCTTGGAGGAGTTACTTACTGACTTGGGTCTGGTGACCCCCAACTAACGTCGAGATCCTATCTCTTAATTAAGGGTTTCCTGGTTTTAATTGAAATACATTTGATGGAGCCAAATGTCACTTGGTTTCTCCATCTAGTTGATTTGCTATCCACGAGACATGCTTATGCAAGACTTTTAAGGTGGTCCCTCGTGAGGGTCGTGAGGTATTCCGTGACACCGCCTTAGGGTTAACAAATGACTGATCGACTCGCTGTATTTTTATCAAGTGCTAGCACACATGGAAGGTCCCTTATATGTTTCAATCACAGCGAGTCCCAATGCGCATGCTGCCACTTTTGATGATTTCTTCATTCACGACTATATCAATAAGAGTTCGTATCAGTTTGACGTTCGACTCTATTTTACGTCCTAATGACCTAGCACTTGGGGAACATGCCTAATCGCAGCCCCCTTCCCCTTTTGAAGTGGGGGAGGAACAAAAGAATCTCCTAGTGCTATGACCGCTTATGTTACCATGGCCGAGGTCCTGATCCTAGATAATGTCCGACTCTCGCATGATCCAACGAACCCTATTCCAGAGTACTATCCCCAGCCTACGAAAGAATCTTTCTTCACCTCCGAGGATGATGGCCCTTTGCAAGGTTCCTTGAAAAGGGAATCCAAGCGAGAGGAGACCCTTGCACCGTAACGACATTCCATCAACCTCCGGATAAAACATTATTTAGGAGGAAATTGACTATTAAGGGTTATGTGTAAGAGTAGGCTACCTTTTTTTCCTTGGGAGACGAGGGAACTGTTCCCCAGCGGAACCTTTAAGAGGTTGATGTTTCACGTTGACACCAAGCAAACAACAAATCTGCCGGACATGGCCTATTAAATATCTTACATCATATTTTCATTCCTCTTTGTAGGTCCCAAATGGTCAAATTAGTTCTAGAGGAGGGGAGAGAGGGGGGTGTTGAATAGACCTCTGAAAACTTTAAAATTTTTCTCTAACTTTTCTTATCAGCAGATTAAGCTGATCGAAAACTTGTTAGACTACTTCAATGATTGCGCACTTAGCATAATCCGTAGAGTTGACCAATCGTCTGATTCTACTTATCGGTTTCAAATATAATCAGAGTTTTAAATACTTGTTTGCACCGGACCTCAGGCGCTACCACTTGCCCCAAAACCAATTGGTGTTAGGGAATGCGCATACCCTTCCCTTATAGTGCATTCACGCAAGCGCCCACAATATTCGATTGTGGCTCCACCCGCACACTTAGTTTGAGTCTCTATCCGCACACTCAGTTTGGATGCCACAGGACAATTGTTGTCACCCGCACACATAGTTTGGGTGCCCAACAATCTCCCTCTCAGCAATTGCTCCTGCTGGGAATCGAACACGTGACCTTGGCTCTGATACCACTTGCAGGACCTCAGGCGCTACCACTTGCCCCAAAACCAATTGGTGTTAGGGAATGCGCATACCCTTCCCTTATAGTGCATTCACGCAAGCGCCCACGATATTCGATTGTGGCTCCACCCGCACACTTAGTTTGAGTCTCTATCCGCACACTCAGTTTGGATGCCACAGGACAATTGCTGTCACCCGCACACATAGTTTGGGTGCCAAACATTCTCCAAGATCAATTAATTTGGAACGGGTCCCAGACAAGATCCTCTCTGCAAAACCTAGCTATGTTTTTCAGTGTTGGGACCATGCGCAGCTCCCTGGACATTGTCGAAAGGATCCCTTTGGAGGCTGGTTGTGTTTGTCGTCCTATTATTCGGTGATGAACCACATTGGCCGATATAGTCTTAGCGTCCACCCTGCAAACTACAATGCTTTTCACATGGCCTCCTTGGAGGTTGGCCTTTTTTTTTTGGTGAATCCTTTCTTGGAGGAGTTACTTACTGACTTGGGTCTGGTGACCCCCAACTAACGTCGAGATCCTATCTCTTAATTAAGGGTTTCCTGGTTTTAATTGAAATACATTTGATGGAGCCAAATGTCACTTGGTTTCTCCATCTAGTTGATTTGCTATCCACGAGACATGCTTATGCCAGACTTTTAAGGTGGTCCCTCGTGAGGGTCGTGAGGTATTCCGTGACACCGCCTTAGGGTTAACAAATGACTGATCGACTCGCTGTATTTTTATCAAGTGCTAGCACACATGGAAGGTCCCTTATATGTTTCAATCATAGCGAGTCCCAATGCGCATGCTGCCACTTTTGATGATTTCTTCATTCACGACTATATCAATAAGAGTTCGTATCAGTTTGACGTTCGACTCTATTTTACGTCCTAATGACCTAGCACTTGGGGAACATGCCTAATCGCAGACCCCTTCCCCTTTTCAAGTGGGGGAGGCACAAAAGAATCTCCTAGTGCTATGACCGCTTATGTTACCATGGCCGAGGTCCTGATCCTAGATAATGTCCGACTCTCGCATGATCCAACGAACCCTATTCCAGAGTACTATCCCCAGCCTACGAAAGCATCTTTCTTCACCTCCGAGGATGATGGCCCTTTGCAAGGTTCCTTGAAAAGGGAATCCAAGCGAGAGGAGACCCTTGCACCGTAACGACATTCCATCAACCTCCGGATAAAACATTATTTAGGAGGAAATTGACTATGAAGGGTTATGTGTAAGAGTAGGCTACCTTTTTTTCCTTGGGAGACGAGGGAACTGTTCCCCAGCGGAACCTTTAAGAGTTTGATGTTTCATGTTGACACCAAGCAAACAACAAATCTGCCGGACATGGCCTATTAAATATCTTACATCATATTTTCATTTCTCTTTGTAGGTCCCAAATGGTCAAATTAGTTCTAGAGGAGGGGAGAGAGGGGGGTGTTGAATAGACCTCTGAAAACTTTAAAATTTTTCTCTAACTTTTCTTATCAGCAGATTAAGCTGATCGAAAACTTGTTAGACTACTTCACTGATTGCGCACTTAGCATAATCCGTAGAGTTGACCAATCGTCTGATTCTACTTATCTGTTTCAAATATAATCAGAGTTTTAAATACTTGTTTGCACCGGACCTCAGGCGCTACCACTTGCCCCAAAACCAATTGGTGTTAGGGAATGCGCATACCCTTCCCTTATAGTGCATTCACGCAAGCGCCCACGATATTCGATTGTGGCCCACCCGCACACTTAGTTTGGGTCTCTATCCGCACACTCAGTTTGGATGCCACAGGACTATTGCTGTCACCTGCACACATAGTTTGGGTGCCCAACAATCTCCCCCTCAGGGAATCGAAAACGTGACCTTGGCTCTGATACCACTTGCAGGACCTCAGGCGCTACCACTTGCCCCAAAACCAATTGGTGTTAGGGAATGCGCATACCCTTCCCTTATAGTGCATTCACGCAAGCGCCCACGATATTCGATTGTGGCTCCACCCGCACACTTAGTTTGGGTCTCTATCCGCACACTTAGTTTGGATGCCACAGGACAATTGCTGTCACCCGCACACATAGTTTGGGTGCCCAACATCCTCCAAGATCAATTAATTTGGAACGGGTCCCAGACAAGATCCTCTCTGCAAAACCTAGCTATGTTTTTCAGTGTTGGGACCATGCGCAGCTCCCTGGACATTGTCGAAAGGATCCCTTTGGAGGCTGGTTGTTTTTGTCGTCCTATTATTCGGTGATGAACCACATTGGCCGATATAGTCTTAGCGTCCCCCCTGCAAACTACAATGCTTTTCACATGGCCTCCTTGGAGGTTGGCCTTTTTTTTCTGGTGAATCCTTTCTTGGAGGAGTTACTTACTGACTTGGGTCTGGTGACCCCCAACTAACGTCGAGATCCTATCTCTTAATTAAGGGTTTCCTGGTTTTAATTGAAATACATTTGATGGAGCCAAATGTCACTTGGTTTCTCCATCTAGTTGATTTGCTATCCACGAGACATGCTTATGCCATACTTTTAAGGTGGTCCCTCGTGAGGGTCGTGAGGTATTCCGTGACACCGCCTTAGGGTTAACAAATGACTGATCGACTCGCTGTATTTTTATCAAGTGCTAGCACACATGGAAGGTCCCTTATATGTTTCAATCACAGCGAGTCCCAATGCGCATGCTGCCACTTTTGATGATTTCTTCATTCACGACTATATCAATAAGAGTTCGTATCAGTTTGACGTTCGACTCTATTTTACGTCCTAATGACCTAGCACTTGGGGAACATGCCTAATCGCAGCCCCCTTCCCCTTTTGAAGTGGGGGAGGCACAAAAGAATCTCCTAGTGCTATGACCGCTTATGTTACCATGGCCGAGGTCCTGATCCTAGATAATGTCCGACTCTCGCATGATCCAACGAACCCTATTCCAGAGTACTATCCCCAGCCTACGAAAGCATCTTTCTTCACCTCCGAGGATGATGGCCCTTTGCAAGGTTCCTTGAAAAGGGAATCCAAGCGAGAGGAGACCCTTGCACCGTAACGACATTCCATCAACCTCCGGATAAAACATTATTTAGGAGGAAATTGACTATGAAGGGTTATGTGTAAGAGTAGGCTACCTTTTTTTCCTTGGGAGACGAGGGAACTGTTCCCCAGCGGAACCTTTAAGAGTTTGATGTTTCACGTTGACACCAAGCAAACAACAAATCTGCCGGACATGGCCTATTAAATATCTTACATCATATTTTCATTTCTCTTTGTAGGTCCCAAATGGTCAAATTAGTTCTAGAGGAGGGGAGAGAGGGGGGTGTTGAATAGACCTCTGAAAACTTTAAAATTTTTCTCTAACTTTTCTTATCAGAAGATTAAGCTGATCGAAAACTTGTTAGACTACTTCACTGATTGCGCACTTAGCATAATCCGTAGAGTTGACCAATCGTCTGATTCTACTTATCTGTTTCAAATATAATCAGAGTTTTAAATACTTGTTTGCACCGGACCTCAGGCGCTACCACTTGCCCCAAAACCAATTGGTGTTAGGGAATGCGCATACCCTTCCCTTATAGTGCATTCACGCAAGCGCCCACGATATTCGATTGTGGCTCCACCCGCACACTTAGTTTGGGTCTCTATCCGCACACTCAGTTTGGATGCCACAGGACTATTGCTGTCACCTGCACACATAGTTTGGGTGCCCAACAATCTCCCCCTCAGCAATTGCTCCTGCTGGGAATCGAACACGTGACCTTGGCTCTGATACCACTTGCAGGACCTCAGGCGCTACCACTTGCCCCAAAACCAATTGGTGTTAGGGAATGCGCATACCCTTCCCTTATAGTGCATTCACGCAAGCGCCCACGATATTCGATTGTGGCTCCACCCACACACTTAGTTTGAGTCTCTATCCGCACACTCAGTTTGGATGCCACAGGACAATTGCTGTCACCCGCACACATAGTTTGGGTGCCAAACATCCTCCAAGATCAATTAATTTGGAACGGGTCCCAGACAAGATCCTCTCTGCAAAACCTAGCTATGTTTTTCAGTGTTGGGACCATGCGCAGCTCCCTGGACATTGTCGAAAGGATCCCTTTGGAGGCTGGTTGTGTTTGTCGTCCTATTATTCGGTGATGAACCACATTGGCCGATATAGTCTTAGCGTCCCCCCTGCAAACTACAATGCTTTTCACATGGCATCCTTGGAGGTTGGCCTTTTTTTTTTCTGGTGAATCCTTTCTTGGAGGAGTTACTTACTGACTTGGGTCTGGTGACCCCCAACTAACGTCGAGATCCTATCTCTTAATTAAGGGTTTCCTGGTTTTAATTGAAATACATTTGATGGAGCCAAATGTCACTTGGTTTCTCCATCTAGTTGATTTGCTATCCACGAGACATGCTTATGCAAGACTTTTAAGGTGGTCCCTCGTGAGGGTCGTGAGGTATTCCGTGACACCGCCTTAGGGTTAACAAATGACTGATCGACTCGCTGTATTTTTATCAAGTGCTAGCACACATGGAAGGTCCCTTATATGTTTCAATCACAGCGAGTCCCAATGCGCATGCTGCCACTTTTGATGATTTCTTCATTCACGACTATATCAATAAGAGTTCGTATCAGTTTGACGTTCGACTCTATTTTACGTCCTAATGACCTAGCACTTGGGGAACATGCCTAATCGCAGCCCCCTTCCCCTTTTGAAGTGGGGGAGGAACAAAAGAATCTCCTAGTGCTATGACCGCTTATGTTACCATGGCCGAGGTCCTGATCCTAGATAATGTCCGACTCTCGCATGATCCAACGAACCCTATTCCAGAGTACTATCCCCAGCCTACGAAAGAATCTTTCTTCACCTCCGAGGATGATGGCCCTTTGCAAGGTTCCTTGAAAAGGGAATCCAAGCGAGAGGAGACCCTTGCACCGTAACGACATTCCATCAACCTCCGGATAAAACATTATTTAGGAGGAAATTGACTATTAAGGGTTATGTGTAAGAGTAGGCTACCTTTTTTTCCTTGGGAGACGAGGGAACTGTTCCCCAGCGGAACCTTTAAGAGGTTGATGTTTCACGTTGACACCAAGCAAACAACAAATCTGCCGGACATGGCCTATTAAATATCTTACATCATATTTTCATTCCTCTTTGTAGGTCCCAAATGGTCAAATTAGTTCTAGAGGAGGGGAGAGAGGGGGGTGTTGAATAGACCTCTGAAAACTTTAAAATTTTTCTCTAACTTTTCTTATCAGCAGATTAAGCTGATCGAAAACTTGTTAGACTACTTCAATGATTGCGCACTTAGCATAATCCGTAGAGTTGACCAATCGTCTGATTCTACTTATCGGTTTCAAATATAATCAGAGTTTTAAATACTTGTTTGCACCGGACCTCAGGCGCTACCACTTGCCCCAAAACCAATTGGTGTTAGGGAATGCGCATACCCTTCCCTTATAGTGCATTCACGCAAGCGCCCACAATATTCGATTGTGGCTCCACCCGCACACTTAGTTTGAGTCTCTATCCGCACACTCAGTTTGGATGCCACAGGACAATTGTTGTCACCCGCACACATAGTTTGGGTGCCCAACAATCTCCCTCTCAGCAATTGCTCCTGCTGGGAATCGAACACGTGACCTTGGCTCTGATACCACTTGCAGGACCTCAGGCGCTACCACTTGCCCCAAAACCAATTGGTGTTAGGGAATGCGCATACCCTTCCCTTATAGTGCATTCACGCAAGCGCCCACGATATTCGATTGTGGCTCCACCCGCACACTTAGTTTGAGTCTCTATCCGCACACTCAGTTTGGATGCCACAGGACAATTGCTGTCACCCGCACACATAGTTTGGGTGCCAAACATTCTCCAAGATCAATTAATTTGGAACGGGTCCCAGACAAGATCCTCTCTGCAAAACCTAGTTATGTTTTTCAGTGTTGGGACCATGCGCAGCTCCCTGGACATTGTCGAAAGGATCCCTTTGGAGGCTGGTTGTGTTTGTCGTCCTATTATTCGGTGATGAACCACATTGGCCGATATAGTCTTAGCGTCCCCCCTGCAAACTACAATGCTTTTCACATGGCCTCCTTGGAGGTTGGCCTTTTTTTTCTGGTGAATCCTTTCTTGGAGGAGTTACTTACTGACTTGGGTCTGGTGACCCCCAACTAACGTCGAGATCCTATCTCTTAATTAAGGGTTTCCTGGTTTTAATTGAAATACATTTGATGGAGCCAAATGTCACTTGGTTTCTCCATCTAGTTGATTTGCTATCCACGAGACATGCTTATGCCAGACTTTTAAGGTGGTCCCTCGTGAGGGTCGTGAGGTATTCCGTGACACCGCCTTAGGGTTAACAAATGACTGATCGACTCGCTGTATTTTTATCAAGTGCTAGCACACATGGAAGGTCCCTTATATGTTTCAATCACAGCGAGTCCCAATGCGCATGCTGCCACTTTTGATGATTTCTTCATTCACGACTATATCAATAAGAGTTCGTATCAGTTTGACGTTCGACTCTATTTTACGTCCTAATGACCTAGCACTTGGGGAACATGCCTAATCGCAGCCCCCTTCCCCTTTTGAAGTGGGGGAGGCACAAAAGAATCTCCTAGTGCTATGACCGCTTATGTTACCATGGCCGAGGTCCTGATCCTAGATAATGTCCGACTCTCGCATGATCCAACGAACCCTATTCCAGAGTACTATCCCCAGCCTACGAAAGCATCTTTCTTCACCTCCGAGGATGATGGCCCTTTGCAAGGTTCCTTGAAAAGGGAATCCAAGCGAGAGGAGACCCTTGCACCGTAACGACATTCCATCAACCTCCGGATAAAACATTATTTAGGAGGAAATTGACTATGAAGGGTTATGTGTAAGAGTAGGCTACCTTTTTTTCCTTGGGAGACGAGGGAACTGTTCCCCAGCGGAACCTTTAAGAGTTTGATGTTTCACGTTGACACCAAGCAAACAACAAATCTGCCGGACATGGCCTATTAAATATCTTACATCATATTTTCATTTCTCTTTGTAGGTCCCAAATGGTCAAATTAGTTCTAGAGGAGGGGAGAGACGGGGGTGTTGAATAGACCTCTGAAAACTTTAAAATTTTTCTCTTACTTTTCTTATCAGCAGATTAAGCTGATCGAAAACTTGTTAGACTACTTCACCGATTGCGCACTTAGCATAATCCGTAGAGTTGACTAATCGTCTGATTCTACTTATCTGTTTCAAATATAATCAGAGTTTTAAATACTTGTTTGCACCGGACCTCAGGCGCTACCACTTGCCCCAAAACCAATTGGTGTTAGGGAATGCGCATACCCTTCCCTTATGGTGCATTCACGCAAGCGCCCACGATATTCGATTGTGGCTCCACCCGCACACTTAGTTTGGGTCTCTATCCGCACACTCAGTTTGGATGCCACAGGACTATTGCTGTCACCTGCACACATAGTTTGGGTGCCCAACAATCTCCCCCTCAGGGAATCGAACACGTGACCTTGGCTCTGATACCACTTGCAGGACCTCAGGCGCTACCACTTGCCCCAAAACCAATTGGTGTTAGGGAATGCGCATACCCTTCCCTTATAGTGCATTCACGCAAGCGCCCACGATATTCGATTGTGGCTCCACCCGCACACTTAGTTTGGGTCTCTATCCGCACACTTAGTTTGGATGCCACAGGACAATTGCTGTCACCCGCACACATAGTTTGGGTGCCCAACATCCTCCAAGATCAATTAATTTGGAACGGGTCCCAGACAAGATCCTCTCTGCAAAACCTAGCTATGTTTTTCAGTGTTGGGACCATGCGCAGCTCCCTGGACATTGTCGAAAGGATCCCTTTGGAGGCTGGTTGTGTTTGTCGTCATATTATTCGGTGATGAACCACATTGGCCGATATAGTCTTAGCGTCCCCCCTGCAAACTACAATGCTTTTCACATGGCCTCCTTGGAGGTTGGCCTTTTTTTTCTGGTGAATCCTTTCTTGGAGGAGTTACTTACTGACTTGGGTCTGGTGACCCCCAACTAACGTCGAGATCCTATCTCTTAATTAAGGGTTTCCTGGTTTTAATTCAAATACATTTGATGGAGCCAAATGTCACTTGGTTTCTCCATCTAGTTGATTTGCTATCCACGAGACATGCTTATGCCAGACTTTTAAGGTGGTCCCTCGTGAGGGTCGTGAGGTATTCCGTGACACCGCCTTAGGGTTAACAAATGACTGATCGACTCGCTGTATTTTTATCAAGTGCTAGCACACATGGAAGGTCCCTTATATGTTTCAATCACAGCGAGTCCCAATGCGCATGCTGCCACTTTTGATGATTTCTTCATTCACGACTATATCAATAAGAGTTCGTATCAGTTTGACGTTCGACTCTATTTTACGTCCTAATGACCTAGCACTTGGGGAACATGCCTAATCGCAGCCCCCTTCCCCTTTTGAAGTGGGGGAGGCACAAAAGAATCTCCTAGTGCTATGACCGCTTATGTTACCATGGCCGAGGTCCTGATCCTAGATAATGTCCGACTCTCGCATGATCCAACGAACCCTATTCCACAGTACTATCCCCAGCCTATGAAAGCATCTTTCTTCACCTCCGAGGATGATGGCCCTTTGCAAGGTTCCTTGAAAAGGGAATCCAAGCGAGAGGAGACCCTTGCACCGTAACGACATTCCATCAACCTCCGGATAAAACATTATTTAGGAGGAAATTGACTATGAAGGGTTATGTGTAAGAGTAGGCTACCTTTTTTTCCTTGGGAGACGAGGGAACTGTTCCCCAGCGGAACCTTTAAGAGTTTGATGTTTCACGTTGACACCAAGCAAACAACAAATCTGCCGGACATGGCCTATTAAATATCTTACATCATATTTTCATTTCTCTTTGTAGGTCCCAAATGGTCAAATTAGTTCTAGAGGAGGGGAGAGAGGGGGGTGTTGAATAGACCTCTGAAAACTTTAAAATTTTTCTCTAACTTTTCTTATCAGCAGATTAAGCTGATCGAAAACTTGTTAGACTACTTCACTGATTGCGCACTTAGCATAATCCGTAGAGTTGACCAATCGTCTGATTCTACTTATCTGTTTCAAATATAATCAGAGTTTTAAATACTTGTTTGCACCGGACCTCAGGCGCTACCACTTGCCCCAAAACCAATTGGTGTTAGGGAATGCGCATACCCTTCCCTTATGGTGCATTCACGCAAGCGCCCACGATATTCGATTGTGGCTCCACCCGCACACTTAGTTTGGGTCTCTATCCGCACACTCAGTTTGGATGCCACAGGACTATTGCTGTCACCTGCACACATAGTTTGGGTGCCCAACAATCTCCCCCTCAGGGAATCGAACACGTGACCTTGGCTCTGATACCACTTGCAGGACCTCAGGCGCTACCACTTGCCCCAAAACCAATTGGTGTTAGGGAATGCGCATACCCTTCCCTTATAGTGCATTCACGCAAGCGCCCACGATATTCGATTGTGGCTCCACCCGCACACTTAGTTTGGGTCTCTATCCGCACACTTAGTTTGGATGCCACAGGACAATTGCTGTCACCCGCACACATAGTTTGGGTGCCCAACATCCTCCAAGATCAATTAATTTGGAACGGGTCCCAGACAAGATCCTCTCTGCAAAACCTAGCTATGTTTTTCAGTGTTGGGACCATGCGCAGCTCCCTGGACATTGTCGAAAGGATCCCTTTGGAGGCTGGTTGTGTTTGTCGTCATATTATTCGGTGATGAACCACATTGGCCGATATAGTCTTAGCGTCCCCCCTGCAAACTACAATGCTTTTCACATGGCCTCCTTGGAGGTTGGCCTTTTTTTTCTGGTGAATCCTTTCTTGGAGGAGTTACTTACTGACTTGGGTCTGGTGACCCCCAACTAACGTCGAGATCCTATCTCTTAATTAAGGGTTTCCTGGTTTTAATTCAAATACATTTGATGGAGCCAAATGTCACTTGGTTTCTCCATCTAGTTGATTTGCTATCCACGAGACATGCTTATGCCAGACTTTTAAGGTGGTCCCTCGTGAGGGTCGTGAGGTATTCCGTGACACCGCCTTAGGGTTAACAAATGACTGATCGACTCGCTGTATTTTTATCAAGTGCTAGCACACATGGAAGGTCCCTTATATGTTTCAATCACAGCGAGTCCCAATGCGAATGCTGCCACTTTTGATGATTTCTTCATTCACGACTATATCAATAAGAGTTCGTATCAGTTTGACGTTCGACTCTATTTTACGTCCTAATGACCTAGCACTTGGGGAACATGCCTAATCGCAGCCCCCTTCCCCTTTTGAAGTGGGGGAGGCACAAAAGAATCTCCTAGTGCTATGACCGCTTATGTTACCATGGCCGAGGTCCTGATCCTAGATAATGTCCGACTCTCGCATGATCCAACGAACCCTATTCCAGAGTACTATCCCCAGCCTACGAAAGCATCTTTCTTCACCTCCGAGGATGATGGCCCTTTGCAAGGTTCCTTGAAAAGGGAATCCAAGCGAGAGGAGACCCTTGCACCGTAACGACATTCCATCAACCTCCGGATAAAACATTATTTAGGAGGAAATTGACTATGAAGGGTTATATGTAAGAGTAGGCTACCTTTTTTTCCTTGGGAGACGAGGGAACTGTTCCCCAGCGGAACCTTTAAGAGTTTGATGTTTCACGTTGACACCAAGCAAACAACAAATCTGCCGGACATGGCCTATTAAATATCTTACATCATATTTTCATTTCTCTTTGTAGGTCCCAAATGGTCAAATTAGTTCTAGAGGAGGGGAGAGAGGGGGGTGTTGAATAGACCTCTGAAAACTTTAAAATTTTTCTCTAACTTTTCTTATCAGAAGATTAAGCTGATCGAAAACTTGTTAGACTACTTCACTGATTGCACACTTAGCATAATCCGTAGAGTTGACCAATCGTCTGATTCTACTTATCTGTTTCAAATATAATCAGAGTTTTAAATACTTGTTTGCACCGGACCTCAGGCGCTACCACTTGCCCCAAAACCAATTGGTGTTAGGGAATGCGCATACCCTTCCCTTATAGTGCATTCACGCAAGCGCCCACGATATTCGATTGTGGCTCCACCCGCACACTTAGTTTGGGTCTCTATCCGCACACTCAGTTTGGATGCCACAGGACTATTGCTGTCACCTGCACACATAGTTTGGGTGCCCAACAATCTCCCCCTCAGGGAATCGAACACGTGACCTTGGCTCTGATACCACTTGCAGGACCTCAGGCGCTACCACTTGCCCCAAAACCAATTGGTGTTAGGGAATGCGCATACCCTTCCCTTATAGTGCATTCACGCAAGCGCCCACGATATTCGATTGTGGCTCCACCCGCACACTTAGTTTGGGTCTCTATCCGCACACTTAGTTTGGATGCCACAGGACAATTGCTGTCACCCGCACACATAGTTTGGGTGCCCAACATCCTCCAAGATCAATTAATTTGGAACGGGTCCCAGACAAGATCCTCTCTGCAAAACCTAGCTATGTTTTTCAGTGTTGGGACCATGCGCAGCTCCCTGGACATTGTCGAAAGGATCCCTTTGGAGGCTGGTTGTGTTTGTCGTCCTATTATTCGTTGATGAACCACATTGGCCGATATAGTCTTAGCGTCCCCCCTGCAAACTACAATGCTTTTCACATGGCCTCCTTGGAGGTTGGCCTTTTTTTTCTGGTGAATCCTTTCTTGGAGGAGTTACTTACTGACTTGGGTCTGGTGACCCCCAACTAACGTCGAGATCCTATCTCTTAATTAAGGGTTTCCTGGTTTTAATTGAAATACATTTGATGGAGCCAAATGTCACTTGGTTTCTCCATCTAGTTGATTTGCTATCCACGAGACATGCTTATGCCAGACTTTTAAGGTGGTCCCTCGTGAGGGTCGTGAGGTATTCCGTGACACCGCCTTAGGGTTAACAAATGACTGATCGACTCGCTGTATTTTTATCAAGTGCTAGCACACATGGAAGGTCCCTTATATGTTTCAATCACAGCGAGTCCCAATGCGCATGCTGCCACTTTTGATGATTTCTTCATTCACGACTATATCAATAAGAGTTCGTATCAGTTTGACGTTCGACTCTATTTTACGTCCTAATGACCTAGCACTTGGGGAACATGCCTAATCGCAGCCCCCTTCCCCTTTTGAAGTGGGGGAGGCACAAAAGAATCTCCTAGTGCTATGACCGCTTATGTTACCATGGCCGAGGTCCTGATCCTAGATAATGTCCGACTCTCGCATGATCCAACGAACCCTATTCCAGAGTACTATCCCCAGCCTACGAAAGCATCTTTCTTCACCTCCGAGGATGATGGCCCTTTGCAAGGTTCCTTGAAAAGGGAATCCAAGCGAGAGGAGACCCTTGCACCGTAACGACATTCCATCAACCTCCGGATAAAACATTATTTAGGATGAAATTGACTATGAAGGGTTATGTGTAAGAGTAGGCTACCTTTTTTTCCTTGGGAGACGAGGGAACTGTTCCCCAGCGGAACCTTTAAGAGGTTGATGTTTCACGTTGACACCAAGCAAACAACAAATCTGCCGGACATGGCCTATTAAATATCATACATCATATTTTCATTCCTCTTTGTAGGTCCCAAATGGTCAAATTAGTTCTAGAGGAGGGGAGAGAGGGGGGTGTTGAATAGACCTCTGAAAACTTTAAAATTTTTCTCTAACTTTTCTTATCAGCAGATTAAGCTGATCGAAAACTTGTTAGACTACTTCAATGATTGCGCACTTAGCATAATCCGTAGAGTTGACCAATCGTCTGATTCTACTTATCTATTTCAAATATAATCAGAGTTTTAAATACTTGTTTGCACCGGACCTCAGGCGCTACCACTTGCCCCAAAACCAATTGGTGTTAGGGAATGCGCATACCCTTCCCTTATAGTGCATTCACGCAAGCGCCCACAATATTCGATTGTGGCTCCACCCGCACACTTAGTTTGAGTCTCTATCCGCACACTCAGTTTGGATGCCACAGGACAATTGTTGTCACCCGCACACATAGTTTGGGTGCCCAACAATCTCCCCCTCAGCAATTGCTCCTGCTGGGAATCGAACACGTGACCTTGGCTCTGATACCACTTGCAGGACCTCAGGCGCTACCACTTGCCCCAAAACCAATTGGTGTTAGGGAATGCGCATACCCTTCCCTTATAGTGCATTCACGCAAGCGCCCACGATATTCGATTGTGGCTCCACCCGCACACTTAGTTTGAGTCTCTATCCGCACACTCAGTTTGGATGCCACAGGACAATTGCTGTCACCCGCACACATAGTTTGGGTGCCAAACATCCTCCAAGATCAATTAATTTGGAACGGGTCCCAGACAAGATCCTCTCTGCAAAACCTAGCTATGTTTTTCAGTGTTGGGACCATGCGCAGCTCCCTGGACATTGTCGAAAGGATCCCTTTGGAGGCTGGTTGTGTTTGTCGTCCTATTATTCGGTGATGAACCACATTGGCCGATATAGTCTTAGCGTCCCCCCTGCAAACTACAATGCTTTTCACATGGCATCCTTGGAGGTTGGCCTTTTTTTTCTGGTGAATCCTTTCTTGGAGGAGTTACTTACTGACTTGGGTCTGGTGACCCCCAACTAACGTCGAGATCCTATCTCTTAATTAAGGGTTTCCTGGTTTTAATTGAAATACATTTGATGGAGCCAAATGTCACTTGGTTTCTCCATCTAGTTGATTTGCTATCCACGAGACATGCTTATGCCAGACTTTTAAGGTGGTCCCTCGTGAGGGTCGTGAGGTATTCCGTGACACCGCCTTAGGGTTAACAAATGACTGATGGACTCGCTGTATTTTTATCAAGTGCTAGCACACATGGAAGGTCCCTTATATGTTTCAATCACAGCGAGTCCCAATGCGCATGCTGCCACTTTTGATGATTTCTTCATTCACGACTATATCAATAAGAGTTCGTATCAGTTTGACGTTCGACTCTATTTTACGTCCTAATGACCTAGCACTTGGGGAACATGCCTAATCGCAGCCCCCTTCCCCTTTTGAAGTGGGGGAGGAACAAAAGAATCTCCTAGTGCTATGACCGCTTATGTTACCATGGCCGAGGTCCTGATCCTAGATAATGTCCGACTCTCGCATGATCCAACGAACCCTATTCCAGAGTACTATCCCCAGCCTACGAAAGCATTTTTCTTCACCTCCGAGGATGATGGCCCTTTGCAAGGTTCCTTGAAAAGGGAATCCAAGCGAGAGGAGACCCTTGCACCGTAACGACATTCCATCAACCTCCGGATAAAACATTATTTAGGAGGAAATTGACTATGAAGGGTTATGTGTAAGAGTAGGCTACCTTTTTTTCCTTGGGAGACGAGGGAACTGTTCCCCAGCGGAACCTTTAAGAGGTTGATGTTTCACGTTGACACCAAGCAAACAACAAATCTGCCGGACATGGCCTATTAAATATCTTACATCATATTTTCATTCCTCTTTGTAGGTCCCAAATGGTCAAATTAGTTCTAGAGGAGGGGAGAGAGGGGGGTGTTGAATAGACCTCTGAAAACTTTAAAATTTTTCTCTAACTTTTCTTATCAGCAGATTAAGCTGATCGAAAACTTGTTAGACTACTTCAATGATTGCGCACTTAGCATAATCCGTAGAGTTGACCAATCGTCTGATTCTACTTATCTGTTTCAAATATAATCAGAGTTTTAAATACTTGTTTGCACCGGACCTCAGGCGCTACCACTTGCCCCAAAACCAATTGGTGTTAGGGAATGCGCATACCCTTCCCTTATAGTGCATTCACGCAAGCGCCCACAATATTCAATTGTGGCTCCACCCGCACACTTAGTTTGAGTCTCTATCCGCACACTCAGTTTGGATGCCACAGGACAATTGTTGTCACCCGCACACATAGTTTGGGTGCCCAACAATCTCCCCCTCAGCAATTGCTCCTGCTGGGAATCGAACACGTGACCTTGGCTCTGATACCACTTGCAGGACCTCAGGCGCTACCACTTGCCCCAAAACCAATTGGTGTTAGGGAATGCGCATACCCTTCCCTTATAGTGCATTCACGCAAGCGCCCACGATATTCGATTGTGGCTCCACCCGCACACTTAGTTTGAGTCTCTATCCGCACACTCAGTTTGGATGCCACAGGACAATTGCTGTCACCCGCACACATAGTTTGGGTGCCAAACATCCTCCAAGATCAATTAATTTGGAACGGGTCCCAGACAAGATCCTCTCTGCAAAACCTAGCTATGTTTTTCAGTGTTGGGACCATGCGCAGCTCCCTGGACATTGTCGAAAGGATCCCTTTGGAGGCTGGTTGTGTTTGTCGTCCTATTATTCGGTGATGAACCACATTGGCCGATATAGTCTTAGCGTCCCCCCTGCAAACTACAATGCTTTTCACATGGCCTCCTTGGAGGTTGGCCTTTTTTTTCTGGTGAATCCTTTCTTGGAGGAGTTACTTACTGACTTGGGTCTGGTGACCCCCAACTAACATCGAGATCCTATCTCTTAATTAAGGGTTTCCTGGTTTTAATTGAAATACATTTGATGGAGCCAAATGTCACTTGGTTTCTCCATCTAGTTGATTTGCTATCCACGAGACATGCTTATGCCAGACTTTTAAGGTGGTCCCTCGTGAGGGTCGTGAGGTATTCCGTGACACCGCCTTAGGGTTAACAAATGACTGATCGACTCGCTGTATTTTTATCAAGTGCTAGCACACATGGAAGGTCCCTTATATGTTTCAATCACAGCGAGTCCCAATGCGCATGCTGCCACTTTTGATGATTTCTTCATTCACGACTATATCAATAAGAGTTCGTATCAGTTTGACGTTCGACTCTATTTTACGTCCTAATGACCTAGCACTTGGGGAACATGCCTAATCGCAGCCCCCTTCCCCTTTTGAAGTGGGGGAGGCACAAAAGAATCTCCTAGTGCTATGACCGCTTATGTTACCATGGCCGAGGTCCTGATCCTAGATAATGTCCGACTCTCGCATGATCCAACGAACCCTATCCCAGAGTACTATCCCCAGCCTACGAAAGCATCTTTCTTCACCTCCGAGGATGATGGCCCTTTGCAAGGTTCCTTGAAAAGGGAATCCAAGCGAGAGGAGACCCTTGCACCGTAACGACATTCCATCAACCTCCGGATAAAACATTATTTAGGAGGAAATTGACTATGAAGGGTTATGTGTAAGAGTAGGCTACCTTTTTTTCCTTGGGAGATGAGGGAACTGTTCCCCAGCGGAACCTTTAAGAGTTTGATGTTTCACGTTGACACCAAGCAAACAACAAATCTGCCGGACATGGCCTATTAAATATCTTACATCATATTTTCATTTCTCTTTGTAGGCCCCAAATGGTCAAATTAGTTCTAGAGGAGGGGAGAGAGGGGGGTGTTGAATAGACCTCTGAAAACATTAAAATTTTTCTCTAACTTTTCTTATCAGCAGATTAAGCTGATCGAAAACTTGTTAGACTACTTCACTGATTGCGCACTTAGCATAATCCGTAGAGTTGACCAATCGTCTGATTCTACTTATCTGTTTCAAATATAATCAGAGTTTTAAATACTTGTTTGCACCGGACCTCAGGCGCTACCACTTGCCCCAAAACCAATTGGTGCTAGGGAATGCGCATACCCTTCCCTTATAGTGCATTCACGCAAGCGCCCACGATATTCGATTGTGGCTCCACCCGCACACTTAGTTTGGGTCTCTATCCGCACACTCAGTTTGGATGCCACAGGACTATTGCTGTCACCTGCACACATAGTTTGGGTGCCCAACAATCTCCCCCTCAGGGAATCGAACACGTGACCTTGGCTCTGATACCACTTGCAGGACCTCAGGCGCTACCACTTGCCCCAAAACCAATTGGTGTTAGGGAATGCGCATACCCTTCCCTTATAGTGCATTCACGCAAGCGCCCACGATATTCGATTGTGGCTCCACCCGCACACTTAGTTTGGGTCTCTATCCGCACACTTAGTTTGGATGCCACAGGACAATTGCTGTCACCCGCACACATAGTTTGGGTGCCCAACATCCTCCAAGATCAATTAATTTGGAACGGGTCCCAGACAAGATCCTCTCTGCAAAACCTAGCTATGTTTTTCAGTGTTGGGACCATGCGCAGCTCCCTGGACATTGTCGAAAGGATCCCTTTGGAGGCTGGTTGTGTTTGTCGTCCTATTATTCGGTGATGAACCACATTGGCCGATATAGTCTTAGCGTCCCCCCTGCAAACTACAATGCTTTTCACATGGCCTCCTTGGAGGTTGGCCTTTTTTTTCTGGTGAATCCTTTCTTGGAGGAGTTACTTACTGACTTGGGTCTGGTGACCCCCAACTAACGTCGAGATCCTATCTCTTAATTAAGGGTTTCCTGGTTTTAATTGAAATACATTTGATGGAGCCAAATGTCACTTGGTTTCTCCATCTAGTTGATTTGCTATCCACGAGACATGCTTATGCCAGACTTTTAAGGTGGTCCCTCGTGAGGGTCGTGAGGTATTCCGTGACACCGCCTTAGGGTTAACAAATGACTGATCGACTCGCTGTATTTTTATCAAGTGCTAGCACACATGGAAGGTCCCTTATATGTTTCAATCACAGCGAGTCCCAATGCGCATGCTGCCACTTTTGATGATTTCTTCATTCACGACTATATCAATAAGAGTTCGTATCAGTTTGACGTTCGACTCTATTTTACGTCCTAATGACCTAGCACTTGGGGAACATGCCTAATCGCAGCCCCCTTCCCCTTTTGAAGTGGGGGAGGCACAAAAGAATCTCCTAGTGCTATGACCGCTTATGTTACCATGGCCGAGGTCCTGATCCTAGATAATGTCCGACTCTCGCATGATCCAACGAACCCTATTCCAGAGTACTATCCCCAGCCTACGAAAGCATCTTTCTTCACCTCCGAGGATGATGGCCCTTTGCAAGGTTCCTTGAAAAGGGAATCCAAGCGAGAGGAGACCCTTGCACCGTAACGACATTCCATCAACCTCCGGATAAAACATTATTTAGGAGGAAATTGACTATGAAGGGTTATGTGTAAGAGTAGGCTACCTTTTTTTCCTTGGGAGACGAGGGAACTGTTCCCCAGCGGAACCTTTAAGAGTTTGATGTTTCACGTTGACACCAAGCAAACAACAAATCTGCCGGACATGGCCTATTAAATATCTTACATCATATTTTCATTTCTCTTTGTAGGTCCCAAATGGTCAAATTAGTTCTAGAGGAGGGGAGAGAGGGGGGTGTTGAATAGACCTCTGAAAACTTTAAAAATTTTCTCTAACTTTTCTTATCAGCAGATTAAGCTGATCGAAAACTTGTTAGACTACTTCACTGATTGCGCACTTAGCATAATCCGTAGAGTTGACCAATCGTCTGATTCTACTTATCTGTTTCAAATATAAACAGAGTTTTAAATACTTGTTTGCACCGGACCTCAGGCGCTACCACTTGCCCCAAAACCAATTGGTGTTAGGGAATGCGCATACCCTTCCCTTATAGTGCATTCACGCAAGCACCCACGATATTCGATTGTGGCTCCACCCGCACACTTAGTTTGGGTCTCTATCCGCACACTCAGTTTGGATACCACAGGACTATTGCTGTCACCTGCACACATAGTTTGGGTGCCCAACAATCTCCCCCTCAGGGAATCGAACACGTGACCTTGGCTCTGATACCACTTGCAGGACCTCAGGCGCTACCACTTGCCCCAAAACCAATTGGTGTTAGGGAATGCGCATACCCTTCCCTTATAGTGCATTCACGCAAGCGCCCACGATATTCGATTGTGGCTCCACCCGCACACTTAGTTTGGGTCTCTATCCGCACACTTAGTTTGGATGCCACAGGACAATTGCTGTCACCCGCACACATAGTTTGGGTGCCCAACATCCTCCAAGATCAATTAATTTGGAACGGGTCCCAGACAAGATCCTCTCTGCAAAACCTAGCTATGTTTTTCAGTGTTGGGACCATGCGCAGCTCCCTGGACATTGTCGAAAGGATCCCTTTGGAGGCTGGTTGTGTTTGTCGTCCTATTATTCGGTGATGAACCACATTGGCCGATATAGTCTTAGCGTCCCCCCTGCAAACTACAATGCTTTTCACATGGCCTCCTTGGAGGTTGGCCTTTTTTTCTGGTGAATCCTTTCTTGGAGGAGTTACTTACTGACTTGGGTCTGGTGACCCCCAACTAACGTCGAGATCCTATCTCTTAATTAAGGGTTTCCTGGTTTTAATTGAAATACATTTGATGGAGCCAAATGTCACTTGGTTTCTCCATCTAGTTGATTTGCTATCCACGAGACATGCTTATGCCAGACTTTTAAGGTGGTCCCTCGTGAGGGTCGTGAGGTATTCCGTGACACCGCCTTAGGGTTAACAAATGACTGATCGACTCGCTGTATTTTTATCAAGTGCTAGCACACATGGAAGGTCCCTTATATGTTTCAATCACAGCGAGTCCCAATGCGCATGCTGCCACTTTTGATGATTTCTTCATTCACGACTATATCAATAAGAGTTCGTATCAGTTTGACGTTCGACTCTATTTTACGTCCTAATGACCTAGCACTTGGGGAACATGCCTAATCGCAGCCCCCTTCCCCTTTTGAAGTGGGGGAGGCACAAAAGAATCTCCTAGTGCTATGACCGCTTATGTTACCATGGCCGAGGTCCTGATCCTAGATAATGTCCGACTCTCGCATGATCCAACGAACCCTATTCCAGAGTACTATCCCCAGCCTACGAAAGCATCTTTCTTCACCTCCGAGGATGATGGCCCTTTGCAAGGTTCCTTGAAAAGGGAATCCAAGCGAGAGGAGACCCTTGCACCGTAACGACATTCCATCAACCTCCGGATAAAACATTATTTAGGATGAAATTGACTATGAAGGGTTATGTGTAAGAGTAGGCTACCTTTTTTTCCTTGGGAGACGAGGGAACTGTTCCCCAGCGGAACCTTTAAGAGGTTGATGTTTCACGTTGACACCAAGCAAACAACAAATCTGCCGGACATGGCCTATTAAATATCTTACATCATATTTTCATTCCTCTTTGTAGGTCCCAAATGGTCAAATTAGTTCTAGAGGAGGGGAGAGAGGGGGGTGTTGAATAGACCTCTGAAAACTTTAAAATTTTTCTCTAACTTTTCTTATCAGCAGATTAAGCTGATCGAAAACTTGTTAGACTACTTCAATGATTGCGCACTTAGCATAATCCGTAGAGTTGACCAATCGTCTGATTCTACTTATCTGTTTCAAATATAATCAGAGTTTTAAATACTTGTTTGCACCGGACCTCAGGCGCTACCACTTGCCCCAAAACCAATTGGTGTTAGGGAATGCGCATACCCTTCCCTTATAGTGCATTCACGCAAGCGCCCACGATATTCGATTGTGGCTCCACCCGCACACTTAGTTTGAGTCTCTATCCGCACACTCAGTTTGGATGCCACAGGACAATTGCTGTCACCCGCACATATAGTTTGGGTGCCCAACAATCTCCCCCTCAGCAATTGCTCCTGCTGGGAATCGAACACGTGACCTTGGCTCTGATACCACTTGCAGGACCTCAGGCGCTACCACTTGCCCCAAAACCAATTGGTGTTAGGGAATGCGCATACCCTTCCCTTATAGTGCATTCACGCAAGCGCCCACGATATTCGATTGTGGCTCCACCCGCACACTTAGTTTGGGTCTCTATCCGCACACTCAGTTTGGATGCCACAGGACAATTGCTGTCACCCGCACACATAGTTTGGGTGCCCAACATCCTCCAAGATCAATTAATTTGGAACGGGTCCCAGACAAGATCCTCTCTGCAAAACCTAGCTATGTTTTTCAGTGTTGGGACCATGCGCAGCTCCCTGGACATTGTCGAAAGGATCCCTTTGGAGGCTGGTTGTGTTTGTCGTCCTATTATTCGGTGATGAACCACATTGGCCGATATAGTCTTAGCGTCCCCCCTGCAAACTACAATGCTTTTCACATGGCCTCCTTGGAGGTTGGCCTTTTTTTTCTGGTGAATCGTTTCTTGGAGGAGTTACTTACTGACTTGGGTCTGGTGACCCCCAACTAACGTCGAGATCCTATCTCTTAATTAAGGGTTTCCTGGTTTTAATTGAAATACATTTGATGGAGCCAAATGTCACTTGGTTTCTCCATCTAGTTGATTTGCTATCCACGAGACATGCTTATGCCAGACTTTTAAGGTGGTCCCTCGTGAGGGTCGTGAGGTATTCCGTGACACCGCCTTAGGGTTAACAAATGACTGATCGACTCGCTGTATTTTTATCAAGTGCTAGCACACATGGAAGGTCCCTTATATGTTTCAATCACAGCGAGTCCCAATGCGCATGCTGCCACTTTTGATGATTTCTTCATTCACGACTATATCCATAAGAGTTCGTGTTGGTCCCAAGTGGTCAGATGAGGTCTAGAGGGGGGGGGGTGAATAGACCTCTGAAAATTTTTGAACTTAAAAACTTTTCAGTCTTCTGTCAGCAGACTAAGCTGATGAAGAACAGTAAGCAGACTAGTCTGATCGTGAACAAATCTTGAACAGACGACTGACCACTCTTCTTACAGTGACTTAGCTGTTTTTCAGCAAAACAGTTTTCCAAGAGTACACTTGCAGCGGATTGTTTGAAAGTGTTTTTCACAAGTAAACTAAGTTCTAAAAAGATTTTATCCCCAGTTTAAAACTCCTTATAAAATCTTTTTGATTGATTCAAAGTGTTTAAAATGCAAACTTTAAAAATATGCAAGAAAACTTTAAATGCAAGATAACACAAAGAATTTTTATAGTGGTTATATGGATGAAAATCCTTTAGTCCACTCTTCCAGATCACACAGATTCTGGGTTATACTATAATCACTTAGATTACAATATTTCTCCACTTACACCTAAACAACTAATGAGAAGGCTGTAAGCTCACAATAGGAATTCACAAAGAAGACCTATCCTCTAAAATAGAATCACTCACAAAGATGGATTCTCACTTCGCACAACACTCAGCTGTTACAAAATCACTCAGATAATGTTTTTCTGATTTCTTCAACTGGGTTTCTGTCAACAGATGACTTCCACCAGACGAGTGAGCTGTTCGAGCTTTTGAGACTTAGAGAAATTCTGCTTCAAAATTTCGATCTCTGATTGTTGTGGTGTGTTTTTGCTCGATTGAAATTCAGCTCAATTTATACATGGAGATGAAAATATGACCGTTGAAGGCAAGTCACAAATCAAATCCATTCTTCAGCTCTTTTGAAACGGCTCTCTGCAGCAAACCGTACAGTGTACAGTACTTTTCTGTCCATTGCATTTAATGCTGCATTTAATGCACTCTGCTGATCCGAGGATATCTTCAATCATTTGCCATTACTACCCTTCTCTTCCAGCATTTATTACACCAAGTGCATTTATTACCGTTGGACTAATCTCTTGATCTCTTCCACTCTGCTGATCAAAACGACTCTGCTGATAGATACTCTGCTGATCAAATACTGAACTAATCTGATTTGACTCGGCTGATGATCTACCCTTCTGTTCGCTGTTTCAGCAAGAGATCACTAGTCTTCTGAGCTTTGAACTTTGAACTCTTCTGATGTCTTCTTTTACTTGTTCAAAATTCTACCAAGGGAACTAAGCTTTCCATACTTAGCTGATTATGATGTTTTGGAAATCATCAAAACCTTCCCTTAAATTTTGACTTCTTTCATCTTCATCTTCATCCAACAATTTCCCCCTTTTTGATGATGACAAAACTCCAGCTAAGTACCTGTACCTAAACTAAAGTTTTGATCCTCAAAAATTTCTGAGATAGAAATAGTATGTTGGAGTCAAACTTGCAATTTTATAGATATTGAATTGATTACATTTTACAAGTTTTGAAAGATGAAAAGTACAAAATACTTTAGAAGATTACAAGGATTTTTAACATAAAAGGAAATCTAGCCTAGACTAGTCTTCTTCCTTCTTCTCTTTTTCTGCTTCCTTGTCTTCTTTTTCAGACTCTTCATCAGATGATTTGGAAGACTCGGCTTCCAAATTTTCAAAGAATCTTTTTCTTAACAGCTCTATCTTTTTATATTTTACATCAGGGTCAAGCTGTTCTTCAGCTGAATCTTTGGCAGCAGCTAGTTCCTTGTCAGATTTGGCTTTTGCTTCAGATTCTTCAAGTTCAGCTTGCTCTTCTTCTTCTGTAATTCTCTTATCTGTTGGTCTGCTTGATTCTCCCATATCTCTTTCAGTCTCACCAGCAGATTCTTCTAACACTTCAGTTTCTTCAGCAGTTTGATTTCCTTCTTCCCTTTGGAAATCAACCCTTTGCTGTCCAAATATCCTTTCTTCCCCCTTTTTGTCATCATCAGCAGGGACAGGTGGATATTGTGGCACACCTGGTGTGATTAGAAGTGAATCACAGAGAAGCTTGATGTTCTCTTCCATAGCATTAATCTGAGCTTGTTGTTTAAGTTGATTGGCCTTAACAGATTTGACTTCCTTGAGCAAGTCTTCTCCTTGATCACCCAATTGTATTTGTGTTCCCAAAATCCAATTAGATGAAGCAGTGAAGTCTTTCATCATGTTGCCCATGACTTCATCTTCTGCTTGGAGAGCCAATTCAACAGTTTGTTCTATCTGCTTCCAACCTTCAGTAGTGCTCTGAGTCCTTCTTCTAAGTATATCCATATCCTGACAGATGGATTTAACATTCTGAGCAGTGTCTTCTATTATATCAGATGGGACAGCAGCAGCTTTCTGATCTGGTTGTTTAACAGCATCTATTACTTCTGCAGCTAATTCTTTCTTCATATCCTTCAGAGAGTTGGTGATCATTTGTTGGATGGAGTCCAACAGATTTGTCTGAACACCATGAGAGGTTGAAGGCATATCTGAAGTAGCAGCAGGTGTATCTTTCATAAGTTGCTCTGTTAGCTGAGTTGTCAATGCAAGAGATTGATCTGCTGATTCACCAGCAAGGCTTGGAGTGTTTTCCTTCTCCTTAGCTTGATCATCTCCCTCAGCAGCAACTTCTTTATCTTTGTTCTGATCTGCTGGAATTTCTTCTTCCTTCTTTGAATCATCAGCAGCATCAGACTTATCACCCTGTGCAGTGTTCTGATCAGATGGGTCTGAAGTACCCTCTTTTTGCTTTGGTTGATCAGAAGACTTTTCTTTTTCCTTAACAGCAGGGGCTATAATCTTCTTGACAGTCTCAACTGTCCTCATCAATCCTTCATTGTCCACAGCTGACCTGTTAGAAATCCAAGTAAAATTATCAAGTGGAATAAAAGTGGATGAAGGTTCCTCAGGCAGCTCCTCATAGGGTTTGATGTTTGGACCATAGACAATGTGTTTGATGTTTGGAAGTGGGACCAGTGAGCTTGGTTGTCCCCTTAACTTCCTTGATTTCTTTGCCCAAAGCTCCATTGCTTGAGCAATAACCAACTTGATAGATCTTTCTTTGAGGTCTACTGAATCATCATAATCCTCAGCAATGGACTCAAAGATCTTCTTGGCTTCAGCTTTAACTAAGTGACTTATCCTCATTCTCAACCTGTCCAGAAAGAATTCTGAATCAAGTGCTTGAATGAGAGAACCCGTCTCAAGCCACTTAAGTACCCATGCTTCTTCAGCAGCAAAGGCTTTCCATTTGGTCATTTCAGCTGGACTCTTTGTCAGTCTGAATTCCCTCCACCTGTTGTATCTGATCTTCTCATTTGTGAACTGTGTCAGGCGGTTGACCCTTTCATTCTCAGCATCAAGCCTTTTTAGGAATTCTTCAAAGATAGCAGGATCTTCCCTGACAATCTCTAAAGACAGTCTAATTTCTTCTCTCCTCTTTGGCTTTGTCTTGGGTGCAGGCATAGCTGGTATTGGTTTGTTTGGATCCCTTGGTTCACCAATAGCTATCCCACCAGTATGCTGATGTCCGTGAGCATCCTTGGTGCTTGCTTCAATAGCAACTTCCAACTCTGCTGCCTCAAGAGCATCCCTCTGCTCCTCAGTCATCTTGCTGGCTTCTTCCTCCAGCCTTTTTAGTTCTAGGCTCTTCAGCCTATCCTCTTCTGCTTTCTCTGCAGCCTTCCTTAGCTTTTCAGCATCATCTTGTCTTTTCTTTTCTGCAGCAGTCAGATAAGTAGCAATTTTGCCAGTCCTTCTTCTTCTTGTTTCAGGACTCTCAATTGCTTGAAGATGGATTGCAGCAACTGGGGTAGGATGCAACAAAGGTGCATCTCCTTCATGTGTTGTACTAATCTGCTGTGCTCCTTTAACTTCAGCAGATGGTACAGCAGATGAGTCTTCTGTTGACCCTCCAACTTTAGAAACAACTTCATCTTCAGCAGCAGCAACTTTAGCAGCTTCAACAACAGGCTCTTTAATTGTCAGTGGTCTTTCTGCTTCTGTTGTTTCTCTAACAGTTGCAACAGGTTCTTCAGAGAAAGTGACCTTTCTCTTAACCTTTGACTTTGCAATCTTTTTGACAATGGGGTTGGCAGTAGGAGGTCCCCTTGCCTCACTCTTTGTTCTCATCCTCTTCAACCTTTGAAGAGGAATTTCTTCCTCAGATTCTGTTCTCTCAGGAGAGGAAGCAGTACTCATCTGCTCAATCTCCTTTGTAAAGTCTTCAATTTCCTTTTCAGGAACTTCATCTTCAGGAGGTGCTGAAACAGTCTCATCAGCAGACTGTGCTGTTGGCTCAGCAGACTGACTAGTCTGACCTTCCTTCTTGCTCTTCTTAGAAGGAGTCTTTTTCGATTTTGCAGCAGCCTTCCTCTTTGGAGCAGCCACTAACTGTCTCACTGGTTCATAGAGTTTGAACTCTTTGCTACCATGGGTTTGGTTTCCACCTCCCATAGGGCATTGTAGAGATGCAAACAGATTGCTCAATAAAATGGCATGTGAAGGCCTTTTGTCACTCAGCAGCTCATACACATGATCAGCCCAGTTAACCTTAAACCCATAATAGATACACACCATTGTGTAGTATATTTTCCTTGGCAACCCATCCAAAGAACCTGTAGCACAATCCAGAACCTTTGCTATGATATCAGCAAATCTCTGGTATTCATCCTTCAGCTGGGTCTTCATCAAAGTCCCAGTCATCTGTTCTCCTTTCTTAGCACAAATTGACCAGAACTCCTCTTCCTTTTCTGACCCTATCGAGGTCACATCTCCTCCCTTGTCTGATAGTTTATAGATCTCACTGAGAACAGCAGCCGAGATCGCAATCTTCTTTCCACCTATTTCAGCAGACATGATCGTGTCATTTTTAGAGAATTTCCTGGTTATATAGAAGTGCTCAACATCTTCTAAGTAGACCCTTTCTTCGTGAGCCTCCAAAACAGGAACTAACGAAGCTTCCTTAATCTTTTCCAGCAACGAGCGCATCAGATCAGTGCCCGAAAAATGGAATTTGCTGTAGTTGAAGTAACTTCCTTCGATAATCTTCTCCATTTCTGAAATTTTGAGAGTAGAAATCTACAAAGATGCAGTTAACTTTTTCGCAACAGAAGGGTTTGAGAGTTAGAGAGTTTTGAGAGTATTTGGGTGCGTAAGACGACTGTACTGTTTAGATCGGATTTTATAGGTTTCCTTTTGATTAGGTTTCCGTGATTTATCAGAACCATTGATCTAATCTGACAGTTTTTAATCGTATGGACAGGAGAGACGGATTTCAATTTTATTATTTTATTGTCAGATGGGCGGGAAACTCTATCGACACTAATCTGTTACTTATAAAAGCGCGTTTCTAAAGATACGTTTTATGACCATGCTTATATAAGGTATCAGATGAGTAGAGTTTAACTTATCTGACAGACGAGTGATCTGTTATCTGATATTACTAGAGAATGCCAATAGCTAGTAATCTTCCTCTGCTGTTTGTCAATCCAGCAAGATAAAATAATCTTCAATCTTCAAGAATTAAGAACATGTCTTCTTGATAATCTTAACTTCAACTAACTGACATTAACATATTTCATCTTTTAGAGCAGAAGTACCGCTAGTCTTACACGTTCCCCCTGTCTTTAAGAATTCATGAGTTAACTAGTCTGTTGAAGGTTAATCCTTGAATAAAATAACTGATGACTAAGCTGTTGAACTCCAGTCTTCTGATGAGTTCCCCCTCAGCTTATGCATCCAAATTGAGTAATCCTAACTCAGCTCTTAGAGTTGAGAACCTTGCTTCACTTAGAGGTTTGGTGAAGATATCAGCAATCTGATTATCAGTATGAACATACTCAATCAAAACATTGCCTTTTTCCACATGATCTCTAATGAAATGATGTTTGATCTCAATATGCTTAGTCCTTGAATGACTTGTAGTGTTCTGAGTGAGTGAGATAGCACTTGTATTGTCACAGTAGATTGGAATTCCACTGATCTTGATGTTGTAGTCTTCTAGTTGATGCTTCAACCAAAGTATCTGTGCACAGCAAGCTCCAGCAGCTATATATTCAGCTTCAGCAGTAGATATAGAAACTGAGGTTTGCTTCTTACTCATCCATGAGATCAGACGACTACCTAAGAACTGACAGGCACCTGTTGTGCTTTTTCTGTCAATCTTGCAGCCAGCAAGATCTGAATCTGAATAACCAATAAGTTCAAATCCAGATTCTCTAGGATACCACAATCCCAATTCTTGAGTGCCTTTAACATACTTCAATATCCTCTTGGCAGCTAAGAGATGAGATTCTTTGGGGTTTGATTGAAATCTTGCACAGACTCCAACTGAGTACATTATATCAGGTCTGCTTGCTGTTAGATACAACAATGAACCAATAATGCCTCTATATTTGGTTATGTCCACTGATTTGATATCTTCATCTTTATCCAAACGAAGACTTGTAGACATAGGAATGGTAGCTGTTGAGCTAGTTTCCATACCAAATTTCTTAAACAGATCTCTTGTGTACTTTGCTTGGCTGATGAATATTCCATCAGGCAACTGTCTAACTTGCAATCCAAGAAAGTAATTAAGTTCACCCATCATGCTCATTTCAAACTTATTCTGCATTAGCTTGGAGAACTTATTACACATCTGTTGGTTAGTTGAACCAAAAATAATATCGTCCACATATATTTGCACAAGTAATATATGGTTTTCCCATTCAATTGTGAACAAGGTTTTATCTACCTTACCTTTTCGAAATCCTTTAATTAAAAGAAAATCAGATAGGGTATCATACCATGCTCTTGGAGCCTGTTTTAGTCCATAAAGAGCTTTCTTCAGACGATATACTTTGTCCTCTTCTTGATAAACTTCAAATCCAGGAGGTTGTTCAACATACACTTCTTCTTGCAATTCCCCATTGAGAAAAGCAGACTTCACATCCATCTGATAGACAGTGAAGTTCTTATGAGCAGCATAGGCTAGAAACAGTCTGATTGCTTCAAGTCTTGCTACTGGTGCAAAAGTTTCATCAAAGTCAATTCCTTCTTCTTGACAATATCCTTTGGCCACTAGTCTTGCTTTGTTTCTGGTGACAACACCATCTTCATTCATCTTATTTCTGAATACCCACTTAGTGCCAATTACTCTTTGATGATTTGGTCTAGGAACTAAGTACCAGACTTCATTTCTTTCAAATTGATTCAACTCTTCTTGCATAGCTTCTATCCAGAAGGAATCATTGAGAGCTTCTTCAATTTGTTTGGGCTCTATTTGAGATAGAAATGTGACAAACATGGCATCTTGTGCAGCAGCTCTTCTTGTTTTCACTCTATCTAAAGGATCACCAATAACTAGTTCAGGAGGGTGATTCTTGAGCCATCTGAGATCAGGTTGTAGATCAGGATGTTGTCCTCTGTCTTGATCTTGCAACACTACTGTTGGAGTTCCAGTAGTAGTCTGTTGAACATTTGCAGTCTGTTGCACAGTCTCTGATCTGTCAGCTGTTAGCAACTCGTCTGTTAGACAATCAGCACTGTGATTTTGAACAGCACTTGAGTTAGCAGCTGAACTTAGATTAGGTAGTATGATGGGAACATATTCTTCATTTCTTCCAATGTCTAACTTCTGTAAATCAGTAGACAGATCTTGGTTAATACTTTGATTCTTTTCAGAAGATTGACTTGGCTCATCAAATACTACATGGATAGATTCTTCTATTAGTAATGTTCTTTTGTTAAAAACTCTGTAAGCTTTACTAACAGTAGAGTATCCTACAAAAACAGCTTCATCAGCCTTTTCTGCAAATGCAGTAAGGTGATTTTTCCCATTATTCAATACAAAACATTTACAACCAAAAATCTTAAAGTAATGAATGTTTGGTTTTCTGTTGTTCCAAACTTCATATGGAGTCTTGTTCTGATTTTTGTTGATCATACATCTATTTTGGGTAAAGCATGCTGTGTTTGTTGCTTCTGCCCAAAATCTTTGAGGCAGTTTAGCTTCAGCTATCATGGTTCTGACAGCTTCTTTTAGTGTTCTGTTTCTCCTTTCAGCAACACCATTTTGTTGAGGGGTCCTGGCAGCAGAGTACTCATGATGTATTCCTTTGATGTTACAATACTCTTCAACAGTAGAGTTTGTAAACTCTGTCCCTCTATCTGATCTGATCTTTAATATTTTAATGCTCTTTTCATTCTGGATCAGTTCCATCAGATTGGTAAGATGTTCCTTGGTTTCACTTTTCTTCTTCATGAAAATCACCCAAGTATATCTTGAATAATCATCCACAACAGCTAGGCAGTATTTCTTTCCACCATTGCTGACTGGATCAATGGGTCCAAATAAGTCCATATGCAACAGCTCCAATATTCTTCCAGAAGATTGGTGCTTCTTTTCTTTAAAAGATGACTTGATTTGTTTACCCTTCTGACATGCATCACAGAGCTTGTCTTTGCTCATGACTGCTTTTGGAATCCCTTCTACCAAATCATTCTTGATTAATCTGTTTATGGTCTTGAAGTTTAAATGATTCATCCTCTTGTGCCATAGCCAACTGACTTCACTTGGTGCAGATGCCACCAAACAAACACTTGAATTCTTGTCAACAGAATTCCAGTCAACTATGTAGATATTTCCTTGTCGTCTTCCAGATAAAATTACCTTCTTTGTACCAATTTGTTCAACATAGCACTTATCTGTTGAGAAGATGACTGAATATCCCTTGTCACAAAATTGACTTATGCTCAGTAGATTATACTTTAGGTCTTTAACATATGAGACGTCAGATATCTCTATGTTTCCCTTGATTAGTCTTCCTTTAGCTTTAATCTTGCCTTCTTTGCTGTCTCCAAAAGTAACACTTGGACCATCCACAGCAACTGCATCAGTCAACTCATGTATGTTTCCACACATGTGCCTTGAACATCCACTGTCCAAGTACCAAATCTTCTCTACTTTACTCCTACTCCTAATCCTAACCTACAAAACAAAAATAAAATTGTTTTAGGTACCCTTATTGAGAGGGTCCTGAAGGATTAGTTTCACCTTTGACAACCCAAGATTTTGATGTCTTAGGCTTCTTAGGTTTCTGAGTTTTAGGAGCATGAACAGTTTCATTTTTATCATAGTTATCAGATAAGTCGTGTTGATGATCAGTATGATATGAATAATGTTCATAAGCAGGGTAAGGTGCATGATAAGCAGGGTATGCATGCATTGGATGAGCAGGGTAAGGTGCATAGTAACTAGGAAATTGAGGTGCATGATACATAGGATGATATGCAGCAGGTTGCACATAATATGACTCATTTCCATACCAAGCATTTTGATTTTTCTTGTTTTTATGCTTCTTTGGTTTACTAGATGCTTGCTCATTTGATTTTGACTTAGTTTTACCACTAGTCTGATTAACTTTAGCTTTATCAGCAGACTTCTTAGAGCTCTGCAGTTTGGTCTTACTAGTCTGATTTCCTACACTAGGCTCTTTGCTCTTTTTAGCCTTAGGAGATTTCTTCTCCTTTGCCACTTTCTCAGATGAGGCAGGTTTAGAAGTTTGAACATACAGAATGACCTTACTATTGTCAGCTGATATAAATTTTTCAGTATGATTCAATTCTAATTTTTCCTTTTCTAAAGGTGTCTCCTGTTTACTAGATGTATGCATGGATGCAACAGTAGACTTGTCATGAGACTCAATGATTTTCTCAAGTTCCATGATTTTTCCTTTATAAACCTCACACTCAGCTTTCAGAGATTCATGCTCTTGCTCAAGATGTTTATATTCAGCTGATTCTTTTGGCTTTTCAGCTAAAAGTTTCAGTGAACTATTTTGCTCTTTTAGCAGGATCATCTCTTCCTTAAGCTTTTTATATGCTTCAGCAATACCAGTATTGTTAAGCATCATTTGTTCAAATGAATTAAATAATTCATCATTAAGAGGAGTTACCTCATCCTCAGAGTCATCAGAGTCATTTGCCATCAGGCACAGGAGAGCAGGTTTTTCTTCATCAGAAGATTCTTCATCAGACGAGTCTGAATCTGAATCAGATGAGTAGACAGCAGTCAGCTTTTCTGCTTCAGCCATCATTGCTTTTCCTCTCTGATGCTTTCTTTCTTTTCTCACTTTCTTCTCCTCCTCAGTGTACTTTTCTGCTTTTGGATATGGGCAGTCTTTGATGAAGTGTCCCAATTTCCTGCAGTTGTAACACATTAGTTTTGATTTATAATCATCTTTATCTTGAGAAGAAAAGTTAGGTTTAGAAGAAGAAGCATTGTTGTATTTGTTCTTCATTTTTCTTTTGTAGAACTTCTTGAAATTATTCATCAACAGTGCAACATCTCCAGCAGTGTACTCCTTCTTGTTGAGTAGAGTGGCTTCATCAGATGAGTCCACTTCAGCATTTCTTTGAGCTGGTCTTCTTTGGTTTTCAGCAGCAACCAGTGCAGCTGTGGGTCCTGAAGTTGAGGTTTCTTCAATTCCCATTCTAGGCAGTTTATACTCGAATGCCTTGAGTACAGAAAACAGCTCAGTAAGAGAGATTTTTCCCAAATCCCTTGATTCTTCCATTGCTGTTACTTTCATGTTGAACTTTGGAGGTAGAGCCTTTAGTACTCTGACAGTGATTTCTTTGTCAGTGAAGGTCTTTCCCAACTTTAAAACTTCATTCAGAGTCCTGGTGAATCTGGTATCCATCTGATCAATGGTTTCTCCAGACTTCATCTTGAAGTTGTCAAGTTTCTCCAATGCAACAGTGAGCTGATGCTCTTTAATAGCATCATTGCCTTCGCTCATATCTCTGACTTTGTCCCACATCTCCTTTGCAGTTTTGCAATGTTTGACCTTGTCAAACCGATCATTATCCAGGGCTTTAGTCATGATGAATCTCCCAACTTTATCTAGGTTGTAAAGCTTGATTTCCTCTGGAGTCATCTCATGAAGGTCTTTCTCCACAACCGTATCTACTTCATTTATTTTGATGGTCTTTGTGAATCTGAATGGACCTTTAATGATACATGTGTACATGTTGTCATTGTAGGCAGCTAGAAAGATTTCCATTCTAATCTTCCAGTCTTCAAAAGACATACCAGCAATGTGGGGAACATGGCTGATACAATCCATTTTTCAAAAAGTTTTGATTTTTCAAAAAGATGCTCTTTTGAAAAGTTTTGAAAACCTTTGAAAAACACTTGGATCAAGCTCGTTGATCAGGCAGCTGATTCTAATGAACCACCCGCTCTGATACCACTTGTTGTAGGATCTCTAGCGCTTTACCACTGCACCAAAAGCAATTGCTGTTAGTGATGGCGCAACTATTAATCTTTAACCCAAGGTTGATTCCTGTAGGGCACCCCCTACAGTTCACAACGGCAGCGCAGAGCCCCACACTAAGAGGTGGACGGACATGAGGGGCTTCGCAAGAATTCACGTGGATCCTCGGGTCTCCTCCGTGAACCTCGGCAAGTTGGCCTGCCAGACTCCGATGTAGCAATAGCGCCACAGCGAATCCATAAGGGTGACTGCTGGAACCCCATAAATCCCAACAATCTCCCCCCCAGCGGCACCCGGGAGGATTCGAACCTGCGACCTCGCTCTGATACCAGTTGTAGGATCTCTAGCGCTTTACCACTGCACCAAAAGCAATTGCTGTTAGTGATGGCGCAACTATTAATCTTTAACCCAAGGTTGATTCCTGTAGGGCACCCCCTACAGTTCACAACGGAAGCGCAGAGCCCCACACTAAGAGGTGGACGGACATGAGGGGCTTCGCAAGAATTCACGTGGATCCTCGGGTCTCCTCCGTGAACCTCGGCAAGTTGGGCTGCCAGACTCCGATGTAGCAATAGCGCCACAGCGAATCCATAAGGGTGACTGCTGGAACCCCATAAATCCCAACAGTTCGTATCAGTTTGACGTTCGACTCTATTTTACGTCCTAATGACCTAGCACTTGGGGAACATGCCTAATCGCAGCCCCCTTCCCCTTTTGAAGTGGGGGAGGCACAAAAGAATCTCCTAGTGCTATGACCGCTTATGTTACCATGGCCGAGGTCCTGATCCTAGATAATGTCCGACTCTCGCATGATCCAACGAACCCTATTCCAGAGTACTATCCCCAGCCTACGAAAGCATCTTTCTTCACCTCCGAGGATGATGGCCCTTTGCAAGGTTCCTTGAAAAGGGAATCCAAGCGAGAGGAGACCCTTGCACCGTAACGACATTCCATCAACCTCCGGATAAAACATTATTTAGGAGGGAATTGACTATGAAGGGTTATGTGTAAGAGTAGGCTACCTTTTTTTCCTTGGGAGACGAGGGAACTGTTCCCCAGCGGAACCTTTAAGAGGTTGATGTTTCACGTTGAGACCAAGCAAACAACAAATCTGCCGGACATGGCCTATTAAATATCTTACATCATATTTTCATTCCTCTTTGTAGGTCCCAAATGGTCAAATTAGTTCTAGAGGAGGGGAGAGAGGGGGGTGTTGAATAGACCTCTGAAAACTTTAAAATTTTTCTCTAACTTTTCTTATCAGCAGATTAAGCTGATCGAAAACTTGTTAGACTATTTCACTGATTGCGCACTTAGCATAATCCGTAGAGTTGACCAATCGTCTGATTCTACTTATCTGTTTCAAATATAATCAGAGTTTTAAATACTTGTTTGCACCGGATATTTAAATTGTTTCTAAACAAATTGTTTTCTCAATCAAAAGATTTTATCCCCAGTTATTAAAGTCCTTTTGAAAATCTTTTGTTCAGTTCGTATGTTTGTAATCTTTTGAAAATATGCAAGTAAACAAACACACATAAATTTTATAGTGGTTATATAGACAAGAATGTCATTTAGTCCACTCTTCCAAGTCACGAAGATCTTGGCTTATACTATAATCACTTAGTTTACAATAAACACTTCTTGCGCTTAACAACAAATGAAAAGCCACAAGTTCTTAGTAAGAAATCACAAAGAAGTGCAGCTGATATTCTTGGTTTTTCAGCAGCAACCAGTGCAGCCGTGGGATTAGAAGTTGAGCTTTCTTCTATACCCATCCTAGGCAGTTTACACTCATATGTCTTGAGTACTGAAAACAACTATGTAATAGAGATGTTCCCCAGATCTTTTGACTCTTCCATGGCTGTAATCTTCATGTTGAATTTGGAGGCAGCGCCTTCAAGACTTTAACTGTGATCTCTTTATCAGTGAAGGTCTTTCCCAACTTTAACACTTCGTTTAATGTCCTTGTAAACCTTGTATCCATTTGATCAATGGTTTCTCCGGATCTCATCTTGAAGTTTTCCAACTTCTCAAGAGCTATGCTCAAGTTGTGCTCCTTGATTGCATCATTTCCTTCGCTCATGTCGTGAACTTTGTCCCACGTTTCTTTCGCTGTTTTACAGTGTTTGACATTGTCAAATCTATCATTGTCTAAGGCTCTTATCATGATGAATCCGCCAACTTTGTCGAGATTGTTTAGCTTGATTTCCTCAGGTGTCATCTCTTTTAGCTCTTTGTCAACCACCATCTTTTGATCATTTACTTTGATGGTCTTGGTGATTCTGAAAGGATCTTTGGTAATACATGTATACATGTTGTCATTGTAAGCAGCAAGGAAGATTTCAATGAGGATCTTCCAGTCTTCAAAACTCATACCGCCAATGTTGGAATTTTAAGCTTTTAAATTCAAATAATGATTTGTAACAATCAAATTGATTGTGTAACGTTAATGCCATAATTCCCCTTTATTGCCATTATGTGGCTATTCAAAATTATTTGACCTTAGAGGTCTCATTCACACTATAAATGGAGGTTAGATGTCTTAGAAAAACACACACCTCACTAGCTTAACTTGCATCACAAAACTATATTATTCTCTACAATTACTTGGACACTTTAGACAAAGTTTGGTTCATCGTTTTCTCGTAAACGTGCTTATGAGAAGACTCTGGCGAGGCCAAAGGTTTTATCTTGGGGAATCGATCAACCGCCAATACCTGCACGAGGGGAGACAATCGTTTTCTTTGGACAAGCGTCTACTGACGTGACTCTGGATCAGGCTAGCCGTTTTACTTTTAAGTTTTACATTGTTCTTGTCTAAATTACTGATTTCATTATATTTGTGATTTGTGATTATGATAAAAATAAACCAAATTTCACAACAATCTAAGAAAACGATTCATATCATTGTGTTGAATTTAGTTGATTATTAATTATTCATATTTTGTTTTCAAGGACAAATGATTTGAGGGATTAGAACAAGAAAGAGCCGTGCATTGCTTGGTTACACTACAAGAAAACTGGGCTTCACCTACGGCAGATTCCGTTGATGAAGCCTTGATTTCCGTTGGTATTCATGCGTAGTGACGCTTTTTTTCCGTTAGTTGATTCGTAGGTGAAGGCCCCGTAGGTAAATGAAGCAACGGTGTTTTTTTTCCGTTGGTAAATGTTGCGACGGTTCGTTTTTGTTGGTATTTTTGTTGGAAAAAACGTCGGATGAACGATCGGGCCCGATTATTTTTTGCGACAATTTTATTGTTGGAAATGCGTAGGAAGGTTACTAACTGATTTCCAACGGCATAAATATGTTGGTATTTTGTCGCCAATCGGTTGGAATCATTCTGACGGATTTAGCATTGAAATGTTTTCGTTAGCTTATTTTTGTCACTAATTTGAAGGAAATCAGTTGGAACCTAGTGACAACTTATTTGTTGCTGATTTCGTTACTAGCATCGGGTCGGAGCAAAAAATTGAACCTCGACTTAAGATTAACTGAGTCGTTCTTGAGCACGCCTGAGCCTGACTCGGGCGCCTAGATCTCGCCTAAGCTTGATTGAGGCGCCTAGGCCATGCTTGGTCATAGCCCAAGCGCCGGGGCTGCTCCGGGCGCCTCTGTATTGCCTGGGTTTGGCCTAGGCGCCAATGCCACTCACGGAATTGCCTCGAGCTCGCCTGGGCGAGGCCTGGGCGCCTAGGCCACGCCCGGGCCACTAATGGGGCTCCCTCGGATGCCTAGGTCTCGCCTGGGCTTGGCCTAGGCAATGTGCGCTCGGGCGACTAGGCAATGTAATTTTAATTAAATTGTTGGATGTGGGATTTGAACCCTTGACCTCATATATATACATATTAAAGGATCAAACCAGTTGAGCTGGGCAACTTTATTGTATTTTCATTAGACAATTATATATATGAGCCAACTAATAGTTTATTTCATCAATTTTTTCAATGATTTAACTCATTTTTAATTAGTTTGATCGATTTAAATCATTTGACATTTCCCACGATTTTCATCAATTTTTATCACTAATTTTGTTGATTTATACCTTTTTTACCTACCGAACATGTTACTCACCGTTTTCACCAGTTTAGTCTTTTTTTTTTTTTTTACCAATATCACTTATTTAAGCTATTTTTCACTGATACAACTTGTTTTTCACCATTTTCATTGATTTAAACCATTTCTGACTTAGATATCCGATTATTAACGGATATCATTTGTCCTTGCGCTAATTTCGTCGAATTAAAATATTATTAATCGATTTAACCCATTTTTTCACTATTTTTCATCGAGTTACACGATTATGATCGAATTAACCTAATTTTCATCGATTTCATTTTCTTTTTTTTCCAAATACAAGTAATTTCATTGAGTTGCACTGTTTTGATCGCTTTAAAATTTTCACCAAGGTTTCATCGATTTAAATCATTTTTAACCGTGACCCATTTCCACCGATTTCATCTGTTTTATCATTAATTTCATTGTTTGGAATTTTTTTTATTGATTTATCCCGTTTTGTTCACAAATTTCAGCAATTTAAACTGTTTTGGACCAACTTAACTCATTTTTTCACCAATCTCATAAGTTTTTTTTTTCAATTTCATCGATTGAACCCATTTTTCATTGATTTCACCCATTTTTCCCCAAATTTATTGATTTAATTATTTTTTTATCGATATAACTAGTTTTTCCCCTTATTTTCATCAATTTAAATCGTTTTGATCAATTTAACAAGTTTTTCCACCATTTTCATTCTCTTTTTACTAATTTAATCAAATTTAACAGTATCCACCCATTTTTCATCGACTTCACTTATTTTTTACTAAGTTAGCTTATTCAACATGTTTCAAAACAATTAATCGATTTCATCAAATTTACCTGTTCCTGATAGGTTAAACTCATTTTAAATCGAATTCACCAATTTTTTTCTTTAATTTAACTGAAATCACATGTTTTCAATGACTTAACCCATCTTCACCATTTTTCGACCAATTTACAGATTTTCACATTTTTTCGCCGAGTAACTTGTTTTTTCACTAATTTTATCGAAGTGTAAAATCAGTGAAAATATATAAATTTATGAATCGATAAAAAAATTGGTTAATCCATTGGAAAATGAATTTAATCAATACAAATATTTGGGAAAATATTTCTATCCTTAGTTTTGTCGCTATTCAGTTACACGTTTGTTACTAGAGCTACATAGCAACGGAAATTTTTCGTTGGAACAATTTCATCGCTGTGGATAACTTTTTCCTACAACTTAACAACCGAATTCCTATGAAAAATATTTTTTTCCCTTTTTCGTTGGTTATTATTCGTTGTTATTGGCGGAATATATTTTTATTGATGGTTCCGTCACTGTTCAGTTCTAAAATCTAAATAGCGACGGATAATTTTCCGTTGGAATGATTCGTCGCTATGGATAAATTTTTCCTACAACTTAACAACCGAATTCCTACGAAAAGTACTTTTTTCCAATTTTTTGTTGGTTATTTGTCGTTATTACTGGCGGAACATATTTTTATTGATGGTTCCGTCGTTGTTTAGTTACTAAAATCTAAATAGCGACGGATAATTTTCCGTTGGAATGATTTCGTCGCTGTGAATAACTTTTCCCTACAACTTAACAACCGAATTCCTACAAAAAATAATTTTGTCGATATTCCGTCGGTAATTTGTCGCTATTATTGAAGGTAGATTTTCTAATTGAAATTATGTTGGTATTTGGTTACTAATCCGTCACTAATAGCGACAGATTTATTTTCGTTGGAATCAGGTCGTAGGTGAAGCCCCTTTTTTTTGTAGTGTTCTGACTTATCACCCTGTGCAGTGTTCTGATCAGATGGGTCTGAAGTACCCTCTTTTTGCTTTGGTTGATCAGAAGACTTTTCTTTTTCCTTAACAGCAGGGGCTATAATCTTCTTGACAGTCTCAACTGTCCTCATCAATCCTTCATTGTCCACAGCTGACCTGTTAGAAATCCAAGTAAAATTATCAAGTGGAATAAAAGTGGATGAAGGTTCCTCAGGCAGCTCCTCATAGGGTTTGATGTTTGGACCATAGACAATGTGTTTGATGTTTGGAAGTGGGACCAGTGAGCTTGGTTGTCCCCTTAACTTCCTTGATTTCTTTGCCCAAAGCTCCATTGCTTGAGCAATAGCCAACTTGATAGATCTTTCTTTGAGGTCTACTGAATCATCATAATCCTCAGCAATGGACTCAAAGATCTTCTTGGCTTCAGCTTTAACTAAGTGACTTATCCTCATTCTCAACCTGTCCAGAAAGAATTCTGAATCAAGTGCTTGAATGAGAGAACCCGTCTCAAGCCACTTAAGTACCCATGCTTCTTCAGCAGCAAAGGCTTTCCATTTGGTCATTTCAGCTGGACTCTTTGTCAGTCTGAATTCCCTCCACCTGTTGTATCTGATCTTCTCATTTGTGAACTGTGTCAGGCGGTTGACCCTTTCATTCTCAGCATCAAGCCTTTTTAGGAATTCTTCAAAGATAGCAGGATCTTCCCTGACAATCTCTAAAGACAGTCTAATTTCTTCTCTCCTCTTTGGCTTTGTCTTGGGTGCAGGCATAGCTGGTATTGGTTTGTTTGGATCCCTTGGTTCACCAATAGCTATCCCACCAGTATGCTGATGTCCGTGAGCATCCTTGGTGCTTGCTTCAATAGCAACTTCCAACTCTGCTGCCTCAAGAGCATCCCTCTGCTCCTCAGTCATCTTGCTGGCTTCTTCCTCCAGCCTTTTTAGTTCTAGGCTCTTCAGCCTATCCTCTTCTGCTTTCTCTGCAGCCTTCCTTAGCTTTTCAGCATCATCTTGTCTTTTCTTTTCTGCAGCAGTCAGATAAGTAGCAATTTTGCCAGTCCTTCTTCTTCTTGTTTCAGGACTCTCAATTGCTTGAAGAGGGATTGCAGCAACTGGGGTAGGATGCAACAAAGGTGCATCTCCTTCATGTGTTGTACTAATCTGCTGTGCTCCTTTAACTTCAGCAGATGGTACAGCAGATGAGTCTTCTGTTGACCCTCCAACTTTAGAAACAACTTCATCTTCAGCAGCAGCAACTTTAGCAGCTTCAACAACAGGCTCTTTAATTGTCAGTGGTCTTTCTGCTTCTGTTGTTTCTCTAACAGTTGCAACAGGTTCTTCAGAGAAAGTGACCTTTCTCTTAACCTTTGACTTTGCAATCTTTTTGACAATGGGGTTGGCAGTAGGAGGTCCCCTTGCCTCACTCTTTGTTCTCATCCTCTTCAACCTTTGAAGAGGAATTTCTTCCTCAGATTCTGTTCTCTCAGGAGAGGAAGCAGTACTCATCTGCTCAATCTCCTTTGTAAAGTCTTCAATTTCCTTTTCAGGAACTTCATCTTCAGGAGGTGCTGAAACAGTCTCATCAGCAGACTGTGCTGTTGGCTCAGCAGACTGACTAGTCTGACCTTCCTTCTTGCTCTTCTTAGAAGGAGTCTTTTTCGATTTTGCAGCAGCCTTCCTCTTTGGAGCAGCCACTAACTGTCTCACTGGTTCATAGAGTTTGAACTCTTTGCTACCATGGGTTTGGTTTCCACCTCCCATAGGGCATTGTAGAGATGCAAACAGATTGCTCAATAAAATGGCATGTGAAGGCCTTTTGTCACTCAGCAGCTCATACACATGATCAGCCCAGTTAACCTTAAACCCATAATAGATACACACCATTGTGTAGTATCTTTTCCTTGGCAACCCATCCAAAGAACCTGTAGCACAATCCAGAACCTTTGCTATGATATCAGCAAATCTCTGGTATTCATCCTTCAGCTGGGTCTTCATCAAAGTCCCAGTCATCTGTTCTCCTTTCTTAGCACAAATTGACCAGAACTCCTCTTCCTTTTCTGACCCTAACGAGGTCACATCTCCTCCCTTGTCTGATAGTTTATAGATCTCACTGAGAACAGCAGCCGAGATCGCAATCTTCTTTCCACCTATTTCAGCAGACATGATCGTGTCATTTTTAGAGAATTTCCTGGTTATATAGAAGTGCTCAACATCTTCTAAGTAGACCCTTTCTTCGTGAGCCTCCAAAACAGGAACTAACGAAGCTTCCTTAATCTTTTCCAGCAACGAGCGCATCAGATCAGTGCCCGAAAAATGGAATTTGCTGTAGTTGAAGTACCTTCCTTCGATAATCTTCTCCATTTCTGAAATTTTGAGAGTAGAAATCTACAAAGATGCAGTTAACTTTTTCGCAACAGAAGGGTTTGAGAGTTAGAGAGTTTTGAGAGTATTTGGGTGCGTAAGACGACTGTACTGTTTAGATCGGATTTTATAGGTTTCCTTTTGATTAGGTTTCCGTGATTTATCAGAACCATTGATCTAATCTGACAGTTTTTAATCGTATGGACAGGAGAGACGGATTTCAATTTTATTATTTTATTGTCAGATGGGCGGGAAACTCTATCGACACTAATCTGTTACTTATAAAAGCGCGTTTCTAAAGATACGTTTTATGACCATGCTTATATAAGGTATCAGATGAGTAGAGTTTAACTTATCTGACAGACGAGTGATCTGTTATCTGATATTACTAGAGAATGCCAATAGCTAGTAATCTTCCTCTGCTGTTTGTCAATCCAGCAAGATAAAATAATCTTCAATCTTCAAGAATTAAGAACATGTCTTCTTGATAATCTTAACTTCAACTAACTGACATTAACATATTTCATCTTTTAGAGCAGAAGTACCGCTAGTCTTACACGTTCCCCCTGTCTTTAAGAATTCATGAGTTAACTAGTCTGTTGAAGGTTAATCCTTGAATAAAATAACTGATGACTAAGCTGTTGAACTCCAGTCTTCTGATGAGTTCCCCCTCAGCTTATGCATCCAAATTGAGTAATCCTAACTCAGCTCTTAGAGTTGAGAACCTTGCTTCACTTAGAGGTTTGGTGAAGATATCAGCAATCTGATTATCAGTATGAACATACTCAATCAAAACATTGCCTTTTTCCACATGATCTCTAATGAAATGATGTTTGATCTCAATATGCTTAGTCCTTGAATGACTTGTAGTGTTCTGAGTGAGTGAGATAGCACTTGTATTGTCACAGTAGATTGGAATTCCACTGATCTTGATGTTGTAGTCTTCTAGTTGATGCTTCAACCAAAGTATCTGTGCACAGCAAGCTCCAGCAGCTATATATTCAGCTTCAGCAGTAGATATAGAAACTGAGGTTTGCTTCTTACTCATCCATGAGATCAGACGACTACCTAAGAACTGACAGGCACCTGTTGTGCTTTTTCTGTCAATCTTGCAGCCAGCAAGATCTGAATCTGAATAACCAATAAGTTCAAATCCAGATTCTCTAGGATACCACAATCCCAATTCTTGAGTGCCTTTAACATACTTCAATATCCTCTTGGCAGCTAAGAGATGAGATTCTTTGGGGTTTGATTGAAATCTTGCACAGACTCCAACTGAGTACATTATATCAGGTCTGCTTGCTGTTAGATACAACAATGAACCAATAATGCCTCTATATTTGGTTATGTCCACTGATTTGCCATCTTCATCTTTATCCAAACGAAGACTTGTAGACATAGGAATGGTAGCTGTTGAGCTAGTTTCCATACCAAATTTCTTAAACAGATCTCTTGTGTACTTTGCTTGGCTGATGAATATTCCATCAGGCAACTGTCTAACTTGCAATCCAAGAAAGTAATTAAGTTCACCCATCATGCTCATTTCAAACTTATTCTGCATTAGCTTGGAGAACTTATTACACATCTGTTGGTTAGTTGAACCAAAAATAATATCGTCCACATATATTTGCACAAGTAATATATGGTTTTCCCATTCAATTGTGAACAAGGTTTTATCTACCTTACCTTTTCGAAATCCTTTAATTAAAAGAAAATCAGATAGGGTATCATACCATGCTCTTGGAGCCTGTTTTAGTCCATAAAGAGCTTTCTTCAGACGATATACTTTGTCCTCTTCTTGATAAACTTCAAATCCAGGAGGTTGTTCAACATACACTTCTTCTTGCAATTCCCCATTGAGAAAAGCAGACTTCACATCCATCTGATAGACAGTGAAGTTCTTATGAGCAGCATAGGCTAGAAACAGTCTGATTGCTTCAAGTCTTGCTACTGGTGCAAAAGTTTCATCAAAGTCAATTCCTTCTTCTTGACAATATCCTTTGGCCACTAGTCTTGCTTTGTTTCTGGTGACAACACCATCTTCATTCATCTTATTTCTGAATACCCACTTAGTGCCAATTACTCTTTGATGACTTGGTCTAGGAACTAAGTACCAGACTTCATTTCTTTCAAATTGATTCAACTCTTCTTGCATAGCTTCTATCCAGAAGGAATCATTGAGAGCTTCTTCAATTTGTTTGGGCTCTATTTGAGATAGAAATGTGACAAACATGGCATCTTGTGCAGCAGCTCTTCTTGTTTTCACTCTATCTAAAGGATCACCAATAACTAGTTCAGGAGGGTGATTCTTGAGCCATCTGAGATCAGGTTGTAGATCAGGATGTTGTCCTCTGTCTTGATCTTGCAACACTACTGTTGGAGTTCCAGTAGTAGTCTGTTGAACATTTGCAGTCTGTTGCACAGTCTCTGATCTGTCAGCTGTTAGCAACTCGTCTGTTAGACAATCAGCACTGTGATTTTGAACAGCACTTGAGTTAGCAGCTGAACTTAGATTAGGTAGTATGATGGGAACATATTCTTCATTTCTTCCAATGTCTAACTTCTGTAAATCAGTAGACAGATCTTGGTTAATACTTTGATTCTTTTCAGAAGATTGACTTGGCTCATCAAATACTACATGGATAGATTCTTCTATTAGTAATGTTCTTTTGTTAAAAACTCTGTAAGCTTTACTAACAGTAGAGTATCCTACAAAAACAGCTTCATCAGCCTTTTCTGCAAATGCAGTAAGGTGATTTTTCCCATTATTCAATACAAAACATTTACAACCAAAAATCTTAAAGTAATGAATGTTTGGTTTTCTGTTGTTCCAAACTTCATATGGAGTCTTGTTCTGATTTTTGTTGATCATACATCTATTTTGGGTAAAGCATGCTGTGTTTGTTGCTTCTGCCCAAAATCTTTGAGGCAGTTTAGCTTCAGCTATCATGGTTCTGACAGCTTCTTTTAGTGTTCTGTTTCTCCTTTCAGCAACACCATTTTGTTGAGGGGTCCTGGCAGCAGAGTACTCATGATGTATTCCTTTGATGTTACAATACTCTTCAACAGTAGAGTTTGTAAACTCTGTCCCTCTATCTGATCTGATCTTTAATATTTTAATGCTCTTTTCATTCTGGATCAGTTCCATCAGATTGGTAAGATGTTCCTTGGTTTCACTTTTCTTCTTCATGAAAATCACCCAAGTATATCTTGAATAATCATCCACAACAGCTAGGCAGTATTTCTTTCCACCATTGCTGACTGGATCAATGGGTCCAAATAAGTCCATATGCAACAGCTCCAATATTCTTCCAGAAGATTGGTGCTTCTTTTCTTTAAAAGATGACTTGATTTGTTTACCCTTCTGACATGCATCACAGAGCTTGTCTTTGCTCATGACTGCTTTTGGAATCCCTTCTACCAAATCATTCTTGATTAATCTGTTTATGGTCTTGAAGTTTAAATGATTCATCCTCTTGTGCCATAGCCAACTGACTTCACTTGGTGCAGATGCCACCAAACAAACACTTGAATTCTTGTCAACAGAATTCCAGTCAACTATGTAGATATTTCCTTGTCGTCTTCCAGATAAAATTACCTTCTTTGTACCAATTTGTTCAACATAGCACTTATCTGTTGAGAAGATGACTGAATATCCCTTGTCACAAAATTGACTTATGCTCAGTAGATTATACTTTAGGTCTTTAACATATGAGACGTCAGATATCTCTATGTTTCCCTTGATTAGTCTTCCTTTAGCTTTAATCTTGCCTTCTTTGCTGTCTCCAAAAGTAACACTTGGACCATCCACAGCAACTGCATCAGTCAACTCATGTATGTTTCCACACATGTGCCTTGAACATCCACTGTCCAAGTACCAAATCTTCTCTACTTTACTCCTACTCCTAATCCTAACCTACAAAACAAAAATAAAATTGTTTTAGGTACCCTTATTGAGAGGGTCCTGAAGGATTAGTTTCACCTTTGACAACCCAAGATTTTGATGTCTTAGGCTTCTTAGGTTTCTGAGTTTTAGGAGCATGAACAGTTTCATTTTTATCATAGTTATCAGATAAGTCGTGTTGATGATCAGTATGATATGAATAATGTTCATAAGCAGGGTAAGGTGCATGATAAGCAGGGTATGCATGCATTGGATGAGCAGGGTAAGGTGCATAGTAACTAGGAAATTGAGGTGCATGATACATAGGATGATATGCAGCAGGTTGCACATAATATGACTCATTTCCATACCAAGCATTTTGATTTTTCTTGTTTTTATGCTTCTTTGGTTTACTAGATGCTTGCTCATTTGATTTTGACTTAGTTTTACCACTAGTCTGATTAACTTTAGCTTTATCAGCAGACTTCTTAGAGCTCTGCAGTTTGGTCTTACTAGTCTGATTTCCTACACTAGGCTCTTTGCTCTTTTTAGCCTTAGGAGATTTCTTCTCCTTTGCCACTTTCTCAGATGAGGCAGGTTTAGAAGTTTGAACATACAGAATGACCTTACTATTGTCAGCTGATATAAATTTTTCAGTATGATTCAATTCTAATTTTTCCTTTTCTAAAGGTGTCTCCTGTTTACTAGATGTATGCATGGATGCAACAGTAGACTTGTCATGAGACTCAATGATTTTCTCAAGTTCCATGATTTTTCCTTTATAAACCTCACACTCAGCTTTCAGAGATTCATGCTCTTGCTCAAGATGTTTATATTCAGCTGATTCTTTTGGCTTTTCAGCTAAAAGTTTCAGTGAACTATTTTGCTCTTTTAGCAGGATCATCTCTTCCTTAAGCTTTTTATATGCTTCAGCAATACCAGTATTGTTAAGCATCATTTGTTCAAATGAATTAAATAATTCATCATTAAGAGGAGTTACCTCATCCTCAGAGTCATCAGAGTCATTTGCCATCAGGCACAGGAGAGCAGGTTTTTCTTCATCAGAAGATTCTTCATCAGACGAGTCTGAATCTGAATCAGATGAGTAGACAGCAGTCAGCTTTTCTGCTTCAGCCATCATTGCTTTTCCTCTCTGATGCTTTCTTTCTTTTCTCACTTTCTTCTCCTCCTCAGTGTACTTTTCTGCTTTTGGATATGGGCAGTCTTTGATGAAGTGTCCCAATTTCCTGCAGTTGTAACACATTAGTTTTGATTTATAATCATCTTTATCTTGAGAAGAAAAGTTAGGTTTAGAAGAAGAAGCATTGTTGTATTTGTTCTTCATTTTTCTTTTGTAGAACTTCTTGAAATTATTCATCAACAGTGCAACATCTCCAGCAGTGTACTCCTTCTTGTTGAGTAGAGTGGCTTCATCAGATGAGTCCACTTCAGCATTTCTTTGAGCTGGTCTTCTTTGGTTTTCAGCAGCAACCAGTGCAGCTGTGGGTCCTGAAGTTGAGGTTTCTTCAATTCCCATTCTAGGCAGTTTATACTCGAATGCCTTGAGTACAGAAAACAGCTCAGTAAGAGAGATTTTTCCCAAATCCCTTGATTCTTCCATTGCTGTTACTTTCATGTTGAACTTTGGAGGTAGAGCCTTTAGTACTCTGACAGTGATTTCTTTGTCAGTGAAGGTCTTTCCCAACTTTAAAACTTCATTCAGAGTCCTGGTGAATCTGGTATCCATCTGATCAATGGTTTCTCCAGACTTCATCTTGAAGTTGTCAAGTTTCTCCAATGCAACAGTGAGCTGATGCTCTTTAATAGCATCATTGCCTTCGCTCATATCTCTGACTTTGTCCCACATCTCCTTTGCAGTTTTGCAATGTTTGACCTTGTCAAACCGATCATTATCCAGGGCTTTAGTCATGATGAATCTCCCAACTTTATCTAGGTTGTAAAGCTTGATTTCCTCTGGAGTCATCTCATGAAGGTCTTTCTCCACAACCGTATCTACTTCATTTATTTTGATGGTCTTTGTGAATCTGAATGGACCTTTAATGATACATGTGTACATGTTGTCATTGTAGGCAGCTAGAAAGATTTCCATTCTAATCTTCCAGTCTTCAAAAGACATACCAGCAATGTGGGGAACATGGCTGATACAATCCATTTTTCAAAAAGTTTTGATTTTTCAAAAAGATGCTCTTTTGAAAAGTTTTGAAAACCTTTGAAAAACACTTGGATCAAGCTCGTTGATCAGGCAGCTGATTCTAATGAACCACCCGCTCTGATACCACTTGTTGTAGGATCTCTAGCGCTTTACCACTGCACCAAAAGCAATTGCTGTTAGTGATGGCGCAACTATTAATCTTTAACCCAAGGTTGATTCCTGTAGGGCACCCCCTACAGTTCACAACGGCAGCGCAGAGCCCCACACTAAGAGGTGGACGGACATGAGGGGCTTCGCAAGAATTCACGTGGATCCTCGGGTCTCCTCCGTGAACCTCGGCAAGTTGGCCTGCCAGACTCCGATGTAGCAATAGCGCCACAGCGAATCCATAAGGGTGACTGCTGGAACCCCATAAATCCCAACAATCTCCCCCCCAGCGGCACCCGGGAGGATTCGAACCTGCGACCTCGCTCTGATACCAGTTGTAGGATCTCTAGCGCTTTACCACTGCACCAAAAGCAATTGCTGTTAGTGATGGCGCAACTATTAATCTTTAACCCAAGGTTGATTCCTGTAGGGCACCCCCTACAGTTCACAACGGAAGCGCAGAGCCCCACACTAAGAGGTGGACGGACATGAGGGGCTTCGCAAGAATTCACGTGGATCCTCGGGTCTCCTCCGTGAACCTCGGCAAGTTGGGCTGCCAGACTCCGATGTAGCAATAGCGCCACAGCGAATCCATAAGGGTGACTGCTGGAACCCCATAAATCCCAACAGTTCGTATCAGTTTGACGTTCGACTCTATTTTACGTCCTAATGACCTAGCACTTGGGGAACATGCCTAATCGCAGCCCCCTTCCCCTTTTGAAGTGGGGGAGGCACAAAAGAATCTCCTAGTGCTATGACCGCTTATGTTACCATGGCCGAGGTCCTGATCCTAGATAATGTCCGACTCTCGCATGATCCAACGAACCCTATTCCAGAGTACTATCCCCAGCCTACGAAAGCATCTTTCTTCACCTCCGAGGATGATGGCCCTTTGCAAGGTTCCTTGAAAAGGGAATCCAAGCGAGAGGAGACCCTTGCACCGTAACGACATTCCATCAACCTCCGGATAAAACATTATTTAGGAGGGAATTGACTATGAAGGGTTATGTGTAAGAGTAGGCTACCTTTTTTTCCTTGGGAGACGAGGGAACTGTTCCCCAGCGGAACCTTTAAGAGGTTGATGTTTCACGTTGAGACCAAGCAAACAACAAATCTGCCGGACATGGCCTATTAAATATCTTACATCATATTTTCATTCCTCTTTGTAGGTCCCAAATGGTCAAATTAGTTCTAGAGGAGGGGAGAGAGGGGGGTGTTGAATAGACCTCTGAAAACTTTAAAATTTTTCTCTAACTTTTCTTATCAGCAGATTAAGCTGATCGAAAACTTGTTAGACTATTTCACTGATTGCGCACTTAGCATAATCCGTAGAGTTGACCAATCGTCTGATTCTACTTATCTGTTTCAAATATAATCAGAGTTTTAAATACTTGTTTGCACCGGATATTTAAATTGTTTCTAAACAAATTGTTTTCTCAATCAAAAGATTTTATCCCCAGTTATTAAAGTCCTTTTGAAAATCTTTTGTTCAGTTCGTATGTTTGTAATCTTTTGAAAATATGCAAGTAAACAAACACACATAAATTTTATAGTGGTTATATAGACAAGAATGTCATTTAGTCCACTCTTCCAAGTCACGAAGATCTTGGCTTATACTATAATCACTTAGTTTACAATAAACACTTCTTGCGCTTAACAACAAATGAAAAGCCACAAGTTCTTAGTAAGAAATCACAAAGAAGTGCAGCTGATATTCTTGGTTTTTCAGCAGCAACCAGTGCAGCCGTGGGATTAGAAGTTGAGCTTTCTTCTATACCCATCCTAGGCAGTTTACACTCATATGTCTTGAGTACTGAAAACAACTATGTAATAGAGATGTTCCCCAGATCTTTTGACTCTTCCATGGCTGTAATCTTCATGTTGAATTTGGAGGCAGCGCCTTCAAGACTTTAACTGTGATCTCTTTATCAGTGAAGGTCTTTCCCAACTTTAACACTTCGTTTAATGTCCTTGTAAACCTTGTATCCATTTGATCAATGGTTTCTCCGGATCTCATCTTGAAGTTTTCCAACTTCTCAAGAGCTATGCTCAAGTTGTGCTCCTTGATTGCATCATTTCCTTCGCTCATGTCGTGAACTTTGTCCCACGTTTCTTTCGCTGTTTTACAGTGTTTGACATTGTCAAATCTATCATTGTCTAAGGCTCTTATCATGATGAATCCGCCAACTTTGTCGAGATTATTTAGCTTGATTTCCTCAGGTGTCATCTCTTTTAGCTCTTTGTCAACCACCATCTTTTGATCATTTACTTTGATGGTCTTGGTGATTCTGAAAGGATCTTTGGTAATACATGTATACATGTTGTCATTGTAAGCAGCAAGGAAGATTTCAATGAGGATCTTCCAGTCTTCAAAACTCATACCGCCAATGTTGGAATTTTAAGCTTTTAAATTCAAATAATGATTTGTAACAATCAAATTGATTGTGTAACGTTAATGCCATAATTCCCCTTTATTGCCATTATGTGGCTATTCAAAATTATTTGACCTTAGAGGTCTCATTCACACTATAAATGGAGGTTAGATGTCTTAGAAAAACACACACCTCACTAGCTTAACTTGCATCACAAAACTATATTATTCTCTACAATTACTTGGACACTTTAGACAAAGTTTGGTTCATCGTTTTCTCGTAAACGTGCTTATGAGAAGACTCTGGCGAGGCCAAAGGTTTTATCTTGGGGAATCGATCAACCGCCAATACCTGCACGAGGGGAGACAATCGTTTTCTTTGGACAAGCGTCTACTGACGTGACTCTGGATCAGGCTAGCCGTTTTACTTTTAAGTTTTACATTGTTCTTGTCTAAATTACTGATTTCATTATATTTGTGATTTGTGATTATGATAAAAATAAACCAAATTTCACAACAATCTAAGAAAACGATTCATATCATTGTGTTGAATTTAGTTGATTATTAATTATTCATATTTTGTTTTCAAGGACAAATGATTTGAGGGATTAGAACAAGAAAGAGCCGTGCATTGCTTGGTTAAGCACTTTGTTAATGATATTGGTATGTTCAATTGGATTTTTTGGAGAGATGCATTTGGTGCAAAAGAGTATTGTTGAACATATCAGATGAGTACATATTGGTAAGCAATGGGTAAAACTATATCTCAAAAGGTATGTAATTCTTCAATTTAATTAAAAGATTGTGATGAGTGTTTTGGGTTATTAACCATGCGATGTTTTACTACTTAACATACACGAATCAAATTGAAAGAGACAAAATCAGGAACTGCATGTGAGTGTTCTTGTCGATCGATATTACTAATTAAATTAATTAGTTACTTGTTTCTTGTTTAATTGTTCGCTCCAAGACATTTGCTCCTTTCATACTTTCATTTGAAGGGTATATGTGTATTTTGATGATAATTATTTGTGAACCAATGTTGTTATTAGAAATTAATCTCTAAAAAATATTGTTATTAGAAATTTACAATTGTAAATAAAGAAATGGATTAAGACTAAATTGTCATATATATATTCAGTTGGACCTGATGCTAGTACATCACCGCATGCTCAATCATAAATGAATTTGTGTTCTAAAATAAAATATAAATGATTATTAGCTATATATTTTATAAAAATAAATTAAAATAGAAGCAACTAATTATTTCAGATTATATCACAATTGTGTATTTATGTGAAATAAATTGCATCATTAATGTTTTAAATGACAATACATTCACAAGGGCATGTCATCGGTTACAACATTCTTGAGTCAATAGTAGTATGTTATTTACATGTCTCATATACTATATGATTATGCCTCTAGCCGATGTTGAGGTTAAAACTTTTATTTTGTGCCAAATAATATATATTTTATTAGAGTTAATATGTAAATTATTAATTTTATGACACAGCATTTGTATAAATTAGAGAGGAAAATAATATAGTAAATTGTCATGTTAGAAAAATTGTTGATTTTATCAACTCTAAGACATATATGAGCACGTGCGCGCGCATCTGGCATGTATTTATATGTTTGCTATGATATAATTGATCAGTTTAGATGATACCAATTGTACATTTGCATTTTGTATGAAATATGATAACAATGAAGTTTTAAGGAAATAATTAAATTAAATAAAACAAGGTAAGAAGTATAAATAGTTACTCTCTTCCTGAACACTATATATATATATATATATGACACTAATTTTGATGCAATAAATAAATTGTACGTTACAATACATCTCATATTGGCCTGATTAAAACAATGTAAACTGAATATGATGAGTCTTTTATTTTTGGCACATAAATTCATATTTAATACCAAGCTGGTGAGTGGTATGCTAGATGCGGGTTTAGATCCTCTGTACCACTTTTAGTGTACCACACTTGTGTATCACTAATAACTAATTGTCACTTGTATATTTGACAATTATTTTAATTGTCACATGTACATGTGTCAATTAATTATTAGTGATACACAAAAATAATATACTAAAAGTGGTACAGAGAATCTTGAGCCGCTAGATGCATTACTAAAGTTTCATGTAACATATACAGGCGACATTAAATTTTATGTGAAAACTATTTTCTTTAGCGTGCTTTATATGGGAACGTCATGTATTTTTTTTTAATAAAAAATTATTAATGAATAATTTTGAGAAAAAGAAAAAAAAAACATGTTGGAGGTAAAAAGTAAAAATAAAAATTTTGACTCTTGAATGCTCATAATATTATATAAAGTTTACTTCAACTTGGTATGAAGTCCATAAATTTTGTGGGTTGTGCTTCGTTTTTTTTATTACTAAAGTTGTATGAGCGTGTGTAACTCTTTACAATTACTAAAATGAATTGATCGTTTTACAATGACTAAAATGAATTGATCGTGGGTATATATTCTAGTCTAATCTGTTTGACATTTGTACTAGATATTGTCGTTTTGGTAATTAGTACTATAACACTGAGAATATATATACCTTGCAATTTGGTCAACTACTGAAACGAGAGGGAAAAGGAAAAGGAAATGCATGAATTATTTCCTGAACATTAATGCATTTAAAATTTGACAATTTAAATATGCTTTAATTATTTGGAAACAGGTCATGAAATTATATTCAATACATTAAAGGCTTTCTACATCTGAATAGCAAAGTTGTTTTGAAAAACGTCTATATGAATAATTAGTTATGGATTAAATACGAGCAGATTTCACTCATATTATAATTTGAAAATACCAAATTGCATGATGTGGTCAAATATTTTTAAACATAATGTTACTAATTAATTAAGTAGCCAATACTAACCTAATATGGCGACTTCAATGCAATATAATGATCTGCTCAATGTTATAGCATCTTTGTTAGCAAAGATATATTATAGTTGCAAATATATTTATTGCTTGCTTAATTGATTATTAAATACATTAATACAAGGCATGGTGGTATTTAATTTGCACTTATCTGGTTATTTGCAAGTGTCGGTAAAATTTTCCTAGATTATTATACTCACTGTGGGAAATTAAATCTGACTCCTGTTTATTTAAGTGGTTAAATATATTTGTCATGACATGAGACTAGATGAAGAATATATATATATATATATATATATATATATATATATATATATATATATATATATATATATATATATATATATATATATATATATATAAAGAAATCTAGTGTATGTGTAAGTGTAAGATGGGTCAAACAAATTTGATTACTATGCAATTCTAAGTGCACAAGTGATTCTATTATTCTTTGTATATGACCTTGTGAAATGTGGGGGTTGATCATTATAGTTAAATTTTATGAAGGGTAGTAGTGTTAATCCTTTTGTGATACTTTTCTAATTAAATTGAAGTAGGTGTTAAACTTTTATTTTATGGTACACTTACCTAGCTTAATTACAAGTTTTTAAAGTTGTGGCTCTTCAAATTATAGAGTAAAAGCTGATTATAATATAAGTATATTAATGTATTAATAACTTACAAAAGATGATTAAAGACTATGATGGTTGGTGGTTCATCTTCTATGTAAGTTACTATGAATGTGGCCCTCTTCTCTCATCTATAAAAGGGGGATACAACCTCTCCTCAATGATAAGTTTTTCCCGTCACTTACATAAAAACATTGGTTGTATCATAAGGAAAGGAGAGAGAGAAGAAGGTGAGTCACAATTGAAATTTAAGATAGAGGAGTTTTTCAAGTGCTATTTGGATCGAAGGATTACTTTGAAGCAACGTCATATATTGAAGAATCAATGACGAACGGTATACCGATAAACTCTCTTATCTAAAATTATATTTACAATATGTGTTAGTTGATAAGCATATTGTTAAAGTTTTTCCACATAAAATTTAATAAAAGTCTTTCAATTGGTATCAGAGAGGGTTCATTAGTCGTGATGATATTTTCTGAAATTTATTTATCGCTGCAATAATCTATATTAACTTTCTTCGTTGTGTTGATTTCTTCCCGATAAACGTTTTTGGAGAAGTTCTAAATGATTTATGCTATACGATCAGAACCAATTTAAATCAATATATATGTACGTATATATACTCACTGTATGTTTAATTCAATATCTTGATTGATTTTATGTTAGAAATTATTAAGATCAGTTTCTATCATATTTATCTTGATTTGGTTATTTGGAACTGATCAGTGAAAATCTTTAAGTTTATCACCGGATAAAATATGAGGACTGATAACACATATTTGTTTTGGCATATTTAATTCATTTGTCTCAAGATCAGAATTATTAAGGAAATGTCATTAGTTTTCTGTTTAGCATTATATTAAGTATAATGCTGATATACACATGGATCTAAATTTCGTTTTGAATGTATGTTTCGGTCAGCCAAATATTGGAAACTTTTCGAGACTATTCAGAAATGTTTCGAAAACGCTAAGGAAAAATTGTAAAAAAAGTTTCTAAATTTAGGAAAATAACAGAGTTTAAGGCAAAACAATAGTTTCAAAATTACATCTTGTTTTCGTTTCGCCTGATTCAAAAACGGAAACTTTTCGATGTTTTCGATGAAAAAGATAGAAATTTTGATCCATGGATATACATGATGCATTAAGTATATGAACAGTTTCATGCCAACATTACTAAAGAACGTCACATATTCATATTCTGACCTTAATATACATAGTCATCAAATTTCAATTAGATTTAAAAGGTTATTAATAGAAAACATTATTGGTTAGTCATTTGTTTGTAAAAAATGTTGTAGTTGCCAAAGTGACCTTGGTTAGTGAAATTTTATGAATATAAAGACTACATGAAAGTTTGATCATTTAGATGATATAAAAGACGATAATAATCTCGATTGCAGTCGTAGTTAAGAGATTGAGACTCACCCAAAGGAGAGTCACTTTTAATTAATTATAGACTGGGAAGGGTAATATAATTTATATATTCATTTAGCGATTAGGATTGGATTCCCTAAGGTAACATGACTAATTGCATAAATGAGATAAAATTATATTAGACCTACTTAGGTGATTTGCACCTATAAAGAGTGAACAATAGATGTACTACTTTTCGCCCAAAGGAGAAATTGTAGTGATGTCAATCAGTTCATCTTAATTGACTTTAAACCTCAATATGAGCATTAGTCTAATAATTTACCTTATTATATTTGTTGCATCTTATTTCAGCTATTACTTCTACTTTATTGCATCGCATGCTTTTGGTATTGTAACTTTTAGATCAAATTTCTCTGAATGGTATGAACAAATCCAATTCACCTTGGGTGTGATGGATCTAGACCTGTCATTGGTTACTGAAAATCCACTATAATACCCAAAAAGAGAAGTGGAATATGAATGAGCTGAGTAGTATGTGTGCTCAGGAGGAAATGAGGTTGAGAAATGAAGGGCGCCATCTTGCACTGGCTGTAACTCATGAAGTAAAGAAGAATAACGGAAAGAATGTGAAGAAAGGAAACATAAACAGACAAAAGAAAAGAAATGAGCCTGGGGAAAGTAGCCAGGGTCATGGAAAAGTTGTCAAATGCTACTTTTGTGGCAGAAAAGGGACATATGAAGAAGGACTGTGAAAAACGCAAGGCCTGGTTCGCAAAGAAAGGTATTAATCTTTCTTTTGTATGTTATGAATCAAATCTTTTTGAAGTTCCTTCTAATACTCGGTGGATTGATTCTTGAGCAACGACTCATATCACAAATTCTTTGCAAGGATTCCTTACAACTCGGAAGCCGGAGGAAAGTGAAAAGATCCTGTATATGGGGAACCGTCACAAATCAAATGTGGTACTAGTAGGCACATATCGCTTTATCTTAGAGACGGGTCACCAACTGGATCTTCAAAACACTTTTTATGTACCTTCGATTTCTAGGAATTTAGTTTCCCTGTCTAAGTTAGATGTTTGTGGTTATTCCGTTGTTTTCGATTGTCAAAAACTCAATATTATGATCAATAAAGTTATTGTTGGTTTTGGTGTTTTATGTGATGGTTTATATAAAATATCTTTAAATTATGAGTTTGCACACTCGTTATTAACTTCACAATCAGAAGTTGGCTTAAAACGTAGTCTAACTAATGAAAATTCTTCAATGTTGTGGCATTGACGTTTGAGGCATATCTCCAAGGAAAGATTGGAAAAGTTAGTAAAGTCTGGAGTCTTGGAAAATATAGACTTTACTGATTTTCATATTTGTGTGAATTGCATTAAGGGTAAGCAAATCAAACACAAGCAAAAGGGTGCCACAAGAAGTAAAGAACTTCTTGAGCTAATCCATACAGATATCTACAAACTACATATTCCATGTTTTAGTGGAGAAAGATATTTCATCACTTTCATCGATGATCTGTCTCGTTATGGTTACATCTATCTAATTCATCAAAAGTCTCAGACCGTTGACGTCCTTGAGGTGTTCATTACGGAGGTCGAAAGACAATTAGATAGAAAAGTAAAATTGTGAGATCAGATCGGGGTGGAGAGTACTACGGTAGATATGATGAGTTGGGACAACATCTTGGCCCATTTGCAAGATTATTAGAAAAGCGGGGTATTTGTGCTGAATACACAATGCCTGGAACGCCACAACAGAATGGGGTTGTTGAACGGCGTAATTGTACTCTTATGTATATGGTTAGGAGTATGTTAAGTTATTCAATTGTACCTATTTCATTGTGGAGTGAAGCCTTAAAGACCGCAATGTATATCTTAAACCGGGTTCCCAGTAAAGCGGTTCCAACAACTCCCTATGAGTTGTGGACTGGCAGGAAACCCAGTTTAAGACATTTACATGTTTGGGACTGTCCAGCGGAGGCTATAATCTACAATCCAAATGAAAAGAAATTGGACTCACGGACAATATCTGAATTTTTTATTGGATATCCATCAAAGTCAAAATGGTACAGATTTTATTGTCCTAACCATAGTACGAGAATAGTTGAAACAGGCAACGCTAAATTTTAGAGAATGGTGAATTTATTGGGAGCAGTGAATCGAGAAAAGCTGAAATTGAGGAAGTTAGTGTGGATATTATACCACCTTATCTTTCTCGAGATAATGTTGTTACTCAAGCTGTACAACAAGTTGAGGAAATGAACAACTTACTGATTCACCACTTCATGGAGATGTCACCACTGACGACGTTAATGTAGAACCACCACAATCAGTAGCTTTGAGAAGATCTCAAAGGGAAATAAGATCTGCCATAACAGATGACTATGTGGTGTATCTACAAGCATCTGATTTTGATATAGGTATTCAAAATGATCCAGTTTCATATTCACAAGCCATAAATAGTAAAGATTCTGATAAATGGATTGATGCCATGAATGAAGAGTTGAAATCAATGGATCACAATGATGTCTGGGATCTTGTCGAATTAGGCAATGATAGTAAGAAAGTTGGTTGTAAATGGATCTTTAAGATCAAATGCGACGCTAAGGGCAATATCGAATGATTTAAGGCCAGACTAGTGGCCAAAGGTTTCACTCAGAAAAAAAGGCATTGATTATAGAGAGACATTCTCTCCAGTGTCTAAGAAGGACTCTCCTAGAATCATTATGTCCCTTGTAGCTCATTATGATTTGGAGTTACATCAAATGGATGTGAAAACCACTTTTCTAAATGGAAATTTAGATGAAGATATCTATATGGACCAGCCTGAAGGGTTCACAAAACAAGGACAAAAACACTTTGCTTGCAAATTAAAGAAATCTATTTACGGGCTTAAACAAGCTTCCAGACAATGGTATATAAAGTTCAATGATACCGTAACTTCCTTTGGATTTAAAGAAAACATTGTTGATCAATGTATTTATCTAAAGGTCAGTGGGAGCAAGTTTATATGTTTAGTCTTCTATGTGGATAATATTTTGTTAGCAAGTAGTGATCTTGGTTTATTCCCGAAACCAAGAATTATCTTTCCACAAACTTTAATATGGTTGATATGGGAGAGGCAAATTATGTTATTGGCATAGAGATCTTCAGGGATCGATCTCGTGGATTGTTGGGATTGTCTCAAAAAGGATATATTAATCGAGTTTTGGAAAGATTCAATACGCGATTATGTTCAGCCACTGATGCACCTATCACAAAAGGTGATAAGTTAAGTGAAAAACAATGTCCAAAGAATGATTTGGAAAAGGAGAGAATGAAATTAATTCCATATGCATCGGCTGTTGGAAGCTTGATGTATGCACAGACTTGTACTAGACCAGATATCAGTTATGTTGTAGGTGTACTTGGTAGGTATCAAAGTAATCCAGGTATAGATCATTGGCAAGCAACAAAGAAGGTTATGAGGTATCTCCAAGGAACGAAGGACTATATGCTCACATAAAGGAGATCGGATCAATTAGAAGTTGTTGGATATTTGGACTCGGATTTTGCTGGCTGTCAGGAGTAAAAAGTCCACTTCAGGCTTTGTATTTCTATTAGCTGGTGGAGCTATCTCGTGGAAGAGTGTAAAACAATGCATCACTGCTTCTTTCACGATGGAGGCCGAGTTTGTTGCATGTTTTGAGGCTTCGAGTCATGCACTGTGGTTGTGGAATTTTATCTCAGGGCTTAGGGCTGTTGACTCAATTGCTAAGCCACTGAAGATATATTGTGATAATACCGCATCAGTTTTCTTTTCAAAGAATGGAAAGTACTCTAGTGGATCCAAGCACATGGATCTTAAGTACTTAGTTGTTAAAGAAAGAGTCCAGAAACAACAAGTGTCAATTGAAAATTTAAGTACCACTCATATGGTCGCCAATCCATTAACCAAAGGATTGTCTGTAAAGAATTATAAAGAACATGTTAAGTGGTTATCAATAAATTGTCATTTGCTTATGTTATTGTTTTTGTTTTCCTGTTTCCAATTATGTGTACACAAGTTATATTTAGAATTAATATAACAGGATTTGTCCTAACAAGGCAAAATTAAAGGGGTTATTATGGACTAGAGTAGTAGAAGTCGTTAATGTCGTGATACATAGAAGGAAGTTTGATGTATATATCATACGACCGCTATGATCCATATAAGTGACTAAAACTAATTCTAGTATTAAACTATCATATTTTCCTATCATGTTGATTTAACCATTTTTCGTTGAGTTCGATTAAATCAATATGATATATGAAGTATTTAGGAGGTCAGATTCAGTATGATTATAGGGCTTTGTTACTTTATTCTGGATGGATCGTTTTCAAGGAAGAACAATTACGTAAAGAACAATGAGTAAGCAAGACGATGAATATGTAAATAGTATAGCAAGAGCTTTTCTATTAATTATGATATCAGATTGCCCAAGTATGTAGGCGTAAGCTCTGATTGTATGTTATCCTAAATACAATGTTTAACTAGGTATTTATATGACAATAACCCTAGCTTTACAAGGAAATATAATCCTAATAGGACTAGGCATAGCAATCCTCGTGGAAGTCGGACATTACTCTTGGTCGCTGAGGATTGATAACGCAGATCGGACCGGGCAGTTCTTTAATGAATTAGACTCCTGGTCGGTCCGAATGTATACGGACCAGTCATTCCGATTATTATAAGGGGTGCGAAATAGCCCCCATCAGTACTCCCTCACTTCTTCGAGCGCATATGTAGTAGAAGCTCGTAGAAGTAGATGGTCGATTACGACTGTATTTTCTATGAATTGTGCCTCGTTAAAAACCTTATTAGGAAAAAACCCTGTGGGAAGAAATCCTAAGTAAGGAAAAGAGTGCTACGCCTCATAGATAGTCGTTTTGTCGTTCCAATCTCGAACCGCTACGTGTCACTTGAGGAAACGTTTCGACTTTCGTCGTTTGGCGGGAATGTGATCAGTCGTGAGAAGTTTGAAACGTCTTTTCATTTCTCTTTATAAATAGGTGATCGTTATTTCAGTCATCTTTTACATTCTACTTCCCATATTTTCGCAGTCATTTTCTTATTCGCTCATTTCTTTTCCAATTTGCTTTTATCGACTCATATTCTTCGAGGATCCCAAAAATGGCTTCAATTTCAAGAAAATCTTCCTCGTCAACCAGGGAAAGAGTCACTCCTAATATCGAGGATGAGGTACCCCCGAGCTCTCCGACTGAGCAGACCGGAGTGTTAGAATTCACTGTTCCGGATAAGGACACCTTTAACGTGCAAATTTTATCCGATACGGATGTTGCTGCCAGGGCCAAGAAGCGCAAGGGTATAGTTCCTCAAATTTCTGAACCGATCGAGGACCTCGCTTGTGCTTATATTGAGAAAACTTTCCACGAGGTCATGGATAATTATGCGAAATATTTTCCGGAAGGTTCTAAGATTATTCTACCTTCTCCTTCTGATAGGGTTACTTCCCCGCCGGAGGGTTGTCGAGCTTTTTACACTGCTCATTTCAATTACGGTTTGCGTCTTCCCTTGTCCGCCTTATTTATTGACATTTTAAAAATATTTAGCGTATCCTTGACGCAATTAGTCCCCAATTCGGTGGCCTTTGTGGTATCTTTTTCCGTTTTGATGATAGCGAAAGGATTCCAGCCTTCTTTTCGTAATTTTACACAATTGTTCCGTTTTAATATTTCTAGTTCTTCCAACCACGGATACTTTTTCGCCAGCCAGAAGACTAGTCGCTCCGTCTTTGATTCCTCGGTTTCCAGCAATCCTTTCTGGAAATCTCATTTTTTCTTCGTACAACCACCTTCTCATCTTCGTTTAGCGGATGGTTCAACTGGGCCATTCTCGTGGGATCATGATTCCAAATGGATTTATGGTGGTCGCTTGGCGACTGGCGATTTTATCCCTGACGACCCCCAATTGATTAGTGAAATCCAGGGTATGCGCGCCGACAAGTACCAAAGTGCTCTCCTTATTGGCGAGGCCTTTCTTCGTAAGGCGGGATTGAGTCCTCATACTTTCCCCATTTCTTCCTCTTCTCAAACACTGGGTAAGTATTTTATTTCAGCATTGAATCGTTATAATTCCTTTTAGCAGTATTTTATTTCATTTTTAGTTCTTATGGTAGAAAATTCTCGGCGCTCTTTCAAGGGAAAGATGGTTTTGTCTAAATCCACTAAAACCATAGATAATCTTCCTATTGAGCAGAGAGCGTCCCGGAAAAGAAAATTGGAACTGAGCCACGATTCTGAAGATAACAGAGAGGAATCTTCGGATTCTTCCCAAGAATCTCCCGTCCGTCAGGGGACGGGACCTAGTTATCCTCCTCTTCAACTTCGAACTTCTCTTGGCATACGTGGATGCCGCAGCTGGTCGATGCCCCATCCCAACGATAAGCCAGTGGAGAGAAAAAGGTGTTATTATGGTTGTTCTGGCGAGGATCTATCTTTACTTGGTGAGAATCACCCGAAACCTACTCTTGTCGAGATGATCGAAGACCATCTACAGGGGAAGAGAGCTGCCGGTTATTCCGAGAATGATTCTTTGGTTAATGATGAGAGCGAGAATGTTGTGGACAAGACAACTCGTGTTCTTCTATCCGGCGTGTTTACTCGCGATATGAATAAGCTCCTTCGGAAGGATCCTTTGGAGAAATTTCAGAGAGCTTCTCTTTATGCTGAAAAGGTGATTTCCTATTACATACGCTCGTTCGGAAATTTACTTAATGAATACTTTAGCTCACAAATTCATTTCATTTATTACTTTCCTTTTTAGACCAAGACTTGCTTGGCATCGTATGCCTATGAAGCTGCTCTCAGGAAACAACAATGCGAATTTCTGGATGAGAGATACAAGGCTTCTGGTTCAGAGCTTGGTGCCTCGACATCCTCTTCTCTCCCGCTTCCGATCATAGAAACTCATGCTACGGGATCTGATGATCAGGAGATCATAAATAAAGTTTTGGAGACTTCCCGTGCTCATGAGCAGGTCTATCAATTGACTAAAGAGTTGAAAGATCATCAATTTCAGAGTGCTACTCGGATTAGTGAGCTGGAATCTCAGGTAGCAAGTCTCCAGGCCTCATTGGAGGAGTACGATAGGGATCTTCCTCTTAGCGGACTCAAGGATCGTTACGGCAGGAATCCCGATGAGAGAATGATTCGAGAGTTCCTTAGTTCTCTCGTTCATACAGCTTTGGTGTATCGATTGGTTGGTCCGCTCCTAGAGAGCACTTTCAGGAAGGCAATTCATCAGCTGGTTGCTCTGGAATTAATTGAGGATTGTCGAATGGAATATTTCAAGGCAGCACACATCCGCCTGAATCGTTACGGCGAGGAGTACTCTCCTTCTGAGCTGCCAGACGTCATATATAAACAATTTCCATTGGCTCGTCTTGTTGAAGAGTTTGGGAAACCGTTGCCAATTCCCCCTTTGGATATCAATGATGAGGTCGACAATAATTTTATCGATCCAGAGAAGGAGGAGGAGAACGTGGAGGCAATAAACGAATGAGCGACCGAAGAAGAGGCCGCTGGTGAACAGGGAGTTCCAAATGACGACGGGGTTATGTGAAGCGGGAGCGATCCATCGATCTAGGAAATATAACTTAGTTTGTAATATTACCTTTTTATCCTTTTGTACAATAGACGGTTCATATTCTGACAGTTACGTCTTTTCGACTTCTTTGTTGACAATAATTTAGACAAGTTATTAACTTTGCCGTAATCATTATGCTTATGTCTTTTCGAATTCTTGCGGCTGTTCATAGGTTAGTTTCTATGATTCGCGCCCATTCTTTGGGTCTCCTGCGTCTTTTCGTATAGTATGAATACATATGGTAAAACTTTACTCGCTATTTACCGCTTTTACTCAACTTATCCTGAATACTCTCTCGTTAGGAGGTCGATAAGTTTCCTCGATAATTAAATTTTCTTTTCTATTTCCGAACATGAGTAACCTTTTCGGCAACACTTCAAAGCGTCCATCCTGTGAAGGTAATAGAAATATTAGACCTAAAAGGTCTCGTACAGCGGGGCCTTCGATAGATCCACCTCGTTCATCCTTAACTAGAAGATCGGAGATCGAGACTCCCGTTATTCCTTCTGAAATCCCCCCGTAATTAGTTCAACTTTTGTTCAACAAGATTTCCCTATTTCAGGTGAGGTCGAGAGGAGACCCTCCCCTGGTCGGGTGGCCTTTGGTGATATGTCCAACGTGGAGCAAACTTTTAATATACTTATTTCTTCAGGTGTTTCTTCTTTTGAGCATGGCTTACATGAGCGGGTTCCTGATAACTCCGTTCCTTCTTCTACTTCTACCGTCCTACTTGTCACCGGACGTCAAAGTGAAGATGCCACGGGGGCAGTTGGTGGAGATTATTTTTTGGATCCGTCCATGACACAATCTGTTCCCCAAGATTTTTCTGATTTTTTATTTAATGATACTACTGTTGTGACCACTTCTTTTGAAGTCGGCGGGCCTTCTGGAGGTCGGACAGGCTCTAGGTCCGGTCGGCGGATCGTTATCTCTGAGCAGGTTAAGGATATAACGGAGTCGCTGATTCCTCGTCCTGATGGTGTTTCCCGCGATAGTGAATTGCCCGGCTCTCTTGAGCCCGATGCTTTGTCCTGGGACTTGGGCTTAAGCACTATCTTGCCCGGTGAGTTGAGGAAGCACGAAGGTACTGCCAATGTTCGCCTCGTTCAGTCGCTGGTTAAGTTATGCGAGCAGGTAATCATATTTCTGACTATATTTCTTGCTTTATCTTGATTGCCTTGTTACGTATGAGCTTTTTTCTTTTTCAGGCCAAGTACTTTGCGCTGCAGCTGGGTGTGCAAAATGATGATCTGTGGATCAGCAGGGAGGTCCAGAAACGTCGCTTGGAATCGGAGACGGTGAAGGTCACATGGCAGACCTTCCAACTAAGGCTTCTCAATGATGACCTTCATAAATTACAAGAAGAGAAGTCTGTTCTTGAGAAGGAGAAAAGCGACTTGGTTCAGGCTCACGCCCTTGCAGAGTAGTCTCGTCGGCAAGCATATGAAGAAGGTTATGAAGCCGGTTATCTGAAACGTCAGGAGGAGTTAATGGCGTTTTTGGGTAATGCGATTCCTCGTAGGAGTGCTTCTGCTAATTGGCCCAGTGATGGCATTCCGCCTCAGTGACCTGTTCTGATCAAGCTGCTGTAGTGGAATGTTTCTCCTTTTTTATTTTTAAAGACGATGTAGGCCACAATCTTCATGTGGTCATCAAGGCTGATTATTATTTTTGTATGTAAAAATCAATGACAATGTTGACGTGATTTGGTCAGTTTAATGCCTTCATTTTAAGTTCAGATAAATTATGTTATGCACAATTTTATCGTCATAAATATTTTCAATAAGAAGGAAATTTTAGTAGACTTATCTGACATTAATTTCCTGGGAGATTATTTTTTGTTTGAGAAAGTAGCTCGTTCTGGTTTGATCAGTCTTGAATAGCTGAACGAAGTAGTATTTCCTCTGCAAATCAAAATTTTAATCAAGTATAAGTGTGATGATGGACCAAACATGGTCCCTTAGGCTTGTTCTGAAGTCACTTTAGACATTAGAATGTGGACTGTAGGTCGTCCATGTAGATAATTTATTGAATAATTGTGAAGGAATGCTTAGTGCTCTTGTCGATGATCGATCAATGTTTTGTAGAATTGTCCATTTTCCACAGACATCTTATATAAGGGCGTGGTTATTTCCTCTGTTTGAGCATTACGCCTTTTGTTCAAAAGTCTAAGCTCGTAGAAAGAATATTGTTCCAAGCATCCTCTTAAAATTCATGTTTCTTTTCACTGATTGTGAGTTCCACGTTCCTCAAATAAAGCAACCACTGTAGCAACATGTCAATTCTTTGATATGGGAGGAATTGGAAAATGTAGAATCATTAGTTAGATCCAGCTTGTTCAAACCTCCCTTACCAATTCTTTGGAATGTTAGGCAGTGGCGATTTTGTAGACTGGAATGATGACGATTATTCCTCTAATTTTCGTGTCAGATTTCTTGGACTCCAGTGGAGGTCTAATATAGTTAAGAAAAAATATCTGCCATTTGATATATGAGGCAGTGACGACCTCGTACGCCGGAGTATGAGATCTTATTCCTCTAAACGAGCTAGTACTTGTCGCAATGTTGAGGATCTCTTGCTCTTTATCAAGCGACTAGCATTTGTAAGTGTGCATGCTTTTCTAGTCTGGAGCTCTTTTAGATCCGCTTTTATTTTTGTGTTGATCGCTTCGATCTTGATTCTCTTTGCAAGCGAAAAGGCATTTCGACCATAGAGGAGCCATTCCAACTTACTTGCATTAAGTACGGGCAGACAAAAGGTCGCATTTTCCTCCCTTGATCAGGGCTCTATCTAACCGTAGGATTAACTTTAGGCTTTCCCTATAAATAGGGATTCAGTTTCATTCCATATCTATTCATATCGTACGAAATGAAGATATCATATTCTTTGGACTTCATTTTGCCCAGTGATCCCTTATCTTTCAAAAAGTCGCATTATTATGAATCGATATCATATAATAACTCAAATATCATTTGCCTTGTACTGACAGGTCCCATTGACGCCCTACCTTGTACTGACGGGTCCCATGAGGCCTCATCCTTTGTCTTCACAGGTTTGAGGTCCGTGGTTTCTGTTTGCACATGGAGGGTTCATATTTACCAGGCACCGCCGCTTTTCTATGTTACCTCCGGATTGATAGACCGCCGGGGTGTGCTGGTAAATTTTTACTTCTGCGACGGTCCTGAAGAGATGCTGCTTTAGAGTATAAATCAACCCCATTATACAAGCATGATCTCCTTCTGGGCGAGTGGTTGTTTACCGGGCATTTGGCCGGAAATGGTCATTTCGTCTGGAAGAACATTTGATCTTCAGAGCCTGACCATCGAATCAAAGAAGTCGACCATCCTGAGCAGCATGCTTCTTAGGTGGTCAATTCCAATTATCGAGGTACTAGGGAGGAGATTGATGTTTCCGTGGACATTGTCGTGAAGACCGCAGATCTATAGAATAGGATTATTTTATCTAAACAGTTGTGATGATATGTTGATTGTATAAAGTTCTTTATATTTTGATCAAAACATCGTATGTAACTTGAGACTTGTTCTCAGAACTCAGATGAATAATACTTTAGTATTCTTACTTTCATATTTCTTGTTGCTGATTTCTCTCGACCTGTAACCTATTTTTATCGTTATTGTATAGATTGAGGAGCGTTTATCGAGCGGATCGATTTATACTCAACTCGTCTTAAGACATAGGTCGAGGAGTGTTTATTGAGCGAATCAATTTTACTCAACTCGTTTAAAAGATTTAGGTTTTTTAATCTTTTTATGGAGGTCGAGGAGTGTTTATTGAGCGAATCAATTTTACTCAACTCGTTTTAAGGACTTAGGTTTTTTAATCTTTTTATGGAGGTCGAGGAGTGTTTATTGAGCGAATCAATTTTACTCAACTCATTTTAAGGACTTAGGTTTTTCAACCTTTTTATGGAGGTCGAGGAGTGTTTATTGAGCGAATCAATTTTACTCAACTCGAATTAAGACTTAGGTTTTTTAACCTTTTTATGGAGGTCGAGGAGTGTTTGTTGAGCGAATCAATTTTACTCAACTCTTTTAAAGACTTAGGTTTTTATACCAAAACCTTCTCTTTTGATCGTTGGATATAAGATCGAGGAACGTTTATTGAGCGGATCAATTTATACTCAACTCTTTTTTCTTTAGATCGAGGAGTGTTTATTGAGCGAATCAATTTTTACTCGACTCTTTTTAAGACATAGGTTTTATATCAAAATCTTTTTTGATCGTTAGATATAAGATCGAGGAGCGTTTATTGAGCGGATCAATTTATACTCAACTATTTTTACTTTAGATTGAGGAGTGTCTATTGAGCGAATCAATTTTACTCAACTCGTTATACTCTTGATCGAGGAGTGTTTATTGAGCAAATCAATTTTTACTCGACTCGTTATACTTTTAGATCGACTTTTTGTATTTAACTAAGCCGATTGTAGAATCCCGAGGAGCGTTTATCGAATTAATCGATTTATACTCAACTCGTTTGGATACGTCGCCTTTAACTCAAATGAACCTTAGATTTGTGTTCAAAATCGTAATCATAGATAAAATTCTTTGAGTAGGAAACTCAGGCCAAGGCCTTTATTTCAACGAATAAGAAGTAAAGCATACTTAAATCAAAAGAAATTAACCATAACAATTTACTAGGATTCACTTTCCATAGTATCGTCTTAGGTTGACTGCATTCCAGGTTCTCGGTAGGGGTGTTCCGTCCAAGTGTGCAATTTTGTATGAACCTTTCTTTCCTACACTAATGACAATGTATGGTCCATCCCAATTCTGTTGTAATTTTCCCACATGCTTGGATACCTCTACCTTTTTTAGCACCAAGTCCCCTTCTTTGAAGGTTCGTATGCGGACTTTTTGATTATAGGCTTTCTCCATGTTTGATTTAGCGACTTGTAATCGCACGGTAGCTTTTTCTCTTAATGCTTCTGTCAAGTCGATATCACTTTCTCTCGTCTCTTCGTTTTCCTGATCATCATACATTTCAATTCTTGGTGTTGGAATTAGTGTTTCGACCGAAATCACAGCTTCCGAGCCATACACTAGACTGAATGGGGTATCCCCGATCGAAGTTCTGACTGTCGTTCGATTAGCCCAAAGTACTCCTGACAGTTCATCCAGCCATCTTCCTTTGACTGCTCCTAATCTTTTCTCCAAAGACTTTATTATTTCTCGGTTCGCTACTTCAGTTTGTCCGTTTGCTCTTGGATGCCCAACTGAGGTGAAGTTTTGCTGAATTCCTAGTTTGGTACACCATTTCACTACTTGTTTTCCCGCAAATTGGGTTCTGTTATCAGAGATCAGGATTATTGGGATGCCAAATCGACACACTATGAATTTCCATAAGAAGTTGATCACTTGGAATTGAGTTATTCGAGCAAGGGCGACACATTCTATCCATTTACTGAAATACTCGACAGCGACTAGAACATATGCTTTCTTAGACCTGGCTACTGGGAAGGGTCCCACGATGTCCATCCCCCATTGATCGAATGGCCAGCATACCGGTATTGAGTGCATGTTTTCAGCTGGTTGATGACTTATATTTGCATGGACTTGGCAATGATGACATTTTTGAACATATTGCATGGCATCATTGTTGATGGTAGGCCAATAATAACCCGTTCTAAGGCATTTTAAGGCTAAGCCCCTTGCTCCACTGTGATTTCCTGCTTCTCCTTCATGTACTTCTCGAAGGACATCGTTGGTTTGAGATTCGGAGATGCATTTTAGAAGAATTCCCGATACCGACCTTCGGTAAAGTTCTTCTTCTAATAATGTGTATTTTGGAGCTCGATATTTTATTTTCCGAGCTTCATTTGGATCAAGCGGTAATCATCCTTCTCGAAGATAGTTTATCATTGGAGTCATCCAGTTTCTTTCAGCTTCTTCAATTTCCATCATCTCAGCGATCGGTGTATCATCGATATCTATTGCTGGTGTTTTGGAAATTAACCAATTGATTACTCTTTCTGTTTTACCGTCGCTAAGCCCTGTAAATCTAGACAATTGATCGGCCCACTTATTTTCTGATCGTGGGATGTTCTGTATCCCAAAATTTTCGAATCTCTCAGCCAATTCCTTTACTTTGGCTAGGTATTTGATCATGTTAAATTCCTTTGCCTCGTATAGACCTTCTATCTGTCTTTGTATCAACTCAGAATCGGTTAAAACTTTGAGATTCTTTATGTTGGCTTTAACCGCCATTTCCATTCCTGCGATTAGCGCTTCATATTCTGCTTCGTTGTTCGTCACTACGAAGTCCAATGTAATAGCATAATTTATATCCTCCTTATTTGTTCCGGTAAAGTTGACCCCGGCACCTCCTCCTTCTCTGCATGAAGCACCGTCGACATGCATTAACCAGATCTGATTTTCTACGATCAAGATGTCCTTGTCATGGCTGGTTGATTCGGCATGTTCGTTTGTCTGGGTTGGAGTTTCTAACAGGAAATCTGCTAGGACTTGGGCCTTAATTGCAATTCTTGGTCTGTATTCGATTTCGAACTGACCTAGCTCGATCGCCCACTTGATCAATCTTCCAGAGGCTTCCGGCTTCGCTAAGACCTGTCTTAGCGGTTGGTTGGTTAACACCACAATTTTGTAGGTCAGAAAGTAAGGTCGGAGTTTTCGTGCCGCCACTACTAAGGCCAAAGCGAATTTTTCTATTTCCAAGTAGTTCTTCTCCGCCCCTTGTAGTAACTTACTTGAGTAATAAACAGGCTTATGTTCCACGCCTTCTATTTTTACTAGAACCGAACTAATGGCAACATCGGAGATTGATATGTAAATGTATAATGGTTCTCCCTTAGTTGGTTTGGCCAATAGTGGGGAGGTCGTCAGATATTCCTTTAGCCGGTCGAAGGCTTGGTCGCATTCCTCGGTCCAAACAAAGTTTTTTGCTTTTCGTAGAGTTTGAAATAAAGGCAAACTTCTGTCAGCCGACTTGGAGATGAATCTGTTTAATGCTACGATCTTTCCTACCAAGCTCTGTACTTGGGAGATCGTTTTGGGAGGCTTCATTTCGGTTATGGCTCGAATTTTTTCTGGATTGGCCTCAATTCCTCGTTGATGTACCAAATAGCCCAAAAATTTTCCCGACTTAACCCCGAAGGTGCATTTTACAGGATTCAGCTTCATTCGGTATTTTCTCAATATTCGGAAGCATCGATCGAGATGCCTCAAATGGTCAACTTCATTCATGCTTTTGACCAGCATATCGTCTACGTAGACTTCCATTATTTCTCCAATCAACTCCTTGAACATTAGGTTTACTAACCTCTGGTAAGTGGCCCCGGCGTTCCTCAGGCCAAAAGGCATGACTATGAAGCAGTAAACACCCTGCTCGCTTATGAAGGCAGTTTCTCTTGGTCTCGCTCGTCCATGTATATTTGATAAAAACCTTGGAAGGCGTCCATCATGCTGAAAATTGCAAAGCCAGCGATTGAGTCGACCAATAAGTCGATCCTTGGGAGGGGATATGGATCGCGCGGACATAGCTTGTTTAGGTCGGTGAAGTCATTACACATTCTCCACTTATTATCCTTCTTATCCCCTTTTGCTACTAATACGACCTTACATAGCCATTCCGAGAAGTGTATTTCTCGAATTTGTTTTGCCTTGAGTAGCCTTTCTACTTCTGCCTTGATTATTTTATCTTTTATCGGCCCATGATTCCTCTTCTTTTGTCTAGCGGGTTTTGCCATGGGGTCGATCTTCAGCGAGTGACTGATTACTCTGGGATCGATCCCTTCAATGTCGTCCGCACTCCAGGCGAAGATATCTATGTTTTCTCTGAGGAAATTGACCAGCATTACTTCCCCTTCCTTACTGAGTTCGGTTCCTATTCTGGTCGTTCTCGTTGGATCTCCTTCCACTAGAAGGACATCCTTGTGTTCTGGTGGTTTCAAAGCCAAATCGACCGGTTCCTTTCCCTTTTTATCTACTCGGTCCGTGCTGGGGATTTCAATTTCGACCCTGTCAACATCTTCTTCAAGTTTTCTTTTAGCTGGGGTAAATGTTCTGGAGCGGTTCCCAAGGTTAAGGAGGTGTTGTAGCAGTCCCATGCCATACAATGATCGTTTACTATTTCTCCGATTCCTGCGTCCATTGGAAATTTTATTTTATGATGGTAAGTTGAAACAACCGCTCGGAATAGGTTGAGGAACTACCCTAAACCTAGCAAAACTACCAACTTTCCATGCCTAAGTTACCCTCCAAAACAAAGCAACTAAGGCCAAAAAGTCCCCAAAAGAAGTTGGAATTACAAGTGGGGAGGGAAAAGGCAAAGGACATAAAACACCTTCAAAACACGCAGCTTTTCGCCGCGAGCCCTGAGCTCGCGGCCGCGAGCTCAGGCAGTAAGCTCTCTGCAGATTTTCTGCTCCGCCACAAGCATATTTGGAACTTGTTGCGTTCCAAATAGGCAGTAAGCATTCACTAAGTTCATGGAGCACACCACCAAATACATGGTTAACACTGATTCTAAAATGGAAGAGATGCAACCTCGGGTTGCATTCACTAATTTTTTTTTAAATTACGTCTCGCGGCCGTGAGGTGCAACCTCGCGGCCGCGAGACCTGGGCAGAAGCTTTCTGCCCACGCCTCGCGGCGGCGAGCTGGAGGCTCGCGGCCGCGAGGTCGGGCAGAAAGTTTCTGCCAAATCCTCGCGGCGGCGAGCTAGATGTTCACGGCCGCGAGGGTTGGCAGAAAAATTTCCCCTTCCACTCGATCGAATAACTCAACATAATCTCACCTTACGCCATCCATGGTTCATTCGCTCGATCTCACTCGAATTATGCTTGTTAATCCTCGATCTTTCGTGCGCGCTCATTTACCTACAACACAAAATGCAAAACGAAAACAAAAACGAACAACAAAAACACAAAAACACAAAATAATAGGCTCGGGTTGCCTCCCGAGAAGCGCTTGTTTATAGTCGTGAGCTCGACTTGAAACTTCCCTTTTCTTTTAGGGTGGCCAATAATCGAATAGGATCCCTTCGGGATCAAGTATGAGCCCCGGCCTCCTCGCTTTTAAATTCGTCCCACGCCTTAATTTTTCCATTGTACGGCCTTTTGGGACGGATTTGAACCACATATCAAATCGAAAACTTTTATCTCCCGGTTCAAATCTCTTGTAATATTTACCCATAATTATCCACGTTGCTTTGCTCGGGTGGATCCACTTGTCTTCTTTAGGAATAATCAAGTCCACATAAGAACATTTGATGACCTTTTGATCAAACTCTTCATCTATGATGAATTTTTCTTCCCTCGCAAGCTTTTTCGATCCACCTTGTTCTTCCTCCCTAGTAGGAAGCTCATTTGTTTCTAACATTTCACTCGGTTCATTAAAGCTTTCATTAGGAGCAACTGATTCAATTGAACTCGGCAAAGCTCCCGGGGGTCTTATGCTTAAGGCTTGTGAGATTTGCTCCATTTGTGTTTGAAGATCCCTTAATGTCCCCGAGTCTTCTTGCAACTGTTTGGAAATCTCTTCCATTTTAGAATCAGTGTTAACCATGTATTTGGTGGTGTGCTCCATGAACTTAGTGAATGCTTCTTCCAAAGATGATTGTGCCTCTACCGGAGGTTGAGAATATTCATGATAGTTCGGTTGGATGAATGGGGTAGTCATCATCATATTCGAGTGTGGTCCACCTCCCCACTCATTGTTCCTTGGATAATACGGGCCATCTCCCCATTCGATATTGTAGCCATTGTAAGTAGGACTCGGCTCATATTGAGTACCCATATATGAATTCTCATATTGAAAATGAGTTGGATTCATTGGGCAACCGGCGATTGTGCTCTCCCCCATGCAATGCATACAATAACAAATTGATGCTCCGTCGGTTGACCTTCGATAGCAATCATTGTAGGCCATCGTACCTAGGAAGACAAAGATCACAACGTAAATAGCAAATCCAAGTTAAGATATACAAGAATATAAATTGGCAAACAATCGTTACAACTCCCCGGCAACGGCGCCAAAAACTTGTTGCGTTCCAAATACTAATACGCAAACACGCAAGTATACGGTCGTTACAAGTAATAGAGTGATAAATGAGTGTCGAACCCACGAGGAATTGTTCAATTAATTACCGACAAACGTCTTGTTACTTCAACTTAGATTTGTAAGATGATTAAGGTAAAGTGGTGGTGGTGTGATATTTAAAGCTAAGGTAAGGTGATTATTAAACTAACACTTGACTTAACAATATGTAAAGGCTTCTACGATTTTACGTCACCTAGTTCAATTCAAGACAAACGACTCAACAATTGACAACTACACTTATGCTTGTTGTTCAAGATTTCATAAAATATTCATACGTATCTTCCGATATCGTACGAACCTACCAAAGTAGACTAATCCAATTTATGTCTAAAAGGATTAAACATAAGTGATGCATTAACTCCAAACCTTGTTAGAACATGAAATGGCCTAGGTATATTCTTATCCTAAAATCAAATCACAACCTAGTTTTACAATCTAATCTTTAATCCACTATGCCTAGCAATTAAAGATCAATTCATTTCATCCTATGGTTGATCTTACCACAAGTTGACATAAGCTCAAACTAGTTTAACAAACACTTGTATACAAGCATAGCAACAATCATTAACTCATCATTTAATCAAGAATCAAGAACCAAACATAGGATCAATAAAAACATAGAATAAAGGAGATTAGCTACTCATATTAATCAACACAATATTCATTACATTAAACAAAGTCATAAGTGTAAATGAACAAAGTAAGAAAGAGTTAGAATAAGCTTAGTGGTTGAAGTCTTCAACAACATCTCCCTCAAGCCTTTTTATCTTCAACGGGGAGTCCAAGTGAGAGTTCTTCTTTCCAAAGTGCCAACCAAAGCTTTTCTTCAAAGGAGGCAAGATGAAAGTGTAAAGTGTTGAAGTGTGATGAATTTCACCTCCTAATATCTAACCTAGCAAAACTACCAACTTTCCATGCCTAAGTTACCCTCCAAAACAAAGCAACTAAGGCCAAAAAGTCCCCAAAAGAAGTTGGAATTACAAGTGGGGAGGGAAAAGGCAAAGGACATAAAACACCTTCAAAACACGCAGCTTTTCTGGCAGCAGGTCTCGCGGCCGCGAGCCCTGAGCTCGCGGCCGCGAGCTCAGGCAGTAAGCTCTCTGCAGATTTTCTGCTCCGCCACAAGCATAATGGAACGCAACAATGGTTAACACTGATAGCAATCATTGTAGTAAGGTTACTTGTTGCGTACTAAGTCGACCCGCCAAAATTTTTTCAAATTCTTATTATTATTTGTACATGCTCTACAAAGTTTAAAGCACATTGGCAATGGCTATGATTATATTTAAAGTGGATAACGAACTTTAGCGATAATAGGATCTAGGACTCCTTTTGCTTAACTTAGAATCCCTCCAATCCGTAGCTTGGAATCTAAATGTAAAAAGAGCATAAATGGCCTAAGTTTGGGGGAGTAAACCCTTTTCGAGAATGAAAGACCTTTGAAAACCTAACTTTTAAAAGAAATGAGTAGAGAAGTTGCTAAAATGTACGTACTTCTATGAGAGAAAAGAAAGGCTAAGCCTTCAATCGTTAGTATCCATTGATCATTTTTGATAATTACTCTATCTCATTAATCTAGTGCAAAAGTTGTAATAGAAGAAAAGAGTGTGGTGCTAGTAGCCCACAAAAGCAAAATTGCATCAAGTTCGCCATTAGTGCTAATATCGTACTTTAATATTCTTGTAAAGCACAAAGTGCCTTGTTTCATTGTAAAAATAAGTGTGGTGAGAAAAGAGTTAGGAGCTAAAATCGTCAATTAATTCAAGAATAGGGAAAACACTCATAAATTACCTATAACTTAGTCCCGTGAAGTGATTTGAGCATTAAGTTTGTAATCTACGGTAAGGAGAGATTCTTTGTTAAACATTAGAAGTCCATGAAAATAGAACCGATGATTTTGACCTATCGAAAATTATTCACCTAAGATAGAATCTAGCAAAAGCCATCACACACACACACGTGGAGTTTGTTTTAAGAATAATTTGAAAGTGTTAAGTTTTAGCATTTCGATCTTAAGTATGTTTGTTTTGTTCTTGTTCTGTTTTCTTTGCTCGAGGACGAGCAAGTGTTTAAGTTTGGGGGTGTTGATAACGCCGTGAAAATGTCGTTATTACCTATCTCTTTAAGCCCAAAACATCTTGTTTTGATTCGAGTTTTTGTGTGTCTTCTCGTGTTTTCGTTTCTTCTGTGCTTTTGGCCCCTTTGTTTGGCCTTTGTTCGTCTTTTGTGTTTTTGTTCTCGTATTGATCGTTTTCTCCGTGGTTTGTAGGTATTAACATCATAGAGAGATTCGGAGTTGCGTATCAATGATACGAGTCGCTCTACCAACCCCGCGAGTCAAGCTTGAGCTTCAAAGGAAGTAGAACCCGAAGTAAATCGTACAAGAACGTAGATAGCTTCTCACTAGAACATGCATAAATATTTCATGGATGATCCAAATGAGCTGAATTTAGGATATGTCATAGATGAGTGAGTTAGCTACGCTACGGACTTTACGGATCTGGATTCGGAGTTCGGAATCAAAAGATATGCTGCTCAGAAGAAAGTGTGGCGGAGCAGAAAATCTGCAGAGAGCTTACTGCCTGAGCTCGCGGCTCGCGGCCGCGAGACCTGCTGCCAGAAAAGCTGCGTGTTTTGAAGGTGTTTTATGTCCTTTGCCTTTTCCCTCCCCACTTGTAATTCCAACTTCTTTTGGGGACTTTTTAGCCTTAGTTGCTTTGTTTTGGAGGGTAACTGCATGGAAAGTTGGTAGTTTTGCTAGGTTAGATATTAGGAGGTGAAATTCATCACACTTCAACACTTTACACTTTCATCTTGCCTCCTTTGAAGAAAAGCTTTGGTTGGCACTTTGGAAAGAAGAACTCTCACTTGGACTCCCCGTTGAAGATAAAAAGGCTTGAGGGAGATGTTGTTGAAGACTTCAACCACTAAGCTTATTCTAACTCTTTCTTACTTTGTTCATTTACACTTATGACTTTGTTTAATGTAATGAATATTGTGTTGATTAATATGAGTAGCTAATCTCCTTTATTCTATGTTTTTATTGATCCTATCACTACAATAAAAATGATCTTTGGTGGCATCAAGCTTGATGGCATTTTGATGAAAATGTGAGAAAAAATTAATACAGTTACATTTTTTAAAAATGTCAGGAATTATAAATGTCAAATATACTATTTAGTGAAATTTTAATATATTATGGCATTTTATAATGTTACATCTTGTTATGATAGTGACATTTAACTTTTAGTCACACCGCTACAAGTGGCAGTTTGGAAAATGTCGTTATATATAAAATGTCACTAGCAAAGTGCCACTTGTAGCGGTGTGGCTAAATGTATCAATGTCACAATTATAGTTAAAAGTTACATTATAAAATATCACTATAGTATAAAAATGTCACTAATCAGTAAAATTAACACTTATACTTTGTGGCATTTTTCAAGAATGTGACTATATTAATAATTTGTGACATTTTCTTTAAAATGTTATCAAGCATGGTGCCACTATAGATCATATTTGTTGTAGTGTATGTTTGGTTCTTGATTCTTGATTAAATGATGAGTTAATGATTGTTGCTATGCTTGTATACAAGTGTTTGTTAAACTAGTTTGAGCTTATGTCAACTTGTGGTAAGATCAACCATAGGATGAAATGAATTGATCTTTAATTGCTAGGCATAGTGGATTAAAGATTAGATTGTAAAACTAGGTTGTGATTTGATTTTAGAATAAGAATATACCTAGGCCATTTCATGTTCTAACAAGGTTTGGAGTTAATGCATCACTTAGGTTTAATCCTTTTAGACATAAATTGGATTAGTCTACTTTGGTAGGTTCGTACGATATCGGAAGATACGTATGAATATTTTATGAAATCTTGAACCACAAGCATAAGTGTAGTTGTCAATTGTTGAGTCGTTTGTCTTGAATTGAACTAGGTGACGTAAAATCGTAGAAGCCTTTACATATTGTTAAGTCAAGTGTTAGTTTAATAATCACCTTACCTTAGCTTTAAATATCACACCACCACCACTTTACCTTAATCATCTTACAAATCTAAGTTGAAGTAACAAGACGTTTGTCGGTAATTAATTGAACAATTCCTCGTGGGTTCGACACTCATTTATCACTCTATTACTTGTAACGACCGTATACTTGCGTGTTTGCGTATTAGTATTTGGAACGCAACAAGTTTTTGGCGCCGTTGCCGGGGAATGTGGTAACGTCTGGAGTAAATGACGATATTGATGGCTAGTTTTGTGTTTGATAGCTTGATACTTCGTGCTAATTTTGATCTTTTTGTTTCTTTGCGAGGTTTGATCGGCCTATTGCGAAGAGCTTAAGGATTTTGATGAGCCTGTTTTGTGGAATCATGGACGATGGGAGTAGTTTTGGTGACAATCAATTCATCCCTCGTATCAAGTCAAGCTCGTGACTTAAAACAAGCATTATTTCCCTTTTTCATCATCTTGTCTTGTTTTGTTTTGTTTTCTTTTTGTTTGTGTTGTGTTGTAGGTGATGATTGTGCATGATAAATAAGTAATGGCAAGCATGATTGAGGATCCGAGACGGAAGTTAACCACGGGATGCACGGACTCCATGATCGACAAAAGGGCGTAACCTTTACATTTTTGCATTCCGTTTGGTTTATTTTGCACTTACAATGCTATATCTATATGTCCGTACTTGATTGGTTTTGATTATCTATGCTTGCTTGAATTGGATAAAGCCGCGTTCGATCATTTACCTTGTTGTTTTCTTTGTTTTGTTTGTTTTTCTTTTCTTTGTGTGCTTGCGTGGTTGTCGTGTCGACCTCCCTCCATTTTTCTCAATTCACACAATGGGGACATTGTGCGTTTTAAGTTTGGGGGAGAGAGGTCGCAAGTACTTGCATACATGCTAGGTCGACCCGCCAAATTTTTTTTTCAGATTCTTGTTATTATTTGAGTATGCTTCTACAAAATTTGAGCACATTGGCTAAGGCTAGGTTGTATTTGGGGTGGATAAAGAACTTTAGTGATAATAGGATCTAGGACTCCTCTTGCGTAACTTAGTTTCTCTCCAAACTTTAGTTTGAAAACTAAGTGTGAAAAGAGCAAAATGACTTAAGTTTGGGGGAGTGAACCCTTTTCAAGAATGAAAAACTTTTGAACACCTAGCTCTTAAAAGAAATGAGTAGAGAAGTTGCTAAAATGTATGCCCTTCTATGAGAGAAAAGAAAGGCTAAGCCTTCATTGATGAAATTCATGGATGATTTTTGTAATAACTCTATGTCATTATAATTGTGCAAGTTTTGTAGTGAAAAATTCAAATGTAATGCACAAAGGAAAGGAATGGTGCTAGTAGCCCACAAAGTTAAATGTATAGAAAAACAAGCTACCATCAACAGTGCTAGATTTGTATTGTAATATCATTGTAAAGCACAAAGTGCTATGTTATTATTGTAAATCAAAAGAAAAGCATTTATGTAAGAAAGAGCTAGGAACTAAAATTGCCAATTAGTTCAAGAATAGGGACAATACTCTTAAATTACCTACAACTTAGTTTCATGATGTGATTGGAGCATAAGGTTTGAAACCTAAGGTTAGGAGATAGTCTAAGTTAACGTGAGGAGCCCATGCAAGTAGAACCGATGATTTTAATCTATTGGGGCGTATTCACCTAAAATAGAACCTAGCCAAAGTCATCACACACACACGTGGAGCTTGTTTAAAGAATAATTTGAAAGTGTTAAGCTTTGGTATTTTGATCTTAAGCATGCACGTTTAGTACTTGTTTTGTTTTCTTTGCTCGAGGACGAGCAAGTGTTTAAGTTTGGGGGTGTTGATAACGCCGTGAAAACGTCGTTATTACCCATCTCTTTAAACCCAAAACATCTTGTTTTGATCCGAGTGTTTGTGTGTCTTCGCGTGTTTTCGTGTCTTTTGTGCTTTTGGCCATTTTGTTTGGCCTTTGTTCGTTTTTGTGTTTTTGTTCTCGCTTTGATCGTTTTCTCCGTGGTTTGTAGGTATTTACATCTTAGAGAGATTTGGAGTTGCGTATCAATGATGCGAGTCGCTCTACCCACCCCGCGAGTCAAGCTTGAGCTTCAAAGGAAATAGAACTCGTAGCAAATTGTACAAGAATGTAGATAGCTGCTCACTAGAACTTGCATAAATATTTCATGGATGATCCAAATGAGCTGAATTTTGGATATGTCATAGATGAGTGAGTTAGCTATGCTACGGACTTTACGGATCTGCATTCGGAGTTCGGAATCAAAAGATATGCTGCTCGGAAGGAAGTGCGGCAGAAAGCTCGCGACCGCGAGGTTCAAGCTCGCGGCCGCGAGGTGTTGGCAGAAAGTTTCTGCCCAGCTCTCGCGGCCGCGAGGTTCAGGCTCGCGGCCGCGAGACCTGCTCTGTTTTTCAGCGTGTTTTGAGGGTGTTTCTTGTACTTTGCCTTCTTTTTCCCCACTTGTAACTCTAACCCTTTGGGGGGGCTTTTGGTCTTGTTTTCCCTTAGGTTAAGAGGAGAGGAGGACACAACTTGCAACATATCTTGGAATCATTCCACTCTTGTGCCTCTTTTTTTCTCTTTGCCTCCCTAAGCTTTCTCTCTAGTTTTTCCCTTTGTTTTCTTGTATTGAAGGCTCAACCAAGGGGGTGAGTTAATCACCACCCTTGGGGAGTGATTAGGTGGTGATTAAAGGGAGGAGAATCCTTGTCTCGATTCCATTTCGATTAGGTGATTTCTTTCCATTTCTTAGTTATTTATGATTAGGAGATGAGTTTGTTATTTCCTTTTTGGATGAATGATTGTGTATTGGAATTCTCCGGATTTATATAAATTTATGTTATTGTTTGATTAATGATGTCTTGATGATTAGTATGGTGCTTATATGTGTTCGTTAATCCGATTCCGTGTTTATTGTTCGTCTTGTGGTTTGACAACCCTTTGAGATGAGTGTTATTGATTCTTGATTGCTAGATATAGTGATTTTGAGGATTTGATTATGAATTTGGATTGTGAATCGATTTTAGGATAGACATATACCTATGTCGTTTCATATTCGTTTAAGGTTTGAGTTTAAATGACATCGATTAGATTTTAGTCCATTTATACGTAAATTGGCTTAGTTTAATTTGATAGGTTGGTATGCTATCGAAAGATACATATGAATGTCATTGAATCCTTGAATAGCAAACACTAGCACAATATATTAATTGTCGAGTCATTGTTATCGTTTGATTAATTATGTTTGATGTTGGGTTATGTTTGATTTGTTAGGTTTATTGTTTTATCGCACTTTTGGCCATCTACCTTTAATGCAACCTAGACATAGGATGTAGAAAGTTAGGTGAGTGACGATTTGTGGATTTCAACCTAGGATAGACATATACCTAGTTTGGTCCGTGTTTGTATAATGGGTTCGTTCGTAAATGCATCAAATAACTTAGATTCTCTTTATTCGGGGATTCGGGTTAGTTTTAGGTCCCGGGTGACAACGGTACGCCTTAGAATCCTCTTTTGGGTTCGGACTTTCCTTAGAGCATTGATTGACAGCGATGTTCGTTATTGATCCGGAGATGGAGAGTTTGGGTAGATTGGTAGAGTTAAGTCAAACCGATAGGGAGACTTAACTAATTTGAACTCACAAACAACAACTAAATCTGGGATTGTTTGCATAGTTAACCTAACAACCGCATAATTTATCTGCTTTAACTAATAGCTTATGAATCCTCCTTACCGCGTAATTAACTCCCCATTTACTTGCTTTCGTAGTTAGATTTATTTTATCGCTCGTAGTTAAATAAAATCACCCTTATCAATATGTTTGGGTTTGATAATATTGTATCAAGCATTCTTAGATGAAATAAGCCGTCGATTGATTCGTTTATTCCCACCTTTTACCCATTCGTTGGGATTCGATACTCGGTATGTACTTATCGTTTTATATTACTTGTAACGACCGTATACTTGCGTAGTTTGCGTATTAGTATTTGGCACGCAACAAGTTTTTGGCTCGGGTTGCCTCCCGAGAATCAGTGTTAACCATGTATTTGGTGGTGTGCTCCATGAACTTAGTGAATGCTTCTTCCAAAGATGATTGTGCCTCTACCGGAGGTTGAGAATATTCATGATAGTTCGGTTGGATGAATGGGGTAGTCATCATCATATTCGAGTGTGGTCCACCTCCCCACTCATTGTTCCTTGGATAATACGGGCCATCTCCCCATTCGATATTGTAGCCATTGTAAGTAGGACTCGGCTCATATTGAGTACCCATATATGAATTCTCATATTGAAAATGAGTTGGATTCATTGGGCAACCGGCGATTGTGCTCTCCCCCATGCAATGCATACAATAACAAATTGATGCTCCGTCGGTTGACCTTCGATAGCAATCATTGTAGGCCATCGTACCTAGGAAGACAAAGATCACAACGTAAATAGCAAATCCAAGTTAAGATATACAAGAATATAAATTGGCAAACAATCGTTACAACTCCCCGGCAACGGCGCCAAAAACTTGTTGCGTTCCAAATAGGATGAAATGTAGGCAAAACTACCAACTAAGGGTTTAGGGTCGTTACAACTCCCCGGCAACGGCGCCAAAAACTTGTTGCGTGCCAAATACTAATACGCAAACTACGCAAGTATACGGTCGTTACAAGTAATATAAAACGATAAGTACATACCGAGTATCGAATCCCAACGAATGGGTAAAAGGTGGGAATAAACGAATCAATCGACGGCTTATTTCATCTAAGAATGCTTGATACAATATTATCAAACCCAAACATATTGATAAGGGTGATTTTATTTAACTACGAGCGATAAAATAAATCTAACTACGAAAGCAAGTAAATGGGGAGTTAATTACGCGGTAAGGAGGATTCATAAGCTATTAGTTAAAGCAGATAAATTATGCGGTTGTTAGGTTAACTATGCAAACAATCCCAGATTTAGTTGTTGTTTGTGAGTTCAAATTAGTTAAGTCTCCCTATCGGTTTGACTTAACTCTACCAATCTACCCAAACTCTCCATCTCCGGATCAATAACGAACATCGCTGTCAATCGATGCTCTAAGGAAAGTCCGAACCCAAAAGAGGATTCTAAGGCGTACCGTTGTCACCCGGGACCTAAAACTAACCCGAATCCCCGAATAAAGAGAATCTAAGTTATTTGATGCATTTACGAACGAACCCATTATACAAACACGGACCAAACTAGGTATATGTCTATCCTAGGTTGAAATCCACAAATCGTCACTCACCTAACTTTCTACATCCTATGTCTAGGTTGCATTAAAGGTAGATGGCCAAAAGTGCGATAAAACAATAAACCCAACAAATCAAACATAACCCAACATCAAACATAATTAATCAAACGATAACAATGACTCGACAATTAATATATTGTGCTCGTGTTTGCTATTCAAGGATTCAATGACATTCATATGTATCTTTCGATAGCATACCAACCTATCAAATTAAACTAAGCCAATTTACGTATAAATGGACTAAAATCTAATCGATGTCATTTAAACTCAAACCTTAAACGAATATGAAACGACATAGGTATATGTCTATCCTAAAATCGATTCACAATCCAAATTCATAATCAAATCCTCAAAATCACTATATCTAGCAATCAAGAATCAATAACACTCATCTCAAAGGGTTGTCAAACCACAAGACGAACAATAAACACGGAATCGGATTAACGAACACATATAAGCACCATACTAATCATCAAGACATCATTAATCAAACAATAACATAAATTTATATAAATCCGGAGAATTTCAATACACAATCATTCATCCAAAAAGGAAATAACAAACTCATCTCCTAATCATAAATAACTAAGAAATGGAAAGAAATCACCTAATCGAAATGGAATCGAGACAAGGATTCTCCTCCCTTTAATCACCACCTAATCACTCCCCAAGGGTGGTGATTAACTCACCCCCTTGGTTGAGCCTTCAATACAAGAAAACAAAGGGAAAAACTAGAGAGAAAGCTTAGGGAGGCAAAGAGAAAAAAAGAGGCACAAGAGTGGAATGATTCCAAGATATGTTGCAAGTTGTGTCCTCCTCTCCTCTTAACCTAAGGGAAAACAAGACCAAAAGCCCCCCCAAAGGGTTAGAATTACAAGTGGGGAAAAAGAAGGCAAAGTACAAGAAACACCCTCAAAACACGCTGAAAAACAGAGCAGGTCTCGCGGCCGCGAGCCTAAACCTCGCGGCCGCGAGAGCTGGGCAGAAACTTTCTGCCAACACCTCGCGGCCGCGAGCTTGAACCTCGCGGCCGCGAGATTTCTGCCGCACTTCCTTCCGAGCAGCATATCTTTTGATTCCGAACTCCGAATGCAGATCCGTAAAGTCCTTAGCATAGCTATCTCACTCATCTATGACATATCCAAAATTCAGCTCATTTGGATCATCCATGAAATATTTATGCAAGTTCTAGTGAGCAGCTATCTACATTCTTGTACAATTTGCTACGAGTTCTATTTCCTTTGAAGCTCAAGCTTGACTCGCGGGGTGGGTAGAGCGACTCGCATCATTGATACGCAACTCCAAATCTCTCTAAGATGTAAATACCTACAAACCACGGAGAAAACGATCAAAGCGAGAACAAAAACACAAAAACGAACAAAGGCCAAACAAAATGGCCAAAAGCACAAAAGACACGAAAACACGCGAAGACACACAAACACTCGGATCAAAACAAGATGTTTTGGGTTTAAAGAGATGGGTAATAACGACGTTTTCACGGCGTTATCAGTCGCCCTAAGATCGCGTTGTAGGCAAAGGGGGTTTCCACTACTAAGAATTTGATTAGCTTCACCATACGATGTGGTTTCCTTCCAAGTGATACACTTAAGGCTATGGTGCCACAGGGGACAATTTCGGAACCTCCAAACCCTACTAGAGGCGTGGCTACCTTTTGGAATGTTATTTGTCCCAAGTTCATCTGGGCTAAAACCTCTTTAGAGATGATGTTGGCCGAGCTTCCATTGTCGATCAGGATTCTTTTGACATTATAGTTCGCAATTTCTAGCGATACCACCATCGGGAAATCAGGGTTGTCTTCTTTTGTGTCCCAAACAAAGTTCTTTGGTACTTCGCTCTCATCGAAACTGATCAACTGGTGCTTAGGTGATTTGCTTTCTAGCGTCCATATTTCCTTTGGGTACCTGGCATTTCCCAGTATGGACCTAGCGGTCCTGCGACGAGCATTGCGATTGTCCCCGCCGGCTGGTCCTCCTGAGATCGTATGGATGGTGCCATTGACCTGACCATCGTTCAACTCTTGTGGGGGGCCATCATTAGGGGACCTTCCTCTTCCGTTATTATTCCGAGGGCTCCGACTTCTCCCCCTCTTGCGGTTGTTCCGCTCTAAATAATCATCTAATTTTCCTTGTCCGATCAGTTTTTCAATTTCTTTTTTAAGGTGAAAATAATCTTCGGTGCGATGTCCGTGTGCACGGTGATATCTGCAGTATAGATCATAGTTTCGTGCCCCTGGCCTTGGCTGAGCGATTCTCTTTGCTGCCGGGATCCAATTGTTCTTCTCAAGCACTACCAAGATTTCTTCTATTGGAACGGTCAGCCTGGGGTATTCTACTTGGTTGATTCTGCTCCTGTTCGCTGGCTCGGCCGATCTGGGTCTTTGATAGACATTAGGTCGTCTGTCTTGATCGTTTCGATTATATTCTAATCGCTGGAAGACATTACCTCTTCTAATGGATCAATCATAATCCATGGATTTTTGAGCGGGAATTCTATCTTGCCGTTTGGAACCGGAGGCGGGAGCTTTATATTTATTCTTGTCTTTAAAAGAGTTCATCTCCTCTTAGGTCATGTACTTTGATGCCAAGGTCATAATATCGGCAAACGTTCTAGGTTGCTTTCTACTGAGGGCATTCCCGAATTGCCTGTTTTTCGTGAGATCGAAAAGAATCGAGATTATGTAATCGATATTTGGGGAGTCAATATTAAGCAATTCTACGTTAAATCTTGTCAACCAGGAACGAAGGGTTTCTCCGTCTTGTTGATGGATAGTCCTTAGGTAGCTCATTGGCAATTTCTGTCTCTTCTGGCTAGCGAACTGCTGAGTTAGCTTATTGCATAATTCTCTAAAGCTGAATATGGAATTGGTGGGTTGTTTTGCAAACCAGTCCAAAGCTAGCCCCTCGAATGTAGTGACCATTAGTTTTGCAGTGAATTCAGCCGAGTGAGCATATAAATTTATTATTTTAGTAAAGCTGAATATATAATCATCTGGGTCGGTGGTCCCGTCATATCTGGGTAGTCATCCCGGAACTTGCCCCGACGACTGTGCTTCTTTTATTTCCTTGCAGAAAGGAGAGCACGCTGCTAGGCTCTCTTGAAGTTCCGTGCTCCTAGCCCATGGATTCTGAACAGTTCGGAGTCGTTGTTCCAGACGTTCCTGTACCATCTTTTTGATTTCTCTTTCCGAGAATCGGATAGTTCGTGGTTGATTAGGAATTGCGTCGGCTACGTCATCCTCGATGGGAATTATGGTATGTTCTTTTGATATAGTGCGTACCGGTTGAGGCCTCCTTCGATCCGCTTTTCTTCGAATGTTTTCGTTAGAGGGTTTCAAATTGCTCTTTTGCGGACTATGCAGCGGTCGTTGCTCGCTTGCCGGGCTATCAGCTTGTTGCGAGATTTGATCGACCTGCCTCGGTGTCCTTTGAACGGGATTTGCTCTAGCGGTTCTAGGGTTTCTAGGAACATTCTCGGGTACGAGTAATTCCTCTGGGCAGAGTGACTTAAAGAGCATAGCGATCTGTCGCAGCTTCTCCTGAGTATCTGACAAGGGAGCCAGGATTGCTGGAGCCACATGGTCTTCAGGTACCGTATTGGCGGGGATCCCCTGTTGTCCTTGTGGGTTTTGGATATTTATCCCTAGTGGTTCCTCCTGATTTGGCAGCTGCTCGCTTTCTTGCTGATTGTTATTACTTAAAGGGACGTTGTTGTTAGTATCGTCCGGTTGATCCTTGGATGTGTTACGAGCGTTCGTCGTGTTACTTCTTGCTCCGTTACGGGCGCTCTTCCTTGGGCGAGCCATATGTCGATCGAATAATAAACCTAGCCCCTCGGTGGGCGCCAACTGATTTAACCATTTTTTGTTGAGTTCGATTAAATCAATATGATATATGAAGTATTTAGGAGGTCAGATTCAGTATGATTATAGGGCTCTGTTACTTTATTCTGGATGGATCGTTTTCAAGGAAGAACAATTACGTAAAGAACAATGAGTAAGCAAGACGATGAATATGTAAATAGTATAACAAGAGCTTTTCTATTAATTATGATATCAGGTTGCCCAAGTATGTAGGCGTAAGCTCTGATTGTATGTTATCCTAAATACAATGTTTAACTAGGTATTTATATGACAATAACCCTAGCTTTACAAGGAAACATAATCCTAATAGGACTAGGCATAGCAATTCTCGTGGAAGTCGGACATTACTCTTGGTCGCTGAGGATTGATAACGCAGATCGGACCGGGCAGTTCTTTAATGAATTAGACTCCTGGTCGGTCCGAATGTATATGGACCAGTCATTCCGATTATTATAAGGGGTGCGAAATAGCCCCCATCACATGTATTACCAGCTTATTTTTAAAACTAAATCATGATCACGTGTCAAGTTTTTGTACGAAGAACACAACAAAGTCAATTCATTTTGTTTTTAACTCAATCGGTTTAGTGAACCAAGTGGGAGAATGTTAAACTTTTATTTTTATGGTCCACTTACCTAACTTAATTACAAGTTTTTAAAGTTGTGGCTCTTCAAATTATAGAGTAAAAGCTGATTATAATATAGGTATATTAATGTATTAGTAACTTACAAAAGATGATTAAAGACTATGATGATTGGTGGTTCATCTTCTATGTAAGTTACTATGAATGTGGCCCTCTTCTCTCATCTATAAAAGGGGGATACAACCTCTCCTCAATGATAAGTTTTTCCCATCACTTACATAAACACATTGGTTGTATCATAAGGAAAGGAGAGAGAGAAGAAGGTGAGTCACAACTGAGATTTAAGATAGAGGAGTTTTTCAAGTGCTCTTTGGATCGAAGGATTACTTTTAAGCAACATTATATATTGAAGACTCCATGGCGAACGGTATACCGATAAACTCTCGTATCTAAAATTATATTTACAATATGTGTTAGTTGATAAGCATATTGTTAAAGTTTTTCCGCATAAAGTTTAATATTAGTCTTTCACTAGGGGTTTGTATTTTATTTTATCTCAATGAGGAAAGCTGAATTTTGATAATGATCAGTATTATGGAAAAATACTTGTTAATCAAGAGAATGATGTTTGTCGAAGCTACCATGGTTATTCAAATTGACCTTGATCATTTTAAGATAATGTTCTTAAATCTATTGATCATTTTCGTTTGTGAAGTCAATTTTGTAAACAGGTGCACTTGGATGAGAAAAAGAGGAATATCTAGAGATTAATAATACGACACATATCGCACTTCAAAAAAAATATGGTGAAAATTAAATTATAAGAGGCAATATATAATAATTTCACGAGGTGAAATTTTGTCTCAGGACTAGCTATAAAGGCTAGATCTTTAATCATCGAGAGGGATGGGCGTAAGCCCGTAAGGGAGTCACCTCTGGGAGCAACCCAACCTTTGTGATTGGAGACCCCATGAAGAAGGATCAATTCACTACAACAAAAATTGCCTATTGAGGCCCCTAAAAGTGTCTCAACAGCAATGTTGTTGAGACGCTTAAGCTATTGAGGCGCTCTATTATTGCGCCCCGTAAAAAGGGGTATCAATAGCCTTTGTGACACTTTTTATAGTCTCAACCTGACAGGTGATGGGACCCTATATAGCTTCACAACATGAATTTAGTGTGACTTTTATAAGTGTCACAAGAAATGTTCATGAAATTGAAATAAATACAATCATAAGTGTCTCAAAATGTACAATTTGAGGCCCTTTAAAGTGGGACTATATTTTTATTTTGAGACATCATAATCTGCCACATCAGAATTCAAATTTATTTATTATGACCCATTTTATCTATATTTCTCAATTCTTGTATTTTTGTAATCAAAACTACATCCCAAAAACACAAAACATAAATTCATATTCCTAAACCAAAATACCATAATGCGAAAAGAAATTCATTATGATCAAATTAAAATTGTAACATTCCAACACATGTTCGAGTTTTCTCTTCTACCAAGTCTAAAAGAAAATATTTCTCTTCTAAACAAAAAGCAAATTAGTAAGTCTAAAAACAACATTTTCTTCGAGAGCACTTCTTCAATCAAGTCATTTCTTCAAAAGAGTTATTCTTCAAAAGAAGTCTTCTTCTACAATAATCACCTACACAATATTAAATCACATAATATTCAATAAGAAATCAACTTCGTATGGAAAAAAGAAGATATAAGTATCAAATTTGTAATGAAATAGTACCAACTTACAAGCCCATGCAATTGACTCAACAACTTTTCTCCACATTCAACAGCGTCCTGAAAATGAACTTCACACCAATTTGGTACAATCAATTGATTGCAATAAAACATTATTTTTCATGAATCAAACAAGCTTCTAATAGAAACTCAAGCCCCAACCTACAAAAAAACATTATTTTTCATGAATCAAACAAGCTTCTAATAGAAGCCCCAACCTACAAAAAAACATTATTTCTATTGTTGATTGCAATCAAATCAAATTAGACTATAAAATATTGAGTAGTGAAGTACATTATACCAACAAAAACTGCCCTTTGATTTTTTCCATTAGCATCTATTCAAACATACAAACAACAACTATCACTTAAACATTTGAGACTAAACTTAACAAACAATTAAGCATTTTGGGCTATCACCAACTTATAATATATGAAAACATTAAGCAGCAAGTAATAGATCTCTTAAACATTAAATCTCTACAGTTAAACATGGATTATACATGCTCAAGTATCACTTAATCACAAAATTAAAAATTAAGCAATCAAAAACGAGAAAATAGAAAATAAGCAACAAGTATTCATATTTCTACATTACCGCAATATCTGAGTGCTCATATTGGTTGATGAGAACTGATTTGAGAGATAGATGGGAGTTGAAGAATTTCATGCTTACCTGATGGGGAGGAAGTCGCCGTGCGTGGAAATGGTGGGATAGTGAAAGGGCGGTGTTTAGAAAATTTGGGGTTATGTAATTTCTCTCTATTTGTCTTGCTTTGTAAAAAAAAAAATTAATAAAATGGGCAGAAACTTTTCGGTAGGCGCCAAAGTTCCCTCCACTTTATTTTCACAACATTTTGGAGAAAAAAGTTGTATTAATTCACCCGAATAACAATAGCGCCCCAATTGGTTTTTGTTAAGGCCCATCTTAAAAAGAGCCCCATCTGATGGGTGGCAATAGGCCACATTTGTTGTAGTGATTGGTAGAAACAACCTGTAATGCGTGACTCGTTTAACACTAATTTATATGAGAGCACCTCCTTCCCATCCCTATGATGATAGTGTTTCATAGTGTGATATAATGGTTGGGTTTAACCCTTCATGAGATCAAGGTGGGAATTCCGCAAGGTATAGGTCACACGTACCCTTTGAGATTTCACCTAAGTGAGAGTTGCCATGAGGCCGAGGCTATGGGTTTGGCTGACCCTAGAAACTCTCATGAGAATCAAGATTAGGGCGCACGGTCATTAGCGCGCCAACCCGCGAACTAAAACTGATGTCAATATTGTGTGTGTAATATATTGAAGTTTGGCCAAGGAACCTAATTCAAAGCGCTTGCGCCATTACGGTTTCCTTAAATGAATATTATTAACACTAAGTGTAGGCTCAAGCCCGGAAGCCTCCTGCACCCATTGCACAATATTTTAGTGCCCAATTATTTTCTATAAGCATTCTTGAATTTTAAAACCTTGTGGGGGATTGTTGGAATTCTAAGCTTTTAAATTCAAAATAATGATTTGTAACAATCAAATTGATTGTGTAACCTTAATGCCATAATTCCCCTTCATTGCCATTATGTGTCTATTCAAAATTATTTGACTTTAGAGGTCTCATTCACACTATAAATAGAGGTTAGATATCTTAGGAAAACACACACCTCACTAGCTTAACTTGCATCACAAAACTATATTATTCTCTACAATTACTTGGGCACTTTAGACAAAGTTTGGTTCATCGTTTTCTCGTAAACGTGCTTACGAGAAGACTCCGGCGAGGCCAAAGGTTTTATCTTGAGGAATCGACCAGCTGCTAATACCTGCACGAGGGGAGGCAATAGTTTTCTTAGGACAAGTGTCTACTGACGTGACTCTGGATCAGTCTAGCCGTTTTACTTTTAAGTTCTACATTGTTCTTGTTTGAATTACTGATTTCATTATATTTGTGATTTGTGATTATTATATGATTTAACCGGATTTGGTCGGGTTAAAGGTATCAGTAAAATTGTAATATTGGGGTTCTCAATATATAGTATATAGGCTCTGTTACTTTACTCAGGATGGATCAATCTCAAGGAAGAGCAATTTCGTAAGAACAATAAGTAAATATCGTAACCAACGCAAGAATAACACAAATATGAAGAGAAAGCTCTTTTCTTTTATTAAGTAATAGTGAGTTATGCTGTTTATGCAGAATTCAATGGCGTATTTGCCTTATGATTCAGAGTTGTTTAATACAATGATTGACTAGGTATTTATATCATACTAAACCTAGCGTTACAAGGAAATATAGTCCTAATAGGACTCGGCCCAAATATCCTTCTTGGGTCTGGAGTGTAGTCTTCTTGTCGAAGAGAGCTGTATTCGGCCGGGTCGATAAGATGATCCCGAACTGTCTGATTTGGTCGAACCGATCTTATGTTCCTTAGTCGATCCGCACATTATGTGGGGTGCGAAATAGCCCCCATCAGTACTCCCTCACTTCTTCGAGCGTATAGATAATAGAAGCTCGTAGAAGTAGATAATTTTATTCGACTGTTTATCTTCTATGAATGGTGCCTCGTTAAAAACCTTTCTTAAGAAAAAACCCTGTGGGAAAAAATCTTAAGTAAGGAAAAGAGTGCTACGCATCATAGATAGTCATTTTCTCTTTCCAATTACGAATCGCCACGCGTCCTTTCGGGAGGCTTTTAATCTTCTTCCATTTTTGGCGGGAATGTGATTAGTTGTGACGAGTTCGAAACGCCTTTTCTCTTCTCAGTATAAATAGGTGACTTTTGAGTTCGTCATTTTTCCTTTATACTTGCTTATAGTTCGTAGTCATTTTCTTGCTTAGTCGTTCATCATATAAAGTTTTCCTTTTATCGACTTACATCCTCCGAGAATCTGAAAATATGGCTTCTTTAAGAAAATCTTCTTCTTCCTCTAGGGAGAATGTCGCTCCTAATAACGAGGAGGAGTTGCATTCTAATTTTTTGGGTGAACAAACTGCAGTTCCTGAATTTGTCGTTCCTGTTGAAGACACTTTTAAGGTACAAATCCTTTCCGATACAGATGTCGCTGCCCGAGCCAAAAAGGGCAAAGGTACTGCTTCTCAGATTTCTGAACCAATTGAGGACCTAGCTTGTGCTTATACGGTGGACACTTTTCCAGAGGTTGTGAATAATTACGCCAAATATTTCCCGGAGGGTTCTGAGATAATTCTCCCTTTTCCTTCTGATAGGGTTACATCTCCACCGGAAGGGTGTCGAGCCTTTTACACGGCCCACTTCAATAGCGGTCTGCGTCTTCCATTGTCTCCCCTCTTTCTTGATATTCTAAGAATATTCAGTGTGTCCTTGACACAATTAGTTCCTAATTCTGTGGCTTTCGTGGTTTGTTTTTCTGTCTTAATGATCGCAAAGGGGTTTAAACCTTCTTTTCGTAATTTTACACAACTTTTCCGGTTCAATATTTCCAGTTCTTCCAATCGTGGATATTTCTTCGCTATTCAGAGGCCTAGTCGAGCAATTTTCGATTCCCCCGTTTCTAGCAACCCTTTCTGGAAATCTCATTTTTTCTTTGTTCACCCCCACCTCATCTTTGTTTGGCGGACGGTTCGACTATACCCTTCTCGTGGGATCACGGCTCCAAATGGGTTTACGGAGGTCGCCTGCCGATCGGTGAATTCATTCCTGATGACGCTCAGTTTAATGGTGAAATCCCCGCTATGCGTGCCAACAAATATCAGAGTGCTCTTCTGATTGGGGAGGCTTTCCTCCGTAAAGCGGGATTGAGTGCTCATCATTTTCCAATCAGTTCATCGTCTGAACCTCTTGGTAAGTACTTCATTTTAGCTTAGGGTTGTGATGATACCTTCTATACAGAGAAACAGACTTTTATCTTGTTTCTTTTTCAGCCCGTATGGTAGAAAACTCCCGACATTCTTCAAAGGGAAAAATGGTGTTATCTAAATCCTCCAAATCCATTGAGAACGTCCCTATCGAGCAGAGAGCGTCTCGGAAGAGAAAGCTAGAGTTGAGTCATGATTCCGAGGTGAATGGAGAGGAGTCTCCAGATTCTTCGCAAGATTCCCCTATTCATCAAGGGACTGGATCCGGTTATCCCCCCCTTCAGCTTAGGACATCCTTAGGTATTCGTGGATGTCGCAGCTGGTCGATGCCTCATCCTAACGATAATCCGGGCAGAAAGAGGAGTTGCTACGGTCGTTCTGGTAACGATCTCTCTTTACCTGACGACAATCATCCAAAGCCTACTTTGGTCGAAATGATTGAGGATCATTTAGAAAGAAAAAGGGCCGCAGGTTATTCTGAGAAAGATTCGCTTATTCATGACGAGAGTGAGAACGCGGTCGATAAGGCGACTCGTGTTCTTTTGTCCGGTGTTTTTACTCGCGATCTAAATAAGCTTCTTCGAAATGATCCTCTGGAGAAATTTCAGCGAGCTTCTCTTTATGCTGAAAAGGTAACGTCTGATGGGGGCTATTTCGCACCCTACATACTAGTCTGATCGAACAAAGATTACAAGATCGATTCGACCAATTCTAACGGATCGAGATCTTCTTACTGACCCAGCCCGATGCCGCTCGCTCCGAGTAAAGAGTACACTCCGGACCAAAGAAGGATAGGTTGGGCCGAGTCCAACTAGGACTATGATTCCTTGTAATACTAGGTTTAGCGTAATATAAATACCTAGTTATTCATTGTATAAGACAACTACGAATTCTCTTAATTCAGGGATTACGCAAGAATACATTGATAACAATAGAACTCAATAATATCCATTATTATTGCAGAACTTTACCTCCATATCATTGCGTTCTTAATTTCGTTACTGGTTTTATTTCTTGCCTTTGATTATTGCTTTTCTTTATAAACGATCCATCCAGAATAAAGTAACAGAACCCAATATACTGAATAATTCAATACCCAAACCCCCGATATCACAAATTCACTGATATTAAATTAACCCGACGAAAAACGGTTAAATCAGTTGGCGCCCACCGTGGGGCTAGGTTAATTATTCGATCGACATATGGCTCGCCCAAGGAAAAGCGCTCGTATCGGAGCAAGAAGTAACACAACCACCGGTCATGACACATCTGAAGATCCACAGGAGAACGACAATAATAACGTTCCCAACACCGACGAGAATTTACAGAATACCCATCCCCGAGATCATGAACCCCTAGGAGGTCCTCCCGGCACGATACAGGAAGAGCCGGAAGTCCCCGAGATCCCTGCTCCTCTCCCGGGTGCTCAGGAGAAATTACGACAAATAGCGATGCTCTTTAAATCACTCTCCCCGGAAGAATTACTTGTGCTTGATCAAATTCCGCAAAATCCTAGGGCTGCCAGGATAATTCCTGCTCGGAGAACGCCCGGACAAAACGATCATGTATCTCAACAAGCTGATAGCCCACCAAGCGAGCACCGCTCGCTACACAGTCCACAACAGGACAATTCGAAACCCTCCGACAACAATCCTCGAAGGAAACGAGGTCACAGAAAAACCCCGGCGAGGCGCAGTAGATCCAGGGAACGAACAATTATCCCTATTGAGGATGATATAGATGATACAATCCCTGATCGACCACGAACGGCTCGATTGACGGAAAGAGAAATTGAAAGGATGGTGCAGGACCGACTTGAACAACGCTTACGGTCTATTCAAAATCCGTGGGCCCGAACCACGGAACTCCAGGAAAGCCTTGCGGCCTGTTCTCCCTTTTGCAGGGAAATAAAAGAGGCACAATCGATCGGACAAGTCCCGGGCAGACTACCTCGCTACGATGGAACCACTGACCCGGATGATTATATTTTTAGCTTTACAAATATAATGAATTTATATGCCCACTCTGCTGAATTCACTGCCAAATTAATGGTAACCACATTCGAAGGACTCGCGTTGGACTGGTTCGCGAAACAACCTGCCAACTCCATATTCAGCTTTAGGGAACTCTGTAACAAATTGACACAGCAGTTCGCCAGCCAAAAGAGACAAAAACTTCCAATGAGCTACCTTGGAACTATATATCAACAAGAAGGAGAATCCCTAAGGAATTGGTTGGCCAGATTCAACGTAGAATTGCTTAAAATCGATTCCCCAAATATTGACTACATAATATCTATCCTCTTCGATCTCACTAAAAACAGGCAGTTCGGAAATGCCCTCAGTCGAAAGCAACCAAGAACGTTCGCCGACATCATGAGCCTAGCATCTAAGTATATGACCCAAGAAGAGATGAATTCCTTTAAGGATAAAAACAAAAACAAAGTTACGGCTACAGGGTCTAAGCGGCATGATAGGATTCCCGCCCAAAGATCCTTGGATTACGAGCGATCTTCCAAGAGAGGTAACGTTTTCCAGCGACTGGAATACAGCGGAGCCGACCGAGAAAGGCAACCTAATTTCTACCAAAGACCAAGAAACCCTGAAACACCAATCAGAAGCAGAGTGAATCAAGTAGAACACCCAAGATTAAATGCTCCAATCGAAGAAATCTTGGAAGTTCTAGAAAGGAATAATTGGATTCCTGAGGCGAGGAAAATCGCTCAGCCCAGACCAGGGTCTAGGAACTATGATCAATACTGTAAGTACCATAGGGCACATGGGCATCGAACGGAAAATTGTTTTCACCTTAAGAGAGAAGTTGAAAAACTGATCGAGCAAGGAAAACTAGACGAATACATAGAACGAGATAATCGCAAAAGGGAAAGAAGCAGAAGCCCCCGGAACGGAACTCAAAGGAGAAGTTCTCATCGAAGGTCACCAGAACATCGACCTGCTCAGGAGTTGAATCACGACCAGATCAATGGAACTATCCACACTATATCCGGGGGGCCTGCGGGTGGAGATAGTCGCAATGCTCGACGAAGAATGGCCAGATCCCTAATTGCAAGTTCTAAATATCCAAAAGAAGTATGGACGTTAGAAAATAGGCCCACAAATCACGAGCCGATTAGCTTTAACGAAGGCGAAGTACCTAAAAACATTACTTGGGATACGAAAGAAGATAACCCAGATTTCCCTATGGTAGTGTCGTTAGAAATAGCGAATTACAATGTAAAAAGAATCCTAATCGATAATGGAAGCTCAGCAAATATCATCTCCAGGGAGGTTCTAGCACAAATGAACCTCGGACAAATAAACTTACAAAAGGTAGCCACACCGTTAGTAGGCTTTGGAGGGTCCGAGATCATCCCCAGCGGAACGATATCTTTGAGTGTATCGCTCGGAAAGAAGCCGCTTCGAACAGTGAAGCTGGTAAAATTCCTAGTGGTAGAAACACCCTTCGCTTATAACGCTATATTAGGGCGACCAGCCCTTAACCTTTTTCGAGCTGTGGTCTCTACCTATCACCAGAAAATAAAATTTCCGACCGATAGCGGCATTGGAGAAATAACGAATGACCACTGTATGGCGTGGGATTGCTACAGCACGTCGCTGACCTTGAGAGAACATCCTAACCCTATTACTCCGAGCAAGAGAAAAATCGAAGACGATCCAATTAGAAATGAGGTCGAAATTCCTATTACTGATCGATTAGATAAAAAGGGGAAAGAACCACTAGATTTATCCTTGCAACCCCCAGAACATAAAGATATAATTCTAGTAGAAGGCGACTCGTCCAAAAGGACAAGAATTGGTACAGAATTGAGCAAAGAAGGAGAAGTAATGTTAATCGAATTTCTAAGAAATAACGTGGACGTTTTCGCTTGGAGTGCAAATGACATCGAAGGGATCGATCCTCGAGTAATCAAGCATACCCTAAAAATTGACCCTTCGGCGAAACCCGCCAGACAGAAGAAAAGAAATCATGGACCAGTGAAAGATAAAATCATTAAAGCCGAAGTTGAAAGACTGATGGAAGCAAAACAAATCCGAGAAATACATTTCTCGGAGTGGCTATGTAATGTTGTACTAGTATCAAAGGGGGATAAAAAGGATAACAAATGGAGGATGTGTAATGATTTCACCGACCTTAACAAGTTATGTCCACGCGACCCTTACCCCCTCCCAAGAATCGACTTATTGGTCGACTCGACTGCTGGCTTTGCGCTGTTCAGCATGATGGACGCCTTCCAAGGCTTTTACCAAATATACATGGACGAGCGCGACCAAGAGAAGACCGCATTCATAACCGAACAGGGAGTATACTGCTTTATAGTAATGCCGTTCGGATTAAGGAACGCTGGGGCTACATACCAAAGATTGGTAAACCTAATGTTCAGGGAGTTAATCGGAGAAATAATGGAGGTCTATGTAGACGACATGTTAGTTAAAAGTATGAATGAAGCAGATCACGTAAAACATCTAGATCGATGTTTCCAAATCTTAAGAAAATATCGTATGAAGTTGAACCCCGCAAAATGCACCTTCGGTGTTAAGTCAGGAAAATTTTTGGGATATTTGGTACACCAGCGAGGAATAGAAGCCAACCCAGAAAAAATTCGAGCCATAACTGAAATGAAACCTCCCAAGACCATCTCTCAAGTGCAAAGCTTGGTTGGGAAGATCGTAGCGTTGAATAGATTTATATCTAAATCGGCGGATAGAAGCTTGCCCTTTTTCCAAACACTTCGAAAAGCGAAAAACTTTGTTTGGACCGAAGAATGTGAACGAGCTTTCGAACAACTCAAAGAATATTTAACATCCCCTCCGATGTTGGCCAAACCGACAGAAGGGGAACCATTGTACTTATACATCTCCATCTCCGATACGGCCGTTAGCTCTGTCCTAATTAAGATAGAGGGTTCAGAGCATAAGCCTGTCTATTATCTCAGCAAGTTATTACAAGGGGCGGAGAAGAATTACTTGGAAATAGAAAAATTCACGCTGGCATTAGTAGTGGCTGCACGAAAACTCCGACCCTACTTCTTAACCTACAAAATCATCGTTTTGACGAATCAACCGCTAAGGCAAATCCTAGCGAAACCAGAAGCCTCCGGACGACTAATCAAATGGGCCATCGAACTCAGCCAGTTCGAGGTAGACTACAAACCAAGGATTGCCATCAAGGCCCAGGTGTTGGCTGATTTTATACTAGAAACACCGACGCAGGCCACTGAATCGTCGAACTGTCGCAGCAACGATGTCTTGATGATCGAGGATCAAACTTGGTTAATGCATGTCGACGGTGCTTCATGCCGAGAAGGGGGAGGCGCCGGAATCAACTTCACTGGACCAAATAAGGAAGATTTGAATTACGCGATAACATTGGACTTCATCGTAACAAACAATGAAGCCGAATATGAAGCGTTAATCGCAGGAATGGAGATGGCGATAAAAGCCAACATAAAGAGTCTTAAGGTACTGACTGATTCGGAATTAGTACAAAGACAAATAGAAGGCCTATACGAGGCTAAAGAGTTCAATATGATCAAATACCTCGCCAAAGTGAAATCTCTAGCTGGGAAATTTGAAAGCTTCAGTATCCAGAACATCCCACGTTCGGAAAACAAATGGGCCGATCAGCTATCAAAATTCACAGGATCCCATGACGGAAAAACCGAACGGGTGATTAACTGGTTAATATCTAATACACCAGCAATCGACATTGATGAAATACCGATAATCGATATAATGGAAATCGAAGAAGCCGAAGAAAACTGGATGAACCCAATGAAAGACTATCTTCAAGATGGAAAACTACCATCTGATCAGAATGAAGCTCGAAAAATAAAATATCGAGCCCCAAAGTATACACTTGTAGAAGGAAAACTCTACAGACGATCAGTATCGGGAATTCTCCTGAGATGCATCCCTGAATCACAAACCATGGATATACTGCGAGAAATACATGAAGGAGACGCAGGAAATCACAGTGGATCGAGGGCATTGGCCTTAAAATGTCTCAGAACAGGTTACTATTGGCCAACCATCAATAAAGATGCCGCTCAATATGTCCAAGAATGTCATCACTGCCAGATCCATGCTAACATATGTCATCGACCAGCAGAAAATATGCACCCTATCCCGATTTGTTGGCCATTCGATCAATGGGGAATGGACATCGTGGGACCTTTCCCAACAGCTAGATCAAAGAAATCCTATGTCCTGGTCGCTGTAGAATACTTCAGCAAATGGATAGAATGCGTCGCCCTCGCACGAATAACCCAATTCCAAGTTATTAACTTCCTCTGGAAATTCATAGTCTGTCGATTCGGCATCCCAAGGATCCTTATCTCCGATAATGGAACTCAATTCGCGGGAAAACAGATAATAGAATGGTGTACAAGACTCGGAATTCAACAAAATTTTACCTCGGTAGGACATCCTCGAGCAAATGGACAAACTGAAGTAGCAAACCGAGAGATAATAAAATCTTTGGAAAAAAGGTTAGGAGCTGCCAAAGGAAAATGGCTCGATGAGCTACCAGGAGTTTTGTGGGCTAATCGAACTACGGTAAGAAATTCAACTGGGGAAACCCCATTCAGCTTGATATATGGGTCGGAAGCTGTTATCCCTGTGGAAACTTTAATTCCAACTCCAAGAATAGAGATGTTCAATAAAGAAGAAAATGAAAAGGCGAGAGAAAATGACGTTGATTTAACAGAAGCCTTAAGAGATAAAGCTGCTGTACGCCTACAAGTCACTAAGGCAAATATGGAGAAATCATACAATCAAAAAGTACGCGTCCGAACCTTCAAAGAAGGGGACTTGGTTTTGAAAAAGGTAGAAGTATCCAAGCATGTGGGAAAGTTACAACAAAATTGGGATGGACCTTACATCGTCATTGGCGTAGGAAAGAAAGGTTCATACAAAATTGCACACATGGATGGGACAGCCTTACCAAGAACCTGGAACGCAGTCAACCTTAGGAAGTACTATGGTAAATAAATTTTAGCAGATTATACTGCATTGTTTTATTTTTACTTTATCAAAGTTTTAATCCTTGTAACAAAGGCCCTAGCCTAGAGTTCAAATAGTAAAAATTTTAGCATTTTCTATACATCGATTATTTCGATTAACGCTCTGTGGAATTACACTAGCATATTGATAAATATTAGAACGAAACGAGTCGAGTATACATTGATCCGCTCAATAAACACTCCTCGATCTATATCAACAGCAACAAAGACTTTTTGGTGATAAACCTAAGTCTGAATTATAAATGAGTCGAGTATACATTGATCCGCTCAATAAACACTCCTCATTCCGACGACAAAAACGAGTTGAGTAAACATCGATCCGCTCGATAAAAACTCCTCGACAAATATATTCAACGATCAAAAAGACTTTTTGGTGATAAACCTAAGTCTGAATTATAAATGAGTCAAGTATACATTGATTCGCTCAATAAACACTCCTCATTCCGACGACAAAAACGAGTTGAGTAAACATCGATCCGCTCGATAAAAACTCCTCGACAAATATATTCAACGATCAAAAAGACTTTTTGTTGATAAACCTAAGTCTGAATTATAAATGAGTCGAGTATACATTGATTCGCTCAATAAACACTCCTCATTCCGACGACAAAAACGAGTTGAGTAAACATCGATCCGCTCGATAAAAACTCCTCGACAAATATATTCAACGATCAAAAGGACTTTTGGCACGAAAAACCTAAGTCTAAATTAAAACGAGTCGAGTATACATTGATCCGCTCAATAAAAACTCCTCGTTCAATTTTATTAACAAAAAAAAAAGGGGGACTTCAGGTATAGAAAACCTAAGTCTAAACAAAACGAGTTGAGTAAACATCGATCCGCTCGATAAAAACTCCTCGACATATATATATTCAACAGCAAAAAAGACTTTTTGGTGATAAACCTAAGTCTGAATTATAAATGAGTCGAGTATACACTCCTCATTAACAAAACGAGTCGAGTAAACATTGATCCGCTCAGTAAAAACTCCTCGATCGAACACAACAAACATAAAGACTTTTGGTACGAAAAACCTAAGTCTAAAACAAAACGAGTTGAGTAAACATCGATCCGCTCGATAAAAACTCCTCGATATATGTTCAACGATCAAAGAGATTTTTGGGTTAAAAAAAAAAAAAAAAACCTAAGCCTAAACAAAAGGAGTTGAGTAAATATTGATCCGCTCAATAAAAACTCCTCGATTAATTACAACGACAAAGAAGGATTTTGTTATGAAATCCTAAGTCTAAATTATAACAAGATTGAGTACACATTGATACGCTCAATAAAAACTCCTCGATCTACTCCTAACGATCTAAAAAAGATCCGCTGATACTCCTAAAGTTTTGAAAGATAAATCAAGTATGAATTCATCTGCTCGGAAATTACTCCTCGTAAATAAAATTATCAAACAAAGAAGATGCAAGGAATAAAATAATATTTTATTCATCAAATCAATTACATACAAATATTCTATCTGCTTGCTATCTAAAGATCGTTACAATGATCTAGTTAAATTGATCCTATGGGATCGACTATCTTCACGACAATGTCCACGGAAACACCAATCTCCTCCCTAGTACCTCATCGATCATAATAAACCACCTAAGAAGCATGCTGCTCAGGATGGTCGACTTCTTTGGTTCGATGGCAGGGCTCTGAAGATCGTATGTGATTCCAGATGAAATGAACACTACCAGCCAGATAAGCTAGCAATGCTCACTCACCCAGAAGAAGATACTGCTTTTACTTTATCTATAAAACATTTTACTCTGGAGCAGCATCTCTTCGGGACCGTCGTGAAACGGTAAAACTTACCAGCCACCCCGGCGATCTATCACTCCGGAAGTCACATCCAAGAGCGAGGGTGACTGGCAAGTATGAACCCCCCATGTGCAGACGGAAACCACGGACCTCTAAAGTGATGAAGAATAAAGTGGAGATCTCATGGGATCCGTCGATACAAGGAAGGGCTGACATGGGACCCGTCAATACAAGACTGGGGACAATTCCTTTGCTGCGAACGAACAAATCACGATAATGTGACTTCTTGAACATTATGGGGTCCGAAGGCAAAATGAAATCTAAAGAAACAGAGATCTTCATTGTTATGAATAGAAAATAAGGAAACTATCTACTTATTTATAGGCGCCCGTGAGAATGATCCTACGGATAATAGGAGTTTAATCAAGGGACGAAAACGCGACCCTTTGACTTCCCGAAATAAATGCAAGTAAGTTGGAACGGCGCCCGTCTGATCGACTCAACTGATCGATGACAAACAAATCTACAGATCGAAGCGATCAACAAAATAATCCAAGAAAACTTAAAGAAGTTCAAAGACCAAAACGATCTGCACGATCATATATGAAGGTCGCCTAATAGAAAATATTAAGAACTCCTCAACGAAGGCATGCAAAGTTGGACCGTTGAAAGAAGATAATTGCTTAAAAACGACCAGAGCCTCCACCTTACGGGGGTCGTAACTGCCTCATACATCATTGGGGGACTACTAAGTTGGCCATACAAGAATTCCATTTGGAATCCAAGAAATCTGACATCGAAATCAGGAGAATAGCCCTCCCTATTCGAAACTATAAGGCCGTCACTGCCTAATTTTCCAAAGAATTGCTGAAGGAGGTCTGAACGGGTCAGATCTGGCCAGGACTGTTACATTTTCCAATTCCTCCCATATCAATAGTATGATATACTGGCTAGAGAAAAGTATAGTTAAAAAGTTAATGATGAAAGACATGGAGTTATGAAAAGCACGGAGAGGGAAATTTCCCTTTGATGAGAAGAAAAGCGAAGTTCAAACAGGTGGAACAATAACCTCCTTATATAAGAAATATATCATAAAGGGACAAATTTACAAAGCACGGATCAAACATCGACCAGACTGGAGTATACAAAGTTTGATCGACAAAAGTTGTGATTGGAAAAAGCAAAATCAGTTACTAAAACAGTAATAAAACAAGGACAAGCTATCTTTTCTCTATCTAGAAACGCGAGTATGCTACTCCATAATGATTATTTCATGATGACTATATCCATGCACAAGGGAAGAACGAGCATAACAAAGTATATATACAGGAGACATTTGATCAGGCAAGAATCTGCCTACAAAAAATCATCGTTTTCAAATTTCTACTCCTTCTATTACAAAAATTTCAGCCCAAATAACTGCACAAAAGATTGGGCGATAAAAAAAAAAAAAAAAAAAAAAAAAAAAAAAAAAAAAAAAAAAAAAAATAGACAGTCCAAGGCCTGCCAGGTCAAACTAAAGTCGCTAAGAAGAACGATCAGCAGTTCGACTACCAGAAACAGTCCTCCGAGGAGTCAAGTTGCCAGCAAAAGCCATCAACTCATCTTGACGCTTTAGATAACCGGCGTCATATCCCTCCTCATAGGACCGCAGTCGAGACTCCTCTGCAAGGGCAGCAGCCTGAGTTAAATCATTTTTCTCTTTTTCAAGCACAACTTTTTCGGCCTCCAATCTTTGGAGAGCATCTTTATCAACTTGCAGCTGCAGCTCCAAACCCTTGCTTTTAGCTTTTTCGGACTCCAACTGACCCCGAAGAGCTCTCCGACTGTTCCACAGCTCGTCATTTTGCACACCCAGCTGGAGTGCGAAATATTTGCCCTAAAAACAGAAAGAATGAGAAAAACCACCGTACAACAAAGAATTCAAAACAAAGAACAAAAATGTCTACCTGCTCACATATCTTCACCAAAGATTGAACAAGGCGAACATTGGAGGCGCCTTCGAGCTTCCTCAACTCACCCGGCAAAATGGTACTCATGCCTAAATCCCAGGACAAGGCATCAGGTTCAACAGAACCCGGCAATTCGCTAGTTAAAGGGACACCGTCAGAACGTGGAGTCTCCGACAAGAGGATGTCATTAACTTGCTCATTGATACATCGCTCATCCAGTTGACGAGGAGACTCTCTCCCGTCAGGACTAACGGAGGTTTCCTTGCCCGAAGCAGAAATTATGGTTCTACGACCAGACCGCGAGCCGGTCCGACCTTGAGAAGGTCCTCCAGATTCAAAAGAAGTAGTCATCACGGTAGTATCGTGAAACAAATAATCAGGACAATCCTGCACAATAGATTGCGTCGTAGAAGGATTGACAAAAAAGCCATCACCAGCTTGCCCTTCATTAGTGATTGGGGCAGTAGAAACAGATAAAGGAAGAGAAACAGTAAAGTCCTCTCCATGAAAAACATGCTCAAAGGAAGAAGCATTGGAACTAACAGCTATATTATAAGCCGTTTCTTCGTTGGATATGTCCCCAAAAGCTAATCGACCAGGGGAAGGCATGTTTCTTTCCTGAATGGGAGCAGAAAAGACTGGTTCGGAGAACGACGAGGTTACCAAGGAAAGAGGTTCAGAAGTAATAATATGAGAATCAATCTCCGACCTAATTGGTTGAGACGAATGAGGAGGCTCGATCGACGGCCCCTCTCTTCGTAATCTTTTAGATCTATTTTCTCTAGCGCCCTCGCGAGATGGTCGCCTCGAAGTATTACCGAAAAGGTTACTCATGATCGGATTACGGAAAAATATATATTAATATCGAGGAAGTTTATCGACTAGCTCAAGAAAGAGTATTCTGTTAAGAGAAAAGTGTAGCAGTAAAAAGACAAGTAAAATTTTACCTCTCGTATTTATACTACACGAAAGGACACGACAGACCTGGAGAAAGGGCGCGAAACAGGAAAACTGACCTTGGAGCAAACGCTAGAATTTGAAAAGACGCATACATAATGATTACGGCAAATTAAATGACTTGTCTGAATTATTACAGCGGATATGAAAAGACACGACTGTCAGAATACGAAACGTTTGGTGTACAAAGTAGGAAAGCTAAGTTACAATTAAACCTACGAGTGGATAATTACAAAAATTATTTCAAAAATAAAACCACTATTCTAAGAAGCCTGGTCGCTATCGGGAATCTTCTGTTCGCCACCGACGTCCATGTCGTCTTCTTCTTCTTCTTCATCTTCCGGATCGATAAATGTATCATCGAGCTCATCGTTAACATCTGAAGGAGGAATTGGCAATGGATTTCCGTACTCTCCGACAAGGTGAGCTAAAGGAAGACCTTGATATACGACATCTGGAACTTCAGAGGAAGAGTAAAGCTCGCCATAACGATTCAACCGGATATGAGCTGCCTTAAAATACTCCTTCCGACGATCCTCGATCATCTCCAAAGCGACCAGTTGATGAATCGACTTTTTAAAAGTATTCTCAAGAAGAGGACCGACCATCCGGTACACCAACGCCGTATGAACAGGAGAATTGAGGAATTCACGAACAACTTGTTCGTCAGATTTCCTAACATATCGATCTCTTTGCCTAAGGGGGACATCATTTTCGTACTCCTCTAAAGAAGCTTCAAGGCTTGATACTTGAGATTCAAGCTCACTAATTCGAGTCGTACTCTGCAACTGCAATTCCTCTAATTTTCTTGCCATTTGATTGGCTTGTTCTTGAGCACGAGAAACCTCTATTACCCTATCTATCATTTCTTGATCTTCGGTCCCGGCAGCACGAGTCTCTACGACAGGAACAGAGGAAGATGTCGAGGGACCAACTTCTGAACCGGAAGATTTGTGAAGTAAAACTTTAATTTTCTCTTCAAGGAATTCGCACTGTTGTTTCCAAAGAGAATTTTCATAGGCGTATGATGTCAGACAGGTGTTAACCTGAAATAACGAAGGGGTCAGAAAGAAACGAATTAGCAAAATAAGAAAATCTTAAAAGATCACTTCATCAGAATAATAGAAAGAAAAAGGTCTCACCTTTTCAGCATAAAGAGAAGCTCGCTGGAATTTCTCCAAAGGATCCTTATGAAGAAGCTTATTAAGATCACGAGTAAGAACGCCAGACAAAAGAATACGGGTCGCCTTATCAACCGCATTCTCATTATTATCATGAATAAGAGAATCCTTCTCGGAATAACCAGCAGCCCTCTTTCCCTCTAAATGATCCTCGATCATTTCGACCAGAGTAGGCTTTGGATGTTTATCTCCAAGTAAAGAAAGGTCGTCACCAGAACGTCCATAGTAACTCCTTTTTCTATCAACTGGATTATTAGTAGGATGAGGCATCGACCAGCTACGACATCCTCGAATACCCAAAGATGTTCTAAGGTGAAGAGGAGGATAACCAGATCCCGTCCCCTGACGAATGGGGGACTCACGAGAAGAATCTGGAGATTCCCCTCTGTTATCCTCAGACTCGTGGCCCGACTCCAGTTTCCTTTTTCGAGATGCCCTCTGCTCAATAGGATTATTCTCTACTGACTTGGAGGATTTCGACAGCACCATTTTTCCCTTCAAAGAATGTCGGGAGTTTTCTACCATATGAGCTGAAAAAGTAACAAAATAAAGTTAATTTCTCCGTATAAAAAGTATTGCGACAATACTAAAGGTCAAATAAAATGCTAACCAAGAGGTTCAGGTGATAAACTGATGGGGAAATTGTGGACACTTAACCCCGCCTTACGAAGAAAAGCTTCCCCAATCAGAAGAGCACTTTGATATTTGTTTGTGCGCATCTCGGGAATCTCAGTTATAAATTGCACATCGTCGGGAACAAGTTCGCCAGTTGATGAGCGACCTCCAGGAATCCAACTAGAGCCATGATCCCATGAAAAAGGTATGGTCGAACCGTCCACCGAACGGAGATTAGACGGAGGACGAACAAAGAAGAAATGGGATTTCCATGAAGGATTACTAGAGACCGGAGCATCAAAAATTGCTCGGCTAGGTCGCTGACTAGCAAAGAAATATCCACGATTTGAAGAACTAGAAATATTAAAACGGAAAAGTTGCGTAAAATTGCGGAAAGAAGGTTTAAACCCCTTTGCAATCATCAGAACGGAAAAACAAACCACGAAAGCAACAGAATTTGGAACCAGTTGTGTCAAGCACACGCTGAAAGTTTTCAGAACTTCCAGGAAAAGGGGAGACAAAGGAAGACGCAGTCCGCTATTAAAATGAGCCGTATAAAAAGCTCGACATCCCTCCGGCGGGGTAGTAACCCTATCAGTAGGTGAAGGGAGAATTATCTCAGAACCCTCCGGAAAATATTTGGTATAGCTATTCACGACTTCGGGGAATGTTTCCTCTGTATATACGCAAGCTAGATCCTCAATTGGTTCAGAAATCTGAGGAACAGTACCTTTGCCCTTTTTGGCTCGGGCGGCTACGTCCGCATCGGAAAGGATTCGTACTTTGTAAGTATCTTCTACAGGGATAACAAGGTCAGAGACCGTAGTTTGTTCACCCAGAGGATTAGAATGTAACTCCTCCTCGTTATCAGGGGCGATGATCTCTCTAGGAGAAGAAGAAGATCTTCTTACGGAAGCCATCTGTATTCTAGTTCTTGAAGAAGAGGGTCGATGAAAGGAAAATTTTATACGACGAACGACCAAACTAGAAAATGACTGCGAACTAAAAGCAAATATAAAAGAGAAATGGCAAACTCGAAAGTCACCTATTTATAAGGAAATGAGAAAAGACGTTTCGAACTTATAGCAGCTACTCAAATTCCCGCCAAAAATGGAAGGATACCAAAAGCCTCCTGAATAGACGCGTGGCGATTCATCATTAGGCGGAAGAAACGACTATCTATGATACGTAGCACTCTTTTCCTTACTTAAGATTTTTTCCCACTGGGTTTTTTCTTAAGTAAGGTTTTTAACGAGGCTCCGTTCGTAGAAAAGAAACAGTCGACTAGTTTTATCTACTTCTACGAGCTCCTATTATCTATACGCTCGAAGAAGTGAGGGAGTACTGATGGGGGCTATTTCGCACCCTACATACTAGTCTGATCGAACAAAGATTACAAGATCGATTCGACCAATTCTAACGGATCGAGATCTTCTTACTGACCCAGCCCGATGCCGCTCGCTCCGAGTAAAGAGTACACTCCGGACCAAAGAAGGATAGGTTGGGCCGAGTCCAACTAGGACTATGATTCCTTGTAATACTAGGTTTAGCGTAATATAAATACCTAGTTATTCATTGTATAAGACAACTACGAATTCTCTTAATTCAGGGATTACGCAAGAATACATTGATAACAATAGAACTCAATAATATCCATTATTATTGCAGAACTTTACCTCCATATCATTGCGTTCTTAATTTCGTTACTGGTTTTATTTCTTGCCTTTGATTATTGCTTTTCTTTATAAACGATCCATCCAGAATAAAGTAACAGAACCCAATATACTGAATAATTCAATACCCAAACCCCCGATATCACAAATTCACTGATATTAAATTAACCCGACGAAAAACGGTTAAATCAACGTCTTTTTTAAGTTTGCTTTATAAAATATTTCCTTTCGAAGGTCTTTCTAATTTGCTTACTTATTTTTGTTTTACTCCTTTACTTTTTTCAGACTAAGACTTGTTTAGCCTCATACGCTTATGAAACTGCTCTCTGGAAACAACAATGTGAGTTTATGGAGGAGAAATACAAAGCTTTACTCCATAAGTCCTCTGGTTCAGAGGTAGGCCCATCAACGTCTTCTTCCGTTCCGGTCGTTGAGACTAGGGCTACAGGGACTGTAGACCAGGAGATCATGAACAGGGTCCTGGAGACTTCTCGTGCTCAAGAGCAAGCCGATCAAATGGCTAAAAAGTTAGAGGAATTCCAGTTTCGGAGTACTGCTCGGATTAGTGAGCTAGAATCTCAAGTATCAAGTCTTCAAGCTTCATTAGAGGAGTACGAGAAGGACATTCCTCTGAGTGGACTCAGGGATCGTTATGGTCGTAATTATGATGAAAAAGTGATTCGTGAATTCCTTAATTCTCCCGTTCATACGGCGTTGGTAAATCAAATGGTCGGTCCACTCTTAGAAAATACGTTCAAGAAGGCAATCCATCAGTTGGTCGCTTTCGACATGATAGATGATCGTCGAAAGGAATACTTTAAAGCGGCACATATTCGGTTGAACCGCTATGGCGAAGTATACTCTCCTTCCGAGCTTCCAGATGTTGTATATCAAAACTTTCCATTGGCACACCTTGTCAAAGAATTCGGAAAACCATTGCCAATTCCTCCTTCGGATATCAATGATGAGCTCGACAAAACCTTCATCGATCCAGAAGATGAAGAAGAAGAAGATATTGGCATAGCCGAGGAAGAGAACGTCGGTAGCGAACAGAAAATTCCAGATAGCTACCAGGCTATATGATATATTGATTTTTTGAAATAATCTTTGTAATTACTTACCCGTAGGTTTATGTTGGTTAATATTGGAGAAGGTTTTGAAGATGACAAAAAGGTCATAATGGTTTTGAAGATCAAAAGGATAAGTCATCAACTAAGAACAGCTTAGTGAAACCTATCTCAAGGTCTGGAAGCTATGTGACCGAATCAGCCGAGTGGGATATCAGATCAGTGAAGATCAGATTGGTGATCATCAGCCGAGTCAAGATAGATATGTTCATTCTTGAATCAGCAGAGTAGCCATCAGCTTAGTACTCCCATCAGCCAAGTGAAGACGGTCAGCAAGCTGTCCAACGGTAACCTGCTGAGTGCATTAAATGCGACTGACAGAAAGTACAGCAGACTGTACTGTAGCAGTTGCAGGGAGCCGTTCCAGAAAATGGGGACCAGAACTCGAGGACTGCAGATTTCTGTCTCATCTTCAACGGGCAGAAATTCAAATTCGAGAGTATAAATAGAAGACTAACTGAAGATCTAAAAGAGACTTGCACAATTCAAGATCACATCTTAAGAGCAAGATCCATCAGTTGAGTCGTCTGATCACAAGCCCAGTCATTTGTTGACGAAGCTTTTCGTTGAAGAACAGAGAACTTACGTTGTCTGTCTGAGTGACTTTCAACTGTAAAGAGAAGAAGTTTATATCCATCTTTGTGAGTGATATAACTTCGTAGTGTAGGTCTTCTGAGTGATTTCCTATACTGAGAGTTGCGAGGGGCTGTTATCCATCTTTGTGAAGTGATAACGCTCTGTAGAATAGGTTTTCTTTGTGATCTCCTATTGCGAACTTACGGCCAGTTCATTTGTTGTTCGGCGTAAGCAGAGTATACTGTAAACTTTGTGATTATAGTATAACCCAAGACCTTCGTGACTTGGAAGAGTGGAATAAAGGATTTTTATCCATATAACCACTATAAAAATATCGGTGTTTTACATCTGCATTCTTTTCTTGCATATTTCAAAAAGAGCATTCAACTATTAAAAATGTTTTGAAAAGAATTTTGTAAAACTGGGGTAAAACTTTGAAAGATAAACTTGTCAGAAAAACATACCTGATATATCCGCTGCATACAAGTTTTGAAACTCTGAGTTTATCTGAATCAGATAAGTAAAATCAGATGAGTGGTCAACTCTGCTGCTCAAAGCTTTGTGCGCGAACAGCTTAGTAGTCTTACGAACTCCTGATCAGCTTAGTCTGCTGACAAAAAAAAAAAGTTAGAGAAAAAGTTTTAAAGTTTTATGAGATCTATTCACCCCCCCCCTCTAGATCTCATTGACCACTTTTGGGACCAACAAGTGGTATCAGAGCGGGTGGTTCATTAGAATCAGTTGCCTGATCAAACTAACTTGATCCAAGGTGTGTTTTCAAATTTTTCAAAAAGAGAGCATATTTTGAAAATCAAATTTTTTTTGAAAAATGGATGTCATAAGCCATGTTCCTCACATTGGTCTTATGGACTTTGAAAGCTGGAAAATCAGAATGGAAATCCTTCTTGCCGCTTACGACGACAACATGCTTACTTGTTTTACAAAAGGACCATTCAGATTTCAGAAGACTGTGAAGGTTGCTGGCCAACCAGATCAGATAGTTGACAAAGAGCTGGATGAGCTGACTCCCAAAGAAGTCAAGTTAGTAAACCTTGATAAAAAGGCTAAGCTCATTATGTTCAAAGCTGTAGACGAGAAAAGATTCCAGAAGATCAAGCATTTCAAAACTGCCAAAGAGATGTGGAATAAAGTCTGCGAGCTAAGCGAAGGAAACGACGCTATCCAAGAACACAAGCTCAGTGTAGCTCTTGAGGAGTTTGAAAATTTCAAGATGAAGTCTGGTGAAACGATTGATCAGATGGATACCAGATTTACCAAAGCTCTGAATGAAGTTCTAAGGTTTGGTAAAGAATTTTCGAACAAGGAGATCACCGCAAAGGTTCTCAAGGCCTTGCCACCTAAATTCAACATGAAGGTGACAGCCATGGAAGAATCAAGGGATTTAGGGAAGATTTCCCTTTCCGAACTGTTCTCATCCCTCAAAGCATATGAGTATCAAATGCCAAGAATGGGATTAGAAGTGTCAACCAGTTCAGACCCTACTGCTGCTCTAATGGCGTCAGACAAGTCAAGAAAATCAGCAGACAAGTCAAAACAGAAGACTCTGCTGAATTCAGAAAAAGTCTACACTGCTGACGACGTTACCCTGCTGTTGAATGATTTTGAGAAGTTCTACAAGAAGAAAATGAAATCAAAATATAAAAATGCTACTTTATCTTCTTCTAATTATTTTCAGGAAAACAGGGATTCCTCCAAAGCAAAACTTAGAGACCAAAATGAAGAGGAGTATGGACTCTTGATCAAAGATCATTCTCACTTATCATCTGAAAATTTTGCTGAAAAGGAAAAGCGTGCCAAAAAGGAGCGTAAGCTTAGAAAGAGCAAATCAAAGTTAGCTGATGCAGCAAAGCTAATAAACTCCTGCACATCTTATTCAGACCGCCAGTCGTCTGATAAAGAATTTGAAGAAGTACCTGAAACTCTATGCTTAACTATCATAGAATCTGATGATTCTGAAACTGAGGTAACTTCTACTATTAATTAAATGCACTATTTGAATGGTTGAATAAATGCTGAATTACAAATTCAAATATTGTGTGTGCATTTGCCAAGCTTAAGGAAGAGATGACTCTGCTAAAAAGAGCAAATCAGATCACTGAAACTTCAGGTTGAAAAACCTCAAGAATCAGCTGACTACCAAAAAGCTTGAGCATGAGAATGAAACTCTAAAAGCTGAGTATGCAATTTATTTTGAAGATATAAATGAACTTAAAAGAAGAAATTGCATCATTCTCTAAACAAAAAGAAATCAGAGGCTTAAAAGAAGAAGTCTACTGATGCTCAAAGGTTAGAATACCTAGTAAGCTACCTAAGACGAATCAGACTACTAAAACCCATCAGCCGAATAGGCTGCTGATAGGAGTTAAATTTAAATGTCAGGTCTGCTAAATCTAAGGTAAGTTATTAAATAGCTCAGGCAAGAAATCGAGGCAAAAATGAATTACCTGGCAAGAATTTGAATCACATTATGATAATTATTATGACATGCACTATGCTTCTTCAAATTATCATGTTGATCATGTTCACTGTGCTGATTGCCATCCTCATTTCAATATGCATGTTTATCACACATTTCATGCATCTTACCTCGCTTATGAGCTTTGTTTTAATCATGACCAGTAAAGTGATATCATAATGACAAGTGATATCATCATGATAAAACATAAGTCACTAGATCATCACATGTTAAAGGTTTTACTAACCCTGCTGGACCCAACAAATAAGGGGTACCAAAAATAGTCATCTGTTTTACAGGTGAATTGCATGTGAGATGACAAAGATGAGTTGAATGCCCTTGCAAATTTCAACAAATTCAACAAGTGATCTTACCATCAAGTGTGCATCAGGAAAATTGTACTATCAAGCTGCTTATATCAGATTGCTCCAAACCATCAAGTGATATCAGTCAAGTGAATGATATCAGACAAGTGGTGTCAGACAATTGGTATAAACCAACAAGTAGTATAAATCAACGAGTGGTAGACGCTACATTTGGAGATTTCAAGGAAGCAAGATTGTTGGAAAGCTGAAGCCTATCAAAGGATTACAAGTGGTATAAAGACCATCAGAAACCAACAAGTCAACCATGTGACAAAGAAAATTGGTTTGTTGATTTTGGATTCATAAGTTGAGGGGGAACTTATCAGAAGACTAACCCAAAACAGCTTACTGGAATTCAACGGCTGAGTGTCTTTGAAGAGAAACTCTCATCAGACTACTTGACCACGGATTCTTGAACTTAGGGGGAACGTGTACGACTAGCGGTACTCCTAAATAAAGATGAAATTGTCAATAAGTCAAAATGAAGCTATCAGAAGACTGCTTCTCATCAGCCGACTGGAACTCAACAGACAAGTGTTATTCAAGAATGTACTACATCAAGTGGTATCAGCAAGTGTTATCACATCAACAAGTGATATCAGCTGACTAATCTGATTTACATTTATATAAGTAGTATCAGACTACAAGTAGCATCAGACTACAAGTGGAATCAGGCCACAAATACCAACAAGTGGTATCAATTCTTGAAGTTAGGGGAAATTTTCTAGCTGGAGTGATAAACAGCAACGAAGACTACCTAAATCAGCCTAGTACTCACCTAATTGTCTTCAGCATACTAAGTTTGCAATCCTATAAAGAGAAAAAGGGGAAGAAAAGATGCAACTCAAGTATTATTGTTGATGACAAAAAGGGGGAAGATAAAGGATGCAACTAAGAACCTTTTAAACAGAAGATCAGAAAAGGGAAAAGAACCAACTATTGGTATTTTTAAAAAAAAGTTGTATCAGATCAATAAATTTTCCATCTCAAGGTATGAAGACCAAATCTGAAGACTCAGAAGACGTTCTTAGTTGAAGGTTTTGTCATCATCAAAAAGGGGGAAATTGTTGGTTAATATTGGAGAAGGTTTTGAAGATGACAAAAAGGTCATAATGGTTTTGAAGATCAAAAGGATAAGTCATCAACTAAGAACAGCTTAGTGAAACCTATCTCAAGGTCTGGAAGCTATGTGACCGAATCAGCCGAGTGGGATATCAGATCAGTGAAGATCAGATTGGTGATCATCAGCCGAGTCAAGATAGATATGTTCATTCTTGAATCAGCAGAGTAGCCATCAGCTTAGTACTCCCATCAGCCAAGTGAAGACGGTCAGCAAGCTGTCCAACGGTAACCTGCTGAGTGCATTAAATGCGACTGACAGAAAGTACAGCAGACTGTACTGTAGCAGTTGCAGGGAGCCGTTCCAGAAAATGGGGACCAGAACTCGAGGACTGCAGATTTCTGTCTCATCTTCAACGGGCAGAAATTCAAATTCGAGAGTATAAATAGAAGACTAACTGAAGATCTAAAAGAGACTTGCACAATTCAAGATCACATCTTAAGAGCAAGATCCATCAGTTGAGTCGTCTGATCACAAGCCCAGTCATTTGTTGACGAAGCTTTTCGTTGAAGAACAGAGAACTTACGTTGTCTGTCTGAGTGACTTTCAACTGTAAAGAGAAGAAGTTTATATCCATCTTTGTGAGTGATATAACTTCGTAGTGTAGGTCTTCTGAGTGATTTCCTATACTGAGAGTTGCGAGGGGCTGTTATCCATCTTTGTGAAGTGATAACGCTCTGTAGAATAGGTTTTCTTTGTGATCTCCTATTGCGAACTTACGGCCAGTTCATTTGTTGTTCGGCGTAAGCAGAGTATACTGTAAACTTTGTGATTATAGTATAACCCAAGACCTTCGTGACTTGGAAGAGTGGAATAAAGGATTTTTATCCATATAACCACTATAAAAATATCGGTGTTTTACATCTGCATTCTTTTCTTGCATATTTCAAAAAGAGCATTCAACTATTAAAAATGTTTTGAAAAGAATTTTGTAAAACTGGGGTAAAACTTTGAAAGATAAACTTGTCAGAAAAACATACCTGATATATCCGCTGCATACAAGTTTTGAAACTCTGAGTTTATCTGAATCAGATAAGTAAAATCAGATGAGTGGTCAACTCTGCTGCTCAAAGCTTTGTGCGCGAACAGCTTAGTAGTCTTACGAACTCCTGATCAGCTTAGTCTGCTGACAAAAAAAAAAGTTAGAGAAAAAGTTTTAAAGTTTTATGAGATCTATTCACCCCCCCCTCTAGATCTCATTGACCACTTTTGGGACCAACAGTTTAATTGTAACTTTACCCTTTCATTCCTTTGAAATAAACGTTTCGTATTCTGACAGTCGCGTCCTTCCGTGTTCTTATGTAATGATTCAGACAAGTCATTAACTTCGCCGTAATCATTATGCGTATGTCGTTTCAAATTCTTTTGTTTATTCCAAGGCTATCTTTCAGTATTTCGCGCCCTTTCTTTAGGTCTGTCGCGTCTTTTCGTGTAGTATAAATACAAAAGGTAAAAACATGGCTTGTTATTTACCGTTATACTCGTCTCTTCTAATAGAATACTTTTTCTTTGGCTAGTCGATAAACTTTCTCGCTATTTACTTTGTACTTTTCAACAATTCGATCATGAGTAATCTTTTTGGCAATACTTCGAAGCGACCTTCCCGTGAGAGCGCTAGGGATAACAGATCTAAAAAATCTCGAAGAGAGGGGCCCTCGATGGAGCCTCCTCGTTCGTCTCCAATAACTAGGTCGGTGATCGACACTCATGTTATCCCTTCTGAACCTTTTTCCGTAATTAGTTCATCTTTTATACAACCAAATTTTTCTTCTTCTACTGAAGTTGGGAGTAGGCCTTCCCCTGGTCGGGTGGCTTTCGGTGATACATCCAACGTGGAGCAAACTTTTGATATACCTGTTTCTTCAGGCGTTTCTTCCTTTGAGCATGTTTTTCATGGAGGGGATTTTGCTAACTCCCTTCCTTTTTCTACTTATACTGCCCCGATCGTCAGCGAAGGCCAAGTTGGTGAGGGCTCCTTTGTCAATCCTTCCACAACACAATCTATTTTGCAAGATTGTCCTGACTATCTGTTTCATGATACTACTGTGATGACTACTTCTTTCGAATCTGGAGGACCTTCTGGAGGTCGGTTTGGGTCGAGGTCTGGTCGTCAAACCATTATTTCTGCTTCGGGTAAGGAGACCTCAGTTAGTCCCAACGAGAGGGATTCTCCTCGTCCGTTAGACGATCGATGCATCCTTGAGCAGGTTAAGGATATTATGTTGTCGGAGACTCCGCGCCCTGACGGTGTCCCTTCTAATAGCGAATTGCCTGGCTCTGTTGAGCCTGATGCTTTGTCTTGGGATCTGGGCTTAAGCACCATTTTGCCTGGTGAGCTGAGGAAACTTGAGGGTACTTCCAACGTTCGCCTTGTCCAGTCGCTAGTGAAGATATGCGAGCAGGTAGACATATCTTTTGATAATTTTCCCTACTTTTATTTCGATTTTCTTGTTGTGTGAGGGTTTTTCTCATTCTTCTTCTTTTCTAGGCCAAATATTTTGCCCTTCAGCTGGGTGTGCAGAACGATGATCTGTGGAATGGTAAGGATACTTACCAAAGTCGGTTGGAGTCAGAATCGGCGAAGGCCGCAGGGCTGACCCTGCAACTGCAGCTTGCTAAAGGTGATCTTCAAAAATTAGAGGCCGAGAGGGTCGTTCTTGAAAAAGAGAAAAATGATTTAGTTCAGGCTGCTGTCTTGGCGGAGGAGTCTCGTCGGCAGGCCTATGAAGAAGGTTATGATGCCGGCTATCTCAAGCGTCAGGAGGAGTTGATGGCGTTTGCTGGTAACTTGACTCATCGGAAGACTGTTTCTGCTAGTCGGCCCATTAACGGCTCTTCTCAGTGATCTGTTCGACCTGGCAGGCCTTGGACTGTATATCAATGCCCAACTTTTTGTGTAGTTGCTTGGGCTGTATTTTTTGTTTTGGGAGAATGATTTGCTCAAAACTATGAATATGCATATCAATGCCTTGATCTATTTTAATCCATAGATATATTTTGTTATGCATATTTTGCTGTCATGCATGAATACAACTTCTTTGAAGTAAGAAATATAGATTAGTATACATATCTCATGTTGGTCTTCTCGGAGGACGTCCAGTCTTTGAAAATGTAGCTTTAGTCTTGCTTGATCGATGTTTAAGTAACTGAATGTTATAACGTTTGGGACTGCAAATTAAATCCTTTAAAATGAAGTATATCAATCGAGCATGATTCCGTATGGTCTCCCAGAAGTCGTGTTAATAGCGAAGCATCCATGTAGGTATCTGATCAAATAAAAAAAATTCTCAGCTTTGTCGTCGCTGTTCGATCATTCCCTTATAAATTTGTCTTTTAGTTAAAGACATCTTATTTAAAGATGTTGTCTTTTCGTTGAGCCCTGCTCTTCTTTTTTCTGAAACTGCAAAATTGCTCTAGATAAATTCTCAAGATCCATGTTTCTCTGTAGTGCTTGTGAGTTCCTTGTTTCTCAAATAAAGCAACCAGTGTATCAATATACCATTGCTTTGATATGGGAGGAATTGGAAAATGTAGAATTATTAGCCAGATCTATCTTGTTCAGACCCCCTTCAGCAATTCTTTGGAATATTAGGCAGTGACTATTTTGAAATCTTGAGTAATGACGGCTATTCTCCTGATTTCCATGTCAGATTTCTTGGATTCCAAATGAGGTCCGAACATGGTTAGCTAATAATTATTTTCCGTGATATATGAGGCAGTTACGCCCTCGTAGGTCCGAACACCATATTTGCATGAGCGAATAGCATATGTGAGTGTGTAAATTTCCTTAGTCCGGAGCTCTTTTAGATCTGCTTTCTAGTGCATTGATCGAAGCGATCTACTTTCGTTTTTATTTCCGATTCAATGAGTCGATCAGTTAGGCGCCGTTCCAACTTACTTGCATTTATTACGGGGAGTCAAAAGGTCGCATTTCTATCCCTTGATCAGATTTCTATCCACCGTAGGATCATTTGTAGGAGCGCCTATAAATAAGTAGGTAGTTTCCATATCTTTTATTCAGAAAAGATGGAGATCTCGGTTTCCTTAGATTTCATTTTGCCTTCTGATCCCATAATATTCAAAAAGTCACATTATCGTGATTTATATCACGATGGCTTAAATTTAATTTGCCTTGTACTGACGGGTCCCATGGAAGCCCTACCTTGTACTAACGGGTCCCATGAGGCCTCGAACTTTGTATGCACGGGTTTGAGGTCCGTGGTTTCTGTTTGCACATGGAGTTGTCATATTTGCCAGTCACCCCCGCTCTTGGATGTTACCTCCGGAGTGATAGACTGCCGGGGTGTGCTGGTAAATATTAATAATTCACGACCGCCCCGAAGAGATGCTGCTCTAGAGTAAAATGTTTTATCTTTAAGTAAAAGCAGTATCTTGTTGTGGGTGAATGAGTATTGCCGGTTATCTGGCTGGTAATGCTCATTTCGTCTGGAGGAACATTTGATCTTCAGAGCCTGGCCATCGAACCAAAGAAGTCGACCATCCTGAGCAGCATGCTTCTTAGGTGGTTTATCATAATCGACGAGGTACTAGGGAGGAGATTGGTGTTTCCGTGGACATTGTCGTGAAGATCGCTGATCTATAGGATCATTTTATCTAAACCATTGTAAGTTTGTAACGATGTTTAAGTAGTATGTATGCCTCTGTAATTTAGGACGTTTGTATGTAATTGATTTGATGAATAAAATATTACTTTTATCCCTTGCATTCTACTTTTTTGTTGATGTTGTCATAATTTTATTTACGAGGAGCATTTCCCGAGCAGATGGATTCATACTCAATTCGTTTTCACGACTTAGGTGTATTAGCAGATCTTTTTAGATCGTTAGGAATAGGTTGAGGAGTGTTTATTGAGCGGATCAATGTATACTCAACTCTTTGTAATTTAGACTTAGGATTTTAATACCAGAAGTCTTTTAGATCGTTGAGAACATATCGAGGAGTGTTTATTGAGCGGATCAATGTATACTCGACTCGTTTTAATTTAGACTTAGGTTTTTATAACAAAAGCCTTTTAGATCGTTGAAAACAGATCGAGGAGTGTTTATTGAGCGGATCAATGTATACTCAACTCGTTATTTATTTAGACTTAGGTTTTTAATACCAGAAGTCTTTTAGATCGTTGAGAACAGATCGAGGAGTGTTTATTGAGCGGATCAATGTATACTCGACTCGTTTTGTTTAGACTTAGGTTTTTAATACCAGAAGTCTATTAATCGTTGAAAAATTGATCGAGGAGTGTTTATTGAGCGGATCAATGTATACTCGACTCGTTTTGTTTAGACTTAGGTTTTTAATACCAGAAGTCTATTAATCGTTGAAAAATTGATCGAGGAGTGTTTATTGAGCGGATCAATGTATACTCGACTCGTTTTGTTTAGACTTAGGTTTTTAATACCAGAAGTCTATTAATCGTTGAAAAATTGATCGAGGAGTGTTTATTGAGCGGATCAATGTATACTCGACTCGTTTGTATGGTTGGATCGAGGAGTTTTTATTGAGCGGATCAATGTATACTTTTCTCCTTTTGTCCCGATCCCAACCAATATGATAGTAGAATTCCAATGAGTGTTTTATCGAAACAATCGATTTATATCCAATCTTGACTTAATATATAAAATTGCTAAAATCTTTAATAATTGAACTGTAGGCTAAGGCCTTTATTACAAAGATTAAGACTTAATAAAATTTATTTACCATAGTATTTCCTAAGGTTGACTGCATTCCAGGTTCTTGGTAAGGCTGTTCCATACAAGTGTGCAATTTTGTATGAACCTTTCTTTCCTACGCCAATGACAACGTAAGGTCCATCCCAATTTTGTTGTAATTTTCCCACATGCTTTGATACTTCTACCTTTTTCAAGACCAGGTCTCCTTCTTTGAAGGTTCGGATGCGTACCTTTTGATTGTATGCCTTTTCCATATTTGCTTTAGTGGCTTGCAAGCGTACAACGGCTTTTTCTCTTAAAGCTTTTGTTAAACGATGTCACTTTCTCTTGTCTTTTCATTTTCCTGATCATCGTACATTTCAATTCTTGGTGTTGGGATTAGAGTTTCAACAGGAATAACAGCTTCCGAACCATATACCAAGCTAAAGGGGGTTTCTCCGGTTGAGCTCCTGACAGTGGTTCGATTAGCCCAAAGTACTCCTGGGAGTTCATCGAGCCATTTTCCTTTGGCCGCTCCTAATCTTTTTTCCAAGGATTTTATTATTTCTCGGTTTGCGACTTCAGTCTGTCCGTTGGCTCTAGGATGCCCGACCGAAGTGAAATTTTGTTGAATCCCAAGTTTCGAACACCATTCTATTACCTGTTTTCCCGCAAATTGGGTTCCATTATCAGAAATTAGGATCCTTGGGATGCCAAATCGACAAACTATGAACTTCCATAGGAAGTTGATCACTTGGAATTGAGTTATTCGTGCAAGGGCGATGCATTCTATCCATTTGCTGAAGTATTCTACAGCGACCAGGACATAAGCTTTCTTGGATCTAGCCGCTGGGAACGGTCCCACGATGTCCATCCCCCATTGATCGAAAGGCCAACATACCGGTATAGGGTGCATATTTTCTGCTGGTCGATGACATATATTAGCATGGACTTGGCAGTGATGACATTTTTGGACATACTGAGCGGCATCATTGTTGATGGTAGGCCAATAATAACCTGTTCGGAGGCATTTTAAAGCCAATGCCCTTGCTCCGCTGTGATTCCCTGCATCTCCTTCATGTACCTCTCGTAGAATATCATTGATTTGTGATTTAGAGACGCATTTCAGAAGAATTCCTGACACTGATCTTCGGTAGAGTTTTTCTCCTACTAATGTATATTTTGGAGCCCGATATTTTATTTTCCGAGCTTTATTCTGGTCAAGCGGCAATTTTCCTTCTCGAAGATAGTCTATCATTGGAGTCATCCAATTTTCTTCTGCTTCTTCGATTTCCATTATATCGACCGCCGGTACCTCATCGATGTCGATGGCCGGTGTACTAGAGATTAACCAATTGATCACCCTTTCAGTTTTTCCGTCATGGGCTCCTGTGAACCTAGATAGTTGATCGGCCCATTTGTTTTCCGAACGTGGAATGTTCTGTATACCGAAGCTTTTGAATTTTTCCGCTAGTGTTTTCACTTTGGTAAGGTATTTAACCATATTAAATTCCTTAGCCTCGTATAGGCCTTCTATTTGTCTTTGCACTAACTCTGAATCGGTTAATACTTTAAGGCTTCTAATGTTTGCCTTGATCGCCATTTCCATTCATGCGATTAACGCTTCATATTATGTTTCATTGTTTGTTACGACGAAGTCCAATGTTATTGCATAATTTAAATCCTCTTTATTCGGTCCGGTGAAGTTGATTCCAGCGCCTCCTAGTCTTCCGGAAGCTTCTGGCTTTGCTAAGACTTGTCTTAGCGGTTGGTTTGTTAAAACAACGATTTTGTAGGTTAAAAAGTAAGGTCGAAGTCTTCGTGCTGCCACTACTAAGGCCAAAGCGAATTTCAATTTCCAAGTAATTCTTCTCCGCCCCTTGTAGTAATTTGCTTAAATAATAGACAGGCTTATGTTCTGATCCATCTATTTTGATCAGTACTGAACTAACGGCCGCATCGGAGATCGAGATGTAGATATACAATGGTTCCCCTTCGGTCGGTTTGGCCAACAACGGGGATGTTGTTAAATATTCTTTGAGCTGGTTGAAGGCCTGATCGCATTTTTCGGTCCAAACGAAGTTTTTTGCTTTTCGAAGTGTTTGGAAGAATGGCAAACTTCTGTCTGCTGATTTTGATATGAATCTGTTCAGCGCTACGATTTTTCCTACCAAGCTTTGTACTTGGGAGATGGTTTTGGGAGGCTTCATTTCGGCTATGGCTCGAATTTTTTCTGGGTTGGTTTCGATTCCTCGTTGATGTACCAAATAGCCCAAGAATTTTCCTGACTTAACACCGAAAGTGCATTTCGCGGGATTTAACTTCATGCGGTATTTTCTCAATATTCAGAAACATCGATCAAGATGTTTTACGTGATCCGCTTCGTTCATGCTTTTGACTAACATGTCGTCTACATAGACTTCCATTATCTCTCCGATTAACTCTTTGAACATTAGGTTTACTAACCTTTGGTAAGTAGCCCCGGCATTCCTTAAGCCGAATGGCATTACTATAAAGCAATATACTCCCTGCTCGGTTATGAACGCTGTCTTCTCTTGGTCCCGCTCATCCATATATATTTGATAAAACCCTTGAAAGGCATCCATCATGCTGAAAATCGTGAAGCCAGCGGTTGAGTCAACTAATAAGTCGATCCTTGGGAGGGGGTATGGATCACGTGGGCATAATTTATTAAGGTCGGTAAAATCATTACACATTCTCCATTTGTTGTCCTTTTTATCCCCTTTTGCTACTAGAACAACATTACATAGCCATTCTGAGAAGTGTATTTCTCGGATTTGTTTTGCTTCAAGTAGCCTTTCTACTTCGGCTTTGATGATTTTATCTTTTACTGGCCCGTGATTTCTCTTCTTTTGTCTAGCGGGTTTTGCCAAGGGATCAATTTTTAGCGAATGCTTGATTATTCGAGGATCAATTCCTTCAATGTCATTCGCACTCCAAGCGAAGACGTCGACATTATCTCTGAGAAAGTCAATCAACATTACTTCCCCTTCTTTGCTCAATTAAGTACATATTCTTGTTGTTTTCGACGAGTCCCCTTGCACTAGAATTACATCCTTATGTTCAGGTGGCTTCAAAGCTAAATCTAGCGGTTTTTCCCTTTTTATCTATTCGATCAGTACTAGGGATTTGAACCTCGTTTCCAACGTCATCGTCTACGAGCTTTCTTTTGCTCGGGGTAATTGATTCGGGGTGGTTTTTCAAAGTTAATGAGGTGCTGTAGAAATCCCATGCCATACAGTGATCATTTATTATTTCCCCGATGCCTCTGTCGGTCGGAAATTTTATCTTCTGATGATAAGTTGAGACAACGGCTCGGAATAGGTTGAGGGCTGGTCGTCCTAATATTGCGTTATAAGCGAAGGGTGTTTCTACCACTAGAAATTTTACTAGCTTCACTGTCCGGTGCGGTTTTTTCCCGAGTGATACACTTAAGGTTATTGTTCCGCTGGGGACGATTTCGGATCCTCCAAACCCTACTAATGGCGTAGCTACTTTCTGTAGGTTTATCTGTCCCAAGTTCATCTGGGCTAAAACCTCCCGGGAGATGATATTCGCCGAGCTCCCATTATCGATTAGGATCCTTTTGACATTATAATTCGCTATTTCTAGCGACACCACCATCGGGAAATCGGGGTTATCCTCTTTTGTGTCCCAAACAATGTTTTTGGGTACTTCGCCTTCGTCAAAGCTGATCAGCTGGTCGTTTGTTGGTTTGTTTTCGAGAGTCCATATTTCTTTTGGGTATTTTAAGCTTCCAATTATGGATCTAGCTGTCCTTCGTCGGGCGTTACGACTATCTCCGCCTGCGGGTCCTCCGGATATTGTATGTATGGTTCCATTGATCTGGTCATGGTTCGACTCCTGTGTTGGACCATGCTCGAGTGACCTTCGACGAGAACTCCTTCTTTGATTATTATTCCGAGGGCTTCTACTTCTTCCCCTCTTGCGGTTATCTCGCTCTAGATAGTCGTCTAGTTTTCCCTGTTCGATTAGTTTTTCAATTTCCTTTTTAAGGTGAAAACAATTTCTGTTCGATGTCCGTGTGCCCGATGGTATCTGCAGTACAACTCAAAGTTTCGAGATCCTGGTCTGGGCTGAGCGATTTTCTTCGCTTCAGGGATCCAATTATTCCTTTCTAGTAGTTCCAATATTTCTTCTATCGGAGCATTCAGCCTTGGGTGTTCTACTTGATTAACCCTGCCTCTGATCGCTAGTTCGGGGTTTCTTGGTCTTTGATAGAAATTAGGTTGTCTTTCTTGGTCGGTTTTATTGTATTCCAATCGCTGGAAAACGTTGCCTTTTCTAAAAGATCGTTCATAATCCATGGATCTTTGGGCAGGAATCCTATCTTGCCGTTTGGAGCCTGAAGTTGCGACTTTGTTTTTGTTTTTATCTTTAAATGAATTCATCTCTTCTTGGGTCATATATTTAGTTGCCAAGCTCATGATGTCGGCGAACGTTCTTGGTTGTTTTCGACTGAGGGCATTTCCGAACTGCCTATTCTTCGTGAGGTCGAAGAGAATAGAAATTATGTAATCGATATTTGGGGAATCGATTTTAAGTAATTCTACGTTAAATCTCGCCAACCAGTTTCTTAAGGATTCTCCCTCTTGTCGGTGTATAGTTCCTAAGTAGCTCATCGAAAGTTTTTGGCTCTTCTGACTGGCAAACTGCAGTGTCAATTTATTGCATAATTCCCGAAAACTGAATATGGAGTTGGCAGGTTGTTTGGCGAACCAGTCCAATGCGAGTCCTTCAAATGTGGTTACCATTAATTTGGCGGTGAATTCCGCCGAGTGAGCGTATAAGTTCATTATATTGGTGAAGCTAAAAATATAGTCATCTGGATCAGTGGTTCCGTCGTATCGGGGTAGTCTACCCGGGACCTGTCCGATTGACTGTGCCTCCTTTATTTCTCTGCAGAAAGGAGAACAGGCCGCAAGGCTCTCCTGGAGTTCCGTGGTTCGGGCCCACGGGTTTTGAACAGATCGTAGACGTTGTTCAAGTCGTTCCTGTACCATCCTTTCGATTTCTCTTTCCGAGAATCGCATTGTTCGTGGTCGATCTGGGACTGCATCATCAATGTCATCCTCGATAGGGATTATTGTACGTTCCTTGGACCCGCTGTGCCCCGGCTGTGGTTTTCTTTGTCCTGGTTTCCTTCGGGGATGGTTATCGGAGGGTTTTGAATTGCCCTGCTGCGGACTGTGTAGCGAGCGCCGCTCGCTCGCCGGGCTGTCAGCTTGTTGAGAGGTCTGATCGTTTTGCCTTGGCGCTCCTTGAGCGGGATTCGCCCTAGCAGTCCTAATGTTTCGAGGAACTTGTTCAAGTACGAGTAATTCCTCTGGGGAGAGTGATTTAACGAGCATAGCAATCTGTCGCAATTTCTCCTGAGCGCCCGGGAGAGGAACGGGGATCGCAGGGACTTCCGGTTCTTCCGGTATGGTACCGGGAAGATCTCCTTGGGGTTCCTGCTGATGAGGAAGAGGACCCTACAAATTCTCGTTGGTGTCGTGGGCGTTATTATCATTATTATCCTGTGGATCTTCAGATGTGTTATGACCGGTGGTTGTGTTACTTCTTGCTCCAACACGAGCGCTTTTCCTTGGGCGTGCCATATGTCGATCGAATAATTAACCTAGCCCCACGGTGGGCGCCAACTGATTTAACCGGATTTGGTCGGGTTAAAGGTATCGGTAAAATTGTAATATTGGGGTTCTCAATATATAGTATATAGGGCTCTGTTACTTTACTCAGGATGGATCAATCAATTTCGTAAGAACAATAAGTAAATATCGTAACCAACGCAAGAATAACACAAATATGAAGAGAAAGCTCTTTTCTTTTATTAAGTAATAGTGAGTTATGCTGTTTATGCAGAATTCAATGGCGTATTTGCCTTATGATTCAGAGTTGTTTAATACAATGATTGACTAGGTATTTATATCATACTAAACCTAGCGTTACAAGGAAATATAGTCCTAATAGGACTCGGCCCAAATATCCTTCTTGGGTCTGGAGTGTAGTCTTCTTGTCGAAGAGAGCTGTATTCGGTCGGGTCGATAAGATGATCCCGAACTGTCTGATTTGGTCGAACCGATCTTATGTTCCTTAGTCGATCCGCACATTATGTGGGGTGCGAAATAGCCCCCATCATTATAAAAATAAACCAAATTTCACAACAGCCAATGTGGGGAACATGGCTGATACAGTCCATTTTTCAAAAAGTTTTGTTTTTAAAAAATATGCTCTTTTGAAAACCTTGAAAAAACACACTAGGATCAAGCTCGTTGATCAGGCAAATGATTCAGATGAACCACCTGCTCTGATACCACTTATTTTTCCCAAGTGGTCAGATGAGGTCTAGAAGGGGGTGATTAGACCTCTGAAAACTTTCGAAAATTTCTCTAACTTTTCTTATCAGTAGAGTAAGCTAATCGGAAACTTGTGAGACTACTTCACTTAATGCGCACTTAGCTTAATCAGTAGAGTTGATCACTCGTCTGATTCTATTTATCTGTTTCAAATATAATCAGAGTTTTTAAATACTTGTTTGCAGCGGATATTTCAAGTGTTTTTCAACAAGTTATTTTCTCAATCAAAAGATTTTATCCCCAGTTTTTAAACTCCTTTTGAAAATCTGTTGTTCAATTCGTATGTTTGTAATCTTTTGAAAATATGCAAGTAAACAAACACACATAAATTTTTATAGTGGTTATATAGACATGAATGTCTTTTAGTCCACTCTTCCAAGTCACGAAGATCTTGGATTATACTATAATCACTTATTTTACAGTATACACTTCTTGCGCTTAACAACAAATGAAAAGCCACAAGTTCATATTAAGAAATCACAAAGAAGTCCTACTCTCTGAAGCTAGATTACTCTCTTAGATGAATCTACATTTCTCACAACACTCTCTTTTACAGAATTACTCAGATTTGTGTATTTTCTTTGATCTTCAACTCGGCTTTGGTCAACAAATGACTAAGCTGATAAGTGTTACGTTCTTGAGATTGAGACTTAGAAGAATTTGCTTGTTGATTTTGCTCTCAAAATGTGTTGCATGTCTCTAACTCCTGAATCACCTACTATTTATACTTGGAGATTTGAATCTGCCCGTTGAAGAAAAGACAGATTTCAACGCTCCCCGAGTACTGGTCCATATTTTCTAAAACGTCTCTCTGCAACTGTTGCACTGTACTTGTTCTTTCTGTCAGTCGCATTAAATGCACTATGTTGATCCGAGGTATATCTTCAATCATTTGTCTTTAATACCCTTCTCTTACAACATTTATTACTTCAGGTGCATATATTACTGTTGGAGAGACTTTCTGATCACTTCCACTCTGCCCTTCTGATGAACACTCTCCTGATTCAAACCGAACTCATCTGATTTGAGTCTGCTAAAATCCACTAGTCTGATTCCAAAGTCAGCATAAGATCAGTAGTCTTCTGGACCATATATTTGACCCTTCTGAATTTACTTGTCTTCTTTGGTTAAATATTTTATGAGGTTAGCTAAGCTTCCATTACTTAGCTGATGGCTTTTGGAAATCATCAATACCTCCCTTCACTTCATTATCTTTATCTTCAGCCAACTCACTTGTTGCCTTTTTCGCTTGTGCACCTTTTCGCATCTTTGTTGAGACATGTATTTCGTGCAAGGAATGACCCTTAGCTACTCTTTTGTTAGAAGAATTTATTAACTCAAGAAGCAACAACTAAGTGATCATATCAGCTGAGTTAGTTAAGTTAGATTTGTTATGATGATAACAAAACAGACAAGTTAAAGTCATCAGCCAAGTTTTATATACAACTAAGCAATGGAAAGTTAGTTTTTGTGTGCTCAAACATACGAGTGGTGAGAAAGCTAGGTATCATACTCAACAGACGGGTATTGAGAAAGCTAATTGGTTTGACTAATTAACTTATTGAAGATTTTACCAGCTAACTTCAAGTGAAGTCTTCACTGGAAAAGCTTAGTACAACAGCTAAGTCAAGTAGTTGATGATAGAAATAGTGTCCTGCAAGCCAGCTGTATGGCTAGCATTAATTGTAATTAATGAGGAACTATTCAATTTAGATTAATAAATGCACTTTTATTAAATGGTCAACTTTATCTTATGTAATATTTGTCTACGCATAAGGATAGAAGTCCTTAGATCACAGGGCTATGGGACAACCCGTGGACTGATCTCTAAGGCCGTGATCTAGAATATATTCAAGAGTCGTAGAATCCAATCGAGATAGGACATCGTTGGATTCGGTTAGACTCTCACTATTGTGTATACTCCGATGAACTGGAGGACGCTGGGGTCCACGAGCGTGACTGGGATAGTCGATACACATAAGTGGGTGGCTTGCTGGGATGGCAAGCGCACTGAATACCCCAATTAGGAAATAACTCACCATGGAAGCGGTAGTCGCATATCGGGGTTGAAGTTATTCCAATTTACAATAGTATACGAGGAACGATCCCTAACAACTTGAGATGATAGGGTTTATCTGGTACGAGAACGTCTATACTTTGATATGAGTTCCGACTGACTGGGGATCACCAGAAAGTCTCTGTGGACTCATGTTGGGTATAGAGGAACTCGTATGCAGATTCATATCATCAACAAAGGATCCATTGACTCGACTTGATAGGTCGAGAAATTCTCCTATGGATTTCTGTGAGAAATTAATTCTGATGAAATCCTTGGCCAAGGTAACTGACGACTTTATGTAAGTAGCTCATAAAGAACAAGTCAGAAAGAATTTATTTCGAGATCAGAGAACATAAGGTCAAGACAAGAGATAAGGGAATCCGATGAAAGACCATACCCTTAAGTCTCGACTGGGAGATTGATCGATGGAGAGATTGTGTCGTATATGGAAATTGTAAATGATAAAAGGTTCACTGAATTAATTCACCAGTGATTGGGCTCCATGGGCTTGCGACTGGACATCGACCGTGGAGTGTGGGAGAATTCCCAAATTAGCAGGGGTGCTAATTTTGGAATGATTGATCGACAGAGTGTTCGATTAATTTAGAGTATTAATTGCTCGAGTAATTAAATAATATTTAATTACAACCCGCGGCCAATTATGTGGTGAACCTACGGGGGCATACACAATACACATGAAGCGAAAGCGAGGAAACAAGAACGAACCTGTCGACTGGGTCAAAATCGACTGGGTCGATTAAATGGGTGGGTCGACTGGGTCGACCCATATGGAACGAAAATGGATCTAATTGGAATTGGATCAAGATTATAAATTAAATTGGAATTTAATTTATGAGTAAATTAATTAATTATGATTTAATTAATTAATAGAATAATTAATTTAATTAGACTTGGAGTTTAATTAATTAATTGGGAGATGATTTAATTAATTGGGCTATTTAATTGGGAAATTAAATAAAGCCCTGAAAGATTAATTAATATGGGCCATGAATTAATTAGAAGACTTAGTCTTCTAATTAAAGAGGGCCATGGCCCATGTAGGAGAGTTAGTATCCTAAACCTAATAGGATTAGGATATGGGAGATATCTATAAATAAGAGACTAGGTCTCATATCTCACATACAACTCCACAAGAAAAATTGCAAGAGCAAAAATTCTCTCTCCCTCTCCCACCAAATCGGCCGAACCCTTCCAGTGTTAGGAAGAATTTTTCGACTTCGATTTTTCGTTCCAAAGTTGTTCAAAAACCTAGATATTAATATACCCTATGTTCCAGTTGATTAGGATATATTAATTTTCGTGATATTGTGGTGTATCAACTCGTAGAGGCGCAACACGTGGGGCGCTACCAAAAGGTGTGGGTCGATCAACCGGGGTCAGAATTCAGAGCTCATATTGCTAGCCGAGGATTTGCAAGGAGATAGGTATAAACGAGAAAACTTATACTATCTATTTAATTATATTCATATATATATAACTAGAGAATATCCTGGCAAGATTCTTTAAGAGGCCCTAGAAAATTTTTATATTCCGCTGTGCCTAGGGCTGTTTTTCTTACCGAATCCCAACAGTGGTATCAGAGCCAACTCTAGGCTTTGTATATATATGAATTTGCGAATTCTGTGTTTATTAAATCATATGTTTGATTTATGTGGCTAGTTCTATAACTTTGCATGTTTTAGGACTTTATTGTTAACTTAGAGTTAATGGGAAATTTTGGATTCGAAAATTTTATCATGTTGATTTTAATTTTGGATTGGGATTTAATTGACTGGGTTTTGTTTAATTAAATCATAAGTAATCGAAGAAACAAAAAAAAAAAAAATTTTATTAGATCCGACTCGCGGTGGCACGCGGCAGCGCACCGCGGCTGGGCGGCCACCGCAAGCCGCTGCCAACGGCAGCGTGCTGGCAGCACGCTGGCCACACACGCTGCGCGCAGCAGCAGCCTTCGGGCTGCTGTTTGCGCGCTGCTGTGCGCGGCTGCTCGCTGCCGCACGCAGCCGCGTGCAGCGGCTGCTGCCGCAGGCAGCTCACGCGCCGCCTTGGTGGTCGCGCGTGGGCTGTCCTACGTGGCAGTCCGTGATTGGCCTCGTCTGGTTGATTTCTGGTTGGACTCTAATTCTGCCTATTTTGAAAGTCCTGAAAATCTTGGAGAATTTTGGAAGATTAGGAAACTTAGAGTTTTTGGATAAGGTAGTTATTTTGTTAGACTTAAACACTACCTTAATTAACTAATCTAGTCAAAATAGGATTATCTTGAAAATCTTGGAGATTGGGAATTTTGGGAAACTTAGAGTTTTGGATAAGGTAAGAATCTTAGAGATTTAGATTACCTTAATTAACCAATTTAATCAAGATAAGAATTGTAGATTACTTAGAGCTCAAGTAAGAGCTAATTAATCTTAGAGGTTAATTTTTAATTCAAAATTAATTAACTTGGATGAATTTTTTGCGAATTAAAATTAATGAAGCCGGTAAATTTACATTATTGCCCTTATGTGAATTTATGCATGTTCTTGAGTGAATATGTGGGTTGGTCGATTTTGCCCTTAAGCCCTGTGTTGTTTTTGGTTTATTTATTTTTGGGTTGTAATTAAATGGGCCTGATTGGTGCCCTTGCTTGCGCAAACAAATGTAATAGAATAGGACCATTTAAATTATGTAAGCTAGGCTTAGATTAGGCTTGGAGCCAAGAAGACCTCATGAAGACTTGGAGATCCACATGGAGGCCCATTTACCTTGGAAGACATGGAGGCCCAAATTCATTACATGGAGGCCCAATCAAGCTGGATATTACAAGAAGGCCCATGATGTATGGGTTTAAAAATTGTAATAGTTAGGACATTTAATTTTCACCCTAGACTGACCAATTGATTCATCACGTGGCTCGTGATGGATCGCATAGGATGGGCAATCGACCAATCATATCTTGCTAGGTGATGAATGTTTACTTTTTCGCAAATTATTCTTTGATGTATGAGATGCATGCTTAGGATAGAAAACGTAAACAAGATAAGCATAATCTGATGAGACCTCGCACACTTAGAAACCTCCAATTGAACTTAAAATTCAATTAGAATATTAAATCGAATAACGGGCGCATATGAATAGTCTCTATGGTCCGAGCCTATCCAATTACTAGGTCTTAGGCATATTGTACAAATATATCTCGATGTCTCACGAGTCGTGGGTCGAGCTATAGGAAGATAATATGTCTATTGCCTCGATGCACGAGTTTAGTGCCAAGGGAGGGGATAGCAAGGTTTTAGGCGCTGTCTCACGAGTCGTGGGGCGTCTAGGATTAAACTATTTCTCTTCACGAGTATTGGACATGATTTAACGCTAGTAAGTATGGATGTCTCACGAGTCGTGGGTCCATATCGAAAAACGAGGCTAAATGAACTTAAGGGTTAGCTGCGATGGTTAACCGTTGACGTAGTCGACCACCAAGTGGATCAAATAGTATGGCCAACGAGTCGTGGGTACTAGGAGATTGCATTTGGGCCTTAAGCCCGCTAGGATATTTTAAATTCCCGAAACTTATGTGGGGGCATAAGATTTTGATTAAAATAGTGGGAGTAATTTACAAATAAAATCCATGTTTGTGAATTGTGCATTTTAAATTAATCTTTCGCGTATTTATTTCTTCTATCGTCATTTTATAGATATGATGTCAAAAGAGCTTAGAGCACTTAGAGATTTGTCCATCTCATCACTTGAACGTAATATTTTAACTGGACCCAACTTGCATTTCTGGATGCATCATTTGAATGGATTATTTGAAGCTGAAAACATATCTTATGTTTTGTCTGTGCCACCACCCATTACTATTTCACATGACGTTCCTGATGAGCTCCGTAAAAGCATCACCAAGTGGAAACTGGATGATGGCTTAGCTCGTGAATACATGTTGGAATATATGTCACTTGATCTGCGTTTGCAACATGAGCATATGGCATCCGCGAAAGAGGTTCTCTCGAATCTCAAATTCCTTTATGGGATTAGAGATGGTCGTCGCAGATTCGCGATCACGAGGGAACTCTTGCAAGCAAGAAAGAGAAGGGAAACTCCTGTCGGAATCCACGTACACAAGATGATTCGACTTCTATCTGAACTCGATGATATGGGTGTCGTGATGGACAATGATTTCCGAGTGGATATTATTCTACAATCTCTTCCTAGATCATATGACCGATTTATCGCGGACTTGAATCTCCAGAGGCGAGAGATCACTGTGCATGTCCTGCGACAAATGCTCGAGGAACACGAAGCTTCTTTTGGAAAGAAAGCAAGGGTTGGCGAAAAGACTGGGCGGCGTTCAAAACCAAGACAAATGGAAACCAGAGCTCCTTACTGCACAAGGTCAAAGGAAAGGATTAAATTTGAACCTATGGAGAGTTCGAACAGGTATATTCCTTGTTGAAGTTAATTTTACAATTAACTGTGCATTTTTGGTGTTAGACACTGACTGGAGTTCTCATCCTTGTAGGTGATGGGAGCATTAAAGAAACTGGAGCCTGAGGATTGGATCCTTGAATAAGGCAATGGAGCTGGAGCTGCTACCAAGGCCGTAGGCAAAAGTAGATTTAGGTGGTTTGATAAAGTCATTAGGAAACTTTCATTTATGTACCTAGTTATTAATGAAAAACTTTTTATTCATGTTATTGAATAATGTTGATTTTAATAAAAGCTCCTGTTTTTGTTTTTCATTTGGTACATTAAATTATTGACTTTACATTATGAAACCACCTAAGTTAGTCATGCACGTACAACAAAACAAAAGGAAACAAGATAATGAAATATCTGCTCAATTATGGCACGCTAGACTTGGACATATATCTAAGTCAAGGATTCAAAAGTTAGCATCATCTGGCGCGATTGAAATCAATCGCATTGATGAAATGCCAACATGTGAACCATGTTTAAAGGGTAAAATGGCTAAGTTGCCGTTTAAGGGAAACCCTGAGCGAGCCAAGCAAACATTGGACTTGATACATACTGACGTATGTGGACCACTAAGAAAAAGCGCCCGAGGTGGCTATGACTACTTCATCACTTTCACTGACGACTTTAGTCGTTATGGATATGTGTTCTTGTTGAAACACAAGTCTGAAGCCTTTGAGCGATTCAAAGAATTCAAGATGGAAGTAGAGAATCAACTTGGTCATACGATAAAGGCTCTTCGTTCTGACCGAGGTGGAGAATTTCTTAGTAACGAATTTCTGAATTATCTTGTAGAGCATGGAATACTATCACAGTGGACTCTTCCTGCAACACCCCAGTTAAATGGAGTAGCAGAGAGAAGGAATCGAACATTGATGGACATAGTTCGATCCATGATGAGTTCCACTGACTTACCTCTTTCATTTTGGGGACATGCCCTCCTCACGGCAACGAAGATACTGAATATGGTACCTTCGAAATCCGTAGAAAAGACACCATACGAACTATGGTTTGGCAAGGCACCCTCATACGCATTCATGCGCATATGGGGATCTCCCGCTTACGTTAAAAAGCTAGTGGGAGATAAATTGGAAACTAAATCCACTTTGTGCAAATTCGTGGGGTATCCGGAAAACTCAATAGGATACGAGTTCTACGATCCTACAAGACAAACAACGTTTGTCTCAAGGAACGCTCACTTCTTAGAGAAGGATTTCTTGGTGGACAAGAAAGAAAATAACGTAGAACTAGATGAGGTCACTGAAGCTGAAAAGACCTTAGAGGTCGATCGAGCTGACCCGTCACCACAGGCAGTGGGAGAACAAGAGCATGAAGGTGCACCAGAAAGTACACCGATACTTCGTAGGTCAGAAAGACAACGTAGAGAACCCGAAAGGTACTACGGTCTGCTGCATGAGACTGGACAGTCTCTAACCGACCCAAGGACTTACGAAGAGGCTATGCTAGACATAGACTCGGGAAAGTGGCGCGAAGCCATGGAATCCGAACTGGACTCCATGCACTCAAACAAGGTCTGGGCCTTGGTAGATCCACCAGTGGGAGTGGCTCCCGTGGGTTGCAAGTGGATCTATAAGCGAAAGCTTGGAGTGAACGGGGAGGTGATTACCTACAAGGCGCGACTAGTGGCAAAAGGATACACTCAAAGACCAGGTATCGACTTTGAGGAGACCTTCTCGCCCGTCGCAATGCCCAAATCCATTCGGATCTTGCTGGCCATAGCTGCGTGGTATAACTACGAGATATGGCAGATGGATGTAAAGACTGCCTTTCTCAATGGAGACATTGATAAGGAGATCTTCATGGAGCAACCAAAAGGATATACATCCAAAGGAGATGAACACAAGGTGTGCAAACTCCAGAGGTCCATTTATGGACTGAAGCAAGCTTCCCGAAGTTGGAACATTCGTTTTGATGAGACAATCCAAACTTTTGGATTCATCAAGAACATGTTCGAACCTTGCGTGTACAAGAAGATCAGTGGGAGTACAGTTGAATTTTTGGTGCTTTACGTTGACGACATTCTTCTCATTGGAAACAATGTAAAAGCATTTTCTGAAACTAAAGCATGGTTGTCTGCACAATTCTCAATGAAGGATATGGGAGAAGCATCCTTTGTACTAGGTATAAGGATCTACCGAGATAGATTAAAAGGACTGCTGGGCCTCTCCCAATCCCAGTACATAGACAAAATCTTGAAAAGATTTAGTATGGAAGAATCCAAGAGAGGATTGCTTCCAATGAGACATGGAATTGCACTCTCCAAGTCTATGGCCCCAAAGACGCCAGAGGAGAGAAGCAATATGTCTCGAATACCGTATGCATCCGCGATAGGAAGCATAATGTATGGTATGCTGTGTACGAGACCAGACGTAGCGTACGCTCTAAGCGTTACAAGTCGCTACCAGTCTGATCCAGGTGAGCAGCACTGGATAGCCGTAAAGGCAATTCTGAAGTACCTGAGAAGGACTAAGGAATTGTTCTTGGTATACGGTGGAGGAGAATTGAAATTGGAAGGCTATACAGACTCAAGCTTCCAATGTGATGTAGACGACTTCAAGTCGACATCAGGATATGTTTTCTGCCTCAATGGTGGTGCGGTTAGCTGGAAGAGCTCCAAGCAGGAAACAACCGCGGATTCAACCACTGAAGCAGAATACATTGCAGCGAGTGACGCAGCAAAGGAAGGTGTTTGGATGAGGAACTTCATCCAGGAATTGGATGTGATACCTAGCATTGCTGAGCCCATTACTATCTTCTGCGATAATAATGGGGCAATAGCGCAAGCAAAGGAGCCGAGATCTCATCAGAAATCCAAGCACGTACAGAGACGATACCATGTGATAAGAGATATCATTGGTAGAGGAGACATTAAGATGGAACGTGTCGACTCGGAAGATAATACGGCGGACCCGCTAACGAAGCCTCTGCCTCAAAAGGCATTTGAGAAACATCTGCATAAGATGGGACTCAAGAACATAAAAGACTGGCTTTAGGACAAGTGGGAGATTGATAGAAATAGTGTCCTGCAAGCCAGCTGTATGGCTAGCATTAATTGTAATTAATGAGGAACTATTCAATTTAGATTAATAAATGCACTTTTATTAAATGGTCAACTTTATCTTATGTAATATTTGTCTACGCATAAGGATAGAAGTCCTTAGATCACAGGGCTATGGGACAACCCGTGGACTGATCTCTAAGGCCGTGATCTAGAATATATTCAAGAGTCGTAGAATCCAATCGAGATAGGACATCGTTGGATTCGGTTAGACTCTCACTATTGTGTATACTCCGATGAACTGGAGGACGCTGGGGTCCACGAGCGTGACTGGGATAGTCGATACACATAAGTGGGTGGCTTGCTGGGATGGCAAGCGCACTGAATACCCCAATTAGGAAATAACTCACCATGAAAGCGGTAGTCGCATATCGGGGTTGAAGTTATTCCAATTTACAATAGTATACGAGGAACGATCCCTAACAACTTGAGATGATAGGGTTTATCTGGTACGAGAACGTCTATACTTTGATATGAGTTCCGACTGACTGGGGATCACGAGAATGTCTCTGTGGACTCATGTTGGGTATAGAGGAACTCGTATGCAGATTCATATCATCAACAAAAGATCCATTGACTCGACTTGATAGGTCGAGAAATTCTCCTATGGATTTCTGTGAGAAATTAATTCTGATGAAATCCTTGGCCAAGGTAACTGACGACTTTATGTAAGTAGCTCATAAAGAACAAGTCAGAAAGAATTTATTTCGAGATCATAGAACATAAGGTCAAGACAAGAGATAAGGGAATCCGATGAAAGACCATACCCTTAAGTCTCGACTGGGAGATTGATCGATGGAGAGATTGTGTCGTATATGGAAATTGTAAATGATAAAAGGTTCACTGAATTAATTCACCAGTGATTGGGCTCCATGGGCTTGCGACTGGACATCGACCGTGGAGTGTGGGAGAATTCCCAAATTAGCAGGAGTGCTAATTTTGGAATGATTGATCGACAGAGTGTTCGATTAATTTAGAGTATTAATTGCTCGAGTAATTAAATAATATTTAATTACAACCCGCGGCCAATTATGTGGTGAACCTACGGGGGCATACACAATACACATGAAGCGAAAGCGAGGAAACAAGAACGAACCTGTCGACTGGGTCGACTGGGTCAAAATCGACTGGGTCGATTAAATGGGTGGGTCGACTGGGTCGACCCATATGGAACGAAAATGGATCTAATTGGAATTGGATCAAGATTATAAATTAAATTGGAATTTAATTTATGAGTAAATTAATTAATTATGATTTAATTAATTAATAGAATAATTAATTTAATTAGACTTGGAGTTTAATTAATTAATTGGGAGATGATTTAATTAATTGGGCTATTTAATTGGGAAATTAAATAAAGCCCTGAAAGATTAATTAATATGGGCCATGAATTAATTAGAAGACTTAGTCTTCTAATTAAAGAGGGCCATGGCCCATGTAGGAGAGTTAGTATCCTAAACCTAATAGGATTAGGATATGGGAGATATCTATAAATAAGAGACTAGGTCTCATATCTCACATACAACTCCACAAGAAAAATTGCAAGAGCAAAAATTCTCTCTCCCTCTCCCACCAAATCGGCCGAACCCTTCCAGTGTTAGGAAGAATTTTTCGACTTCGATTTTTCGTTCCAAAGTTGTTCAAAAACCTAGATATTAATATACCCTATGTTCCAGTTGATTAGGATATATTAATTTTCGTGATATTGTGGTGTATCAACTCGTAGAGGCGCAACACGTGGGGCGCTACCAAAAGGTGTGGGTCGATCAACCGGGGTCAGAATTCAGAGCTCATATTGCTAGCCGAGGATTTGCAAGGAGATAGGTATAAACGAGAAAACTTATACTATCTATTTAATTATATTCATATATATACAACTAGAGAATATCCTGGCAAGATTCTTTAAGAGGCCCTAGAAAATTTTTATATTCCGTTGTGCCTAGGGCTGTTTTTCTTACCGAATCCCAACAGTTGAGTATCTAACATCCAAGAAGTTTGATCAGCCAAGTGACTTACAGATGACTGATTCAAGAGCTAAGTCATTTGTGACAACATACGGCAGAACCTCGGACAACAAAGTCCATTAAATGTATTTGACATATCTGAACATGAACAGTGTATGAAACAGTGCAGAGACGCCAGTCTGCAAATATAGTTGTTTGAAGTTGATAGAAAGTGACAAGGGCAATTCTGTTGGGATACCTCGGTTAGAAAAATAACGTAAGTGCAAAATTTAAAATCTTTCAGAGATATCTGTACAATCCATAATCTATTTCCATGTAACTTATACGAATAAGGTTGAATTAAAGCATACAACAAATAAATCAAAAGCAAGAATGGGGTAAATCGCAATTTGCCTCACCACATGTTCGGTGGTGGAAATCTCCAGTTGTTTGATTCCCAGTAGCACTCCATGCCTCGTTTCTTTAGAATGTATCCACACTAGATGGATTGTAGCAACACCTTCAGGTCTCAGACTAAGAACTAGAACAAGAAGGCTTGTCAATGGAGGAAGAAGCATGGAGAGAGATTCAGATGAGAGGGGATGGGGGTAGGGTTAAATGGCAATTAGGGTTTTCGGAGTGTCCTGGACTTTTATCATAATGCTACCCATTTTCCTTGTTGTGCGAGAATTCTTCGTGGCCCATTCTTTAAATGACCTATCTATATTATCTCTTGCATTTATTTAATTAACTCTTTAATTAAATAAAACCAATTAATTTAATTAATTTCTCTCTCATATTAATTAACTCTTTAATTAATATTTAATTAATTAGACCATCTAATTAATTAATCTCCAAACTGAACTAACACTTTAATTAAATTAAATTATTGATTTAACTTCCTTAAATCAATCATGTCATTTTTAATTGTTGTTGTCCAACTGTATTGTGTGTGACCATCTAGGTTCACCGTCAATTTGGCCGTAGACCCACAAACTCTTTGTGATTTAATAATGAGCAATTAATTGTTCAACTAAACACTTTTAATTGACCACTTCAAAATTAATCTCCTATTAATTCAAGAGTACTTATACCTCAAGGTCGATGTCTAGCCACAAGTCCATGAGACCAAACTTCTGGTGAATTGATCTTGTGAACCTCACCTCTTATAAATGTCATGTACATACGGTCCTTCTAACGACTAATTTCTCGATCGAGACCTATATAGGGTGTGTGAATTTATCGGTCCCTCTAATTATCTTGATTATGTACTTTCTAATTCTGGATAATAATTCCAGTATGACTGCTAACTCCTTCCCAAATCCGTCACAGACCATGGCCATGGATTTCTCGGAATATATTATCTAAGAATGTATAGGAAATTCGTGGATCCCATATTGATACTAACCATTCGCATACTCAACTATACATACCCAAATTAGGCACACAATGATCCTCAAATTGATCGGCACCTAAATCAAGTATGCATACCCATGCACCGAATTCGCCCTTGTATCTCAAGTCTAAGAACTAAATCGTATACTATTATAAGTCTAGAGAAACACCCGATTAACGATATGCGTCATACGCTTCCTTAATGAGTTTCTCTGTTTGAGTCGTTCGATGCGTTCGATCTCCTATCGAACCACATACTCATATGCACTAGCATCAAATGCTTTGTTACATGAAACGCTGCAAATTCATTCCATGTGAATCATGCATATTCGTACAAGTCTTAGCGATTCCTTCGATACCCCGTCTCGTTCAAAATTTATGACTTAGAACGTGTTTCAAGATCACGACCTTAGGGACTGTTTTCATGATTGTACTCATACTAAAGTGAATCGTCACATAGTCAAATGTTATCTTAGGATTTCAACCAATCACTTAAATGTATTCGCGAGAGATGAAGGTGGCTATTGTTCATTCTATACAGTATAAATAAACATTGTGTGTTAATCGTTTAATCAAGGATAGTTCATTACTAAATATTCATATCACAAGCTACAAGTATTAGCTTGTTGGGCACTATCTTATCAAATTCTGGAAACGTGGGATCTTTCAACGGTCACAATTACATGCACCCTTATAAATAGTCTCAGATTTGAAGTGAAGAAACGACTTCGCACATTAAAATCAACACAAATATGAGAACAAAGCTACTAAGTTGTTCTGTTGAAAGAAAACTGAGTGGTTTCATTTACAACAAGATTGTAATTTACTTGTTTATTTTTGGGTGATTTAAACTATTAGATGGGTGTTTAGTTTATGAATGATCTAAACAATATATCTAGGTTTTACGAAAGTTTATGAGTGATCTTTCCATTTTTACTTGAGTGTAAAAGTTCCGTTTGGCCTTATACGTTGTAAAAGTCAAGTGTTGTATTTGTCTATGTGGTTAGTACAAACGTCTTCCATTCTTCGAAAAAAGTTTGGACTAAATGGATTACACCACTCTTAACCACTGTAAATTATGTGTTCATTTAAATTTTGCACTTGCATTTCTTACGAACAGATTGGTCATATGTTAGCTTAAGTATTTAAAGAACATAATATAATTTTCAAAGGCGATAAAATATTTTGTTTACAAAATATCTATTAAGAAACATTTGATTAAAATATCTATTAAGAAACATTTGATTTGAAACTCTGTTTATTCGGCTGCACAAAACCTCAAAAGCTCTGATTTTATAAAGTGTATTTACTTTGTTGAACCAAAAACAACTGAGTACTTCACTAAGATGTATGTTTAGTGTTAACCACTAAGTTATCAACTTATCTTTTTGGAAAAACAACCGAGTGAATTGCTTTCCTTAAAAGATCTATTCACCCCTCCCGCCTCTAGACCCTTTTAACTAGATGGGACCCAACAAGTGGTATCAAAGCAGTTGGTTCATTTTAATTATTTGTACTGATCTACGAGCTTGATCCCTTGACGTTTATTCAAACATTTTCAAAAACTCGCATATTTTCTAAAATGCATACTCATATCATGGAAGGAGTTAGCCAAGTACCTCAAATCATTGCTATGGAGTTTGATGAGTGGAAAATAAGAATGGAGCATATAAATATCATATGTACAAAGTCATCACTAGCGGCAAAATCAAAATTGTGAAACTAAATCCAAGAAAAAATGGTGAATTCTTGGAGAAGACCCTGGAAGAGATGACTGCTGATGAAGTGAAAAAGCATAACCTGGACAAAGTTGGAAGATACTTTTCAAAGCTATTGATACCAACTGGTTTACACGAGTGTCACATTTCAAAACTGCAAAAGCAGTGTGAGATTTCCTTTGTGAGAAAAATAAAGGAAATGAAGCCACCAATGAAAATAAGCTGAGTGTGGCTTTGGAGAAATATGAGAACTCCACAATGAAGTCTGGTGAAATCATTAATCAAATGGATGATAGATTCACCAATATTCTTAATGGATGCATATCAATAGGAAATATTCATACAGACAAAGAGATAACAAACAAAATTCTCAAGGCTCTTACATCAAATTTGAATATGAAGATCCTTGCCAAGAAAGAGCTGAGAGATCTATCTAAAATCTATTTGACTGAGTTATTCTCCTTCTTGAAATCTCATGAATTTGAAATGAAAAGAATGGGATTAGATGAAACTTCAACTTGTGATCCTATTGCAACACTTATGGTTGTTGAGACTTCAAAAAAACTAAGTCCCAAGAAGAAGGACAAATCAAAGGTTGAAGAGAAGCTTTACTCAACTGATGAAGTTGCTCTGCTGATACAGGGATTCAAAAGTAAATGCAAACACAAGTATCAATTCAGGGAGAGGTATCCCAAGAGGCAATCCTCTTCCTCCTCTTCACCTCAGGTAAGTTATGAGAAAATAAAAGTTGAATGAAGACCTCAAAGCATCTTTGTTTCAATTGCAGAAAAAGTGGACATTACTGGAGCAATTGTCCGTACCCCCTTGTCACCAAATACACAGAAAAATAACTTCATGCTAAACTTGCAAAAAAAGCAGTTGAGAAGGGCAAAGTTCTTAATGCTAAGTTGGCAAGATAAATCAGTTCCTGTAAATCAGATCATGATGATGACATCAACTCCAACACATTTGTTTAAGGTGTTCCTGGTCAATCTGTCTAATGGTAAAGGAAATAGACGAGTTTGACAATGAGGTAACTTCAAAACTTCAAACTGATTAAGATAATGATTATTAAGATCATATTAGTAAAATGATGCAAGATAACATTGTCTTGGTCAAAAAATATGCTAAACTAAAGGAAGAGCTGGCTCTGCTGAAAGAACAGAATAGCCGACTGACAACTAAGTTTAATTCAACACAACACTATTCATAATACATTTTTCAACAAATGGGACATGAGGCTCTGATAGTTGAGCATACAACTTTAAAATCTGAAAGAAATTTTATGATAACTGAATATGAAAAAATAAAATCTAGAAACTATGAATTAGAAACCTTGCTTGCACCTTACATTAACTTATCTCGATCATTAGATGACATAATAAATGCACAAAGAGCTGTTAGTGACAAAACTGGATTGAGTTTTTGCCAAACAGCTGACCTTACAGAGAATATGACTAAAGGAACACTCACATCAACTCATGATGGTAGAATAATCTTTTTGGTCAAAAGCAATGAATCTTCAAAAGTGGATGAGGTTATCTATAAGAAACCAAGGAATCTAAAAGTAGACTTTAATAAAGCTGAAAATTGCAAAAAAGCTAAATATCAGGCAAAAGTTCAACAACAGAGTAAAAGCAACTCAAATGTCAAAAGCAAAGAAGTCAACCAAGCTGTTAAGACTAAGGAAATATCAAATGTTGGAGCCAGTAGATAGTAAGAAACCATTCAAGAAAAAATCTAAAATATTACTATAACTCTAATGTTTAGCAAGGATATGAGCCAATGTATGGACATGAAGAAATGCATTCATCGTACTACCCTGTTATGCATCCATACTATGCACCAAAATTCCATTACGCACCATATCCTCCCCCTAGGCATGTTTATCCTCCCTATCATGCATCATATCCAACATATAAATCAAATTACCATCATGATGATAATCATTAAAGGAAAAATGTTAAGAATGCAGTTCAAAAGAAAACACATACAACACATAAACCTAAACATGTTAAATCTAAGCAGGTTTAGGTTGTGAAAAATAAACTAACCCTGCATGACCCATTCAATAAAGGGTACCAAAGTAGTAATCTATTTTGTAGGTTAAGAAAATTAAGAAGCATTGTTCCATTAAGTGGTATAAGAATTTTTTTAAGCTAGAATCACAAACAACTAAGGAAGTCACAAACTATCGGCTTACTTCAGATGATGAATTTATTAACAACCAACTAACCCAAACAACTAAGTGTTCTCTTATTTATTTCAGCTTACTGATTATTGATTAGATGTTGATGACAAAAAAGTGGAAATGGATGCAACTAAGAACCACTTCAATTTTCTAACAAGGGGGGGAAAGGATGTAGAAGTTCAAGAAGAAGAAAGTTGCATTTTCTTTTAGAAAGAATAATTTTCATCTTAAGTGAAGACTAAACTAAAGATTTAGAATATGTTCTAAGTTGAAGGTTGTCATAATTAAAAAAATGGAAAATTGTTGGAAGAATGTATTTGTAATGGCCGAAAACCGGCAGTTGCCTCTTTTGAATAAAATATTAACAAAATACTTTAATAAGTTCTAGTAATTGCAGTTCAGAGCTCTAACTATCTATTATAATACAATGATTCTCCCAACTATCTCATTACATTTAACTTATCAATGCAAACTCAACATTCACCCAACATATTCTAGAAACTCTATGGTAGATGCCCAACTGAAACCCCTTACTACAATGTTGTCCATCCTTCTCTTTGGTGAGATTCTGAAAGAGAATTTATTTGAATGCATAAGTTGCAAAAACTACTTAGTGAGGCTAGTGCAGGGGTGCAATAGAGTTTCATGCATATGAGCGATTTGAAAAATAATGACTTCCCTATTCGTATGCAATGCCAATAACATAATATGACAGGAAATAGGAAAAATCACATTCACTAAACAACATTAAGTTGCCCGTAAATACGATCTAAACACAGGATACAGGGAGGATAGGGGAGGGGTCCTCACTTTTAGATCAATCACGCCGGTTATATTCGAGTAAGGAGCGATCCTACCCAGTTATATTAGGCATTGACATGTCGATGCCTAACACTTGAATCACTCCCCAAAGGGGCTCCAATCATTGTTCTGTGAATCTGCCCAATAGTAGAGCTTCAGGGCAACACGACATACTTCAGCTACCTGAATTGTTTAGAAGTTACCATCAAACAAGGAGCAAAATAGAGCTCTCAACATTCATTCATTCAATAGGTACGCCAGATGAGATAGAGTACTACACCCGGTACCTCCAATCATTGACAGTGAGATAAAGTACTAAACCTCAACATTCCAGCAATTATCACATACCATGAGCATCGCAGACAATTATAGGCTAACAATTCTAATAAAAACAAATATCAGATACTGCGAGCATCGCAAACGGTTATAAACACAGATATAATATTTATAGCCATTTCAAATGCAAAAAGCACATTTATGATATGATCTTCCCAATTGATGAAATCAAATATTTTTTTGTAAAACTCCTTACTCTTTTAGTTATGTTTTATTGAGGCGATCACCTTTCTCAGGCAAGAGATGCAGCTCAAAGATAAACGATTGATCTCTGACCCATTATGGATTTCACCATATTTCATGGCCCAATAAAGAAATTACCTCAACCCAACTCATTTCACTTTTTGATTTATGTAGTCGGATAGTCACATGCCGACTAATCTCGAATTACATGAAGTTGAATTGATATAAGAACAAATCAATTTCCTTTTTACTTCTTAATTGACTTCCACTGGCCACTCTGAATTATTTCACCAAGATATGAATGCATGTTTTGTTGTTTGAACTATGTGTAATTGATGTATGTGTAGTGTGTGTTCTTATTTATTATAAGTGACCGTGTGTTTTGGGTAAAATTGAAAAAAGATAATCTCGTAGCATAATGGTTTAGTAATTTAATGGTTTTAGTAAATTAATGGTTGGACACGTTTTTATGCTATATAATAGCCTTGCCTACAAGGAACTCAACCACATATGATTAGTGATATATGCTCATACGTGGGTGAAGAAATAGTATTTGGAAAATGTTGGTCCCAAATGGTCTAATGAGGTCTAAAGGGGGGTGAATAGACCTCTGAACCATTAAAAATTTTCTCTGATTTGGAGTAAGCTTATCTGTCGTAAGAGACTACTTTGTTGTTCTAGCACTCAGCTTATCAGCTTAAGATAGACCACTTGTCTAATTTACTTAACTTTTCAGATAAACTCAGAGTTTTAAACTCGGATGCAATAGATATGTAAATCTTTGTATGTCAAACAAGTTAACTTAAAGGTTTTATCCCCAGTTTAACAACTTCCTCTTTAAAAAATGAGTTTTCTAAAACTCTAGTTTACTTATGAAAATATGCAATGTAAAAGAAAGTAAACACAAACATTTTTATAGTAGCTCGACATACAGAATACCCATTAATCCACTCTTCTAAATCACGAAGATTTAGGCTTACTAGACCACAAAGCAACTAGTACAAACACTTGTGTTTTTACAACAAATGACCAAGCAACAAACTCACACTAGGAGATCACTCAGAAAACCTATTATAAGAAGTAATATCACTCACAAAGATGGATATCTACTTCTTACAACATTGAGTTGAACAAAATCACTCAGATTTTATAAGTGTTTGGTATTTTCTTCAACTTTGCTTATTCAACAGATGATTTAGCTGATAGAACTTGTTTCGAGAGTTTGAGCTTCAAATTTTGCAAGTAATTGTTATGTTACGCTCACTCTTAAATCTCGATCTATTTTGGGAATTGAATTTTGTTCGTTGAAGATAGTCAAAATTGCATTTTTAATCCCTGTCAGCGGTCACACCTTGAATGGCTCCCAGCAACTACTTTAATGTACACTTACAGTCTATCTACTATACGGTTCTGCAGGTGCATAAAATGCACTTAGCTGATCTGAGGCATTTTGAATTTAAGTCCAATCATTTGCTATAAATACTCTTCTCAGATAGCATTTATTATCCTAGGTGTATTTATTACCGTTGCAATAACTTCTGACCACTTCCACTTAGATGATGAGATCACTAAGCTGATAATTACTCTGCTGAATCAAGTATTCACTCATCCGCCTTGGCTCTGTTGAAAGTGAATGATATGATCTTCACTTGTCTGTGATCTTCAGTAAGCTGATTTTGGTCGGCAGCCTTCCAGAATGTAATTTAATCCTCTTCTTATCTGATATACTCTTCTCTTTTCAAATTGGGTCTTCAAAGGTTAACTAAGCTTCCATTACTTAGCTGATGATATTTTGCTATCATCAAAACCTTTAACAAAGAAATTTCTTTCCAACAATTTCCCCCTTTTTGATGATGACAAAACTTCAGCTAAGTACTCAGCCTATCTTCAGTTTAGTCATCACACGAAATTTCTGAGTTAGAAATTGAATTGGAAAATAACCTGTAATTTCTTTTTATTGATAATTCATTACACTACAAAAAATTACAAAATAAAAGAAAACATAAGTTTCAACTTGATCTTCTTCTTCTTCTTCTGAATCCGAATCCACAACAAGAAGTTGTTTTCCCTTTACATCTGTAGTTTCTTCAATAAGCTCTATTTCCTCAACAAAGAGTTTAAACTTGGTAGCTAACTTGGATGTACTTTGCTTATGCTTTCGAAATAATTTTTTTTCTTAACTAAGTTCTTTTGTTGCGGAAGACTTATCAGTAGACTCAACAGGCTTACTCGCAGCAGCTTTAGCCTTCTCTTCTTTCGCAACATCCCTTAAGGGTGTTCCTTCATCATTGGAATGAAGTTCTTTTGTAAGCACGATAGTTTTAGAAGTCCCTTAATTATCTTCCCCCTTTTTGTCATCTTTAGCAAGGTTAGATATAGGTGTTACGTTCAAAACTTTGCAAATTTGTTTAATGTTAAGATCCATTTCTTCAATTCTCCTTAACTTGCAAACACTTTGTAGCACTGCAGCCTTCAAAACTTTTTGTTCATTGATGACTGTATCACTCTTCAAATGCAGTGTGCTGGAGTTTTTATGCATTCCAGTCGGTAAATCTGCAACCTTATTTGAAGTGTTTATGTGCTCAATATACATTTTTGCGGCAGTTGGTTCAGATAACTTTAGTGTTTCCAACAATTCTTTGGAAATGTTTCCAAATCCCTGAATAGCATAATCAACTTTACTATCGACTGATTCCTTGACATTCTTGATAGTAGAGTCAAATTCTCTGATGTTAGATTTGACAGCTTCGACTTCATTCATTATCAAAGTTTTGTCATCTTCAGTTAGGTTCTTCAATCCAGTAGTGCTAGCAGCAAACTATCATGTTAGCTTTTCAAAACATTGTAAGTGTGCTATGTTCTTTTCCTCCAATTCTTTGACTGCCTTCAGAGCATTTATACTAATCTGACTAGTCTCATGGATAGCATCCAGACTCTTATCTATGAGTTTCTTCATGTTTTCTATCACATCAGATGTAGTCTTTGCTTCTTCTGAATTGGTAGAAGCAGCACTTTGAGTTTGCAGAGGAGGTGTGATAAACAACATACCTTTGTCAGGTGAAATGTAGTCTTTGTTTCTTCTGAATTGGTAGAAGCAGCACTTTGAGTTTGCAGAGGAGGTGTGATAAACATCATACCTTTGTCAGGTGAAGGTACTAAAACTACATTATCATTTAGCATTGTAGTAGCAACCGACTTCTTGAGCACATCATCAAGATGACTTGTTCACAGATGAACATGTCCGTTCTCTGCTCTCTAGTACTTCAGTTGTCTGAATGTTCCCTTCATCTGCTTCCTCGTTCTGATTTGTCCACGTGAGTAGGAGTACATGTTCTCTTCTTTGATACTTAGCAAATCAACTCTCTCTACAACGGTGTTGATTTATGGAATATTGGAAGTATTTAGTTCCACTGATGATTCTTTGGTAACCTGCAATTTAGTTTCAATTACTGTATATACCACAACATTATCAGCAGGATTATCATACTACTAGTTTATTGGCAATATGAGATCCAATAACAATATCCTGTAAGCTCGATGATTGTATCAGATCACTGGGACTACCCTTTGCATATCTGGACTTAACTGTCATATATGCTTCATTGTCACATTAAGTGCCAATACAATGGCTCTTTCAACTGATTGTTTCCTCTTGTTAGGTAACTTCTTCTTCAGAATCTCAGCATCTTTCTTGACTATATCAATAAGTCTTTGATGTAGTATGTCTCTAAAGAAATCATAGTCTAGAGCTCTTTAATCTAGAATCAGTTCCCAGCCAGTTTAGAATGCATTTTTCTTCATCATTGAAGTTATCCCAAATTATGGTGTCTTCTTTTGATCCCTCAAGTCTGCATTTCCTCCATCGGTTGTATCTTATCTTCCTAACAAGGAAGGAATGTGCAGTCTGCAGTTGGTATCTGTATCCCTCAAGTTCTTCAATGTACCTAGAAAATACTCCAGGATCACTGCTCACTATTTGTACAACAAGTTTCTCTTCCCTAGAAACTTTCTTCTTCATCTCAGGGGCAGGCATCTATGGTGATGATGCCACCAATGCGCTATCTTGCATTTGTTTCAGTCTTGCTTCTTTCAATAGCTAATGCAAGGGCAGCTTCTTCTATAGTTACCTTAGGATCATGATTTAACCGAATTTCGTCGGGTAAGATTATATCAGTAATTAGGTGATATTAGGGATTCTCAATTAATTCGAATTAAAGGGCTCTGTTACTTTATTCTGGATTGATCAATCTCAAGGAAGAACAATTTAAAGGGAACAATTAGTAATCAAGACAATGAATACCAACAAGAATATGAAGAATAAGTTTTTCTTATTGAATAATCTTAGATTATGCTGTTACGTAGGCATGCGTTAAGTATGTGAAAAAACCGTCCCTAATACAATGATAAACTAGGTATTTATATCATATTAAACCTAGCTTTACAAGGAAACATAATCCTAATAGGACTCGGCCCAATTGTCCTTCTTGAGTCCGGATTGTAGTCTGTTTGTCGAGGAGGGTCGTATTCCACCGGGTCGATAAGATGATCCCGGTCTGACTAGTCTGGTCGAACTGATCTTTTATAATTCAGTCGATCCACATATTTATAAGGGGTGCGAAATAGCCCCCATCAGTACTCCCTCACTTCTTCGAGCGTATATGTAGTAGAAGCTCGTAGAAGTAGATGGTTTCATACGATTGTTATTTTCTATGAGTCGTGCCTCGTTAAAAACCTTACTTAAGAAAAAACCCTGTGGGAAAAAATCCTAAGTAAGGAAAAGAGTGCTACGCCTCATAGATAGTCGTTTTCTCTTTCCAATTATGAACCGCTACGCGTCCCTTTGGGGAGGCTTTTTATCTTCTTCCATTTACGGTGGGAACGTGATTAGTTGTGATGAGTTCGAAACGTCTTTTCACTTCTCAGTATAAATAGGTAACTATTAAATTCATCACTTCTACTTTATTCTTCCTTACACTTCGCAGTCATTTTCTTGCTTAGTCGTTCATCATTTAAAGTTTTCCTTTTATCGACTTATATTCTCCGAGAATCCGAAAAAAAATGACTTCTTTAAGAAAATCTTCTTCCTCCTTTAGGGAAAATGTCACTCCCGTTATCGAGGAAGGGTTGCATTCTAATCCTTCGAGCGAGCAAACTGGAGTTTCAGAATTCATTGTTCCTGCCGAGGATACCTTTAAGGTACAAATCCTCTCTGATATGGACGTCGCTGCCCGAGCCAAGAAAGGCAAAGGGACAGCTCCTCAAATTTCTGAACCGATTGAGGACCTAGCTTGTGCTTACACTGTGGATACTTTCTTCGAGGTTGTGAATAATTATGCCAAATATTTCCCGGAGGGTTCCGAGATAGTTCTCCCTTCTCCTTCTGATAGGGTTACATCACCGTCGGAAGGATGTCAAGCATTTTACTTGCTATTTACCGCTTCACTTATTGCTATAACAGAATAGTCTTTCTTCAGCAGGTCGATAAGCTTTCTCGATACTTAATTTTACTTTTTGAATTCCGATCATGAGTAATCTTTTTGGTAACACATCGAAGCGTCCTTCCCGCGAGAGCGCTAGGAATACTAGACTGAAAAAGTCTCGAACAGAGGGGCCCTCGATGGAACCTCCTCGTTCGTCCTCCGTTAGTAGGTCGGCGACCGATACTCCTGTCATCCCTTCTGAACCTTTTTATGTGGTTAGTTCATCTTTTGTACAAACAAACTTTTCTTCTTCTGGTGAAGTAGGAAGTAGGCCTTCCCCTGGTAGGGTTGCCTTTGGTGACTCGTCCTTTATGGAGCAAGCCTTTGACGTACCCTTTTCTTCAGGCACTTCTTCTTTCGAACATGGCACATACGAACATGTTCCTGTTAATTCTGTTCCTTTTTCTACTTCTGTTGCCCCGATTATCAGCGGAGGCCAAGTTGGTGTTGTTTCGGAGGTGATTAATCAGGGTTCCTTTGTAAATCCCTCCGCAACACAACCTATTTCTCAAGATTTCCCTGATTACTTGTTTAATGATACAACTGTTGTTACTACTTCGTTCGAATCCGGCGGGCCTTCTGGAGGTCGGACCGGATCAGGTCCGGTCTTTGAACCATTATTTCTGCTTCGGGCAAGGAAACCTCGGTTAGTCCCAAAGAGAGGGAATCCCCCCGTCCGTTAGATGACCGCTGCGTTCTTGAGCAAGTTAAGGATATTATGCAGTCGGTGACTCCTCGTCCTGATGGTGTTCCTTTTGATAGTGAACTGCCTGGCTCTGCTGAGCCCGATGCTCTGTCCTGGGACCTGGGCATGAGCACTATTTTGCCAGGCGAGTTGAAGAAACTCGAGGGTACCTCCAATATTCGCCTTGTTCAGTCGCTGGTGAAGATATGTGAGCAGGTAAATATATTTTGATCCTTTTTTCCGCTTTTATTTTGGATTGCCTTGTTATGTAAGCACTTTTTCTTTTTCAGGCTAAGTATTTTGCACTTCAGCTGGGTGTGCAAAATGACGATCTGTGGATCGGTAAAAATGCCTATCAACATCGTTTGGAGTCGGAGACAGCGAAGGCCGCAGGGCTGACCCTGCAACTGCAGCTTGCCAAAGATGATCTTCAAAAATTAGAGGAGGCGAAAGTTGTCCTTGATAAGGAGAAAAATGATTTGGTTCAGGCTGCTGCCTTGGCGGAGGAGTCTCGTCGGCAGGCCTATGAAGAAGGTTATGAAGCCGGTTATCTAAAGCATCAGGAGGAATTGATGGCGTTTGCGGGTAACTTGACTCCTCTGAGGAGTGCTTCTGCTAGGCGGCCTGGTGACAGCAATCCTTCTCAATGATCTGTTTCCAACCTGGTTGTTATTTGGAATTTCTCTTTCTCTTTTTTTTTTTTTTTTGTCCGACCTTCTGTGTGGCTTTTTGTGCTGAATTTTTGTACGGGCAGAATGAATTTAATGAAAATGATAATCTTTTGTTACGCACATTTTGTCGCTATGAATCAGTATACGTTCTCGACATAATCAGGAGAGATTAGCTTACTTATCTGATATTGATCTTCTGGGAGAATATCCAATCTTCAAAAATGTAGCTTAATCTTGCTTGATCAGTGTTTAAGTAACTGAATGATATAACTTTGTTATGTACATCAAACTTTTTAAATTAAGAATGATGATCGACCGGGTGTGGTCCCTTGGGTTATTTCCATAGTCACGTTTAGGCATTTAAAATGTGGACAGTAGGCCGCTCGTGTCGATAATTGATTGAATCACTGTTTTAGGAACGCTCAGCGTTCTAGTCGACGTTCGATCAACGCCTTCTAAATTTGTCCTTTTGTTATGTATATCTTATATAAGGAGGCTATTATTCCTTCTGTTGAACTCTGCTTTTCTCGTCATAGGTTTAAGTTTGCTGAGAAGATATCGTTCTATGTATCTTCTTAGAAATCAGGAATACACATTGAATGCTGAAATTACGCATTGAATTTCTGGTAGTAGATCCATAATCAAAAAAGTGTTTGTGATTGTTCCAGTCATGTTTTTCAGTACTGATTGTGAGTATCTTGTTCTTCAGATAAGGCAACCAATGTACCAAATATATCAAATATCTTGATATGGGAGGAATTGGAAAATGTAAACTTATTTGTTAGATCCAGTCTGTTCAGACCTCCTTCAGCAATTCTTTGGAATGTTAGGCAGTGATTTTTTTGTAGTTCTGAAAAATGACGATTATTCTTCTGATTTCCGTGTCAGATTTCTTGGATTCCAATAGAGTTACTGTATAGCCCATCAATAATTTTTTATATAATATATGAGGCATTGACGACCCCCATATGCTGTAGGGTTAGGTCTTATGCCTCTAGGCGATCCAGTACCTTTTATAATGGTGTAAACTTTGCATGCTTTTGTTGAGGATTTCGAGCTCTTACCGAGCGACTAGCATATATAAGTGTGACAAACTTTCCTGGTCTGAAGCTCTTTTAGATCTGCTTTATTGTGCATTGATCGCTTCGACCTTTCTTTTTTTTATCATCGATTCGTTGAGTCGATCAGAGAGGCGCCGTTCCAACTTACTTGCATTTATTACGGGAAGTCAAAAGATCGCATTTCTATCCCTTGATCAAATCTCCATCCAGCCGTAGGATTAATTAGATCTATCCTTATAAATAGGGAGGCGGTTTCCATATTTCAATTGTAACTCTTAAAAAGGATGGAGGTATCAGTTTTCTTGAACTTCACTTTGCCTTCTGATCCCATAATATTCAAAAAGTCACATAATCGTGATTCATATCAGAATAAATTAAATTTCATCTGCCTTGTACTGACGGGTCCCATGGCAGCCCTACCTTGTATTAACGGGTCCCATGAGGCCTCGAACTTTGTATACACGGTTTTGAGGTCCGTGGTTTCTGTTTGCACATGGAGGGTTCATACTTACCAGGCACCGCCGTGTTTGGATGTTACCTCAGGATTGATAGACCATCGGGGTGTGCTGGTAAATTTTTTCTTCTTCGACGGTCCTGAAGAGATGCTGTTTCAGAGTAAATTTCAACCCTAATTAAAAGCAGTATCTCCGTTGTGGGTGAATGAGTATTGCTGGTTATCTGGCTGGTAATGCTCATTTCATATGGAAGAACATTTGATCTTCAGAGCCCGGCCATCGAACTAAAGAAGTCGACCATCCTGAGCAGCATGCTTCTTAGGTGGTCAGTTACCACTATCGAGGCACTAGGGAGGAGATTGATGTTTCCGTGGACATTGTCGTGAAGATCACCGATCTGTAGTATAGGATCGTTTTATCTAAACAAATGTAATGATGTGTAAATCGTATATAGACCTTTGTAATTTGATCTTTAGCTTTTGCCTGTAATTTTTATATATTCATAGATGAATAAAACATTAATTTTACTCCTTGCATTCTTCCTGTTGTTGAATTCGGCTTTAATCTTATTTATGATTGTCATCGAGGAGTATTTATCGAACAGATCAATTTATACTCAACTCTTTTCCTTTTAGACTCAGGTTTTTTTAATACCCGAAATCTACTAATCGTTGAAAACATAATCGAGGAGTTTTTATTGAGCGGATCAATGTATACTCAACTCGTTTCATTGAGACTTAGGTTTTTATACCAAAAGTCCTTTAGTAGTCAAAAAATAATCGAGGAGTGTTTATTGAGCGGATCAATGTATACTCAACTCGTTTCATTGATACTTAGGTTTTTATACCAAAAGTCTTTTTAGTCGTCGAAGAACTAATCGAGGAGTGTTTATTAAGCGGATCAATGTATACTCAACTCGTTTCATTGAGACTTAGGTTTTTTTTTTTTTTATACCAAAAGTCTTTTTAGCCGTCAAAGAACTAATCGAGGAGTGTTTATTGAGCGGATCAATGTATACTCAACTCGTTTCATTGAGACTTATTTTTTTTTATACCAAAAGTCTTTTTAGTCGTCGAAGAACTAATCGAGGAGTGTTTATTAAGCGGATCAATATATACTCAACTCGTTTCATTGAGACTTAGGTTTTTTTTATACCAAAAGTCTTTTTAGTCGTCAAAAAATAATCGAGGAGTGTTTATTGAGCGGATCAATGTATACTCAACTCGTTTCATTGAGACTTAGGTTTTTTTATACCAAAAGTCTTTTTAGTAGTCAAAAAATAATCGAGGAGTGTTTATTGAGCGGATCAATGTATACTCAACTCATTTCATTGAGACTTAGGTTTTTTATACCAAAAGTCTTTTTAGTCGTCAAAAAATAATCGAGGAGTGTTTATTGAGCGGATCAATGTATACTCAACTCGTTTCATTGAGACTTAGGTTTTTATACCAAAAGTCTTTTTAGTCATCGAAAAACTAATCGAGGAGTGTTTATTGAGCGGATCAATGTATACTCAACTCGTTGCATTTCATGACTACTACGTTGATTTAAACAAAGTTGATTTGTAGAATTTTGATGAGCGTCCACTGAACTTGATCGATTCTTGCTCAACTCTTCGTTGATGCTTTTACTTAAACAAATTTCTTGTTTTTATACTATAATTCTTTGTGATAATAATTTCATGGCCAAAGCCTTTTATTACAGCCAGTAGAAATAATTATATATAAAAAAGAAAAAATAAAACAAAGGAAATAAAGAAGGATAATTTACTAGGACTCATTTCCCATAGTATTTCCGGAGGTTGACCGCATTCCAAGTCCTCGGTAGGGGTGTTCCATCCAAGTGTGCAATCTTGTATGAACCTTTCTTCCCGACATCGACGACAATATAAGGTCCTTCCCAGTTCTGTTGTAATTTCCCAACATGCTGTTGGGATTCGGTAAGATAAACAGCCCTAGGCACAGCGGAATATAAAATTTTTAGGACCTCTTACGGAATCTTGCCAGGATACTACTCTAGGTGTATATATATGAACATAAACAAAACGATAGTATAAGTTTGCACGTTATACCTATCTCCTTGCAAATCCTCGGCTAGCAAAACAAGCTCTGAATTCTTCTCCAGCAGAAATCGATCCAAGCTTCTCAGGAGCGCCCCACGTGTTGCGCCTCTACGAGTTGATACACCACAATTACACGAAAATAATAAATCTTGATCAGCTGGAACACAAGATATATTATGATCTAGGATATAGGAACGATTTTGGAACAAGAATAGAAAACGAAAATTCTTCCAAAAGAAGAACAGGGTTCGGTCGACTTTTAGCTTGGGAGAGGGAGAGAAAATTTTGCTCTTGCTCAATTTATGCTTATGGAGTTGTGTGAAAAATAACTACAAGATAGCTACTTATAGTTATCTCCCTAACCTAGTCCTAATAGGACTAGGTTTCTTCTCTCCTACAAGGGCCATGGCCCTCTTTAATTAGAAGACCAAGTCTCCTAATTAATTCATGGCCCAGTTAATTAATTTGACCAGGCTTTATTTAATCTCCCAATTAAATAGCCCAATTAATTAACTTAATCTCCCATTTAATTAAATCAGACTCTAAGTCCATTTAATTAAAATCCCTTCTAATTAATTAATCCACAAATTAAATTCCAATTTAATTTATGACCCTGATCCAATTCCAATTGGATCTCATTTGTTCCAATTGGGTCGACCAAGTCGACCCACCCATAATAATCGACCCAGTCGATTATTCACCCAGTCGACTCGGTCGTTCTTATTTCCTCGCTTTCGCTTCATGTGTATTGTGTATGCCCCCGTAGGTTCACCACATAATTTGTTGGGATTCGGTAAGATAAACAGCCCTAGGAACAGCGGAATATAAAAAAATTTTAAGACCTCTTACGGAATCTTGCCAGGATATTCTCTAGTTGTATATATATGAATATAAATAAAAACAATAGTATAAGTTTACACGTTATACCTATCTCCTTGCAAATCCAAGTTGGTAGTCAGCAAAAACGAACTCTGATTTCTGCTCCAGCAAAATCGATCCAAGCCTTTTGAGTAGCGCCCCACGTGTTGCGCCTCTAAGAGTTGATACACCACAATATCACGAAAATAATATATCTTGATCGAATAGAACACAAGATATATTAAGATCTAGGAATTAGGAACGATTTAGGAACAAAATCGAAAAACGAAAAATTCTTCCACAGGGAAGACTAGGTTCGGTCGACTTTAGCTTGGGAGAGGGGAGAGAGAATTTTGCTCTTGCTCAATTTTTGCTTATGGAGTTGTGTGAAAAATAACTACAAGATAGCTACTTATAGTTATCTCCCTAACCTAGTCCTATTAGGACTAAGATACTTCTCTCCTACATGGGCCATGGTCCTCTTTAATTAGAAGACCAAGTCTTCTAATTAATACATGGCCCAGTCAATTAATTTTGACCAGACTTTATTTAATCTCCCAATTAAATAGCCCAATTAATTAACTTAATCTCCCATTTAATTAAATCAGACTCTAAGTCTATTTTGTTATGAATCTAGTATTTATTTGGTGGATGCATTTGGAATGTCACTAGTTATATGAATACTCTTGAAACACCAAAAGTCATGTACTTTATTCATTGAATTTTACTTAAACTTATCTTGTAACTTTTGACTATTAAGTTGCACTTGTAGTCCTATAAATAGATGCATTGTAAATTATTTTATACACACAAGAGTATATGAATAATAAGAAACTCTCCTCCTTATATATTTTCTACTTTGTCTACTTTAATTCTTGTTACTTTTAGTTTAGTTTCATAACACGTTATCAGCACGAGTTTGCTCTATAAATCGATTTCAAGGTTATGAAATATATCACAAAACAAGAGAGAAAAGAGGAAAATACTTGGAGATGCAGATTTTCGGATTTGCACGCAACAGCCTCGGTTTTTCAATGATTCCGACCTTATCCACCGTTGGATCGTATTCAAATTTGGACTGAAGGTTCATCACACCAGGATCTTAATTTTGACCGTTCGGATCGTCATCCCAGTACCTATAAATGAAACGGCAGCCGTCAGAAGTTTACGAAAAAGTTGAAGGAAGTAGCTAGCCACAACCTCTCTCTGGTATGATCAAATATTCAAATTAACAAACAACTTGAACCCTTATTAATTTTATATGAGGTAAAGAAAGAAAACGGATTCTTTCTGGACAAATTACACCAAATGTGAATGATCAGGTATGTTCCTATAGTTTAATCTATTGCTCTCAAATTTAATTGAAGATTGATTTATTGTCTCATTGTGACAATATGATATAACATATATGTGTGCTGCATAAATTAGGCCCATTCTTTGAGGTAGAAGTCTCTTAAAAATATGCTCACTGCCTCACTCTCTAATTTGAACAAATTAATATTTTTGATGGATAATTTATTAGATGATGATTAATAGATTTGTTACTGTTCATAATTTATTTTGGCATATATATTCATGATTTTACCTGTACTTTATGAACGATACATGCAATTTCAAATGTGCAAATATGCATAAATATATTTAGTTTTTGAAAGCTCGGCCGTGTGCTACAAGGCTAAACATGGATTCATTCCTCTTATAATTAAGCTTGCATGTAAGAAATTCATGTAAGAGGTATGTTATTTTCATTCATTTTTTTTGTATATTATATCTAAGGCGATTACATTGATAGTATAATTTTAAGTTCGCAAAAGTGTAGAGAATTGTCTATTCAGGATTAAGGAAGACAAATAAAAATAAGGCTGAAGTACTTTTAACATATGAACATGTTTTCGTTCGAATGTGATTTAAAAGAATAATATGAAAATTCTGAAATTACAGTTTAGTCCCTAATTTTCTTTGAAAAAAAAAATGCAGTTTATTCCCTAGCTTTCTGGAAAATCTCACTTAGCCACTGTATTTTTTAGCATAATTGCAGTTTGATTACTATTTTCACTGAAACTACAGTTTAGACCATGATATTTTTTAAATTACAATCCTTGAACTTTCTGATTTTCAGTTTACCCCTGAAATAATTAGAGTTTTATATAAATTATTTAATTTATAATTTATTGTTTATTCTTCGGGTGTGTGTTTGAAAGTTTTGTCAAACTTTTACCTAATAGTTGGTATTGTGATACTAATTTTGATTTACATCATGAATAAAAGGAAAGGTGAATTGAGAATTTATATTTTCTCATAGTGGTTATGTTTTAAAGAATGTTAATCTTCTTGTTATCAAGAACTTGAAGTTTTAAAATGAAAACATAATGTTAGGCCTGAAGCCTAAGTAATAAAACTCAAACTCGAAGATTGAGTATATTTTAAGCAATCTCAAACTATATGCTTGGGCTTTAAAGTTAAGGCCAATATTATCAATTTACGCATTGTTGCCCTTGAAATTTCCGAAAGAAAGCCAAAATATTATGACATGGATTCTTGATGTTGAAATCTATTTGAATAAAAAGAAAGAGCCTCGGAAATTCTGTATGAAATGAAAGTTTGGGCAAACGAAAAAGGTAAAGTGAGGGGCAATGCTTGCATTGGTCATTTCCTCCTTGAAGGATTGAAATCATAAAGTGAGGAGTGATTTAATCACAATAGTGATATTTTCAAATGCTCCCTATGAATGATTGCACATGATGTTGCATCATATGAAATTTTGAAAGAGCAATATAATCACCAAGGTCGTGGGACTCTCACAAAAGCTCACTATGAACGTTTACACCCGAAGTTGTAATATTTTCAACTGATAAATGATTATACTCCACAACTATGAAATTGTATCTCAATTGAGATTATGTAGAGATAAAGTATGATTGTAAATGGCTCGCAAAGAAGCAAATATGAAAGAGAGGTTTTGAGAAATACTCTAAATTAATTTATTTTGAATAATGACCTCTTGATGACAAATCATACTCTCACCGGATTAATCCCCCAAAGTGAATGCAAATGTTAATAGAAATTATTCATTCTCGTAAGTGAATGTAAATAATTTATTTCCCGGAAGCAAATGAAATTAACTATAGACATGACATGGTTTAGTCATGATCAAAATTTATGCATTCCATTACATCATGCCACTCGATGAAAAACAATTATAGACAAGGGTGTGCAAATTATTAGCACTTGGTAGAGTGGTGGAGTAAAAGGCATTGGTTTCGTATATGTTGCATATTCGTCAATTACAACGTTGATTAATACTATGAGCATCTTGAAGATGCCCAATCATATAAGTATCATGTTAGATGCAAAAGATTATGCGAGCATCCTAAAGATACATGGAAAATTATGTGAGCATTGTAAATATCAACGGTGGAAATATTTATTTAGTTGACAGTAGGTCGACACACACAATTCTTCGAGATTGAAAATATTCTCTAACTTGAAATTAGCAAAAGCAAAAGTTAATACATATTGAGGTATACTATAAAGGCTCCAGAAGAGCAAATATAAATTGTCTGGATGAGCAAATATTTTTGTAAAAGAGGCTTTGTGCTCTATAAAATCCAAAATGGATTTGTTGAATTCAAAGAAATACGTCTTGAAGAACGTATTGACGTATATCATATGGAAATTATATATATGAGGGGAATATGAAATATACTTATACTACATCCAATATTTCATGCCAGAAAAATACTGATGAATTTGATCCCAGTTTTCTTATCATAATGAATTATGCGTCCATAAGCAATGTTGAATCATAAATTTAAGTTGAACCAGAAGTTCAATGATCCAAAATATTATGAAGTGGCATGATAAACTTGGTCATCCAGGGAAAATTACAAATGCGCCGAATTATTACGGGCATCTTTTAAAGAATCATATAATTCTTTACCTCATGATTATCTGTGTGTTGATTGCTCACAAAGAAAGTAAATTAAAAGACCATCTATTGTGAAGATTGGTCGTGAGTCCCAAAACTTTTTATGATGATTTTAATGGGATGTATGTGGACTTGTAGACCTACTTTGTGGACCATTATGTAATTTCATGGTCCTGTTAAAGTTTTTTTTTTAATTTGTTTAAATATGCCTACTGTCAACACGTATTGCTTTTGCTGAGATTCTTGCTCAAGTATAAGATTGAGGGCAACGTTGCAACTTGTGTCAGGCTGGAAGCCTAATAATTCTCAATTAGAATTTATGATTGTGCGATTTATGTTCTGATTTTTCCACCGAAATGAACATATATGGGTCTACAAAGACGTGTTGGTTTGTTTTTATTTCCCGTCTGTAATCATATATTTTGAACGCCTGACAAGGCTATAACCATATATCTTAAACGTCTGACGAGGCGATATGGTTAAATCAAAATATGATGATAATTTTGTTTTGAGACATTTTTCTCGCCGTTAGGGGGAGAATTGATGTCATTGCTCATTGCATGTAAAACGGCGTGAAATTATTTTGACATGAGTACATAAATGTACATTACTTGTCTCAGCTTGGCCCATGCACAAATCGAACGAGCAAGAATTAAAAATTGCACCAACATGGATTGAAATCCTTGAAGGATAATATGCTAGCATACTATAAACGCACTTGAAGCGTGAAATTACTATTGGTGCAAAAGAAAACTTCTGAAAGAAATTCCCTTATGAGGAAGAATCTGTTTCAAAATAAAGCGCTATAAAAAAATGACTGATCAGTCTAAATCACGAGATGCCCATGAAGAGGCACATGAAACAGAAATAAATCAAGAAAACTGGGATAGAAAGCAAAGTGATTATAAATAATAGTTTTGCTTATTTGGGTCAAACTAAATAAAAGGTATAAATCAGGATCCTGAACCGTGAACGGTTAATTTAATGCCGACATAAATAAGCAAATAAATATTTTGGCCTTATAGAAAGATGCGATTCAAGATCGCTATTTTGTAAAAGTATTTGGACTAATTGTCCGCACGTCTAAAGACGTGAAATTTATATGTCACAAACATATAATTTTACGAAAACATGATGATAATGTGAGATATAAGACACAACTTCTTGTACGAATTCTCACAGAGACCAATAACTACGACGGAACATATTCCCCCGTGATTAGTGCAATCATGTCGCGGTATTTAATTGATTTGCAGTCCCTGAAGGACTTGAAATGTGTTTATGGATGTAGTTACCGCATATTAGATAGATCATTGGGTAGTGATATTTATATTAACATTCATGGAGGAATTAAATGGTCTCATGCTCATTTTTAGTAGACAAATACGATCCTTATACAAGTAAGGGTGATATGGTCTGATGTGGTATAACCAGCTAAATGAATACCTCGTAAAATAAGGATTCGTGCACAATCCAATTTATCCATGAATTTTGTATTGACAAATTTTGAAATGACTTTTCTATTATGGCGGTATGTGCTTATGGTTTTTAAATCTTGTGAGGACTCCTGAAGAGCTCATTGAGACCGCGTACTACTTGATGAAAGAGTTTGGTAGAAAAGTATTGAAATAACAAAGTTTTGTCTCGGCCTGCAGATCGAGCATTTATTAGAGAATATATTTGTCCATATAAAGAAAATTCTGAAAAGATTTTATGGATAAACTTCATCCATTAAGCACTTTTATGGTTGTTCGATCTTTAGATATAAATAAATATCAATTTTGTCCTCAAGAGGACAATGAAGAATTGTTGGGTCCTGAAGTACCTTATCTAAATGCAATTAGAGCTTTAATGTATTTTGCAAATTGTATGATGTCGGATATTGCATTTTTAACTTACTGGAAAGATATAACTCTGCATCTACATTCAGATATTGAAATGAAATTAAACATGTATTACGCTATCTTTGTGGAACAACCGATATGTGCTTATTTTAATCAGAGGTTCCAATCCACGTATGGTCTGTTATACAGATGCTGGATACATTTCTGATCAACTCACATATATATTTATATCTCAAAATGGAATTGTTTGAAGTAAGCTGTGAATGTTTATGATTAAGGTCTACGATTCAACATTTACAAGAAATATGCCGCTTGTATTACTCAAATCAAGAATGGATATCTAAAAGGAGACTGAACAAAATACATATTACCAATGTTTTTCTTCACCAACGAGCTTAAAAAACATGGTAATATTGATGTTCAATAAATTCAGTCAAGTAATAATTTTGCTGATTTGTTCACTAAAGCACGTGGACCTTACGCCATCATCAGGGGGAGCGTGTCATTAATAATCCACACATTGTACTCTTTTTCCTTCATCCAAGTTTTGTCCCAATGGGTTTTCTTGGCAAGGTTTTAACGAGGCAGTGTTACACGCTTATCAGCTCCATATGGATATGTACTCTTTTTTCCTTGTTCAGGTTTTTCTCACTGGGTTTTTCTGACGAGGTTTTTAACGAGGCATATTCTATAAGCAACATGCATCCAAGGGGGAGTGTTATGAATCTAGTATTTATTTGGTGGATGCATTTGGAATGTCACTAGTTATATGAATACTCTTGAAACACCAAAAGTCATGTACTTTATTCATTGAATTTTACTTAAACTTATCTTGTAACTTTTGACTATTAAGTTGCACTTGTAGTCCTATAAATAGATGCATTGTAAATTATTTTATACACACAAGAGTATATGAATAATAAGAAACTCTCCTCCTAATATATATTCTACTTTGTCTACTTTAATTCTTGTTACTTTTAGTTTAGTTTCATAACATATTTAATTAAAATCCTTTCTAATTAATTAAATCCAACTTAATTAATTAATCCACCAATTAAATTCCAATTTAATTTATGATCCTGATCCAATTCCAATTGGATCCTATTTTGTTCCATTTGGGTCGATCCAGTCGACCCACCCATCATAATCGACCCAGTCTATTATTCACCCAGTAGACCCAGTCGACTCGATCGTTCTTATTTCCTCACTTTCGCTTCATGTGTATTGTGTATGCCCCCGTAGGTTCACCACATAATTGGCCGTGGGTTATAATTAAATATTATTTAATTATTCGAGTAAGACTTACTCTAAATCAATCGAACACTCTGCCGATTGATCATTCCAAAATTAGCACCCCTGCCAATTTGGGAATTCTCCCACACTCCACGGTCGATGTCCAGCCACAAGCCCATGGAGCCCAATCACTGGTGAATTAATTCAGTGAACCTTTTATCATTTATAATTTCCATATACGACATAAACTCTCCATCGAACAATCTCCCAGTCGAGACTTAAGGGCATGGCCTTTCATCGGATTCCCTTTTATGCTGTCTTGACCTTATGCATTCTGGTCTCGAAATAAATTCTCTTTGACTTAATCTTTATGAGCTACTTACATAAAGTTGTCAGATACCTTAGCCAAGGATTTACCAGAATTAATTTCTCACAGAAATCCATAGGAGAATTTCTCAACCTATCAAGTCGGGTCAATGGATCATTTGTTGATGATATGAATCTGCATACGAGTTCCTCTATACCCAATATGAGTCCACAGAGACTTTCTGGCGATCCCCAGTCAGTCGGAACTCATATCAAAGCATAGACGTTCTCGCACCAGATAAACCCTATCACCTTAAGTAGTTGGGGATCGTTCCTCGTATACTATTATAAATTTGGAATAACTTCAACCCCGATATGCGACTACCGCTTCCATGGTGAGTTATTTCCTAATTGGGGCATTCAGTGCGCTTGCCATCCCAGCAAGCCACCCACTTATGTGTATCGACTATCCCAGTCACGCTCGTGGACCCCAGCGTTCTCCAGTTTATCGGAGTATACACAATAGTGAGAGTCTAACCGAATCCAATGATGTCCTATCTCGATTGAATTCTATGACTCTTGAATATATTCTAGATCACGGCCTTGGAGATCAGTCCACGGGTTGTCCCATAGCCCTGTGATCTAAGGACTTCTATCCTTATGCGTAGATAATTATTACATAAGATAAAGATGACCATATAATAATAAAATGCATTTATTAATCCAATTGAATGGTCCTTTCAATTAAATACAGCCAAAATAGTTGGCCTGCAGGACACTATTCTATCAATCTCCCACTTGTACTAAAGCCAACTTTTCATACTTCTGATTCCCATCTTAGACAGATGTCTTTCGGATGCCTTTGAGGCAATGGCTTAGATAGCGGGTCCGTCGTATTATGCTTTGAGGTGACACGTTCCATCTTTATGTCTCCTCTACCAGATGACATAACATATCAAATGGTATCGTCTTAGTTCATGCTTGGATTCTGATGAGATCTCGACTCCTTTGCTTGCGAGATAGCTCCATTATTATCACAGAAGATAGTAATGGTTCGACAATGCTAGGTTTCACATCCAATTCCTGGATGAAGTTCTTCATCCAAACACATTCCTTTGCTGCATCACACGCGGCAATGTATTCTGCTTCGGTGGTTGAATCTGCGGTAGTGTCTTGCTTGGAGCTCTTCCAGCTTACCGCACCACCATTGAGGCAGAACACGTATCCAGATGTCGACTTGAAATCGTCTACATTACATTGAAAGCTAGAATCAGTATAGCCTTCCAATTTCAATTCTCTTCCACCGTATACCAAGAACAATTCCTTAGTCCTTCTCAGGTACTTCAGAATTGCCTTTACGGCTATCCAGTGCTGCTCATCTGGATCAGACTGGTAGCGACTTGTAACGCTTAAAGCGTATGCTACGTCTGGTCTCGTACATAACATACCATACATTATGCTTCCTATCGCGGATGCATATGGTACACGAGACATATTGCTTTTCTCTTCTGGCGTCTTTGGGGCCATAGACTTAGAGAGTGCAATCCCATGTCTCATTGGAAGCAATCCTCTCTTGGATTCTTCCATACTAAATCTTTTCAAGATTTTATCTATGTACTGGGATTGGGAGAGGCAAAGCAGTCCTTTTGATCTATCTCGGTAGATCCTTATAGCTAGTACAAAGGATGCTTCTCCCATATCCTTCATTGAGAATTGTTTAGATAACCATGCTATAGTTTCGGACAACGCTTTCACATTGTTTTCAATGAGAAGAATGTCGTCAACGTAAAGCACCAAAAATTCAACTGTACTCCCACTGATCTTCTTGTACACGCAAGGTTCGAACATGTTTTTGATGAATCCAAAAGTTTGGATTGTCTCATCGAAACGAATGTTCCAACTTCGGGAAGCTTGCTTCAGTCCATATATGGACCTCTGGAGTTTGCACACCTTGTGTTCATCTCCTTTGGATGTATATCCTTTTGGTTGCTCCATGTAGATCTCCTTATCAATGTCCCCATTGAGAAAGGCAGTCTTTACATCCATCTGCCATATCTCGTAGTTATACCACGCAGCTATGGCCAGCAAGATTCGAATGGATTTAGGCATTGCGACGAGCGAGAAGGTCTCCTCAAAGTCAATTCCAGGTCTTTGAGTATATCCTTCTGCCACTAATCGCGCCTTGTAGGTTATTACCTCCCCGTTCACTCCAAGCTTTTGCTTCTAGATCCACTTGCAACCCACGGGAGCTACTCCCACTGGTGGATCTACCAAGGCCCAGACCTTGTTCGAGTTCATGGAGTCCAATTCGAATTCCATGGCTTCACGCCACTTTCCCGAGTCTATGCCTAGCATAGCCTCTTCGTAAGTCCTTGGGTCGGTTAGAGACTGTCTAGTCTCACGCAGCAGACCATAGTACCTCTCGGGTTCTCTACGTTGTCTTTCTGACCTACGAAGTATCGGTGTACGCTCTGATGTACTTTCATGCTCTTGTCCTCCCACTGCCTGTGGGGATGGGTCAGCTTGATCGACCTCTTTGGCCTTTTCAGCTTCAGTGACCTCATCTAGTTCTACGTTGTGTTCCTTCTTGCCTAGCAAGAAATCCTTCTCCAAGAAGTGTGCGTTCCTTGAGACAAATGTAGTTTATCTTGTAGGATCGTAGAACTTGTATCCTATAGAGTTTTCTGGATACCCCACGAATTGCATAAGATGGACTTTACGTCCAACTTATCTCCCACCAGCTTATTCACATAAGCGGGAGACCCCATATGCGCATGAATGCATATGAAGGTACAATACCGAAACTCATATCACGTGATATGTTTTGGATCTGGCTTCAGAGATACTTAGCTCAGTATCTTCGATTTTCTCGATCAAGTTTCATTTGTTTGAACAAGGAACTTCATGTAAGATTTCTTAATGGACATTTACATGTCCAGAATGCTCAATAACTGACAATGTTTTGAGCAAGTCTTACATTTTGATAATCAAATTCTCTATTAAATAATCAATTGCGTGCATGATCGATTTTGAATTGGTCCAAATCTCTTGCATGCTTTCATTGATTAGGCTCTCTTCTTTATTCAAAAAATAATTTGGAATTGTACATCACAACGTACTTTCACCCATGAGGGTCAAGAGACGCCTTATCTCCCATTAATGCTTTAGTGTTTTTCCACACTTTCAAATGGATTGAATCCATTGCAGTTGTTTGTCCCTCTTGGTTGCCTAGCAACCAACTACTAAATCTAATTTCCATTAAGCAAGATTCGAAAGTCGGTTACTATGTATAGCATCACAGTCAAGCTCCACCCAGTTGAGCTCAGTCTTTGAATCTTTAATTCGGAAATATGTTTTAGTACTCGTATATTGCCTTTCGGTTTACAACGACTCAAGTGTGTGAAATCTTGATTATTTATATTTTATTGACTATGCATATTATATTTAGTCATTATATGAGTATCCATACTCATTTGCTTATGTACATCTTTTGCGTATAAATATTATAGCGCAATCAGTTCCAACCATTATGGAACTATCACATCCCTTAAGACAAGGGATGGTATAAGCAAATTCTAGTGATCTAAATAATTCATGGCTTTAGATGCATTGAATGCATCAATGAGTACTTCATCGGGCATCCAACACCCTTATGCATTATTTTAACCATAAGGTTAAGTTCAATAAAATTTAATCATCCTTATGGGATGAATAGGTCCAGTTCCTTCTTTCCCTTGATCTTAATCCATGGAAGAACCATTTTTGATTGACTTTTCAATTTATCATCCTTACAGAAAAACCTCTAAGGTTATTTCCCTTTAGAGAGGATTCATTCCTCTTCTTCCATCTCTTAAGTCTTTTAAGTGTTTCCACGAGATGTTACTTCCCATTTATGGGAGATTTCATGTTTGCCTTCAAGAAAATTTGGGCTTGAGAACCATCCTCAACCCTTCGGTGAAACTTATCACCTTTCTTAATTGAAGAGTAACTTCAAAAAGGCAGCTTGGTGAAACCTATCACCATTCCAGTCGAAGTGTAACTTCGAAAGAAAACTAATGAAATCTTTGTAAGGATATGAGTCCTTGCTTGGACTCGAGAATAATTTCTCAAGTTTTGAAGTCATTCAAAATTCATTTGGGTTCAGTCAATTTATTTGATTCAAGTATGATGGTAAATATTCAAGGATACATCACTTATGAAAAACTATCATAAACATGACGATAAATACGCGACAGATTAATATCAATGCATAATTTACAAACATGGTTTTCATTTGTAAATTACTCCCACTATTTTAATCAAAATCTTATGCCCCCACATAAGTTTCGGGAAATTAAAATATCCTAGTGGGCTTAAGGCCCAAATGCAATCTCCTAGTACCCACGACTCGTTGGCCATACTATTTGATTCATTTTGTGGTCGATCACGTCGACGGTTAACCATCGCAGCTAATCCTTAAGTTCATTTAGCCTCGTTTTTCGATATGGACCCACGACTCGTGAGACATCCATACTTACTAGCGTTAAATCATGTCCAATACTCGTGGAGAGAAATAGTTCAATCCTAGACGCCTCACGACTCGTGAGACAGCGCCTAAAACCTTGCTATCCCCTCCCTTGGCACTATCTCGTGCATCGAGGCAATAGACATATCATCTTCCTATAGCTCGACCCACGACTCGTGAGACATCGAGATATATTCGTACAATATACCTAAGACCTAGTAATTGGATAGGCTCGGACCATAGACACCATTCATATGCTCCCGTTAATCGATTTAATATTCTAATTGAGTTTTTAAGTTCAATTGGAGGTTTTAAGTTTTCTTCGTGCGAGGTCTCATCAGATTATGCTTTATCTTGTTTACGTGATCTATTCTAAGCATGCAAGACATACATCAAAGAATAATAGTAAACACATATCACCTAGCATTGCACATATGATTGGTCGATTGCCCATCCTATGCGATCCATCACGAGCCATGTGATGGATCAATTGGTCAGTCTAGGGTGGAAATTAAATGTCCTAACTTTTACAATTTTCAAACCCATACATCATGGGCCTTCTTGTAATATCCACCTTGATTGGGCCTCCATGTAATGAATTGGGCCTTCATGTCCTCCAAGGTTATGGGCCTCCATGTGGATCTCCAAGTCTTCATGAGGTCTTTTCGGCTCCAAGCCTAATCTAAGCCTAGCTTATAAAAATAAAGGCCATATTCTATTACATTTGTTTGCGCAAGCAAGGGCACCAATCAGGCCCATTTAATTACAACCCATAAAATAAATAAACCAAAACTACACAGGGCTTAAGGGCAAAATCGACCAATCCACATATTCACTCAAGAACATGCATAAATTCACATAAGGGCATAAATGTAAATTTACCGGCTCGTTTAATTTTAATTCACAAAAATTATCCAAGTTAATTTAATTTTGAATTAACAATTAATCTCTAAGATTAATTAACTCTTACTTGAGTTCTAAGTAACCTACAACTCTTATCTTGATAAAGTTGGTTAATTAATATAGTTACAAATCTTCCAAGATTACTATCTTATCCAAAACTCTAAGTTTCCCAATTTTACAAATCTCCAAGATTCTCAAGATAATACTATTTTGAATAGATTAGTTAACTAAGGTAGTGTCCAAATCCACCAAGATTTCTACCTTATCCAAAACTCCAAGTTTCCTAATTTAATAAGATCTCTAAGATCTTTAATCTTGGTAACTTACTAGAAGACATTAATTTTAATTAAATGTCTTATCACAAATGAAACTCTAAGTTTCCTTGTTTAATAAGATCTCTAAGATCTTTAATCTTGGTAATTAACTACAAGATATTAATTTTAATTAAATGTCTTATATTAAACAAAACTCTAAGTTTCCTTGTTTAATTAGATCTCTAAGATCAATCCAAAATTCACCAAGATTCCATAACAACCAAATCTCCAAGATTTTGTTCAAGATTATCCAAAATTCTGTCACGAAAATTTTTGAATCACGAAATCATGTCCGTGGTTCGTACGGTTTCAAGTTGACTAAAAATCAACATTTTGCAATTTACAAAATCAATTGCAATACATGATGTTTCTTCAAAACTTACGTCACATATGCCAAATTAAAACAACATGCAAGCCTTTACACACATGTCACGTGAATTGTGTCTACAAAAGGAAATCAAAGAATTGTGCCCAGAACTAAGATCGACATTAATTCTTACCAAGAGAATAAAGTGTCGATCTAATTACTTTGATTTTCTTTTGTTTTGTTTTAATTTGTGTTTGATTGCTTAATTAATTAAAATCAACAGTTTTAATTAATTTAATCCAAAAAAAAAATTAACACGATAAAATTTTAGAATCAAAATTTTACATTAACTCTAAGTTAATAGATCTACGTTCTAAAACATGTATAGTTAAAGAACCAGCCATACATAAATCAAACATATGATTTAAAACACAGAATTTGCAAATTCATATATATACAAAGCCTATGGTTGGCTCTGATACCACTGTTGGGATTCTGTAAGATAAACAGCCCTAGGCACAGCGGAATATAAAAAAAATTTAAGACCTCTTACGGAATCTTGCCAGGATATTCTCTAGTTGTATATATATGAATATAAATAAAAACGATAGTATAAGTTTACACGTTATACCTATCTCCTTGCAAATCCAAGTTGGTAGTCAGCAAAAACGAACTTTGATTTCTGCTCCAGCAAAATCGATCCAAGCCTTTTGAGTAGCGCCCCACGTGTTGCGCCTCTAAGAGTTGATACACCACAATATCACGAAAATAATATATCTTGATCGAATAGAACACAAGATATATTAAGATCTAGGAATTATGAACGATTTAGGAACAAAATCGAAAAACGAAAAATTCTTCCACAGGGAAGACTAGGTTCGGTCGACTTTAGCTTGGGATAGGGGAGAGAGAATTTTGCTCATACTCAATTTTTGCTTATGGAGTTGTGTGAAAAATAACTACAAGATAGCTACTTATAGTTATCTCCCTAACCTAGTCCTATTAAGACTAAGATACTTCTCTCCTACATGGGCCATGGTCCTCTTTAATTAGAAGACCAAGTCTTCTAATTAATACATGGCCCAGTTAATTAATTTTGACCAGACTTTATTTAATCTCCCAATTAAATAGCCCAATTAATTAACTTAATCTCCCATTTAATTAAATCAGACTCTAAGTCTATTTAATTAAAATCCTTTCTAATTAATTAAATCCAACTTAATTAATTAATCCACAAATTAAATTCCAATTTAATTTATGATCCTGATTCAATTCCAATTGGATCCTATTTTGTTCCATTTGGGTCGATCCAGTCGACCTACCCATCATGATCGACCTAGTCTATTATTCACCCAGTCGACCCAGTCGACTCGGTCGTTCTTATTTCCTCACTTTCGCTTCATGTGTATTGTGTATGCCCCCGTAGGTTCACCACATAATTGGCCGTGGGTTATAATTAAATATTATTTAATTATTCGAGTAAGACTTACTCTAAATCAATCGAACACTCTGTCGATTGATCATTCCAAAATTAGCACCCCTGCCAATTTGGGAATTCTCCCACACTCCACGGTCGATGTACAGCCACAAGCCCATGGAGCCCAATCACTGGTGAATTAATTCAGTGAACCTTTTATCATTTATAATTTCCATATACGACATAATCTCTCCATCGAACAATCTCCCAGTCGAGACTTAAGGGCGTGGTCTTTCATCGGATTCCCTTTTATGCTGTCTTGACCTTATGCATTTTGGTCTCGAAATAAATTCTCTTTGACTTAATCTTTATGAGTTACTTACATAAAGTTGTCAGATACCTTGGCCAAGGATTTACCAGAATTAATTTCTCACAGAAATCCATAGGAGAATTTCTCAACCTATCAAGTCGGGTCAATGGATCCTTTGTTGATGATATGAATCTGCATACGAGTTCCTCTATACCCGATATGAGTCCACAGAGACTTTCTGGCGATCCCCAGTCAGTCGGAACTCATATCAAAGCATAGACGTTCTCGCACCAGATAAACCCTATCACCTCAAGTAGTTGGGGATCGTTCCTCGTATACTATTATAAATTTGGAATAACTTCAACCCCGATATGCGACTACCACTTCCATGGTGAGTTATTTCCTAATTGGGGCATTCAGTGCGCTTGCCATCCCAGCAAGCCACCCACTTATGTGTATCGACTATCCCAGTCACGCTCGTGGACCCCAGCGTTCTCCAGTTCATCGGAGTATACACAATAGTGAGAGTCTAACCGAATCCAATGATGTCCTATCTCGATTGAATTCTATGACTCTTGAATATATTCTAGATCACGGCCTTGGAGATCAGACCACGGGTTGTCCCATAGCCCTGTGATCTAAGGACTTCTATCCTTATGCGTAGATAATTATTACATAAGATAAAGATGACCATATAATAATAAAATGCATTTATTAATCCAATTGAATGGTCCTTTCAATTAAATACAGCCAAAATAGTTGGCTTGCAGGACACTATTCTATCATAATTGGTCGTGGGTTATAATTAAATATTATTTATGTAGGACCTCAGGCGCTACCATTTGCCCCAAAACCAATTGGTGTTAGGGAATGCGCATACCCTTCCCTTATAGTGCATTCACGCAAGCGCCCACGATATTCGATTGTGGCTCCACCCGCACACTTAGTTTGGGTCTCCATCCGCACACTCAGTTTGGATGCCACAGGACAATTGCTGTCACCCGCACACTTAGTTTGGGTGCCCAACAATTTAATTATTCGAGTAAGACTTACTCTAAATCAATCGAACACTCTGTCGATTGATCATTCCAAAATTAGCACCCCTGCCAATTTGGGAATTCTCCCATACTCCACGGTCGATGTCCAGCCACAAGCCCATGGAGCCCAATCACTGGTGAATTAATTCAGTGAACCTTTTGTCATTTATAATTTCCATATACGACATAATCTCTCCATCGATCAATCTCCCAGTCGAGACTTAAGGGCATGGTCTTTCATCGGATTCCCTTTTCTTTTGTCTTGACCTTATGTACTCTGATCTCGAAATAAATTCTCTTTAACTTAATCTTTATGAGCTACTTACATAAAGTTGTCAGATACCTTGGCCAAGGATTTACCAGAATTAATTTTTCACAGAAATCCATAGGAGAATTTCCCAACCTATCAAGTCGGGTCAATGGATCCTTTGTTGATGATATGAATCTGCATACGAGTTCCTCTATACCTAATGTGAGTCCACAGAGACTTTCTGGCGATCCCCAGTCAGTCGGAACTCACATCAAAGCATAGACGTTCTCGCACCAGATAAACCCTATCACCTCAAGTAGTTAGGGATCGTTCCTCGTATACTATTATAAATTTGGAATAACTTCAACCCCGATATGCGACTACCGCTTCCATGGTGTGTTATTTCCTAATTGGGGTATTCAGTGCGCTTGCCATCCCAGCAAGCCACCCACTTATGTGTATCGACTATCCCATTCACGCTCGTGGACCCCAGCGTTCTCCAGTTCATCGGAGTATACACAATAGTGAGAGTCTAACCGAATCCAACGATGTCCTATCTCGATTGGATTCTACGACTCTTGAATATGTTCTAGATCACGGCCTTGGAGATCAGTCCACGGGTTGTCCCATAGCCCTGTGATCTAAGGACTTCTATCCTTATGCTTAGATAATTATTACATAAGATAAAGTTGACCATTTAATAAAGTGCATTTATTAATCGAAATTGAATAGTTCCTCATTTATTACAATAAATGCTCGCCATACAGCTGGCTTGCAGGACACTATTTCTATCAATCTCCCACTTGTCCTAAAGCCAGTCTTTTATGTTCTTGAGTCCCATCTTGTGCAGATGTTTCTCAAATGCCTTTTGAGGCAGAGGCTTCGTTAGCAGGTCCGCCGTATTATCTTCTGAGTCGACACGTTCCATCTTAATGTCTCCTCTACCAATGATATCTCTTATCACGTGGTATCGTCTTTGTACGTGCTTGGATTTCTGATGAGATCTCGGCTCCTTTGCTTGCGCTATGGCCCCATTGTTATCACAGAAGATAGTAATGGGCTCAGCGATGCTAGGTATCACATCCAATTCCTGGATGAAGTTCCTCATCCAAACATCTTCCTTTGCTGCATCACTCGCAGCAATGTATTCTGCTTAGGTGGTTGAATCCGCGGTTGTTTCTTGCTTGGAGCTCTTCCAGCTAACCGCACCACCATTGAGGCAGAATACGTATCCTGATGTCGACTTGAAGTCGTCTACATCACATTGGAAGCTCGAGTCTGTATAGCCTTCCAATTTCAATTCTCCTCCACCGTATACCAAGAACAAGTCCTTAGTCCTTCTCATGTATTTCAGAATTGCCTTTACGGCTATCCAGTGTTGCTCACCTGGATCAGACTGGTAGCGACTTGTAACGCTTAGAGCGTATGCTACGTCTGGTCTCGTACATAACATACCATACATTATGCTTCCTATCGCGGATGCATACGGTACTCGAGACATATTGCTTCTCTCTTCAGGCGTCTTTGGGGCCATAGACTTAGAGAGTGCAATCCCATGTCTCATTGGAAGCAATCCTCTCTTGGATTCTTCCATATTAAATCTTTTCAAGATTTTATCTATGTACTGGAATTGGGAGAGGCCCAGCAGTCCTTTTGATCTATCTCGGTAGATCCTTATACCTAGTACAAAGGATGCTTCTCCCATATCCTTCATTGAGAATTGTGTAGATAACCATGCTTTAGTTTCGGACAGCGCTTTCACATTATTTCCAATGAGAAGAATGTCGTCAACGTAAAGCACCAAAAATTCAACTGTACTCCCACTGATCTTCTTGTACACGCAAGGTTCGAACATGTTTTTGATGAATCCAAAAGTTTGGATTGTCTCATCGAAACGAATGTTCCAACTTCGGGAAGCTTGCTTCAGTCCATAAATGGACCTCTGGAGTTTGCACACCTTGTGTTCATCTCCTTTGGATGCATATCCTTTTGGTTGCTCCATGCAGATCTCCTTATCAATGTCCCCATTGAGAAAGGCAGTCTTTACATCCATCTGCCATATCTCGCAGTTATACCACGCAGCTATGGCCAGCAAGATTCGAATGGATTTAGGCATTGCGACGGGCGAGAAGGTCTCCTCAAAGTCAATTCCAGGTCTTTGAGTGTATCCTTTTGCCACTAGTCGCACCTTGTAGGTTATTACCTCTCCGTTCACTCCAAGCTTTCGCTTATAGATCCACATGCAACCCACGGGAGCCACTCCCACTGGTGGATCTACCAAGGCCCAGACCTTGTTTGAGTGCATGGAGTCCAATTCGGATTCCATGGCTTCGCGCCACTTTCCCGAGTCTATGTCTAGCATAGCCTCCTTGTAAGTCCTTGGGTCGGTTAGAGACAGTCCAGTCTCATGCAGCAGACCGTAGTACCTCTCGGGTTCTCTACGTTGTCTTTCTGACCTACGATGAATCGGTGTACTTTCTGGTGCACTTTCATGCCCATGTTCTCCCACTGCCTGTGGCGATGGGTCAGCTTCATCGACCTCTTCGGCCTTTCAGCTTCAGTGACCTCATCCAGTTCTACGTTGTTTTCTTTCTTGTCCACCAAGAAATCCTTCTCCAAGAAGTGAGCGTTCCTCGAGACAAACGTAGTTTATCTTGTAGGATCGTAGAACTCGTATCCTATCGAGTTTTCCGGATACCCCACAAATTTGCACAAAGTGGATTTAGTTTCCAATTTATCTCCCACTAGCTTTTTAACGTAAGCGGGAGATCCCCATATGCGCATGAATGCGTATGAGAGTGCCTTGCCAAACCATAATTCGTATGGTGTCATTTCTACGGATTTAGAAGGTACCATGTTCAGTATCTTCGTTGCCGTGAGGAGGGTATGTCCCCAAAATGAAAGAGGAAGGTCAGTAGCACTCATCATGGATCGAACCATGTCCATCAAAGTTCGATTCCTTCTCTCTGCCACTCCATTTAACTGGGGTGTTGCAGGAGGAGTCCACTGCGATAATATTTCATGCTCTACAAGATAATTCAGAAATTCGTTACTAAGAAATTCTCCACCTCGGTCAGAACGAAGAGCCTTTATCGTATGACCAAGTTGATTCTCTACTTCCATCTTGTATTCTTTGAATCGCTCAAAGGCTTCAGACTTGTGTTTCAACAAGAACACATATCCATAACGACTAAAGTCGTCAGTGAAAGTGATGAAGTAGTCATAGCCACCTTGGGCGCTTTTTCTTAGTGGTCCACATACGTCAGTATGTATTAAGTCCAATGTTTGCTTGGCTCGCTCAGGGTTTCCCTTAAATGGCAACTTAGCCATTTTACCCTTTAGACATGGTTCACATGTTGGCATTTCATCAATGCGATTGATTTCAATCGCGCCAGAAGATGCTAACTTTTGAATCCTTGACTTAGATATATGTCCAAGTCGAGCGTGCCATAATTGGGCAGATATTTCATTATCTTGTTTCCTTTTGTTTTGTTGTATGTGCATAACTAACTTAGGTGGTTTTATAATGTAAAGTCAATAATTCAATGTACCAAATGAAAAACGAAAACAGGAGCTTTTATTAAAAACATTATTCAATAACATGAATAAAAAGTTTTTCATTAATAACTAGGTACATAAATGAAAGTTTCCTAATGACTTTATCAAACCACCTAAATCTACTTTTGCCTACGGCCTTGGTAGCAGCTCCAGCTCCATTGCCTTATTCAAGGATCCAATCCTCAGGCTCCAGTTTCTTTAATGCTCCCATCACCTACAAGGATGAGAACTCCAGTCAGTGTCTAACACCAAATATGCACAGTTAATTGTAAAATTAACTTCAACAAGGAATATACCTGTTCGAACTCTCCATAGGTTCGAATTTAATCCTTTCCCTTGACCTTGTGCAGTAAGGAGCTCTGGTTTCCATTTGTCTTGGCTTTGAACGCCGCCCAGTCTTTTCGCCAACCCTCGCTTTCTTTCCAAAAGAAGCTTCGTGTTCCTCGAGCATTTGTCGCAGGACATGTACAGTGATCTCTCGCCTCTGGAGATTCAAGTCCGCGATAAATCGGTCATATGATCTAGGAAGAGATTGCAGAATAAGATCTACTCGGAAATCATTGTCCATCACGACACCCATATCATCGAGTTCAGACAGAAGTCGAATCATCTTGTGTACGTGGATTCCGACAGGAGTTTCCCTTCTCTTTCTTGCTTGCAAGAGTTCTCTCGTGATCGCGAATCTACGACGACCATCTCTAATCCCATAAAGGAATTTGAGATTTGAGAGAATCTCTTTCGCGGATGTCATATGCTCATGTTGCAAACGCAGATCAAGTGACATATATTCCAACATGTATTCACGAGCTAAGCCATCATCCAGTTTCCATTTGGTGATGCTTTTACGGAGCTCATCAGGAACGTCATGTGAAATAGTAATGGGTGGTGGCACATACAAAACATAGGATATGTTTTCAGCTTCAAATAATCCATTCAAATGATGCGTCCAGAAATGCAAGTTGGGTCCAGTTAAAATATTACGTTCAAGTGATGAGATGGACAAATCTATAAGTGCTCTAAGCTCTTTTGACATCATATCTATTAAAACGACGAGAGAAGAAATAAATACGCGAAAGATTAATTTAAAATGCACAATTTACAAACATGGTTTTTATTTGTAAATTACTCCCACTATTTTAATCAAAATCTTATGCCCCCACATAAGTTTCGGGAATTTAAAATATCCTAGCGGGCTTAAGGCCTAAATACAATCTCCTAGTACCCACGACTCGTTGGCCATACTATTTGATTCACTTGGTGGTCGATTACGTCGACGGTTAACCATCGCAGCTAACCCTTAAGTTCATTTAGCCTCGTTTTTCGATATGGACCCACGACTCGTGAGACATCCATACTTACTAGTGTTAAATCATGTCCAATACTCGTGGAGAGAAATAGTTCAATCCTAGACGCCCCACGACTCGTGAGACAGCGCCTAAAACCTTGCTATCCCCTCCCTTAGCACTAAACTCGTGCATCGAGGCAATAGACATATTATCTTCCTATAGCTCGACCCACGACACGTGAGACATCGAGATATATTCGTACAATATGCCTAAGACCTAGTAATTGGATAGGCTCGGACCATAGAGACTATTCATATGCGCCCTTAATTCGATTTAATATTCTAATTGAATTTATAATGTTCAATTGGAGGTTTTAAGTTTTCTTGTGCGAGGTCTCATCAGATTATGCTTTTCTTGTTTACGTGATCTATTCTAAGCATGCATAACATACATCAAAGAATAATAGTAAGCATACATCACCTAGTAGGATATGATTGATCGATTGCCCATCCTATGCGATTCATCAAGAGCCAAGTGATGAATCAATTGGTCAGTCTAGGGTGGAAATTAAATGTCCTAACTATTACAATTTTCAAACCCATACATCATGGGCCTTCTTGTAATATCCAGCTTGATTGGGCCTCCATGTAATGAATTGGGCCTCCATGTCCTCCAAGGTAAATGGGCCTCCATGTGGATCTCCAAGTCTTCATGAGGTCTTCTCGGCTCCAAGCCTAATCTAAGCCTAGCTTACATAATTTAAATGGTCCTATTCTATTACATTTGTTTGCGCAAGCAAGGGCACCAATCAGGCCCATTTAATTACAACCCAAAAATAAAAAAACCAAAAACTACACAGGGCTTAAGGGCAAAATCGATCAATCCACACATTCACTCAAGAACATGCATAAATTCACATAAGGGCATAAATGTAAATTTACCGGCTCCATTAATTTTAATTCGCAAAAATTCTTCTAAGTTAATTAATTTTGAATTAACAATTAACCTCTAAGATTAATTAGCTCTTACTTGAGCTCTAAGTAATCTACAAACCTTATCTTGATTAAATTGGTTAATTAAGGTAATCTAAATCTCTAAGATTCTTACCTTATCCAAAACTCTAAGTTTCCCAAGTATTCCCAAATCTCCAAGATTCATCAAGATAATCCTATTTTGACTAGATTAGTTAATTAAGGTAGTGTTTAAGTCTAACAAAATAACTACCTTATCAAAAAACTCCAAGTTTCCTAATCTTCCAAAATTCTCCAAGATTTTCAGGATTTTCAAAATAGGCAGAATTAGAGTCCAACCAAAAATCAACCAGTCGAGGCCAATCGAAGACTGCCACGTGGACAATTACACGCGCGGACACGAAGTCCGCGCGTGGCTGTTCGCGGCAGCCGCTGCTGCGCGTGACAGCGTGCGGCAGCGCGCGGCTGCGCGTGATAGCACACGGCCAGCAGCCTGTAGGCTACTGCCGTGGGCAGCAACACGCGGTGGCCGCCCGCCGCGTGCCACCGCGGTTGGATCCAAAAAAAAAAAATTGTGTTTTTTTGTTTCTTCGATTACCCACAGATTTAATTCAACAAACCCAGTCAATTAAATCCCAATCCAAAATAACATTAACATGATAAAATTTTCGAATCTAAAATTATCCATTAACTCCAAGTTAACCAACATACGTCCTATAACATGCAAAGTTAAAGAACTAGCCACATAAATCAAACATATGATTTAATAAACACAGAATTTGCAAATTCATATATATACAAAGCCTAGAGTTGGCTCTGATACCACTGTTGGGATTCGGTAAGATAAACAGCCCTAGGCACAGCGGAATATAAAATTTTTAGGACCTCTTACGGAATCTTGCCAGGATACTACTCTAGGTGTATATATATGAACATAAATAAAACGATAGTATAAGTTTGCATGTTATACCTATCTCCTTGCAAATCCTCGGCTAGCAAAACGAGCTCTGAATTCTTCTCCACAGGAATCGATCCAAGCTTCTCAGGAGCGCCCCACGTGTTGCGCCTTTACGAGTTGATACACCACAATTACACGAAAATAATAAATCTTGATCAGCTAGAACACAAGATATATTATGATCTAGGATATAGGAACGATTTTGGAACAAGAATCGAAAACGAAAATTCTTCCAAAAGAAGAACAGGGTTCGGTCGACTTTTAGCTTGGGAGAGGGAGAGAAAATTTTGCTCTTGCTCAATTTTTGCTTATGGAGTTGTGTGAAAAATAACTACAAGATAGCTACTTATAGTTATCTCCCTAACCTAGTCCTAATAGGACTAGGTTTCTTCTCTCTTACATGGGCCATGGCCCAGTTAATTAATTTGACCAGGCTTTATTTAATCTCCCAATTAAATAGCCCAATTAATTAACTAAATCTCTCATTTAATTAAATCAGACTCTAAGTCCATTTAATTAAAATCCCTTCTAATTAATTAAATCCAACTTAATTAATTAATCCACAAATTAAATTCCAATTTAATTTATGACCCTGATCCAATTTCAATTGGATCTCATTTGTTCCAATTGGGTCGACCCAGTCGACCCACCCATAATAATCGACCCAGTCGATTATTCACATAATCGACTCATTTCCTCGCTTTCGCTTCATGTGTATTGTGTATGCCCCCGTAGGTTCACCACATAAATGGCCGTGGGTTATAATTAAATATTATTTAATTATTCGAGTAAGACATACTCTAAATCAATCAAACACTCTGTCGATTGATCATTCCAAAATTAGCACCCCTGCCAATTTGGGAATTCTCCCACACTCCACGGTCGATGTCCAGCCACAAGCCCATGGAGCCCAATCACTGGTGAATTAATTCAGTGAACCTTTTATCATTTATAATTTCCATATACGACATAATCTCTCCATCGATCAATCTCCCAGTCGAGACTTAAGGGCATGGTCTTTCATCGTATTCCCTTTTCTTTTGTCTTAACCTTATGTACTCTGATCTCGAAATAAATTCTCTTTGACTTAATCTTTATGAGCTACTTACATAAAGTTGTCAGATACCTTGGCCAAGGATTTACCAGAATTAATTTCTCACAGAAATCCATAGGAGAATTTCCCAACCTATCAAGTCGGGTCAATGGATCCTTTGTTGATGATATGAATCTGCATACGAGTTCCTCTATACCCAATGTGAGTCCACAGAGACTTTCTGGCGATCCCCAGTCAGTCGGAACTCACATCAAAGCATAGACGTTCTCGCACCAGATAAACCCTATCACCTCAAGTAGTTAGGGATCGTTCCTCGTATACTATTATAAATTTGGAATAACTTCAACCCCGATATGCGACTACCGCTTCCATGGTGAGTTATTTCCTAATTGGGGTATTCAGTGCGCTTGCCATCCCAGCAAGCCACCCACTTATGTGTATCGACTATCCCAGTCACGCTCGTGGACCCCAGAGTCCTCCAGTTCATCGGAGTATACACAATAGTGAGAGTCTAACCGAATCCAACGATGTCCTATCTCGATTGGATTCTACGACTCTTGAATATGTTCTAGATCACGGCCTTGGAGATCAGTCCACGGGTTGTCCCATAGCCCTGTGATCTAAGGACTTCTATCCTTATGCGTAGATAATTATTACATAAGATAAAGTTGACCATTTAATAAAGTGCATTTATTAATCGAAATTGAATAGTTCCTCATTTATTACAATAAATGCTCGCCATACAGCTGGCTTGCAGGACACTATTTCTATCACATGCTTGGATACTTCTACCTTTTTCAAAACCAGTTCTCCTTTTTTGAAGGTTCGTATGCGTACTTTTTGATTGTAAGCTTTTTCCATACTTGATCTGGTGGCCTGCAAACGTACGGCCGTTTTTCGTTTAGAGCTTCTGTTAAATTAATATCATTTTCTCTCATCTTTCCATTTTCCTGGTCGTCATACATTTCGACCCTTGGTGTTGGAATTAACGTTTCAACAGGAATAACAGCTTCCGAGCCATATACTAGACTGAATGGTGTTTCCCCGGTTGAAGTTCTGACCGTGGTCCGATTACCCCATAGTACCCCTGGGAGTTCATCTAGCCATTTTCCTTTGGCTGCCCCCAATCTTTTCTCCAAGGATTTTATTATTTCTCGGTTAGCTACCTCAGTCTGTCCGTTCGCTCTAGGATGTCCGACCAAAGTGAAATTTTGCTGAATTCCTAGTTTTGAACACCATTCTATTATCTGTTTTCCTGCAAATTGGGTTCCATTATCATAAATTAGAATTCTCGGGATGCCAAATCGACATACTATGAATTTCCACAGGAAGTTGATCACTTGGAACTGAGTGATCCGTGCAAGGGCAATGCATTCTATCCATTTGCTGAAGTATTCCACATCGACCAGAACATATGCTTTCTTGGACCTAGCTGCTGGGAAAGGTCCCACAATGTCCATTCCCCATTGATCGAACGGCCAACATACCGGTATTGGGTGCATGTTTTCTGCTGGTCGATGACATATATTAGCATGGACTTGGCAGTGATGACATTTTTGGACATACTGAATGGCATCTTTGTTGACGGTAGCCCAATAATATCCTGTTCGGAGGCATTTTAAAGCTAATGCTCTTGCTCCGCTGTGATTCCCTGCGTCTCCTTCATGTACCTCTCGGAGGATACCGAAGGTTTGTGATTCGGAGACACATTTCAGAAGAATTCCTGATATTGATCTTCGGTAAAGTTTTCCTTCTACCAATGTATATTTTGGAGCCCGATATTTTATTTTCCGAGCTTCATTTTGGTCAAGCGGCAATTTTCCTTCTCGAAGATAGTCTATCATTGGAGTCATCCAGTTTTCTTCAACTTCTTCGATTTCCATTATTTCGACGACTGGTGTCTCATCGATATCGATTGCTGGTGCGTTGGAGATTAACTAGTTGATCACCCTTTCGGTTTTTCCGTCATGGGATCCAGTGAACCTAGACAGTTGATCGGCCCATTTATTTTCCGAGCGTGGAATGTTCTGTATACTGAAACTTTTGAATTTTTCAGCCAACCTCTTAACTTTGGCAAGGTATTTAACCATATTAAATTCCTTAGCCTCATAAAGGCCTTCTATTTGTCTTTGCACTAACTCTGAATCGGTTAATACTTTAAGGCTTTTAATGTCGGCCTTGATCGCCATTTCCATTCCCGCGATCAGCGCTTCATATTCTGCTTCATTGTTTGTTAACACGAAGTCCAATGTTATCGCGTAATTTATATCCTCTTTATTTGGTCCGGTGAAGTTGATTCCGGCACCTCCTCCTTCTCGGCACGAAGCACCGTCAACATGCATTAACCAGGTCTGATTTTCTATGATCAAAATATCGTCGTTAAGGCTGTTCGTTAGCTCTGTCGCTTGTGTCGGAGTTTCTAGTAGGAAGTCAGCTAACACTTGGGCTTTAATTGCAATTCTTGGTTTGTACTCGATTTCGAATTGACCGAGTTCAATTGCCCATTTGATTAGTCTTCCGGAGGCTTCTGGTTTCGCTAAGACTTGCCTTAGCGGTTGGTTTGTTAAAACCACGACTTTGTAGGTCAAAAAGTAAGGTCGGAGTTTTCGTGCTGCCACTACTAAGGCCAAAGCGAATTTTTCAATCTCCAAGTAGTTCTTCTCTGCCCCTTGTAATAGTTTGTTTAAGTAATAGATAGGCTTATGTTCTAAACCTTCTATTTTGACCAGAACTGAACTAACGGCCGCATCGGAGATTGAGATGTAGATATATAATGGTTCCCCTTCGGTCGGCTTGGCTAACAACGGGGATGTTGTCAGATATTCTTTTAGCTGGTCGAAAGCCCGATCGCATTCTTCGGTCCAGACGAAGTTTTTTTCCTTTCGAAGGGTTTGGAAGAAAGGCAAACTTCTGTCTGCCGATTTGGATATAAATCTGTTCAACGCTACGATCTTCCCTACCAGGCTTTGTACTTGGGAGATGGTTTTGGGAGGCTTCATTTCAGTTATTGCTCGAATTTTTTCTGGGTTGGCCTCAATTCCTCGTTGATGTACCAAATAGCCCAAGAATTTTCCCGATTTAACACCGAAGGTGCACTTTGCGGGATTTAGTTTCATGCGGTATTTCCTCAATATTTGGAAGCATCGATCAAGATGTCTTATGTGATCCGCTTCATTCATGCTTTTGACTAGCATGTCGTCCACGTAGACTTCCATTATTTCTCCAATTAATTCTTTGAACATTAGGTTTACTAACCTTTGTTAAGTGGCCCCGGCGTTCCTTAACCCAAATGGCATAACTATGAAGCAATATACTCCTTGCTCGGTTACGAATGCAGTTTTCTCTTGGTCTTTCTCATTCATGTATATTTGATAAAAACCTTGGAAGGCGTCCATCATGCTGAAGATTGCAAAGCCAGCGATTGATTCGACTAATAAGTCGATCCTTGGGAGCGGATACGGATCGCGCGGACACAATTTGTTAAGGTCGGTAAAATCGTTGCACATTCTCCATTTGTTATCTTTTTTATCCCCTTTTGCTACTAGAACAACATTACATAGCCATTCCGAGAAGTGTATTTCTCGAATTTGTTTTGCTTTGAGTAGTCTTTCTACTTCTGCTTTGATGATTTTATCTTTTACTGGCCCATGATTTCTCTTCTTTTGTCTAGCTGGTTTTGCTAAAGGGTCGATTTTTAGCGAATGGTTGATTACTCGAGGGTCAATCCCTTCAATGTCGTTCGCATTCCAAGCGAAGACATCCATATTATTTCTGAGAAAGTTGATCAACATTACTTCCCCTTCCTTGCTTAATTCAGTACCTATTCTTGTTGTTTTTTATGAGTCCCCTTGTACCAGAATGACATCCTTATGTTCTGGTGGTTTTAAAGCTAAATCCACCGGCTCCTTTCCCTTTTTATCTATTCGGTCAGTGCTAGGGATTTCAACCTCGTTTCTACCAACATTGTCTTCGAGCTTTCTTTTGCTCGGGGTAATAGCTTTAGGGGGGTTTTTCAAAGTTAACGATGTGATGTAGCAATCCCATGCCATACAATGGTCATTTACTATTTCCCCGATACCTGTGTCGGTCGGAAATTTTATCTTCTGATGATAAGTTGAGACAACAGCTCAAAACAGGTTGAGGGCAGGTCGCCCTAAAATTGCATTGTAGGCGAATGGAGTTTCCACTACTAAAAACTTTACCAGCTTCACTGTTCGATATGGTTTCTTTCCGAGTGAGACACTCAAAGTTATTGTTCCACTGGGGACAATTTCGGATCCTCCAAATCCCACCAACGGTGTAGCTACCTTTTGGAATGTTATTTGCCCCAAGTTCATCTGGGCTAGGACCTCCCTAGAGATGATATTCGCTGAGCTTCCATTATCGATCAGGATCCTTTTGACGTTGTAGTTCGCTATTTCTAGCGACACCACCATCGGGAATCAGGGCTATCTTCTTTAGTGTCCCAAACTAGATTTTTGGGTACTTTGCCCTCGTTAAAACTGATCAGCTGGTTGTTCGTTGACTTACTTTCTAGAGTCCATACTTCCCTTGGGTATTTTAAGCCCCCGATTATGGATCTAGCAGTCCTTCGTCGAGCGTTACGACTATCCCCGCCGGCGGGTCCTCCGGAAATTGTATGGATGGTACCATTGATCTGGTCATGGTTTAACTCCTGTGCAGGGCCATCCTCGGGTGACTTTCGACGGGAATTCCTCCTTTGATTATTATTCCGAGGGCTCCTACTTCTTCCTCTTTTGCAGTTATCCCGTTCTAAATAGTCGTCTAGTTTTCCTTGTTCGATTAGTTTTTCTATTTCTTTCCTAAGGTGAAAACAATCTTCAGTGCGGTGCCCATGTGCCCTGTGATATTTGCAGTACAACTCATAGTTTCGGGCGCCAGGTCTGGGTTGAGCGATTTTCTTCGCTTCCGGGATCCAATTATTCCTCTCTAGTACGGGCAGGATTTCTTCTATCGGAACAGTTAATCTTGGGTGTTCTACTTGATTAACCCTGCTCCTGATTGCCGGTTCTGCGATTCTAGGTCTTTGATAGATGTTAGGTCGTCTGTCCTGATCGTTTTTATTGTAGTCCAACCGTTGAAAAACGTTGCCTTTTCCTAACGTCATTTCATAGTCCATTGATCTTTGGGTAGGAATTCTATCTTGCCGTTTGGAGCCTCAGGTCGTAACTTTAATTTTGTTCTTATCTTTAAAGGAATTCATCTCTTCTTGGGTCATATATTTAGACGCTAAGCTCATGATGTCGGCGAACGTTCTTGGTTGTTTTCGGCTGAGGGCATTTCCGAACTGCCTATTCTTCGTGAGGTCGAAGAGAATAGAGATTATGTAATCGATATTTGGAGAATCGATTTTGAGCAATTCTACATTAAATCTCGCCAGCCAGTTTCTCAGGGATTCTCCCTCTTGTTGATGGATAGTTCCTAAGTAGCTCATGGGAAGTTTTTACCTCTTCTGACTGGCAAACTGCTGTGTCAATTTGTTGCAAAATTCCCGAAAACTGAATATGGAGTTGGCTGGTTGCTTGGCGAACCAGTCCAAAGCGAGACCTTCCAACGTGGTTACCATTAATTTAGCGGTAAATTCCGCCGAGTGAGCATATAAGTTCATTATGTTTGTGAAGCTAAAAATATAGTCGTCCGGATCAGTGGTTCCATCGTATCTGGGCAGTCTACCTGGAACCTGTCCGGTCGACTGTGCCTCTTTTATTTCTCTGCAGAAGGGAGAGCACGCTGCTAGGCTCTCCTGGAGTTCTGTGGTTCTGGTCCACGGGTTTTGAACGGATCGTAAGCGTTGCTCGAGTCATTCTTGTACCATCTTTTCGATTTCTATTTTCGAGAATCGAATCTTTTCGATTCTCTGTTTGAACGGATCATTTTCACCTTACGATCCGTTGCTCGCATGTAATGATATGAGGGTGCCTTGCCAAACCACATCTCATGCGGGGTAGATGGCACTGACTTAGAAGGTACTACATTTAGTATCTTTGAAGCCGTAAGAAGGGCTAATCCCCAAAATGAAATAGGAAGGTCTGTGAAACTCATCATAGAATGAACCATGTCTAACAATGTTCGATTCCTTCGCTCAGACACTCCATTCAATTGGGGTGTACCAGGCGGAGTCCACTTTGAGAGAATTCCATTTTCTCCAAGATAACCAAGAAATTCATCACTTAAGTATTCGCCTCCTCGATCCGATCGAAGAGCTTTAATACTATGACCGATTTGATTTTCTACTTCAGCCCTAAACTCTTTGAACATTTCAAAAGCTTCGGACTTGTGTGTCATAAGATACACATACCCATATCGAGTGAAGTCATCGGTAAAGGTTATAAAGTAGAAGTACCCTCCTCGCGCACTAACGCTTAGAGGTCCACACACATCGGTATGAATTAAATCCAAAACTTGTGTGGCACGCTCCGGATGTCCAACAAATGGTGATTTGGTCATTTTCCCCTTTAAGCAAGATTCACAAGTTGGTAACTCTTCCGAGTTATCTATTTCTAGAGACCCGTTTGAGACCAACTTTTGAATCCTCTTTCTGGAAATATGTCCAAGTCTTGCATGCCATAAGTAAATGGATTCATGGTTATCTAGCTTACTATTCTTTCATTTAGGGACTTAAGGTAATCAGGACAATTCCTTTTCCAGTGCCGTTTCTTTTTACGATGGAAGCATTCATAATCAGGTTGGCTTTTAACCTTTCTTTTCTTGATTCCACGTATGGCATGTAATGCTTGGTTATCAGAATAGGAACTCCTTCCTTTCTTTTTCCCTTTCTTTGGCTTTTGGGCCTTAGAGCGGGATGTACTAGCAAACATTATAGGTTTATCCTTTTTAAGGGAAGCCTCTGACGTGGCAAGCATATTAACCAATTCATGAATAAACACATCCATCTTATGCATCGTGTAATTCATTCTGAATTGATTGAACAAGTCGGGCAAGGATTGAAGAATCATATCACCATATGTTTCATTGTTAAAGACCACGCCAAGATTGGCGAGCTTTTCTATAAGCCCGATCATCTTGAGGCCGTGTTCTCTAACACTTGTGCCCTCGGGCATCCTTGCTCGAAAGAGAGCCTCACTCGTAAGATACCTTTCATTACGATCTTGTACCCCAAAGAGTTCTTTAAGGTGCAAGAGGATCTCGCTTGCTACTTTCATATGCTCATGTTGCCTTTGCAACTCATTTGTCATTGATGCCATAATAATACAACGAGCTTGAATATTATCATTAATATGTTTCTCATATTCAGCCCTTATAGTATCAGTGGCATCATCAGGGATGACAGTGGGAGGAGATTTTTCAAGAACATATGTTCTTTTCTCCGAATCAAGAACAATTTTAAGATTTCTAAGCCAATCTTTATAGTTGGGACCAGTGAGTTTATTTTGGTCGAGAATTAAGGTAAGTTGATTCTTTGCCATTTTGAAAACGTTTTTCAAATCTACAAATTGCGAAGAAGAGAATATAAGTATTTGATTGATTAATAATTGAATTATGATTTTGGACTTTAATCATAAAAGTACTCCCACTATTTTATCGAATCCCATGCCCCCACATGTAATTCGGGAAATAAATAATTCCTAGTGAGCTTGAGGTCTCGAGTGACTTTGTCCATACCCACGACTCGTGAGACATATGGACAATCCACCTAGGTAGAAAAACGTTTTTCCGATTGCATCAACCATACAACCCTCAAGATATTTTGCCTTGCTTTTCACATGGACCCACGACTCGTGCGACATCCATACTACTCCACGTTAAGTTTAAACCCATCAATCTTGATGAGAAATGACCCGGTCAAGGGCACCCCACGACTCGTGAGACAGCACCCAGGACATGACCATCCCCACCTTTGGTACGATTATATCGTACATCAAGTAAATGAACATATTGCCTCTCGATACCTCGACCCACGACTCGTGAGACATCGAGATATAAAGAAAACAACTTATGTTTACTCCCTATTGATGGAAGGCAAGGAACTTGGAAACATTCTTTTCTTTGTTCCTTTATTTGACTTAATATTGTTACACTTGCTTGATTCAAGTGTGGGGTTTTTCTTGCAAGATCTCATCAATTAATTTTCTATAAAATTTACATTCATTCATCGTATGAAAACCAGAATGTAAATTTACCAACCATGTTTAATTTGTCATTTCATTTCTAAATCCAAATGTTAATTTTGCTTTCAAATTAATGGAATCAAAATCAAACCTCATTTGAAAATGAAAATCAAATCAAACAATTCCTTTAGTAATATTATTCAACACTTTGAATCGCAAATCCAAACATGAGCAATATTATTCAACACTTTGAATCGCAAATCCAATCATGAGCAATATTATTCTACACTTTGAATCGCAAATCCAATCATGAGCAGTATTATTCAACACTTTGAATCGCAAATCCCATCATGTTTATAACAATTATAAACACACATAAATCGATTTATTTATGCATAAGTAGCTCTGATACCACTTGTGTTGGTCCCAAGTGGTCAGATGAGGTCTAGAGGGGGGGTGAATAGACCTCTGAAAATTTTTGAACTTAAAAACTTTTCAGTCTTCTGTCAGCAGACTAAGCTGATGAAGAACAGTAAGCAGACTAGTCTGATCGTGAACAAATCTTGAACAGACGACTGACCACTCTTCTTACAGTGACTTAGCTGTTTTTCAGCAAAACAGTTTTCCAAGAGTATACTTGCAGCGGATTGTTTGAAAGTGTTTTTCACAAGTAAACTAAGTTCTAGAAAGATTTTATCCCCAGTTTAAAACTCCTTATAAAATCTTTTGATTGATTCAAAGTGTTTAAAATGCAAACTTTAAAATATACAAGAAAACTTTAAATGCAAGATAACACAAAGAATTTTTATAGTGGTTATATGGATAAAAATCCTTTAGTCCACTCTTCCAGATCACACAGATTCTGGGTTATACTATAATCACTTAGATTACAATATTTCTCCACTTACACCTAAACAACTAATGAGAAGGCTGTAAGCTCACAATAGGAAATCACAAAGAAGACCTATCCTCTAAAGTAGAATCACTCACAAAGATGGATTCTCACTTCGCACAACACTCAGCTATTACAAAATCACTCAGATAATGTTTTTCTGATTTCTTCAATTGGGTTTCTGTCAACAGATGACTTCCACCAGACGAGTGAGCTGTTCGAGCTTTTTGAGACTTAGAGAAATTCTGCTTCAAAATTTCGATCTCTGATTGTTGTTGTGTATTTTGCTCGATTGAAATTCAGCTCTATTTATACATGGAGATGAAAATATGACCGTTGAAGGCAAGTCATAAATCAAATCCATTCTTCAGCTCTTTTGAAACGGCTCTCTGCAGCAAACCGTACAGTGTACAGTACTTTTCTGTCCATCACATTTAATGCTGCATTTAATGCACTCTGCTGATCCGAGGATATCTTCAATCATTTGCCATTACTACCCTTCTCTTCCAGCATTTATTACACCAAGTGCATTTATTACCGTTGGACTAATCTCTTGATCTCTTCCACTCTGCTGATCAAGACGACTCTGCTGATAGATACTCTGCTGATCAAATACTGAACTAATCTGATTTGACTCGGCTGATGATCTACCCTTCTGTTCGCTGTTTCAGCAAGAGATCACTAGTCTTCTGAGCTTTGAACTTTGAACTCTTCTGATGTCTTCTTTGTTTGTTCAAAGATCTTTCCAAGGGAACTAAGCTTTCCATACTTAGCTGATTATGATGTTTTGGAAATCATCAAAACCTTCCCTTAAATTCTGACTTCTTTCATCTTCATCTTCATCCAACAATTTCCCCCTTTTTGATGATGACAAAACTCCAGCTAAGTACCTGTACCTAAACTAAAGTTTTGATCCTCAAAAATTTCTGAGATAGAAATAGTATGTTGGATTCAAACTTGCAATTTTATAAATGATTGAACTGATTACATATTACAAGTTTTGAAGAGTAAAAGATGCAAAGTAAAAGATTACAAGGTTTTTGAGATAAAGAAATCTAGTCTAAACTAGTCTTCTTTCTTCTTTTCTTCTTCTGTTTCCTTGTCTTCTTTTTCAGACTCTTCATCAGATAACTTAGAAGTCTCAGCTTCCAAGTTTTCAATGAATCTTTTCTTCAACAGCTCTAACTTTCTTTTCTTGACATCTGGATCAAGCTGTTCTTCAGCTGAATCTTTGGCAGCAGCTATTTCCTTATCAGATTTGGCTTTTGCTTCAGATTCTTCAAGTTCAGCTTGCTCTTCTTCTGTAATTTTCTCATCTGTTGGTCTGCTTGATTCTCCCATATCTCTTTCAGTCTCACCAGCAGATTCTTCTAACACTTCAGTTTCTTCAGCATCTTGATTTCCTTCTTCCCTTTGGAAATCAACCCTTTGCTGTCCAAATATCCTTTCTTCCCCCTTTTTGTCATCATCAGCAGGGACAGGTGGATATTGTGGCACAACTGGTGTAATTAGAAGTGAATCACAGAGAAGCTTGATGTTCTCTTCCATAGCATTAATCTGAGCTTGTTGTTTGAGTTGATTGGCCTTAACAGTTTTAACTTCTTTGATCAAGTCTTCTCCTTGATCACCCAATTGAATTTGAGTTCCCAAAATCCAATTTGATGAAGCAGTGAAGTCTTTCATCATGTTTCCCATGACTTCATCTTCTGCTTGGAGAGCCAATTCAACTGTTTGTTCAATCTGCTTCCAACCTTCAGTAGTGCTCTGAGTCCGTCTCCTAAGAATATCCATATCCTGACAGATAGATTTAACATTCTGAGCAGTGTCTTCTATCAGATCTGTTGGGACAGCAGCAGCTTTCTGATCTGGTTGTTTAACAGCAGCTATTACTTCTGCAGCTAATTCTTTCTTCATATCCTTCAGAGAATTGGTGATCATTTGTTGGATGGAGTCCAATAGATTTGACTGAACACCATGAGAAGTTGAAGGCATATTTGAAGTAGCAGCAGGTATATCTTTCATAAGTTGCTCTGATGGTTGAGTTGTCAATGCAAGAGATTGATCTGCTGATTCACCAGCAAGGCTTGGAGTGCTTTCCTTCTCCTTAGCTTGTTCATCTCCTTCAGCAACAACTTCTTTGTCTTTGTTCTGATCTGCTGGAATTTCTTCTTCCTTCTTTGAGTCATCAGCAGCATCAGACTTATCACCCTGTTCTTTGGTCTGATCAGATGGGTCTGATGTACCCTCTTTTTGCTCTGGTTGATCAGAAGACCTTTCTTTTTCCTTAACAACAGGGGCTATAATCTTCTTGACAGTCTCAACTGTCCTCATCAATCCTTCATTGTCCACAGCTGACCTGTTAGAAATCCAAGTAAAATTATCAAGAGGAATAAAAGTAGATGAAGGTTCCTCAGGCAGCTCCTCATAAGGTTTGATGTTTGGACCATAGACAATGTGTTTGATGTTTGGAAGTGGGACCAGTGAGCTTGGTTGTCCACTCAACTTCCTTGATTTCTTTGCCCAAAGTTCCATTGCTTGAGCAATAGCCAACTTTATAGATCTTTCTTTGAGGTCTACTGAATCATCATAGTCCTTAGCAATGGACTCAAAGATCTTCTTGGCTTCAGCTTTAACTAAGTGACTTATCCTCATTCTCAACCTGTCCAGGAAGAATTCTGAATCAAGTGCTTGAATGAGAGAACCCGTCTCAAGCCACTTCAGTACCCATGCTTCTTCAGCAGCAAAGGCTTTCCATTTGGTCATTTCAGCTGGACTCTTTGTCAGTCTGAATTCCCTCCACCTGTTGTATCTGATCTTCTCATTAGTGAACTGTGTCAGGCGGTTGACCCTTTCATTCTCAGCATCAAGCCTTTTTAGGAATTCTTCAAAGATAGCAGGATCTTCCCTGACAATCTCCAAAGACAATCTAATCTCTTCTCTCCTCTTTGGCTTTGTCTTAGGTGCAGGCATAGCTGGTATTGGTTTGTTTGGATCCCTTGGTTCACCAATAGCTATCCCACCAGTGTGCTGATGTCCGTGAGCATCCTTGGTGTTTGCTTCAATAGCAGCAGCCAACTCTGCTGCCTCAAGAGCATCCCTCTGCTCCTGAGTCATCTTGCTGGCTTCATCTTCCAGCCTTTTTAATTCTAGGCTTTTCAGCCTATCCTCTTCCGCCTTCTCTGCAGCTATCCTTTGCTTCTCAGCAGCATCTAATCTTTTCTTTTCTGCAGCAGTCAGATAAGTAGCAATTTTGCCAGTCCTTCTTCTCCTTGTTTCAGGACTTTCAATTGCTTGAAGAGGGATTGCAGCAACTGGGGTAGGATGCAACAAGGGTGCATCTCCTTCATGTGTTGTACTAATCTGCTGTGCTCCTTTAACTTCAGCAGATGGTACAGCAGATGAGTCTTCTGTTGACCCTCCAACTTTAGAAACAACTTCATCTTCAGCAGCAGCAACTTTAGCAACTTCAACAGCAGGCTCTTTGATTGTCAGTGGTCTTTCTGCTTCTGTTGTTTCTCTAACAGTTGCAACAGGTTCTTCAGAGAAAGTGACCTTTCTCTTAACCTTTGACTTTGCAATCTTTTTGACAGTGGGGTTGGCAGTAGGAGGTCCCCTTGCCTCACTCTTTGTTCTCATCCTCTTCAACCTTTGAAGAGGAATTTCTTCCTCAGATTCTGTCCTTTCAGGAGAGGAAGCAGTACTCATCTGCTCAATCTCCTTAGTAAAGTCTTCAATTTCCTTTTCAGGAACTTCATCTTCAAGAGGTGCTGAAACAGTCTCATCAGCAGACTGTGCTGTTGGCTCAGCAGACTGACTAGTCTGACCTTCCTTCTTGCTCTTCTTAGAAGGGGTCTTTTTAGATTTTGCAGCAGCCTTCCTCTTTGGAGCAGCCACTAGCTGTCTCACTGGTTCATAGAGTTTGAACTCTTTGCTACCATGGGTTTGCTTTCCACCTCCCATAGGGCATTGTAGGGATGCAAACAAATTGCTCAATAAAATGGCATGTGAAGGCCTTTTGTCACTCAGCAGCTCATACACGTGAGCAGCCCAGTTAACCTTCAACCCATAATAGATACACACCATTGTGTAGTATCTTTTCCTCGGCAACCCATCCAAAGAACCTGTAGCACAATCCAGAACCTTTGCTATGATATCAGCAAATCTCTGGTATTCATCCTTCAGCTGGGTCTTCATCAAAGTCCCAGTCATCTGTTCTCCTTTCTTAGCACAAATTGCCCAGAACTCCTCTTCCTTTTCTGACCCTAACGAGGTCACATCTCCTCCCTTGTCTGTAAGTTTATAGATCTCACTGAGAACAGCAGCCGAGATCGCAATCTTCTTTCCACCTATTTCAGCAGACATGACCGTGTCATTCTTAGAGAATTTCCTGGTTATATAGAAGTGCTCAACATCTTCTAAGTAGACCCTTTCTTCGTGAGCCTCTAAAACAGGAACTAACGAAGCTTCTTTAATCTTTTCCAGTAACGAGCGCATCAGATCAGTGCCCGAGAAATGGAATTTGCTGTAGTTGAAGTACCTTCCTTCGATAATCTTCTCCATTTCTGAAATTGAGATTAGAAATCTACAAAGATGCAGTTAACTTTTTCGCAACAGAAGGGTTTGAGAGTTAGAGAGTTTTGAGAGTATTTGGGTGCGTAAGACGACTGTACTGTTTAGATCGGATTTTATAGGTTTCCTTTTGATTAGGTTTCCGTGATTTATCAGAACCGTCGATCTAATCTGACAGTTTTTAATCGTGTGGACAGGAGAAGCGGATTTCAATTTTATTATTTTAATGTCAGATGGGCGGGAAACTCTATCGACACTAATCTGTTACTTATAAAAGCGCGTTTCTAAAGATACGTTTTATGACTATGCTTATATAAGATATCAGATGAGTAGAGTTTAACTTATCTGACAGACGAGTGATCTGATATCTGATATTACTAGAGAAAGCCAATAGCTACTAATCTTCCTCTGCTGTTTGTCAATCCAGCAAGATAAAATAATCTTCAATCTTCAAGAATTAAGAACACGTCTTCTTGATGACATAACTTCAACTAACTGACATTAACAGATTTCATCTTTAGAACAGAAGTACCGCTAGTCTTACACGTTCCCCCTGTCTTTAAGAATTCATAAGTTAACTAGTCTGTTGAAAGTTAATCCTTGAATAAGATAGTGAATGACTAAGCTGTTGAACTCCAGTCTTCTGATGAGTTCCCCCTCAGCTTATGCATCCAAATTAAGTAGTCCTAACTCAGCTCTTAGAGTTGAGAACCTTGCTTCACTTAGAGGTTTGGTGAAGATATCAGCAATCTGATTATCAGTATGAACATACTCAATCAAAACATTGCCTTTTTCCACATGATCTCTAATGAAATGATGTTTGATCTCAATGTGCTTAGTCCTTGAATGACTTGTAGTGTTCTGAGTAAGTGAGATTGCACTTGTATTGTCACAGTAGATTGGAATTCCACTGATCTTGATGTTGTAGTCTTCTAGTTGATGCTTCAACCAAAGTATCTGTGCACAGCAAGCTCCAGCAGCTATATATTCAGCTTCAGCAGTAGATATAGAAACTGAGGTTTGCTTCTTACTCATCCATGAGATCAGACGACTGCCTAAGAACTGACAAGCACCTGTTGTGCTCTTTCTGTCAATCTTGCAGCCAGCAAGGTCTGAATCTGAATAACCAATAAGTTCAAATCCAGATTCTCTAGGATACCACAATCCCAATTCTTGAGTGCCTTTAACATATTTCAATATCCTCTTGGCAGCTAAGAGATGAGATTCTTTGGGGTTTGATTGGAATCTTGCACAGACTCCAACTGAGTACATTATATCAGGTCTGCTTGCTGTTAGATACAACAATGAACCAATAATGCCTCTGTATTTGGTAATGTCTACTGATTTGCCATCTTCATCTTTATCCAAACGAAGACTTGTAGACATAGGAATGGTAGCTGTTGAGCTAGTTTCCATACCAAATTTCTTGAACAGATCTCTTGTGTACTTTGCTTGGCTGATGAATATTCCATCAGGCAACTGTCTAACTTGCAATCCAAGAAAGTAATTAAGTTCACCCATCATGCTCATTTCAAACTTATTCTGCATCAGCTTGGAGAACTTATCACACATCTGTTGGTTAGTTGAACCAAAAATAATATCGTCCACATATATTTGCACAAGTAATATATGATTTTCCCATTCAATTGTGAACAAGGTTTTATCTACCTTACCTTTTCGAAATCCTTTAATTAAAAGAAAATCAGATAGGGTATCATACCATGCTCTTGGAGCCTGTTTCAGTCCATAAAGAGCTTTCTTCAGACGATATACTTTGTCCTCTTCTTGATAGACTTCAAATCCAGGAGGTTGTTCAACGTACACTTCTTCTTGCAATTCTCCATTGAGAAAAGCAGACTTCACATCCATCTGATAGACAGTGAAGTTCTTGTGAGCAGCATAGGCTAGAAACAGTCTGATTGCTTCAAGTCTTGCTACTGGTGCAAAAGTTTCATCAAAGTCAATTCCTTCTTCTTGACAGTAACCCTTGGCCACTAGTCTTGCTTTGTTTCTGGTGACAACACCATCTTCATTCATTTTATCTCTGAAAACCCACTTAGTGCCAATTACTCTTTGATGACTTGGTCTAGGAACTAAGTACCAGACTTCATTCCTTTCAAATTGATTCAACTCTTCTTGCATAGCTTCTATCCAGAAGGAATCATTTAGAGCTTCTTCAATTTGCTTGGGCTCTATTTGAGATAGAAATGTGACAAACATGGCATCTTGTGCAGCAGCTCTTCTTGTTTTCACTCTATCTAAAGGATCACCAATGACTAGTTCTGGAGGGTGATTCTTGAGCCATCTGAGATCAGGTTGTAGATCAGGATGTTGTCCTCTATCTTGATCTTGCAACACTACTGTTGGAGTTCCAATAGTAGTCTGTTGAACATTTGCAGTTTGTTGAACAGTCTCTGGTCTGTCAGCTGTTTGCAACTCGTCTGTTAGACAATCAGCACTGTGATTTTGAACAGCACTTGAGTTAGCAGCTGAACTTAGATTAGGTAGTATGATGGGAACATATTCTTCATTTCTTCCAACGTCTAACTTCTGTAAATCAGCAGACAGATCTTGATTAACACTTTGATTCTTTTCAGAAGATTGACTTGGCTCATCAAATACTACATGGATAGATTCTTCTATTAGTAATGTTCTTTTGTTAAACACTCTATAAGCTTTACTAACAGTAGAATATCCTACAAAAACAGCTTCATCAGCCTTTTCTGCAAATGCAGCAAGGTGATTTTTCCCATTATTCAATACAAAACATTTACAACCAAAAATCTTAAAGTAATGAATGTTTGGTTTTCTGTTGTTCCAAACTTTATATGGAGTCTTGTTCTGATTTTTGTTGATCATACATCTGTTCTGGGTAAAGCATGCTGTGTTTGTTGCTTCTGCCCAAAATCTTTGAGGCAGTTTAGCTTCAGCTATCATGGTTCTGACAGCTTCTTTTAGTGTTCTGTTTCTCCTTTCAGCAACACCATTCTGTTGAGGGGTTCTTGCAGCAGAGTACTCATGATGTATTCCTTTCATGTTACAATACTCTTCAACAGTAGAGTTTGTAAACTCTGTCCCTCTATCTGATCTGATCTTCAATATTTTGATACTCTTCTCATTCTGGATCAGTTCCATCAGATTTGTAAGATGTTCCTTGGTTTCACTTTTCTTCTTCATGAAAATCACCCAAGTATATCTTGAATAATCATCCACCACAGCTAGGCAGTATTTCTTTCCACCATTGCTGACTGGATCAATGGGTCCAAATAAGTCCATATGCAACAGCTCCAATATTCTTCCAGAAGATTGGTGCTTCTTTTCTTTAAAAGATGACTTGATTTGTTTACCCTTCTGACATGCGTCACAGAGCTTGTCTTTGCTCATGACCGCTTTTGGAATCCCTTCTACCAAATCATTCTTGATTAATCTGTTTATGGTCTTGAAGTTTAAATGATTCATTCTTTTGTGCCATAGCCAACTGACTTCACTTGGTGCAGATGCCACCAAACAAACACTTGAATTCTTGTCAACAGAATTCCAGTCAACTATGTAGATATTTCCCTGTCGTCTTCCAGATAAAATTACCTTCTTTGTACCAATCTGTTCAACATAGCACTTATCTGTTGAGAAGATGACTGAATATCCCTTGTCACAAAATTGACTTATGCTCAGCAGATTATATTTCAGGCCTTTAACATCGGAGACGTCAGATATCTCTATGTTTCCTTTGATCAATCTTCCTTTAGCTTTAATCTTGCCTTCTTTGCTGTCTCCAAATGTAACACTTGGACCATCCACAGCAACTGCATCAGTCAACTCATGTATGTTTCCACACATGTGCCTTGAACATCCACTGTCCAAGTACCAAATATTCTCTACTTTACTCCTACTCCTAATCCTAACCTACAAAACAAAAATAAAATTGTTTTAGGTACCCTTATTGAGAGGGTCCTGAATGATTAGTTTCACCTTTGACAACCCAAGATGTTGATGTCTTAGGCTTCTTAGGTTTCTGAGTTTTAGGAGCATGAACAGTTTCATTTTTATCATAGTTATCAGATAAGTCATGTTGTTGATCAGTATGATATGAATAATGTTCATAAGCAGGGTAAGGTGCATGATAAGCAGGGTATGCATGCATTGGATGAGCAGGGTAAGGTGCATAGTAACTAGGAAATTGAGGTGCATGATACATAGGATGATATGCAGCAGGTTGCACATAATATGACTCATTTCCATACCAAGCATTTTGATTTTTCTTGTTTTTATGCTTCTTTGGTTTACTAGATGCTTGCTCATTTGATTTTGACTTAGTTTTACCACTAGTCTGATTGACTTTAGCTTTATCAGCAGACTTCTCAGGACTCTGCTGTTTGGTCTTACTAGTCTGATTTCCTACACTAGGCTCTTTGCTCTTTTTAGCCTTAGGAGATTTCTTCTACTTTACCACTTTCTCAGATGAGGTAGGTTTAGAAGTTTGAACATACAGAATGACCTTACTATTGTCAGCTGATATGAATTTTTCAGTATGATTCAATTCTAATTTTTCCTTTTCTAAAGGTGTCTCCTGTTTACTAGATGTATGCATGGATGCAACAGTAGACTTGTCATGAGACTCAATAATTTTCTCAAGTTCCATGATTTTTCCTTTATAAACCTCACACTCAGCTTTCAGAGATTCATGCTCTTGCTCAAGCTGTTTATATTCAGCTGATTCTTTTGGCTTTTCAGCTAAAAGTTTCAGTGAACTATTTTGCTCTTTTAGCAAGTTCATCTCTTCCTTAAGCTTAACAAACTCTCCAGCAATAGTAGTATTATTTAACATCATTTGCTCTAGAGAATTAAACAGTTCATTTTCTTGAGGAGTTACCTCATTCTCAGAGTCATCAGAGTCCTTTGCCATCAGGCACAGGAGAGCAGGTTTTTCTTCATCAGAAGATTCTTCATCAGACGAGTCTGAATCTGAATCAGATGAGTAGACAGCAGTCAGCTTTTCTGCTTCAGCCATCATTGCTTTTCCTCTCTGATGCTTTCTTTCTTTTCTCACTTTCTTCTCCTCCTCAGTGTACTTTTCTGCTTTTGGATATGGGCAGTCTTTGATGAAGTGTCCCAATTTCCTGCAGTTGTAACACATTAGTTTTGATTTATAATCATCTTTATCTTGAGAAGAAAAGTTAGGTTTAGAAGAAGAAGCATTGTTGTATTTGTTCTTCATTTTTCTTTTGTAGAACTTCTTGAAATTATTCATCAACAGTGCAACATCTCCAGCAGTGTACTCCTTCTTGTTGAGTAGTGATGCTTCATCAGATGAGTCCACATCTTTGCTTTTCTGTGCTGGTCTCCTGGTGTTTTCAGCAACTAATGCAGCTGTGGGTCCTGAAGTTGAGGTTTCTTCAATTCCCATTCTAGGCAGTTTATACTCGAATGCCTTGAGTACAGAAAACAGCTCAGTAAGAGAGATTTTTCCCAAATCCCTTGATTCTTCCATTGCTGTTACTTTCATGTTGAACTTTGGAGGTAGAGCCTTTAGTACTCTGACAGTGATCTCTTTGTCAGTGAAGGTCTTTCCCAACTTTAAAACTTCATTTAGAGTCCTGGTGAATCTGGTATCCATCTGATCAATGGTTTCTCCAGACTTCATCTTGAAGTTGTCAAGTTTCTCCAATGCAACAGTGAGTTGATGCTCTTTAATAGCATCATTGCCTTCGCTCATATCTCTGACTATGTCCCACATTTCCTTTGCAGTTTTGCAATGTTTGACCTTGTCAAACCGATCATTATCCAGGGCTTTAGTCATGATGAATCTCCCAACTTTATCTAGATTGTAAAGCTTGATTTCCTCTGGAGTCATCTCATGAAGGTCTTTCTCCACAACCGTATCAACTTCATTTATTTTGATGGTCTTTGTGAATCTGAATGGACCTTTAATGATACATGTGTACATGTTGTCATTGTAGGCTGCTAGAAAGATTTCCATTCTAATCTTCCAGTCTTCAAAAGACATACCAGCAATGTGGGGAACATGGCTGATACAATCCATTTTTCAAAAAGTTTTGATTTTTCAAAAAGATGCTCTTTTGAAAAGTTTTGAAAACCTTTGAAAAACACTTGGATCAAGCTCGTTGATCAGGCAGCTGATTCTAATGAACCACCTGCTCTGATACCACTTGTTGGTCCCAAGTGGTCAGATGAGGTCTAGAGGGGGGGTGAATAGACCTCTGAAAATTTTTGAACTTAAAAACTTTTCAGTCTTCTGTCAGCAGACTAAGCTGATGAAGAACAGTAAGCAGACTAGTCTGATCGTGAACAAATCTTGAACAGACGACTGACCACTCTTCTTACAGTGACTTAGCTGTTTTTCAGCAAAACAGTTTTCCAAGAGTATACTTGCAGCGGATTGTTTGAAAGTGTTTTTCACAAGTAAACTAAGTTCTAGAAAGATTTTATCCCCAGTTTAAAACTCCTTATAAAATCTTTTGATTGATTCAAAGTGTTTAAAATGCAAACTTTAAAATATACAAGAAAACTTTAAATGCAAGATAACACAAAGAATTTTTATAGTGGTTATATGGATAAAAATCCTTTAGTCCACTCTTCCAGATCACACAGATTCTGGGTTATACTATAATCACTTAGATTACAATATTTCTCCACTTACACCTAAACAACTAATGAGAAGGTTGTAAGCTCACAATAGGAAATCACAAAGAAGACCTATCCTCTAAAGTAGAATCACTCACAAAGATGGATTCTCACTTCGCACAACACTCAGCTATTACAAAATCACTCAGATAATGTTTTTCTGATTTCTTCAACTGGGTTTCTGTCAACAGATGACTTCCACCAGACGAGTGAGCTGTTCGAGCTTTTTGAGACTTAGAGAAATTCTGCTTCAAAATTTCGATCTCTGATTGTTGTTGTGTATTTTGCTCGATTGAAATTCAGCTCTATTTATACATGGAGATGAAAATATGACCGTTGAAGGCAAGTCATAAATCAAATCCATTCTTCAGCTCTTTTGAAACGGCTCTCTGCAGCAAACCGTACAGTGTACAGTACTTTTCTGTCCATCACATTTAATGCTGCATTTAATGCACTCTGCTGATCCGAGGATATCTTCAATCATTTGCCATTACTACCCTTCTCTTCCAGCATTTATTACACCAAGTGCATTTATTACCGTTGGACTAATCTCTTGATCTCTTCCACTCTGCTGATCAAGACGACTCTGCTGATAGATACTCTGCTGATCAAATACTGAACTAATCTGATTTGACTCGGCTGATGATCTACCCTTCTGTTCGCTGTTTCAGCAAGAGATCACTAGTCTTCTGAGCTTTGAACTTTGAACTCTTCTGATGTCTTCTTTGTTTGTTCAAAGATCTTTCCAAGGGAACTAAGCTTTCCATACTTAGCTGATTATGATGTTTTGGAAATCATCAAAACCTTCCCTTAAATTCTGACTTCTTTCATCTTCATCTTCATCCAACAACTTGTTGGGAATCGAACATGACCCGACCCGAGCCGCAGCGGAAGCGGGTAAGGTTTTAAAAAATTCGGGTGGTCTTTCGATTCAACCCAAGAATCCATATGCATAATATAAACCGAGTATAAACCAACCATAGGGGGTTTAGGATTTTACCTTACTACACTTGGTAGTGATTGGGGCTTTCCAAGCAAGGCGTGGCCGAACTTCTTTGGCTCTCGGAATCAGGAAATTCCAAGTGGTTCTTCGAAAGCTCCTCCAAAGAAAACAACACACAAAGAGTCTTTAAGAAAAGAACTCCTCTAAAGAAAGTCCACACTTCACAAGTCTTACAACCTAGAAAGAATTTCTTAGGCTGAGAACTTGAAATTCCTTCATAATCTATTGAAGTTAGATTGGAAGGGAATAATTACTTAATTCTACTAACTTGAAAGGAAGTATAGAGAAAAAGAACTTTTATTGCAATGACTAAGTGTAAGTAATGTTGGGATTCGGTAAGATAAACAGCCCTAGGCACAGCGGAATATAAAATTTTAGGACTTCTTACGGAATCTTGCCAGGATATTCTCTAGTTGTATATACATGAATATAAATAAAACGATAGTATAAGTTTTCACGTTATACCTATCTCCTTGCAAATCCTCGGCTAGCAAAACGAGCTCTGAATTCTTCTCCAGCAGAAATCGATCCAAGCTTCTCAGGAGCGCCCCACGTGTTGCGCCTCTACGAGTTGATACACCACAATATCACGAAAATAATATATCTCGATCAGCTAGAACACGAGATATATTATAAACTAGGAATTAGAAACGATTTAGGAACAAGATCGAAAACGAAAAATTCTTCCACAGGGAAGAATGGGTTCGGTCGACTATAGCTTGGGAGAGGGAGAGAGAATTTTTGCTCTTGTTCAATATTGCATATGGAGTTGTGTGAAATTCAACTATAAGAAAGCTACTTATAGTTTTCTCTCTAACCTAGTCCTATTAGGACTAGGTCTTCTTTCTCCTACATGGGCCATGGCCCTCTTTAATTTGAAGACCAAGTCTCCTAATTAATCCATGGCCCAGTTAATTAATTTGACCAAGCCTAATTTAATCTCCCAATTAAATAGCCCAATTAATTAACTTAATCTCCCATTTAATTAAATCAGACTCTAAGTCTATTTAATTAAAATCCTTTTCTAATTAATTAAATCCAACTTAATTAATTAATCCACAAATTAAATTCCAATTTAATTTATGATCCTGATCCAATTCCAATTGGATCCAATTTTGTTCCAATTGGGTCGACCCAGTCGACCCACCCAATATAATCGACCCAGTCGATTTTTCACCCAGTCGACCCAGTCGACTCGGTCGTTCTTATTTCCTCGCTTTCGCTACTTGTGTATTGTGTATGCCCCCGTAGGTTCACCACATAATTGGCCGTGGGTTATAATTAAATATTATTTAATTATTCGAGTAAGACTTACTCTAAATCAATCGAACACTCTGTCGATTGACCATTCCAAAATTAGCACCCCTGCCAATTTGGGAATTCTCCCACACTCCACGGTCGATGTCCAGCCACAAGCCCATGGAGCCCAATCACTGGTGAATTAATTCAGTGAACCTTTTATCATTTATAATTTCCATATACGACATAATCTCTCCATTGATCAATCTCCCAGTCGAGACTTAAGGGTATGGTCTTTCATCGGATTCCCTTTTCTTTTGTCTTGACCTTATGCACTCTGGTCTCAAAATAAATTCTCTTTGACTTAATCTTTATGAGCTACTTACATAAAGTCGTCAGATACCTTGGCCAAGGATTTTACCATAATTAATTTCTCACAGAAATCCATAGGAGAATTTCCCAACCTATCAAGTCGGGTCAATGGATCCTTTGTTGATGATATGAATCTGCATACGAGTTCCTCTATACCCAACATGAGTCCACAGAGACTTTCTGGTGATCCCCAGTCAGTCGGAACTCATATCAAAGTATAGACGTTCTCGCACCAGATAAACCCTATCACCTCAAGTAGTTAGGGATCGTTCCTCGTATACTATTATAAATTTGGAATAACTTCAACCCCGATATGCGACTACCGCTTCCATGGTGAGTAATTTCCTAATTGGGGTATTCAGTGCGCTTGCCATCCCAGCAAGCCACCCACTTATGTGTGTCGACCATCCCAGTCACGCTCGTGGACCCCAGCGTCCTCCAGTTCATCGGAGTACACACAACAGTGAGAGTCTAACCGAATCCAACGATGTCCTATCTCGATTGGATTCTACGACTCTTGAATATGTTCTAGATCACGGCCTTGGAGATCAGTCCACGGGTTGTCCCATAGCCCTGTGATCTAAGGACTTCTATCCTTATGCGTAGATAATTATTACATAAGATAAAGATGACCATTTTAATAAAGTGCATTTATTAATCGAAATTGAATAGTTCCGCATTTATTACAATAAATACTAGCCATACAGCTGGCTTGCAGGACACTATTTCTATCAATCTCCCACTTGTCCTAAAGCCAGTCTTTTATGTTCTTGAGTCCCATCTTTTCCAGATGTTTCTCAAATGCCTTTTGAGGCAGAGGCTTCGTCAGCGGGTCCGCCGTATTATCTTCTGAGTCGACACGTTCCATCTTAATGTCTCCTCTACCAATGATATCTCTTATCACATGGTATCGTCTTTGTACGTGCTTGGATTTCTAATGAGACCTCGGCTCCTTTGCTTGCGCTATAGCCCCATTGTTATCACAGAAGATAGTAATGGGCTCAGCGATGCTAGGTATCACATCCAATTCCTGGACGAAGTTTCTCATCCAAACACCTTCCTTTGCTGCGTCACTCGCGGCAATGTATTCTGCTTCGGTGGTTGAATCCGCGGTTGTTTCCTGCTTGGAGCTCTTCCAGCTAACCGCACCACCATTGAGGCAAAATACGTATCATGATGTCGACTTGAAGTCGTCTACATCACATTGGAAGCTCGAGTCTGTATAGCCTTCCAATTTCAATTCTCATCCACCGTATACCAAGAACAATTCCTTAGTCCTTCTCAGGTACTTCAGAATTGCCTTTACGGCTACCCAGTGCTGCTCACCTGGATCAGACTGGTAGCGACTTGTAACGCTTAAAGCGTACGCTACGTCTGGTCTCGTACATAACATACCATACATTATGCTTCCTATCGCGGATGCATATGGTACTCGAGACATATTGCTTCTCTCTTCTGGCGTCTTCGGGGCCATAGACTTAGAGAGTGCAATCCCATGTCTCATTTGAAGCAATCCTCTCTTGGATTCTACCATACTAAATCTTTTCAAGATTTTATCTATGTACTGGGATTGGGAGAGGCCCAGCAGTCCTTTTGATCTATCTCGGTAGATCCTTATACCTAGTACAAAGGATGTTTCTCCCATATCCTTCATTGAGAATTGTGTAGATAACCATGCTTTAGTTTCGGACAACGCTTTCACATTGTTTCCAATGAGAAGAATGTCGTCAACGTAAAGCACCAAAAATTCAACTGTACTCTCACTGATCTTCTTGTACACGCAAGGTTCGAACATGTTTTTGATGAATCCAAAAGTTTGGATTGTCTCATCGAAACGAATGTTCCAACTTCGGGAAGCTTGCTTTAGTCCATAAATGGACCTCTGGAGTTTGCACACCTTGTGTTCATCTCCCTTGGATGCATATCCTTTTGGTTGCTCCATGTAGATCTCCTTATCAATGTCCCCATTGAGAAAGGCAGTCTTTACATCCATCTGCCATATCTCGTAGTTATACCACGCAGCTATGGCCAGCAAGATTCGAATGGATTTAGGCATTGCGACGGGCGAAAAGGTCTCCTCAAAGTCAATTCCAGGTCTTTGAGTATATCCTTTTCCCACTAATCGCGCCTTGTAGGTTATTACCTCTCCGTTCACTCCAAGCTTTCGCTTATAGATCCACTTGCAACCCACGGGAGCCACCCCCACTGGTGGATCTACCAAGGCCCAGACCTTGTTTGAGTGCATGGAGTCCAATTCGGATTCCATGGCTTCGCGCCACTTTCCCGAGTCTATGTCTAGCATAGCCTCTTCGTAAGTCCTTGGGTCGGTTAGAGACTGTCCAGTCTCATGCAGCAGACCGTAGTACCTCTCGGGTTCTCTACGTTGTCTTTCTGACCTACGAAGAATCGGTGTACCTTCTGGTGCACTTTCATGCTCATGTTCTCCCACTGCCTGTGGCGACGGGTCAGCTTGATCGACCTCTTCGGCCTTTTCAGCTTCAGTGACCTCATCCAGTTCTACGTTATTTTCCTTCTTGTCAACCAAGAAATCCTTCTCCAAGAAGTGAGCGTTCCTCGAGACAAACGTAGTTTGTCTTGTAGGATCGTAGAACTCGTATCCTATCGAGTTTTCCGAATACCCCACAATTTTGCACAAAGTGGATTTATTTTCCAATTTATCTCCCACTAGCTTTTTAACGTAAGCGGGAGATCCCCATATGCGCATGAATGCGTATGAGGGTGTCTTGCCAAACCATAATTCGTATGGTGTCTTTTCTACGGATTTGGAAGGTACCATGTTTAGTATCTTCGTTGCCGTGAGGAGGGCATGTCCCCAAAATGAAAGAGGAAGGTCAGTAGCACTCATCATGGATCGAACCATGTCCATCAAAGTTCGATTCCTTCTCTCTGCCACTCCATTTAACTGGGGTGTTGCAGGAGGAGTCCACTGCGATAATATTCCATGCTCTACAAGATAATTCAGAAATTCGTTACTAAGAAATTCTCCACCTCGGTCAGAACGAAGAGCCTTTATCGTATGACCAAGTTGATTCTCTACTTCCATCTTGAATTCTTTGAATCGCTCAAAGGCTTCAGACTTGTGTTTCAACAAGAACACATATCCATAACGACTAAAGTCGTCAGTGAAAGTGATGAAGTAGTCATAGCCACCTCGGGCGCTTTTTCTTAGTGGTCCACATACGTCAGTATGTATTAAGTCCAATGTTTGCTTGGCTCGCTCAGGGTTTCCCTTAAATGGCAACTTAGCCATTTTACCCTTTAGACATGGTTCACATGTTGGCATTTCATCAATGCGATTGATTTCAATCGCGCCAGATGATGCTAACATTTGAATCCTTAACTTGGATATATGTCCAAGTCGAGCGTGCCATAATTGGGCAGATATTTCATTATCTTGTTTCCTTTTGTTTTGTTGCACATGCATCACTAACTTAGGTGGTTCAATGGTATATAGTCCATCTTTTAATGTACTAGTGAAAAACATATTATCATTCATGAATAACGAAAAGGAACCTTTATTAATAGTAAAATTAAAACCTTCATTATCCAAAACAGGAATAGAAATAATGTTTTCACCAAACCAGGTACATAAAGAACGTTCCTAAGGACTAGCTTATTACCACCTAAATCTAACTCCACTTCGCCAATGGCCTCGGCAGCAGCTCTAGCTTCATTGCCAAATCTTAGGATCCAATCCCCTGGCCTAAGTGGCCTTGTTGCTCCCATCACCTGTAAATCATTACAAAGATGAGAACCACAAGCAGTGTCTAGCACCCATGATGCACAGTTAATTAATAAATTAACTTCAACAAGGAATATACCTTTCGAGCTCTCCAAGAACTCTTTGCAGTTCCTCTTCCAGTGTCCAGGTTTCTTGCAGTAGAAACATTTATGTTCACCAGACGAAGCTTTACGCTTCTTTCCCTTCCCTATGGGCCCAGATGGTGCTTTGCCTTTGCTTGAAGAAGCATTTCCTTTCCCCTTCCCTCTCTTTGTCCTTTTGGACTTGGATTGGGTCGAGGTAACAACCATCACTGGCTTCTCTCTTTTCATGGAAGCCTCGGCAGTGGCGAGCATATTAGCCAACTCGTGAAGTTCAACATCCATCTTGTGCATGTTGTAGTTCACTACGAATTGCTCGAATGATCTTGGCAACGACTGGAGGATTATATCCTGGCAGTAGGTCTTGTCCATCTTTACGTCAAGATGACCAAGCTTTTCAATAAGCCCAATCATCTTGATGCAGTGAGATCGAACATCAGCACCTTTAGCCATCCTCGTTTGTTGCAAAGTCTTAGCAGTTTCATACCGCTCATATCTACTTTGCACCCCAAATAGACCATTCAGGTGCGTGTAGATTTCAAAAGAAGACTTCATATGCTCGTGCTACTTTTGAAGCTCATTCGTCATGGATGCCAACATGAGACAACGTGACTGCAAGTCATCGTCAAGCCATAAATCCACGGCTTCTTTCTCAGTATCATCGGCATCCTTAGCAAGTTCGGGAGGGGGCCCATCAAGGACAAAACCTCGCTTTTCAGAAGCGAGAATGATCTTAAGGTTCCTGACCCAGTCATGGAAGTTGGGTCCAGTTAATTTGTTTTGTTCAAGTAAGATGGAAATTGGATTCTTAGACATTATATCTACAAAATGACGAGAGAAGAAATAAATACGCGAAAGATTAATTTAAAATGCACAATTTACAAACATGGTTTTTATTTGTAAATTACTCCCACTATTTTAATCAAAATCTTATGCCCCCACATAAGTTTCGGGAATTTAAAATATCCTAGCGGGCTTAAGGCCCAAATGCAATCTCCTAGTACCCACGACTCGTTGGCCATACTATTTGATTCACTTGGTGGTCGAATACGTCGATGGTTAACCATCGCAGCTAACCCTTAAGTTCATTTAGCCTCGATTTTCGATATGGACCCACGACTCGTGAGACATCCATACTTACTAGCGTTAAATCATGTCCAATACTCATGGAGAGAAATAGTTCTTTCCTAGACGCCCCACGACTCGTGAGACAGCGCCTAAAACCTTGATATCCCCTCCCTTGGCACTAAACTCGTGCATCGAGGCAATAGACATGTCATCTTCCTATAGCTCGACCCACGACTCGTGAGACATCGAGATATATTCGTACAATATGCCTAAGACCTAGTAATTGGATAGGCTCGGACCATAGACACTATTCTTATGCGCCCGTTATTCGATTTAATATTCTAATTGAATTTTAATGTTCAATTGGAGGTTTTAAGTTTTCTTGTGCGAGGTCTCATCAGATTATGCTTTATCTTGTTTACGTGGTCTATTCTAAGCATGCATAACATACATCAAAGAATAATAGTAAACATACAACACCTAGCAGGATATGATTGATCGAATGCCCATCCTATGCGATTCATCACGAGCCAAGTGATGAATCAATTGGTCAGTCTAGGGTGGAAATTAAATGTCCTAACTATTACAATTTTCAAACCCATACATCATGGGCCTTCTTGTAATATCCAGCTTGATTGGGCCTCCATGTAATGAATTGAGCCTCCATGTCCTCCAAGGTAAATGGGCCTCCATGTGGATCTCCAAGTCTTCATGAGGTCTTCTTGGCTCCAAGCCTAATCTAAGCCTAGCTTACATAATTTAAATGGTCCTATTCTATTACATTTGTTTGCGCAAGCAAGGGCACCAATCAGGCCCATTTAATTACAACCCAAAAATAAATAAACCAAAAACTACACAGGGATTAAGGGCAAATTCGATCAATCCACACATTCACTCAAGAACATGCATAAATTCACATAAGGGCATAAATGTAAATTTACCGGCTCCATTAATTTTAATTCGCAAAAATTCATCCAAGTTAATTAATTTTGAATTAACAATTAACCTCTAAGATTAATTAGCTCTTACTTGAGCTCTAAGTAATCTACAATTCTTATCTTGATTAAATTGGTTAATTAAGGTAATCTAAATCTCTAAGATTCTTACCTTATCCAAAACTTTAAGTTTCCCAAAATTCCCAAATCTCCAAGATTTTCAAGATAATCCTATTTTGACTAGATTAGTTTAATTAAGGTAGTGTTCACATCTAACAAGATAACTACCTTATCCAAAAACTCTAAGTTTCCTAATCTTCCAAAATTCTCCAAGATTTTCAGGACTTTCAAAATAGGCAGAATTAGAGTCCAACCCAAAAACGACTAGTCGAGACCAATCAGGACTGCCACGTAGGACAACCCACGCGCGACCACCAGGTCGGCGCGTGAGCTTCCTGCGGCAGCAGCCGCTGCACGCGGCTGCGTGCGACAGTGAGCAGCCGCGCACAGCAGCGTGCGAACAGCAGCCCGAAGGCTGCTGCTGCGCGCAGTGTGTGCGGCCAGCGTGCTGCCAGCACGCTGCCGTTGGCAGCAGCTTGCGGTGGCCGCCTAGCCGCGCACCGCCGCGTGCCACCGCGAGTCGGATCTAATAAAAAAAAAATTTTTTTGTTTCGATTACTCACAGATTTAATTCAACAAACCCAGTTAATTAAATCCCAATCCAAAATTAAAAACCAACATGATAAAAATTTTCGAATCCTAAATTAAACATTAACTCCAAGTTAATTAAACATACGTCCTATAACATGCAAAGTTAAAGAACTAGCCACATAAATCAAACATATGATTTAATAAACACAGAATTTGCAAATTCATATATATACAAAGTCTAGAGTTGGCTCTGATACCACTGTTGGGATTCGGTAAGATAAACAGCCCTAGGCACAGCGGAATATAAAATTTTAGGACCTCTTAGGGAATCTTGCCAGGATATTCTCTAGTTGTATATATATGAATATAAATAAAACGATAGTATAAGTTTTCACGTTATACCTATCTCCTTGCAAATCCTCGGCTAGCAAAACGAGCTCTGAATTCTTCTCCAGCAGAAATCGATCCAAGCTTCTCAGGAGCGCCCCACGTGTTGCGCCTCTACGAGTTGATACACCACAATATCACGAAAATAATATATCTCGATCAGCTAGAACACGAGATATATTATAAACTAGGAATTAGGAACGATTTAGGAACAAGATCGAAAACGAAAAATTCTTCCACAAGGAAGAATGGGTTCGGTCGACTATAGCTTGGGAGAGGGAGAGAGAATTTTTGCTCTTGCTAAATATTCCATATGGAGTTGTGTGAAATTCAACTATAAGAAAGCTACTTATAGTTTTCTCTCTAACCTAGTCCTATTAGGACTAGGTCTTCTTTCTCCTACAAGGGTCATGGCCCTCTTTAATTTGAAGACCAAGTCTCCTAATTAATTCATGGCCCAGTTAATTAATTTGACCAGGCCTAATTTAATCTCCCAATTAAATAGCCCAATTAATTAACTTAATCTCCCATTTAATTAAATCAGACTCTAAGTCTATTTAATTAAAATCCTTTTCTAATTAATTAAATCCAACTTAATTAATTAATCCACAAATTAAATTCCAATTTAATTTATGATCCTGATCCAATTCCAATTGGATCCAATTTTGTTCCAATTAGGTCGACCCAGTCGATTTTTCACCCAGTCGACTCGGTCGTTCTTATTTCCTCGCTTTCGCTACTTGTGTATTGTGTATGCCCCCGTAGGTTCACCACATAATTGGCCGTGGGTTATAATTAAATATTATTTAATTATTCGAGTAAGACTTACTCTAAATCAATCGAACACTCTGTCGATTGACCATTCCAAAATTAGCACCCCTGCCAATTTGGGAATTCTCCCACACTCCACGGTCGATGTCCAGCCACAAGCCCATGGAGCCCAATCACTGGTGAATTAATTCAGTGAACCTTTTATCATTTATAATTTCCATATACGACATAATCTCTCCATTGATCAATCTCCCAGTCGAGACTTAAGGGTATGGTCTTTCATCGGATTCTCTTTTCTTTTGTCTTGACCTTATGCACTCTGGTCTCGAAATAAATTCTCTTTGACTTATTCTTTATGAGCTACTTACATAAAGTCGTCAGATACCTTGGCCAAGGATTTTACCAGAATTAATTTCTCACAGAAATCCATAGGAGAATTTCCCAACCTATCAAGTCGGGTCAATGGATCCTTTATTGATGATATGAATCTGCATACGAGTTCCTCTATACCCAACATGAGTCCACAGAGACTTTCTGGTGATCCCAAGTCAGTCGGAACTCATATCAAAGTATAGACGTTATCGCACCAGATAAACCCTATCACCTCAAGTAGTTAGGGATCGTTCCTCGTATACTATTATAAATTTGGAATAACTTCAACCCCGATATGCGACTACCGCTTCCATGGTGAGTTATTTCCTAATTGGGGTATTCAGTGCGCTTGCCATCCCAGCAAGCCACCCACTTATGTGTGTCGACCATCCCAGTCACGCTCGTGGACCCCAGCGTCCTCCAGTTCATCGGAGTACACACAACAGTGAGAGTCTAACCGAATCCAACGATGTCCTATCTCGATTGGATTCTACGACTCTTGAATATGTTCTAGATCACGGCCTTGGAGATCAGTCCACGGGTTGTCCCATAGCCCTGTGATCTAAGGACTTTTATCCTTATGCGTAGATAATTATTACATAAGATAAAGATGACCATTTTAATAAAGTGCATTTATTAATCGAAATTGAATAGTTCCGCATTTATTACAATAAATACTAGCCATACAGCTGGCTTGCAGGACACTATTTCTATCAAGTAAATGAAAAGCTAGGGCCTCCTATTTATAGAAGGACTTACTTCATCACTAAGCTTTCAACAAAACTTAGTTGAGAAGCTATCCATAAAGCTTATCCGATAAGCTTTGTCATCATCCTTATCTAATAAGGTATATTCCTAGCATATCTTATCCGATAAGCTTTGTCATCAACCTTATCCGATAAGGTATATTCCTAGCATATCTTATCCGATAAGCTTTTTGATAAGGTATATTCCCAGCATATCTTATCCGATAAGCTTTGTCATTTACTTAGTTGAGAAGTTTCGTAAATTTCTTAGCCGAGAAGTTTCGTAAATTTCTTAGCCGAGAAGTTTCGTACTTTTCTTAGCCGAGAAGTTTCGTACTTTTCTTAGCTGCGAAGTTTCGTACTTTTCTTAGCCGAGAAGTTTCGTACTTTACTTCTCCTGGAAGCTATCTACTTAGCTTCTCTCAGAAGCTTTGTAGTTAGCTTCTCCAAGAAGCTTCTCTTAATTAATTAGTCCGACTAATTAATCTTATTCTTCCTCTTAATATTTCCTTGATCAATTGTTTAGTTAAGTAAACTCATTTGCTTAACTAATCAAGTCTTAATTAATTAATCTAATTAATTAATTTCTTCCAATCTTTGTTAAACCCTTTTAACAACATCGTTTTACTTTTAAACAACGAATTCAATATTCTGGTTGCATCTTGTGAATATTATGTGTGACCCCTTAGGTTCACCGTTAGCTAGCCGTGGGCTCACAACACTTTGTGATTTAATTAGTGAATAATTACTATAATTATTCCGGTCAATTAAACAAATTTAATTGACCACCTTAGAACTAATCTCCATTAGTCCATGGGTACCCACACTCCATAGTCGATGTCTAGCCACAAGCCCATGGAGCCTACTTAATAGGTGAATGTTGTTCGTTTGAAACTTTCCTTTTATGTTTTTCATGTACGTACGGTCCTTTCAGTGACCAACCTCCCGATCAAGGCCTGGGATATGGTAGTTTGATCGGTTTCCCATAATACCTCGATTCTATGTATCTTATTCATCATTAGATTCCCTTGCGACCACAACTTTGGAAACTCCTTCCCAGGTGTCACATACCATGCGCATGGATTTTATCAAGAATCTAATACATTAGAACACATAGGAGATTCGCTCGACTCATCATATCGAGTCAATGAATCCTATATTGATGTCATCAATCTCCATGTATGATTACCTATACCCAACGTAAAACCACATAGACCCGCTAGTAAGTGGTCGGGAAATACATCAAAGTATAAGCACCCACACATGAGATTACTCAAACCATATCAAGTCGAAGGACTAATATCCGTACACTAGGATAAATGAGAGAATACTTTGTCACCGATGTGCATTTTATGCCTCCAAGACAAGATTCTCTCGGTGGGGCGTTCAGTGCATTTGTTCTACAACAAACCACCCACTCGTATACACTGGTATCCACATACCGGCATCCATGGAAACACAACGCCTTCCAACTGATAGAAATAGTGTCCTGCAAGCCAGCTGTATGGCTAGTATTTATTGTAATAAATGAGGAACTATTCAATTTCGATTAATAAATGCACTTTATTAAATGGTCATCTTTATCTTATGTAATAATTATCTACGCATAAGGATAGAAGTCCTTAGATCACAGGGCTATGGGACAACCCGTGGACTGATCTCCAAGGCCGTGATCTAGAACATATTCAAGAGTCGTAGAATCCAATCGAGATAGGACATCGTTGGATTCGGATAGACTCTCACTGTTGTGTATACTCCGATGAACTGGAGGACGCTGGGGTCCACGAGCGTGACTGGGATAGTCGATACACATAAGTGGGTGGCTTGCTGGGATGGCATGCGCACTGAATACCCCAATTAGGAAATAACTCACCATGGAAGCGGTAGTCGCATATCGGGGTTGAAGTTATTCCATATTTATAATAGTATACGAGGAACGATCCCTAACTACTTGAGGTGATAGGGTTTATCTGGTGCGAGAACGTCTATACTTTGATATGAGTTCCGACTGACTGGGGATCGCCAGAAAGTCTCTGTGGACTCATGTTGGGTATAGAGGAACTCGTATGCAGATTCATATCATCAACAAAGGATCCATTGACCCGACTTGATAGGTTGGGAAATTCTCCTATGGATTTCTGTGAGAAATTAATTCTGGTAAATCCTTGGCCAAGGTATCTGACGACTTTATGTAAGTAGCTCATAAAGATTAAGTCAAAGAGAATTTATTTCGAGATCAGAGTGCATAAGGTCAAGACAAACTAAAAGGGAATCCGATGAAAGACCATGCCCTTAAGTCTCAACTGGGAGATTGATCAATGGAGAGATTATGTCGTATATGGAAATTGTAAATGATAAAAGGTTCACTGAATTAATTCACCAGTGATTGGGCTCCATGGGCTTGTGACTGGACATCGACCGTGGAGTGTGGGAGAATTCCCAAATTAGCTGGGGTGCTAATTTTGGAATGGTCAATCGACAGAGTGTTCGATTGATTTAGAGTAAGTCTTACTCGAATAATTAAATAATATTTAATTATAACCTACGGCCAATTATGTGGTGAACCTACGGGGGCATACACAATACACAAGTAGCGAAAGCGAGGAAATAAGAATGACCGAGTCGACTGGGTCGACTGAGTCAAAATCGACTGGGTCGATTAAATTGGTGGGTCGACTGGGTCGACCCATGTGGAACGAAATTGGATCCAATTGGAATTGGATCAAGATTATAAATTAAATTGGAATTTAATTTATGAGTAAATTGATTAATTAGGATTTAATTAATTAATGGAATAATTGATTAATTAGACTTAGAGTTTAATTAATTAATTGGGAGATGATTTAATTAATTGGGCTATTTAGTTGGGAGATTAAATAAAGCCCTGAAAGATTAATTAATATGGGCCATGATTTAATTAGAAGACTTGGTCTTCTAATTAAAGAAGGCCATGGCCCATGTAGGAGAATTAGTATCCTAATCCTAGAAGGATTAGGTTATGAGAGATATCTATAAATAAGAGACTAGGTCTCATATCTCACAGACAACTCCACAAGAAAATTAAGAAGAGCAAAAATTCTCTCCCTCTCCCTCTCTGGATCGGCCGAACCTACTTCCACTTTGGAAGAATTTCCGTCTTCAATTTTTCGTTCCAAAGTTGTTCTAAAACCTAGATATTAATATACCCTATGTTCCAGTTGATTAGGATATATTAATTTTCGTGATATTGTGGTGTATCAACTCGTAGAGGCGCAACACGTGGGGCGCTACTCAATAGGTGTGGGTCGATCTTACCGGGGCACAATTCAGAGCTCGTCTTGCTAGCCGAGGATTTGCAAGGAGACAGGTATAAACGAGAAAACTTCTACTGTCGTTTATTTATATTCATATATATACAACTAGAGAATATCCTGGCAAGATTCCTTAAGAGGCCTTAAAAGTTTTTATATTCCGCTGTGCCTAGGGCTGTTTATCTTACCGAATCCCAACAGTGGTATCAGAGCCAACTCTAGGCTTTGTATATATATGAATTTGCAAATTCTGTGTTTCTTAAATCATATGTTTGATTTATGTGGCTAGTTCTTTAACTTTTCATGTTATAGGACGTATGTTTAATTAACTTGGAGTTAATGTTTAATTTTGGATTCGAAAATTTTATCACGTTAGTTTTATTTTTGGATTGGGATTTAATTGACTGGGTTTGTTTAAATTAAATCATAAGTAATCGAAGAAACAAAAAAAAAAAATTTTATTGGATCCAACCGCGGTGGCACGCGGCGGTGCGCGGCAGCGCACCACGGCTGGGCGGCCACCACGTGCTGCTGCCTACGGCAGCGTGCGAACAGCACGCTGGCCGCGCGAGCAGCACACGGCAGCAGCCTACAGGCTGCTGGCCGTGTGCTGTCACGCGCAGCCGCGCGCTGCCGCACGCTGTCACGCGCAGCAGCGGCTGCCACGAACAGCCACGCACAGACTTCGTGTCCGCGCGTATGTTGTCCACGTGGCAGTCCTCGATTGGCCTCGTCTGGTTGATTTCGGTTGGACTCTAATTCTGCCTATTTTGAAAGTCCTGAAAATCTTGGAGAATTTTGGAAGATTAGGAAACTTAGAGTTTTTGGATAAGGTAGTTATTTTGTTAGACTTAAACACTACCTTAATTAACTAATCTAGTCAAAATAGGATTATCTTGAGAATCTTGGAGATTTGGGAATTTTGGGAAACTTAGAGTTTTGGATAAGGTAAGAATCTTAGAGATTTAGATTACCTTAATTAACCAATTTAAATCAAGATAAGAATTGTAGATTACTTAGAGCTCAAGTAAGAGCTAATTAATCTTAGAGATTAATTGATAATTCAAAATTAATTAACTTGGATAATTTTTTTTTGCGAATTAAAATTAATGAAGCCGGTAAATTTACATTATTGCTCTTATGTGAATTTATGCATGTTCTTGTGTGAATATGTGGATTGGTCGATTTTGCCCTTAAGCCCTATGTAGTTTTTGGTTTATTTATTTTATGGGTTGTAATTAAATGGGTCTGATTGGTGCCCTTGCTTGCGCAAACAAATGTAATAGAATAGGACCATTTATTTTTATAAGCTAGGCTTAGATTAGGCTTGGAGCCAAGAAGACCTCATGAAGACTTGGAGATCCGCATGGAGGCCCATTTACCTTGGAGGACATGGAGGCCCAATTCATTACATGGAGGCCCAATCAAGCTGGATATTACAAGAAGGCCCATGATGTATGGGTTTGAAAATTGTAATAGTTAGGACATTTAATTATTCACCCTAGACTGACCAATTGATTCATCACGTGGCTCGTGATGGATCACATAGGATGGGCAATCGACCAATCATATCTTGCTAGGTGATGAATGTTTACCTTTTCGCAAATTATTCTTTGATGTATGAGATGCATGCTTAGGATAGAAAACGTAAACAAGATAAGCATAATCTGATGAGACCTCGCACACTTAGAAACCTCCAATTGAACTTAAAATTCAATTAGAATATTAAATCGAATAACGGGCGCATATGAATGGAGTCTATGGTCCGAGCCTATCCAATTACTAGGTCTTAGGCATATTGTACGAATATATCTCGATGTCTCACGAGTCGTGGGTCGAGCTATAGGAAGATGATATGTCTATTGCCTCGATGCACGAGTTTAGTGCCAAGGGAGAGGATAGCAAGGTTTTAGGCGCTGTCTCACGAGTCGTGGGGCGTCTAGGATTGAACTATTTCTCTCCACGAGTATTGGACATGATTTAACGCTAGTAAGTATGGATGTCTCACGAGTCGTGGGTCCATATCGAAAACCGAGGCTAAATGAACTTAAGGGTTAGCTGCGATGGTTAACCGTCGACGTATTCGACCACCAAGTGAATCAAATAGTATGGCCGACGAGTCGTGGGTACTAGGAGATTGCATTTGGGCCTTAAGCCCGCTAGGATATTTTAAATTCCCGAAACTTATGTGGGGGCATAAGATTTTGATTAAAATAGTGGGAGTAATTTACAAATAAAAACCATGTTTGTAAATTGTGCATTTTAAATTAATCTTTCGCGTATTTATTTCTTCTCTCGTCATTTTATAGATATGATGTCAAAAGAGCTTAGAGCACTTAGAGATTTGTCCATCTCATCACTTGAACGTAATATTTTAACTGGACCCAACTTGCATTTCTGGACGCATCATTTGAATGGATTATTTGAAGCTGAAAACATATCCTATGTTTTGTCTGTGCCACCACCCATCACTATTTCACATGACGTTCCTGATGAGCTTCGTAAAAGCATCACCAAATGGAAACTGGATGATGGCTTAGCTCGTGATTACATGTTGGAATATATGTCACTTGATCTGCGTTTGCAACATGAGCATATGGCATCCGCGAAAGAGATTCTCTCGAATCTCAAATTCCTTTATGGGATTAGAGATGGTCGTCGCAGATTCGCGATCACGAGGGAACTCTTGCAAGCAAGAAAGAGAAGGGAAACTCTTGTCGGAATCCACGTACACAAGATGATTCGACTTCTTTCTGAACTCGATGATATGGGTGTCGTGATGGACAATGATTTCCGAGTAGATCTTATTCTACAATCTCTTCCAAGATCATATGACAGATTTATCGCGGACTTGAATCTCCAGAGGCGAGAGATTACTGTGCATGTCCTGCGACAGATGCTCGAGGAACACGAAGCTTCTTTTGGAAAGAAAGCGAGGGTTGGCGAAAGGACTGGGCGGCGTTCAAAACCAAAGCAAATGGAAACCAGAACTCCTTACTGCACAAGGTCAAGGGAAAGGATTAAATTCGAACCTATGGAGAGTTCGAACAGGTATATTCCTTGTTGAAGTTAATTTTACAATTAACTGTGCATTTTTTGTGTTAGACACTGATTGGAGTTCTCATCCTTGTAGGTGATGGGAGCATTAAGGAAACTAGAGCCTGAGGATTAGATCCTTGAATAAGGCACTGGAGCTGGAGCTGCTACCAAGGCCGTAGGCAAAAGTAGATTTAGGTGGTTTGATAAAGTCATTAGGAAACTTTCATTTATGTACCTAGTTATTAATGAAAAACTTTTATTCATGTTAATGAATAATGTTGATTTTAATAAAAGCTCCTGTTTTAGTTTTTCATTTGGTACATTGAATTATTGACTTTACATAATAAAACCGCCTAAGTTAGTCATGCACGTACAACAAAACAAAAGGAAACAAGATAATGAAATATCTGCCCAATTATGGCACGCTAGACTTGGACATATATTTAAGTCAAGGATTCAAAAGTTAGCATCATCTGGCGCGATTGAAATCAATCGCATTGATGAAATGCCAACATGTGAACCATGTTTAAAGGGTAAAATGGCTAAGTTGCCGTTTAAGGGAAACCCTGAGCGAGCCAAGCAAACATTGGACTTGATACATACTGACGTATGTGGACCACTAAGAAAAAGCGCCCGAGGTGGCTATGACTACTTCATCACTTTCACTGACGACTTTAGTCGTTATGGATATGTGTTCTTGTTGAAACACAAGTCTGAAGCCTTTGAGCGATTCAAAGAATTCAAGATGGAAGTAGAGAATCAACTTGGTCATACGATAAAGGCTCTTCGTTCTGACCGAGGTGGAGAATTTCTTAGTAACGAATTTCTGAATTATCTTGTAGAGCATGGACTACTATCGCAGTGGACTCCTCCTGCAACACCCCAATTAAATGGAGTAGCAGAGAGAAGGAATCGAACCTTGATGGACATGGTTCGATCCATGATGAGTGCCACTGACCTTCCTCTTTCATTTTGGGGACATGCCCTCCTCACGGCAACGAAGATACTAAACATAGTACCTTCTAAATCCGTAGAAAAGACACCATACGAATTGTGGTTTGGCAAGGCACCCTCATACGCATTCATACGCATATGGGGATCTCCCGCTTACGTTAAAAAGCTAGTGGGAGATAAATTGGAAACTAAATCCACTTTGTGCAAATTCGTGGGGTATCCGGAAAACTCAATAGGATACGAGTTCTACGATCCTACAAGACAAACTACGTTTGTCTCGAGGAACGCTCACTTCTTGGAGAATGATTTCTTGGTGGACAAGAAGGAAAATAACGTAGAACTGGATGAGGTCACTGAAGCTGAAAAGGCCGAAGAGGTCGATCAAGCTGACCCGTCGCCACAGGCAGTGGGAGAACATGAGCATGAAAGTGCACCAGAAGGTACACCGATTCTTCGTAGGTCAGAAAGACAACGTAGAGAACCCGAGAGGTACTACGGTCTGCTACATGAGACTGGACAGTCTCTAACCGACCCAAGGACTTACGAAGAGGCTATGCTAGACATAGACTCGGGAAAGTGGCGCGAAGCCATGGAATCCGAATTGGACTCCATGCACTCAAACAAGGTCTGGGCCTTGGTAGATCCACCAGTGGGAGTGGCTCCCGTGGGTTGCAAGTGGATCTATAAGCGAAAGCTTGGAGTGAACGGAGAGGTAATAACCTACAAGGCGCGATTAGTGGCTAAAGGATATACTCAAAGACCTGGAATTGACTTTGAGGAGACCTTCTCGCCCGTCGCAATGCCCAAATCCATTCGGATCTTGCTGGCCATAGCTGCGTGGTATAACTACGAGATATGGCAGATGGATGTGAAGACTGCCTTTCTCAATGGAGACATTGATAAGGAGATCTACATGGAGCAACCAAAAGGATATGCATCCAAAGGAGATGAACACAAGGTGTGCAAACTCCAGAGGTCCATTTATGGACTAAAGCAAGCTTCCCGAAGTTGGAACATTCGTTTTGATGAGACAATCCAAACTTTTGGATTCATCAAGAACATGTTCGAACCTTGCGTGTACAAGAAGATCAGTGGGAGTACAGTTGAATTTTTGGTACTTTACGTTGACGACATTCTTCTCATTGGAAACAATGTGAAAGCGTTTTCCGAAACTAAAGCATGGTTATCTACACAATTCTCGATGAAGGATATGGGAGAAGCATCCTTTGTACTAGGTATAAGGATCAACCGAGATAGATCAAAAGGACTGCTGGGCCTCTCCCAATCCCAGTACATAGATAAAATCTTGAAAAGATTTAGCATGGAAGAATCCAAGAGAGGATTGCTTCCAATGAGACATGGGATTGCACTCTCTAAGTCTATGGCCCCAAAGACGCCAGAAGAGAGAAGCAATATGTCTCGAGTACCATATGCATCCGCGATAGGAAGCATAATGTATGGTATGCTATGTACGAGACCAGACGTAGCGTACGCTTTAAGCGTTACAAGTCGCTACCAGTCTGATCCAGGTGAGCAGCACTGGATAACCGTAAAGGCAATTCTGAAGTACCTGAGAAGGACTAAGGAATTGTTCTTGGTATACGGTGGAGGAGAATTGAAATTGGAAGGCTATACAGACTCGAGCTTCCAATGTGATGTAGACGACTTCAAGTCGACATCAGGATACGTATTCTGCCTCAATGGTGGTGCGGTTAGCTGGAAGAGCTCCAAGCAGGAAACAACCGCGGATTCAACCACCGAAGCAGAATACATTGCTGCGAGTGATGCAGCAAAGGAAGGTGTTTGGATGAGGAACTTCATCCAGGAATTGGATGTGATACCTAGCATCGCTGAGCCCATTACTATCTTCTGTGATAACAATGGGGCAATAGCGCAAGCAAAGGAGCCGAGATCTCATCAGAAATCCAAGCACGTACAAAGACGATACCATGTGATAAGAGATATCATTAGTAGAGGAGACATTAAGATGGAACGTGTCGACTCAGAAGATAATACGGCGGACCCGCTAATGAAGCCTCTGCCTCAAAAGGCATTTGAGAAACATCTGCATAAGATGGGACTCAAGAACATAAAAGACTGGCTTTAGGACAAGTGGGAGATTGATAGAAATAGTGTCCTGCAAGCCAGCTGTATGGCTAGTATTTATTGTAATAAATGAGGAACTATTCAATTTCGATTATTAATAAATGCACTTTATTAAATGGTCATCTTTATCTTATGTAATAATTATCTACGCATAAGGATAGAAGTCCTTAGATCACAGGGCTATGGGACAACCCGTGGACTGATCTCCAAGGCCGTGATCTAGAACATATTCAAGAGTCGTAGAATCCAATCGAGATAGGACATCGTTGGATTCGGATAGACTCTCACTGTTGTGTATACTCCGATGAGCTGGAGGACGCTTGGGTCCACGAGCGTGACTGGGATAGTCGATACACATAAGTGGGTGGCTTGCTGGGATGGCAAGCGCACTGAATACCCCAATTAGGAAATAACTCACCATGGAAGCGGTAGTCGCATATCGGGGTTGAAGTTATTCCATATTTATAATAGTATACGAGGAACGATCCCTAACTACTTGAGGTGATAGGGTTTATCTGGTGCGAGAACGTCTATACTTTGATATGAGTTCCGACTGACTGGGGATCGCCAGAAAGTCTCTGTGGACTCATGTTGGGTATAGAGGAACTCGTATGCAGATTCATATCATCAACAAAGGATCCATTGACCCGACTTGATAGGTTGGGAAATTCTCCTATGGATTTCTGTGAGAAATTAATTCTGGTAAATCCTTGGCTAAGGTATCTGACGACTTTATGTAAGTAGCTCATAAAGATTAAGTCAAAGAGAATTTATTTCGAGATCAGAGTGCATAAGGTCAAGACAAACTAAAAGGGAATCCGATGAAAGACCATGCCCTTAAGTCTCAACTGGGAGATTGATCAATGGAGAGATTATGTCGTATATGGAAATTGTAAATGATAAAAGGTTCACTGAATTAATTCACCAGTGATTGGGCTCCATGGGCTTGTGACTGGACATCGACCGTGGAGTGTGGGAGAATTCCCAAATTAGCTGGGGTGCTAATTTTGGAATGGTCAATCGACAGAGTGTTCGATTGATTTAGAGTAAGTCTTACTCGAATAATTAAATAATATTTAATTATAACCTACGACCAATTATGTGGTGAACCTACGGGGGCATACACAATACACAAGTAGCGAAAGCGAGGAAATAAGAATGACCGAGTCGACTGGGTCGACTGAGTCAAAATCGACTGGGTCGATTAAATTGGTGGGTCGACTGGGTCGACCCATGTGGAACGAAATTGGATCCAATTGGAATTGGATCAAGATTATAAATTAAATTGGAATTTAATTTATGAGTAAATTGATTAATTAGGATTTAATTAATTAATGGAATAATTGATTAATTAGACTTAGAGTTTAATTAATTAATTGGGAGATGATTTAATTAATTGGGCTATTTAGTTGGGAGATTAAATAAAGCCCTGAAAGATTAATTAATATGGGCCATGAATTAATTAGAAGACTTGGTCTTCTAATTAAAGAGGGCCATGGCCCATGTAGGAGAATTAGTATCCAAATCCTAGAAGGATTAGGTTATGAGAGATATCTATAAATAAGAGACTAGGTCTCATATCTCACAGACAACTCCACAAGAAAATTAAGAAGAGCAAAAATTCTCTCCCTCTCCCTCTCTGGATCGGCCGAACCTACTTCCACTTTGGAAGAATTTTCGTCTTCAATTTTTCGTTCCAAAGTTGTTCTAAAACCTAGATATTAATATACCCTATGTTCAAGTTGATTAGGATATATTAATTTTCGTGATATTGTGGTGTATCAACTCGTAGAGGCGCAACACGTGGGGCGCTACTCAATAGGTGTGGGTCGATCTTACCGGGGCAGAATTCAGAGCTCGTCTTGCTAGCCGAGGATTTGCAAGGAGACAGGTATAAACGAGAAAACTTATACTGTCGTTTATTTATATTCATATATATACAACTAGAGAATATCCTGGCAAGATTCCTTAAGAGGCCTTAAAAGTTTTTATATTCCGCTGTGCCTAGGGCTGTTTATCTTACCGAATCCCAACACCAACTATTGGAACATGTATATTTGTGTGAGTCTATGCGATCCCATCGATGTCCTGTCTCAATGGGTTCTATGACTCAGAACAATTTTAGATCACGACCTTAGAGGCTTATTCCATGATTGGATCGATGCCATGCCCCATAGTCATTTGTGATCTAAGGACTTCATCTAATTGTTGATTGATTACAATTAATGAATTTGGCCAATAAAATATTATTAATCAAAACCAGATTGTTTTTACAAGAGTAGATTACAAGTCATTAATTGGCTTGTTGGGCACTACTCTAACAGGTACGATGTTCACGGATTTCAAATTTTAAATTAATTACCAGTCTAAGCGGGAATCCGAAACGTCCCTGGTACTTTACTTATAAAAGGGTGTTTTATTTTTATGATTTTAAGCAATGCTCTTATAAATGAGATAAGAGGTAAGTAGCGAATACTTATTTGATAATGCGACTCATCTTATAGCGATTTATCATTAAAGAAAGCTAGTAGATAGTGATCTTCATTTGTTGTTTGTCAATCCAGCTAGATAATCTTCAAGTTTTCAAGATTAGATAATAAGTCTTCTAATTAGTATAACTTCAACTAACTATCATTGAAGATTTCATCTTTAATCAGGAGTACCGTTAGTCATACACACGTTCCACCTGAATTCAAGAATCTATCAGTCATCTAATCTGTTGAACATTAATCTTGAATATCACTCAGCTGTTGAATTCCATTAGGCTAATGAACCACGGTCTTCTAATAGTTTCTCCCTCAGCTTATAAATACAAATTCAACAAGCCTAATTCTAATATCAGAGCATAAAATTTAGCATCACTCAATGGTTTAATGAAATAGTCAGCTATATGATTGTCAGTATGAACATACTTAATTATGACATTTCTTTTTTCAACATGATCTCTGTTAAAATGATGATTGATCTCAATATATTTAGTCCTTGAATGAAAAGTATTGTTTTGAGTAAGTGAGATTGCACTTGTATTGTCACATTAGATAGGAATTCCACTGATCTTAATGTATTCAGCTTCAGCAGTAGATATAGAAACTGATGACTGCTTCTTACTCACCCACGAGATCAGACGATTGCCCAAAAATTGACAAGTTCCAGTAGTACTCTTCCTATCAATTATGCAATCAGCAAGGTCAGAATCTGAATATCCTATGAGTTCAAATCATGATTCCCTTAGGTACCACAATCCCAATTCTTGTGTGCCTTTAAGATATCTCAATATCTTTTTAGCAGCTTAGAGATGAGATTCCTTAGAATTTAATTGAAATCTCGCACAAACCCCAACAGAGTACATAATATCATGTCTACTATCAGTGATATACAGTAGTGACCCAATTATGCCTCTATATTTGGTGATGCCAACTGACTTGTCATCTTCATCTTTGTTGGTCCCAAGTGGTCAAATGAGGTCTCTGAAAATTTTAACTTAAAATTCTCTAACTTTTTCTGTGAGCAGATTGAGCTTATCAAGGTTTGTAAGTAGACTAAGCTGATTGCGCACAAAACTCTTAACATCATAGTAGACCACTCTTCTAATGTAACTTAGCTGATTTTGAGAAAATCAATGTTTTAAAAACAACGTGTTTGGCAGCGGATATTTAAAGTGTTTTTCCAAAGATGGTTTTCCTTAACTTAAAAATATTTTGTCCCCAGGATACACAAACTCCTTTATAAAATCTTTTAACAGTTAACTAAAGTGTTTGAATGCTTTTTGAAAGTATGCAAGTAAAAATGCAAGAAATCAAACACAAAGAATTTTTATGGTGGTTATATGGATAAAAATCATTTAGTCCACTCTTCCAAGTTACTTAGATTTTGGGTTATACTATAATCACAAAGTTTACAGTATACAAATCTTGCACAATTCAACAAATGAAAAGCCACAAGTGCACAGTAAGAAATCACTCAGAAATCCTACTCTCCGAAGCTAGATTACTCACAAAGATGAATCTACACTTCTCACAACACTCTATTCTAACAAAATCACTCAGATTTGTATGTGTATATGATCTTCAACTTCGGCTTTTTGTCAACAGATGATTAAGCTGATGAGTGTTATGTTCTTGAGTTTTAAGACTTAGAAGATTTTGCTCGATGATTTCAGCTCTCAAATGTGTTGCTTGTCTCTAACTCTTGAAACACTAGCTATTTATACTTGAGATTTGAATTTTGCCCATCCATTGAAGAGAGACAGAATTAGATTTCTCGAGTATTGGTCCCCCATTTTCAGGAACGGCTCCCTGTAACTGTTCGCACGGTACACTCTGTTGTACTTTCTGTCAGTTGCATTAAATGCACCTAGCTTATACGAGAATATTATCAATAATTTGCCATAAATACCATTCTCCTTCAGCATTTAATACCATCAGCGCATTAATTATCGTTGGGTTGACTTCCTGATCACTTCCACTCTGTTGATCGAAACTCCTCGTCTGATGAACACTCTGTTGATCTCAAGTTGAACTCATCTGATTTGAGTCAACTGAAATACCATCAGTCTGATTCCTATTTCAGCAACAGATCAGTAATCTTCTAGACCATAAGATTTGACCCTTCTGATCTAATTTCTTCCATCTTGAGAGGTTGGCTAAGCTTCCATTATTTAGCTGATGATGCTGTTTTGGAAATCATCAAAACCTCACTTCAATCTTTTGTCTTCATCTTTATCTTCATCCAACAATCTTTTTCAAGGCGAAGTCCATTAGACATTGGAATAGCAACAAATGAGCTAGTTGTCATACCAAATTTCTTGAACATATCCCTTGTGTAATTTGCTTGGTTAATAGATGCCATCAGGCAACTGTTTGATTTCAGTCCTAGAAAGTAGTTGAGTTCTCCTATCATGCTCATTTCAAATTTATTTTGCATCAGCTTAGAGAACTTCTCACACATTTATTTGTTAGTTGAACCAAAAATAATGTCGTGCACAAGTGAAAGAAGTTCACCTGAAAGATGGTACAACAATGAGTCCACTGATGACTCAGAACAAATTGAACATGATCAAGTGAGAGATACGTTCAATATGCTTGAAAATGTTGAAATGAATCAAATTCAAAGCTGCAAAGACTTGAAAGAATACTTCACCAAGACAGTGAAAATGTTAAAGAAATTGACTGAAGAACCAACAAAACCTCAGGCACCCTGAAGCAAATTGGGGAAGACCTCATCTGTATTGACAAGATGTTGACTCAGCTGGGAGATCATCATCTTAACAGCCTGAAAAAGTTGGAAGAGGAAGTTGTGGAGCTGAAAAAGAAGACTAATCCTATTGGAATCTTCATCAAGGAAATGTTTGAAAATCAGGAGCGAATGTTGAAGAAGATGAATTATAGATTCCAAATGGAAATGAAGAATGTTTGTCGGGAGTAGGAGGAGATAAAAGCAATCACCAAAGTTGAAGGAAATTCTAGGAGACAGATGCACTCCCAAGAGACCTCTGGAGATCCCAAAGTCCTAAATCTAATCCAAACAGTGTCAAGGCACCTAAATGAGCTCAGCAAACTAATGCTACATCATTTTGATGCTGACAAAATGGGGAAAGGAGTATAAGTAATAAAACAACAAGAAGTGGAGAGAAGAAACCAACAACCTCCTCAGGGATCAGCATAGATAACAAATGAAGAAAGGGAGAAGAAGAAGAAAGAAGAATTTGAGAGAAAAATGAGAGAGGAATACATGAAGATATATGCAGCTGGGAGAGCTGAAGAAGACAGAAGAAAAGGAAAGGTTTGGCGAAGGCAAAAGCCACATGTACAATGTCAAGAAGGAAAAGGAGTAAACAACAGAAGGGAGATTATAGAGCACTTTGAAGAAGACAAGGGGAATCTACAATTGATTCATTCCTTGTTGATAAGCTTTATAATCTTGTAACCTCATTTGATCTTGCTGACACATCTACCTTTTCTTTATGTTTTCTTTTATGTTTTTAAGAAGTATGATTTTACATTTTTTTTTTTTTTTTTTTTGTGTAATTTGTTAAAGACATTGTAGTTTAGAAAGAAGGGTTGAGGCATAATTATCCATCATTAGAAATTTTGTGTGAAGACAAACTGATAATTGGGAATCAAGTACTTCTATCTTAAATTTGAGATTAAAAATAATGAATATAATTTAACAGTTATTAACACTAACAATTCAGATTATATAAAATAAATTATATTAAATAGCAAGAAATACTTACTTGGATTGAAATAATCCAGCAAACAAAACGATGAATTAAAAATTGCGGTTTTCAATTTGCAAACCGCAATTTGCAATGCCCTTATAACAATATTTCTTAGGCTGCTAGCATGCATGCGATTTGATTCTCAATAGTCTCCCAAGATACAACAAAATCTTCGTTCATTATTGCACAAATAAAGAACCCACAACGACCAATTAAAGCAAACATAAAATTTGATGGAAGTTTAAAGTGAAGAAAATAGTAATTTCTAATTATTGCCAAAAAAATGATACATAATTGGTCAGATTATATCTCTTAAATATAAATGTAGATATAATTTTAGGCAAGACACACATTGTTTGGATTGCATTGTTTCAGTCTAAAAAATACATATTCGGACTGAACAGATGCATCTCCTTACTCTCAACTATTTCAATTCACATCTAAAATTAATCCAACAATCTTAAGACAATAAAACATGTTTAATTCATCTGTGTATTTGAGATAAACAACAAAATGAATGTATTGTCTCCTCGAACTAAGCTGAATTTGTTATCGGATAGTTATCGTCGGATCAACCCTAACACATTCCTACGAATTTCTTTGAGCATATGATTAGATTCCATCGAATTGAAGATTGGTTTGATATGACTGGACTTTTTTGTTTCCAACAGTTGGAACTCTTTCATTGACCCGGACCCACTAGTGAAAATACCCTTCATCACTTTCTGCATTAATCCTCTGTAAATGAGTTTTAATAAGGAAGTCAATTTCATTATTCATATATATGAACCGTCATAATTAATAATTATTCAATTGAAAATAGGGCTGTTCTCCACATTATTTGTCTGCCAGACCATTAGACTTAGTACGTAATTTCTTCTTCTCGGAAGTACCCATGGAAAAAAAAAAAAAAAGTACCCATATAGCCGACAATTTAAACCATTGCATCATTGAATTACGAATCCTTTGTAGACAAAGATCTTTATTTAAATGTAGGGATTCTCTGCAAAAGATGTCTCGAGGCAACTCAATTTTCTATCAAGTGGGTAAATATTTTATTCCTAAAATTGGAGGAAATCAACTTACACAATAAAAGGGCTTATTGCATTTTTTTGACAACACTATAGTTCAGTGGCGGTTCTATCCCGTAATTTTTAAAGTTGGCTTATTTAATGCCACAACTTTGATATCAGTGATAATTTTGAGGTCAATTAATACATAATTTCAAAATAAGCCCGAAATTTTCATGTGCAAACCATGTGACATAAAAATTGGGGATTTTGACCATTCAACGTTTTTTTCATTAACAAAATATATATATATATATATATATATATATATATATATATTCATCTATTAAGAACTAGGCTACTTGGGTGTTTTTATTTGGGGAAGAAGAAAAAGACAGGTAATAATTTAATTAAGAAAATGTTTGATGAATTTTATAGAAAAAGATAGGATTTTAAATTTTGGTTTTTTTTTAATAAAAAAGACGTTGAATGGTCAAAATCTCCATTTTTCATGTTACATGGCCGACACAAGGGAGAATTTCGGGCCAGTTTTGAAATTGGCACCAAAATTGTCATTGTTGTTGAAGTTGTGTCACCAAATGCGTCAACCCAAAAAGTTATGAGGTGGAAACATCAATGGGCTATAATTGTATCACCAAAAATGCAATAATTCAAACAATAAAGTGAAAATTCTAGTATAGACTCTATGAGATTATTATAGATATTATGGTTGTAAATTCATCATATCCTTAAGCCGGATTCACTTGTATATAATTGGGGGCCGGCCTCCCCCCAATCCACCCACCCACCCACCCACCCACCTACCCACCCACCCACAAGAATTTATGAATAGTAGCATAATATGTATGCGTATATAATGAAAAATTCTAGGGTGTCGCTACTAATATATAATGAGTATCTTTTATATTAATCTAGTAGTGAATTTTTTTATTCTATATATATTGTATAGAACTAATATATAATAATGAGTATTTTTTATATTAATGTACTTGTTAATCTTAAACTTATTTTCTAATATACATGTGACGAATTATTGATTGGAAAAATAATTATAGGAAAACCAATTTTCGTTGATGTATTTTTCAAAAGATAATATGTTGAAACCACTTAAACTTAGTTCGATTAAACTTTGGATTTACAATAAGTTTATATCATAGATAAAGTATATTATATGAAAGAATGTCGTGTTCAACTTCGATATTATTCAATTAAAAATCTTTGCATTTTGAACTCATATAGCCTTGTTTATCTATTACGTATTATTAATATTGTTGTGGGATTTTGCAAAAATAAATTTTGCAGGTATTATTTTTAATGAATTTCACGTACTCCTCCCAACACTCAAGTCATGGATCCGTCCCTGATCCTTAACACGATCATTGTGACGAGGTGCGTTGTTTCCGTGTGAGTTGTCTGAGATGCGATTCAAATTTAGTTATAGCACTCCTAATTTACAGTGCATATACTTTCTTTTCATAAATTTATCAACAAAAGGGAAAATTGGAAGGGTCAGTGAGAAGAGATTCCTTAGTTTTGTGAAACAGTGGTGCATTGGTGCTTTTGCAGAGGGACAAAATTTTCTCAAGCTTTCTAATTGTGGGTCCAAAAATAGAAAATTATTTACTTTTATATATAGATAGACGAGATTTGAAATGTGGTATGACATTCCCTTGTATTATGCGAAACCTGCATAAAATTACCTTGTAAATTTTGTTATTTATCAAACTCTATTGTACTTTAAAAAATCCTACATAAAACATTTAATTTCCGTTAGTTACTAACAACGTTAATTTTTGCATAATTTTATTTGCGTAAAAAAAATATCACAGGATAGTTTTATGCAGGTTTCGCATAACACAGGGTCGTGTCGTGCATTTTTTTAGGATATGATAAATAAATGAGAGTATTCAACTTATCAAGTGACTAGCTATTCAGCTTAAGTTCATCTTCCCCTTAGATTCCTCTCAGATTTCAAGTCCGACTTTTCATTTTTTTCATAGTCATCTCCAATGACAATGACTCAATCTATCAATTTCATTTAATTTCAATCCTCATTTTTCCCACTCTCACTTAATTTTAATAATAATAATAATAATAAATTTGTATTTTACTTTCTTACAATGTTACTAAATTTGCCAACTATTAACGTTAAATTTCTTAAATTAAAGTTATGATCTTTTAATAATTTAATTTTAAAGTTTCTTAAATAAAGGTTACATTTTTAGAATTAAATTTAATCATAAATTAAAGGAATTTTTTATTTTAAAAAAAATTATTAACTAAAAATAAATAATTAAAAAAAAAACCCTTAGCTTGATGACTCAAGTGATGGGACAGGCAACCTTGACTTGCTTCATCCCTTGGAGCAATGGATGGGTGGATTTAAGGGGATCTCTCCTTGACTCAACGGTGACCATCTCCATTCCTTTAAGGGGAAACTTGATCAGGCCTGAAATTACTCAATTAAAGGCGTTTTTAATTTGTGGAAACTAATTAAAATGAATTATTTCTTTTATAAATACTTTAGGGGTGCCCGAAATTATACAACTTTGCTAATGAATGCACAACTTCATTACCTATCCTACGAATAAAAGAAGTCTCAAAACTAGCAAAACAATGAAGAACCCTAATGACATAATATAGATATAAAGAACTTTTGATAAAAATAAAAATAATAAAATAAGATAAAAGAACTAATTGGTATTTATTTCATAGCGGAATTTTTATTTGAGAAAATTTTATTAGGTTATCCAAAAAAAATTATAATTTATTTGCTAAGTAATTATAATCTAGCTATTTGTGAAACAATTACTAATTTTTAATTTGCAAGAAAGGTTTAATTTATACTAAAAGAGTTCAAAACCTATGAACTAAACTATATAAATTGAAAATGTAATTTTTAATCAGTACCAGCTCGTGGAATAGTTTTAAAGGTACATATTTACATTCCTTCATAAACTACGGGAAATTCTTACCCAGATCGGGTTTGGCCGAACCCAAACTAATTACATGACAAGTGTAATACACTTGCTTTGGGATTGGTTGTAACTTTCAGGAAAGTGACCAATCACAAAGCAAGTGCAATACACTTGCTTGGTGGTTGGATGAGTTTGGCCAAGCCAGACTTGGACAAGAATTTTCCATAAACTACGCACTATTTATTGAGTTATAAAGATGAAACAATAGTTTATAAACTATTTATTTGGGTAATAAATAAGAGACGATAAATGTAATTGTGAAAAGTACAAATTAGGAGGTGCATACAAAAATATAGAAAACAAAAATTCTAATGTTTAAATTGTTGGGATGAATACGAATATACATTTATACAAGAATGTCAAATCGAAATAATTCATAAAACTATTCACCAGCTATATTTTCGAACCTTAAAAAGTGCAACTATGAACTAATATTCTCATATCCAAAAATATGAATCAAAACACAAATGATTTCGTGATTGCAGCAAGAGTTCATTCGTGAATAATATAACCAATCAGAATCATTGAAAGAGTATCAACTACATCCTTTCTATGTCATCACTCATCACATTATTAAAGAGTCGGTGTCAGTTTATTTCAATTTCCTATGATATGATATGTAACATGTTGAATTTATTCCTCCAGTAATTTGAGAAAAAGCATTTCACCCGTCTCTGAATATTTTAAAGGATCAATTTACCTCATTTCAATTGAACGCTCATCCAAAATTATTAGTGGACATGAAAAGTATTGCTTAAAAAGATGAAAGTATTCTTAGGGGGTAAAATATCATATTTATCATAACACGGGTAAAATGCCACATTTATCGTAACAATGTGATAAAATGTATGACACATCTATCATAACACATGGGATAAAGTGTCACCTTCATAATAACACAAGGGGATAAAGTGTTGTATTTAAAAGTTGATGGATCAAAGTATAGTATATAAGAAAGATAGTTTTGTCAATTCATATTTCTTTCTTAGTTTAAGAATGTCATAAACTTTTATAAGATTGTGGGTGTTAAATTGGCTGCCTCACGTGCAGAGGTCATTTATTTACTCAAGCCTAATACGTGGAATTTAGAAATTGGTGGCGGTGGGATTCGAACACATGACCTCTTTCAGCCTGAGCTCTGATACCATATTGAATGACCAACTCATCTAAATGCTTAAACTGTTAAAGAGAGGAATCATTCAATATATATCACTTAACACGCCCCTAATCAGAGCTCAGACCCAAAAAGCTCTTGTGTTCGAATCCCTCCACCACCCATTTATAAATTTCACGTGTTAGACTTGAATAAATGAATACCGCCTAGAGATAACGGGGCGTGTTAAGTGATATATATTAAATGATTCATCTATTTAACAGCTTAAGCTGATAAATGAGTTGATCATTCAATTAACTCGATCACAAAATGAGAATCTCGCATTCAAAATCATAAATAGATAAACAAATTGTCATGGAATGAATTTACAAATGATTCCTAGAAGGAATATATTCCTCGTATAGTGGAAATTTCCTTGTAAGATAATTCACTAAAGTATGCACCTTGTCGCCGCATAAACAAGACTAACCTTGATGTTGATAGAAATATATGTTTCCTTCTGTAATGATCAACACTAAGAATCATGGTCGTTTTGCTATAATCAAAATTTTCTTAACTTATTAATTTAAAAAATGTTAAATTGATTTCCAACGTTGTTTATTGCGTTTTCATTGTCAATTAATATCCGATTGACTGAAAATTTTAATATTCACTATAAAGTGTCGAGTGCTAGTAGGTCACTTAGATGTTCTTCAAAAGATGTTAAATTAGCTTTCAACGTCCTTTATTATGTTGTTATTGTCAATTTATATCGATATCCATTTGACCGAAAATTTTAATTTTTAATACAAAGTGTCAAGTGCTTGTAATTCACTTAGATGTTCTTCAAAAGATATGTTAAATTAATTTTTAACGTCCTTTATTATGTTGTCATTATGAATTTATGTCCATTTGACCGTAAATTTCAAAATTTTCTAGTGACAAGCACATAATAAATATGAATTTGGTTCTTCATGACAAGCACATAATAAATATCTCATATTTCAAATTTCAAATTTCAAATTTTTACTCTAAAAAATCTGAGAAATAAAATAATTTGGTGATTACGCCCAATAAATATGAATTTTGGCTCCACATAAACCATAACTACCTAACATAAAAAGATATCATTCAATTTTCCAATTGCAACCCATGTCCAGGTCATCTTTAATTTCATACCTCACGCCTTAATTATTCTTCCTCCCAAAAAATTTCAATTCTTCCTCACTTACACACATGCGTTCAATTTTATTTTTAATTTTTTTGGTTTTTCAAGAGTTCAATCATTTTTATGCACGTCGGATATATTAAGTGGAACATTATCCTAACAGAGATTCGAACCTGGACTCGCTACTTTGTAGTGACTAGTTTCTTCCATTAAAACAATCACATGTTCATACATGCGTTCAAACTTTATTCTAAACTAATCCATCCAATTTCAACTATAGAATTAACGAAGGTGATGAGCCAAATGCAAATCTATAATAATTGTCCTCGCCGATATATCGTAATTCCATTTATAACACTTTCAAAACTTTATGCGGAATATCATTTTTGTAATGTCTCGAAATCATCTGGCATGTTTGTCTCGCCTTTCGGAGAGTGGTTTGGAAAAGTGGTAGAGGTTTGAAAAATAATCTCGATTTGCGTAATGTTGTTTGTTTGGGTTTTGAGAGAGTTGTTTGGGAAAGTAGCCGCAATTTTTGACTTTTCTAATATAGAGAGAAATAGAAATAGAAATAGAGTAGAAAAGTGGCCTGTTTGTTTGGCCTTTCGGAGAGTGATTTGAGAAAAAAATTACTGTAGCTAATTAATTGGGAAAGTGGTTGGATTGTTTGTTTGGCCTTTCCAAAAACCAAATTTTTTTTCGGAAAAGCGAGACAAACAGGCTCGATAGCGTTTTGTGTTGTTTAATCAAAAATATTTGTGTAGATTATTTTCTATTTTTCAATGTTTAAGTAACCCCAATTTACATCCATAATGTTGAGGTCGTGTCAAATATTTGTTTAATATCACTTTCTTTATGCTTTTGAATTAGGCATGCAATATAGAATATTTTGTTGAGAAGAAATAATGACATTAATTTTTCCATGTGCCAAGATAATATAAGGCAAATGTGAGTGCAATATAGTATATTTGTTGAGAATGACAACACTTTTGGATGTGCAAAGAAAAACTGAGATAAATGTATTTGTGAATTTTGTGAATTTCCTTTTTTTTTTATATATATATATTACAACAAATATCTTCATTTTTTGATGGACCATTAGTCAATTTTTCTTCCAAATTGAAGCTATAGGCACGTCATGTGATATGGAAAGTGAATACCCATTTTTGCCCTCATGTAATTTTTTTTAATAGTTTAGTCATCTTTATATTTTTCTTGATATTTTAGTACTCTTCACTATGGCTGTTAATTGAGCCGGGCCTACTCAAAGTCCGATGACTTGGTCCGATTAAATTTAACCCGAACCCGAATAATTGTGAGTCGGGCTGAGTGTGAGCCATTATACTAAAATCTATTAATTTATCCGCCGGTCTTGAGCCTTACAAGGCTCAACCCGAATAAAGCCCGAATATATTATTATCTTAGATATTACTACTTTAAATTATTGGTACCATTGTTATAAATATACTATTAATACAAATAATCCACCACATATAAATTATGACTTTGTAAACTGATTGCCAACACATATATGAATTATAACTAAAGTTTCCGCAGGTCAAAGGAAACATAATAAACAAAAAGAAAAAAAAATTAAAAATTAAAATAAATGGTGAAAAAATGGGAGTCTTGGCACTTTACAAATTTATTTAATGTTTTATGTTATTGATTACGAGTATAAAATTTGTATGTTCTTGTGCATTAAAAAGAATTGTCTATATATTGCATTTAAACAACGCGTAGTTTTTTATTTGTTAAGTAAAATTTGCTAGAGTGAGCAAATCAGATATGAGCCCGATATAAACCCGAAGCCCGAAAAATTACATGAGCCGAGTTTGAGCCCATAGATGTGATCCCGATGACATTTGAGGTTGAGCCTATATAGATATGAAGCCCGACTATCTTTAAGTTTGAGCAATTGAAGGCTCGGCTCACAGGGCCCGATTGACAGGCCTACTCCTCACTATCTGTTATTTGATTCCGTTAAGTCCTATTCAAACGGTCCAGGGCGACGCCGAGCACACGTAAATTGGACGTATTTATTCATGGGGTATTTTTATCATTTCACTATAATGGTGTTACACTTAACTGCTCCTAAAATCTAATTATATTAGTTGGTTTAGTCCCTAACTTTTATGAGAAATAATCACCTAACAAAATAGTACACTTTTTGTGCAAGTGTAATTGTAAGTGCACAACACGTAGGAGGACAATAGGATGCAATATGTGTAAGTGTAAGTGCATAACACGTAGGAGGACAATAGGATGCAACATGTGTAAGTGCACGTGAATGATACAAGGTGGGGGTCCCATTTCCTCCATGACTTTGCAGCTAAAGCACCTAGAAACCACTACAAGCTTTAATAATAAAAGTTCTTCTGACTATCAAAAAAATAAAAGTTTTTCTGACTATAGCATTTTGAGGTCAGGAGATGACGTGCATATTTGTCTTTAATATCTTGACTCTTGAAGAATAGTCTAATTAATTAAAAATTAAAACAATTAATTAGAAAGTAGAGTAAATCGTATGTTTGGCCTTTTATGGGTTAATTTTTACATTTTTATTTCTTTTAATTTTTTTATAACAGATTCGTTTATCTAATCAATGTAGTATAATATATTCATTTTTTTTATCAATATAGTGTAACATGTTCGTCTCTTTATAATTTTTATAGCGGATTCGTCCCTCTTATTAATATTACGTAACATGTTAGTCCCTTTAATATAAAATATATCACTTAAATCTAAAATACACTCTAAAATGGACGAAAATTAATGTATTTTTAATTTAAGAGGTACAAATATGATACATTTGATAAGAAGGACGAATCTATTAAAAAAAATTAAGAAGAACAAATGTGTTATAAGAGGGACGAATGTGATACACTGCATTGATAAGAAGGATAAATCTACTACAAAAAAAATTAAGAGGAACTAAAATACTAAATTTGGCTCATAAAAAGGACAAAAATGCTATTCACTTTATAAAGTAACTTGTATACACATGGGGGCACTATCCGATTTAATATCATGGATATTTTCATAAAGTTATTACATTGCGCAACTTGTCAATGGGAAAAAACCAAAAATGATTGCATAGTTCAAGCGAGCTGATAAGTTTACCCTACATATTTTTAGGTCGTCAACCTCACTTCATAATATATTAATATATACACAAATATGGAGCAATTTTCGTATAACTTCAAACCAATTGCCAAAATTAATCTCACATTCGAACATCTACTCAATAATCGTAAAAATTCATAATTACATATTAATCCCTAAACTTAATTAATGTCAATTTAGATATAAAGAAAAAATATATCATTTTATATTGGAATTCACCATATGAAATTGAGCTAAGTCCATTTAAATGGTTTGGTCTAATTCAACCTCAAAAGCTAGCTTATGAAGTGATGATTGTCTTATACCCTATAAGGTGGACTTAACTATTATTTTCAACCAATGTGGAACATTTAGTCTCAATACTCCTCATTCACGTGTGAGCGGACAGAATGTGTGAGTGAAACAAGTCTTACACGTGACATATGAAAGCCCAACTTTATGAATTTGCGACATGTGGATAAAGACACAACACACGAATAATGATAATTCGGGCATTTGTTCACCGGAGGAATAATAACACTCCAAGCCTTGATTAACTGAAAGAAAAATGACAACCCAGACCTTTGTTATATGAGTGAAATGTGTGGGTAAATATTGAAGCCCATCACGCGTATAAGGATGAGCTCATCACGGAAGGAGGTGGCCCACTTTAACATGGAGCTCTGATACCATATTAGAATTCATCACTTGAAATTGGGCTAAGTCCACTTACATGACTTTGCGTCTAACTCAACCTCAAAATCTAACTTATGAAATGAGGATTGTCTAAGACCTTCTAAGGTGGACTTAACTATTATTTTTAACCAATGTGGGACATTTAACCTCACTATTTTATTGGATAAAAGAATAAGAGGGGTTTTGGGGACGAGAGGGGAGGATATTTGAAGTGGAGGGTGGGGGAGGATTGTTCAATTTTCTGGATAAAATCCACTAATTTAATTAGATAGAAATATTACGTAAATTACTATTTAAATTCAAAATGTCATTACTTTTCGTTACTGAAATTTAAATGGATATTTCTAAATTTGATAAGAAATTCATGAAATTAATTAATTGAAAATTTTAAACGCATGTACCTATTAAGTAAAATATCATATTATTTTACTAAAAGGTAGTTTCAAATTTTCTAAAATAATTATTGGTTTTTTTAGTTAAGAGTTTAAGACAAAATTATATTAGTTGAATTATTTTATACCTATTGAAACTTTATGAAAAATTACACAACGTTACCTATTTTGGTGGTAAATATGCAGCTATCAGCTTCAAAATGCCCAATTCTTAATTTCGAGGGTAAACATGCAGTAACTAATTTATAATTCATTCAAAATGTTCTATCCTAATTATTATTACTATTACTATTATTGTTATTATTATTGTAGGGGTGGGTAATTATGCATTTATCAGTTTTAAAATTTAGTCAAAATGCTAAAATTCAAATATCGGGACTTAATTGTGCAATTATTACTTTCATAATTTAGCCAAATTATCGAGCACATCGCCCAAGTGTGAGGTTAATTTTCGCAATAGGACCAAAATGATAACTTCAGATTTAAAACTATAGGGTAAAAATGTCATTCAAAAATATGTGAGATAAACAGCTGGCCTACACGCTTAGTTATGAGACCATTCTGATATTTTCCCCCACTTTGTCATGATCAGAACAATTTTATATGTTGATTAGATTGTTACGTGACCAATAACCATCATCCCAACAAGTTGTATTGTACCCATTGTATATATGATTAGTTAATTAATAACGGGGAAAATTGCATATTTTGTACTTTACAATCGAAATAAATGTACATTTAGTACTATTAATGAACATATCACTGTCAAATAATTGGTCAAATTGGATGAAATCGGCCATGTGCAATGCTTGTGACTCTTATCTCTTGTCTTTTGGAGTGAAAATCATCACATAGCCTGTTTATTTGGGGTTTCCCAAAAAAATTTCGTGTTTGGAAAATATCAAACAAACATGTTTTCTATTTTCTGAAATAATTTTTTCATCTCTCAATTTTCTCAAACTACCCTCTCAAAACCCAAACAAACAACAATTTTCTTATCTCTAAACAAAACCTATATAAACTCTACTATGATTTGACATAAAGTAACATATCTCATAAATAATTTATCTCACAACAAACATGATTTGACATAAAGTCTTACACATCTTACACCTACGCCTAACTCTTTCAAAAAAAATTATACCCACTTTATTTCTCAAACCACTCTCTCAAAACTCAAACAAACAACATTACGTAAATCGAGATTCTTTCACAAACTTTCACTACTCTCCCAAACTACATCTATATTTTTTCAATTATTTAATAGTAGCACAAACACTGCAATTAAAATTTAAATTGTGATAATAACTGTAAATTTATGTACCAAGTGATAACAAGATTGCAAATTGTTATATATGTATGGTATTCCCCGTTAATAATGCATGCATCTTGACTTTCCATTTTAATTAATTAAATTAAGAGATATTTTCCCTTTCTTTATTATTACTCTAACCTCCTATTGCAAGTAGGACAGATCTTATCTATCTAACTCATACACAACACGGCTATACAGATTTTTTATTTTTTTAAAAAAAAAGGAAAAAAAACACGGCCATAGAGATTTTTTATCCAAAAAAAAGAGACACGGCAAATAGAGGTAAAATTTAATTTTTGTTAGATCTAAAGTAGTTACTTTTTTTTTTTTCTTTTTTTTTTTGAAAGCAAAGTAGTTACTTTCTTAAAGCCAATAGTTTTCTCGCCCGTTTTACAATATTTATTATGGGGGAAATTATTACCCAGAGCGGATTTGACCGAACCCAAACTAATTACATGGTAAGTGTAATACACTTGCTTTGGGATTGGATGTAACTTCCAGGAAAGTGACCAATCACAAAGCAAGTGCAATACAATTGCTTGATGGTTGGATGAGTTTGGCCAAACCAGACTTGGGCAAGAATTTTCGTATCTAGACAATATATATTATTTATTGTGTTTGTCATCATCAATTTCAGTACTTATCACCATAAATTTTTAGTTATCGTCGGAAATCATCAATTTATGTCATTTATATATTGAAATTATCAATTTAAGTCCAATCTAACCGAAATTTTTCATTTTAGCCAATATATCATTTGTCGAGTGAAACTTTAAAGTTGAGAATTTCATATTCTGACTCCAGAATTTGCAAGTCCAAATTACGTGATATGTCTATAACTTCAATTTTTATTTTAGATTAGAAATGTACAATGAAATTTGTATAAATTTGAGGCAAATATGATGTGAATTTGGCATATTTATTACTTTACAAATAAAAATAAGTATCTTCGATTTATAGGATAACGAACTTTGATCATTTTTCATCAAAAAATAAAGTTATAGACCTATCACGTGACTTGGACTTGTAAATTTTGGAATCATAATATAAAATTCTTAATTTTAATTGTCACTCGAATAATGATATTTTTGGTCACGTTGGACATAAATTAGTGACTTTCGACATAAAGATTTAATTTTCCGATCAAATAAAACATAAATTGATAATTTTGTGATAATTAAAAAATCTCGATGATAAGAACTGAAATTGATGATGACGACACAATAAGAGAGATATATTATCGAATTATCATAATAAATGATCAATTTTAAAATATAACCACTCTAAGTCAAAAATAAAATTTTGCCGCAATAGAGATGACTTTTAACTAATTCAATTTGCTCGGTGTCACTTTTCACTTATGTCCTAGTACCATTTAGCAATTATTTCACCAGTGTGTGCGCAAATACCCCACTGTGTGCGATTTGCACACAGTCGAGAGAAAGAGAGAGAAAAGAGCAGAGGGTTCCGGCGGCAGTAGAATCGCGGTGGTGGTGTTGCTCGACAGTAGTGGTGTATGGTGGTTATGGTGGCTACGATGGTGGTGTCATGCTTAGGTTTTGCTTGGGAGGTGGATGGAGACGGGAAAGGAACGGATTGGGGTTTTGGGTACGGCTGGGCTTGCGGTGGAGCTGGGGGAGGTTTTCCGGTGGTGGCGACGGCGGTTGTTAGTGTTTGATGAGGAGGAAGAAGATGAATTTGGGTGGGTGGGTTTGGGCTGGGGTTGTGAGATATTGGATCAAATAGTTAGGTTTGGAATTGGGTGAGTGATACTGGGTCAACCCATTTCAGGTAATTTAATCTTGGGCCTATGTTTTGGGCTTAATTGAGTTTCATTATTTATAATATGGGCTTGTATTAGTTAACTAGAAACTAAATTGGACCACATTCGAATTCAAATATACTAGTGGGGAATTATTAATTGGACCCTGTTTGGACTGGGAATAAATTGGACAATAGGACTGAGATTAGATTGGACCACATTGTTTGGACTTCATGAATTCAACCACATTATAAGTTATTAATCATAATTATTCTAGTTAATAATGTTTATAGAAACTAACAAATACATGGACTTAAATTGAATATGTAATTGCAATATCAATTAGGTTTTTATAAAGACAATGTTGTTAATAAACCTACGGTAATTGCTATTAGATGCCAAGCAAGAAATAGACCAATTAAGGATAAGCGAAATTGTCCAAACTCTAAGAGTGAATTGAATTTGACAATTAACAAGAGTTAGAAACGACGAATGGGAATTTTAGGAGTAATTAAACATGGAATCATTATTGATATTACAAGAACACTCGTTCTAGATAATTAAGATTAGTCGGAATGTAATTAATCGACTATTTAGTCAAGAAGTGAAATGATTCGTATTGAGGTTATTCCTCTATTGAGCCACAAGATGGTGAAATCTATAACGGGTCATGAGATGAACTATCCCCTTGAGCAGCATGTCTAGCTTGAGAAAGGTGAGCATCTCAATAAAACGTTTTGAAAAACAGAAGGAGTTTCAAAAAGAAAACATTGGATTTGAACAACTCCGAGAAGCATATCATATAGATGCATTTTGAGCTTGAATAACTACAATTATTATATCCATGTTTATAATGTGTGCGATGCTCGTAGTACGTGATACCTATTCATATTGGAATTGTTAGCCTGTAATTGTTTGTGATGCTCGCAGTATGTGATAATTGCTTGAATGTTGAGGTGTAGTATTTTCCTACCCCTGATATAAATGACATGGATTAGAAATTTATCTTACCTTGCTTATCTATTGAATGAATGCATATGCATGTACTTGTGAATGTTCAGAGCTCTTTTGCTCCTTGTTTAATGGTAACTTCTGACAATTCAGGTAACAGAGGTCTATCGCCTTTCCCCGAAGCTCTGCCAATGTGTAGATTCACGACACAGGGATTGGAGCCCCTTTGGGGAGTGATTCAAGTGATCGGCAAATAAGTGAGACCCTCTCCTTTCCGCATTGTATCCTTTTGGGAGTGCATGCGTTTAGCTCGTTTTTATGTGCAAGCGAAAGTTGCTTAGCCCGTGTTTACTGGCAAGTGAATGTGGTTTGGCCTATCACCTATTATATAGTTATAGTAAAGTTATAATATGTTATGGGAATTGCATATGTATGGGAAACTCATGGATTCTCAAATTTGTTTTCTGCATAAAATTCAATTGTACCCATTAATGTCATCACTATGTTATTTGGTTTTAGCCACTTACATTTTCAAATAAATACTCTTTCAGAACATCGTAGAGCACGATGGACAACTTATAATATGTTAGGTAGTGTTAAGAAGTTTAATGCAATGAGTTAGTTGGGAGATTTATTATATTATAATAGATAATTAGAGCTCTTAACTGCATTTATTGAAAATTATTAATGTTATATTTTTATTTATTCTTAGCAGGTAGGTGTCGGTGTCAGGCCGTTACAACTTTACCTCATGTGTTGTGATAAATGTGGCAATATACCCATAAATGTTACACTTTACTATCATATGTTACAAAAACACTTTTCATGCCTACTCTTAATTTCGACGAGTAAGTTATACTCTCTGGTCGAATCTGATAAATTGTTCTTTTAAATTTTTTAAAAGGATGGTAAAGTGCTAATTTTCAAAATCAGAGGGGATAAATATATTGAACATTATGCATTTCGCGGGGTAAATTGGCGTTAGCTCTTAATTTCACTATATGGGTTTATTAACCAAAAAAATAAAAAATAAAAAAAATAAAAAAAAAACAAGAAAGAAAGTGAAAATGGACCCCTGCAAAATCAAATTCTCCCTTCTTGAAATTAAAGATAAAGATACACAACACGTAGGATGCCAATGGGCCCAATCATTTTGTTACCATTCATTGCCAATTGTTCTAGTCCAAGTATATATTTAAAACAACTATACATACAAGTATATGAGTGCGTGACAAGCCTATTGTCATTGGTCCCCATTTCGATCCAATACTTTTAAATTTCATTAAAGCTCCTAGAACGAAACCCACGTACCAATAGAAGCTCAAATTTTGATTCTTATTAAATCAAATCGCGAGTAAATCCCACAAAAAAATATTCTTATTAAACCCAAATAACAAAAAAGGGTCTAAAGATTCTTCTTCTCTTCTCCTCTCCTCTTTTTGAAGTCATTTCATACCCACCGCCTCCTCAGGTATGTATATAACTTCACTACCGCCTATAAATAGTTTCCCACAGAAGAGCTTGTATGCATGGTTCTATTAACAACTTATTCCTCCTAAAAATATTTATAAATATATTTTATTTCATCCATCATCGTCTTTATTATTATATACGGTACGTATATATTTCTTTACTTCGATATTTTAGAAGAAAAAAAAATGCCTAGAGATAGGGATCCTTTAGTCGTAGGAAGAGTGATCGGCGATGTGTTGGAGCCTTTTACGAGATCGATAGGGCTAAGGGTTATTTTCGGCAACAAAGAAGTTAACAATGGATGTGAATTTAAGCCATCTCAAGTTGTGAACATACCTAGGGTTGAGATTGGAGGGGATGATCTTCGTACGTTCTACACTTTGGTAATGTTTTATTTTATTTCATTTAAATGTTTTTTCTCTTACGTATTAAAGTGTAGAATATGTATAAATTTATTTATATTTTTCGGATGACTAATTTTATATTTGTATATTTTCAAGGTTCTTGTGGACCCCGATGCTCCAAGTCCTAGTGATCCTAGTCTTAGGGAATATTTGCACTGGTGAGTTTTTCTTTTTTTTTAACAAAATTTCCTTATGTTGGAAGAATTTTGCTATATATCTTAGTATAATTTTTCACAAAGAAAATATAAATTTAAGTAATATTATGTATATAATTAACATCAAAGTTCTACCAATGTGTTTACTCTTTTAGTAAAAATTTGTGAGTTGGATGACTCTTTTAAGTTTCGTGTAATCTCGAAATATAAACACGAAGAAAATATAAAGTGTAGAGGTCTACATTAAATATATTTTTCTTACTGTTTTTTCGGTATAATCAAAGTTTTTATGTGAAGTCATCACATAAAATTAGGGTTTTTTTTGTAAGTTAACTCCCTGTGATATGTCTAATGGTCAATTTACCTTCCTGTGGAATTAAAATAGGCAATTTAACTCCCTGTGAAATTAATAATGAGCAATTTACCACCTTATGATATAAAAATAGGCAATTTACCTCCCTGTAAAATAAAATAATGAGCAATTTACCTCCATGTGATATGAATAAATGAGCAATTTAGAGGGAGGCAATATGCTTCTTTTATAAAAACACAGGGAGGCATTTTGCCCTTTCTCTTATCACATGGAGTTAAATTGTCTATTTAGGATATCACAGGGAGATATTTTGTCTTTTATTTACCACAGGGAGTTAAATTGCCTATTTAAAATAACTCAGGGAGTTAATTTGCTATTCACTCCATAAATTAAGTACATTCATAAATTTTTCAAACAATCAAATTTAATTTTCAAAAGATAGCTGTTCTAAGAATCTACCTTTCCGTATAGGGAAAAGACTTGTAATCTTTAGCAGGTGGTAAGTTGGTTAATATCCTTTTCTCAAAAAAAAAAAAAAAAAAAAAAGTTGGTTAATATCCAATGAGTATATTTTAGGAATCTTACTATCCAATCTTTCGACAGTAAGATAATTTTTTTTATAGAATGAGTTAATTACAAATTACCCCATGTAATATCATAATATTTAATTTACCTTTTCGTAGAACTATTTATTCCCTTATGAAAATTTTAAAGAAGCAATATATTCGCTTCAGTCGAAGAGTGAAACTCACTTTCCAAAGTTGAGAGTGGATATGAAAAGTATTTTATAATATAGGAGGTCAATTGTAACATTATCATAGTATAGAGGGTGAAGTGTCATATATAAAATTGTCAGGGAGACGATGTGAAATATTTTAAAAACTACAAGGGGTAAAATACTCATTTTAAATTACAAGAAGATAAATTAAATATTATGAATATTATAGAGATAAATTGCCATTACTTCTATGTAGAATATCTCAGCATGTTCTAGAATATTATATTATACTATTAAATTATTTTATTCTTCTACAAATTATTTGTTAAAAGAAAAGAAAATACGGATTACATAGAAAGGCTGAAAGTCGTTTTTGGTTTTGGTTGCTCTGACTTTGACTGATTGATTTGCACGCGCCACCTGCAAAATGCAAACAACAAAAGCACGTATTATTTATTTTTAAAAAAAATACGTATTATTTCCTTAGCAAATACCAAGGTTTTTTATATTTTTATGTTTTGGATTCTGATTAATACAAGTAACTTTTTTGAACTTTATTATAAATCTTTTTTTTTTTCTTATTTGATTTTTAATGTAGGTTGGTGACTGATATTCCAGCAACAACTGGAGCAAGTTTCGGTGAGTATTCATTCTATTGTGATATTTAGTTTATTACTCCTTTATCTCAAATTTGTGAAAAAAAGATATTTTTTTTCGTATGTTAGGTACATAGGTATAATAATTTAAATAAATTATTTTGAGACAAATTGGAATTAATTCATGCATGATGACGTTCTTGTGCTGTCTACATGAATTCAAAAAGTACAAATAAAATCGAAGAGACTAATCAACTTTATCTTGTCTTTAAATGGTCCATCTCTATGTGAACATCACATAACAAACGATAAGGTGAAATGGGATTGTGATTGGTGCTCAATAAATTGGGTTTTTTTTCTAATTTCTCTTTTTTGTGTGTGTATTTAATCAATTTTCTTCCTTTATGGCAATTTATTTCCATTCTTGATCCAGACATGATTAAAACCCACTACAATGAAATGTCTTCGAATGGTACTAGGTATTTATTAACCTATCAATGTGTGTAAGTTCATTTGGTGGGGAATTCATTCAGATACAGTTTTTTCCACTTCTTTTTCAAAGTGGAAACAATGCCCCCTCACCTATCCTTCACGTGTCGAGTACAAGAAAGATGTTGGGAAAAGGCTTTTGCACTTTTTAAATATGGGGTGATTTATAGCCGACCCCTTAAGGTTTAGTCGTTTTATAAATAATTCCTTAATATTTTAGAAATTACAAAGAGAATTTCTCTAATTTAGATTACGTATCAAAATATCTTTTACGAAAACTAATTTTAAGGAGTGTTCTTGTAATTACTGAAACCACATAAAATTTTCTATAATTAAGGTAAATCTCAGAAGGTAGGAGTGTAAACCAGTATTTAGCTAACGTATACATATACTAAAAATAAATATTTTGATCCATGCTTATTATATTACATGCTCATTTATTTCACCATTATTGTTATCCTATGAAAGCTAAGGTACCAATTAAGAGAGCAATTTTTTACTAGCTAGAAGGGTATATATGAGTTCAGTTCGGTCAAACGGTACATTTGTATGTGATTTATAGTCGGACCCCTTAAGGTTTAGTCGTTTTACAAGTAATTCTTTGATGTTTCAGAAATTACAAAGAGAACCTCTCTAGTTTAGACTGTGTATCAAAATATCTTTTAATAAGTGAAACCACATGAAGTTTTCTGTAATTATGGTAAATCTCAGGGGGTCGGAGTGTAAACCAGTATTTAGCTAATGGATGCATATACTAAAAATAAATTTTTTGATCCATGCTTATTATGTTACATGCTCATTTATTGCACCATTATTGGTTACCTTATGAAAGTTATGGTACCAATTAAGAGAGCAATTTTTTACTAGCTAGAAGGGTATATATGAGTTCAGTTGGATCAAACGGTATATTTGTTCGAATTTAATTGTTCTTATCGAGGTTAAGATTGCATTTGATATTGTTTGATTGTTAAGATAATTAAACTCAGACGAACTTCAATGAGACAAACACAAGTTGATCTAGAGTAACTTATTTTTTTACTCATCTAGTAAAATCTCATATTATTAAACGTCGGTTTTTTAAAGATTTTAATTTCTCATTTACATATTTGCCCCTTGTATACTACATAATTGACGATATTCAATCATTGTACTATAGGCCAAGAGGTTGTGTGTTACGAGAATCCACGGCCATCAATGGGGATCCATCGCTTTGTTTTCATACTTTTCCGGCAATTAGGGCGACAAACAGTGTATGCTCCGGGATGGCGCCAAAATTTCAACACAAGGGATTTTGCGGAGCTCTACAACCTTGGCTCCCCAGTCGCAGCCGTCTATTTTAATTGCCAAAGGGAGAGTGGCACAGGTGGGAGAAGACGATAACATCTCCCTAAATTCTCGAAAAGAAAATTAAAATCACTTATATTTATTTATAAAAATTAAGAAAGTGAAATGTTACTTAAAGTTTATAGTTGCATATGAAATTATAAATTGTGTATGCAATTTATGAGCTTGAGTTTATTTCATAATTATATATAATAATTATATACTCATATTTGTCATGGTATGGTATGGATGTAACGATATAGTCAACTATATATTATTATTATCAAGAATGTGAACGTTTACCTTTTCTTTGTACTAGCTAGTTTGTAATGAATAAATGTTAAATCAATAAAAATACTTTAGGTTTGTGTGAAGTTTTCATATTTATTATTATTATTATTCCATTGTTTCTTATTATAGTTTGAGTTCCTCTTTGAATTTATTGATACCAAATGCACGTACTGCAATTTCCCCTGCCCACTTTGCTTTTGATGTTCCTTTTTTTTTTTACTTCCATCGATTTAGAGACGATCAAAGTTAATTTCAGTGAGGGGGTTAAAAAAGGGGCAACTGAGAGTAAAATGTAAATGCAAAAAAATATTTATTAGGCAAAAAAATATTTATTGGTCGAAGAGTTATTGTGTTATTTTTATTAGCAAAGTTAACTGTATTTATATTTATTAGGCAAAAAAATAAAAATAACTGTGTGTATTTTTTAAGTTTACAGGAGGATTATTACTATTTAAGTTTGCAGGGGTTATTGTCATTCTTTAAGTGAATAATTATGTTTTCGTATTTTATCTGAAGAAAAAATAACAACTAGGTGTTTATTTGTCACTCCTGTACAAATCATAAAGAGTACTCGGAGTTATATCGTGTATTTAAACTCCGAGAATAATGGTAAATATTTATGATTTATCAATACAGAGGTGTTTTTGTTTAAAAAAATAATATGAGGAGTTCTTTTGTCAATAAAAAATTATATGTTATTGTATCATATCGAGGCAACTGGTGTTGGGCGTACATGTGGGCTCGACCCATATATTAAGAAGAATGAATGATAGCTTGGGTGTCCAAAATGTTTTTGGTAACCTTGTACCAAAATAAATTGAATTGACAACCATGATCAAGATGTTACTTACATCATGTTGAGGATATTTTGTCACATGCTAGACATGTTCGCGTGGTTTTCAATTATTTTTATTAAGTTTATTGGGAATAATTATGTAAGCTAACTTTTAAATGAAAGTGCTTTTTCTAAAGATTGTCAAAATCTTATTGGATTTACATTACATAATTTTATTTGAATGATTATTAACCAATGCAATTTCTTTACAAGAATTTATACTAAAATACAATTTAAATTTATAGTATATACTTGTAATTGGATAGCCTTGTCATATAATGAAAGAATTGGAGACATTATGTTTACAAATAAAATTTTAAGTTTAAAAATATATTAAACAAGAAATAATTGTACAAATTAAAGTTTATTGATTTGGAATAGTGGTTATAATCTCTATGAATCCTCTAATTTGGTCTTCTTTGAATCATCTTCGATATTTTACAAAAGTTTGTCCAAGATCAAAATTACTTGATCTTGAATCAAACGGGCTCAAATTTGAGTTTGTGAAGAATGGTTTGGATTTCGTCTAGAAAAACTTGGTTTAGTTGGATTTTGATTTGCTTTGGAACGTCTTATATCTTCAGTAACGTTTATTTGAGGGCCTCATGGCTTAATCTCGAATTAAACGTCAAATTTCCTTCGATCTTTTGAAGAACGTATTGAATATGATGAAGAACATCTTGATTTGATGATTTAATGAAGAACACCCTGATAGAATTTGCTCATTTTTCTTGAACTCCTTTGTGATTTTTGAATTGTGTTTTGAGTTGTGATTTTCATCTTGGAGATGACCCATATTTATAGGTGAGATTTGAAGATCTTGTAAAATTCTCTTCATGACGTGACACGATTTTGAACAAGATATTCATCTGTTCACGAAGCTAAAATTGTTGAAGAACAAAGATCAAGCCTTTGTCTGTCTGAGTGACATTCAACTGTAAATTGAAGAAGTTTATATCCATCTTTGTGAGTGGTATAACTTCGTAGTATAGGTCTTCTGAGTGATTTCCTATACTGAGTGAGGAATGTTAATCTGTGTGATTTTCCGAGATTGAACAGAGAGTTCTTACTTATGGCTATCATTTGTTGTAAAACATAAGTGTTCTAGTTGTTGAGTGCTTTAGAATAGGTTTTTCTAAGTGATCTACCTGAGAGCTAAGTGCTCTACTAGAGGCTTGTAATTTGTTGTAAAAGCTCAAGTACTAGTTACTTTGTGTTTCTAGTGAAGCCTAAATCAGAGTGATTTAGAACAGTGGACTAAAAGACTTTGTATCTATATAACCACTATAAAAATTCATTGGGTTATTTACTTCACTTGTCTTGCATTGCATATTTCATAAGATAAGCAAATACTTTAAAAGAAGAGTCTTTTAAATTAAGGAATTTATAACTTGTGGTAAAACATTCTTTGTGCTTTGAAGTTTAAACTGAGTTGAAAACATTTGATTTAATAAAACACTTACATATCTACTGCATTATTGTTTGAAACTCTGACTATATAAGATTGATAAATTAATCTGCTGAGTAGTCTGCTTTACTGATCAACTTAGTGCAGAATCAGCATAGTCATCTTACTCTGCTGATAAGCGAACTCATCTTATAGAAAAAGAGAGAAAAGGTTCAGAGATCTATTCATCCCCCTTCTAGACCTCATCTGACTACTTTGGAACCAACAAAATTCTTGAATTAATGGAGATACGAAGTTTTGGATGAAAAGCAAAGAAGAAGAAGATAAGAAAATGAAAAATAAAACCTTCATTAAACTTAATAAAAAGAATTGAGAAAGTTGAAATTGACTACATTACAATTACATAGAACACTCACTCAAAAAAAAAAAAAAAAAAAAAATTACATAAAACACAGCATGCTTATACATAAAAATGATATGCTAAATAAGATTGACTATGAAACTATCATTAGTGATTTTGATTCAAAGGATGATAGTTTGTTCCAATTTTTTGTTTTACTCAATTAGATACAGAGGAAATTCAAACTTTTTAATATTTCAAGTGGCCGTTTGGAAGGGTGTATGGGATTAAGGTGGATTAGATTGTAGCCAGATTGAAGGTCATATTAAAAACTATGTTTGATAGATTTGATTGAGTCATATTACATTAAAACAGTCTACCATAATATGTTTTTTAGAGTTATGAATTTAGGCATATATTAATATATTTTCACTACTTAATTGAACATATTATGTTAGTTAAGATATATCAATTCATCAAAGTCATTTGTTTGATATGTATAATAGTATGAGTTGATCAATATTTTAGTTTGAATGCCTCCATGTTAATTGTAAATTGATATAGATTTTAACTTGTGATTTATTTACGTAGAATGTGTTTCCATTTTCAAAGATTTGAGAAGAATTTATGATATATAATGATATGTTAAAAAGAAAATATGTAAATTTGAGGTTATAAGTGATATTTTATCTAATCTATATTCACCCAGATTAATTAATCCACCCATGTCTGGGTAGATTATAATCTAGTCTTAATGCCGGATCGTAAGGATTTAATCCATTTGACCCAATATTAGAGCAATGCCACCAAACGTTGTTTTAGCCCGTATTAACTCATATAAAATGATCTATTACCTCCTATTAGGTCCTACCAAACGGCCCCCAAGTTACTTATCATGTTGATTTTTTTCACATTATAGCATTTTAAACCTTATATATATATATATATATATATTATATCAAATTATTGTTGAAATAAGTTAATTAGATTATTTATTATAGTTTTCAAAATTTGGTCAAGTTAACTTGTCAACTGCATCAAGGGAGTAAAATTTAGAATGAATGTAGTATTTTATTAAGAGTTTAGGTGTTTATGTCCATTCACGAATGTAATAATTTTTTTATTAAATAAAATTGTGTCTCGTATTATTGATGTTTTCTCAAAGCGAGAATATATTTGATTCATTATCGTATCTTGTTTAAATAATACGTGAAATATAAGAAGCACAATTTTAAAGTCGGCTTAGGCCATCGGGAACTCAAGGTCGGCCCTGCATGAGAGTGGGTAGCTTAATGAGATAAAGTGCTCTGAATCCTCGTCACAACAATCTCATCATAGAAGTTCATCGGGATGTAGTATTTTTCCACTTACGATAGTGTACAAAAATTCATCTTTTGACTTGAGACGTTAGAGTGAACTTCATGCAGAATGTTTATCCTTTGATGTGTTACTCGACTACTACTAGCGAGTTGGCATGGTCTCAAGTTGGGCATAAATTGTTTCGTGGTGAGGTTAAGGACGACAATAGATAATACATTGACCCTCCGTAATGGAAGGAGCGAATTTCCATTGCATTCTTTTATTTCTGGAAAATATTATGTTGAAGTACGTGACAATTTGGAAAGAAGTTTCCAAATTAAAAATCACAAAATGAACCACCATAAAAAATAGAAGGAACATAATTGAGGCTAATAGGAATCATTTGTACTCCATGTCCTAGGCCTAATGGGCGGACGCACATAAGGGCTAGTAAGTGTTAGGATAGTGCCCGACAAGCCAATTGACAACTTCCAATCTACTCTTTGCACAAAAAATCTTGTTTGATTGATAATAAATTATTTGGCCATCTTCATTACTTGTACTTCATTACACAATTAGATGAAGTCCTTAGATCACAAATGACCATGGGGCGTGGCTTCGACCATCTTCATTACTTGTGGTTCATTACACAATCAGATGAAGTCCTTAGATCACAAATGACCATGGGGCGTGACTTCGACCCAATCATGGAATAAGCTTCGAATGTCGTGATCTAAAATTGCTTCGAGTGATAGAACCCATTGAGACTGGACATCGATGGGATCTGATAGACTCGTACGAATATGCATGTTCCAGTAGTTGGAAGACGTTGTGTTTTCATGGATGCCGATATAGAGATACCAATGTATACGAGTAAGTGGTTTGTTGTAAAACAAATGCACCAAACACCCGGCAAAGAGAATCTCATCTTGGAGGCACGAGATGCTTGTCAGTGACGAAGTATTCTCTCACTTACGCTAGTGTACGGATATTAGTAACTTGACTTGAGCTGGATGGTTAGAGTAATCTTATGTGTGGGTATTTATACTTTGATGTATTTTCCGACCACTTACTAGCAGGTCTATGTGGTTTTACATTGCATATAGGTATATATGGAGTTTGATGACATCAATATATGATCCATTAACTTGATGTAATTTGTTGAGCAAATCTCCAATGTGTTATAAAGTATTAGAGTATTGAGAAAATTCATGCGTATGGTATGTGACAATTGGGAAGGAGTTTCCAAAGTTGTGGTCACAAAGGAATCTAATCATGAATAAGAAACATAGAATCGGGGTCTTATGGGAAATCGATCAACTACCATATCCCAGACCTTGATCGGGAGATTGATCAATGGAAAGACCGTGCATACATCCAAACGTCAGAGTAAATGATAACACGAACAACATTCACCTAGTGTAGTTAATATCGTACGACTCGCGATACGATTCGTACAATACGGTTCGATTCAGACACAAAACGATACGACTCAGACGTCGTATCATTGTGGACCGTGTTTCGTTAAATATCGTTCCGATACGATTCGGTATCGCATGAATCGCGATTCCAAAGCGATACATCTGCAAACGGATTTTTTTTTTCTGAACCGGGTCAGACCCGACCCGATCCGGTTCGCGACCCATTTTTTTAAAAAGACTCATGATTATTTGATAAATATCTCGATTATGTTGGGGTTTTGGAAGCAAAAAAGGTGCGGTTCTTGTGCAATTTTAGGCGGTTCTTGTGCGATTCTTGGGTTATTATCCGATTATGGTACGATACTAACTGGGTCTTGTGCGATTCTTGATTTATTAGTCGATTTTTTCACTTTTAGTGTGGTTTTATGCTTGAGACTTGATATACATTGGCTTTGCTCTTTCCTTTTTGTTTGATACTTTGATTTAAAGTTTCAAATGGGTAAAGTAGATGATACTTGGAAACATTCTGTGCTTGTTAGTCCTTCAAATAGATATTTTGTTAAATGCAACTATTGTGGACATAAAATGTGGGGTGGTGTTTCTAGAATGAAAAATCATCTTTCCAGAACAAAAATAGATGTGAAAGAGTGTTCAAGTGTTCCGGAAGATGTTAAAAATGTTTATGTTAAGAAGTTGGAAGAGCATAAGACAAAAAAAAATGATGATCTTGAATGTTTGAATGAAGAAGTAGCCGAAGAAGAAAACTACAAGAAAAATTGTTTTTCCCTACTAATTTTTTTACTACATCAAAAATAGTGAAGTAAAAGGGACTTTTAAACTATGATTTTAACTTGTGGTCAAAAGTATATAAATTGTGTAGTATAAAATAAAGTAATACTACAATGAGATTTTTTGGGGTAAAAGATTGATCATTTCCTACGTTTCTTTTTTCATAGTAAATGAAGAGTTCCAATTACTAGGCTAATTTACAAGCGTAGTAAATGTTAAATAATTTCAAAAAGAAAAAATTGGGCCAAATTGAAATTGAGCGGCAGATTTGCACAAATTGGAAACCTTGCCTCTTTACCAATTTTTTTGCCCAATTCTTCATCGCATCGTCTCCCAGCCCTTCTCAATCTCATCGTTACTCTCTCCTCTTCCATGTGTAAATAAAAAATGGGTCCCCAGATTCTGTTGCTATGTTCATTGTTCCTCACCTCAATAAGATGCCTATTGCCGTAGAATTCTTGAACTAACATGTTTAGGGTTGAAGACGTGGTTGATTCAACTAACCTTTTGGTGCCAAAAGATGCTTTAGATTCTGAAGGAAGCACCATTTTTGCAATTTGAGGGTATGATTTTTTGTTTTCCAATTACTTGAAAAATTGATGTGTAATACTTTGCTAGCACTTAATAATTTATTTATTTTACATTTGTTTCAAATATTAAGTTTTTAGGCAGTATGTATAACTTTAGCCATGGTAGAAAACAAAGTTTCTTGTGGTATATGATAAATTACGATTTTAAAATAACATTCCTCATTAGGTGAGAAAAACAAAATTCAACAAGTATGCTTGTGATTAAACAAAATTCTCTTATCATTAATTCAATACTAATTAATTTCTTTGAATTACAAAAATAGGCAGTGGATTTTAACAAGTATGTTTGTGAAAGTCTCAAACTAAATCATCAGGAGACACAGGTTCATATACTCTATTTTTATATTTGCATCCACTTTTTTTGTCATTAATATATGTATGGTATTCAGGTGAGACATGAATCAGCAGAAGATTTGCTACACCTACTTAAAGAATGGGAAAAGCTCTGTACCACCTATTTGTCATCTGAGCAGAATGGTTCAGCCAGCGAAGAAGGAAATTTGAATGACATGGAGGATCATAAGAGTGGCAACAGTGAAGAGGATGATGCTAGTGAAGGGGAATATGATGTCTTTGAAGTTGAACACATACTGGAAATTTGTTATGGTGATCCAAATGGCAGAAAAAGTTCGACACTTCATTTCAAGGTAGTTACTTATGATGTTGCGTGGCCTTATTGCTCTAGGCTAATAATTTATATTTAGTTGTAAACATATTTTGTATGTCAATTCATTCACGTTTTAAATTAATAGTATCTAGTACGTGCTATAGCCGGAGCTCGCAAAATTCAGGCCTTTCACCTAGCAACACTTTACTGTGCCTTATGCTCTTTTCATTTGAGGCAAGGTCTTTCTAAAGTCTGATATGTTTATGTAACGATTTTATAGGATTTGTAGTTAATCCAAGCAAAATTCAGGCCTTTCACCTTGCAACACTTTACTGTGCCATATGCTCTTTTCATTTGAGGCAAGGCCAATCTAAAGTCTGATATACTTATGTAATGACTTTAGGATTTGTAGTTAATCCAATGTTTAGAAATACGGACAAGCCCCTTAAAGATCCAAAAAATAAACAACTACTTGTGTACATGGACATTGTGGCCTATTTGAGACCAAAATTCGTATTGATGGAGAATGTAGTTGATATATTAAGGTTTTCCGGTGGTTTTCTTGGGCGATATGCACTTGGTAGTCTTGTTTCAATGGGCTATCAAGCAAGGATGGGATTGATGGCAGCTGGTAATTATGGCCTTCCGCAATTCCGTATGCGCATGTTTATGTGGGGAGCTATTCCCACAGAGGTGATATTTACTTACATTTTTCAGTTATTCTCTATTCTGATGTCCATTTATTATAAATGAAATCTTGTATATAATTTTTTTATTATTTCTCCTTTGTTTCTAAAACAGAGATTACCCCAATACCCGTTGCCAACACATGATGTTGTAGTAAGGGGAAATATTCCGACAGAGTTTGAGGTTGAGATTGCTAGTTTCTTTCCTTGTGTACATTTATTATGTTGATTATTTTATTAATATATTTTCATTTCAAATGTAGTTAAACGCGGTTGCTTATGAAGAAGGCTGTAAAGTTCGTCTCAAAGATGCACTTCTTCTTCAGGATGCGATATCCGACCTCCCTACTGTATGCGTAATTTCAAAATTCAATGTGTATTTCTGTCTAGTCTCATTATCTTTATTTTTATTCACTGTTTTGTCTATGTATGATTTCATCCTTCATCAATTAGGTTGGGAATGAAGAAAAAAGGGATAAGATGCAGTATATCTCAAGAGCCGAAACCAAATTTCAACATTTCATAAGGTTACGAAGGGATGGTGAGCATATGGTCTTTATTTAAAAACAATTACTACTCTAGCTTTTTGCTTGCTTAGTCTTTAGGTAGTGTTTGCTAAATTATTGTTTTGGATTTAAGTAGCAGATGCCCATCATATTGGTGTACTTGTTTGTAAATTGTTGTATTTTGCTTTAATGGCATTACATACTAAGAGTATTAATAGTGGTAGTGTAACATTTGAACTACTTTATAGTTTGACTTAGCTAAATTAGGAGTAAAATAATATTTTTGGAGGATATTTGAAAATTCTTAAACTTCTCTTCCCACTTTTACAAAATACATGTTAAAAGCTCAGTCGTACATACTCAAATAGTTTCCATAAGAGGTAAGGCGCACCAAGTTGCTATGTGATTTCTGCGTTAGCTTGCACTTTAACAAGTTTGCAAATACAATCTATATAATCTATTGTTTGAAACATGCTGATTATCTATTGTGCATTTTTAATGTAGAAATGCCAGGTTGTTTGGTATTCGACTCTAAAGTGTTGGAGCACTTTTTATATGATCATCGTCCTCTTTGTCTAAATCAAGATGATTATGAGTGTGTTTGTCAAATCCCTAAGAAAAAGGTATGAATATTTCTTAATATTTTATCCAGAAAATGGTATGAGATAGATTTGGTAAACACATATTTAGCTTGTTCTTTTGTCTTAATACCTACATGCTTTGTGGTTTCAGGGTGCAAACTTTAGGGACTTACCAGGTGTCAGAGTGCGTCCAGATAATAAAGTTGAATGGGATCCTGATAATAGAGTGCCAGTTAGTTTTAATTGGTATATTAAGTGATTTAAGATGAAGTATGATATGGGAATTTCTTAGTGTATCATATTTTTAAGAATTAGCTATTATTTTCAAATTTCAGTGGTTCCAGGATCAAATGTGCAGATAAATCTATCTGCCTCTGAAATATTGAAATTAGCAGACCATATAATTGCAAAATCGAAGGAGGTTCATGATGCTATTGCTTCAGTTCCACTTGACAAGGTACTATAGCATTTTTTTCTTTAATCTCTTGGTAAAATATTGATGGCCTTATCTGATTAATGGGTGGAGATTATATTGGTGATTATATTGGACAGTCAACATAAGTAGTGCAGGCTTATATTATAAAACAATCTTGGTGCCGACAAACTAATCTTGAATTATGTGATGTTTTTCAGCTCCCCCCATCTCTTATGTCTGCTACTTACTTTTACATTTATGTTATAAGTACTCGTTGATGGCTTAACTTTCAGGTGAATTTACAATGTTTGAGCTAGCTTGTTGAGTTTGTGAAAGACATAACTTCCTGAGGTTTGCATATTCGAAGGGGAGATTATGTGGTTGTACTTGGAAGCAACGTGATTCTACTTGTTGAGAAATGTTGTAACAAATTATGGTAAATGATGTGTTAATTCAGTTTGGATTAAAAGGACGAAAATAAATTGTATAGTTAGATCATTTTTTTTTTGTTTAGTGAAGTGGATTTGAGAGTCTTTTTTTCCCCCTAATAATTGTTGAATTTCAGAATTAATTCAATGGGAGTCCTATTTTTTATTGAAACATCATTATATTACTTTATGTTGCATTTGTTAAATCTTGATAGTATTTAATTTTAATTCATATTTGTATGATGGTTTAGATGAGGCAATGAAAGAGTAGATAAATATATTGATCGTGTAATTTAATATGAATAAAAAAGTAGAACTAAAATTGTATTAAAATAAATAATTGTAAAAAAATATATTTACCAATTATTTACTACGCTTTGTAATTGTAGTAAGTAGTTTGAACATTTACCACACATAAGAATCGTAGTTTAAGATTATGGTTTTTGGAATCGTGGGAAAAGATATGGTCGTAATTGTAAGGTTTTTACTACACAACATTATTGTAGTTAATGTGAGAATTTTCGTAGCAATAGTTATTTACTACACTTTTTAAAGTGTAGGGAAGTTTTGCCCACGGCTGCAATGCCCACGCAAGAAAAACCGTAGCACAAGTGTAGTAAATGAGCTTTTACTATGATATTTCATCATTTGCTATGAATTTTCTGTTGTAGGGAAAATCACTTTTTCTTGTAGTGAAATAGGGTAAATGTAAATGATATTGTTTCCAAAAAGTGTGAAGGGTCTTTTAAAACACTCAAACAAAAAACAATGAATGAAAAATTGAAAGATAGGGATGTGGTGATTAGGGACATATGTAGATGTATATATGGGAATGCCTAACCATTTAATTTGGTAAGAAGTCCATTGTTTATTCAAATGTTGAAATCGGTTGGTGAATATGGTAGGGGTTTGAAGCCCTCAAGTTATCATGGTGAGGGTTGCATATTTGAAAAAAGAAGTTGATCAAGTAAGTGAAGCTTTAGAAAAATATAAAATTGAGTGGAAAAAATGGGGATGTACATTGATGTGTGATGGTTGGTCCGATGGAAAATCAAGTCTCTTACCAATTTTTTGGTTAGTTGTCCAAGTGGGACAATTTTTCTAAAATCTATTGACACTAGCTATACAATCAAGGATTGTGAAAAGATGTTTGAGTTATTGGACAATGTGATTGAGGAAATTGGGGAAGAAAATGTGGCACAAGTTGTGACTGATAGTGCCTCGAACCTTGTATTAGCAGGGAAGAAATTGGAAGATAAGAGAAAGTGTTTGTTTTGGTCACCATGTGCCGCCCATCTCATTGATTTAGTTCTTGAAGACATTGGGAAGCTTCCAGTGTTCCATCGTACCATTGTGAATGCAAAAAATGTCACAAAATTTATTTATAGGCATCAATGAGTTCTTGCTTTGTTTAGAAAGTTTTCTAATGGGAGGGAATTAGCAAGACCTGCAGTGACAAGGTTTGCAACCGCTTTTCTCACATTAAATTGTATTTTTCAGCAAAAGAATGCTATTATATCCATGTTTGCATCGGATGAATGGAGTGCTAGTAATTATGCTGGTAGAACTGAGGCTAAGAAAGTGAGGGATGTAATTATGTATGATCAAAATTTTTGGAAAGGTATCCAATATTGTCTTAAAGTTGCTGGTCCACTTGTGAAGTTATTGAGGCTTGTTGATGGTGACGTAAAACCGGCAATGCCATATATTTATGTAGCGATTGGAAAAGCCAAAGATCAAATAGTCCATAACTTTAAAGGTAGGAAATCGTGTTACGAGAAAATATTTGACATCATTGATACTCGTTGGCTGGTTCAAATACAATGGGCCCTCCATGCAGCTGCCTACTTTCTTAATCCATCGTAAGTAATCATTAATTTTTTCAAATTAATTATGTTTTTAAATTACTAATATATAATTTACAATTATTTCTTATTTTATTAGGTTCCAATATTCAGAGAGTTTCAAAGATGAAAATGGTGAAGTTATTGTCAGTTTATATACAACCATTGAGAGAATGGTTCCTGATATAAGGACAAGACTTTTGATTGATAAACAACTTGATAAGTTCAAGAATGAACATGGACTTTTTGGAATGAGTATGGTTGTGGCAACTAGGGACAAAAAATAACCTGGTAATTCTTTGCAATGATCTATTTGATCATAGTTTATTATATATTTTAATCATAAAGTAACAACTTATTTATTATAATATGAATATGCTAATTCGATTTTATGCTTATTTATGTTTTAATAGAGCTTTGGTGGGAAAGTTATGGTGAAGAGTGTAAGGAGTTACAAAAGATAGCCATGAGAATTTGAAGTCTCACGTGTAGTGCTACAGGATGTGAAAGAAATTGGAGCACATTTGATCAAGTGCATAATAAAAGAAGGAATCGTTTGGAGCAACAAAGATTAAATGCTCTTGTGTTTGTTAAATATAATCTTCAACTTGAAGTGAGGTAAAAACAACGAGTGGAACAGGGAGATTCTTATGATCCTATACATTTAGACGATATTGATTCGGATGATGAGTGGATCACTGAAAAAGAGGACCCCGTCTACCGGAAGATACTTCATGGATGGAGGTACATGAAAGCTTTACTCTTGATGAAGGAGCTCCAAGCTCTAAAAGAAATAGAGGTATCATTTTTTATAATTTTTATTTAAATAGCGGTTATACATAATCTAATTTTCATATTTATTAAAAAAATGTGTAGGTCCAAGAAATTTAAGTTTCAAAGTCGATGCTCGAGCTAATGCCAATAAGAAGGGAAAAGCTAAAGTAGGAGATGAAAATGAGATTGCACCTATTGAAGAGATTGATGAAGATGAGGAGGAAGCAGAGGAGTTTACGAGATTGGATGTTGAAGATGAATTGAGTGATATTGATCTTGGAGATAATGTTTAGTTTATATACATTGGTTTTATTTCGTGAAAACTATTGTTTGATTTTATTTTATAACTTGAAAATTCAAATTTGGAACTTGGCTTATTTTGAATGTTTTGTTTGACTTTAAAATGTTAATTTTTATGTCTTATAATTTTTTATTATGTCGGGAATATAATTTATATTATTTTTAATAATTGATCATGTATCTTACGATACACGATACGTATTTCGATACGATCCGGTACGAATTGAAAATGATACGCGATACGATTCACGGTTTGATAACCTTGGATTCACCTATTAAGAAGGCTCTGTGGGCTTGTGGCTAGACATCAACTATGGTGTGTGGGTACCCATTGACTAATAGAGATTGGTCCTAAGGTGGTCAATTAAATTGGTTTAATTGACCAGAATAATTGTAGTAGTTATTCACTAATTGTTGGTCCTCCCAAGTGGTTAGATGAGGTCCAAAGGGGGAGGGGGTGAATAGACCTTTGTACCTTTAATAAGTTCACTCCAACTTTGTATAAGAAGAGTAAGCTTATCGTCCGTATGAGACTATTCAGCTGATTTATTAGCTTATTCAGCGTAAGTTGACGACTCGTCTGATTTTAACTATTTGTTCAAACAACTTCAGAGTTTAAAACTTGTATGCAACATATATGAAAGAATATGGTTTTCATACAAGTTTATCTTCAAAGGTTTTACTCCAGTTTTGTAAATTCCTCCTTTTAAAAGCTTTATCTTTTAAAACGTTTGTTCACTTATGAAAATATGCAAGTTTAAAAGGAAGTAAGAAAATACCTAAATTTTTTTAGTGGTTATACATGCAATGTGCCTCTTAGTCCACTCTTCTAAATCACGAGGATTTAGGTTCCACTAGAATTAAGTAACTAGTACAACACTTGTGCTTTTTGCAACAAATGATAAAGTCACAAGTTTCTTCCCCATCACGGCTTCAAACATCGAAACAATTGCTACCTCAAATTCACCTTCACAAGTTAATTTTTTTAAAGTGTTTGCAACCTTCGAATCTCGAGCTTCATCCGGTGGCTCCCAATTTTTTTCAATGCATAGTTGTTCCTTAGGGGCTTCTCGATAAGTCTAGTCATTAACGATGCTCTCTAGACGCATCAAGGCTTGCATCACGTTGTCGAGCTTTTCAATTACTCAATCATTTTTTTCTCCAGCATATCGACTTTAACGATTAGTTCACTTTCTTTTTGTCTCTCATACCGTTTTCAATGAATCATTTGTTGATACTCTAGTTAATCATGTTTATATTGGCACCTGGAGAATGCATGTTCTCCTTTACAATATTCACAAGAAGTTGATGACCATCCTTTAGTTGACCATTGATAATTCTCTTAGGCCATCTCACCTAAAGGGCCAAAAATTAAATATAAGTCGAACTGAAACAAAAATAAAAATTAAAATTGGCAAATAATTTTGCGAGTCCCCGACAACGACATCAAAAACTTGTTGTCTCTGTAATTACAGTAAGACAAATAACACAAGTACACTTGTCGACAAGTAATAAGGTGATTGTAATATCGAATATCGTACCCACGAGGACTTGACTAAAGATTTACCAAGTCAATTCCTAATTCTATTCTAATTCGAATTTGGGAGCAAGAGCTCCAAGTAACCAGTTCAGAGATAGATTGATTGATTAATTAACTAAGAAAACAATAAATAACTATTAAAATATCAAGTAAAATCTTGGATCAATTAGAAGAATATTGAAGGGGAGAAGGTCTAGGGTATTACTTCATTCATCAAATCAGTCGAGTTAATTAACTAATTGTTGCTCTAAGATCATTCAATTACCTCAGTAGGTACAACCATATATCTCAAAGAGTATCGCCTATCCTATAGATCGCTTATCACTACTAAGCCTAACTCAAATTAATTGTTTCGCCTAATGCTAGCGGATTACACATTAACATGCATAGAACTATTAACTTGGTGATCATACAAATCTACAAAAAAAAAGCACACTAAATTAAATAACTATAAATGAAACTCAATTATAAATCAATGCATTACATAATCATAAGAGTTCCCTAAAACCCCTAGACCTTGAAGAGTTTAGTTCATGATAAGTCTAGGGAATAAAACTATAAAGAATAATAAACAAGAAAACTTGATTCATAAAGAATGGCAAGATCCGGACTCGAATGATCATTCTACAATCAGGTTTAGATGGAACCTATTGGAATTTATCCCCAAAGATCTATCTCATACTAAATCATTAAGAGTTATATATAATAAATTAAATACGTACCAGTATCCATAGTGAGCGATTAGTCTGATGCGGAATATTGGAATCGATCACTATTATGAATCGGATCGATCGGGTAGGAGGTCTTCCTCAACCAAATCGCTTTATTTCCTTAAGATTGTCTTCTTGATGGGGAGAAGAAAATGGTATATTGATTTGGTGTGTTGGGGAACATAACCCTTGTGCTATTTATATAGGAAAAGAAATAGGATTCCCATAATTCACTAGAACTCTCCTAAATAGGTATCTACCCATTATTTAGTCCACATTCGTATTGGAGTTGGTAACTAATTAGACCATTTAATGTTAATCCAATAACTTTATGATAGCTATCATAATTGATTAAATAGTCCAATTAGGATTAGGAAATTAAATTTCCTAACAGTCTCCCACTTGGGCTATTCATTAATCTTGAATCAATTATGTCACAAATTTCCTTAGGCGCGCGTCCGTATGCTATTTGTCGTTAGACTTACTTAAACAATCTGGTACATCTTATATATTAGCAATGAAACTACCGCGACTTTTATCACAGTATAGTCATGAGTAAACACCGATGATCACCATACTAATACACTCAATGATATAGATCAAATGTGGAGGAGTAGCATGGAAATTACATGCAATGTGGTCTTATACATGCCTATTTCCAACTGGTTCTTCTTTACATACTTTCTTAACCATATGTAAAACTATAATAGAAAGTCCTTTACTTTACTTTCAGAGTAATCAATCATGAAATCAATTCCAAACCATAAAACTTAAGTCTGTACAGAAAACAACCATAAACTTGTCAAAAGCATTAAAGCAAAATGAATTCCACTAAACAAACACATCATAAAGTTTGATGATGTCCGCAAGAGTTTCATCCTCACAAAATCATCTTAGGGGGGCAACCTTTGATGAATGAGTCTTTAACCAAAATTCTTATACTTATATGCTTTATTGACATTTAAAAACTTTGAAACTTTATTTGACTCTAAGTCACATAACACTTAGAACAACTTCGATATTTAGTCTTTGAACATAAATATCAATTGTAAATGATAATCCTTGTGCAGTGATCAAATACTGACAATAATTCCAGTCGGATAGTAGCCTTCCTTTTGGCCGACGTACTATCTACATGGATAATGAAGTTGTCACTTATTTATCACCAAATGTATACGTGTTATTCAGCCAATCAAAGATCTTCCTTTGGGCCGATCAATTTGATCGCATGACGTAACATATACACTAATAAAATAAAAAATTGAAGTATCATATAACATCTAAAAGATTTGATCTCCTAAATGTGAAAATGTTAGCCTTAGTTCTCTACTTTTATTGCCATGCTTGAATCACTCAAGTATCAACTCAAAATTCTCACGAAAATGTTTGAATTGAGTGCAAACTTGAGCATACATTCCTCATTCTCGATGCAGAAGGAAACTTATGTATATATTTTCTTTAAGGATCTTTACTGGGGCACAATTTAAGATTTCACTTGTCTCATTACCACCACAAGGAATACATGTTCTGCCAGTGAACTTAAGATACTCACAATTATCAATGAAATTCATGTCAATTCTTGAGGTTGTTGAAAAATGATCTCCTTAGTAACAATTCTTGAGGTTGTTGAAAAATGATCTCCTTAGTAACAATTCTTGAGGTTGTTGAAAAATGATCTCCTTAGTAACAATTCTTGAGGTTGTTGAGTTTGTTTTATAGGTACCTCATTGTTGTCTTGTTGTAGAGGAATTTCAGGATTAAACTTGAGCCTGATTATCATTCCCTTGAGATGAAACCAAGTCTCGAACAACAATAGGTATTGAAACCCAATCATTGTAAATGACAGATTCTACTTCAAAGACAACATTCCTTGTTATTCCTTCCCCCTAAAGTCAATATCCTCAAGGAAAATCACATTTTCCATTTGATAAAAGGATCTTTATGTGGGATCTTAAAATTTGTAGCTTTGAGAGCACTTAATTTTACCAAAAATGACAGCTAACCATGCTTAGTCCAATTTTCTTTTATATGGTCTATAAGATCATGCCTTAGTTAGACAATGATTTTGATGTGTCACTGTTAATGATGTATACTGCATTCTTAAGGTGACAAAATTAAAAAATATATCAAATTAGGGAACTAAGAATCATATCTGACAAAAGCCTATTAATTTTTTGAAAATGTGTAAACCAAATGCTTGTGTCCTAAGTTGACAAAATTATCACTTAAGTTTTATTTTGTAACTAGCGAATTCCGTTTAGGAACTAGTTTCAAACACATAAGATTATCGATTAAAAACTAGAACCAACAAATTTGAATTTTAAATAAAATTAATTTTATTATTTTTAGAAGAACAATGAATACTTTATTTCTTTTGAATAATAATAAATTACGTCTAAAACGACCCAACTAAAGTTTTATAAAAAATTCAAATAAAAAACTAGTTCTCAAGTATAATCTAAAAGTTCTTATGACTTAAACTTCAACTTTATTGTCGTTACCTATAAAGATGAATCTTTTAGCATCAGTTGGCGGTCGACTCCTCAGATAACCCCCTCTTTGTACGCCAGATGACGTACTTGGCATATTTGAGACACTTACTCTTCTTGTGTCCCAACTTCTCGCAGAAGTAGCAGGTAATACTTTTATCCTGCTTCTTTAGTTTCTTCTGTAGAGAAGATCCTTTCACAGTAACATCAATTTTCTTCATTTTCTTGTTCTGAGAAGTTGAGGCTAAGTGAGCACTTTCAATCTTATCTCGTTGTTGTCTTTCTTCTTCTTGCACACAATGAGATATAAGCTCATTTAGGGACCATTTATCCTTTTGAGTGTTATAATTCACTTTGAATTTCCCAAAGTGTGTTGGAAGAGAAATCAAAATCAAATGCACGAGTAAGTCATCAGACAACTCTAACTTTAGAGCACCTCCAGCAGTTACATATTTAGATCTTCCAACATCTAAAATTGAATTTATAGACAATGAAACTAAAAAAACTTCCTCCAGCAGTATCCTCTATTTTTAGAGGGCTATGTATAATGGATGATTGGTCTTGTAAATATGAAGGCCCTTGTATAATTATACAAGGCTTCACATCACCAAATTAATTCACTCCAACAACCTTCCCTGCCAAAATCCCCAACCACCTCCCCTGCCAAAAATCCCCAACGGCTAGTACTCCATTGAAGTGTAATTAAATTTTAGACTGAGTAAAAATTCAATAAATAGATGATTAGTTTACCTCAACAACACACCAAAGTAAAAACTAAATCTGAGATTGAAAGGAGAAAGGTAAAAATAATTACTTTTTTTTCCTAGCTCAAACAGAGGGCAGTGAGAGGGCGGTGAGAGGCAATTATTTCTTGTGAATTTCACCGGAGATGGTGGATTTTCGCCGGAGGTGGTCTGGTGGTGATGAAACCGAGAAAGAGAGGGGTAGGGAATGGGTTTAATTTCGGGGTACAAGGAAGGGGAAAAGAATTTATTCTTTTTCTTGACTCTTGACTAGAATCGGAGAAGAAGGATGTAGAGATGGAGTTGTAGAGATTTTAGGTTTAGAGAGAAGGAGGAGATGGGAAAAGAAATTTTAGGTTATTTCACTAGTATGCTTCACGATGGCGAAGAGTTTGTGACACAAACTCAATCCGAGGATTATACTAACCTAGGATTTAGTTTTACGTGAAACATTATTTATAATGTTATTTATAATTTAATATTGAAAGAAGAATAAAATATAATAATTCTGAAATTTTAGATGATGACTGCTGGAGTGAATAGCTAAAATTGAGTAGCTAAAACACTGTTCACCATGTATAATTTGATATAGATGGTCATTTATACATGTTATTGCTGGAGATGCTCTTAGTGACTTTAGTTTAGATGCGAGATTAGACATCTCCATAATGTATTTACTTATGTTCTCATTACTTTTATATTTCATTGAGACGAGTTTCCCCAAAAAGTTACTCGCCTCAGACTTCTCATTTTTGGCAAAATATTACTCGATTTCCCCAAGGAACTTCTTAGCGCTCTCAGTAACAGAGCCCCTAAACGCTTCCGGAATGGAACGCTTCATGATCATCAAACACATCAAGTTGGATTGATCCCATTTTTCTATTTTGACCTCATTGAGGTCTTCCGAAGTAGAAATGGGTCGGTCCTCTCGTAGTGCTTCATCCAAGTCCATACAACCTAGAACAATTTCTACGGCTTCTTTCCAAAATTTGTAGTTAGTCCCATTCAGGATTGAGATATTGCTGATTTGAGCAGAAACATTTGTGGCAGCAATAAAAGCAACTGTACAAAGAAAAACACTCTCACATAAACATGCATGTCGTAAAACTGACATTTATAAAATTTTCATATGGGAATCCATCTCAGGATACCTAACGTAACATTAACGTTTAGGCTTTGGGCAGAAACATCAATTTGCAAATGGTACTCCTAATGCAGTAATCAAATATTGAGAATAAATCTTATCAAACAATAACCTTCCTTTGGGCTGATTATTATTTACATGGAAACTTGATAATCATAACACATTTATTACAGTAAGTACGTTTATTATTCGGTCAATTAACAATCTTCCTTTGGGCCGATTGTTGATCACATGAACAACAAACATACTAATTTTAATGAAGTAAGTCTATTATTTGGTAAAACATTGATCTTCCTTTTGGATGATTATTGTTCACATAAATAATGGACACCAATATTATTATTTGGCCAAATCATAGCCTTCCTTTGGGCCGACTATGACTCGCATAAATAATTAATATAAATATGAAAATAATTGAAAACGGCTTTAATCGAACATGCTATTTTCATACATAAATATTCTCATATAAATAATCATTCAAAATTGAAATCAAGAAGTTCACAAATAACTTGATTTGATACATAATTCAATTTGCCGAAAAATCAGTTATACCCGAAAACAAAATTAATCGAAAAGTGTTCAAGAACAAAACAATTTTACGGCAGAGGTCAAATTGATTTAATGCATGGATATTTAAACAAAAGGAGCAAATTGATTTCATATGATATGCATCAATATATATTTATTTATATGAAAAGTGGTGGGCCCTGTAGATCCAGAAATTAAACTTCTCAACAGGACATGAAAAAATCAATTTCACATAGTACACGACAATATATAAGAGCAAAATAAGGTTCATAATCTTTATTCTTTTCTTTAGCATAAATATTTTCACACAGAGGAAAAATGCACAATATTAGAAATCTGCAGCCAAACAATCCCCTAACAAAGCCAGTTTCTTATTCAATATTGAACAAGTCCTGGATTGACTTAAGCCAAAATAGGATCCAAGTTAAGATCAGACACATAATACGTGCAAATTCAACCTAGGTCCAATTTAAAACTTTTAAATAGATCCAGATCCAAATCCAAAACCAAATAGAATATGAGTCGGATATCTGTATATTGAACCGACCAAGAATCAAAACTTTTGCTCCATATTCGGGTCACTCCACCCGGAAGAACCGAATGCAGACTAGATCTTGTGTTCTTCAATCAGTAATTAGAAAAATTGAATTGGGACAAAAGATAAACCAATTTTGGCAATTCTAAATCCATAGATTCAAAACATCAAACATCAAACAACCAACAATAATCATAATTTCTTGCAACAAAAATAAAGAAATTATGAAACAAAGTTAGAAAATAACTTTCGTCCGACAGAAACCTGAAAAAATTTGATTTTAAATCATTGGTTTAGCATCTTTAATTTCCTCAAATTCATGGGTTTCTAAAGTTCTGTGTAATTATACAAACATAGAGAGAAACAAATTAATTCCATAACATGACGTGAACAACATTCACACGGCAATATAAATAACAAGATTTACATTTTTTTCCCTTCAACTATTGAAAATTAACCCACTTTATCTTTATCTATATATTTTATTTTCATGCTTATCATAAAATCACATATTGAAATCAATTACCAGAACAACCGACAATCCCACTTTAAGCATCAATTAGTCAATTATATTGATTTGTCTATACCTGTATCCATGACAATTCGTGTAATCAGTAAGCTTTAATTGAATTATAAAAAAACTTAAGTTCTTTAATTTTTAATTAAATTCGAGAAATTCAATATAAATATCATACTGTGTATCACGAATTGGATAAAATACATGAATTATATATATATCAAGCAAACTGCAATATTTATCAATAATCAATTCAATTTGTTCATCACTTTATTCACAACAAAGAATAATAGTATTCAGATAAAGCAAAACATAAAAGATTACGTTTTCTCTTAGATGTTATAAAATAATTAACAAGCACTAAATGAGAAAACACGTAATCAAATATGAAAAAAAAAAACTTTGAATTTAAAAGAAATCTGAATAACTATAATGATATAGCATGAGAGATGTTCTGATACCACTTGTTGGAATTTTTCCCCGAATATCTATCTCATACTAAATCATTAAGAGTTATATATAATAAATTAAATACATACCAGTATCCATAGTGAGCGATTAGTCTGATGCGGAATATTGATCGATCACTATTATGAATCAGATCGATCGGGGACGAGGTCTTCCTCAACCAAATCACTTTATTTCCTTAAGATTGTCTTCTTGATGGGGAGAAGAAAATGGCATATTGATTTGGTGTGTTGGGGACCATAACCCTTGTGCTCTTAATATAGAAAAGAAATAGGGTTCCCATAATTCCTTAGAACTCTCCTAAATAGGTATCTACCCATTATTTAGTTCACATTCGTATTGGAGTTGGTAACTAATTAGACCACTTAATGTTAATCCAATAACTTTATGATAGCTATCATAATTGATTAAATAGTCTAATAGGATTAGGAAATTAAATTTCTAACAGAACCTCGATCCATTGTATGAAGAAATAATAATCTTGGTATAAGGAAGATGCCACAAACGATAATGGCTGAATCATTTGATAAGTCGATGAATTAGCGCCATAAGAATTAGACAAATCAAAATCCATTGATAAATTCAAAACAGTTCTTCAAAGAAACTGGAGAATTCTTTATGACAAATTATAATAAAACTCAAAATTGTGTTTCTTCTTCGGCAAATCATGCATATAGGCTGAAAAATAAGTCCTAAAAGTCTAAAAAAATAAAATTTCTAAAGGGAATCAACTTAGACTAGAAAATAAATCTCCCTAAGACTTGAAAATAAAATCACTATAAACTAAGAAACAAACCACTATAAACTAGGAAACAAAGTCCTTCTATGAAATAAAAGAGATCATTTTATTATTATAGATCTGAACAACCTACTTATCTTATTCACTTGCTTCTTGAGAAAGAGCATCGAGTTGGACTTGGATGATAATGTTGATAAATTTTGATTGCTCTTTTCCAAAAACATCTAACTCATTTTGATGTACTTGGTTGATTAATTCATTGAGTTCTTACTTGAAATGTTTGGCTCATGCTCTAGTCACAAACTACTGGAACTTTTGCTAGGTTCTTCAATGTGTGATTTTTCAGCTATGTCCTCATCATTTGTCCTTGCTGGTTGACCCGCGAGGTAAATTTGACTCTACATAAGTGATTTTAACAAATGAGGATGGATGAATCTTCGAATTTGGTGACTATAAGGATTCACATGAAAAATTATTATTCAATTATATTCGTGATTAGAGATTATTTATGAAGCTTAATATTGATTTTATCCCAAAGTCTTACTCATTTCATGAGATCTATCTTAAATGCTATTCACCAATCATCTACTACTAAACTTATATATTTAAATAATCGGACAATTAACTACTCTCAAACCCCCTTAGGTAAATCCTAATCACAAAGACAAATTCTATTATTTTAAAAATTACAAGAACCCAGTCTAGTTTAACTTATTTTGCTAAACACCCCTTTGTTGATGCATCCAACAAATTTAATGGTTTTTTTTGTCCCGCTGCATGCTGATTTGTTCGGACAATTGAGCTATTTTTTGCCCCCATTTTTAATATACCATTAACTTTTTTGTTTAATATACCATTACTAGACTTAAAAAAAAAAAAAAGGAATAGCCTTTGCTTGTTATGATACTAATATATATGGGTTATATTTGTAATACCTATTATTTTAATAAACATAATAATAAAACCTATTTCAAGATCTCTATATCTATCTCTATCTCTATTTCTATCTCTACTATTATAAAAGCATGAACATTTCTTAACTTTTTTGTGCGGACTAAAATACACTTATTTAATTTAAATTGTAAATTTTTTTTTAATTCAATGATAAATATGTAAAAATAATTGAAGATGTATAATTAGATATGAAGTCTTATTATATTTAATTTATCTACTACATAAACTCCTAAAATTTATAAATTCTCTCTTACTTATTTTAATCTTCTTCTCTTATAGTAATAGATAAAAAAGAACCACTAATAATCCTTTTATTTAAATAGTCCCTAAAATATATATAACATTGTATAATTTAGCATCAATATTTATTTAAGAAAATGTTAACTTAAAGATTTAGTACAATATAATCCATAAACACTCTAAATATAAAAATTTAAAATGAAATTCTCTTAAATATCATTATGTTAGAAAATACAAAAAAAATTGAATCACATCTTACTATGAAAGAATAAAAATACTTATTACTTAGCTAATTAAGTAATTTTACTTTGGCTAGAATAGAAAAATATAAAAAATATCCATTAATATCAAGACATGCATAACCTCAAAATTTTATGAAAGTGAAAAACGGGTTAAATAGGTGGAAAATGGTGAAAATTCGATGAAATTTTTTGCAATCTATAAAATGAAAATTCGGGTGAAATTGGTGAACATTGATGAAATAGGTGAAAATTTGGCTATGTTCGGTAGTAAAGTGCCCCTGAAATTGATAAATACATGTGAAATCAATGAAAATTAGGGTGTAATTCGTGAAAATTAATGAAACCGGTGAAATAACAACATATATAAAACAGGTGAAAAACATGTGAAATCAGTGAAAAATATGTGTGAAATAGGTGAAAACGGGTTAATTTGATAAAAATGTCTAAAAATGAGTTAATATGATAAGAACGTGTAAAATCAGTAACAAATGAGTTTAACCGACAAAATAAGGTGAAACCGGTAGAAAAATGGTTTAAAACGGACAAAAGCAAAAGGACAAAATTGTAAAAACAGTGAAAATAAGATATAACTGATTAAAAAAATGGGTAAAACAATTAAAAAAATATTAAGCTGGTAAAAATAAATAAAAGCGGCTACAAATCGAAAGATTATTTAGTGCAACCGATGTACCACGTCATCCAGTAACACGTGGTGCAACCCACCAATACATTTGCGACATGTGGAGTGGTAATCCACATCATCCCATATTCTGGCCATGTTTCCAAAAAATAGGATTTCAAAAAATTGTATTCATATTGCCAGAATATGGGTGATGTGGATTATCACTCCACATGTCCCAAGTGTATTGGTGGATTGCACCACATATACTTAATAACGTGGTGCAACGGTTACACTAAATAGTTTCTCAGGTTAAACTAGTGAAAATAAATTACACTAATGAATTAAATAGGTGAACAATGGGGTAATTTGCTCTATTTTATAATAAATTAGAGTAATAAGTATTTTTGATAAATTAATTTTATAATAATTAAATAAGTATTTTTGATACGTATTTTTAATCTGTATTTTTTATAATAAATTTTATTTAGTGTAATAAATACAGATTATGATTATCTAGATGTAATCGTACGTGCATTTTCTTATTTATACCTTGGGTTTTGATCGTATATTATCCTAAAAATAGTGCTTATCGAAAAGGAAAAAAGGAATAGGAGAAATCAAAACTTGAGAGGGGGCAGCCGGGCAGCGTGTGCGCGAGTTGGATCGCCAACGCAATGGTGATTAATAAAGGGAGCCAAAAAGACAGACAAATGTATGCAATGCAAGAGTTTTAAGCGCCAACAACCTAAAGTGGAGCCAAATTAGTTCGACATTCATAAAGTAACAATTAAAAATAAATGTGAGATTTTTATCAGAATTATTTCGATTTCCAAGAGAAAGGGTTTTTTTCTAAACCATACTTCATTTCGTTTTTCAGCGTCATTTTCAAAATCCCTTTTCTCAATTTCCCACTTTCCGTTTGCTGATAAAAATTCCTGGGGAGAAAAAATCGAAAAAGGCCAAGAAGTTTTAACTTTTAACTTTTCATCTGGGTTCTTTTCCATTCTTTTGATTCTTCCCAACAAAAAAAAAAAGATTAATGCCATCTCTTGCAGATGTGGGAAGTTGAACCGAGAAATTTGACGGTGTTGATGAAAAGATGCAAAGATTCGAAGGCGCAGATCAGAAGAAAAATGCACTGAAAAGAAAAAGAGCGGAGCCATGTTCATTGGCTTTAACCCCAGAAGAAAAACAGGAGAAAATCAACCGATACCGTAATGAGATCAACAGTCTTGTCAAATTCTGTAAGGATTTAGTCTTGGAAATCAGAGGGGCATTATTGGAAAATGTTGAGAAACTTGGGGATTCTTCTGCTTCTTTCAATGGTGTGATTGCATGTCAAATGGAAGAGAGTGATCTTCCTTTGTCAATGCTTGTGGATGACATTTTTGAAAAAGTTAAGGGCAGAAATGGAAATGTTGGTGGTAGTGTTAGTAAGGCTAGTGTGAAGAGTACTGTGCTTTTGATTGGGCAAAGATTATGTTATGGTGTGACTAATGCTGATGCTGATGTGTTGGAAGATGAGGCTGATTGTGCTCTTTGGTGTTGGGAGGTATAAAGTTTCATGAATTTGCTGTTTGCTGTTTAGTTTTTGTGGGTTATTTTTGGTATCTGTTCCATTATGTTGTTAAATTTATATATATGGTATCCAAATTAAAATTAGTTTTGAATCATATACAGTATATGTTGTAGCCTTTATTTGTTTTTTTTTTGTTTTTGGTGTTATTAAGATTGTTTTCTGCCTTTGAATATGATCCAGTATCCATATGGATCCATTTATGACAACTTAAGTCACTTGAGAGCCAATGCACCACTAATTGATTCAAGAAGGAAGTGGTTTAGTATTTTGATTAAGTGATCATTGTTCTATATGCGTCTAATTTCGGCTTCGCTGAATAAGTCGAGGTTGTCTGTTTATCATATATGAAGTGAGGGGTCAGGATAGAGGAGAGAAGTAGTAAGTATTCGACTGCAACTCGAACAACTTATATCCATGTTTGTCCAGCATAGCACTAGGAAATTGGGATCTTGGCAAAAGGCTAGATAAAGCTTTTTTCAAAATTCATATTTAGCTGCGAGCAACTTATGTTCTTGTATATTTCAATTCTTGAATATGTTGTCTCTAAGTTTATGCTAATTTGGCAGATTTTCATTGGAAGAATTGGGTTTTTAAGTATGAGAATAAATGTTTTCTGCCAATGATGGGTCTATTGGATCCACAGTACGCTGATAATGGTAGTTCTATCAAATATTAAATGTGATGCCATCTTTTCAAAGAAATTGACTGAAGGGGAAAGACTGAGTTAGATGCTCTATTTAATTAGACCTGTTAAAGCAATGTAATCTATTACATATAAAGAATAAGGTAATACAGTGATTTTGAGATTTCCAATTCTAGAGGTTTGTGTTTATTTGCTTACCCAATGGTTCACGGGTCTATAACTCTATATACCTTCTTTTCTTGTCTAAAGAGGCAATTGCAAAGGGAGTTTGTATATTTGAGGATGTAAAATGCCTTATACACTCCAAATAGTGGTTTGCATACTATTTTAAAGTAAATCATGAGTATGTAAAATGAGTTTTAATATCACTTTATACTTTTGACTATTTAATCCATCTTTATATACAATCATATCCATTCCCTCCTAAATAACTACCATATACACCAACCCCCTCTCCTTTGGTTTTCTAAATTTAGCACCTCAAAAGAATAATTTGTATTATAAATCCCCATTTACACCCCCCTTTGGAATGTGAAAAAATGTTTAATGAGAATTGAATTTTTTTTTTGAGATAAAAAAAAATTGAAATTGTACAATCTGCTTTATTATGTTCCTTCCGTTATTGTGGATAATGGATTAAGGGGAGTCTTGTCTTACTGCTTACTTTCTTTAGTGTAGACGAGAGATTTGAAACTGATTCCAAAATCAGAGCGTGTCGGCGTGAAAGTTCGCCGAACTTGTCGGAGAAAGATCCACGAGAGGATTATGGCTTTATTGAGTAAGTTTTGATTGTTATACTTCAAACTTGTTCTTGTGATTCCCTATTGAACTATCCAACTCGAGTCCATTAGTTTATCTGTGCAATTCTTGTGTTGACTATATGTCACCCACCTTTTGAAATGCGCAACTAGTGTAAGTTCCACATTTCTGGTTTGAACTCTTGTCCTTATAAGTTGCTGAAGAATGACTCATAAATGGTGAAACTTCTATTGCAGAAGTTTTTTTCAGATGATAAATTAACCTAATTTTGGAAGGTAAATTTAAATCTTTCATTATTACAAACCAACCATTTATGACTTTTGTTAGGTTAAAATACTTTTATGTTTAGATTACTATCTGAACTGGATATGTTTAGACCTGAGGTGCACAGGGATGCTAGTTTTTGTTTGTAATATTGTAAAAGAAAAAGTTTCTTAATTCTTGATAGTTCTTTTCTTACCTTTGTGTTCCTCTTCCTTGTAAAGGACGTATTTGCAATATTCTACGCGAGAAGTGGCTTTTACACAATATATAAAGTCTTGTCCGAAATTCACTTCAGCTTTTGTCTGGTTATATATGTCAATAGCTTAAATCACATTTACAAAAATTAAAAGAATTATAATATTAATTTGTTATCATTTTATAGATGATTGGCTGGATGGTTAAACTAGCTACCGCGGTACTATGTCTGGCAAATCCCTTGTTTGTGTCAAAAAGTTGTGTGATATTTGTATACCCTTAGTGGTAGAAAATCTCGTAAAATATGGTGTGACTTAATTTTTTAATTAAGAAAAATGATCTCTTTAATGGAAAATCTAATCTACTGCATGATACTGATTAAGTTTGTCATCCTGGAAAAGGACAAGGTGTTATGGTTTTAGATGTTGGGCTGTTGAAGCTCCATATATGATATTATTGTGGAACTATTTTAAATCATAATGATGTTAACTTACGAATTGGGTATGAGAATATCTGCCCTGGAAGCTTTAATAGACAGATTCTATATCTTTTAAAGTACTCACTGGAGAGACAAAATCTAATATATTTTGTAGATTTTGGACCATATAAGTGCCAATCCCAGTGCTTGGATCCAATTGTAACTTTAACTTTTATAGTAAAATAATAATAGTGGTAATATCTTAAGTTTGGTAGCCTTATATAATTTCACGTGGATGCTCTATCTGATTCTTAATGATTACTTAGGCAGAAGAAAGAAGTGTTTGCTGTTGATAATGTAGTGCTTCAATCTGTATTAATGCTATTCTACGATAATAGCATCCATGTCTGGAACATTTCTGAAGTCTGATCACTATCATTGAGACGAGAAAAAATAAGGTGGTTCTGAAATAATGCTTCTATCATTTTCAATTTCTTTTTAAGAGTGCAACTTAATCGGAAAAGAATGCTCAACCACGAATGCAACCTCTGAAAAAGACATAGTTTTTTTGTGCCCACGTCAACCAATATTATGCTGTTATATCAATTGATCGTGTGTGCTTATGCCTAGGTGAAGCAGAATGATACATGCATTGCGATTGTTCACTTTGTTCTTCTTTCTTTTATATTTGATCGATGCTTCTTCGCATTAATTGTAGCCATTCTAATTGGTCTTTTTTTCGTACAACCTTTTCTTTCTGATAGATTTTGAAGTTCATTTGACAATGTCATTTTAGAAGGTTACTTTGATATTTGCTCATGTCAACTTGATAATTTTGGTGTCAGCAATGATAAGTGCTCTTGAAAAGTCAGAAGATCATCAAAACTCCCTGCAAGAATTAATGAAAGCTACGGAAAAGCTTGGTAAAGTGTTAGATGAGGTAGACATCCGGTTATTAATGCATACTATGGCACAGAAAAATGGTGCTGAAATGTAAGTAGTCAAGGTATAGGTTCCTTTTCATTAAAAGATATCTAAGTTCTTCCTATTCACTGGCGCACTCAATATTTTGATGAAGGGCTGAGAAGGAAGCCGAGAAAGAAGAAAAACTATTAATCAAACAAATGGAGAAAAACAAACGTGAAATGGAGAAAGAAAGAAAGAAGATGGATCGTGAACTTCAGAAGGAAAAGTTGCAAAGTGTATATCCATTTGCAGTATCTTACGTTTTATATTCTATAATATGTGTTGCAGTCTGCTTTATCATCGTTTGAGATAATTCTTTTTGGAGAATTACACTAAACCTCAGGGGTAGTTTGAGTAATTCTCCCTAATTTTTTTATATTAGCTTTATCTAGATTGTAGGGATACAACCAGGAAATGATAATAATACATAAATGCATGAGTTCATTTCTTGTTTTCTTCATGTTCTATATGGTTGTATTCAATTTACTTTTGATCAATATAGGTTTCATGTATCTTATCTGATGTAGTTATGCCCTCGTAGGAGAATGAGCTGAAGCGCCGCGAGAAAGAAGAATGTGAAATTCAGAAACAGCTGAAAAGACAGCAAGAGGAAGCAGAGAAAGATCAAAGACGCAAAGAGAAAGAAGACGCTGAACTGAAAAAGAGACTTGCTCTCCAGAAACAAGCATCAATCATGGAACGCTTTCTGAAACGAAGCAAAACTTCTCCCCCTTCTCAACTCAACAGTTCCTTTAATAAAGCAGCCACTTCCCAGCCATCCTCCACTGTTGTTGAAAGAATGCCTGAACCAGTTACTCAAGCAATGGATTCTGTTTTGGCCCAAAATTGCGGAATCGAGCTAGAAACTCTTTGGAAGTCGGGTTCCTTACCCTTATCCTGTATTGAACTAATATTTTCAGAACTCTTTAGTTTATATAAGTTTTATATCTTTTGCAGATCACACTTGAATTTGTGGAGGTGTGTTGGACATTCTGTTCGTTCAAAAGGAAATATGCATTGGGGCATTCGTAAGAAGCCTAAGACGGAATTGGTAAAGGAGCTTAAGCTTACTACAAGTAAAGAACCTACTTATGATGAGGATTTGAGCACAGAGAAGCTTGTGGATGGGTGGGTCAACTCCAATGTTGAAATATCTCAGAAGAACGTGAAGCGAATTAGAAGTAAGAAGCTATTGCAGTTTGATAAGAGTCACAGGCCTGCTTTTTATGGAATTTGGCCTAAAAATAGGTGAGCTTTGTTCTTGAACTATATATCCTTGCATGCCCATGTCGACTCTGATTATTTGTATTTGTATTTTTATTTCTCCAGTCAAGTTGTTGGATCTCGGCACCCTTTTGCCAAGGATCCAGATATAGACTACGAGATTGATAGCGATGAGGAGTGGGAAGAGGTATATTAGCCCTGTTATTATTTTATTCTCATTAACACTTCTGCAACTGAGAATTTGCTTCTGCAGGATGAACCAGGTGAAAGCCTGTCGGATTGTGACAAGGATGACGTGGACGAAAGTATGGAGGGGCATTTAATGGGTAATGATGAAGATGAAAGTGAAGATGGATTTTTTGTTCCAGATGGATATCTCTCAGAGAATGAGGTACTCTATCCATTATTTATACATGTCGTGTACTCTGTATATAATTAATGGTAATTTACACCCCTGTGATATGCATAATGTTCAATTTACCTCCCTATAATTTGGCAAAGAAAACATTTTACCCCCCTATAATCTTATAAAAGTTCACACTGCCTCCCTGGCCTTTTCAAACATAAAAAAAATACGAATTGACAAAATTAACCCTTATATGTGGCACTTTACCCCCTTGTTATGATAAATGTTGCACTTTACACCCTTATGTTACAAAAACACTTGTCATGCCCACTCAATATTGGCGAGTGAGTTACACTCTCTGGTTGAAGGGGGCAAATTGCTCCTTAAAATTTTTACAGGGGGTAAAGTGCTCTTTTTCAAATCACGGGGGTAAAATTAGCATTCACTCTATATATTTCTCTGATTAATATTGTTTCTCTTGCGGCATGGCATGCAGGGAGTACAATCTGATGAAATGGAATCTGATGAATTGGTTGAGCGAGTAAGGAAATTGCCTGATTCCGAAAATCAAGTACATAGTGAAGAATTTTGTACCCTCCTTCGGCAACAAAAGTATTTAAATAATTTGACCGAGCATGCACTTAAAAAGAATCAGCCCTTGATCATATTGAACCTTGTGCATGAAAAGACCACGACATTGTCAGCTGAAGAGCTCAGTGGTACAGAGAAGCTCGAACGAATGTGCCTGCAGACTCTTTCTATTCGTCCTTTCCTTGGTCTCCCCAATGTAGAAATATCAATTCCTGACAATACGGTGGATGAGGATCTAGAAGCTTCTTCAAGCAAGTCAAGTACAACATCTGTACCAGACTCATACTTGCCTCAAATAGTATGTTTTTATTTCTTTTTCTTTTGGTTTTCAAAATCTCAAACTACATATCACGAAATTCCTGTAGTTTCCTTGCTTGTGTCTCAGTTGCTATCTACGATTCACTATGTTTTAGACCTTCACTTTTTGGAACTTACTTGATTAATCTTATAAGAAAAAGAAAAAAAAAAAAAAACCCCATACCTTTTAACTAGAGCTAAATGCCAAAATCCCCCTTGTGCTTTGCCTAATTGGCAAAAGAACCCTTGTGTTATTTGTATTAGCAAAAACCCCCATGTAATCTTTTTTTATTAGCAAAAACCCCATTTGGAATTGCTTCATAGATCAATTTTTTGAGTGAACAGAGGGTTATTGCCAATTTTCCGAAAATAATTAGGGGGATTATTGTCATTTTTTAGGTGAATATGGGTGTTTTCGCATTTTTTGTGGGCGGTATTATTGTAATTTTTCTAGTAAAATATGTGCTTCGACTTGGGCACAAGGGAGGTGTTTGCTAATGAAAATAGCACAGGGGTATTTTTGCTTATTAGACAAAGCATATGGGGAATTTCTGCATCACTCCTTTTAACCATTTTAGCCATTAGGCATTTACACCTGCCCCTTAGCTTCTACATTTGCACTTACCCTTTAGGTTTTCAATTCAATTCAATTCGTGTGAAATATTAACATGTTGACTTATATTTGCAGATAACCGTCATTCAATCATGCCCACAGAGTATTGAGAAGATAGTGAAGTCACTGCACGATAAGTTTCCGACTATTTCAAAGTCCCAACTAAGGAATAAAGTGCGAGAAATATCAGAATTCTCTGATAATCGTTGGAAGGTCATTTAGCTTTCAATCATCTAATTGTTATTAATTTGAATATGGTCTATAAATCTCAAATTTAGACTTTTAGTGCTCAAATATTTACTAATGTTATTAATTTAATACTTCATGCATGATTCATTCAGGTTAAGGAGGAAATTTTGAATAAGCTTGGTCTCTCTATATCACCAGGTATTAAATTTGTTAACCATCTAACTTACAAAGTAATTATACTATAGCTTTTCTCATCATTTCTGGAATTTTGCATTTTTTTCCGTAAATTTCAAAAATAGTCCAGTAACTTTGGGATTTTTTCAATTGTAGTCCTGTAACTATACTGAACATACAGTTAGTCCTTTAAATTTCACCCAATATCAGCTTTAGTTCTATGTATAACAAATTTCGTCCTCTAACTCGCAATAAGTTTCAGTTTTTCGTCCTGCAATTACAAACTTCTTCTCCAAGACCAAATTTGTAATTACAAGACAAATTGAAAGTGAGGACAAAAATGAGACTAAAATTGAAATTTGGTGAAAGTTGAATGATTAAATGTGTTTTTAGTATAGTCACCTGATTATTCTTGGAAGGATTCCAAACTTACAGGACCATTTTTGCAATTTTTCCATTTTCCCCCTGACTCATTCAAATTATTTCCTGGATGTATTTGCAGAAAAGAAGGGTGGGAAGGCAAAGACCATCACGACATTCTTCGTAAAAAGATGCCTGCCTCCACCCGAGAAACATATGAACTCGAATGAAACATCGGAGAAAAATGTCAGCCAATCGCAGCAGGAGTACTCGTGTGAGAATCGATGAGCATGCCGTGGCTTCGTTTCCCCCGTTCTTGGTTATCATATCTTATGTATATATATGTGTGTAAGTAATGAACTCTTTCCTAAGTGCTATTAGTTTTGGATGATAGTATATTTCAGGCAAGTATAGGTGGGCTGGTTTTGCAAATACTGATGTGGTATGGAGTACCTTTTTTGCTGCCAGTTTAATGTGTCTGAATGAACTTCAACTACACAAAGCTCACAGTTTACTATAGGCATGGCTTTAATTTTTTTTGTCACCTATAGTTTATGCATGGGTAATTTTTGCTAAAAATATGTAGTATATAGTTATTGAGAGATCTTAGATATGCAGAAAATAGTTGTATTTTTTTTAGAGCTAATGTCAATTTAAGTCCCTGTGATATTCATAATGTTTAATTTATTCCCATGTAAGTTAAAAAAGAGCACTTTAGCCCCTCTCCAGTAAAAATTTTAAACTAGCAGTTTACCTCCCTCAATCGAAGAGTGTAATTCACTCGCTGGCTGAAATTGAGATGTGCATGAAATGTGTTGTAGTAATATGGGGTAAATTGCAATATTAATAATAACATAGGGGGTAAATTGTCACAATAAATAGAGGTAGTTTTGTTAATTCTATTTCATTTCTTTTACATTTAAATTTAAAAATGTCATGAAAACATTGTGAAATTTTTCTAAAATAATAGGGGAGTAAAACTATTTTTATGAAATCAATTTTTATAAAATTATAGGGGAGTAAAACTATTTTTATTAAATAGGACGTTATACATACATGGAATAAATTGCCTATGGTTGACACTATTTGTCCGGTTATGTATTCCTTGCAAAATTGAGTCTTGGATCCAAACAAATTATATCATCTTTGTGATTTGATCTTTATTTTTTTCTAGCATCAAATCAGATGTGATAATCGTTGTGGTTGAACTAAAATTTGGTCCAATTGCTAATAAGCTTTTAAAAATACATATTAATTTATGGGTAAAATTGCAGAAAATATCTCAAATTAATTAGTTATTTTGGATTTTCGTCTCAAACTATATTACCTCATCGAATTTCATCCCGCAATTTGATATTTATTTGAAATATCGTCCCAAACTAATTACTAATTTTGATTTTTCGTCCCAAATTATATCAACTCGTCGGATATCGTCCCATAATTTACCATTTTGTTTGAATTTAGTCCCAATAATTTCTAGTTTAATGAAAATGACGGTTCAATCTTGTAATTAGTTTGGGACGAATTCTGCAATATTATATAAATTTTTATGTTAAAATTTATCACGTCATGACACATAAGTAGCCATGTGATAATTTTACGGCAAATGCGCAACTTTCGTCTTATAATTAACGGTGGGACGGTATTCTAAAAAAATATTAAATTAGAGGACAAAATTCGACAAGTTGAATAGTTTGGAACGAAAAATCAAAATCAATGCAATTTTACCTAATTTATGTGTTGTGGGCCATATTTTGTAGTAATAATTACTTAATTTGAAAATAATAATAAATGTGATCACTAATGTTGAATGAAATGTAGCTAAGAAAATATTGTACACCAATATATAATGTTTGATGTAACAATTTATTCACCACTAAAAAAATGTTTTTTGATCTTACTATATTCATCTCTAAAAGTAAAATGAATTAAATAAATAGATGTATATTAATTTTTTTTTTATATTACTCGAGATTATAGATAGGAATAAAAGTTTAAAATCATCATAAGTAAATTACTTTCTCTAAAGCTAATTGTTGTAAGCACGCTACAAGTATTTATTATGTTACATTACATGTTAAAATGTTAATGGCAATATTATAGTAAATAAAAATATATTGAGGTAAAATAATTTTTTTGGCAAATTTTGAGCAAATTTATTGGTGGCAGTGACAATGTTTGAGTTGTAATAAATATTAAAAGTTTCTTTTTCTTTTTTGTTATCAGTAAGCTGCAATAAATCATGTTTTGTTAAATGTTGAAAGGAACAAAAAAAAAAATGTTTAAAAAAAACTATATAGTATTTGTTATTTATCATTTCGAAAAAAAAAATTATCCATAGCACATGAAAATCATTATTTCTCAAATTTTGGAGTATTTGATCGGTTTATATGCTCCAACAATCCTTTTTCTTTGATCTTAACTCGTCATTGAATCTTCCAAATTCGGGTGAAAATCCTCTGTACCATAATTTGTGTACAACAAATGTGTATCACATATAAATAATTGACACATGTACATGTGACAATTATTATAATTGTCACATGTATATGTATCAATTACTTATTTGTGATACACATTTGTGGTACACAAATTGTGGTATAGAGGATCTTGAGCCTCCAAATCCTATTCGAAGCACTGCCCGTGGGATAACCTTAAGGGGTGATTGCAAGAGCTTCGCATTTGGAGAAGCATATGTTTTTGTCTATTTCTTAATGCAATTCAGTCAAAAAAAAGCAGTTAATGTTTCAAATTTTCGAAATAAGCAACAGAATAGTGTTTGTAATTACATAGAATCCAATTCTGTAGTTGGTGTAATTTTTAAGTTAAAGGCGAAATTGTCCTCGATTTTATTACGCATAATCTTGTATAACTTTATAAAAATGTGTCTTATCATAACATTTTTAGGCTAATAAATTAAGGTAACGTTCGGTTTGGGCTATAATTAGTTGGGTCTAATTATACTTTGGGCAAATATTTAATCTAATCTTGGACTTTATTCAGCGTTTGGCAAATAGGTAATGGCCGAATTAATATTGGGTCACTGAAAATAATACCCAGTTCGGTTGGCCCAATTAGGTGTGAGAAATGTATAATGTCAATTTTGCCCTTGATCAAATCTGAGACATCTTCATCTCAACTGTTCATAAATCCGACTTAATTTGGGCCGTTTATTTCCTTGTATATATAATGAGAAAAAAAACCCTAATCACATTTTCCTTCTCTCTTTTCTCTCTCTACCTCCCGCGATTGAAAACCCTAGCTCGTTCGTTTATGGTATTCCGAAGCTACTTGTTCATTCATCCACTAAATTTCCGTACTGTGTAGGGTGAGAAGTGAGATTAGGGCTTGTTATTTGCTATCATCACGAAGAAGACGGTATGTTTCTTTTTATTTTGTCCATTTCAAATGTATTTGAATACGTTAGGGTTTCTTTTACGTATCCACTAAATTTGGCCGAATCTTTTTTGTTCTTCCACTCTGTAGGTATGGACTCCAGTGAAAGTAGTAGTGGTATATTATTGCATATGATAGCACAATAAACCCTAATCCGATAACAAATAAACCTTTATCCGCGGCTATTTTCCAGGTGGATTGAAACTCCAACCTCAGGTAATCTCCGAATTCGTTACTCATCTATCTATATTTCGATTTTTGTTAATTTATCAGATTTAGGGTGTTTATGGATGTAATATTTATTCCTCTTTTTTCAGATCATGGGTTCGAGCAAAATTCCTATTCCGGTCGCACCTCTGCTCAAAATATTATTTTTACCATACCATTGTGTCCTGGTTCAGCGGTTACTTATGGTTTCAAATAATTCATTATTTTTCATTCATTATTTTTCATTTCAATTATTTTGAGTGGGTGGATCCTAGGTATGCTGAGAACATATCACTGTGTCGTAGGCAAAAGCCTACATGATCTGTGCAATATTTCTCATGCTTAGTTAAATTATTGCTTTAGCTTACATAATTTGTTTATGGTGGCTTGAGGAATGCGGTTGTGATTATGGTGCTATGATTTTGGGTTAAAACTTTGTGAATTTTTTTATATGTACAAGATTGGTACCTGCCATTTTATTAAATTCTGCTTGATTATGGTGCTATGATGCTCTGCTTAAAACTTTGTGGATTTTTTTAGTTATGTATTAGATTGTTATGATCAATGTTATTAAATTCTGCTTGATTGGCTTATTTTGGGATAAAATGCAGTATAATTTTGGGATTTGTCTAATTGCAACTATACCCATTTGTTTTGAATTGCAAATACCCCCTGAATTATGTTTTTGCAACTACCCCCCTGGATTGGGTTTTTTCAAATACCCCCTGGATTTGTCTAATTGCAAATACACCTCTTTATTTTGTATTGCAATTAACCCCCAGGATTTGATGTTATTTATATAGGCAGCAATTACCCCCTAGATTTGTATAATTGCAAATACACCCATTTTTTGAATTGCAAATACCCCCTGGATTTCTCTAATTGCAACTACACCCTTTTGTTTTAAATTGCAAATACCCCCCTTGGATTGTGTTTTTGCAAATACCCTTTGGATTATGTTTTTGCAACTACCCCCTGGATTTTATGTTATTTATGTAGGCAGCAACTACCCCCTGAATTATTCTAATTGCAACTACACCCCTTTGTTTTTGAATTGCAAATACCCCCCCCCCCCGGATTGTGTTTTTGAAAATACCCCCCTGGATTAAGTTTTTTGCAACTACCTCCCTGGATTTTATGTTATTTATGTAGGCAGCAATTACCCCCCTGAATTATTCTAATTTCAACTACACCCTTTTGTTTTTGAATTGCAAATACCCCCTGGATTGTGTTTTTGTAAATACCCCCTGGATTTGATGTTATTTATGTAGGCATCAAATACTGGTTATTTTTCATTCACTATTTTTCATTTCAATTATTTTGAGTGGATGGATCCTACGTATGCTGAGAACATATCACTGTCTCGTAGGCAAAAATCTGCGATGATCTGTGCAATATTTCTCATGCTTAGTTAAATTATTGCTTTAGCTTACATAATTTGTTTATGGTGGCTTGAGGAATGCGGTTGTGATTATGGTGCTATGATTTTGGGTTAAAATTTGTTGGTGTTTTTTTTTGATATGTACAATATTGGTACCTGCCATTTTATTAAATTCTGCTTGTTTTTGGTGCTATGATGATCTGCTCAAAACTTTGTGAATTTTTTTAGTTATGTAATAGATTGGTATGATCAATGTTATTAAATTCTGCTTTCTTGTTGGTTGTTGTATGTTTTGAGTAGATTTGTACTTCTTTGCATAGACTGTTGTTAATTTGGAGTTATGTTTTTTTTTCTTTTTCTGAAATTGCTTCCGTCCCTTTTATGTGTCATAATTGTTAAAGGATAAAGCCATTTTGTTGGCATTTCTTCATTATTAAGAAAACCTTCTACACTAAGGAATTGAAGTCAAAGTTTGTGACTCTCTTGAAGATTGTAGAAGATTCGAGGAGGTGGAATTACTTAGCATAGAAGTAAATTCGTTGCTAAGTAATTAGAAATAAAAAAAGGTGGCTAAGAAGATAAGGAAATCAAAGGAAGAAGTAAAATTGAAATTGACTACTTCAATTACTTTCTAGCTAGGAAATCAAAAGAAGATGACAACTTGAACTTGGCTATTTGTTAACCTCCTTATGACATCTATATATATGTTACATTAGTTGTAACATTTGTAGGGTGGAGAAGATAACAATCGAATCTCATTTTGAGAGAAAAATAAGGATTGATTCCCACTTGAGAGAATAGCATTGAGAGTGTGAGAAAATATAGAGAGAATAAAAGCAAGGTTTCTCCTAATATTTAGTCTCTCCTTTGTTATATAAAGTGTTGTAATCCTTTTGCTATAGTAAAATCCTTCTACGGTTTGCTCGACTCCAATTGTTTTATCTCATTTCCTCAAGTTTTCTCATTTCTACTTTAGTTGTATTGAGGTGTTGGTACCACAATTTCCTAACAATAATGTCTATGTATAAATGGCAATGGAAGTTGGCTTATTTTGGGATATTTGTAGGGCAGTATAAATATACATTTGTGTCATATTGTTCATATGAAGGGGTTGGTATTGAGTTGTGCAAATTTTTGATATGTTGTGGTTGATATATGAATGTGTGTCATATCTGAATGTACAAAAAGTGATATTAGGCTGAGCTTTGGTGGTTGAATGCTTTATGTTAAATTGCTATCTTCCCTTTAATATGACATAATGTCTCTATGTATAAATGGCAATGGAAGGTGGCTCATTTTAGATTAATGTGTCTGGCAGTGATTGGAACATTTGTATCATAGTGGTAATTATTGAAGGCCGAATTCTGGTGGTTGAATGCTTTATAACACACATCCTAGTATTGACTACTATTGAAAAACTTGTGCACATGTTTTTTAATAATAAAGTTCTTACACTTGTTTATATTTTGTGGTATCTGGGATGTTCAATATTGTGGTTTTATTAACTTCAAACCCAGGTAGCTAGTTCTTATCAATTATAAATGACATTGATATTTTTGAAAAATTTGACCAGTAGTTTTATGGCATTAAATGTATGCCTTATCATTCTTGGTAGATGAAAAACTATTCATCTTTTTTAGCAAACAAGTTACATCTGATATTGACTTGACCAAAATGTATTCATTAATACATATCTACACTCAATAAAGTGTGCATTAATTGGGGTATTTCAAAAGTTCACCCCCACCATTCTATATAAACACAAACACATTTGAAGTTTGAGTACACTTAACAAGTTTGAGAATCTGTAAGTCATTCTATTTTTTTCCTTGTGCATCTTTCTGATTTTTTATATTTTCTTTGATTTATAAAGTCATCTAACATATGAATATAACTGCCTTGTATTCTTCTTTTCATCAGGTTTAACTTGAAAAATGTCGAGAACTAGGCGTATGCGAAGTGAAGCCAATAAGATCAATGATGGTCATTTGATGAAAATATGTTCTTCATTAACCTTCTGTTACAAGAGGCCAAGTCTGGAAATTGTAAGGACGTTGCAACTCTCACTGGAGCATGCCAGCGTATCTCTGCTGCAATGAATTCACAGTTTAATCGTCGATTCAGCCTGTTCTTTGTCAAGAAGAAGGTGGAATGGTTGCGGCACATGAACAAAACTTTCAACAAGTTTTTGCATACTCCTGGCGTGTGGTATGACACACAAAACTGTGAGTCTCATGTGAATGCATTCTACTGGAGATTTGTTACCTTATGATCAACAAATCTCCAGTAGAATGCATTCACATGAGACTCACAAAACTGTGAGTTTTTGTCATACCACACGCCAGGAGTATGAAAAAACTACAGTTTTGTGAGTCTCATGTGAATGCATTCTACTGGAGATTTGTTACCTTATGATCAACAAATCTCCAATAGAATGCTTTCACATGAGACTCACAGTTTTGTGTGTCATACCACACGCCGGGAGTATGCAAAAACTTGTTGAAAGTTTTGTTCCTGTGCCGCAACCATTCCACCTTCTTCTTGACAGAGAACAGGCTGAATCGACGATTAAACTGTGAATTCATTGCAGCAGAGATACGCTGGCATGCTCCAGTGAGAGTTTCAACGTCTTTACAATTTCCAGACTTGGCCTCTTGTAATAGAAGGTTAATGAAGGACATATTTTCATCAAATGACCATCATTGATCTTATTGGCTTCACTTCGCATACGCCTAGTTCTCGGCATTTTGCAAGTTAAACCCGATGAAAAGAAAATACAAGTCAGTTTTATTCATATGTTAGATGACTTTATAAATCAAAGAAAATATAAAAAATCAGAAAGATGCACAAGGAAAAAAATAGAATGACTTACAGATTCTCAAACTTGTTGAGTGTACTCAAATTTCAAATGTGTTTGTGTTTATATAGAAGGGTGGGGGTGAAATTTTGAAATACCCCAATTAATGCACACTTTATTAAGGGTAGTTATGCATTAATGAATAAATTTTGGTCAAGTCAATATCAGATGTAACTTGTTTGCTAAAAAAGATGAATATTTTTTCATCTACCAAGAATGATAAGGCATGCATTTAATGCCATAAAGGCAACTGGTCAAACTTTTTCAAAATATCAATGTCATTTATAATTGATAAGAACCAACTACCTGGTTTTTAAGTTAATAAAACCATAATATTGAACATCCCATATACCACATAATATAAACAATTGTAAGAACTTTATTATTAAAAAACATGTGCACAAGTATTCTAATAGTAGTCAATACTAGGATGTGTGTCATAAAACATTCAACCACCAGAATTCAGCCTTCATTAACTTCTATTAATTACCACTATGACACAAATCTTCCAATAACTGCCATACACATTAATCTAAAATGAGTCCCCTTCCACTGCCATTTATACATAGAGACATTATGACATATTAAAGGAAAGATAGCAATTTATGTCACATAAAGCATTCAACCACCAATGCTCAGCCTAATATCACTTCTTGTACATTCAGATATGACACACATTCATATATCAACCACAATATATCAAAAATTTGCACAACTCAATACCAACCCCTTCATATGAACAATATGACACAAATGTATATTTATACTGCCCCACAAATATCCCAAAATAAGCCAAATTCCATTGCCATTTATACATAGACATTATGACACATAAAAGGGAAGGAAGTAATTTCAGGGGGAAAAAAAACATAACTCCAAATTAAGAACAGTCTATGCAAACAAGTACAAATTTACTCAAAACATACAACAACCAACAAGAAAGCAGAATTTAATAACATTGATCATACCAATCTAATACATAACTAAAAAATCCACAAAGTTTTGAGCAGAGCATCATAGCACCATAATCAAGCAGAATTTAATAAAATGGCAGGTACCAATATTGTACATATAAAAAAAGAATCAACATAGTTTTAACCAAAAATCATAACACCATAATCACAACCGCATTCCTCAAGCCACCATAAACAAATTATGTAAGCTAAAGCAATAATTTAACTAAGCATGTGAAATATTTCACAGATCATCGCAGGCTTTTGCCTACGACGCAGTGATATGTTCTCAGCATACATAGGATCCATCCACTCAAAATAATTGAAATGAAAAATAGTGAATGAAAAATAACCAGTATTTGCTACCTACATAAATAACATCAAATCCAGAGGGTAGTTGCAAAAACATAATCCAAGGGGGTATTTGCAAAAACACAATCCAGGGGGGTATTTGCAATTCAAAAACAAAGGGGTGTAGTTGCAATTAGAATAATTCAGGGGGTACGTGCTGCCTACATAAATAACATAAAATCCAGGGGGTAGTTGCAAAAACACAATCCAGGGGGGTATTTGCAATTCAAAACAAAGGGGTGTGGTTACAATTGGAGAAATCCAGGGGGTATTTGCAATTCAAAAAAGGGGTGTATTTGCAATTATACAAATCCAGGGGGTAATTGCTGCCTACATAAAAAACATTAAATCTTGGGGTCAAAATAAAGGGGTATATTTGCAATTAGACAAATCCAGGGGGTATTTGAAAAAAACAAAATCCAAGGGGGTAGTTGCAAAACATAATCCAAGGGGTATTTACGAAAACAAAATTCATGGGGTATTTGCAATTCAAAAGAAATGGTGTAGTTGCAATTAGACAAATCCCAAAATTATACTGCCTTATATCCCAAAAGGCCAATCAAGCAGAATTTAATAACATGGATCATACCAATCTAACACAACTAAAAAAATTCACAAAGTTTTGAGCAGAGCATCATAGCACCATAATCAAGCAGAATTTAATAAAATGGCAGGTACCAATCTTGTACATATAAAAAAAAATTCCACAAAGTTTTAACCCAAAATCATAGCACCATAATCACAACCGCATTCCTCAAGCCACCATAAACAAATTATGTAAGCTAAAGCAATAATTTAACTAAGCATGTGAAATATTGCACAGATCATCGCAGGCTTTTGCCTACGACGCAGTGATATGTTCTCAGCATACATAAGATCCATCCACTCAAAATAATTGAAATGAAAAATAGTGAATGAAAAATAACCAGTATTTGCTACCTACATAAATAACATCAAATCCAGAGGGTAGTTGCAAAAACATAATCCAAGGGGGTATTTGCAAAAACACAATCCAGGGGGGTATTTGCAATTCAAAAACAAAGGGGTGTAGTTGCAATTAGAATAATTCAGGGGGTACGTGCTGCCTACATAAATAACATAAAATCCAGGGGGTAGTTGCAAAAACACAATCCAGGGGGGTAGTTGCAATTCAAAACAAAGGGGTGTGGTTACAATTGGAGAAATCCAGGGGGGTATTTGCAATTCAAAAAAGGGGTGTATTTGCAATTATACAAATCCAGGGGGTAATTGCTGCCTACATAAAAAACATTAAATCTTGGGGTCAAAATAAAGGGGTATATTTGCAATTAGACAAATCCAGGGGGTATTTGAAAAAAACAAAATCCAAGGGGGTAGTTGCAAAACATAATCCAAGAGGTATTTACGAAAACAGAATTCATGGGGTATTTGCAATTCAAAAGAAATGGTGTAGTTGCAATTAGACAAATCCCAAAATTATACTGCCTTATATCCCAAAAGGCCAATCAAGCAGAATTTAATAACATGGATCATACCAATCTAACACAACTAAAAAAATTCACAAAGTTTTGAGCAGAGCATCATAGCACCATAATCAAGCAGAATTTAATAAAATGGCAGGTACCAATCTTGTACATATAAAAAAAAATTCCACAAAGTTTTAACCCAAAATCATAGCACCATAATCACAACCGCATTCCTCAAGCCACCATAAACAAATTATGTAAGCTAAAGCAATAATTTAACTAAGCATGAGAAATATTGCACAGATCATCGCAGGTTTTTGCCTACGACGCAGTGATACGTCCTCAGCATACGTAGGATCCATCCACTCAAAATAATTGAAATGAAAAATAGTGAATGAAAATTAACCAATATTTGCTGCCTACATAAATAACATCAAATCCAGGGGTAGATGCAAAAACATAATCCTGGGGGGTATTTGCAAAAATACAATCCAGAAGGGGGTATTTGCAATTCAAAAATAAAGGGGTGTAGTTGCAATTAGAATAATTCAGGGGGTACGTGCTGCCTACATAAATAACATAAAATCCAGGGGGTAGTTGCAAAAACACAATCCAGGGGGGGTATTTGCAATTCAAAACAAAGGGGTGTGGTTACAATTAGAGAAATCCAGGGGGTATTTGCAATTCAAAAAAGGGGTGTATTTGCAATTATACAAATCCAGGGGGTAATTGCTGCCTACATAAAAAACATTAAATCTTGGGGTCAAAATAAAGGGGTATATTTGCAATTAGACAAATCCAGGGGGTAGTTGCAAAACATAATCCAAGGGGTATTTACGAAAACAGAATTCATGGGGTATTTGCAATTAGACAAATCCCAAAATTATACTGCCTTATATCCCAAAAGGCCAATCAAGCAGAATTTAATAACATGGATCATACCAATCTAACACAACTAAAAAAATTCACAAAGTTTTGAGCAGAGCATCATAGCACCATAATCAAGCAGAATTTAATAAAATGGCAGGTACCAATCTTGTACATATAAAAAAAATTCCACAAAGTTTTAACCCAAAATCATAGCACCATAATCACAACTGCATTCCTCAAGCCACCATAAACAAATTATGTAAGCTAAAGCAATAATTTAACTAAGCATGAGAAATATTGCACAGATCATCGCAGGTTTTTGCCTACGACGCAGTGATACGTCCTCAGCATACGTAGGATCCATCCACTCAAAATGATTGAAATGAAAAATAGTGAATGAAAATTAACAAGTATTTGCTGCCTACATAAATAACATCAAATCCAGGGGTAGTTGCAAAAACATAATCCAGGGGGTATTTGCAAAAATACAATCCAGAAGGGGGTATTTGCAATTCAAAAATAAAGGGTTGTAGTTGCAATTAGAATAATTCAGGGGGTAATTGTTGCCTACATAAATAACATAAAATCCACGGGGGTAGTTGTAAAAACATAATCCAGGGGGTATTTGCAAAAACACAATCCAGGGGGGGTATTTGCAATTCAAAACAAAGGGTTGTAGTTGCAATTAGAGAAATCCAGGGGCATTTGCAATTCAAAAAAGGGGTGTAATTGCAATTATACAAATCCTGGGGGGGTAATTGTTGCCTACATAAATAACATCAAATCTTGGGGGTAATTGCAATTCAAAATAAAGGAGTGTATTTGCAATTAGACAAATCCAGGGGGGTATTTGAAAAAAAAAACAATCCAGGGGGGTAGTTGCAAAACATAATCCAGGGGGTATTTACAAAAACAGAATTCAGGGGGGTATTTGCAATTCAAAATAAATGGGTGTAGTTGCAATTAGACAAATCCCAAAATTATACTGCCTTATATCCCAAAAAGCCAATCAAGCAATATTTAATAACATAGATCATACCAATCTAATACATAACTAAAAAAATCCACAAAGTTTTGAGCAGAGCATCATAGCACCATAATCAAGCAGAATTTAATAAAATGGCAGGTATCAATCTTGTACATATAAAAAAATTCCACAAAGTTTTAACCCAAAATCATAGCACCATAATCACAACCGCATTCCTCAAGCCACCATAAACAAATTATGTAAGCTAAAGCAATAATTTAACTAAGCATGAGAAATATTGCACAGATTATCGCAGGCTTTTGCCTATGACACAGTGATATGTTCTCAGCATACGTAGGATCCATCCACTCAAAATAATTGAAATGAAAAATAGAGAATGAAAAATAATGAATGGTTTGAAACCATAACTAACCGCTGAACCAGGACACAATGGTATGGTAAAAATAGTGTTTTGAGCAAAGGTGCGGCCGGAATAGGAATTCTGCTCGAACCCATGATCTGAAAAAAAGAGGAATAAATATTACATCAATAAAAACCCTAAATCTGAGAAATTAACAAAAATCGAAATATAGATAGATTGATGAACGAATTCAGAGATTACCTGAGGTTGGAGTTTCAATCCACCTGGAATATAGCCGCGGATAAGGGTTTATTTGTTATCGGATTAGGGTTTATTGTGCTATCATATACAATCATATACCACTACTGCTTTCATTGGAGTCCATACCTACGGAGTGGAAGAACAAAAAAGATTCGGCCAGATTTAGTGGATACGTAAAAGAAATCCTAACGTATTCAAATACATTCGAAATGGACAAAATAAAAAGAATCATACCGTCTTCTTCGTGATGATAGCAAATAACAAGCCCTAATCTCACTTCTCACCATATACAGTACGGAAATTTAGTGGATGAATTAACAAGTAGCTTCATAATAGCAAAAACGAACGAGCTAGGGTTTTCAATCGCGGGAGGTAGAGAGAGAAAATAGAGAAGGAAAATGTGATTAGGGTTTTTTTTTTTCTAATTATATATACAAGGAAATAAACGGCCCAGATTAAATTGGATTTATGAACGATTGAGATGAAGATGTCTCAGATTTGATCAAGGGCAAAATTGACATTATACATTTCTCACACCTAATTGGGCAAACGGAACTGGGTATTATTTCCAGTGACCTAATTTTAATCCTGCCATTACCTATTCACTACAAGAAAACTGGGCTTCACCTACGGCAGATTCCGTTGGTGAAGCCTTGATTTTCATTGGTATTCATGCGTAGCGATGCTTTTTTTTCCGCTAGATGATTTGTAGGTGAAGGACCCGTAGGTAAATGAAGCAACGGTTTTTTTTTTCCGTTGGTAAATGTTGCGACGGTTAGTTTTTGTTGTTATTTTTGTTGGAAAAAGCGTCGGATGAACGATCGGGCCCGATTGTTTTTTACGACAATTTTGTTGTTGGAAATGCGTAGGAAAGTTACTAACTGATTTCCAACGGCATAAATATGTCGGTATTTTGTCGCCAATCGGTTGGAACCATTTTGAGGGATTTAGCATTGAAATGTTTTCGTTAGTTTATTTTTGTCACTAATTGGAAGGAAATCAGTTGGAACTCAGTGACAACTTATTTGTTGCTAATTTCGTTACTAGCAATCGGGTCGGAGCAAAAAATTGAACCTCGACTTAGAATTGACTGAGTCGTTTTTGAGCGCGCCTGAGCCTGACCCGGGCGCCTAGGACTCGTCTGGGCTTGGCTGAGGCACCTAAGCCATGCTTGGTTTTTGTTGCTGATTCCGTTACTAGCAATCGGGTCGGAGCAAAAAATTGAACCTCGACTTAGCATTGACTGAGTCATTCCTGGGCGCGCCTGAGGCTGACCCAGGTGTGCCTAAGCTTGATTGAGGCGCCTAGGCTATGCTTGGTTATAGCCCAGGCGCCGGGGCCACTAATGGGGCTGCCCCGGGCGCCTCTGTATCGCCTGGGCTTGGCCTAGGCGCCAATGCCACTCATGGGACTACCTCGAGCTCGCCTGGGCTTGGCCTAGGCCATGCCCGGGTCTTGCCTGGGCCACTCATGGGGCTGCATCGGATGCCTAGGTCTCGCCTGGGCAATTTGCGCCCGGGCGACTAGGCAATGTAATTTTAATTAACTTGTTGGATGTGGGATTTGAACCCTTGACCTCATATATATATACATATTAAAGGATCAAACCAGTTGAGCTGGACAACTTTATTGTATTTTTATCAGACAATTATATATATGAGCCAACTAATAGTTTATTTCATCAATTTTTTCAATGATTTAACTCATTTTTCATTAGTTTGATCGATTTAAATCATTTTGACCTTTCCCACGGTTTTCATCAATTTTTATCACTAAATTTGTTGATTTAAAACTTTTCTTACCTATCGAACATGTTACTCACCGTTTTCACCAGTTTAGCACTTTTTTTTTACCAATATCACTTATTTAAGCTATTTTTCACTGGTTCAACTTGTTTTTCACCATTTTCATCGATTTAAACCATTTCTGACTTAGATATCCGATTATTAACCGATATCATCTGTCTTTGCGCTAATTTCATCGAATTAAAATATTATTAATCGATTTAACTCATTTTTTCACTTTTTTTCATCGAGTTACACGATTATGATCGAATTAACCTAATTTTCATCGATTTCATCTTTTTTCCAAATAATTTCATTGAGTTGCACTGTTTTGATCGATTTAAATTATTTTCACCAAGTTTTCATCGATTTAAATCATTTTTAACCGTTGACCCATTTCCCACCGATTTCATCTGTTTTATCATTAATTTCATCGATTGTAAATTTTTTTTAAATGATTTAACCCGTTCTGTTCACAAATTTCAGCGATTTAAACTGTTTTGGACCAACTCAACTCATGTTGGAAGAAGATGAAGATGAAGTGCAAAGAAGATAAGAAGATAAGGGAAGGTTTTGATGATTTCCCAAAACGTCAAAATCAGCTAAGTATGGAAAGCTTAGTTCTCTTAGAAGAATTTTGAACAAGTAAAGAAGTTATCAGAAGGGTTCAAAATTCTAAGCCCAGAAGACTACTGATCTCATGCTGAAACAGCTATCAGAAGGGTAGACCATCAGCTGACTCAACTCAGTATTTGATCAGCAGAGTATCTATCAGCAGAGTTGCCTCGATCAGCAGAGTAGAAGAGATCACGAGATAAGTTCAACGGTAATAAATGCACTTGGCGTAATAAATGCTGCAAGAGAAGGGTAGTAATGACAAATGATTGAAGAATATTCTCGGATCAGCAATGGTGCATTTAATGCAGCTACATGAAAGTACAGCAGAAAAGGTACTGTAGCAGGAAGCCGTTCTGAATTTGGGCTAAGGCTATGGATTTGATTTGTGACTTCCTTCAACGGTCATATTTTCAAATCCAAGTATAAATAGAGCTGATTTCGAAGAGAGACATACACAACAACATTCTGAGATTTCGTTTTTGAAGCAGAAATTTTTCTAAGTCTCAAGAAGCTTGAACATCTCACTCGTCTGGTGGAAGTCATCTGTTGACAGAAACCCAGTTGAAGAAAATAGAAAATACATTCTGAGTGAATTTGTATTAGCTGAGTGTTGTGCGAAGTTTAAATCCGTCTTTGTGAGTGATTTAACTTCAGAGGATAGGTTTTCTGAGTGATTTCCTATTGCGAGCTTATAGCCTTTTCATTTGTTGTCTAGGTGTAAGTGGAGAAATATTGTAAACTTTGTGTTTATAGTATAACCCAGAATCTAAGTGATCTGGAAGAGTGGACTAAAGGATTTTATCCATATAACCACTATAAAAATTCTTGGTGTTATTCTTGCATTTAAGTTTTCTTGCATATTTCAAAATTGCATAAGTAAACACTTTGAATTGACTTAAAGATTTTAAAAGGAGTTTTTAAACTGGGGATAAAATCTTTAAAAGACTTAGTCTACTTGTGAAAAACACTTTCAAATTTATCCGCTGCAAGTATACTCTTGAAAAACTGATTTTGCTGTAATCAGCTAAGTTGTTATAAGATAAGTGGTCACTCTGCTGTTCATTCACGATCAGCATAGTTAGCTTACTGTTCTTCATAAGCTTAGTCTGCTGACAGACGACTGAAAAGTTTTTAAGTCTAAAAATTTTCAGAGGTCTATTCACCCCCCCCCCCCTCTAGACCTCATCTGACCACTTGGGACCAACAAGTGGTATCAGAGCAGGTGGTTCATTAGAATCAGCTGCCTGATCAACGATCTTGATCCAAGTGTTTTTCAAAGGTTTTCAAAACTTTTCAAAAGAGCATCTTTTTGAAAAACAAAAACGTTTTGAAAAATGCATTGTATCAGCCATGTTCCCCACATTGCTGGTATGTCTTTTGAAGACTGGAAAATTAGGATGGAGATTTTCCTGGCTGCTTATAATGATAACATGTACACATGTATCATTAAAGGTCCATTCAGGTTCACCAAGACGATAAAGATAAATGAAGTTGATACCGTGGTGGAAAAAGATCTTCATGAGATGACTCCAGAAGAAATAAAGCTTTTCAATCTGGATAAGGTCGGAAGATTCATCATGACTAAAGCCCTGGATAATGATCGGTTTGACAAAGTCAAACATTGCAAAACTGCAAAGGAGATGTGGGATAAAGTCAGAGATATGAGCGAAGGAAACGACGCCATTAAAGAGCATCAGCTGAGTGTTGCTCTGGAAAAGCTGGATAACTTCAAAATGAAGTCTGGAGAGACCATTGATCAGATGGATACCAGGTTCACCAGAACGCTGAATGAAGTTTTAAAGCTTGGAAAAACTTTCACGGATAAGGAGATAACCATCAGAGTGCTGAAGGCTTTACCTCCAAAATTCAACATGAAGGTGACAGCGATGGAAGAATCAAGAGATTTGGGAAGAATCAAGAGATTTGGGAAAAATCTCTCTTACAGAGCTGTTCTCAGTACTCAAGGCATATGAGTATAAACTGCCAAGAATGGGAATTGAAGAAACCTCAACTTCAGGACCCACAACTGCCTTAGTTGCTGCTGAAAATCCCAGAAGACCAGCACAGAAAAGCAAAGAAGTGGACTCATATGATGAAGCCACATTACTCAACAAAAAGGAGTACACAGCTGGAGATGTAGCACTGCTGATAAACAATTTCAAGAAGTTCTACAAAAGAAAAATGAAGAACAAATACAACAATGCTTCTACTTCTAAACCTAACTTTTCTTCTCAAGATAAGGATGATTATAAAGCCAAACTAATGTGTTATAACTGCAGGAAATTGGGACACTTCATCAAAGACTGTCCATATCCAAAAGCAGAAAAATACACTGAAGAAAAGAAGAGAATCAGAAAAGAAAGAAAGCATCAGAGAGGCAAGGCAATGATGGCTGAAGCAGAAAAGCTGACTGTTGTCTACTCATCTGATTCAGACTCAGACACGTCTGATGAAGAATCTTCTGATGAAGAGAAACCTGCTCTCCTCTGCCTGATGGCCAAGAAATCTGATGACTCTGAGGATGAGGTAACTCCTCTTGATAATGAATTATTTAATTCATTTGAACAAATGATGCTTAACAATACTACTATTGCTGAAGCATATAAAAAGCTTAAGGAAGAGATGATATTGCTAAAAGAGCAAAATAGTTCACTGAAACTTACAGCTGAAAAGCCAAGAGAATCAGCTGAATATAAACAGCTTGAGCAAGAACATGAATCTCTGAAAGCTGAATGTGAAGTTTATAAAGCAAAAATCATGGAACTTGAAAAGGTTATTGAGTCTCATGAAAAATCATCTGTTGCATCCACTCATATGTCTAGTAAACAGAAGATGCCTTTAGAACAGGATAAGCTAGAATTGAATCATACTGAAAAATTTATATCTGCTGACAATAGTAAGGTCATTCTGTATGTTCAAACTACTAAACCTGCTTCACCTGAGAACGTATTAAAGGAGAAGAAATCTCCTAAGGCTAAAAAGAGCAAAGAGCCTAGTGTAGGTAAACAGACTAGTAAGACCAAACAGCAGAGTCCTAAGAAGTCTGCTAATAAAGCTAAACTGAATCAGGCTAGTGGTAAAACTAAGTCGTCTGTTAATGAGCAAGCCTCTAGTAAACCAAAGAAGCATAAGAACAAGAAAAATCAAAATGCTTGGTATATGGAAATGAGTCATATTATGTGCAACCTGCTGCATATCCTCCTATGTATCATGCACCTCAGTTTCCAAGTTACTATGCACCATATCCTGCTCATCCAATGCATGCATACCCTGCTTATCATGCACCTTACCCTGCTTATGAACATTACTCTTATCATACTGATCATCAACATGACTTATCTGCTAACTATGATAAAGATGAAACTGTTCATGCTCCTGTCAAAACTCAGAAGCCTAAGAAGCCTAAGACATCAACATCTTGGGTTGTCAAAGGTGGAACTAATCCTTCAGGACCCTCTCAATAAGGGTACCTAAATTTTATTTTTGTTTTGTAGGTTAGGATTAGGAGTAGGAGTAAAGTAGAGAAGATTTGGTACTTGGACAGTGGTTGTTCAAGGCACATGTGTGGAAGCATACATGAGCTGACTGATGCAGTTGCTGTGGATGGTCCAAAGGTTACTTTTGGAGACAGCAAAGAAGGCAAGATTGTAGCTAAAGGAAGATTAATCAAAGGAAACATAGAGATATCTGACGTCTCATATGTTAAAGGCCTAAAGTACAACCTGCTGAGCATAAGTCAATTCTGTGACAAAGGATATTCAGTCATCTTCTCAACAGATAAGTGCTATGTTGAACAGATTGGTACAAAGAAGGTAATTTTATCTGGAAGAAGACAAGGAAATATCTACATAGTCGACTGGAATTCTGCTGACAAGAATTCAAGCATTTGTTTGGTGGCATCAACACCAAGTGAAGTCAGTTGGCTGTGGCACAAAAGGATGAATCATTTAAACTTCAAGACCATCAACAGATTGATAAAGAATGATCTGGTAGAAGGGATTCCTAAAACAGTCATGAGCAAAGATAAGCTCTGTGACGCCTGTCAGAAAGGGAAACAAATCAAGTCATCATTCAAAAGCAAGAAGCACCAATCTTCTGAAAGAATCTTGGAGCTGCTACACATGGACTTATTTGGACCCATTGATCCAGTCAGCAATGGTGGAAAGAAATACTGCCTAGCTGTTGTGGATGACTATTCAAGATATACTTGGGTGATATTCATGAAGAAGAAAAGTGAAACCAAGGAACATCTTACTAATCTGATGGAATTGATCCAGAATGAGAAAAGTATAAAAATATTGAAGATCAGATCAGATAGAGGGACAGAGTTCACAAATTCTACTGTTGAAGAGTATTGTAATATCAAAGGAATACATCATGAGTATTCAGCTGCTAGAACCCCTCAACAGAATGGTGTTGCTGAAAGGAGAAACAGAACACTGAAGGAAGCTGTCAAGACTATGATAGCTGAAGCTAAACTGCCTCAAAGATTTTGGGCAGAAGCAACAAATACAGCCTGCTTTACCCAGAACAGATGCATGATCAACAAAAATCAGAACAAGACTCCATATGAAGTTTGGAACAACAGGAAGCCAAACATTCATTATTTTAAAATTTTTGGTTGTAAATCTTTGTGTTAAATAATGGGAAAAATCACCTTACTGCATTTGCAGAGAAGGCTGATGAAGCTGTTTTTGTAGGATACTCTACTGTTAGTAAGGCCTATAGAGTTTTTAACAAAAGAACATTGCTAATAGAAGAATCCATTCATGTAGTATTTGATGAGCCAAGTCAATCTTCTGAAAAGAATCAAAGTATTAATCAAGATATGTCTACTGATTTATAGAAGTTGGATGTTGGAAAGAATGAAGACTATGTTCCCATCATACTACCTAATCTCAATTCAGCTGCTAACTCAAGTGCTGTTCAAAATCGCAGTGTTGATTGTCTAACAGACGAGTTGCAAACAGCTGACAGACTAGAGACTGTTCAACAGACTACTACTGGAACTCCAACAGTAGTGTTGCAAGATCAAAACGGAGGACAACATCCAGACCTGCAACCTGATCTCAGATGGCTCAGGAATCACCCACCAGAGTTAGTGATTGGTGATCCCTTGGATAGAGTGAAAACAAGAAGAGCTGCTTCACAAGATGCTATGTTTGTCACTTTTCTATCTCAAATAGAGCCTAAACAAATTGAAGAAGCTCTCAATGATTCCTTCTGGATTGAAGCTATGCAAGAAGAGTTAAATCAATTTGAAAGGAACGAAGTATGGTACTTAGTTCCAAGACCAAGTCATCAAAGAGTAATTGGCACTAAATGGGTTTTCAGAAATAAGATGAATGAGGATGGTATTGTTACCAGAAACAAAGCAAGATTAGTGGCCAAGGGTTATTGTCAAGAAGAAGGAATTGACTTTGATGAAACATTTGCACCAGTAGCAAGACTTGAAGCAATCAGACTGTTTCTTGCCTATGCTGCTTACAAGAACTTCACTATCTATCAGATGAATGTGAAGTCAGCATTTCTAAATGGAGAATTGCAAGAAGAAGTGTATGTTGAACAACCACCTGGATTTGAAGCTTATCAACAGGAAGACAAGGTGTATCGTCTAAAGAAAGCCCTCTATGGACTGAAACAGGCTCCAAGAGCATGGTATGATACCCTATCTGATTTTCTTTTAATTAAAAGATTTCGTAAAGGTAAGGTAGATAAGACCTTGTTCACAATTGAATGGGAGAATCATATATTAATAGTGCAAATATATGTAGACGATATTATTTTTGGTTCAACTAACCAACAGATGTGTGACAAGTTCTCCAAGCTCATGCAGAACAAGTTTGAAATGAGCATGATGGGTGAACTCAACTATTTTCTTGGTTTGCAAGTTAGACAGTTGCCTGATGGAATATTCATCAACCAAGCAAAATACACAAGAGATCTGTTTAAGAAATTTGATATGGAAACTAGCTCTACTGCTACTGTTCCAATGTCTACAAGTCTTCATTTGGATAAAGATGAAGATGGCAAATCAGTGGACATAACCAAATACAGAGGCATTATTGGGTCACTGTTATATCTAAAAGAAAGCAGACCTGATATCATGTACTCAGTTGGGGTTTGTGCAAGATTTCAATCAAATCCCAAAGAATCTTATCTCTTAGCTGCCAAGAGAATACTGAAATATATTAAGGGCACTCAAGAATTGGGATTGTGGTATCCTAGAGAATCTAGATTTGAGCTTATTGGATATTCAGATTTGGACCTTGCTGGCTACAAAATTGATAGTAAGAGCACAACAGGTGCTTGTCAATTTTTGGGTAGTCGTCTGATCTCATGGATGAGTAAGAAACAGACTTCAGTATCCATATCTACTGCTGAAGCTGAGTATATAGCTGTTGGAGCTTGCTGTACACAGATACTTTGGTTGAAGCATCAACTAGAAGATTACAATATCAAGATAAGTGGAATTCCAATCTACTGTGACAATACAAGTGCAATCTCACTTACTCAGAACACTACAAGTCATTCAAGGACTAAGCATATTGAGATCAAGCATCACTTCAGTAGAGATCATGTGGAAAAAGGGAATGTAATGATTGAATATGTTCATACTGACAATCAGATTGCTGATATTTTCACTAAACCTTTAAGTGAAGTAAGGTTTTCAACTCTAAGAGCTGAGCTAGGACTACTTAATTTGGATGCATAAGCTGAGGGGGAACTTATCAGAAAATTGAAGTTCATCAGCACAGTCATCTGTTATCATATTCAAGGATTAACTCTCAACAGACTAGTTAACTTATGAATTCTTAAAGTCAGGGGGAACGTGTAAGACTAGCGGTACTTCTGATTAAAAGATGAAATGGGTTAATGACAGTTAGTTGAAGTTATGTTATCAGAAGATCTGTTCTTAATTCTTGAAGATTGAAGATTAATTTATCTTGCTGGATTGACAAACAGCAGAGGAAGATTACTAGCTATTGGCTTTCTCTAGTAATATCAGATAACAGATCACTCGTCTGTCGGATAAGTTAAACTCTACTCATCTGATACGTTATATAAGCATGGTTATGAATCGCATCTTTAGAAACACGCTTTTATAAGTAACAGATAGGTGCCGATAGAGTTTCCCGCCCGTCTGACATTAAAATAATAAATTTGAAATCCGCAATTCTCACCCGCACGATGTAAAAACTGTCAGATCAATCTTACGGTTCACGTTTATCACGATAACCAAAACCTAAGGAAACGTATAAAATCCGATCTGAACAGAGTAGTCGTCTTACGCACACAAAATTCACAAAACTCTCTAACTCTCTAAGCTTTTTGTTTTCAAGCTCACAGTTCTCTTACAGTATTTCACAAATCAATCTCAAAAATGGCCATCGCTGAAGGAAGATATCTGAACTATGACAAGTTCTTCTTATCTGGTACTGATCTGATGAGGGTAATCATGACGAAAATCAAGGAAGCATCTCTAGTACCCATTCTGGAAGCTCCTGAGGAGCGTGTGTATCTCGAAGATGTTGATGACTTCTACAGAACCAGAAAGATCAACACTGACAGGACTACTATGACTGCCACTGTTGGAGGAAAGAAGATGTGTGTTTCGACTGCTGTTTTGAGTGAAATTTATGGGCTAACAAACGAAGGAGGAGATGTGACAGACCTAGGGTCTGAAAAGAAAGAAGAATTCTAGCTGATTTGTGCGAAAGAAGGGGAAGAAATGACAGGAACCTTAATGAAGACTCAACTAAAAGATGAGTATCAGAGGTTTGCTGACATTATTGCAAAGGTATTGGACTGCAGTACAAGCTCTTTGGATGGTTTACCAAGAAGGAGGTATTATACTATGATTTGCATATACTATGGTTTGAAAATCAACTGGGCTGCCCATATATTTGATCTGCTATGTGATAAGAAGGTCAAGTATGGAATCCTGCTCAGTCATCTATTTTTAAGCCTAGGATGTCCTTTGGGAAATGGAAAGACTATTCATGGTGGCAAGGAATTTAAACTGTATGAGCCAGTTAGGAGTGTGGGCACTTCTAAGAGAAAGGCTCCTGCTAAAGCTACTAAGGCTCCTGCCAAGAAGAGCAAGAAAACTGGTCAGACTAGTAGGTCTGCTGATCAAACAGTGACCACCACTGTTGAAGCTGGATCAGCACAACCTGAAATTGTGATCCCTGAGAAAGTAATTGATGACTTTACTAAAGAACTAGAGAATATGGAGACTGGATCATCTCCTGAAAGGACTGAGTCTGAAGAAGCTGTTCCCATTCAACCTGCAAAGAGAATGAGGACAAGGAGCTCTGCTAAAGGACCTCCTCAATCTAAACCTTCAAGAAAAATTGCCAAGTCCAAGGCAAAGAGAAAAGTCACATTCTCTGAAGAAACAACTGAAATAGTGAGGGAGATACCAGCATCAGCAGAGAGACCAGTTACCATTGAAGAACCTGCTGCTGAGTCTGCTGGAGACTCATCTGTTGCACTGTCTGCTGATGTTAGAGAAGAACAGCAGACTGGCACAACAAATAAAGGGAATACACTCCTTCTGCACCCTACTCCTGTTGCTGCCACTCCACTTCAATCTGTGGAGAGTCCTGAAGCAAAGAAGCGAAGGACTGGTAAAATTGTGCTTCCTTACATCACCGCTGCTGAAAAGAAGAGATTAGATGAGGCAGAAAGACAAAGGAAGGCCGCTGAAAAGGCTGAAGAATATCGCCTAAAGGCCCTTGAGCTCAAGAGACTGGAAGAACAAGCCAGTAAAATGACTCAAGCACAAAGGGATGTTGTTGAAGCAGCTGAGTTGGCTGCTGCTATTGAAGCAAGCACTAAGGACTCTCATGGTCCAAAGCATACTGGTGGGATTGTAATTGGTGAACAAAGAGATCCAACCAAGCCCAAGCCAGTCATGCCTACTCCAGCAATACAACCTAAGAGAAAAGCAGAGGTGAAATTGGCACTGGAGATTGTCAGAGATGACCCTGCTGCATTTGATGAGTTTATTGCAAGGTTGGATGCTGAGAATGAAAAGATTACTCGTCTGACGATGTTCAATAAAGAAAAGATTAGATACAACAGATGGAGGGACTATCGTCTGACAAAGAGTAAAGATCAGATTGCAAATTGGAAAGCCTTTGCTGATGAAGAAGCCTGGGTGCTAAAATGGCTTGAGACAGGTTCACTAACTCAAGCATTAGACTCAGAATTCTTTTTGGACAAACTAAGACTGAGGATTAGTCATGTTGTCAAAGCTGAAGCAAAGAAGCTTTATGAGTCAGTTCCTGAGGAGTACGCTGAAAATGAAGGCTTAAAGGAACGCTCAATAAAGTTGGCAGTTTCCCAGACAATGGAAACATGGGCCAAGAAGACTAGGAAGATGAGGGGACAACCAAGCTCCATGATTCCCCTTCCCAGTCTGAAGCAGATTGTCTATGGCCCTAATATTAAGCCATATGAAGAGTTGCCTGAGGATCCAATCTCCCCTTTTGTTCCAATTAATGATTTAACATGGATCACTCACAGGACTGCTTTGGATGAAGCTGGCACAAGGCGCACCATTATCAATGTTAAGAAGATCCAAGCACCCCCTGCTGATAAAGATAAAGAGAAAGAAGTTGCCTCTGATTCTGCCAAAGGAAAGGAAGGGACTTCTGATGATGCTGATCAAAAGAAAGAAAAAGAGGGTAAATCTGACCCTACTGATCAGATCAAAGAACCAGAAAAAGAAGGTACTTCTGATCTTATTGATCAGAACAAAGAAAAGGAGGAAACCTCTGGGCCAGCTGATAAGGAGAAGGAAAACACTCCAAATCAAGCTGATCAGACTGAGGAGAAGGAAAGCACTCCTAGTCAAGCTGATGAGACCAAGGAGAAGGAAATTACTCCTGGTTCAGCAGATCAGACGACAGAAACATAAACTCTTGCCTTACCTCCTGTTCCAATTGATGAACCTTCCACTCCTCAAGACTTACAGTCTTCTCTGTTGAATTCAATTCAGCAGATGATTTCAAAATCTATGAAGGAGTTAGAAGAAAAGGTAACTGCAAATCTGTTGGCTGCCTTAAGTCAACCAACACAGAAAGCTGCTCCTATTCCTACTGATGTGATTGAAGACACTGCAAATGATGTGAAAGCTATCAGACAGGATATGGATGTAATTCAAGCCAGAACACAAAGCACAGCTGCTGGTTGGAGGGACATTACAGAAACAGTTGAAATGGCCATTCAAGCTGAGGATGAAGCCTTAGGAAATATGATGAAGGACTTCAAGGCATCTACTGATATGATTCTGGCAACTCAGATTCAGCTAGGTGACCAAGGAGAAGTTGTTCTCAACAGAATGGAAGCTTTTGAGGCCAATCAACTCAGACAGCAAGCTCAACTTGATGCTATGGAAGAAAACATCAAGCTTCTCTGTGATTCACTTCAAATCACACCAGTCTTACCAATATATCCAATCAACCCTGCTGATGATGACAAAAAAGGGAGAAGATAGGGTACTTGGTGAAGAAGAAGATAAACAAGATGACAAATCTCTTGAAAAGACTGATGAATTTGAAAACACTGAAGTACTGGAAGAATCTGCTGAAGATGAAAAAGTTGATGAAGACAATGAAGGCACTAGCAGACCAATAGATCAGTTAAATGCAGAAGAAGAAGATAAAGTTGAAGCTGAAGAGAAGTCTAAGGAAACAGCAAAGTCTGATAAAGAGATTGCTGCTGCCAAGGACTCACCTGAAGAACAGCTTAATCCTGATGTTAAACAAAAGAAGTTGGAGCTGTTAAAACAAAAGTTCTTCAAGGAATTAGAAGCAGAGACTTCCAAATCTGATGAAGAAGAAAAAGAGGACAAGCAAGAAGACAAAGCAGAAGACTAGTATAGTCTAGATTACTTATGCTGGAAATCTTTGTAAATTCATTTTTTTTTTTGCACATCTCATCTGATTGAACTTGTAATATGTAATCTTTTGCAAATCTATAAAAGTTCAAGTGTTTTATCCAATAAACTATTTCTATCTCAGAAATTTTTGAGGATCAAAACTTTAGTTTAGGTACAGGTACTTAGCTGAAGTTTTGTCATCATCAAAAAGGGGGAAATTGTTGGAAGAAGATGAAGATGAAGATGAAGTGCAAAGAAGATAAGAAGATAAGGGAAGGTTTTGATGATTTCCCAAAACGTCAAAATCAGCTAAGTATGGAAAGCTTAGTTCCCTTAGAAGAATTTTGAACAAGTAAAGAAGTTATCAGAAGGGTTCAAAATTCTAAGCCCAGAAGACTACTGATCTCATGCTGAAACAGCAATCAGAAGGGTAGACCATCAGCTGACTCAAATCAGATTAGTTCAGTATTTGATCAGCAGAGTATCTATCAGCAGAGTTGCCTTGATCAGCAGAGTAGAAGAGATCATGAGATAAGTTCAACGGTAATAAATGCACTTGGCGTAATAAATGCTGCAAGAGAAGGGTAGTAATGACAAATGATTGAAGAATATTCTCGGATCAGCAATGGTGCATTTAATGCAGCTACAGGAAAGTACAGCAGAAAAGGTACTGTAGCAGGAAGCCGTTCTGAATTTGGGCTAAGGCTATGGATTTGATTTGTGACTTCCTTCAACGGTCATATTTTCAAATCCAAGTATAAATAGAGCTGATTTCGAAGAGAGACATACACAACAACATTCTGAGATTTCGTTTTTGAAGCAGAAATTTTTCTAAGTCTCAAGAAGCTTGAACATCTCACTCGTCTGGTGGAAGTCATCTGTTGACAGAAACCCAGTTGAAGAAAATAGAAAATACATTCTGAGTGAATTTGTATTAGCTGAGTGTTGTGCGAAGTTTAAATCCGTCTTTGTGAGTGATTTAACTTCAGAGGATAGTTTTCTGAGTGATTTCCTATTGCGAGCTTATAGCCTTTTCATTTGTTGTCTAGGTGTAAGTGGAGAAATATTGTAAACTTTGTGTTTATAGTATAACCCAGAATCTAAGTGATCTGGAAGAGTGGACTAAAGGATTTTTATCCATATAACCACTATAAAAATTCTTGGTGTTATTCTTGCATTTAAGTTTTCTTGCATATTTCAAAATTGCATAAGTAAACACTTTGAATTGACTTAAAGATTTTAAAAGGAGTTTTTAAACTGGGGATAAAATCTTTAAAAGACTTAGTCTACTTGTGAAAAACACTTTCAAATTTATCCGCTGCAAGTATACTCTTGAAAAACTGATTTTGCTGTAATCAGCTAAGTTGTTATAAGATAAATGGTCACTCTGTTGTTCATTCACGATCAGCATAGTTAGCTTACTGTTCTTCATAAGCTTAGTCTGCTGACAGACGACTGAAAAGTTTTTAAGTCTAAAAGTTTTCAGAGGTCTATTCACCCTCCCCCTCCCCCCTCTAGACCTCATCTGACCACTTGGGACCAACAACTCATTTTTTCACCAATCTCATAAGTTTTTTTTTCAATTTCATTGATTGAACCCATTTTTTTCCCAAATTTATTGATTTAATTATTTTTTTATCGATATAACTAGTTTTTCCCCTTAATTTCATCAATTTAAATCGTTTTGACCAATTTAACTAGTTTTTCCACCATTTTCATTCTCTTTTTACTAATTTAATCAAATTTAACCGTATTCCCCCATTTTTCATCGACTTCACTTATTTTTAACTAAGTTAGCTGATTCAACATGTTTTAAAACAATTAAATTATTTTTTCTTTTACCGATTTCATTCATTTTTTACGAATTTCATCAAATTTACATGTTCCTGATAGGTTAAACTCATTTTAAATCGAATTCACCAATTTTTTTCTTCAATTTAACTGAAATCACCTATTTTCAATGACTTAACCCATCTTCACCATTTTCCCACCAATTTACAGATTTACACATTTTTTCGCCGAGTAACTTGTTTTTTCACTAATTTTATCGAAGTGTAAAATCAGTAAAAATATATAAAATTTATGAATCGATAAAAAATTGGTTAATCCATTGGAAAATGAAATCAATGAAAATATTCGGGAAACATATTTCTATCGTTGGTTTTGTCGCTATTCAGTTACACATTTGTTACTAAAGCTAAATAGCAACGGAAATTTTCCGTTGGAACAATTTCATCGCTGTGGATAAATTTTTCCTACAACTTAACAATCGAATTCCTATGAAAAATATTTATTCCCAATTATTCGTTATTATTGGCGGAACATATTTTTGTTGATGGTTTCGTCGCTGTTCAGTTACTAAAATCTAAATAGCAACGGAAAGTTTCCGTTGGAACAATTTTATCGCTGTGGATAACTTTTTCCTACAACTTAACAACAGAATTCCTACGAAAAATATTTTTTCCCAATTTTTCGTTGGTTATTTTTCGTTATTATTGGCGGAACATATTTTTGTTGATGGTTCCGTCGCTATTCAGTTACTAAAATCTAAATAGCGACGGATAATTTTCCGTTGGAATGATTTCGTCGCTATGGATAAATTTTTCTTACAACTCAACAACCGAATTCCTATGAAAAATATTTTTTCCCAATTTTTCGTTGGTTATTTTTCGTTATTATTGGCTGAACATATTTTTGTTGATGGTTCCGTCGCTGTTCAGTTACTAAAATCTAAATAGCGACTGATAATTGAGATTTCGTCGCTATGAATAACTTTTTCCTACAACTTAAAAACCGAATTCCTACAAAAAATAATTTGTCGACATTCCGTCGGTAACTTGTCGCTATTATTGAAGGTAGATTTTCTAATTGAAATTATGTTGGTATTTGGTTACTAATCCGTCACTAATAGCGACAAATTTATTTTCGTTGGAATCGGGTCGTAGGTGAAGCCCCCTTTTTTTTTTAGTGATTTGCCAATTGCAGAGTAAAGTTCAAGATTAGATTAAATATTGGCCCAAAGTATAATTAGACCCAACTAATTATAGCCCAAACCGAACGTTCCCTAAATATATAATATAATTTTCCGTACCTCAAGGGGATCAATGCAAATTTCTCGGGTGAATTATTTTACCCCAGAAAAAGTACAACCGCAATAAAATGCCGCATCAAATAAACCGTGCATCAGGGTATTGTACGTTGCAGGAAAGCCCCAAATTTGTATACATCATAGGAATCACCGCCCTCTTAAAAATGGCGAGTGGCAATCAAATTCAAATCCTATTTAGCCAGAAAACAATGGGCAGTCATTGAAACCCAAACGTTCTTCATTTCAGCGTTTGTTTCTTTCCTCTTTTCTCATCCCCCTTATTTGACTGTGCGTCTCTCTCTCTCTCTTCTTCTGGTTTTCACATTCTTCCTGTGTTTTAGCTAAATTCATCAATCGAAATTAAATCTCTGAAAGATTAAGCTCTGTTTCTAGAAATACAGAGAAAAATGGCACTTAAAATTACTGGAACACCCCTCAAAATGGCTTCGTTTCCTGGCTCTCAGCTCAGATCTCAAAGAGTATCAATGGCGTCAACCCTTCATTCTCCCTCCACGTAAGTTTCTTTTTCGGGCACTGTTACGATTTGATTGTTACTTTGTGTCAGTAATATCTTGATCTGGATTTGTGATGCTTTATGATAAACAAGTTGCATGTTAGTGATCAATTAGCATTTCAGGAATTCGTTTTTTTTTTTTGTTATGAAAAATTAGAAAATATTACTCCTTTTTTTGAATCAATTTCTTGAATCGTATGGTGTGTAGAAATGCTGTTTCTTATCTCTGCAAAAAAATATCCAAATTGATGCAGTCTCAACTTTCCGATTAATCCTTGCTCAGACGTCTGTTGTTGGATTAATTTACATCATTAATCATTTAAATTTGTGTATATTATAATTATTCAGTTTATTTCCTTTCCTTTTTTTTTTTTTTTTTTCTAATATTGTTCGGTGCTTGTTGATGATTATCGGGTGGGGTATTAGAGTATTGTGATCTTGTGGTTGTCTTTTTGACTAGCCTGCAGAAGATGCTACTTGGTAGATCTTAATCACAAGTGGACTATTTTCTTTAATTGTAATGTAAGATATTTATCATGTCATGTCATATTGGTTTGAAATTGGATTTCACTCTTTTTGGCTTATGTAAGTTGAAATCATTGACTCTTATCTTAATTAAATATCTTTACATTTTATTGTCATGTGAAAATATGTATATATTATGATTTGCAGTTCTGCTTCATTTAGAAAATATTGTGTTAGAGAGAGAAAGAGAGAGATTTAAGCATATAATTTGAAGTTCTGCTTCATTGGTATTTCAATTTTTTTCATTTTCCTTGTGTTTCCTCCTTAAATTGATAAAAATTAGATTGAATAAGGGGTGAGATAGGTGCTTACTTTCCAGAATCTTTTTTTTTTTTTTTTTTTTTTTATCTGAATTAAAAAGATTAGGTACATTTAAAGTTTGGTTAGATTCATTGTATCTAAAATATATTTCTTCTTTGCTTTAAATGTTTACACCTACACTCTTGACTTTTTGTCTGTGTTAGACAAGTTGGTGGTTGGTAAAGCTTTGTCCTTTTTCTTCCTTAACCACTAGTGTGATTAATTGTCATTTTCTTACCAATATTTCTTTGGCCTTTTAAATGTTAAAGAAAAAAATAGGAGAAAGAAGAGGATGATAATTTGATATAACTCCAGGAGTTTGTAGAAATTAAACCGTATTCCTACTCTGATAGTTGTCTTGATTTATAAAATGAACTATATGCATTTTGATTAGTTTTCTTTAGACAATACTCTTCTGTGGACAGACTAATAATGCTTTGATTTATGATTGTCTATTTGGTTCTCGACTTCTCGTTTGGTGGCAACTTGTACCTTTTCCTGCAATATGTAAATGATTGATAAGCCAAAAAGAAATGCCATTACAAAATTATTTTGAGTTAGTCAATTAATAACTCATGTATATATGTATTTATATTTATGTGTGTGTAAACAATGTACAAAAATACTGGCTACTATCAAATTATCAACGGTCCTTTTGTAAAACTATAAAGCTTGCGGCTGAGGCCTCATTTTTTGTTGTTAGATGAGCTAACTCTCTAGCACCTTATATGAGCTGCGATGTAGCTTGAAGAAAGTGATTTTCAATTTTTTGGACTGCACATAAATAATAGTCATATTGCCTTAACCAATACCTTTGCTTGTCTCCAAATAGCCTCTTTGCAATCATACAGTATCTTGAGAAGTAGTTTTATTGCATTTGTGACTTAATTACGTGGAAATTAACTTCTAGACTGTATTTGTAAATGACCATAATGTTCTATTTATATTTACACGAATGCAGAGACGTAGGAAATGTGAAAAAGCCTTTCACTCCCCCACGAGAAGTCCATCTCCAAGTGACTCATTCCATGCCACCCGAAAAACGAGAGATCTTCAATTCTCTAAACAGTTGGGCTGAAGAAAACATCCTGGTGCTCCTAAAGCCCGTGGAGAAATGTTGGCAGCCCGCTGATTTTCTTCCAGATGCGGCTTCAGAAGGGTTCGAGGAACAAGTCAGGGAGCTCAGGAAACGAGCCAATGAACTCCCAGATGACTATTTTGTTGTGTTGGTTGGAGACATGATTACGGAGGAAGCCCTTCCAACTTATCAGACTATGCTCAACACTCTAGATGGAGTTCGAGATGAGACTGGAGCCAGCCTCACTCCATGGGCTATTTGGACAAGAGCATGGACCGCCGAAGAGAATAGGCACGGCGACCTTCTGAACAAATATCTTTATCTTTCTGGACGTGTTGACATGAAGCAAATCGAGAAAACTATTCAGTATCTCATTGGTTCTGGGATGGTAAGTAAGACTATCTTCTAAATTCTCTTTGTGCCTATATCTCGTTGGTTCTGGGTTGGTAATAGTGTAATACTATCTTTAGGCAGGTTCTATTTATTTTTTCAATCAAATACAAGAAGAAAAATAAGCTTAATTCATTTAAGTGCTAATTTAATAAAGAAAAAAAGAAAAGGGACAGAAAATGGAGTGCCACGTGTTGTTCTACGAAGTCTTAGGGCAGTGACCTTAATGGTGGCACAAAGAAAGTCGTACTTGTGACGGGATACGTTAGTAATCATGTGGGGTTTCAAAACTTCGAGGGTGGTATAAAGGAAATTGTCTTAGTGAAGGATTCCATCATAAGTTAAAGAATCCATTGCCAAAACGTAAGACTAATTAGTTCTTGTTTTTTTTTTTTTTGTATAACTTGACAGGACCCACGTACGGAGAACAACCCTTACCTCGGATTTATCTACACATCATTTCAAGAACGAGCAACCTTCGTTTCTCACGGAAACACAGCCAGGCTAGCCAAAGAACATGGGGACCTAAAACTGGCACAGATATGTGGCATCATAGCTGCAGACGAGAAACGACACGAAACCGCCTATACCAAAATCGTGGAAAAGCTCTTTGAGATCGACCCAGATGGCACAATATTGGGTCTTGCTGATATGATGAGGAAGAAAATCTCTATGCCAGCTCATCTAATGTACGATGGCAGAGACGACAATCTCTTTGAGCACTTCTCTTCTGTGGCACAAAGGCTCGGAGTTTACACTGCCAAGGACTATGCCGATATCTTGGAATTTCTAGTTGCTAGATGGGAAGTGGAGAAATTGACTGGGCTTTCGGGTGAGGGCCGTAAAGCGCAGGACTACGTTTGTGGTTTGCCTCCTAGAATTAGAAGGTTGGAGGAGAGAACACAAGCAAGGGCTAAGCAGGTGGAGCCTGTTCCTTTCAGCTGGGTTTTCGGTAGGAATGTTAAGCTTTGAGTGCTTGCTACAAAATTACAAATTGGAAAAGCTTTGAGTGAGTTTCAATGGAGTGAGTATTTGTTCTTCTTGTTCTAAGTTTTTGAACTTCTGTGTTTTTTCGATGTCGTATTGTAGATACACTGTTTTGGGATAATTTCTCTGTATCGAGCAACATATGACGATCTCTATTAGGTTCCTACCCTATATGTTTTTGTTGTGCTTGTGATGAATAAGTGCATGTAAAATTGATACAATGTTGTGATGAACAAGGTCCATGGATTTAAAACAGTTGCAATGGCCCTATATTTTGCTAGAATTTATTAGTAATAGTAACACAATTAATAGGTTAAAGAGGAAGCATTACAAATTTGATTTGATCATCATCTTCAACTAGGGGTGGAAAAGAGGACAAAAATCCATTGGGTGACCCTTTACTAGTTTGACCAGACCCGACTTAGCCCAACTAATATATTTTTTATTCTTACTGGGTTGGGTTGTGTTGGATTTTGTTAATTTTTATATGTATTTTTAATGGGTTCATAAACGGGTCATTAATGAGTTTACTGAAAAAATTTACATTTAGTTAAATTAATTAATATTTAATGATTTAATTTTAACTCAACAATATTATTTTATTGTTTTATCTCAGATTCATGAAAATTTTAGTTATAATAAATTTTAGTTATAATATTATATATTTTAATATATTTAAGTTTAAAATAAATATAAAAATATTAAATAGTGCTAAAAAAATAATTTAAATAATAATATATTATTCTGATCTCATTATCTATAATTGAATATCGGATTAAGATTTACATAGCACAACAACTATTTTAACAAAACGCACTAATGGTGGACTTCTAACCTCAATTTCTTCTAATTTAATTTCTTTTCCACTCTTACCATTATAATAATAGTTTTCATATTGTTTTTAATATTGATAATAATAATAATAATTTTAATAAGATATTTAGTTTAAAAATATTATAATAATAGTATTTAAAAATTAAAATTAAAATTAATTCAAAATACGAATTATAACATTAAATAAACGGCACACACAAAAACGAACTGAAGGTTACAACAAACACGAATGAAAAAAAAAAAAAAAAACAAAGAAGATCAAATCAACCGCACACCCACGAATTACAACATTATATTGATATCCACCCGAAACCAGCCGGTTTCTTCATTCGATGATCCTCCAAATAGGTCATGACTAAGATTTTTTTGTTGTATTACCATCCTTTTTTTCTTCCAATATGCCTTCGTATCCGGAGTGTATGAAGAGCAGTCCATCGACATTATTCGTTCTTCCATTTCCCTTTCATTTTGCGCCTTTTTCATTGCTTCGTCTTCCATTATTTGTTGAAGCATCTCATGATGCATTCTCTCTCGTCCGACCTCTAACATACTTCCAGATTTTGTCATGGTCATTATCATTCCCTTTCCATGTCAATAATCGTTTGTAGACCACAAGAACCTTTCCCTTTTCCTTGTTTTGCTTTCTTTGTACCCATAGGTCTTTGCTCGATTGGGGTACCCCAGGAGTCTCCGCATCATGATTATCGCTCACTGGATCCGAATGAAACTGGAGTTCGCCATGGAGTCTTCAAGATATGACGTTGCTTCAAAGTAAAACTTCAAACTAAATTAGCTATCTCCTCACTTGTATAACGTTTATAGTGAACTCACTTTCTCCTCTATTTCTATCTAAATGAAACAACCTTAGAACACTTTTAGATGACGGAAGTTTGCTAACACTTTTGATTCTTTTATTTTGGTATAGCTTTGAGGCGTGGATGTGTCTCATTTTATAGATGAGAGTAAATAACCACTAAATGCAAGAATTACAAGAATGTAAAAGGCCAACCATTATGACCTCCATAACCCACCTTCTTATAAGTTATAAACTTTAATCTACCTATTAAATTATCAGCCTTTAATTCTTAATATAAAGAGTCCAAAATTTAAAACTTAATTGAGAATAGTGAACCACTTAATAAATAAATAAAAATTAACAATGGCTAGTGGAAGGCCGTTGAGTAGAACAATTTTAGTGAGATTATTTAAGATGTTATTTCTTAGTAATTTTAGTTTGCAAATTGATGTATTACTACTAATGGCATGAGGTACCTCTAGATTTTATATACCCATATGATATCCTATCTTCAATTTACTTAAAATTTCGTGTACATTACTTTAAATTTGATGGATTTCATACACCCAAATATGTATACTATATGATTTTAAAAGAGCACATAACACGCACCACATTTTAAATGAGCACATAACACGTGATGGGGTGCAATAAGCATAAGTAATTGCATTAATTTTATAATAATTTAAATTGACTTAATTGCTAAGTTATATATCCATCCAACGATGGTATCAAATTTGAGTGGATTTCTTAAATTATGATATCAAATATGTCGGTCATAATATTTATGGAACCAGAACTGAGAATTTATATAAAGCTTGGTACCAAAAGTGTAATTTTCTCCTTTTAGAAATGATGATATATTAATAATATTCATGGAAAAGTGTATTTTGGATTAATAGTTTTTCAAATATGTAACTAAATTAACGGGTATGTAATGTTATTTTAAATATAGGGAGAACTTTAAAAGTTGTTGTTAGATGTTAAGTTTATAGGGTGTGATACTACATGTAAGTTTGAAAATATGATTAAGAACATTGAATATATACTTGAATGTAGGTAGTACTGGTGGTTGGGTGGTGAGGTTGATAGCAATGTTTTTAAAACCGGACCGGAGAGCGAATCGGTGAGGTTACTGGTTTAGCGGTTTTATTGATCGAACCGGGCGAACCGTTGGTCGAACCGCTAAAACCAACTAATTTTTGGTACCAAGCTTTATGTCGATTTCTATTTTTGGTACCAAACAAATGTTGATCAACACATTTGGTATCATGATTTAGTAAATTGTTCCACATTTGGTACCGTCGTCGACTAAATTTGAAAATCACCGATAAATTAATAACGTGATCGTTAAGTCAATTTCAATTATTATACAAAATTAGTGTCATAATTTATAGATATACTCAATTATGTATATATCAATTTGTTAGAGTTTATAAATTCTATGTATATTACTTCAAATTTGATGGATCTCATCATTTATGATGTGACTGCTTAAGCTTAACTACATTTTATGAAAAGTTTAACATAATGTTACTCTTTGTCACATCAACAATTTACATTTAGGAGAATACATCTTGAAATACCGAGATTTAAATAGTCCACATCAACAATTAGTCGATTTTGAATTAATAGATTGTCGAATTGGGATAGATTCATATTGATAAATCGGGTCTGAGATTGAACACTATTCTCGTTGTTAATAAAGTTATCTAAATTTTGGAGACTACAAAAAAATAATTAAATCGTTCAATAATGAGTCTTCTTGAAAGCTTTTTTTTATATTAAATATTGGGGAGGGTATTTTATTGTGAGATACACGAGTTTCATATGATTTTTTTATAGTTATGTACATGTTCATGTGGAGATAAATGGTTGAGTCGAGAATGTCTAAGACAATAGCACTCTCTCCGTCTCACTTTTCTTGCTCATATTTTTATTTTGGGACGTCCCAAAACATGGCTCCCTTTCTCTCTAAAAAATAATAAAATTTTATTTTTTTAATAAATTATCTAAAACTCCGTGCCAAACCTAAAGGGAACAAGATTATTGGGACGAAGGAAGTATGAGATTTTCTTAAAAGCTTCGCCATAAGCACTCAAAATTTATATTACAAACACAACTCCACTTAGAGTCTGTGGAGTCCTAATTATGAATAATCTATTTTGACCTTGGTCTTCGTCTAGTGTGATGGACTATGACTAATATGGATCACGTCCCACCTTGTAAACAATTCAAATCCAAGGTATTTTTTTTTTTTGACACCTTGTAAACGATTCATAGCTAAACCAAACCTAATGAAACCCTTATAAGCAAATTTATAAATTAATTGTTTTGACACCTATTAAAGTCACTGGTTTCACAAATACACATGTATTTTTTTTTCTCAATCAAATATTTAAATTCAATTTAAATCATGTCTTAAATTTTTGAAATCCAACATAAAATTGCATTTTGGGTTCGACTACTATAGCTCATGGCGTTTTTACATCGTGTCGTTTTGGACTAGCACATTTAAGTATCACAATTTCAACATCGGTGACAATTTTAGTGCCAGTCGGGGCCCAATTCTAAAATTGGCTTAAGATTATATGTCAATAATCCCGATATAACCTTATATGTTAAAAACTAATTCTATTATTTCAAATATTTTTATGTTAATAAATTATTTATGTTTTTGTTATAAAAATCATATTTTATGATAAAAATATGGAAATTTTACATAAACACCCTCTGCATACTAATTACAGGAACTTACACCAAATTACATCGACATCCACCTTGATTTAAGGGCAGTTAGTCAACTTTAATGGAATGAGTCAAGGTCGGATATGCCCTTAAATATTTTCAATATTTACATAAAATTTTAAAAAAAAAATCCAAAACCCCCAACTATTAAGGTTAAAATGCGAAATGAGCCACCCCTTTGGGCGGAGCTCGAGAGGCTGCGACAAATAAATTTAACTGACGGAACTTGTAACCCTTGAACAAATGAATCTATTGCAACAAAAATCACTAAGTCTCGTTGTGAGAAATGAGAGAGAAATGAGTTTGAAATTTTGGATCTAGGGTTCTTCGTTTACCAAACCTTGAACAACGATTTCTCCCAAATTACTCGATGAAATTTGACAAAGTTATTGGCTATGAACTCGTCTTGATGTGAAGAACAAAAGCCCCAACTTAATTTTGACAAATAGCAACCGAAAAATGGCGACCGAATTTAAAATTTAGGATATAGGATTCTTCGTGAATCAAACTTTGAACAACAATTTATGTCAAATTACCAGATAAAATTTGAGAAGATTGATGGCTATTAACTCTTCTTGATGAGAGGAACAAAATCCCTAACATAATTTTGACAAATAAATGCCGAAAATGGCTGCCGAATCATAGGGGTGGCGGAATAAATATTACAAATACACCCCCTGTATCATAAATTATATTACAAAATTTACTCAGGATAAATCTGAAAAAACATAATTATAAAAAGAAAAACTGAAAAAAAATTATAAAAATTAGATGATTTCACCATTTAACATTTGACACTAATATCATAAAGGGTGTCCTTGTAATATAGTTTTAACAGATGGGGGTATTCTTGTAATTTTTTATAAGGTTGGTAAATTCCTATAATTAGACCTGTAGATAGGGGCTCAAGATCCTCTGTACCACAATTTGTGTACCACAAATGAGTAATTGACACATGTATATATGACAATTATTATATACATGTGTCAATTACTCATTTGTAGTACACACTTGTGGTACAGAGGATCTATTGCCGTAGATAGGGGTCTCTATAAAACTCACTAAAAAAATTAATTTGGTAAATGTATTCAGGAACATTAAGAACAATTAACTGTTTTAGTAATGTTTCTATGTTTTAGATATTCTCAATATCTTGAATTTTTTTTTTTTCACTTTGCATCCCCGAAACATGGAAAATAGGCATTTTGTACCTTCGAAATTTAGATTTAGCACTTTGCACCCTCAAAATATGAAAAATGTAGCACTTTGCACCCTCTTTTATTTTTAGGCAAAAACTCAACGGCAAAATAGGTAATTCAATTGTAAATCTTTGGCACTTTGCACCCTCAAAATTTGAGAAATTGACATTTTACACCCCCGAATAAACTTAGCACTTAACACCCTCTAATTGAAAATAATCAGCAACTTTCACCCTCGAAACACATTAAATTGCACCCAAAACATAAAAATAACACCTAACACCCTCAAATGGTCAACTTTGCTGGAAAAACGAGGGGTTTGAGTTTTTTTAAATTTGAGGGTGTCAAGTGTTAATTTTGTGTTTTGGGGTGCAAAGTGCCCCATTTATTGTGTTTCGTGAGTGCAAGTTGATGGTTTGTTCTTAATTAGAGAGTGTTAAGTGCTAATTTATATTTTGGAGTGCAAAATGCCAAAGATCTACAATTGAATTACCTATTTTGCCATTGAGTTTTTGCCTGAAAATAAAAAAGGGTGCAAAGTGCTGCTTTTTTCATATTTCGAAGGTACAAAGTGCTAAATTTAAGTTTTGGGGTGCAAAGTTCCTATTTCCCATGTTTTGGGGATGCAAAGTACAAAAAACCCTATCTTGAGCTATTTGTTGAATGTGACTCTCAATTTATTTTACTAGTATATTTATTTACCTTTTATCAGATAGAAATACAACGTTACTTTATTCTCTAGTTGTCATTTTCTCACAACTTAGAAAATTTATAGAGTTTATTAATGAGGGAAATTCACTTTTCATACCAAACTTTTACCTACTTTATACATTTCATACCATATATTTTAAAATGACACATTTCATACCAAAATCAATCAACCTTTTTCAATTTTCATACCGACATTAAATATTGGATGGAAAGGACACGTGCTCTCAGAAAAAAAGAAAAAAAATGTCACGATTTCTTAATGTGGAAGATGATGAATAGTAACCTAAATTTTAAAAATTGGGGATTTCTTCAATACTTGATGAAAATGGATGAGGTTGGTGGCAAAAGAACCGTTACACCAAGGGGAATGAACGGGAGTAGGTATTAGACGGTGTATCGACCTCCTCCGCCGGCGGCGGAACAAAAACCGAAAACGTTGAAATTCGCAGATTTGAAATACAAGTGACGGGATGGATCTGAAACAACGAAATAGTGTATTATCTTTGTAGATGAGGTCAAGACGAAGCCGTAGCCACCAAGAAGAGGTTTAATGGTGGCCGGAGTCACCGGGAAATTGAAAATTACATGGAGGTGGTGGAGGTGGTGGAGATGGTGGAAATAATTGCAAAAATCCCCCTGACCAATTGCAAATATCCCCCCTAGAATATAAAATTGTGACTTAACGGACACGTGCGCCGCACGTGTCCATTTCCAAATAATATTTAACGTCGGTATGAAAATTGAAAAAGGTTGATTGATTTTGATATGAAATGTGTCATTCTAAAATGTATGGTATGAAATGTATAAAGTAGTTAAAAGTTTGATATGAAAAGTGAATTTCCCTCGTTTATTAATAGGAAAAATCTCCTATCCCCCCCCCCCCCTCCCACCAACTAAAATCCTAATAGGAAAAATCTCCTATCCCCCCCCCCCCCCCTCCCCCTCCCACCAACTAAAATCCTCTAATTTTGCCCATGTAAACAATGGTGCTATCAATCTTAACAAATAACATAATTCACAGTTCATACTTAAGTATATATAAAAATTCACCCCAACAAGAAGTGGGACAAAGAAAGGGAAAAAAATTAAAGGTTAGATGCTAATTTTGCTCTAATTCACTATTTTCTTCTTAAAACGGAAATCCATGTCTTTTATACTTGGGTGATTAATAAAATATTTTTCTTTCATTTAAATGTTCTAATATTTATTTTTCTTTATATTATTAATAGGTAAAATTGCAGAAAAGGTTCAAACTAATTAGTGATTTTGGATTTTCGTCCCAAACTATATTACCTCACCGAATTTCGTCCCGCAATTTAATATTTGTTTGAAATATCGTCCCAAACTAATTATTAATTTTGATTTTTTTGTCCCAAACTATATCAACTCGCCGAATCTCGTCCCATAATTTATCATTTTGTATGAATTTAGTCCCAATATTAAATTTCTAATATAATGGAAATGACGGTTCAATTTTGTAATTAGTTTGGGACGAACTTTACAATATTATATAATTATTCATGTTAAAATTTACCATGTCATGACACGTAAGCAGCCATGTGATAATTCATTAGCAAATGCGCAATTTCCATTTTATAATTAACAGTGGGACAATATTCCAAAAAAATATTAAATTACGGGACGAAATTCGCCAAGTTGAATAGTTTGGAACAAAAATCCAAAATCAGTGATTAGTTTGAGATGATTTTTGCAATTTTGTCTTATTAATATGATTATATGGATCAACATATACACGGTACACATTAGTATGGTCATATAGATTAACATAGAGATTATTGCATTTTCTGTACCACAACAATAACTAGTTGACATTTTTACCTCGTATCTTTTCGGGTTAGCATATTAATACCATAACTTCAACATCGATGATAATTTTGGTGTCAACTGAAACTCAATTCCATTATTGGCCCAAAATCCTCCACGCACGAATCTCATGACAAGAAAATTGGCTCACACGTGGGGCATCTCGGGCCAAATTTAAAATAGAGCCGCAATTGACACTAGTATTGATGCCGATGATTTGTATTCATAAGGGGTGACAAACAGGCGAGTAGGACTGGATCCAAGTGAATCTAAAATGGGTCGGCTGAAAAATGGATCACTTAATTGACCCTGGGTCTGGGTGAGTCTAAAAATGGATTGGCTATGTCACATTGTCACTTATTACGGGTCATAAATGAGTTTAAAATGGGTTGGGTCAAAGCTAGTTGGATTTGTTTTATGTTTGTTAATGCTGCGTATTATATTAATTATATATTGGAAAGGGAAAATATGTCGTACTTGGAAAATATTGTTTGATATTCAAATATAGTTAATTGAAATTATTTTTAATATTAAACTAATATTGTTAATTTTAGTAAATCCAACTGTTGGCAAACAGATTGGATTAACAATAAGGTGGGAATGGATATGACCTCTTGCACTATTAATTAATATCATAATTAATTATTAAGATAAATATGTTATTTTTTTCTCTTTCTTAAATCTACTAGGGGCTAAATTGTCATTCGGGAAACTTGATGATAATTTTGGGCTTAAATTTTAGGAATGTATGAAAAATTATTGGGCTTCCATATTGGGACACTCAAATAATAGTTGTTTGTTGAACCCAAATCCTCAATTAATTTTTTATGAATACTGGAGAAATTCGAGAAAGAAAATTAAAATAACACTTCTGAATCAAAACTGAATCTAGTTTATCTAAATATGTACTTTCAACTCGACCCAACGAGGGAAAGTTGCACTGAGTGAGGGGAAGTTGGACTTGGACTAGATATACACTGGAGATTCCCTAATTATAATTATTAACAAAATTCAATTTGAATCATCAACAATAAAAAAAAAAGGGAATTGGACCGGGTTGGGCCAGACCGATCCTAGGCCAACCTAAGGATCATGACTCGTGTTCTTCTAAGTTAGTGTTGCTAGCTTGGTTACTTTGGAACTTTCAATTAATTTTGCTTCTTAAAAAAATAATGAAATGTGACTTGGAAAAAGAAAGGTTTAAAAAGAGTTATGGAAAAATTCCTCATGTACTTTTTATAATTGGGGAAAAGTTAATTTGTTTTATTTTTATTAACAAGCAAAAAAAGGCCATGTAAACTAAAAGATATTTTTGTTTTTTAGTGAAACAAAAAATTATCGTTAAATTATATATAATATTGATTGATTATAATAATATATTACAACTAACAAATAATTGTAGTTAATACAATAATAAATAGGTTTAACAATATAAATTATGTATCTGATTTATATGGGTTTCATGAAATCAATCATTATAACACCACTTAATTAAATTTGAATCTAGGTTGAGTTCAAATTCAAATCTCCCCCTACTTACAATTTGAGACGCAACAGCCAATCTTAACTTAATTTTTTTTTCTTCTTAATTTAATAATTTTTTTTTAGTTTTTCCAAAATTTTTGGACAAGTTTCCTATATTTAATCGACCAAATCATACATAAAAAACGAAACTTTAATCTATGACGAAAAAAAAAATTGACTGCTTAGTGATGATGTTGTTGGCTGTTGCATTGGAGTAATTATTTAAAAATTTAAACCGTGATTGAAATACAATATTTTTTCAATTATGAAATGAGAAATGACATTCCTCATCAGCTCAAAATCAAATTGTAAAAAGTTATCACATCAAATAAAACGAAATATTCCCAATAAATTAAATAATATATATTTATACTACAGCGATAACATCCATCGCCAATTGATTACATAAACACAACAATTATACCAACAACAACACATAAAAAGAAACAATTTAAAATCCAAATGAATTTTGGAGACTACAAAAAATGATTAAATCGTTCAATAATGAGTCTTCTTGCAATTAAAAGCTTTTTTTTTTTTTTATATTAAATATTGGAGGGTATTGTATTGTGAGATACACGAGTTTCATATGATTTTTATTGCTATGTATATGTTCATGTGGAGATAAATGGTTGAGTCGAGATCTAGAACGTCTAACACAAGTTGGTCATCCAAGTTATAATACCCCTCCATCACATTTATTTTGCTCAATTGGTACAGTTAACTAGTCAACTTGACTAAATTTATAAAAATTATAATAAATAATTTAATTAATATATTTTATTATTAGTTGATAATGTCTTATGACACTATGTATATTAATATTTAAAAAGTTTAATAAATCACAAATGTGAATAATTTAATATAATAAATCACCTAAAAGATTGAAAAGTTTGACCGAATAGTGTAGCAAATGGAGCAAAATAAATGGGACGGAGGGAGTATAAGATTTTCTTAAAAGTTTCGCCTGAAGAACTCAAAATTTACATTACAAACACAACTTCACTTAGGGTGTATGTGGATGGGTTTTGGCCCGGTTTCGCGGGTTTCGCGAGACCGAGCCAAAACCCTTTCAAATGAGTTTTCGCCAAACTCATAAAACCATCAAAAGCTTATTCAGAAACTAACACTCAAACTCTTCAAACCTATAAAACATTGATTTGACACCTACCACCTATTTTTTTCCCCAAATCTCATTAAAAAAGACATTGATTTGACACTTATCACCTACTTTTTCCCCTAAACCCCAACATCCAAACCCAATCCAAGTGGGGTTTTAACTTATTCAAACTACAAAACCCAAGAGCCAAAACCCATCCAAATGAAGTCTCAAAGGTTTCATCGAAACCACCCAAATCAATTTTTTTAAATCGAGACCCGCGAAACCGAGCCAAAACCCATCCTAATAGACCCTTAGAGTCTGTGGGGTCCTTATGAATCTATTTTGACCTAGGTCTTCATCCAGTGTGATGGACTATGACTAATATGGATCACGTCCCACCTTAAAAACAATTCAAATCCAAGGCCGATTCATAGCTAACCAAAACCTAATGAAACCCTTATAAGAAAATTTATAAATTAATTGTTTTGACACCTATTAAAGTCATTGATTTCACAAATACACATGTATTCTTTTTCTCAATCAAATATTTAAATTCAATTTAAATCATATCTTAAGTTTTCGAAATTCAATATAAAATTGCATTTTAGGTGCCACTTCTACAGCTCATTGGCGTTTCAACATCGTATCTTTTCGGGCTAGCACATTTAGTATCACAACTTCAACATTCATGATAATTTTAGTGACAATCGAGGCCCAATTTAAAATTGGCTTGAGATTATATGTCAATAATCCCGAATGATATATAACCTTATATGTTAAAAACTAATTCGATTATTTCAAATATTTTTATGTTAATAATTTATTTCTGTCTTTGTTATAAGAATCATATATTAAGATAAAAATATGGAAAATTTATATAGACACCCTCTGCCTACTTATTACAGGAACTTACACCAAATTACATCGACATCCACCTTGATTTAGGGGCAGTTAGTCAACTTTAACGGAATGTGTCAAAGTTGGAAATGCCCTTAAATATTTTCAATATTTAGATAAAATTTTAAAAAAAATCCAAAACCCGGCCCCAACTATTATGGTTAAAATGTGAAATGAGCCAACCCCTTTGGGTGGAGCTCGAGAGGCCGCGACAAATAAAATTAACCCACAAAACTTGTAGCCCTTGAACAAATGAATTTATTGCAACAAAAATCACTAAGTCTCGTTGTGAGAAATGAGTTTGAAATTTTGGATCTAGGGTTCTTTGCCTACCAAACCTTGAACAATGATTTCCTCCAAATTACTCGATGAAATTTGACAAAGTTATTGGCTATAAAGTCGTCTTGATGAGAATAATAAAAGCCCCAACTTAATTTTGACAATAGCAACCGAAAAATGGCGACCAAATTTAAAATTTAGGATATAGGATTCTTCGGGAACCAAACTTTGAACAACGATTTATCCCAAATTACAAGATAAATTTGACAAGATTGATGGCTATGAACTCTTCTTGATAAGAGGAACAAAATCCCTAATATAATTTTGACAAATAAACACCGAAAAATGACGGCCGAATGAAAAGGGGTGGCGGAATAAATTTTACAAATACACCCCTTGTTTCATAAATTATATTACAAAATTTACTCAAGATAAATCTGAAAAAACATAATTATAAAATAAAAATCTGAAAAAAACATAATTATCAAAAAAAATCTGAAAAAAATTAGATGATGTCATCATTTATCATCTGACACTAATGTTGTAAGGCGTATCCTTGTACTATATTTTTAACAGATGGGGTGTTCTTGTAATTTTTTGTAAGGTTGGTAAATTCCTATAGTTAGACCTATAGATTGGGGGTATCTATAAAAATTTCCCTAAAAAAATTAATTTGGTAAATGTATTCTGGAACATTAAGAACAATGAACTGTTAATGTTTCTATGTTTTAGAAATTCTCCAAATCTTGAGCCATTTGTTGAATGTGACTCTTAATTTTTTTTAATAGTTTATTTATTTACCTTTTATCAGATAGAAATACAACGTTACTTTATTCTCTAGTTGTTATTTTATCACAATTTAAAAAATTTATTGAGTTTATTAATAGGAAAAATCTCCTCTACCCCCTAACCCCCAACTGAAATCCTCTAATTCCGACCATGTGAACAATGATGTTATCAATCTTAAAAAATAATTAACATAATTCACTTTTCATACTTAAGTATTTAAAAAAAATTCACCCCAACAAGAAGTGGACAAAGAAAGGGAAAAAAATAAAGGTTAAACGCTAATTTTGCTATAATTCACTAAATTAAATCAACTTCTTCTTAAAACGGGAATCCGTATCTTTATACTTGGGTGATTAATAAAATAGATTTCTTTCATTTAAATGTTCTAATATTTATTTTCTTTCTATATTATTAATATGATTATGTGGATCAACATATACACGGGTACATATTAGCATGGTCATATAGATTAACATAAGGATTATTGTATTTTTTGTGCCACACTTATAATTTATTGGCGTTTCTACCTCGCATCTTTTTGGGTTAGCACATTTGATACCACAACTTCAACATCGATGGTAATTTTGATGCCAATTGAAACTCAATTCCTAAATTGGCCCGAAATCCTCCAAACGCGAATCACGTAACAAGAAAATTGGCTCGCACGTGGGCCATTTCGGGTCATTTGAAATAGAGCCGCAATAGACACCAAAATTGATGCCTAAGTTGTGGCAATAAGTGTCTGACCGAAGAGAAGTAAAAGTGTTTGCACATGTATTTTGATTTGTATTCATAAGGGGTGGCAAATAGGCGAGTAGGACTGGGTCCAGGTGAATCTAAAATGGGTCGGGTATTTTGATTTGTATTCATAAGGGGTGGCAAACAGGCGAGTAGGACTGGGTCCAAGTGAATCTAAAATGGGTCTGCTGAAAAATGGATCACTTAATTGACCCTGGGTCTGGGTGAGTCTAAAATGGATTGGCTATGTCACTTATTACGGGTCATAAATGAGTATGAGTTTAAAATGGGTTGGGTCAAAGCTAGTTGGATTTGTTTTATGTTTGTTAATGCTGCGTATTATATTAATTATATATTTGAAAAGGGAAAATGTGTCGTACTTGGTAAATATTGTTTAATATTCAAATATAGTTAACTGAGATTATTTTTAATATTAAATTAATATTATTAATTTTAGTAAATCCAATTGTTGGCCTTCATGTCATAATATAAAGAATTGGCAAAGAGATTGGATTAACAATAAGGTGGAATGGTGAATATGACCTCTTGCACTATAAACTAATATCATAATTAATTTTATTAAGATAAATATGGTATTTTTTTGTTTCTCTTTCTTAAACCTACTATGGGCTAAATTGTCATTTGGGAAACTTGTTGGGCAATATAGGATTGCCAATAATTTTGGGCTTAAATTTTAGGGATGTATGAAAAATTATTGGGCTTTCATATTTGGGACACTCAAATAATAGTTGTTTGTAAAACCCAGATCCTCAATTAATTTTTTATGAATACTGGAGAAATTCGAGAAAAAAAAATTAAAATAATCTGAATCAAAACTGAGTCTAGTTTATCTAAATATGTTCTTTCAACTTGACCCAATGAGACCTATTAGAATTAGAATCTTGTTTTTAGCTCATATAAATTATAGTAATTATTAACAAAATGAATTTGTATCATCAACAATAGAAAAAAAAAAAAAAGAATTGGACCGGGTTGGGCCAGACCGATCCTAGGCCAACCTAAGGATTTCAATTAATTTTGCTTCTTAAAAAAATAATGAATTGTGTGACTTGAAAAGGAAAGGTTATTTGTTTTATTTTTATTAACAAGCAAAAAAAGGCCATGTAAACTAAAAGATATTTTTGTTTTTTAGTGAAACAAAAAATTATCGTTAAATTATACATAATATTGATTGATTATAATAATGTACTACAACTAACAAATAATTGTACTTAATAAAATAATAAATAGGTTTTACAATACAAATTATATCCAACTTTTGAAATCTCTTAGTCCAAGTCATTGCTAGGTAACAAAGGGCAGACTAGGGTGCGGCCCTAGGTAACTAACCGCACGTGCGGCCCTAGGTAACTTATCGCACGTGCGGCCCCCCCTTAAATCGCGCCACGTGACGCGGTAACTAATAGTCTATTTTTGCCAAGGTTGCACCGGTTATTAAATGTTCAATCTACCATTTTCTTTTATTTTTAAAAGAAAATCAAAATAATAACTTAAAATTGAAAAGTCAATTATATCCTTTTTAATTAACTTAAATTTAAAACACTTAAAACTTAATTACACAAGACACTTATACCCTTTCACATAATAAACCTAAATCTATATCAGATTTATTTCCAAGATTTAAAAACACAATTAGGGTAAAACTAAATTTCATCTTCCACGATTAAAACATCCAAATTCGAAATTCCATGATTAAAAAAATCAATTACAAAAATTCAACTTCCACGATTAAGAACAATAATTACAATTAAAAATTCATCTTGCACGATTAAGAAAACTAACTAGAAGTTCATTCAAAATCAATCTCTTCATCACTATCTCCTCAAACCTAATCAACCTCTTCATCACAATCTCCACAAACCTAGATATGGTGGAAAAATCTACAATCCCGGATGACGAAGTTGATGCAAGCTGTGATGAACAAGGTAATACTACGGGCTATCAATGGATTGAATTTGGATCTGATTAAGTTCAATCCAGATCCGACTTCATTTATATCAGATCGAATTCAACTTTTGCTCGGATCTAAATTTCTTAATTCCAATAGATCATATATCCTATAAATCGTCGCTTCCAAAACTTACATTAACATTTTTTTTCCTAAAATAAGTTTGTTAACTTTACCATTTTATTAAATTTAGCTCAGATGTTGAGTTTTTAGCACTGTTCACCAGGGATGAAAATATTCGTAAGAATGAATTTATGAACTTTCTAGTAATTAATATTCATATTTATTTAGATGAAAATATTCGGAAAAATTATTTATGAACTAATTATTAACTACTATTTTACTAAATAAAATTATTGATGGTAAAATATTATCAATGTTACTTATTTTTATAAAACACTATGCATACATATAATTTTATTTATTTATTGTCGAATACGGATCTCTTAACTAATAGGATCGACCTAAATTTAAACTATTATCTAAGAAATTCGAACTTAACCGACCGAATAGAAATAAATAAACAAAAGGGGATTAAATACATAAAAATTATTGATTTGAGATATTGATTTCGTGGATTCAAAAGTATTTCAGAATTTCATTTTTTTTAATTCGAAATTTATAAAGCAATTTTGGAGAGGATTCATTTAAGGTGCAAAAATGGTGATGAGTTTATTGAAGGCATGGATGGTGTAAAAATGGTGGAGAAGTAATAACAAAAAAAAAATCAATTAAGTTTGAATAATTATGAAATAAAAGGAATTTATTTGTTAGTTTTGAAAGATTAGGAAAGAGAAGGAAATAAGGAGCAAATTAATTGTTAATTTCGGTTTTTAAGTGGGGGTATTAACATCTTCTTAACACATAAAATTTAATGGGGGGCAAAACGGTCTTTTTTATTTTCAGTCGGTTTTTTTTTTGACAAACTAAGTAAAAGGGCTTAATTGTAAATTGCATTTTTAATTAGAAATAAACCAAAATTAAATTCGAAACCTTTTAGTTACATGATCAACGGGCGAGATTAAATTGAATCAAATCAACGGTTTTAAATTAAGGCCGCACATGCGGCCGTAACTAGAGTGTCCGCACTCTAGAAAGATTGAGGTAACAAAGTTCTAGAGATTAAGAACATGTTAAAATCATAAACAATCTAAATTCTACATCGGACTTATATAGGTTTCATTAAATCAATCATTATAAACACTACTTAATTAAATTTTGAATCTAGGTTGAGTTCAAATTCAAATCTCCCCCTACTTACAATTTGAGACGCAACATCCAATCTTAACTTAAATTTTTTTTTTTAATTTAGTAATTCTTTTCATAATTTTTTTAGTTATTCCAAAAGTTTTGGACAAGTTTCCTATATTTAACCAACCAAATCATACATCAAAAACGAAACTTTAATCTATTACGGAAAAAAAAAAAATTGACTGTATAGTGATGATGTTGTTGCATTGGAGTAATTTAAAAATTTTAACTGTTTTATGAAAATTTCCTCATGATCAGCTCGAAATCAAATTGTAAAAAAGTTATCACATCAAATAAAACGAAATATTCCCAATAATAATAATATATTTATACTACAGCGATAACATCCATCGCCAATTGATTACATAAACACAACAATTTTACCAACAACAAACACATAAACAGAAACAATTTAAAATCCAAATTAATTCCCAAACCCTAAACCTGAAACGGCCATGGCCAGTTCTTCAAATCCTCCTCATCTTGAACTTTCCCGCTCCTCATACCACTCCCAGAATTTCCCCTCTCTACATACGCATAATAATTCAAGAAAAAAGCAAGCGTAAGCACCACCCACTCCAGACAGAAAATAACAACACACAAACCTCCAGCAAGCTTCAGTATTACGACGCCGTCTTCTTCTCTGACGTAGGATCTAAGGTGCGTTAGAAAATCGGAGGGGCGTGAGAAGATCAGAACCGAAACAGAGCCTTGAAAAATTGCGGTTAAAACGGTGGCCACCATGTGAGCGCCGTAGAATTTGCGCGAGGAGCGTGCGGCGGCGGCGCAACCGGAGACGGCGCCGGCGATTGTGATGACGTGGAGGAGGATTAGGAGGAACCCGATTAAGGAGGGGATTAGGCGGAGGGATAGGGTTAGGAATATGCAACTTGAGGCGGCGCCGAGGAGGAAGTAGTTGCTGAATAGGAATATTCTGTGTGTGTGGGGGTGTGAATTGGAGTCGCCGCCGTTGTCAATTGATAGGCCACCCATTTTTTATTTTTGAAATTTCCAAATTGGAGGAAATTGTACAGTGTTGTACTGGAGAGAGAGAGATATTTTCTCGATTGAAGAAAATTGTACACTGTTAAACTGGAGAGAAAGAAAGAGAGAGAGAGAGATGTTGTGATTGGGGTGAAGAAAGGGAGGAGCTAGGGTGTGTATATATACAGAGAGAGGGGTGGGGGCGGGGGCAACGGTCATATTTTCTCTTGAAAAAAATATGACCGTTGTGAAGAAGAAGAAGAAGGTAAAAAGGATACTAATTTTATTTTATAACGGATACCTGGGATTGTAATAATTTGGTTAGTAAATCCATCTTTATTATTTTTCTTGTTTTCGGAAGTTTTATTAATTTACATTTTTGGCTTTACTGGTCGGACCAGATCAGATCTAAAGTGGTTTTGGGTCGTGGAACTTTAGCTGCTTTTTTATAGTAATTGACATTTGTACCCTTCAAATACACAATATTTATATTTTGCACCCTTCGATTAAAATTTTGGCACTTTTCACCCCTTGAATTGCAATTCTTTGACTTTTTTTTTTGGTTTCTCAATGGTTTAATCCCTTTCGAGGCTGGTTGGATACATTAATGTAAGTACCTCTCCCAACAGGGATTCGAACCTGAGTCCATTACTTTGTAGTGACTAGTCTTTTCTACTAGACCAATCACTTGTTGATATTCTTTGACTGAACAATCAACATATTGCACCTCAATAGTGTATGTATCGCCCAAAAGAATGTGATTTGTGGGTGCAAAGTCCACTACTTTGTAGTGATTATTCTCTTCCACTAGACCAATCACTTGTTGATATCAGGGCCGGCCCTAGACTTTTCGGGGCCCTAGGCGAAGTAAAAAATCGGGGCCCTATATTGAAAAAAAAATTATGTAAATTTTACTTTTCTTACTTTAGTAGAGGCAAATTTGTTTATTGTATCTTCATATTCTAGTTTCTCTAACATATCTTGTTCTATAGATAAAACAGCCAAATCATTTAATCTTTCTTGTGACATAGTTGATCGTAAAAAATGTCTTTATCAATTTTAGTTTTGAAAAACTTCTTTAAAAATAAGCAACTATTACAGGCATAGTGAATATTATTTTATAGCAAATACACGTATTTAAAAAGAGACGTTTCAACTTGACCCTTGGAATTCTTGATTTTTTTTTAATCGCATTATTATAAGAGCCGCCAATGTTTATTTGCATTAAAAAAAATTGAAGTAACTTAAGTTGGAGTGGCGCATCGACATAATATAGTTTGTTGGGCTAATATTTTATTTTTTTCATTTTGGACTGGGCTAGGTGGATTAGAATATATACATGCATTAATGCATATATGGATTGGGGGCCCCGACTGAATGGGGCCCCAGGCAATTGCCTAGTTGGAATAGACACAAGGCCGGGCCTGGTTGATATTCTTTGAATGAACAATCAGCATATTGCACCCTAGTAATGTATGTATCGCCCAAAAGAATGTCATTCGGGGGTGCAAAGTCCACTACTTTGTAGTGATTAGTCTCTTCTACTAGACCAATCACTTGTTTATATTCTTTGACTAAACAATCAGCATATTGCACCCCAATAGTGTATGTATCGCCCAAAAGAACGTGATTCGAGAGTGCAATATGCCAATATTAGCTATAGGATGCATAATGTCCAAATTATATATTTATGGGGTACAAAATGTCAATTTATTTCTAGAGGTTTGAAATAAGTTTGATCAACTTAGGTCGAACATATAAACATTGAGGTTTTTTTTATGTTGATTTATTATGCTTGCTTTGTTTAAAAAGCATTAGAAAACATAATTAATGTATTTACTTTGTTAACAAATCTTAAATTTGAAACAATGTTGGCACTCTCGTTCTCTAAGAACTTGATTTTTTTTTTTCAAATATACAATATGTGAGTCACACGTGGTCGGCTCGGCCACAAGTCGTATCGAAAACTTGATTATGAAACAATTTTTATTTAATATAAATAACGAGAGTGCCACAATTTTTTCATTTTTTTGAGAGGGATGAAAGAACCAACAATAACGTATACGACTATACGAGGGACGGGATATCTCATTAACCTTTGTTTTCCTTAAATTTGATTGATTGGATGATGCAATTGTAGAAAACATATGTAGAAGTAAACAATCACTTTTAAAGAATATAAGAATATTCTACTCTTTATGTAGGGCTGAAAATTAAATCAAGTTCTTCGATATTCGACTCGAGCTCGTTCGATAAAAACTCGTTTGAGCTCTGTTCGTCACACTAATCAAACAAACTTGAACATTTTTTTTCATTCGATAACTTTTGAAGCTCGGCTGTAGCTCGACTCGATAAGCTAAAAATTGAAAAAATACATGTAAAATATCAAGCTACTCGATACTCGGCTTGAGCTCGTTCGATAAAAGCTCGTTTGAGCTCGGCTCGATTGAAAATCAAATCAACTCAAACATAAAATTCAAGCTCGATAAAAATCAAACCAAACTTGAACAGTGTGTCCTTCGATACTACTCAGCTCGATTACAACCCTATCCTTATGTTCAATATTTCAACTCCTATGTTTATTTCGAGATGCCCCAACTCATGACTCCCTTTTATAAAACAAAACTATTTTTCTCAACTACAGCATTTAAGGTTATAGATGTAAAAATATTTAAATTTTCACATTTTTTACTTCTACATATGTTCATGCCAAATATAATGGAAACCACCAACAAGTGATTGGTCTAATGGAAGGGACTAGTCACTACAAAGTAGCGGACTCAGGTTCGAATTCCTATTGGGAAGGTTACCACTTTATGTGCCTGACGCGCCTCGAAAGGGATTAAACCCTTGAGAGACCAAAAAAAAAAAATATAATGGAAACCAAAATAATGGGAAGGAATGAATATAGATTCGTGATTACAACCACATTCCGCGTCTTTTTTGGGTTTAGAAAATTTGGGATTTGCCCCATTATCAATAATATGTGCAATTGTAGAAAATATTGTTTCTAACAATATCATAAAAAAATAGATGGCTATCTCTATATCAACGTTCCTACTCCAATTTGGGTAGTAATATTGATACATCAAAATGGCCACATTAATATTGCTTAACTTTTTAGAACTCTCAATGTTTGATTAATTTTTTATATTTGATTCTATGTTTACATAATTTAATTAATATTTTCTGTTATTATTTCAAGTGAACTAAAGTCTGAATTGATGCTCAATTTAATTTTTTTGAATTCCTTATTATTTATATTTATTATTTTTAAAAATATATTTAGAAAATATATATTTATTTTGTTTTTTATAAGAAGTTAAAATAACATAATATTTGAAGGAGAACAAAATATAATAGTTACCTAAATTTTGAATGTAACTGTGAAGTGAGTATGTGAAATTGAATATTTAAGGCACTGTTCATTGGCAAAAATTTGAAAGTTTTTGTTGTTGGAGATGCTCTAAAGTTTGATTTGTGAAAAATAAAAGTAAAATTACGGAATTCATCAGTCGTCACAAACTAACCGTAAATTTTGAATTTCGTCCAAAATTATATTGTTTCGCCTTTCATCAAATAATGAATATATTGGAAAAGATCAACCCTTCAAATTTCAATCCTAGATTTAAGTTGTAATACGTTCAAATTATCCAAAATAAGGAGAAAATAAATTAAATATAAAATTAATTGATAAGGTTAGAATTAGAGAAATACTTTAATTTTGAGATAATGTTAGAACGTTAAATTAATTACTATTAGAATTAACTGTAGGTACAATCAAGAAAACATATGTACTTTATTAGATAGTATTTTTCGCTACCAAAAAATCAAAGTGCAAATCCATGAAGACTTGTGCATATATCTAGTTTTCAAGTATCATTATGCAAAAAGTAATTTAGCATGAAAGCATAATGCTAATAATTAAAGGTCCCCATCTTGAAATATGAAATCATAGTACTTTTTACATAATTAAATAAAAGACTTTCTTACACCTAGAATCTAAATTAAGTGGTTTACATAACCTTAGGAAGTTAAAAACATAAACTATAATTACTAATATATATAATTTAGTTCACTTCAATATCTAGCCACATGTCTCTGATTCGTATGCATGAACCACCTTGGTAAATTTGGCTATGCAGGTCGAGACAGAAGCCCCATCAACAAGTTCAACACGCAAAAAAGGGAATCCGATTTTTTTAGGCATAGGAGGTGCGGAGGGGACGCAAGGACCATAAGGCGCGGGCATGGTGAATGGCTTTTGCCTATAAATGTGGCTACGTTTGTAATACCCCAATTCTTTCATATAATTAAAGTCTTAAAATTTGACTTCTTATAACTAGTGTTATCATATGCGCACGTTATTATTTGAGAGATATTCTAATGGGTCAAAGATTTGTTCGATGAGTACTAGAACTCTTGTTATAAGAACTCCACTTTAGTAAGATTATAATAAAGATAGAGGTTAAGACACCTTTATCTTTAAGAATTTGGAGACAAATTAATGAAAGTAGGATATATGGGGTCGTTTCGTGATTATAAATGTGCCAAACTATTGTGTGTGGAGTGAAAATATTAAAATTAATAATGATCTTATAGTGTTAAGAGGTTTAAAGATTTGCGTTTGATTCAAGTGCGAGCCTTTTTGACAGTTTTGTATGAATGAGAAGATAACTGATAGACATATCGTAACTTGTATATTATAGTATCTTTAAATGTTTCGAAAGATATATTTTATTATTGTGATTCTTAAATTCTTATTTGAACTAAAGAAGAAATTGATTTGTATTTTGAAATTGGAAAAACAATGAGAATCTTTGAACGACTTGGATCAATCATAAAATATATTTTAGTTGATTGAAAGTAAAGATTGTTTGCTTTTGACACGTGGAGAAAAATATTATTTTATTAAGCTATAAATTCTGACCTACGTTTGTTTTGGGCCCCTTTGGGGGATTTTGATTAGCTATATGAATTAGTTCTTGGTATTTTTGTTTTGGCCTCCAATTGTTTATCAATTTGAGTTTTTTTTTAGAACCATGGATATCCATATGCTAATAGCCCGTGCCATGGGTTGTAATAGTGGTCGTAGTGTTTGTCTATGAGCTTACTAATCTTTTATATAACCAATTTAATTATAAAAATATTGAATACTAATTTATAAGTTAATTTGAATAAGAAAATATAACAATTTTAATTATAAAAATGGTGAATAAAAATTAAAAAATTAATTTTGAATAAGAAAAAAATGCATTTTCCGACGGGATTTTTCCCGACGGAAAACGGCTCAATTAGTACCCTAGGCACAACCTCCTCTTTCACTTTCACCGAAAATTTCCCTCCCACTTTCACCAGCCCTCCGCCGCCCCCTGAAATCCGCTGCCACCACCACTCCTCCCACTTCCCCTCTCTCCCTCTCCCTCTCAACCTGCGGCGGCAGTCCACAACTCTCACTCTCACTCTCAACCTGCGGCAGTCCATTACAAGAAACTCCCTCTCCCTCTCAACCCGCCACTACAAGCACTCCCACCCACTCACAACCGCATTGAACCCGCCACCACAATCTCAGCCTATACGCAGCGGCCACATCTAGCACCGCCGTCCTGCTCCGAGGTGCAATAATCCTCACCGCCGCTTTAAAAATAAAATAACTTGTTTATTTCGCCCTTGATCATTCCATGTCAACAACCTCTATGATACTAAACTATTTAATATTGAAAATTCCGAAATTTAGAATTTTTGTTGGTTATACCAAGAAGTTAAATAATTTTTGAGATTTTTTGATCGGTTATACCTAGAAGATTTTTTATTTTTATTTTTAAGATCTATATTATTTATATGTGTATGTGAACCACATTCAGATTACACATGAATATTCTTTTTTGAAGATGCCAATACTAGTTTTATGTTGTAATATTTTCAAATTATCCAATATAATATCAAACATAAAATTAATTGGTGAGCTTAGAATTGAATAAATACTTTAATTATGAGATAATGTTAGAATGCTAAATTAATTGCAATTATTATTAATTGTAGTTACAATCAAGGAAATGTATGTACTTTATAAGATTGTATTGTTCGCCTGAATATACTAAACCATCAATGTGCAAATCAATGCAGACTTGTGCACATTTCTAGTTTTCAAGTATCATCGGGCTAAAAGAAATTTACAGCAAGAAAGCATAGTGCGAGTAACTAAAGGTCCACATCTTGAAATATGAAATCATCATAAATAAAATAAGTGGTTTACATAACTAAATAAAAGACTTTCCTAGGCCTAGAAGCTAAATTACGTGGTTTACATAACCTTAAGGTAATTAAAAATATAAACAATAAATACTAATATATAATTTAGTTCAATTCAGTATCGAGCCACACTCTTTCGTATGCATGAACCACCTTGGTAAATTGGCCGCGCAAGTTGAGACAACCCCATCAGCTATTTGGACATACAAAAAAGGGCATCCGATTTTTTTAGGCATATTGGGTGCGGAAGGGATGGAAAGAAGCATAAGGTGCGTCCATGGTGAATGGATTTTGCTTAAATATGTGGCTTCGTTGATTGAGTGTATTCCACCAATCATGTCCTTCATCGTCATAATGTTAAGGGCCCAGCAACCACAGCCAAGGAGAACATCAAGAATAACTTGCAATGGTATAAATTATTTCAAGTTATCAGTTAAATCATAAACATACCACCGCCTCTTTGAACTTCAAAAGATTCATATTCTTTATATTCATCAACCATTTCCCATATTGTGGAACCTAAAGATATGACTCCAAAGATTGCCCCATATAACATTAAGGGTATCACCTCATTCCCAAAATTCCAAGATACATCTCGACGATAAAAATAGTGTACCCTCGCTTTTCCGTAACATGAATATTTATTTTGGAAGATGCCAATTCTAGTTTTAAGTTGTAATATGTTCAAATTATCCAGAATAATGAGAAAATAAATCAAATATAAAATTAATTGGTGAGCTTAGAATTGAATAAATACTTTAATTATGAGCTAATGTTAGAATTTTAAATTAATTGCTATTAGTATTAATTGTAGCTACAATCAGGAAAATGGAGGTACTTTATAAGATTGTATTGTTCGCCTGTATATACTAAACCATCAATGTGCAAATCCATGCAGACTTGTGCACATTTCTAGTTTCCAAGTATCATCGGGCTAAAAGAAATTTACAGCAAGAAAGCATAGTGCGAGTAACTAAAGATCCATATCTTGAAATATGAAATCATCATAAATAAAATAAGTGGTTTACATAACTAAATAAAAGACTTTCCTACACCTATAAGCTAAATTATGTGGTTTACATAACCTTAAGGAAATTAAAATTATAAACTATAAATACTAATATAGAATTTAGTTCAATTCAGTATCGAGCCACATATCTCTCTTTCGTATGCATGAACCACCTTGGTAAATTGGCCGCGCAAGTTGAGGCAACCCCATCAGTTATTTCGATATTCAAAATAGGGCATCCGGTTTTTCTAGGCATATTGGGTGCAGAAGGGATGGAAGGAGCATAAGGTACGGCCATGGTGAATAGATTTTGCTTAAGTATGTGGCTACGGTGGTTGGGTGTAATCCACCAATCATGTCTTTCAACGTCATAATATTAAGGGCCAAGCAACCACGACCAAGTAGAACCTCAAGAATAACTTGCAATGGTATAAATGATTTCAAGTCATCAGTTAAATCATAAATAAACCACCGCCTCTTTGAACTCCAAAAGACTTCATATTCTTTATATTGATCAATCACTTCCCATATTGCGGAACCTAAAGATATGACTACAAAGATTGCCCCATAAAACATTAAGGGTATCACCTCCTTCCCAAACTTCAAAGATACATCTCGGCGATAAAAATAGTGTATGTCTCGCTTTTTCGAAATATGAATTTTTTTTTGGAAGATGCCAAACAAACCAGTTATGAATATCTTGCAAAATTTCAAGCCTTCAAACTTCAATCCTAGTTAAGTTTTAATATGTTCGAATTATCTAAAATAATGAGAAAATAAATCAAATATAAAATTAATTGGTGAGTTTAGAATTTGATAAATACTTTAATTATGAGATAATGTTAGAATGTTAAATTAATTGCTAATAGTATTAATTGTAGCTACAATCAAGAAAACACATGTACTTTATAAGATTGTATTGTTCATCTCTATATACTGAAGCATCAATATGCAAATACATGCAGACTTGTGCACATTTTTAGTTTTCAAGTATAATCGGGCTAAATGAAATTTATAGCAAGAAAGCATAGTGCGAGTAACTAAAGGTCCACATCTTGAAATATAAAATCATCATAAATAAAATAAGTGGTTTACATAACTAAATAAAAGGCTTTCCTACGCCTAAAAGCTAAATTATGTGGTTTACATAATCTTAAGGAAATTAAAAATGTAAACTATAAATACTAATATATAATTTAATTCAATTCAGTATCGAGCCACATATCTCTCTTTCGTATGCGTGAACCATCTTGGTAAATTGGACGCTCAAGTTGAGACGACGACCTCATCAACTATTTCAACACGCAAAATAGGGCATCCGATTTTTTCAGGCATATTAGGTGCGAAAGGGATGGAAGGAGCATAAGGTACGACCATGGTGAATTGATTTTGCTTAAGTATGTGGCTACGGTGGTTTGGTGTAATCCACCAATCATGTCCTTCAACGTCATAATGTTAAGGGCCAAGCAACCACGACCAGAGAACCTTAAGAATAACTTGTAATAATATAAATGATTTCAAGTCATCAGTTAAATCATAAATAAACCACCGCCTCTTTGAACTCCAAAAGACTTCATATTCTTTATATTGATCAACCACTTCCCATATTGCGGAACCTAAAGATATGACTCCAAAGATTACCCTATAAAACATTAAGGGTATCACCTCCTTCCCAAAATTCAAAGATACATCTCGACGATAAAAATAGTGTATGTCTCGCTTTTTCGAAATATGAATTTTTTTGCGGAAGATGCCAAACAAAATTGTCATGAATATCTTGGAAAATTTTAAGCCTTCAAACTTCAATCTTAGTTTTAAGTTTTAATATGTTCGAATTATCCAAAATAATGAGAAAATAAATCAAATATAAAATTAATTGGTGAGCTTAGAATTGGATAAATACTTTAATTATGAGATAATGTTAAAATGTTAAATTAATTGCTAATAGTATAAATTGTAGCTACAATCAAGAAAATGTATGTACTTTATAAGGTTGTATTGTTCGTCTCTATCTATTGAAGCATCAATATGCAAGTACGTGCAGACTTGTGCACATTTCTAGTTTCCAAGTATCATCGGGCTAAATGAAATTTACAGCAAGAAAGCATAGTGCGAGTAATTAAAGGTCCCCATCTTGAAATATGAAATCATCATAAATAAAATAAGTGGTTTACATAACTAAATAAAAGACTTTCTTATACATAGAAGCTAAATTATGTGGTTTACATAACCTTAAGGAAATTAAAAATATAAACTATAAATACTAATATAAAACTTATTTAAATTCAGTATCGAGCCACATATCTCTCTTTCGTATGCATGAACCACCTTGATAAATTGGCCGCGTAAGTTGAGACGACAACCCCATAAGCTATTTCAACACGCAATATAGGGCATGCGATTTTTTAAGGCATATTGGGTGCGGAAGGGATGGAAGGAGCATAAGGTACGACCATGGTGAATGGATTTTGCTTAAGTATGTGGCTATGTTGATTGGGTGTAATCCACCAATCATGTCCTTCATCGTCCTAATGTTAAGGGCCAAGCAACCACGGCCAAGGAGAACTTCAAGAATAACTTGCATAAATGATTTCAAGTCATCAGTTAAATTATAAATAAACCACCGCCTCTTTGAACTTCAATAAACTTCATATTCTTTATATTGATCAACCACTTCCCATATTGCGGAACCTAAAGATTTTACTCATAAGATTGCCCCATAAAACATTAAGGTACCATCTTCTTCTCAAAATTTCCAAGATACATCTCGACGATAAAAATAGTGTATGTCTCGTTTTTTCAAAACATGAATTTTTTTTGGAAGATGCCAAACAAACCAGCCATAAATATCTTGGAAATTATCAAGTCTTCAGACTTCCATCCTAGTTTTAAGTTGTAATATGTTTAAATTATCCAAAATAATGAGAAAATAAATCAAATATAAAATTAATTAGTGAGCTTAGAATTGGATAAATACTTTAACTATGAGATAATGTTAGAATGAGATTAGACAACCACCCCATCAGCTATTTCAACATGCAAAATAGGGCATCCGGTTTTTTTAGGCATAGTGCGAAAGGGACGGAAAGAGCATAAGGTACGACCATGGTGAATGGATTTTGCTTAAGTATGTGGTTACGTTGATTGGGTGTATTCCACCAATCATGTTCTTCAACGTCATAATGTAAAGGGCCAAGCTACCAATGCCAAGGAGAACCTCAAGAATAACTTGCAATGGTGTAAATGATTTCAAGTCATCAGTTAAATCATAAACAAACCACAGCCTCTTTGAACTCCAAAAGACTTCATATTCTTTATATTCACCATCCACTTCCTATATTGCTGAACCTAAAGATATGACTCCAAAGATTGCCCCATTAAACCTTAACGGTATCACCTTCTTCCCATAATTTCCAAGATACATCTCGATGATATGAAAAGACATAGCAACCAAGGAAAAACTATAGTTCGCCTACGAAAGAAGAATAATAATAATCAGAATGAAGTATTTAAAGAAAAAAAATAAAATATATAACAATTACAAATTTGTTGTAACATGAAATCAACATCAAATATTTGTTGACATCATTCACCAGAAGATTTGCGAATAAGTTGACAGATATACCATATTTTGGGTATACTTATGTGCACTTAGTCAACCTAACACGTGGCATAAACACTATTTAAGATTGACCAGATCAGAAAGATCAACGAGATCAATCAGATAAATCATATCGTGATAAACTTTAATTGCATCGATCTACCTTAAGATCAAATTACATCGTTGTAGACTTGATACTAAAATCAAATATGCTCCAAACACATCATCATCCATGAACTTGATCATTGATGTATGTGATCATCAATCTACATGGTCGTCGATATACATGTTCATCGATACACATGGTCATTGATATACAAGATCATCGATGTACCAAAATGAAACTGGTCGAGCTACATAAAAACCGTGTCGACTGAATCATTCCTTAATCGACATCCACCAAATTGGGCCATTATGATCAAATCTGTTCAATGTTATCAACCTCATATCTATCAAAATATATGATATGTCGAACTACATCGAAATAGATTCCTATGAATGAATACATCACTGAACATGTTCCCAGAATTTGATCAATATATCGACATACATAGTATATCGATATGACCTCATAATTTTGATCTCCCAAACGTCTTATGATCATCCTATTTGACACTAGCACCATATATATCGACATAATTGGTTCTCAATCCGGATGAACACACACGAGAAACTCGATCGATCCGAAAGACCCGCTTTGTACTCCTATAGATACTTCGCAATTGTTACAAATTAAGGTACATTCTGGTCAACGTAACTACTACATTACAGCTACATTTTGCTTTACTTTGAATTGATTTGACTTAGGCATCGAATGGTCAATGCCGGGTCAACTACCACCACAACCTAACGAGTTTCTTTAAGCAAATGGTTAGGTTCTTTAAAGTGGAGTCCAACTCTATCTAACCAGCTAAGAATTCCATATTGTAGAGCGGAGCTCAGTGTTACTTGGCACATAGGACGCGGACCAGATAAACGAAAAATCTATTCATCAGTTGGCGCCGTCTGTGGGAATCTCTAACCAATGCTCGAACAAGCAAGTTAAATTACACACAAACGTGGACTGCAAATAGAATATATTTTGAGAAAAATTCCACACAAACAATGGGTTCATAATTGCAAGAAATATAAGTTTTGAAATTTGGGTCCAATTACCCAAATTTTACGAAATATAATATCATTGAAATCAAATACCAAACCTAATTAAACTCTAAAACACAAAAAATTGGAAAGTAGGGTAAGAAACTAACTGAAAACCCTGGACAACGTAGAATACGCCTCCCGGGATTTTGCATAGTCCACGACGTAAATGTACGGACCGTTGAGCCACAGGGGCAAATACGTCTAGGAACTTCAACGCCACCGGAAGAATTGTTGCTACGGCCCCATACTTGTGGAGCTCGACTCCATTCTGAAACCAAAAGAGGAAGATATTTTAGTATACCCTAGGTTAGAAAATGGTGAAATCCACAAAAAGAAAACACACCACTGTCGCGAAGAAATTACTCAACCCTAGGTAAGAACCTTCGATGTTTCTACGATGAACAAGCTTTGATTTTGAAAGATTATGGTGGGTTCGTGCGAGAGTGAACGAGAGAGAAAGAAGGGAGACGATTTGAAATGGGGAATGAAGAGAAAAACCTAGATCTGGGTTATCTCCAGCTCTCCATCGGACGGTTCATGTTGATTAAGAACCAACGGTTGGATTTGATTCCGAAAAAGGACATAAACGTAATTTCAATTGAATCGGGTAAACCGAACGGGTTATTAAATTGTTGGGTTGAGACCATAATTATACCCATCTCGCAATTGATTTGTTTGGTCTGATTATTATATTGGCCCAAACTGACAATTGGGCCAAATAATAATCAGGCTAACCGAACTGAGCCTAATAAGTTAAATCACAGTAATCATCCCTCATGTTTAAAGTTGTTTCTGATTTATTCCCTAACAAAAAAAAAGTATTATACTAAAACTATAAACATATATAGATGATAAGTTGTCAATTAGAATATTTAGCAAAAGACTTCGTACAAACATAAAAACTAATCAAATGGTTTCAATATAGCATAACCATATGCAAATTAAAATTAATACAAACTCTAAATACCACGTATTAAATATGTAATATTCAGCCACATATTTTATCTTCTACTAAATGAATAAATCGGGCAAGCTTATCCATTGTGATGTATAAAGCAAATCCCACGACAATTTGGAGAAGCGGAGATGTGCATTGACTCTGGTACATATGGCACATAAGTCGTAGTAGGCGCGGATGGCACACTTAAGACACACAATCGTGCATACACGACATATGATACGACTTTTGCCCAAATAAACGGGCATGATGAGGTCCAAGGGCAACAATCATCTTGACTATCACAGTGATGCCAAGAACCAACCAATCTAGGCATAGTAATACATCCACAATGTCTTGAAGACAATTTTCATCCACATTGCTTAACTGAAATATTTGTACATCAATACACCCACTCTCTCTATATTCTTCGACTAGAAGTCATATCACAATAGCAAGTCATAAGATGTGTAGGGGGTCCACTAGGGAATAAAGCTAAAGGGACAATAACAAAATAAACTATTTTAAATAGTTGAGTAATAAAAATAATTTATTAATATTTTAAAGACTTTAGTAAAATATTTACATTGTTAACATAATTATTTTTAATTATATTAGAGGGTTAATTAGAAGATAAATCTAACTTGTATAAAATTTATACTTATTTTTTAATCTTAAATTAAGATAAGTATTTAATTTCATATAAAAATTTAAATATTTAAAAATTGAGGGCTTCATGCACCCCACTCAAGTGTTCAAGCCTTCGTCGGTGACGTATAAGGTGATCAATATGAGTTTTGAATGAGATTTTGTCCATATTTATTTATACTAATCACCTCATCAAATGGATGGTAGAGATTAACTTAATATAATAATTAAGAATGCTTATCTAGAGACTTTTATTAGATAATAATTAACTGAAATTCCTATTCTAAGATTCTAGAATAAAAAAAATAATGCTCTAGAAACCTCCATGCAATATTTATTGGGATTTTAAAATTTTGGGGTTTTACTAAAACTCATATGAAAATATATTAACATGTAAGTGTGTACAAAATATTAACTTCATAAATCAAGATTCTTATTTCACCAACTATGGACAAATGATATGCAATAAGTCAATTTTTGTTAGAATTTTGCACGTTGACTGCACATAAAAACTTCTACGATTTTAATATAAGTTTTCGATAACAATTCTAAAACATCGCGAACAATTTATCCAGAATTGGTTTAACATATTTTTATATTCCTATAACAACATCTTTGTTAAATTTTACAAATCCCGAATTTTTTTAATCAAAATAAATTGTGAACATGTGAAGAACCCACAAAAAGCTTATCTCATGCATGGATCAAAATTTCGTTTCAAGTGTTTGTTTCGGTCAATAAAATATTGAAAATTTTTTCGAGAAACTTTTGAAACGTTTTGAAATCACTAAGAAAATTTGTGATTTTAATTAATATATTAGATAAGTAACTAAGTCCAAAGGCAAACAAATAGTTTGGAACTACGCCTTATTATGTTCATTGATTCAAAAACGGAATGTTTTCAATGGAAACAATCATGGTATCACATAATAAAGTATTCATAATAACATTTGAAAATATAAAATATCACCTCTACAGCTGAAGAGCTTAAATTTTAAAAAGTAGTACAACAAGATTTAAATCATGTGTGTTTGGTGTTTGAGAAAGTAGTTTGGGAGAGTAGTGGAGGTTTGTGAAATAATCTCGATATGCATAATGTTGTTTGTTTGAGTTTTGAGATAGTGGTTTGAAAAATAAAGTAAGTGTAGATTTTTTTTGAAAGAGTTATGTTGTAACTTGTAGGTGTAAGATGTGTGAGACTTTATGTCAAATCATGTTAGATATGTGAGATAAATTGTGTAAGAAACATGTTATTTTATGTCAAATCATGGTAAAGTTTGTATATGTTTTGTCTAGAGATAATAAAATTATTGTTTGTTTGGCTTTTGAAATAGTAGATTGAGAAAATTAATAGGTAAAAAAATTATTTCAAAAATTAGAAAATATTTTTGTTTGATATTTTCCAAACATGAAATAATTTTAGAAATACCAAATAAACACATCCTTAATATTTTACCCGAAATTCGTCCAGCCATTATGATAAGAACTACAATTAAGTTTGTCATGTTGGCTACACATATTTTTTTGGTTTCCCAAGGATGCTAAATCATGATTGACATAAGAAACAAACTCCAACATGGACAAATAGATCAAATTCTTCCGCCTCACACAAATTGTTGATTTTAATGTCGTCCTAAGCTATATCACATCAGCAAATTTCGTTTTGTAATTTAATATTTTGTTGAAATTTAGTTTCATAATTTCTTTGATTTTTCGGTCCCAAATTAATTTCAGGAGAAGTAAGACTTAATGCCAGAAACAAAAATCTAAAAATAATAAATCTAGTTTGACAAATTCCGTAATTTTGCAAATAAAAAAAAAAAAGTCACCCCATTCCGGTCCGATCCAAAATAAATCTGATTAATTTCAGCAGTATAGAACTAAAACATCAAAACCCCAAAAAACCCTAACCCCTTTCATCCATTTCTACCACCACCACCACCACACCTCCACCACCTCCGCCGCCCAAATGAGCAGATACAAAATTTGGTCTCGCCTCCTCCTCCATCCCGTCCAGCACCTCATCCGCCACCCCCCAAGACACCCCTCCCCTCTATTTCTATCCACACATTTCATCTCCAAGACAACTAGAAACTTCAGCACCGATCTATGGGACTTACCCCCAAAAGCCCGATGGGCGGCCGAAGACCGAGCTCTTCAAGAACTCACTTACGAAGAAGAGCGTGAGAGGCAGCGCGAAAGAGAAGAGCGTATCAAAGCAGGGCTCTCTACTGCAGACCTCGACGCTGAAGACGAAGAAGATTACATGGGGGTGGATCCGCTTATCGAGAAATTAATGAAAGAGGAGGCGAAAGGAGATAATAAAAATTTAATGCAGTACGAGGAGGCCACTGATTCGGAATCTGAAGATGAGCAGTCTGCTGCAGAAGCTTCGGAGGAACAGGTGAAGATTTTTGATAAGAAGTTTGAGAAGTATGAGGAGCTGCTGGATAAGTTCAATAAAGCTGGTCAGTAATTTTATCGAATACCTTGCGTGTATTTCCCGGATTTCTGTATGTGTCTGTGTGGACTGCATGTTTTGATTTCTATGGAACCACTGGTTGTGGAGAAGGAGGTGGGTTGGTGATGGAATGAAATGATGGCGATGATAGAGGGGGGTTCAATTGGAAATGGATGTAGTAGTATAATTGATGTTTGTTATGAGATACATTATAGAATTGTACCTGCTAGTTACTCAGTTCATCCCGTGATATATTGACTTGTACATTTAGTCAGATTTGCAGAATAAGTTGATTCAAGTGCGTGTGATGCAATTTTTTCTTGAATAGGAGTTGTGTAATACAAGTGCCTTGTCCCATATTAACCCCAAACAACTTGTTGCATGACATAGCCTTTTTGTAGTGTTATTGGACAGATGGATGTTATTAATAGATATATACTCCATTTCCTTAAACATAGGTTCTCACAGTTGGAACAAAGTTTGTGTGACCATACATTTTCTTGAACATTACCCTGTCATAGGACTTTTAACGATGGATGTATCAATATGTTTGGAATTCCTATACTCCATTTTTTTCATTATTTGTTTCAATCATACATTTGCTTGACTTGCTAGAGTTGTGCAGGGACTCCCGGTGATAAGTATAACTGGATGAAGAAGATTAATAATTTTGAAGAGAAGCATTTTAAGCTGAGATTAGAGTATAGGGTGATTGGTGACTTAATGAATCGGATGAAAGTAGCTGAAGGCAAGGAAAAATTTCTCCTTCAGGTGAAGTTGAATAGGGCATTGAGGATGGTGGAGTATAAGGAAGCCTTTGATCCCAATGATCCGGCCAATTACGGGATTATTCAACAGGAGGAGCTTGGATTTGCTGATATTGACGAGACTGAAAAGGAGCCGAAAACTACGAAAAGTAGAGGGGATGAAGACGACGTAGAGGTTGATGAAAAGAAAGACGATAGCGACATGGAGTTTGATGATTTGAAAGAGAAGGATACTATATTGCTGAAAAAGCTCAATGAATTAGATAAAAAACTTGAGAAGAAACTGGCAGACTTGGAATATACTTTTGGAAAGAAGGGGAAACTACTGGAGGAGGAAATTAGAAATCTTGCTGAGGAGAGGAACTCATTGACTGAGGAGAAAAGAAAGCCTCTATACAGGAAAGTAAGTATATTCAGTCATTCACTCACTCTGTTGCCTCTGCTTACTCTTTTTAAGTTGTAAAATTCTCAATATGCTGATGATCATCTTCTTCTACAAGTTTACATACACCCACATTAAAATTTCAAATATATATTCATCTTTTATTTGTTGGCGTTTGTTTCTATTTTGCCGGGCACATAAAAGAGTTTTATCTGGCCTTTTATGAGGTGAAATCATTTGGATATATGTTATATCGTTTTCCATTTACCTTTAATCGCCTGTGAGAAGACATATTTGCAAGGTTAGGGGTGGCAATATGGCTGAGGTCCGTGAACCCTCCAAAACCTGTCAGGGTTGATTCGGGCTGGGTTCATTGTTTCATTGATTTTGATTGGATTGGGCTGAATTGGATTTAGGCAAACCTCAGGGTCAGACTTGGGAGTTGTGTATGGGTCATAATGGATTGAAACATGATCAACCAAAAAGTCAAAATTTGGCTGATGGAAGCCTCTGGATTTCCAGGCTGCAGCCTGCAGGAGCTGAAAAATAAGGAAAAACACTGGATTTCTTTTATTTAACTTTTAGCTTTCAGGCATTCTTCAGATTTCTTACTTGTCAGGCTGCTCAGCGAGGAAAACTTCTTTTGAGTCCTCTGGATGTCAAAAAATTTATTATAGGGACCATTCTTTTTATATTTTCTTTCAAATTTTCCCAAGAAGTCGTTTCAGTTTTGCTTGGTATAAAAACACTATGTTAGAAGTCTCAGGATAAATAACAAAAGAAAAAGTTGGGTTAACGGGTTGACCCTATCAATTTCTGACCCAGAAGATAACCCATTATTTTAAGCCGACCCATTTTGACCCAACACACTTATTTGCCAGGCTTATTCATGCGAAATCAGGAATTTAAGTGTTTCTTAAAAATTTGCATTGTCATTTGAACAAGTACTAATGTGCAACACTGCAACTCAATTTACAGCTAATGATTGCATTTTTTTTATTTTAAGCAGTGAGCACACAATCTCGATGGGAGACTTTGTCAAAGTTCCTTATCGTGAATCTTATACATTTTAGACACAATGTATTCTGTTGTGGGCATTTTGTCATTCATAGGGAAGAGGTTGTTAAATATTCTTTTAATAGTTGTTGTCTTAAGAACTATTATAATGAGTAAGAAATCCTCAACTCTAAAAACTGGTCAAATATGCCCTGTATTTGTGGTGTATCTTATTCATTCATTGCAAAGTCAATGTCAAGTTACATCCATATGTCAAAACTCGGGTACTTCTTCTCAACATTCATATTGTAGTGTTAAAAGGAAAATAATCCTCAGTTGGTGAACTTCATTTTCTTGTTGTCGTGTACAAATTATCTTATCATTTTACCTACAGTGGCTTTCTGCAACCGCCATATATATAATTGTCTGATACTGTTCGTGCATTTCCTAATTTTTACATGTTCTTTTTTATTATATGGGCACTTGTACTCCCTTTGCAGTTATTTACTTTCTATCAGACTCATTTGTTGACCTCAGTCTGTTGTTATTGGTGGTAGGGTTTTGATGTAAAGCTCATTGATGTGAACAGAACCTGTAAAGTTACAAAGGTAATATCATAACCTCTCTGATTATTCTGTACTATGGAGTATTTTCTCACAATTAGGATTGATAAATGACACAGGGTGGACAAGTTGTCAAGTACACTGCAATGATTGCTTGTGGAAACTATAATGGTGTAGTTGGTTTTGCCAAAGCAAAGGGTCCAGGAATTCCTGTTGCCCTTCAAAAGGTATGACGACGTTCTTATATAATCTCCATGAGTTGGAGGTTGGAATAGCCTATAAGTTGATAATCGAATCGGTTAATCGCATGGCTTTAGTAACAAGAAATCAAGATGGAAATTTATGGAGCTAAATGAACAAGTTCATTTTAATTATTTGTCTGTGCACCTGTTGGTAAATATTTCACATCAATTTTGGTATATACTTTTAACCTATATGATAGTGTAAGGAGATGCTTTTAGCTTCACCAAACCTATCTGGTTTAGAGAAGCTGCAGAATTCACTACTGACATTAACTTTTATATATGGTCTATTGCCACAGGCATATGAGAAGTGCTTTCAGAATCTCCACTATATAGAACGGCATGAGGAGCATACAATCGCACATTCGATACAGACATCATATAAAAAAACCAAGGTTCCAACAAACTTCCCTGTTTTTTGTATTCTTTTTGTAAAAAATAATGACCGTTGAATTAAGGTTGAACCACTGGAGATGTTAAAGAAAAATTTGTTACTTGTTTCTTTGGGTTGAACGGAATTTTTATCTACTGGCAGGTGTATCTCTGGCCAGCTGCAACCACAACAGGGATGAAGGCAGGCAGAACCGTGCAAACAATTCTCAATTTAGCTGGTTTCAAGAATGTAAAGTCAAAGGTATAAGAACAGAAAGCAATATTTTTCTCTTTTCCATATATGTCTTAATGTTGTATGCTTATAGGTTGTTGGTTCGAGAAATCCCCACAACACGGTTAAAGCTGTCTTTAAGGCTCTCAATGCGGTATGTACAGTGCATGGATTTATTCACTCTGCAAATCATTGTGTAATATTTTCTTTATATCATTTGCACTTTTCTATTCTTTTACAGATTGAAACTCCCAAAGATGTTCAAGAAAAGTTTGGCAGAACTGTAGTTGAGTCATATTTGCTATGATAGGTACGGTTTAAATCTTTCCTCAATCCTTACTGTTTCTTTGTCACTCTCCGTCGTTTTCTTTTTTCCTTTCAATTTTTGCATCCATGGTGAATGGTTTAGGGAGGTGGTAGTGCTTACCACATTTCTGTAGGGGGAAAATTGCTTTTTTGGTACCATAGGATAGGCTAACTTGCACGTTTGGTACCAAAAATGCACATTTGGTACCATATGATAGGTTTTCATTGCAATTTTGGTGCCAAACCCAATTTTTCTACAATTTTAATGGCAATTTACCCCCTTCAGCCAGAGAGTGTAACTCATTTGCCGAAATTGAGAGTAGACATGCAAACTATTTTATAACATAGGGGGATAAATTGTCACATTTATCATAACACATGGGGTAAAATGCCACATTATCATAACAAAAGTGGGTAAAGTGCCGCCTATAAAAATATCAGGGAGACGAGGTGAAACTTTAACAAAATTTCAAGAGGGGTAAAAATAAAATGCTCTTTTTTAAACCATGAGGGGGTAAATTGAACATTATGCATTTCATAGGGGTTAATTATCATTAACTTTGAGGAAAAATTGGGTTTGATATTAAAATTGCAATGAAAACCTACTTATGGTACCAAATATGGATTTTCATATCCAATGGTACCAAAATTGCAAGTTGGTCTATCCTATGGTACAAAAAAAAAAAAGCAATTTTCCCTTTTTCTAGGACTTGGCAAAATTGGAGTTTACAGAGAAAGAACAAAAACACAAATTACACTTGTATCTTCCGGGAATTACAAATAATTTGATATCTGATTCCTTAGTATCCATTTTTTTCCTATGTTATCTTAACATTTCTGTTCATCTAAAGTGAATAGTAAAGTTCTCTGTTGAATTCCAGATTCTTGAAGTAACATACTCTTGTCTTTGCCCGATTGAATTCTCAATTAGAACGATCAAACTGCTCTCTTTTTGAACAAGAGGAATACAATGCGGATCCATTGTTTGGCAGTGAAGAGTGCGACAAGTCAGGGAAGCAAAGACACAATAAAAGGAAGAAGCACTTGCTTTGTTTTTGCCTAATTTGTTGGGATAAATATTCGTAATTTCAATCCTTGAATATTGTGCGACAATCGAAATTCAGGAATGAGATTCTGTTAATTATAGGCCTAATTTTAGGAGAGGCATGAGCCTGTTAAAGAAATCTCTTTATTGTAAAAATAAGTGTGTTTTCAATTTCATCTGAAATTTCAATTGCTGAGTATGATGTTCTGAATCTTTATGCTACTAAATTTTTCAGTCTCATCTTCCATGCAAAACCTCAATTCTGGATATCAAATTCGAATCTTCTTCAAATTTAAAGGTTTAGGGCTTGTTTGTTTGGCGTTTCTCAAAAAAATTTCGTGTTTGGGAAATGTCAAACAAAAATTATTCTTACTTTTTGAAATAAATTTTTCTATCTCTCAATTTTTTCAAACTACTCTCTTAAAAGTCAAACAGACAACAATTTTCTTATATCTAAATTATTATACAAATTCTACCCTAATTTGACATAAAGTAACCAATTTCTTATATAATTTATGTCGCATAATAAACATGATTTGATATAAAGTCATATCTCTTAAAACCTACAATTTAACTCTTTAAAAAATAATTTCAATCTACATTATTTCTCAAACCACTATCTCAAAACCTAAACAAATAATATTATGCAATTCGAGATTATTCACAAACCTCTACTACTTTCCCAAATCCCAAACAGGACCTTAGAGTCTCATTTTTTTTTTTATATTTCATCTCCCATCTAAATCGACTACCCCAAAAAAACTCCCACCTAATATCATCAAAATCCTATATTTCACAAGGTTGATGATATTATCAGAGCTGTAATTGTTGGTGTTGGGGTGATAATTTACGCGAATTCTAAATTTGCCCCAAAAATCAAAGCCTTTTCAAATATACATGTAGCTTACTTTAACTTATTTACGAAAATAAGACCCTACATTGGTTACTTTCCATCTCTGATATATATCACCCCTAATACTAATGGAGACGAGTTCAAATGAGCAAAACCTCCTGGATCATAATAACAAATCAATGATATCAACTTTTAAAGCACGGGGCCGCTTATATCTACATGACTTTTGGACTTCTGATGAATTATGTTTTCTGATTCGTCAAAAAATTGATTAATTTGTCAACTTTAATCAAAGAGAAAATTTCACTTTTTCATATCGAATTTTCACCTACTTTATACATTTGGTACCATGCATTTTGAAAAAAACACATTTAAAAACATGATTTCACCCCTTTAAACAAATTTTTTTTTCTCCGTCAATTTTTTGAGCATAAACATCTGTTAAATCACCAAAATGGCAAGTCTATGTGCCCTATATCATAACTGAAAATTATTGTAGCATGATTTCTTGTAGATGATGATATATGATTTAATTTTGATTAATATATCTCGAAACTTTGTTAATTTTCTACGGATTGTTTATTGTGTTTCATGAATTGAAACTTATAACGTTTGAAATATCTTGTCAATAGCTTTTCAGTCATATAAAGAACTTGAAATTTGGTCTTGTAACGAAGAAGTTATGGGGGGAGGTTCAAATCATTGTATTAAATGTGTTTCATCAGAAAGCATGGTACCAAGTGTATAAAATAGGTGAAAGTTTAGTATGAAAAATGCAATTTCCTCTTCAATTAAATTATTTACCAAAATTATAAGGGTCTGTATGTTTGGCATCTCCCAAAAAAAAAATTCGTGTGTGGGAAAAGCGAGACAAACACCAGTTTTACTTTCTGAAATAAATTTATCATCTATCAATTTTCGCAAACTACTCTCCCAAAACCAAACAAACAATAATTATTTTTATCTCCAAGAAAAATATAAATAAACTCTATTTTGATTTGACATAAAATAATTTATCTCTTACACAACTTATCTCACATAACAAACATAATTTGACATAAAACATTAAACATCTTACACCTACATCCTAAATTCTTCCAAAAAAATTACACCCAACTTATTTCTCAAACAACTCTCCTAAAGCCAAACAGATAGCATAACATAAATTGAGATTATTTCACAAACTCCCACCACTCTTTCAAACTACTCTCTCAAATGCTAAACAAACAGGGCCTAAGTAAGGAGTTCTTCCAATGAACACATATATAATATGAATAATGACATATTTGCTTTTTATGTTTAATAAGATCACTGGAATTGTGAAATTGAAATGATAACTTCGGGGTTAGTATAAGTGAAATAATTTTGCTCTCCTTCATGTGAGTTTAAGAAATGAAATACTAACTTATGTAACGAAGAATTATACATATTTGTTCAAATCATATATATGAGACTTGATTAAGGAAAAGAGATAGCAGAGTTGCAAATTTTAATGGCGGGGGATATATATGATTTTTATTGACGACAAATAAACATGAATCAAAATATTCATATTTTTTGTTGGAAACATTGAAAAGTTAATGTTTTTGGATCAATCTCGATATCAAAAGAAGGTGTATTTTTCAAACTTTATAATTGCCTTAGTATTTTTATTTAGTCTTAATTTAGTAATTTTTTCATAATTTTTCCTAATTTTTCCAAAACATTTTTTGAAAATTTTTCAAAAAGTTTTTATATTCATTTGACCGAATTAAAGATACATCGAAAACAAGACTTTAATGCATGCAAATACTAACGTGATTTCCCTATATCGAGGATTATGTTTATTTAAGGAGGGAAAAATACTTTTGGTTCCAAACTTTACCCCAAAAAATACATTTGGTATCATGCTTTGCAGAAAAACAGATTTGGTACCACAATTTAGAGAGTCTTGACACATTTAGTCATTCCGTTAAATTTTGGACGGAAATTTCGCGCGTGACCGTCACGCGCGCGTCAAGTTCAAATTGGTCACGAGTTTTGCACTTGAGAAATTGGTCAAAACACTTTTGGTCCCAAACTTTACCCCAGAAAACACATTTGGTACCATGCTTTGCAGAAAAACAGATTTGGTACCACAATTTACATACTCTTGACACATTTAGTGTCCCTGTTAAATTGATAAAAATCACATATAATGAACAGACAACAAATTCTCTAAAATTTTGATAAAAATCACAAAATATACTTAAATCATTAAAAATATGCTTAATAAAAGTACCTTGGATACCTGACTTGGTGCACTTTGACTTGCACTTGTATTCCAATGTTGATACAAGCACCGATCAAAAGTTCCATCTTTTCCATCAAAAAAATCGAAAAGTTTCCATTTTTGAATCAGGCGAAACGAAAACAAGATGTAATTCGAAACTATTTATTTGCCTTAAACTCAGTTATTTTCCTAAATTTAGTAACTTTTTTTACAAATTTTCCTTAATGTTTCTGAAATATTTCCGAATAGTCTCGAAAAGTTTTCAATATTTGGCTCTCCGAAACATACATTCGAAACGAAATTTTGATCCATGGATACAAGTGCAAGTCAAAGTGCACCAAGTCAGGTATCCAAGGTACTTTTGTTAAGAATATTTTCAAATATTTAAGTACACTTTGTGATTTTATCAAATCTTTTAGAGAAATTGTTGTATGTTCATTATATGTGATTTTTATCAATTTAACGGGGACACTAAATGTGTCAAGAGTACGTAAATTGTGGTACCAAATCTGTTTTTCTGCAAAGCATGGTACCAAATGTGTTTTCTGGGGTAAAGTTTGGGACCAAAAGTGTTTTGACCGATTTGTCACGTGCAAAACTCGTGAACTTAACGGGCGCGTGACGGTCACGCGCGCAAATTCCGTCCAAAATTTAACGGAATGACTAAATGTGTCAAGACTCTCTAAATTGTGGTACCAAATCTGTTTTTCTGCAAAGCATGGTACCAAATATATTTTCTGGGATAAAGTTTGGGACTAAAAGTGTTTTTCCCTGTTTATTTAAGGCAAGAAAAATAAGCTTAGGGTAGTTTAGGTAATAAATATTTTTTGCTTGGCTCCAAATCGATAATTCCATAATCTCCAAAATAATATAAAGATATAGTTTTATCCACATCCGTCAAAATTAAATTCATGTTATTGAATTAATAATATAAGGCCAAATTCAAATATATTTTATATTACAATGATTGTTCAAATATAATAAATCCAAATAATTTATTAAATATAAATTTAGTTAGAGATAAAAGAGCTACACCAAACATAATTTTTTTTTATTAAATTCAAATACAATAATCAATATATTACAAATAACATTGCAAATTGAAGATAAATGACACTATTCAGAAAATAAACTAAAAATAAAATAAAATACATTGATCGAAAGACATGAAAATTACTATGATAGAAGTACCAATATGGTTAAGGATTTAATACTAGCAATTAATATTCCATTGAGGCCTTAGCCAAGTGGTTAAGGATGAGGCTCCATGACCAGGAGGTCATGGGTTCAACTCCCAAGAATATGGGTATTTTCTCTAGTTTCATACTAGCATATTTCTCTAGTTTAATACTAGCAATTAGTTCACTTTGTTATCATTGGAATAGTTTCGATACGATATAGTGTTTGATGTAACAATGTATTCACCATCTCAAAAAAAAAAAAAAAAAAAGTACCAATATGGGTTCCATATTATAACCAATTTGCTATTTATTAGTACCAATTTTAAAATAATTTTGATTGAGTTTGTTTTACTTATATAAGGAAAAAAGGAAGAAAGTAATAAGTAAAGTAGACAAAAAAACCTTATTTTTCTTTGAACCTACCCAATTAAAAATCTTCCAACTCTCAAAGAAGAATTTGTATCAATGGAATCTATCGTCCATACATAACGAATTGATATGATATATATGAATATGAAATATAAGAAGCTATGAAAGGTATTTAGATAAATATAAACATAAATATTTGGGGAAAAAATGAGAACTCCAAATCACAATTTACTACTCCAAATATGGAGTCTACAAATTAGTTTCTCCAAAATTTTCAAATATGGCGTTGTGCTTGTCCTACTCCAAATTTGGAGGTTTGGAGTAAAAAATAATCATCGTTGGCCAGACTGCAATTTTAGTTATTTGATTGTTAAACCTGGTTGATTCTAACTTGTTGAGTACGAGTATGATGATTTCGTTTTTGAGTTCAAGCTGAGTAAGTTGAGGTCAACTAGACTTGGAGCTTGGCTTGAAATTGACCTTAGATATTTTTCAACTCTTTATGTCAACTAAACTTTTTATTTTTTGGCAGTCACACCCCCTTATGTGAAGACATTTTAGACTCTTTACCCATAAAAAAAGGCTTTATATCCAAAATGTGAAGGTATATTTTAATTAAAATGAATTGCACTTTTCGTCCTCTTTTATGGATCGACTCTTGCACAGTCGTCCATCTTAAATTTTTGGTAGTAGATGCGTAACTCTTAACACATTCGTCCCTTTTAAATTAATTCAGCTATTACATGGCGGAGACGGCCTCACGTGCATTACTTGGAAGATATTTTCATCCATTCACCTGATTAAATTCAAAATATATATTCATTTTCGTCGTTTTTAGTCAACTGTGGACATTGTAAGTGTGTTTTATGTAATTTGGTGTGGATGTATTTTAGAGGTTATAAGTATGTTATATGTATTTTGGATTTATTTATATAGGTGAATGGACGAAAATGCCCTCTAAATAATGAGGTGTTTTGCACATGAGGGTGTCTCCACCGTGTAATAGTCGGAAAAATTTAAGAGGACGAATGTGTTACATTACATTAATAAGAGGGACACATCTACTAAATTTAAGAGGGACGAATGTGCAAAAGCCAACCCATAAGAATGACGAAAAATACAATTCACTCTTTTAAATATATTTTAATTAATGTTATAGCTACAATTTTCATAGTTAGACTTTTCAACATTATAGTCCGGGCTTTTGGATTAAAAGCATGAAAGTAATAAACTTCTGTGTTGTATTGATTTTTAAGACAAAACTGCAGTATAATACACAATATCTAATGTTCTAGAATTCATATCTTTAAAACCAATTCAACTAACCATTAGGGGAATTTGGATAATTGCGGACGGATGCTTTACAAAAGGGGTGTGACTGCCATAAAATAAAAGTTTTCGGGGGTGATTGCCAAATAGCAATATGATCTAACGTGGTTTCGTATGAGATCAATAAAACGAGAATGTATGACAATGCTGATAATGGGGTTGAATATGTATATTATCGATCGTGAATTTAAAGAGTACAATTTCGGGTCCTATTTGAGCATTACAGAATGCCTACATACAAAGTGATCTAATCTAACTTTCGAGGATACTTCGAACTATAGCTTCGAGAAAGGAGCACCTGGAAAAGCGTGTCTGGCATCATAAATGCTTGTGATATTTATATTTGAGGCGGTGTGCTAGCTGAACCATCCGCAGGGATACATTTCTCGGCCCAAGGGCCTGGGCCTGGGATCGGCCCAACAGTAAATTCGACCCTGAGCCTCTTTGCTGGAGAACAGACTGGGCTGATTAGCATTGGGGATCGGATAATACACCTTTGAGGTCGGATTACGTTGCTTTCGATCAAACGAGTATTCCCAAGAATGGAGAATTCAATTTACCCCTCAACACAATAATTCAAGGGGTATAAGTGTAAATAACCCAAAAAAAAACCGGTCTTAACCACCAATAAAAGATAAGTGCCCAAAAAAATATCTGTACTCGGTAGAAAATTAGAACTATCTGATACAAACTTACAAAATGTTTTAAACCAGTACTGATTCTCATCTCATTTTCCCAATCCTAAGGATTAGAAAGGAAAAGGAAAAATCTTTTGGTGGAGAAAAAGAGAATAAACCGAAAAGATGGGGTCCAATGCGAAATCAATGATCGAGGGATTGAAGAAGAAGAGAAACATGGAGGATGAATGGAGCTCCATTTACGCATCCAAACAGACCCTTACCCGACTTGACTTCCCTCCACACTTCACATTCGGCGCCGCAACCTCCGCTTTCCAGGTTAACCTTGCTTTTATAATTTATTATTTTTATTATTTGTTTTCCTGTTTAAAATTTAAATAGATATATCGAAAATGGAAGTGTTACTTATGCTGTCTTTTGTTGCCTTTGTTTAAGGAGTTAATGGCAATTTTTACTCCTTAGATATTCATAATATTCAATTTTCAATTTACCTTCTTTGATTTGAAAAAGAACATTTTAGCCCCTTTTTAATTTTATAGAAGTTTTACACGCCACCCCTGACATTTTTATATGTGCACTTTATCCCCGTGTTATGATAATGTGACAGTTAACCCCTGTGTTATGATGATAAATGTGGCAATTTACCCCATATTTTATAAAAACACTTTTCATGCCTACTCTCAATTTCGGGAAATGAGTTACACTCTCCAGCTGAAGGGGGTAAAATGCTTCTTTAAAATTTTCACAAGGCGGTAGATTGCTCTTTTTCAATCACAAGGAGGTAAATTGAACATTATGTATTTCAGTGGGGGTGAATTGCCATTAACTCTTTGTTTAAGTAATTGTAGATAATATTGTAATAGATTTGAATAGGTTAATTAAATTAGTTCATGGTGTTGGTTTTGAAAGATTTACAAATTGTTGCAAATAAGTCAATTATAATTTTTGTTCACTTGAATGATTACACAAAACTGTTCTTCATGTGTTATAAAAAATTGAATTTACTGCGCCACATCATATTCAATTGTTCCTCCTTACTTTGTAGGTTGAGGGAGCTTGGAATGAGGATGGTAGAGGTCCTAGTATATGGGATGCCTTTTCCCACTCTCCTGGTAAATATATCTTCGATCTCTTTTTGTTTGTTCATGTTGTTGTCCAGTCAAATTGACTCATTTTTAAGAAAAGGTGATATTAAATAATTTAATTAGTTGATTTTAATAATAATTGGTTGTATTAAATAGAACTGTAAAAATATTGAAATATCCTGATTTTTGAAGAAAAGAAAGCCAACATGTTAAATTTTTAAAAAGAAAAGGAAGGAGAAACGAGTTTTGTTTATTCATCCGTTTTATCTTGTAATCTTGGACTGTTTTCTTCTGGGTGCTAGATTTTTTTATAGGTTACACTTGATTTTATAGGAAATGTTTGTGATGGGAGCAATGCAGATATTGCTGTGGATCAGTATCATCGGTACAAGGTGACCGCTTTCTTTTCCTCCTTGTTCAATTTATGCTAATCTTTGATCAGTTTAGGCTTTAAAATATTCGATCTTGGATGATTCTATTGTGGTTTCTAGTCAAGGAATGTAGTATTTATGCACTTTTTGTGAGTTATTCCTTCCATCATTCTTTAAAGATATTTTAGTTGTAATTCAGGATGACATTGAGATGATAAACAAGTTGGGATTTAAAGCTTACCGATTTTCCATATCATGGAATCGTATTTTTCCAGGTAATTCTTTTTGCTTCACTTGGTCGAGGAACTTTTTATGACGATGTTTAGCATTATAATGCAATGCATGAAATCATTTTTTTTTATTTACTCTAGTTTGAGGAGAAGGAGAATTATTTACTAGGAAGTTGGGACTTGAGAGTAGGATAGCAGTCATGAAAATTTATCTCGGGGGTTTTATGCTCGCTTTTTAAATCATTGTTAAGTAACATAGTCAGTGGCGAGACCAATACTAAGTGCACATTCTTAAAATTTAGGATAATAAAGTAAATAATACTGGAAAACGAAAAGAAATAGTCAAACTCATATCTTAATCATTAAGTATATCTCTTGCTTTTCTCAAATTATATTGCCCTTCTATTATTAATTAATTACAAATGAAATTGATAATTATGGTGCCATCAGAAGTAACTCGTGCATCTTACTTTTCCTTTTATCAATCTGGAGAAATTACTTCTGTAATTATATGATGGATAATATTGGACCAACCTTGTGTTCTTTGTCTGGCATAACGTTTATATAATTCATCTAACTCAATGAGGAATGGTATGCACGATTTGCTTCCGTCGTATTTGCAGATGGTTTGGGGACCAAGATCAATATTGAAGGGATAAGGCACTACAACAACGTCATCAATGCACTTTTAGACAAAGGTACTCTCTCTTGTTCTCTTTATACATATTTGTTTTCTGTTGCAATTCAACTTCAACTGTTAACGTGATTTTCAGGTATTGAGCCTTATGTAACACTGTACCATTGGGATCTTCCTCTGAATCTTGATTCAATGGGAGGTTGGTTAAATGAACAAATTGTGTAAGTCCTTGTATCTGTTGTTCTTTCTTTCTTTATTTAATTTTTTGTGAAGAAATGTATGTTTCTTATATATATCAATCTGTTTTGTTTCTGTATGTAGTCTGACTCACACATGTACGGGAATTTGACCATTTAGTGTAAAATATTTTCATCTTACAAATGAAGTGTATGCTACTGCAATGGAAATCGAAATGGCTGTACTCTCATGAATATCAAAGCTATCATCATCAGGTCTATACAATGCGTAGTGACTAGAGATGGGATTTAATTTTTTCTGTTAATGTTTGATGAAGTTTTGAATAATTTGATGTCATTTTATTCTCTTTCTACATGTTTTGTATGGTCGTGAATATGCCTGTGAGCCAGACTCTATTTGCCTTTCTTCGGGGATTGATAGGTAGGGGGGGGGGGTTTAGAGGTGTTGCGAAAGTTGAAAGAACAGATCTCCAAGGTGTTTCTTTTCCTTAACTGCATGTTTCCATGGGTTATGGATTATGTTAATCATGGGTACTAAGAAAGAGAGTTAATGTTTCACTAGTTAAAGTTCTGGTTTGCTTCGGGTTGGTTAAGTATTTGGCTGCTACCTTTAGTTACTTTGGATCCGCTCTTTAATTTACTATCATGTTTTCAATTGACGCAAACAACTTATAGCTTCTCTGATCATACAGAAGCAGAATTCGTAATGTGAAATCTTCTGAATGACAAAAAAATTTGAACTTTCAATAAATTAAGCTATTTTTTCCCCCAAAAAGCTAGTTTAAACTTAAAAAGAGGACATAGAGTGGCTCTCATCAGCTTAAAGTTGGGTGAGTCAACTAATGTATGATTTGGGATGGACAGAGAACTTAAGATCCATATCTGAAGTAGTACTTCGTTGAAATCTCAAGTTGATTATTGATTGGGTTCCACTTGTGGCAAATATCCAGAAAATACTTTGCCATCTATGCAGAGACCTGCTTTTCTAATTTTGGAGATAGAGTTAAGAAGTGGATAACGATAAATGAGCCTCTTCAAACTGCTGTAAACGGCTACTGTACTGGATTCTATGCCCCTGGAAGACGTGAACATCCATCTACTGAACCTTACTTAGTTGCCCATCACCAGCTCTTAGCACACGCTGAAGCTGTTTCCATATACAATAAGAAATACAAGGTACATTTAGTTTATATAAGCTCGTGCGCCGTATCAAGTTAACTTTTTTTTTTAAACAAATTAATATCTTACTTATTTGGAAACCATAAATTCTTCTCTTAGAACTGTAAAATATTTAACATGATACAGTGTCAAAATCTTTCTATTCTTTCTTAACCAGTTGATTTGTAGATAAGAGTTATCAATGACTAGTTTTCCTTATAAGTTGGGCTTTTAACACTTGGTGTCCACTCCTTATATAGATAAATTGATTGCATAATTTCATATGAGGTTGGCCAAAAGGGTCTAATATCATAAGATTGTTTTGGCAGCCAAATTGTTTCTCTCAACCAGATCCAACGAAAGGAGTAACACAATGTACATACGAATCTCAATTTCTTAAATTTAAATCATCCTGTTCATCAGGTTGTAGTTTAGCTTTTCACAGGCTTTCAGCATCTCTTATGCTTTCACCTCATTTTACAAATGAACTAACACCGTCAGTGTAACTTTATGAGGCACACATAGCTTATGGAAAAATTAATGTATGACTGATAGTCCAATGGTTCATTTGTTTGATGTTCTGTAATGTTCGTTACTATATATTGTAAATTTTGCTTGATGATGTGAAGATATGACATAGCAGTCGTAGTGGTGTTTGCTTATAATGTTTGGTTGGTATAGCGTCATGAATAAATCACAGTGATCTTGCGTTTAAGTAACCATGCTATAATGTTCTCCCATAGGTATTTATAAATATTTTGTGATGCCATGTGCTTCATGAGACAATTTTCAAGAAACCATGCAATAATGTTCCAAAGGTATTTATTAAATGTTTAGTGATGCCAAGTGCCTCATGAGACAGTTTTTCACGAGCTGGTCAAATTTGTGACGATATCAAGTAAATATCAATGAATCTTGAACTTCGGGACAATCATAATGATCATCTTGTATTGGAGTAATTTTATGATTACCTTTTAATATATGCCCTTAACTAAGTTTTACATTTTAAAAGATAATTGATGACTAATATTCAACTATAATGGCTCTACTATTCCATTAATGTTTGTGGTTCTATCTAATGACAGGAACAGCACGGAGGTGAAATTGGCCTAGTTGTGGACTGCGAATGGTCAGAGGCTTTATCAGATGAGGAAGAAGATAAAAGTGCTGCAGCTAGGCGTCTTGATTTTCAGCTTGGATGGTAATTTCCTTCTTGATGTTATTTCAAATATTAATGTTAAATTGACTGATCCATTAGTGTCTTTTGTTCTCTTTCCTTTCTGGAGATGTCCTTTTTTCAATTTGCTAAATAACATTCCTCCAGCATGATTTTTGGAGTTGAAAGTTTTCAATACTGAAATACAGATGCTTCTGACATTGATTTTCTCATATAGATGATACACAATGTAATATGTATTTGTGTGTATGTCAGCTCACTAATTTTACCTGCTTGAGATGGTTTCTTAGTATGAATACTTTCAAAACTAGATAAAGAATCTTGAGTCCCTGCCATAGTTGTTTGAGGCGCAAGGCGAGGCGAGGCGATGAGGGCTCGCCTTGCCTCAAGGCGAGGCAATGCGGCGCTTGTATATAAAATTTTCATAAATAAGTTTTAGTAAGATTATATAACAAATTTTATACATATTTCATAAATAGTGAAGATTCATAATTAACTTCTCTAGAATCTAAGGGGGAGGTGGGAGCAGGCAGCCGGCGCTGTGGTTGATGGCAGCGGACGGCGGCGGCAGCTCAGATGAGAGACAGAATTGGGGTTAGGGTTTGGTAGAGAAAGAGTGGGAATAGAGAGTGAGTCGAAGAGAGAGATTGATTCTTGAAAAATTAGGAATTTTTTTTAATTGAAGTTAATTGACTTAAAAAAAATTTTTAAAAAAAAAAGCCTATCCCCAAAAAGTGCCACCTTGCAGAGCCTTAAGGCGGAGCAAAGGCGTCCAAGGCGAGGCCTTGGAAGAGCTTTTCGGGGTTGGGCGTAGCGAGGCGAGGCGAGGCGAGGCGATGAGGGCTAGCCTCGCCTCGCCTTGGGCAATAGCGAGCAAGGCGTTGGGCTTTACTCCCTGCTACCTCCAAGGATGATAGCTCCCAAGCAAGAAATTATTTTTCCTATTCTTGTTTTCTTCTTCTTTATTCTGCTCTTTTTTGGAGTTCTAAATTATAAAGCATTCTTTATTTACTTCCTGACCATTTTCACCTTTCTGTTTCATCAATCAGCAATTTCTTTTGGACCTCAAATGCCCTATTCTAGTACTTAAAGTGCAACGTATTTTAAATTTTGATACATAGCCATTACCTGTGCCAGCCATCCATTAATTGCTTTCTCACTTCACATCACTGCTTAGATGGAGTTCTGGTTTGATACTAATAAATTTCTGTGGAATAAGGAGACAACTATGAACAAATAACATCGCAGTTATAGCTAAACAGCATATCAAATTTGTAATATTCTGTTGGTTTTGGACCTATTTACTAGTTTTGTTGTGGTTCTCGTTAATGTATGACTGAGCTTATGGTACTATTTATGTATCAAGGCTCGAGCTGATCATCTTAATGACCAGATTTAGCCTGCTTTCGCAATTGTTTTAAATTCACATTGTTTATTTTCCTGTTTTTCTGATCTTACAGTTTGAACCTTGAGATCAATGTGACATCTTTCTTTTTGTGTTTGTAGACCTTTCTATGTGAATATACATGATTCTGTAGCCTGTAATCCCTATGCATCCTGAATTTGAGTAAAACTCGCTGCATAAGTGAATGATGCCGAATGTAAGCTGTAGAGAAGTACTATTTTCTTTTTTACAAGGGGAGGGAAACATTTAACACACTTGTGCTCTTATTGTACTGTAAGAAACTAGTGATGACAAGGTTATGCTTCTTGAAAATGCTCGAGACATTGCTGAATCCTCATATGTTAAAATATGAGGAAAGCAATTTTGCCAATACAGGATTCTTCAACAATGCCAAAGTTTGCCTCTTAGGGAGCTTTTCATTCTGATATATTATCATGGAATAACCTGTAAATGCACCAGTCTAAATATTTCGCAATAATGATATAAATTTTATTATTTATTATCTATCTGGCTAGGTTTTTGGATCCAATATACCGCGGAGATTATCCTGAAACAATGCGAGAAAGGCTTGGAGATCGCCTGCCAAAATTTTCAAAGAGAGAGATAGAGCTGCTGAAATTTTCAGTAGACTTCATAGGTCTAAATCATTACACTACAAGGTTTGTTTATCATTCAACAAGTAACCTTGAAGATAATGATTTCTATAGAGTCCAGGAAGCAGGAAGAGTAGGTATGTAAAAACCATTCTTTTTATTTGTCCAGATGCTACTTGTAAGATTATTTAACTAAAATCTTTATGATTTCTTCTTACTGCTTCGTTCTATTATGTTTGTAGCTGAATGGGAAGGTGGAGAGATGATCGGCGAGAAGGTGATAATATCGGGCGTTTCTTGTCATTAATAATTTTATAGCTCATATTTCCTGAGGATGTGAAAATAATAAAGTCAATTTCTATATTTAAATTGCAGGCAGCATCATCTTGGCTTTACGTGGTTCCTTGGGGCCTATGGAAACTTCTCAATTACATATCTATGAGATACAACAATCCCGCAGTATATGTAACTGAAAATGGTATGTTATCAGTCCTCTAGAAAAAGGGGGGAAATATTCAGTGTGTTTTATTGAGTTTTTTTTTTCTTTCTTTATTGGAAATGATCATACTACGGTTAAATTTGTGGGGCCAAGACCAATTTTCCCAACCTCATTTATGGGCATTTACGGTTGAGCTTTTGAAGATGTTTAAATGTCCTGCTAGCTTTCCTATTCTGTTTTATGTACAGATAAATAAATAGATTAAGCTTTTGCTGTTAAATCATTCTGACACCAGTAAAATGCATAGTGAAAAGTTAGATGATTAATTATAATCATACATAAATACTGTGCATGTTGCATCAGCAAGAAAAATAATTATTACGAATATCATGTAAATTATCGCCATTTTATATTGCTGTTAACTTACCCCTCTGGTTTAAAAATAGCCTAGTTACGTAAATTATAGATTACTTGATGAGATATGGTATCAATGCCGAGAAGTCTTTTAATTAAATTACTTGATCAATGTGGTTAGCAGGATGCCATAATGTTTCATAATGTTTTCTAGAACCAGAAACATTGTAATGTTATATCAGAGTTATTGTTTTAACTCAACCATGGTTATTTCATATATGTAGGTATGGATGATGAAGATAATGACACATCTCCACTGCATGAGTTGCTAGATGACAAATTACGAGTTTCTTATTACAAGGGTTACCTTGCTGCAGTTCATCAAGCAATTAAGTGCGTTACAACACCTCCTTTTCCCATGTTACGCATTTTCATGTAGATACACATCTTCGTATAATTATGTGTATCCACTTCTTTAAATTTTAACTCGTAAAAGTCGCGAATACCAACTATACATTTTTTGTGTTTCCCTCTGATCTTCCTTGCTACTGATTTTGCATAATATGAAAAAAGTGAAAGTTGGTTTTAAACATTCTGCATTATTCTTGGACAGAGAGGGAGCAGACGTGCGGGGTTATTTTGCATGGTCCTTACTGGACAACTTCGAGTGGCATCTAGGCTATACCAAGCGTTTTGGTTTGATTTATGTGGACTTCAAAAATGGGCTGACGCGACATCTGAAATCTTCTGCTAGCTGGTTTTCCCAGTTTTTGAAAGCCGAAGAAGCCAAACTGGAAATGGTTAGTTAGCTTTGGGCTCAGAGTGTCATCGTACTACTGCATAATATTTTTGTTTTAGTTTTGTTTCTCTTATTTTTCAAGGCCAAACTTTTTGAATTCGGAACCATTAAAGGACTTGCTTATAAATGTAGGATACGTTACTTGAGGCAGTACTGTTTAAAGGTTTTTCAGTAGAGAACTTCCCCCCATCAATTCTTGCACCAGTGGATATCTTTCAAAGATTTAAACATCTTACTATAAATTTAGGATACGTTACGATCTGAAGATTTTGAATTCACATGATAAAGCAAGAAGCTCCTGATTACTCTTGCGATCAAAGTTGAGCAGTTCTAACATCTTAATATATGTTAGCAAGACTTTCGACCTTCAAATATAATCAATTGTACATACAGTATCAAAAAATATACAGGTACTAGAAGACACAAGCATATAAATTTAGTAAAATGACATTGTCAAGTGAAGTTGAAATGGGTTATAGCAATACCTGAAATGGAAACCTTTCTTTTTTAAAACGTAGAAGCAAAGAGGAGGGTTCCTTAGTACCATTCTTCCTCGTACCCATTGTTAAACCACTTCCATGGTCCATATATGACACGAACTTTGAAGCCATCATTTCCCAAACTTTGTTGTTCTTGTCGTATGCGTTTAGCTGAGGCAGCCACAGAGGAGCTATAGCCATCCACCTCAATTAGTTGAAGTGTAGGTATGTCTCCAATTACCTTTGGAATTTCACTTAGTGTCTCACACTCATAAAGCAGTAGGCGCTCTAGGCGTGGGAAGTGGCTACTTTCTGTTATCCAGTGCTTAAGATCTGTCTTTTTAACTAACAAGAACTTCAGACATGGAAAGTCTCCATCTTTTGTTTTCCAGGTGGTGGGCGAATAGTATTCGCGGTTAATCAGTTTGAGTACTTCAAGATTAGGCAATGAACTAACAATCCCCAAATCTTGCCAGCAAATTACACGACCACTCAAGGTTAACTTTTTCAAGGACATTGGAAAAGCAAACTTCCATTCTTGAAAACCAGCAAACCAGTTGTTTACGCTAAATTTCAGTCTTTCAAGTTGATGCAGATGGACAAGATTTTCAAGTGGAAAGTTTGACCACTGTATGTCAAAGTAAGAGATTCCCAGTTTCTTTAGGTTCGGAACCATGTCTAAGAAACTTTTAGCAAGATTGAAATTTCTTAAAGTTGAAAGTGTTTGCAGGTTTTGTAGGGAAAAAGATCCTATAGTAGGAATCTCCGGTAAGAGGCCTAATAGGGAGATGATATGTCTTAATTGTGGCATTCTCCAAATTGCACTTGGCAAATTTACTACTACACCCTCTGAAGTGATAATCGGATTAAGGGCTAAAGTTTGAAGTTTCTGAAGGTCTTGTAATTTTTCAGGTAGAGTATAACTTTCATGACAGTTGAAGGTCAAAGCAAGGTACCTTAAAAGAGTTAGCTCTAGTACTTCAACAGGAAACTCCAAGAATATTACATACAGAGCATCCAAAACTCTCAGCAGTTTTAAACCTTGTATAGAATAAAATGATCTTGGATCAAACTGGAAGTATAGAATGGTACGGATGCTTGGACCACAAATATTTGTGGATAGCTCTTCTGTAAACGAACAAAGACTTATGCGTCTCTGATCATTTATGTTATCCAATAGAATTTTGTCGAAATTTCTTTCCAAATCAGGTAAAAGAAAAAACTTTTCCTCCTGCCCTTTTCTTATGCAGATGTCCCGTAAGAGATCATGAATGTTGAAAGTTTTGATTTTTCCTTTAGAACTCCTCTCTTGAACAAGAATGAGATTTCGCTTTGCAAGATCCTCTAAATACTCCTCTGATACATCCTCGAAGCTTTTAGATTCACTCGGTTTCAAGAAACCCTCAGCTACCCATAGTTTGATGAGTCTGGAAACACAAATCTCTTGATCTTCTGGAAAACTTCCCATGTATAGGAAACACGGCCTCAAATGATGAGGCAAAAGGGTATAACTTAATGATAGTATTGGTGCAAAATAATAATCTTCTGTGTAATTTAAAGATAGTATTCGTGAAAAATGCTCATTTTGTGTACTAAAAAAAGCTAACTTAACCTTTTCTGCAATTTTCTTCCAGGAAACTTGAGTAAGGCTGACAACTGAGAGGAGTCCTGCAATCAAAACAATCGCAAGAGGAAGTCCTCGGCAACTTCTTGCAATCGTTTTTCCAATGTTCTCCAATTCATGTGGACAACTTTCTTGTTTAAAGATTTTTGACTGAATTAGATCCCAACTTTCATTTACATTCATGAGATGCATCTCGTGTACAAGGCTACAAGAGTCGGCATGAGTAGCCACGTCTAGTAGTCTCGTGGTTAAAATTATTCGACTTCCATTATTGTCATCTGGAAATTTCATCATCACATCATCCCAGGCCTTTGTACTCCACATATTATCCATTACGATTAGATACCTCCTGCCCTTTAACATTGTGTACACTTGTTCCGCGATTTCTTCATTGCTCTTGGTGCATAGTGTTTCCTCAAATGCTTTCATAGAAAGTAAAAGGCTTAGAAAAATTTCTCTTGCACGATAGTTTCTCGATAAATTCACCCAAGCACGAATGCGGAAGTGCTGCATAATTGATGGATCTTTATAAGCATTTCTTGCTAGAGTGGTCTTGCCAATGCCTCCCATACCAAAGATTGGGATGACTTGGAGTTGAGGCGATTCTGCACAAAGTCGAGCCCTTATTGCCATCAAGTCGTCTTTGCTGGTTAGTTCAATTCTTGATAATGAATGAGTATAAGAATCATCACATAATTGCATCTCTTTTTCTACATAGCTATTATTGTTCTTCATCACCTCTTTCACAATGGAATCAATTTCCTTGGCTACATTTCTCAACTCCCGATATAGCCGTATAAAATCAACATGTGTTGCAAGCTTACCATTGGTGTATGCTGCAGTCGACTTCGAAATGTTATATATAAAGTATTCTGTAATGTCTTCTGCTTCGTTTGCTGCATTCTTGATTCGTTGTTCTAAATGGTTGGCTTTTTCTGGAAAATCTTCGAGAAACATTTGCAAGAAAATGAGTTGTTCATGGAAAATTTTAATTTGTTGTTTTCGATGAAGATGGTAATCTTGATCATGATGCCGCAGGAGCTCTTCTAGTACTTGTGTAGCTGAAATAAGAGCAGCATAAGCCATTTCTGACTTACAACACTTCTACAGTATATTCTTTTTATTTAGAGAGCCAAAAGGAAAGACCAGAATTTGATTATATTTTGGTGCTTTAGAACACTAACAATGAAAATTATGTAAATCAAGAAGACCAAGCAACCTTTCTCATAGTCAACTATACATGGAGTCACATTGCCACCTCAAGAAAAGTATTATGCATAATTGAATCATTTTGAGTTGTATCCATGATATGGGATATACATTATTGTGTAGGGTTGTCAATGGGTTGGATTCGGATCGAATCAGTCTTGACCCGGATTCGACTCCATATATGTCAGAGCGGATTCGGATAAGGGTCGGATCTAAGTATATCATTCCTCTGGATCTTGAACGGAATTGGTTAGATATCGGATCTAATAGAATCTCCAATACCAATTCTTTTTCTTGAAACAAGTTTGTTAATTTTACAATTTTATATAATTTAGATTACCCGTTAAAAAATTATGTATACATATAATTTTTTATTTATGTATACCTTGTTATGTTTAATTCATATGAGGGTTTTCTTTGCAATGTATATGTATAAGTATGGGTTCAACTATTATAAATTTACATGAAACTTATAATTAGTTTATTAGTGTATATAAATTCTTAAATAAAAATATAATAACATTTCAATATTTTTTCATAATACTTTTACAAATAATAAATTATGATTAATTAAAAGAAAAATATTGTATAACATAAATAAAAATGTAAATACATTCAACTTTCACATTTAACCCGAAATGTAAATTTACAAAAAAAATTATAATTTAAATATAATCATGAGAAGAAAAAAAATTTGAACATAAGTTATTAGATATTATAAAACTGCTTACATGTTCATAATTAATCCGTACTAAAAAAATTCATAAAATTTTAACTAAAAAATTATTTTTTGTACAAATCAATTCAAATAAATCTGAAAATATGTAGAAATTAATTACCAAAAAATTCAAGGAAGGTTCCATATATTGAAGTTTAATTTCCTGTGTTTGACTTAGCTGAAGGGATTACATATTAACATGGGTCATCAATTGAATTGCCAACCATTGATAGATAAATAGTCGTTGAACAGTCAATAAAACAACTTCTCTCTCACACATTGAGAATTGAGAATGCAACTGATAGAGACAAAACAAGAAGGGCAACAAAAGCTTTGTGCTTCATTTTTCTCTCACACATTGAGACAAGGGTAATTGATGAATTAAGAATAAAAACTTGGGCTATTTTTGTTCCACTAATTTCTTGCGGAACTCAGGATAAGAAAGATAATTATAAATAAGAAATGGAACTCAATGTTCAATTATTTAATTCAAAAAAATTATTTTCTTATGGTTTTATTCATTTAAAATAATTAGGAAAGTGCACGTATGATGTACGTGTCTAGATAATTTTATCGGGATTTTGTTTTGTAAATTAAAGTTAAATTAATTTTACTATGTCATAAAATAGAGCAAACTAACCAATTTTTCACTTATTTAATTAATTTTCACCTGTTTTTTTAGCCGCTTTTATTTATTTTACGAGTTTAATATTATTTTAACTATTTTACCCATCTTTTTTTATCAGTTATAACTTATTTTATTCTAGCCAATGTAAAATTATATAATTAGTTAAGTCATAAGTATTTTTTGTTCTTTCGTAGTAAGATGTGATTCAAATTTTTTGTTTTTTGTAACATAATGATATTTAAGAGAATTTCATTTTCAATTTTTATATTTAAAGTGTATATGGCTTATATTGTACAATATCTTTAAATTAACATTTTCTTACTTAAATAAATATTTATGCCAAAATATAAAAATTTCATATATATTTTAGGGGCTATTTAAAATTAAAGGATTTTTAATGGTTCGTTTTTATCTATTATAAGAGAAGAAGATTAAAATTACAAAAATTGATGTAAGAGAGTTTATAAATTTTAGGAGTTTATTTAGGAGATGAATTAAATATAATAAGACTTCATATGTAATTATACCTCTTTAATTACTTTTAAATTCATTGAATTAATTATCACTTTACAATTTTAAATTAAATACGAATAATTTAGTCTGCACAAAAAAGTTAAGAAATATTAATGATTTCGTAATAGTAGAGATAGAGATGATAGAGATAGAGAAAAAATAATATCCAAGAAATCCCACATAAATAGCCTCATAATAAAGTAAAAGAAGTTACTAGATAAAGAATCTTGAATCCCTGCCACCATGGATAAAAATTTTCATCGTTTCCGTCGAAAATATCGAAAAGTTTTCATTTTTTTTAAACAAGTTTGTTAACTTTACAATATTATTTAAATTAGTTTACATGTTTAAAAATATATATATATATATATATATATATATATATATATATATATATATATATATATATATATATATATATATATATATATATATATATATATATAATCTAATCCGAATATAAAGATCCGTAATTCGAAACACTTAAAACGAATATGAATTTAGATCAATCCGATCAGTTAAAGACTTATCATTCAACTTGTTTCGAATTACGAAGCCCATTCTTTTTTAAACGGATAAAATAGTAACCATAACTGATAAATGTGGATTTAAAATTATTGAAATTTGAAGCCAATCCATTCCAAATCCCTTGTATAATTTGAATAGATCCATCAATTTTGCTCACTTCAAACAACGAAATCCATTTGTATAATGATCATGCATGCCTCGATCATTTGAAATCAAACGAAAAAGGTCCATATTTACTACTACAATTATGTTTTTCCTTTTCAAAACCTATTCATATTCCACATAAATAATTACAATTTCATCTCATAAAAATAATTTGATATCTATTCAGACCTATTTTTCATTTAAAATTTCAATACCCAAACTATCTTCAAACAACATTTTACATTTTCAATTCGCACTAACTTTTTTCAACATTAGTTTGTATTAACCTTTTTCAAGATAAATTTAGTTTATACAAGATACATATATTCAGCACTTAAAGTCCTGCACTTCCCTATAACAAGGTTTGAGACTAAAATGCAATTTCAAGTTAATGCAATGTTTCGATATATAATTCCGAATCCCGTTTTAAAAATCCCTTTATTAATATTACAAACAAACATTTAGTAGTAATACACATCCAGAAGATAATTTACAAAGTATTTACAAACAAATATTTAGATGGAAAAAAAAAAAAAGAGCCACCAAATAGGTAATAACCCAGAAGTTAAATTACGAAGCTTTGTACCTCCGTAAACAGAATACTCTTCATCCGTCAAGCTTCTTCTTCTTTCTTTTACACGTCAAAATCGATTATTCCTAAAGAGATATGGTATGTAAGAACGAATCAGCACGTACGGATAGTAAAATGATATGCATCAGTTCAAATCTCAATGCAAACAAGTTTTTGTGCAACTCAGTCACATATTACACATAATGTATATACTTGTAAGGAATAATGAATAAATCGCAATATTAGAACGATACTATAATTCGTTCTGTCTCGTGTTACTTCTCCTTTATATAACTTTTTTAGATAACAGCACGTCCTCTATCTCGAGTATATGCTGTCTTCAACAAAAATCCTAGCTCTTGCAAAATGTAATTTTTACATGATAACAAGTCCCGATTTTGCTCCATTTACCACATAACCCAAGTAACAACTAACAACTAACATGACTTCGCAAATAATTTACACAAAAATACATAAATATCTGATACTTACTAACAGTTAAATTTCTTGATGAAGAACAAACATAAATAGGCTTTCCCAGTTAATTTGGCACATGTACATACATATATTAAGACTTTTTAGTTAAGCAATGGACCACCATAAAGTGAATTGAAACTTGATTTAAGAAGTACATGTTATGCTTATAATACATGAAAGTAGATATAACTTTTTACCTTTGAGAAGCACATGAGGATCCAAGTTGAATGAGTGATCACTCCAAGTTTCATTTGGTGTGCTCATGCATGATAGCTGCGAACCTGAAGGCCAGAGTTTCCATCAGATTCTTGTTCCTCTCGAATCCTGTTGGCCGATTCCAAAAGAGACCTGTTCGTGCCATCCACTTCAATTAGTTCGAGTGTCATTATATATTGGAAATCTTCTGGAATTTCCAGTAGTCTCTCGCATCCATAAAGTAGTAAGGTCTCCAGCATTGGGAAGTGGCTACTTTCAGTTTCCCAGAACTCAAGATCTGTTGTTTCAATCATCAGCACTTTCAGTTTAGGAAAAGACTCAGCAGTTGTTTCCCATTTGTTACCCTTACAGGCGTGACTTCTCAGTTTGAGCACTTGAAGTTCAGGCCATGAAACTTTTTCGAACATTTCCCAGGAGATAATGCAGCCTCGCAAGGTTAACTTTTTCAAACTCTCAGGAAAATTAAAATCTTTATGTTCCAGCAAAGAACAAGATTGGCAAGTAATACTCAGCTTTTCAAGTTGAGACAGATTGACAAGATTGTTGAGCTGATAGTCTGGCCAAAATTTTCTTTCTACATCATAAAATATGCCCAATTTCTTAAGGTTTGGAATCATTTTCAGGATCTCTTCGGTACATTTTAAATTTGTTACTACCGAAAGAGTCTGCAGGTTTACTAGAGGAGAAGTTACGTCAGGAGGATTGAGAAGAGGTCCAAATACGAAAGAGACAAGATGTCGTAAATTTGGCATATTCCAAATTTCTGCCGGCAAGTGTACTCTATATGGTTGAATCATAGATCTCTTATCAGAATGAACCATTAAGGTTTGAAGATTCTGAAGTTTTGATATGAATCTACTAATAGAAATTTGTTTAGACTTGTAGGAGAAAGCAAGGTACCTCATATGGAAAAGATGTAGTACTTCATCAGGGAAGGAATCGAATTTTGCTTTTAATGCATCAAGTACCCACAACAATGTAAAATTTCCTAAATTAACTAATAATCTACTACCAGTCTGGTAGTATATGATAGTTTGAATAATTGAGACATTAATGTCTTTAAACCAATCCAAATCAGAAGAGACACTTAAACGACGGTGCTGATTGCTTACACTTTCTGTAGGAACTGTGTGGAGGTGCACATTTTGAAGGAACATTTCTTTCTTTGATTTGCTTATGCACATGTCCCGTACGAGATCGTGGAGGCTGTAGCTTTTGATTTTTCCATTAGATTTTCTCTTGGTGACCAAAACAAGATTTCTCTTGACAAGATTCTCTAAACACTCTTCGGCCCACTCTTCCAAGCTTTTAGATCCAATCTGTTCCAAAAAACCTTCAGCTACCCATAATTTGATGAGTTTTGAGACGTTGATCTCATGGTTTTTTAGAAATGCCCCCATGTATAAGAAACAAGGTCTTAAATAATGGGGCAAGTTAGTGTAACTTAGCGATAGTATCTCCTCAATATGTTCATCTTCTATAGTACCAGTTAACTTGTTCGCGATAATCTTCCAGGAATCCGGAGTTTGATCGACTGTGGAGAGAAGCCCTGCAGTCACGACAACTGCAAGGGGGAGCCCTCTGCAGCCTTTTGCAATAACTTTTCCAGTGCTCTCCAGTTCAGGAGGACAACTTCCATCTGTAAAAACTTTGTTATGAAGTAGATTCCAACTTTGATGTTCGTCCATGAAACACATTACATGATGACGGCTATGAGAGGCAGCATAAGTAGCAACTTCTGATAGCCTTGTGGTTACAATGATCCGACTTCTAAACCCGTTGTCTGGAATTTTTTTTGCAATATCATTCCAAGCCTTTTCACTCCATATATCATCCATTACAATAAGATACCTCCTAACTAGAAAAAATTTGTGAATATGAACTGGGATTTCTTCATTTCCCTTGATGATTAGTTTTTTCTCAAATTCTTTCATGCATACTAAAATGCTTAGAAATATTTCGTCTGCATCATAGTTTTGTGATACTGTCATCCAAACACGTATATCAAACTTCTCCGTAATTAATGGATCATTGTAAACATTTCTAGCAAGAGCAGTCTTGCCAATACCTCCCATGCCAACGATTGGGATGACTGTGCGTTCAGGTGAATATTCATCAAGTCGAGTCTTTATTTCCAGCAAGTCTTCTTCAAATCCCACCATCGTATCTTTGCTGGTGGGTGCAAGACTTGATGCTGAACTAGTAGAAGAAGAATCACCAAGTTGTATATCTTTGGTTCTGAGGCTATTCTTGCTCTTCTCTATCTTTAGAACTTCATCCGCAATGGAACCAATTTTCCATGCTACATCTTGTAACTGTTCAGATACTTTCAGAAAACCACTTTGATTGTGTGCTGACACAGCATTTGTAGTCGACCCAGGGTTATTATTTGACAGAAATTCTGTGGACATGAAGTGTTCAATAATATCTTTTGCTCGATTTGCTTCATCCCTTATTTGATCTTCAAAATTGTTGAGTTTATCTGGATCATCTTGAAAAATTTCTAGCAAGAAATCAGTAGCTCCTACAAGAGGAAGGACTTGATCTGACTTTATCTGCGGAATTGTTTTTCTAAGTGAAACAAGAGCAGCATAAGCAGCCATTTATGATATACAATTATATTTTACAAGGTTTTCGAATCTGATTAATAGCAACAGATTTGATAGAAACAAACAGAACAAAAAGGGATTATGTCTCTCCACTTGACTAACACAGAAATAGTATATATAAAAGAAAGACATGCCTTCTCATTTACTCCAAAAGTTTTCTTGAATATTAAAGGACATTGCAACTATGGAGATTGGAGAAGAGCAAGTCAAATGAACCAAGTCGTGTAAGATTTCCTCTGTCTATAATGTTGTAAGCTTACAATGAAAGCAAAGGTAGTAGTACTACATGACATCATTATTTTATGTTTTATTTGTGAAAAATGATGAAATTGATTGGCCAATAATAGGCAACTTGCAAAGACTATATATTTGTATTTTAGTAAAATGGGAACATTTTTATTGCAGACTCGATGTGATTATATTTCGATATTTCACAAAGCAAGTACAATACACAAATTGGCTAACCAACAATATAGAGTAGCATATTGGATGTATAAGACCAGAAAATGCATAAATTTTAACTAGTTGTAGTATTGTTGCCTAATACATGCAACATAAAGTTATACATTACGTATAATAAATTAGATTGGTTAATATATTTGGCAACAGCTTACGTTGAGGTAGGCATCATAGATTACATTGATATGGTGTGTGGAATACTTTTTAATAAACTAAAGGTGAAATTACAAGTTACAATACAAATTTATAAAATAAAGTAATAGATTCTAATGAGAAAATAATATTTTGAAGTTATTAAACTACAAATATAATCAACATTCATCTAGCGAGGGGGGTGGGTGTATGATTTTTGTTTTATTTTCAAGGATCTGTTAATTTTTCCAACAGCAACCAATGACAGGGAGATGTCTTGAGAAAGGGATGAAGATGTAATCACTTATAACTTTAGGGGGGTATCAATGTAATTATCCCCAGTCTTTAAGATATGCTAGCAAGACTTTGAAGAAGAAGAAAAAGGAAAGTTCATTCCCCCTATGTTACGATAATGGAGTAGTTTACCCCCTCGTATTACGATAATGTGGCAGTTCCACCCCCCACCCCCCGCCTTCCGTGTTATGTCAAATGTGGTAATACACCCCATTGTGTTATGATAAATGTGGTAATTTATCCCCTATGTTACAAAACACTTTTTATGCTTACTCTCAATTTCGGCAAGTGAGTTACGTATCCGGCTGAATGAGGTATATTGCTTTTTAATGATTTTCACATAGATAAAGTATTTTTTTTAAAATCACATGAAGTAAATTTAACATTATGTATTTCAGAGGTGGATAATAACTCTAGCAATAACATATTTAACGAGATACAAAACAGAAAGAAAGGGGATTCTGTAGCTCAACCTAACTCATAAAGGGTATGTGTCTGCTCATTTACACCAAAAGTTTCTTTAAATGTCAAAGTGTTGTAAGGTCATTACAGCTAGTGAGAAGAGCAAGTCCAGCAAATCAAGTTGTGTTAAATTTCAATGTGGTTGCTAACAATAAAAAATATTTTTTACTACAAGGCATCAATACCATGTAGGTCTTAATTGTGGATCATGAACTGGTCAATAGTTTGCAAATTGTACAATTATACTACTAAGTCCACCTTTGCCCTTACTTCATTTCTGCACCTCAACCCCCCCCTCACAATTTTGTGCGAGCATATTACTATTCTGTGATATCGAAAACTTGCAAAAAACTACCCTGTGAATTTTTTTGCACTAGACTTCCTTGTGTTTTCAAAAACCTAGCAAATTACACCCATTCTCCGTTAATCATTGACACCGTTAATTTTTAATTGAATTGCCTAAATTACCCCTTATATATTAATAAAAAATTATATCTTTACAATTACAAAAACTCTCACTAATTTTTCTCTCTCGCTTCTCATATGGAACAAACAAAAAAAAGAAGAGATATTATGTGCGAAGCTTAAAAGATACAAAATTATCGGTATAGTATAAAAGTATGAGGGATTGAACAATCGTTCAAAAGTACAAGAATTTTTTACACAAACATTAAAAAATATGAGTTACTTTTCTATAAACATTAAGAAAAACATAAAAGTTTTTTGCAAATATTTTAAAGCATAAGAAAGTTTGCAAAAGTACAAGGAAGTTTTTTGCAAACGGTGGAAAACACAAGAAACTTTTGCGCAAACTTTAAAAAACACAAGGAAGTTTTATGCAAACTTTAAAAAACACAAAAAGGTTTTATGCAAACTTTAAAAAACACCAGAAAGTTTTCTGGAAAGATTCATGTTGGTCCCAAGTGGTCAGATGAGGTCTAGAGGGGGGGGGGGGGTGAATAGACCTCTTAACTTTTTGACTGTTTTTAACTTTAAAATTTTTGTTCTAACTTAAACAGACTAAGCTGTTATCGAACAGTAATTTACCAAGGCTGATCGCGAACAAATCTTTGAACAGCTTTGTTGACCACTAATCTGATAATCACCAAGGCTGATCGCGAACAAATCTTTGAACAGCTTTGTTGACCACTAATCTGATAATCACTTAGCTGATTTTTGTTAAAATCAGTTTTAATACTAGAGTACTTGCAACGGATTTTCAAAGTGTTTTTCACAAGTAACCTTAGTAGTTTGAAAATTTTATCCCCAGTTTTGCAAACTCCTTTAAACTCTTTTTCAAACAGTTATGAATCTATTTTATGCAATCTGAAAATATGCAAGTTGAAAGCAATATAAAAACACAAGTAATTTTTATAGTGGTTATAATATATTTTTTATAGTAAAGTGGGATTAATTATTTTTTAAGGGTGTAAAATGCCAATTGATACATTAATAGGGTGCAAAGTGGGATTAAGCCTTGAAAAATTTAGTAATAAAATTTGAGTTGCATTGATATTGATATGTTCTATACTTCTATTTTAGGCTTTGTGTCTCAGATTAATTAATATATTTGGCAACAGCTTTAGTTGAGGTAGGCTTCATAGATTACTTTCATGGTGTGTGGAATACTTTTTAATATTTGATGTCAACTTGTATTTATCATATGACATTACATGAAGTGTTCACATACGTGACACTTTACCTCTTTTTGCTATGATAATGTGGTATTTTTTTCCCATTTATTATGACAAATATGGTAATTTACCTTACCGTATTATGATTAATGTGACAATTTATCCTATATATTACAAAATATTTTTCCTGCTCACTTTAAATTTTGGCAAGTAAATTATACTCTCCGACTGAATTAGATATATTGCTTCTTTATGATTTTCACATGGGTTAAAGTGTTTTTTATTTTTTATTTTTAAATCACAGAGACAAATTGAACATTATGCATTTTCATACGGGTAAATTGACATTAACTTTTGCAATTACATAATTAACGAGAAACAAAACAGAAAGAAAGGGGATATGTAACTAAACCTAACACATAAAGGGTATGTGTCTTCTCATTTACACCAAAAAATTCTTTGAATATCAATGTGTTGTAAGGTCATTACAGCTAGTGGAAGGGTGCAAGTCCACTCAATTCAAGTTGTGTGAAATTTCCTCTACTTATAATGTACATATAAAATAAAATTTATATTATAGGGTATCAAAATATCATTTTAGGACTTAATTGTGAATCATGAACTGGTCAATAGTTTGCAACCTGTACAATTATACTACTTAGTCCACCTTTCCCTTTCAATTCCATCCCCGATAATGTATTTATTTATGTTGATAAATCAATTTATATCCCTTGCTTTGGCTCTTTACTTAATAAATGAGTTCCTACCACTGTATTATTATGAAAAGTTAATTTACCCCATGTATTAAATGAAATAACAATGTAATTATAATAAAAGTAATATGAAAAAACATAAATCCACAGGGAGGTTAATTATGGTCAATTTTTTTAAGTAAACAAGGGGTTATTGTCAAATTTCAAAGTTAACAGAAAGATTACTATCATTTTTTCATGTAAACATGGGTGTTTTTGCTATTGTCATTTTCCGTATTTCGAATTGAATTTTTTTTTCTTTAATAAAAACAGCAACGATAGTTTGTACTAATATAATAAAAATAATATGGGAACTTTTGCTAATTAGACAAAATATAATGGGTGTTTTTGCATTATATTCTAACAAATACAAATTTTAAGCATGGACAAGATTGATGATGACCCTGCATTTAAAGATTTATTATTATATTTTACCCATTTTTCACTTATTTCATCATTTTTTCATTAATTTTATCGTTTCAATGTCATCCATTTTTTCCCGAATTTCACTCTAATTTTCATTTATTTCACATGTATTTATTGAATTTTCAACTCAAATAATTATATATCTGTTATGAAATTAAGCTTAGAACATCTCCTATGATGCAAGGGGAAGTTGAACTTGGACTTAAGGAAGTGAAAAAATCAAATAAAATGAAGAAAGGAGTTGCCTTGATCACCCCCAACCATCCATCGACCAAATCCACTCGACTGTTGTTCCCCACCTTTTTTTTTTTTTTTTTTTTTTTTAAATTTTCATTTTTTTTATTTGTTATTTATTTAATAAAAATCCTTTTATTTTTTGGAAAAAATTTCTTTAAGTTACCTAAATAAATGAAATGTAAGTCTTATTTAATTTTAGTTTTAGTTAATTTGTGTATTATTTTTAAAAAGTTAATTTTAATTTAAAATGTAACTCTTATTTAATAAACTCAAATTTAATTTATTTTGTTTTAATTTAATAAAAACCATTTTTTTAATCCTTAAATTTGTGTATTATTTTGGAAAAGTTAATGTCAATCTAAAATTATTTTTATTATTCCCAAATCATGTCAATCAAGTATTTAATTATTGTATTATTGTGTATCAATTTTTAAAACCCTTTTTTAAAAAAAAATCTTTATTAAAATATAACTCTTATTTTTAAGTGGGAGCGGGGAAAATGAGAATTGAAATTAAATGGAATTGATAGATTGAGTCATTTGATATGACTTATAAAAAAGAAAGGGGAAGCTGGACTTGGAATCTGAAGGGAAGCTGGACTGAACTATGGGGAAACTGAATTTCGGCTGAGGACATCACTGGAGATGCCCTAAAAGCCTAGTGCAATATGAAGAACAATATAGAGTAGGGAGATAATATCATTTCATCATATACGTTCTTGATGTTTCCAATAAATGATAATGTCCTCTATTTATAGGACAACATGAACAATACACGACCAAGAAGTAATAGGTATGGGGGTTACAATTTGTCAATTTTTGAGTAAACAAGGAGTTATTGTCAAATTTCAAAGTTAACAGAAGATTATTATAATTTTTTAATGTAAACATGAGTGTTTTTGCAATTTTGAATGAGATATGATTGTCATTTTCAGTACTTCGAATTGAGATATATATATTTTTTTTGCTAATAAAATTAGCAACGATAGTTTGTACTAATAAAAATAATATATATGGGAACTTTTGCTAATTAGATAAAATATAATGGGTGGTTTTGCATTATATTCTAACAAATACAAAATTTAAGCATGGACAAGATTGATGATGATCCTGCTTTTAAAGATTTATTATTGTTATAACCAAAAGTAAAAAAAAATAAAAAAAAAAAAGATATACTTATCAGTTTTGTTTTAAACTCAGCCCATCTAAGATAATAAAGTAGAACATTAAATTCCTATTTTAGGACCCAATTAATCAAAATTCATAATCTGCACTTTTACAATTAGTAACCCTAGCTAGCCTAGAATCTCTCTAGCTTTCGTTGAGGTTAGTGAATTTAAATCCATAGAAACATCTTCCATTTTCAGTTCAGGTAACATTATAAATACCAATTAATTTAATGATAAAAAAATTTTATTGCATCGATCAAATATTTCAATATTCGTCATGAGTACATTATATATGTAGTTTAAAACTTGTACTTTGTACAAATACAAGAAAAAAAATGTACTTAAACGGATAGAAATCTTGTCCATTTAGTTGAAATATATCAAACAATTCATTTTTTTGAAAGGAACGTACACTATGGATCTGATCTGATTATTTCTTGTTGCATCAGGTGTTCGATATGGTCCCTCGGTGTTACACTTGTATTCTTGACTTTTTTTTGGCAAATATTAGCCAAGCGTGATGATGCTACCTCTATCGATTTTTTCAATTATGTTCCTAATGAAGTTGTTGTAGACATTTTAAGTAGACTTGAAGCGCAGTCGGTTCTTCAATGTCGAAAGGTATGTAAGAATTGGTGGAAGTTAACTTCATCCTTCGAATTTATTGAATTGGATCAAAGAAGAGCTGCCCCAGTAATTCTTGGACATTTTCATTTTTGTAATCGAAGGTATACGTTTACCATTTTCGATGAGAAATCTGAAAAAGAGCGTAAGGTGAAGGAGCTCAAGTCATTAAATTTCCCTATCTATGTCACTTGTTGCAATGGACTAGTTTTGTTAAGAACTTTAGGCAAATACTTTGTTCTCAACCCTCTATCAAAAGAGGAAAAAATTACTACCATAGATAAATTATATTATGGAGGTGTTCCATGCGGGTTCATTTTCCATCCTTTAGCAAAAGAATATAGGATTCTTCACTCGCGTAAGCGTGCAACTTGTTATGAGTATCACCATTACCTATTTGGAGCCAAAACTCGGAGGAGAACCGCCATGCCCTATTTCTATTGCATGCCTTCATCATGTGGTCGTCTGACGTGTGATCCGGCAATTGTTAATGGAGCTTTGCATTGGATAAATAATAGTAATATTATGGTATTTGATATGGTTAGTGAAAATTTCTCTTTGAAACTATTTCCTAAGGGAGGATGGTATTATGTGTTGAAGTTATTAGTAAGCGATGAACGTTTATGCGTTTGTTCTGTGGGTTTTAAGGAACAAGTTATGGATATATGGATTTTGGAAGACTATGTAAATTGGTTTTGGATTCAAAAGTACAATGTCAATAATCTTGTTTCGGACATGAACAAGTTCCCCAAAAGACCAAGTCTTGGAAGTTTCAACGGATCTCTATATTCCGTCAAGATTCTCAGTATTCACAAAGATGAGATGAAATTATTTTGGAGATAAGAGGATTGTTTTCTTACCATTTATGTGATAATACTAGCAAAATTGTGACTTGAATATAAAAGATTATTCCATTTGAAATTTTGCGTGGAATACTCGTTTGAGCAATGACCTTTGAACATTATATATAAATTTCACCAAATTTGAGAATCTTTGTAATTGTGCACATTTCTAATAAAAGTCACCTACGAAATACAATTTTTGCTTCTCAATCTACATCCTCCAATTTTTTCATTCCTCCAAAATATAATCAGCCTAACACACGAGTCAATAAATTCTGCAGCACAAAAATAGTTAAAAACATAAAAAATATCCTCCTTAACTATAAAAACTTAAGGAACAATACTAAGGCCTCTTCTCTGAGATTGATGACCAATACTTACGCATTGTGATGTCTATATACTCCGGCTTTATCACACCTTCAAGCATAATAATTGCTTGAACCATCTGCACACAGTGGAAAAATATTTTCATTTGCCAAGAATAACACCTTCATAATGACTTCTAATGATCGAAAACCACTAATTTTTTTAGCAATTTTCTTAAATGACAGTAAACACAAACACACAGTGTGTTTGTGTTTTTAACTATGCACGAAGAAACACAAACAATTTTTTTAGAAATTTAGTTCCTACACCATCCTCACTGGCCTTATGCCATGAGAAAAGAAAAGTAGCAGGAAAAGAAAAAAAAATCAGAACTTTTTCTTAAAGGTAAAGCTCTGGATCATGGTTGGCTTTATGTACCTCTCATGCACAAAATAAGTACATACTTAGAAACAAAAATACACAGAGTTTTCACTTTTATTTCTGCAAACACACATTTAAAAGTCTCTATCTATCAAACTATTGCTTGTAAGCTTTACTATGCAACCCTTCACAATTCTCCACCTAATGGGTAAAACTAGCTCTCTCCTTAACAAACTGATGTCTTATTCTAACCAGTACCCTCTTTCATCACCCCTATAAAAACTCAGAATACATGTCTCTCATATATCATAAATTCAACAAATTCAAATATACCAGCTCGAGTAATGGGGAAAGACATCGTTTTTCGCTGGACTATCCGCTTTCTATTCTTTTGTCTAATGGGATATGTCTTCGCTCCAGTCGAAGCTGCAGTGAAATCATACAATTTCGACGTAAGAAAAACACCACCCAATAATTCAAGCAGCAAAATTGCTTTTTCTTTTTTGGTACCACACAGCTCAATTTGTGCAGAAATGCAAATTTGGTACTAAATATACATGTTTGCATGACTTGTATCAAGTCCAATAATGCAACTTCGCCTTACATGTATAGCTTGGCTGATAACTTTTTTCTTTTTCCTTCAAAATGTGCAGATTCAAGTAACTAATGTAAGCAGATTGTGTCATGCCAAGCCAATTGTGACAGTAAACGGAATGTTTCCAGGGCCAACACCCAACAGTCTATGTTCGAGAGGGAGATCAACTTCTTATTAACGTTACTAATCATGCACAATACAACATGTCAATTCACTGGTAAAAAAATCAAAAATAAATTAAGTAGCACTTTTGTGAATATTATTAACAAAATACTATACTACTAGTTTTGTTTTTCTGGGCAGGCACGGATTAAAGCAATATCGCAATGGATGGGCTGATGGGCCAGCTTATGTTACACAGTGTCCAGTTCAGACAGGGCAAAGTTACACATACGATATCAATGTAACAGGACAAAGAGGAACATTGTGGTGGCATGCACATATATTTTGGCTAAGAGCCACTGTTTATGGTGCCATTGTCATTATGCCCAAATTGGGGACTCCATATCCTTTCCCTCAGCCTGAATTCGAACATAATTTAATCTTAGGTAGTAAATCTATTAAATAATCAATAAATATACTGTAGAATTTATATATATGATACATATATTATATGTTGAGTGATAAGAAATTTATGATAAGTTGGTTGTCTTTTTGTTGACATATAGGAGAATGGTGGAATGATGATGTTGAAGAGATTGTTAAACAAGGGAACAAACTCGGATTGCCTCAAAAAATGTCGGATGCGCATACGATCAATGGCAAGCCAGGGCCACTCTTTCCATGTTCCCAAAAGAGTAAGTTTGATCATAAAACTCAGATATTTCTTGCGAAGCATGTGTTTTTTGATTATGTATTTGATGGAGTGAAATGCAAACATGACAATTTTATCCCCACCAAACATGCGAAAACACCCCTCTTCACCTAAAAGAGTTGACAATTACCCTCTGTTAGCATTAACAATTGGCAATAACCTCGTGTTCACTTGAAAAATTGGCAATAACATCCCTATGGATTTATTAAGGGATTTCAAATTAGATTTTTTTGCTAAGAAGAAAATAACACAGTGGAGTTTTTGCTAATAAAAATAACATAGGAATTTTTTGCCAATTAGGCAAAGCACATGGATTTTTTTTGCATTTAGCTCGCATTTGATGTCTAATAACTGAAGAAATTTCTAAGTAAATTGGAAGAGCAAACTTGCATTCTAGTTCGCAAGACTCTCCTTGAACATTTTTCATCCCGTATTTTTCAAAATTGCATCTATCAATAATTGTACCCATGAGCTCACAAGTTTTAACTTGACACATTTGTCTTTAGATGTAAATGTTTGAAATACACCAAAGAAAGAAATGCAAGATAGAATATTCATCCCGTATTTCATTTCCTTGACATTTGAAAAATACAAAGCAACACAAGTTAATTATAATCTCGTTTTCTCAACTTATCCCGTGTGCAGATACATATGCCATAGAAGTAGAGCAAGGAAAGACATACCTCTTAAGAATCATCAACGCAGCACTCAATGACGAGCTTTTCTTCGCCATTTCCGGACACAATCTAACCATAGTTGAAATAGACGCGATCTACACAAAACCGTTCACAACCAACGCAATCTTAATCGCACCTGGCCAAACAACTAATGTACTTTTACGAGCAAACCAAGCACCCGGAAGATACTTCATGGCCACAAAACCTTTCATGGATGCCCCAATATCCGTAGACAATAAAACCGCCACAGCCATATTACAATACAAAAACATCCCAAATTCAATAATCCCAACACTCCCCCAGTTACCCGCTTTAAACGATAGTACCTTCGCACTTAACTACAACGCCAAACTCCGTAGCCTAAACACTCCAAATTTCCCAGCTAACGTGCCACTTAATGTAAACCGTCGCCTTTTCTACACTATAGGGTTAGGAATAAACCCATGCCCAACTTGCCAAAACGGAACAAAATTAACAGCTTCGTTAAACAACATAACATTTGTGATGCCTGAAACAGCACTTTTACAAGCTCATTATTATAATCTAACAAGAGTTTTCACAACGGATTTTCCTGACCGTCCCCAAAAGCCATTTAACTTCACGAATGCGCCGCTGACGGCGAATCTACGAACAACTCAAAGTAATCAACCACGGTTAAGTAAAATAGCGTTTAATTCGACGGTTGAGTTGGTTTTACAGGACACTAACCTTTTATCTGTTGAATCTCATCCGTTTCATCTTCACGGGTATAATTTCTTTGTTGTGGGGTCCGGGATTGGGAATTTTGACCCGAAGAATGACCCGGCGAAGTTTAACTTGGTTGACCCGCCCGAGAGGAATACTGTCGGAGTTCCGACTGGTGGGTGGACTGCTATAAGGTTTAGGGCTGATAATCCGGGAGTGTGGTTTATGCATTGTCATTTGGAGGTTCATACGAGTTGGGGATTGAAGACGGCGTTTGTGGTGGAAAATGGGCCGGGTTCGGATTATTCGGTTTTGCCTCCACCGAGAGATTATTTAGTACAACCGCTGCACCACGTCATCAAGTACACGTGGTGCAGCCCACCAATACACATGGGACATGTGGATTATTAATCCACATCACCCCATGTTCTGGCCATGTTCCAAAAAAATAGGGGTTCAGAAAGTTGTGTTCACACTGCCAGAATATGGGTGATGTGGATTTTTAATCCACATGCCCCAAGTGTATTGGTAGGCTGCACCACGTGTACTTGATGACGTGGTGCAGCGGTTGTACTACATAATTTCTCCCACCAAAGGATCTCCCACCTTGTTAATTGATCGAAGATTTAATTTGATTTGAAGGAATTTCTAATAATTGCCTGCAAAATGCAGGGGATTTAAAGAGAAATAAGAGAAATGTGATTTGTTGGTTGGAAATTGATATTTTTCATTACTGAATTTACAGACTAGTTTATCTATCTATCTATAGTACCACAAATTTAATTACTCATATAAGCTTGCAACTCAATCTTTCATTTGTTCCCACATAGCCTTGTCATGCATACAAATAGTAGATAAAATTATTGTATCAACTGTAATACCCCAAAATTTCGATTTTCAGAAAGTCTTGAAGTTTTACTTTTGTTTAGTTAAAATATTTTTGAGGTTATGTATTTTGAGAAAGTTTAAGTTTATATTTACAAATTAAGTTATGATTTTATATAAAACTTACATGACCATGAAAATAGACCCTTTTTGTTGTTTATAAAATAAATGGGGTTAATATATTAATATAATAAAGTTCAAGTGTCAAGATGCAATTCTTAATTAAAAAAAAATTAAGCAACAGGACAAACGTCCTGTTGCATGTCGATGGAAGCACCAAGTGGAGTCATCCTCCATTTGGTTGCTTATGAGTCATGAAGAATAACATTATTCTTCTTTAATTTCACATATACATGCATACATTTTCAGTAGCAAAAAATTTAAAGAAAGGAAGGAGGGTTTGAGTTATTTTTCTATTTCACCATTGTTATCTTCTCCAACCAAGCTTTAAAAACTCCTACTTTATTTTGTTAATAACTTCCTCATTTCTTAACCAAATTGAGTGAATGAGTAGTCAAAATTCATCTCCTCGACGAGAGATTTCTATTGGTACCATTATCCGACGGAAATTATGGTCGGAAAAATGATGACGGCGGCGGCAAGTGGCGGTCTTGAAATGGATTTCTTTGCATGAATGCTTTTCGATCAATTTTTCGAAGATACGACTCCACATTTATGTTCTGGGATCAAAGAGGAGTGGCATGGTGAGTTCGGCTCATTTTCCGGTGTCGGTCAACGGAGGTCAACGGAGGTCAACGCCGGTCAACGGTGCCTGCTCCGGTCAGCGACTTCGTCTCGGAATGGGTATTCCATTTTCGATCTTCATTTTTCGATTTGAGTTCGTGAGATAGTTCCTTGAGCCTAAATGTTATTGTGCATTATTTACACTGTGGCTAATTTTTGGCTTTAGAATTTAGTTTGAGTACGTACTATGTTATGCATGTATCTCGATTAACTCGATTTTAGCTATAAGGATGATGTAGTTTTGCTTGGTTTAAATAAATGTTTATTAGATATTTGGATTTTGATTTATTTTTGTAAGAAAGTTATTGTTTATAATTTTTGAAAACTTTGGGGGGTATTTTTGAAAGGTTTTAAAAGTTCAAGGGTTCGGGATGCGAAAATTTTGAGAGTCTAATGGACTGAAAATATCTATTTTGTTTGATATTTTGTTAGGTTTACTTGAAAAGCATTTATTTTAAAGTTTGTTTCGATATTTTGCAAAATGGGAGTTTTGAAACATTTGGGGTTATTTTTGTAAATCTGAAAATAAGAGGGCAAATACGTTGTTTTGTTGCTGATTTCACATAGTTACTTTTACAAACTTTTGATTAATTAAATTGATTTGAAGTAGTGCTTTGATAAGTTGTGTTTTAAGATTGAAAATTCGAAAAATTTCCTAAAAAATTTATAATGAAAGAACTTTTGTTTCTCATTGTTAGTTTGTGAAAAGTTATTAAAACTTATTGTTAAATCTCAGTTTTATATTGAAATTATGATTGATTATTTTTAAATATTGCTTAAATGTGTGGATCTTGAATTAATTTTCAAGAAAATTAGTTTTATTAAGTTTTCAAAACTATGAGGGTGTTTTTGAAAAGTTTTAAACTTGTGGGAAATTTAAAGATTTGAATTTTGAAGTAACAAGATACTTAATACTTTTATTTGATTTTCGATATGAGTATAGTTAAAATTCTTTTGATTTAAAGTTTATTGCAAATTTTTGCAAAAATGGATATTTTTAAAAGTTTAGGGACTGTTTTGTAAATCTGGAAAATGAAGGTGAAATTTTTGCTGTTTTGGCATTGTTTTATGAAATTAGTATTTTGAGTTTTGAAAATAATATCTCTTAATTGAAGTTGATGTCATAAGTTCTAAGCACTTTTGTGTGATCTGTTAATTTAGGAAATCCTTGTGATAGGATTTTCTTTAATTATATTTAAGTAAGATTATAAGATATTTATTAGTCATATACGTATCTGCTCAGGTTTTCGAATACACTTCACTGTGGAATTTTGGTCGCCGTAATAAGCTCCTCAGGTGAGTGCTATGTGTTACTTGTGTGTAAGTCTAAATGTGCTAGTAGGTCGAGTCATAACTGTAACTTAGTTACTAAACGAACAAGCATGTGATGTATGATAACATGAAGAACTCGGCTGCTAGGACAAGTTACACGTTGAAGTATTGTTTATGTCTATGTGCTTATGAGTCATTGATATTGCATGTTGAACTGTTATTGAGTTGTTTATCGATTTCCTGTTACTGAACTGTTACTGTTACTATTACTGTATTGTACTGTATTGTTTACTGTTACTGTGTGGGCCCCTATTTTGGTGTGCGGAATCGTGGTTAACCCGGAAGGTAAGGGCCGGAGGGTTACCTCGATCCACCGTAGACCCGCTTCACGAACCAAGTGTGGAGGTTACACTTGGGGAGTGAATGTCAAACTCCTGGCATTTGACGTCAATGCGCACTGTTATGTAAGGTCGCACCTTACTTGGAGTGTTCGGTGGTGGTTTTCCTGACTGTGGATTGGAGGGTAAGAGGAGGACGGCATCAACAAATGTTGGTTACTTGTTTAACGTGCTTAAATTGTTATAACATATGTTCATTACTGTACTGTTGTATATGCTCATGTATATTATGTTGCATCCACGCACATGTGCACTATAGCCTCACTAAGTTGGACGATCAACGTATGCATTCCATGTTTCAATCTTTTCAGCTACAGGTGTTTGGGATAAACGATAGTTCATGCTGCGGTTAGGTCATCACGGTTGTGGTCTCACCCTAGTTCCAGAGAGCAGTTGAACTTTTGTTTAAATTCTTATTTGATTTTAAGATTTTCGTTTGAACTCATGGTTTAAATCTCCTATAATGTTTAAGTTCATTTTTATTATATCTTGTTAAATATCTTGGTATTTTAGCTAATTTTGTAAAATGGGAATATCTATCTAAAATGATTTTAAATTTTATCAAATATTAATCTTAATCTTCTTGTATTTCTTTTGAGTCCCACAAGTTGTTTCACTATGTCATGTCATCCGCTAAAATTTGTTTTAATTACTTCCGCTTTAAACTTAGTAATCAAAATTGTTCTTATATCGTTTTAAACCGCTTCCGTTTAAAATCTTTAATTCTTGATTTTAATTTATCGTCCTTTTTAAAGGTTTCGATATTTTAACTCCTTTTCAAAATAATAATAACTTTTCGACCGTTATCCGACGAACCCACGAAGCCGGGCCGTTACATCAACATATATGTCTGTCACTTGCAATAATTATTGATTTATTCCTCCTTAAATTCGGGTAGTCCTAATAAAGGATTACACATACATAACACTCCAATTAACTTTTGGGACAAGTATTCAACCATTTTAAATGATTTGATATAATAATATTGTATTTTCAACCATTCATTCATTTTATAAAACTAGAAAGGTGCACATACGTTGTATGTGTCTAGTTTTAATTTCATGGGTATTTTTTTATAAATTAGAGTATAATTAGCTATTTTTATTTCATAGAATATCATATATTGGTCAATTTATTTTTTATGAAATTTATTATTATTAATTATTATTAATTTTAAAAAAATGATGACTTTGAATAGTTATAATAAATATAAAACGATGACTAATTTATTCATTACATCTTACAAAATTGGTTCAAATAAGATCATAAGAACTTTTTTAGTTCATTACATCATAGTAGTTTTCATATCGAGTTTATCCGTTATTCACCGATGTCACATGTTTCATCCGTTTCTTCATAAATTTCACTTGAACTTTCATCGATTTCACGATCATTTTTTCTTACTGGTTTCTCCGGTTTTTTCACAAACTTCACAAGTGTTTATCAATTTCACCCGAAGTTTCATCTATTTATATGTTTTCACTGTTTATTTTTTTTTTGTCGATTTTTTCGTTTTTTATCGATTATAATATTTTTCATTTTTTGTCGATTTTTTTTCCAATTTAAACCATTTTCTTCTGATTTCACCTTGTTTTTGTCGGTTAAAGTTTAACTCGTTTTCACCTATTTCACATGTTATTGACCTAAATTTTTCATCGATTAAACATGTTTCGCCGACTTCAAGCTTTTTTGACTGATTTTATCTATTTCTTTAAAATAATTTACCGGTTTATTTTTTTTAGCGATTTATCCCCTTTTTTTACAGCTTATAATATTTTTCATTGTTTTCTCATTTTTAGTCCATTCTTTTGTATTTCTTATTTAGTGTAAACCATTTTTTTACCGATTTCACCAGTTATACTATTTCTTTAACTGATTTCACTCATTTTTATCATTTTAACCCATTTTTACCTATTTTTCATGTGTTTTCACTAATTTCACATGTTATTCACCAGAATTTTCAATTGATTAAATATGTTCTTACAAACTTTACGTTTTTTGACCGATTTTACCCTTTTTTCACCGGTTTTACCAAATTTGACTGAATTCATCATTTTTCTTAGAAATTACATTAAAATTAATTTTCATTGATTTCAAATATTTTCACAAACTTTACCTTTATTTTAATCGATTTTACCAGTTTTCATCCATTTTTCACAAATTTTACCCAATTTTTTTTATCGATTTCAAATGTATTTATGATTTCACATACCATTACATACGTTGTACATGTCTATTTAATTTCAATGGTACTTTGTTGTAAATCAGAGTAAATTTAACTTCATTATATCATAAAATACCACATATTAATGACTGCTATTCAATTTATTAACTTCATCATGGGAATTTTCATCGATTTCTTTAGTTTTTTCGGTTTAAACCATTTATCTCTTGGTTTGATTTTGTTCTTGTTGGCTGAAATTTTTTTGTTATATTGATTTCACTCATTTTTACCAGTTTAACCAATTTTCACATGTTTTCGCTGACTTTAGCCTTTTTTCACCTATTTTACCCATATTTCACCTATTTCATCATTTTTTACGAAATTTCATTGTTTCACCGATATCATCCATTTTGTCGCTAATTTCACTTGAATTTTCATCAATTTCACATGAATTTATCGAATTTTCAACTCAAATAATTATACATCTTCAATTACTTTTAAGTATATCTCAAATTATTTTACTTACCTTATCATTTGAAAGATATTTCTTTATCGATCTAAGTAATTTCACTTATTATATTAATTAGTTTAATTCAATTTTCATTGATTTTTTTACTGGTTTTATATTGTTTTACAGATTTACTCATTTTTGATCAATTATACCCTATTGTACATTGTTTTTCCTATTTTTCATCAAGTTTCTTTGGTTTTTCATATTCAAACAAAAAAGACAAAAAAATTTCTAGTGGTTTAGTTCACACTGTTTTGCTAGTTAAATTTTTTTCCTTTTATTTATTTTTATCAGTTTAACTTATATTTCACTGATTTCACTTGAATTTTCATTGATTTCATAGACTTTAACATTTATTCAATGATTTAAACCTTTCTTCATATATTTCACCTGTTTTTCACTGATTTCACAGATTTGTTTTCCATGTTTTCACAAATATCACCCGAATTTTCATCGATTTCACATGTATTTATCGATTTTACTGGCACTTTTTATTACTGATTTGCCTCTTTTATTCGCCTACTTCACCGTTCATAAATTTCATCCAGATCGATTTCACATATTTTCATCAATTACATCAAATTTATTTGCACGGTTTCACCAACATATCCGTTTTTCACTTAATTCACACGTTTTTGTCGAAAAGATTTCCATGAAAATTTGAGGTAATGTTTCTCATGTCAAATAAAGATTACTTAGTTCACTAAGTCATAAAGATTTTTGGTCATTCATAGGTAAGATGCAATTCTACCTGAACATGTTTTATTATATTTAAGAGAATATAATTTTTTTTAGTAGTGACATATTATACTAAATCTTTAAATGATACAAATAATATTTTGCACATAACAACATTTTGATAATATATTATAATAATTTTACATATATAATTTAGCAACTATTCAATATAATATTAATAGTGTTTTTATTTTTATTTTTATGTGTTATAAGAGAACAATAATGAAATTATAAAAGTGATGTTAGTTAATTTCTTATTTATTAGAGTTAATATAGTTTAATTTGAATTTAATTTTATTTTTCTTTCATATTCATGGTGCTTGGTTAGGAGGAAAGGAAGTTACAAATTTTCTTAAAATATTTTCCTACCAAATTTTTTATGAGAAAATTTAAGGAAAATTCATGTTTGATTATATTTCTTAGGGAAATTTACCTAGACACCCCCTGAGTTTAGGCCTAATTACAGGAACTTACCCTCTTATTTGAAACATTACCAAGACACCCCCTTGACTTAACGGCAGTTAGTCAACTCTAACGGAAATTGTAAAATGACTTAAATGCCCCTGTATTTTCTAAGAAAAAAATAATTAATATAATCAATTAAGAAAAGACTAAATTACCCTCCTTATATCCCTTTTATTTGTTTTCCCCTCATAACCAAACAAGCTCTCTTCCACACCTCTCTCTCTCTCCCCGATCGCTCTCTTCCACTCTTCTCACCCATACGAAATTCTCCCCAAATTGGCCATTAAAATTGCATATTGGTGGTGGTTTCTTCATTCTCTCCGGTTCGCGGTGCACAAATGAAAGAACGGAGGTAAATTTCTCCCTCTTTCGCATGAAGCAGTACGATTTTTAGGGTTTTCAATTTTTTTATTTTTTTTATTTTTGTTCATCGATTTCTTCTCCAAATATGGGTTGTTTTCGCTAGTTTATCTCTCTTGTTTAACACAAGAAGAATTTTTGGGGGTTTTTGAATGTATTTTTATTCTTATTCTAAAAATATGGCTGATTTGTATTGCTTCTGACGTGCACTTTCTTTCTTTACTTTTGTTCTCTTCTTCAAACCCATTATTAGTACCATTATTAATTTGCTTTATGAAAAAGTTTTCCAAAAGAGCTAAGAATTTTTTTTTTTTTTTATAAAACACTTCTAGCTCCATTATACTGCACACACACCATCTTTCGATTTGTATATGATTTGTGCGTATAGATTAGACCTTATATGATTTGGTTCAATTTTTCCTTTTTCCTTTTTTGAAAAATTCTTGAAAAAGTGTAAGGGAAATATGATTTCTGAAAAGTTTATTCTTTTCAATTGATTTTTTTTTTCAGTTTCTCAGGCAAGTATAAGGGAAATCTTAAATGCTTCTTTTTCAGACCTTATATGGAATTCTGTGTTTGATCTGGGATTTTTCCATTGTAAAGTATGAAGTATTTTTTCATTTGATTTTCAGAAAATACTTTTATGGTCCATTTATATGCTTTAGAATATATTAAGTTAGATTCCATTAGTCTAAAGTCGTTCCTATATATCGAGTACCATTTGAGTTTCTCAAGATAGTATGAGTTGAACTCTGTTCCTTTGGTTTTAGATCATTTTTGTTGGGCTTGTCAGTAGTATATATGTATATATATAACCTCAGTTTTTGCTGAATTTCAGCTTTAAGCATAGTTGAAACTTTTTGGGATAAATTAAGTCAAAAAATTGACCTTATTGCAGAAAAAGGTTTTTAACTGTTTGTGTTTTTGTTTTACCATATGAATCTGAATAAAAGCTAAAAGTAAAGAGGACATAGAGTTTTAAGTCATGGGACAGTAACAATGACAGACTTGATTGATGTATTCATAACTAACTTAAGGCCTCATCTACTGTTTTTACTAGAGTATTATCCCCTAAGCCCAGTTTTCAATTGAAAATCTATTCTTAGGTTTGATACAATTTATAGTGCACACTCTAATAAGATTATTAGCTGAAATTCCATTTTGCTTGTGATTGTTTTTTGCATGTAATGGACTTTGTGTTTCTAATTGGTTTTAATTGTCATGTATTGCAGAATGATGGGTAAATATTACTTTAAGTTTAGGTTTGTACATGGTGCTGACAAGTATATGATTAAGAAGGTTGATCCAGATAGTTACACATTGAAAGATTTACATGGTGATTTCTATGATAGGTACATTTGAATAAAAAAAAAAAATTTATATTGGAATGATAATCCTTACTTCAATTATTATGATTAGGGTACTGGAAAGAAGAGGAAAAATACATCAAAAGACCCTTCACAGGTGTTACGCTCCAAATACGAGTGCGCAAACACGCAAGTATACGGTCGTTACAAGTAATATAAAACGATAAGTACATACCGAGTATCGAATCCCCACGAATGAGTAAAAGGTGGGAATAAACGAATCAATTGAAGGCTTATTCTATCTAAGAATGCTTGATACAAAAAGATCGAACCCAAATATATGATAAGGGTGATTTTATTTAACTACGAGCGGTAAAGTAAATCTAACTATGAAAGCAAGTAAATGGGGAGTTAATTATGTGGTAAGGAGGACTTATAAGCGATTAGTTAAAGCAGATAAATTATGCGGTTGTTAGGTTAGCTATGCAAACAATCCTAGATTTAGTTGTTGTTTGTAAGTTCAAATTAGTTAAGTCTCCCTATCGGTTTGACTTAACTCTACCAATCTACCCAAACTCTCCATCTCCGGATCAAGAACGAACATCGCTGTCAACCGATGCTCTAAGGGAAGTCCGAATCCAAAAGAGGATTCTAAGGCGTACCGTTGTCACCTGGGACCTAAAACTAACCCGAATCCCCGAATAAAGAGAATCTAAGTTATTTGATGCATTTACGAACGAACCCATTATACAAACACGGACCAAACTAGGTATATGACTATCCTGGGTTGAAATCCACAAATCGTCACTCGCCTAGATGGCCAAAAGTGCGATAAAACAATAAACCCAACAAATCAAACATAACCCAACAAACGATAACAATGACACGACAATTAATATATTATGCTCGTGCTTGCTATTCAAGGGTTCACTGATGTTCGCATGTATCTTTTGATAGCATACCAACCTATCGAATTAAACTAATCCAATTTACGTATAAACGGAATAAAATCTAATCGATGTCATTTAAACTCAAACCTTAAACGAATATGAAACGACTTAGGTATATGTCTATCCTAGAATCGAATCACAATCCAACTTCATAATCAAATCCTCAAAATCACTAAATATAGCAATCAAGAATCAATAACTTTCATCTCCTAAGTTTGTCAAACCAAAAGACGAACAATAAACACGGAATCGGATTAACGAACACATATAAGCACCATACTAATCATCAAGACATCATTTAATCAAACAATAACATAATATATATAAATCCGGAGAATTCAAATCCACAATCATTCATATAAAAAGGAAATACAACATCAATCTCCTAATCAATGACAACTAGGAAATAGAAAAATATCACCTAATCGGAATGAAATCGAGAGATGAATTCTCCTCCCTTTAATCACCACCTAATCACTCCCCAAGGGTGGTGATTAACTCACCCCCTTGGTGGAGCCTTCAAATACAAGAAAAAGAAAGAAAAAGTAAAGAGAGAAAGTTGAGGGAGGCAAAGAGAGAAAGGGAGTCAAAAGGAGGCCAAGATTGTAGAAGTTGTGTCCAAGTTGGTCTCTTGTCTTGCCCTAATAGCCCCCTATGAGAAAACCCAAAAATACCCCTCGAAAATGCGGAGACTTTGCTGATATTTCGCGCCAGCAGCAGGACCTCGCCGCGGCGAGATTCCACCTCGCCGCGGCGAGGTTTGTGCCGTAGGTTGGCTGCAGATTTTCTGCTCTGCCGCACTTTCTTCCAAGGAGCATATCTTTTGACTCCGAACTCCGATTGCAGATCCGTAAAGTCCGTAGCGTAGCTAACTCACTCATCTATGACATATCCAAAATTCAGCTCATTTGGATCATCTATGAAATATTTATGCATGTTCTAGTGAGCAGCTATCTACGTTCTTCCATGTTTTTAACTTCGGTTCTTCATTCCTTTGAAGCCCTTTTCTACATCTCCCTACAAAAACACACAAAACACAATCAAAACACACAAACAACAACCAAAACACACAAATGTCCAACAAAGGACCAAAAACGCAAAAGAACGCGAAAATAAACAAAAGCACGCAAAACTCGAATCAAAGCAAGTTGTTTTCGGCTTAAGAAGACACGTAATAATGACGTTTTCACGACGTTATCATACCCCCAAACTTAAACACTTGCTCGTCCTCGAGCAAAGAAAGCAAAAACAAATACTAAACATGCATGCTTAAGATCAAAATGCCAAAGCTTAACACTTTCAAATTATTCTTTAAACAAGCTCCACGTGTGTGTGTGATGACTTCAGCTAGGTTCTATTTTAGGTGAATACGCCCCAATAGATTAAAATCATCGGTTCTACTTGCATGGGCTCCTCACGTTAACTTAGACTATCTCCTAACCTTAGGTTTCAAACCTTATGCTCCAATCACATCATGAAACTAAGTTGTAGGTAATTTAAGAGTATTGTCCCTATTCTTGAACTAATTGACAATATTAGTTCCTAGCTCTTTTCTCACCATATTTTGCTTTTCTTTTGATTTAAAATAATAACATAGCACTTTGTGCTTTACAATGATATTACAATACAAATCTAGCACTATTGATGGTTGCTTGTTTTTCTATACATTTGACTTTGTGGGCTACTAGCACCATTCCTTTCCTTTGTGCATTATATTTGAATTTTTCACTACAAAACTTGCACAATTATAATGACATAGAGTTATTACAAAAATCATCCATGAATTTCATCAATGAAGGCTTAGCCTTTCTTTTCTCTCATAGAAGGGCATACATTTAAGCAACTTCTCTACTCATTTCTTTTAAGAGCTAGGTGTTCAAAGGTTTTTCATTCTCGAAAAAGGTTCACTCCCCCAAACTTAAGTCATTTTGCTCTCTTCACACTTAGTTTTCAAACTAAAGATTGGAGAGAAACTAAGTTACGCAAGAGGAGTCTTAGATCCTATTATCACTAAAGTTCTTTATCCACCTCAAATACAATCTAGCCTTAGCCAATGTGCTCAAATTTTGTAGAAGCATACTCAAATAATAATAAGAATTTGAAAAAAATTTGGCGGGTCGACCTAGCATGTATGCAAGTACTTGCGACCTCTCTCCCCCAAACTTAAAATGCACAATGTCCCCATTGTGTGAATTGAGAAAAATGGAGGGAGGTCGACACGACAACCACACAAGCACACAGAGGAAAGATAAACAAAAACAAACAAAACAAAACAAAGAAACAACAAGGTAAATGATCGAGCACGGCTCTATCCAATTCAAGTAAGCATAGATAATCAAAACCATCAAGTACGGACATATAGATATAGCATTGTAAGCGCAAAATAAACCAAACGGAATGCAAAAATGTAAAGGTTACGCCCTTTTTGTCGATCATGGAGTCCGTGCATCCCGTGGTTAACTTCCGTCTTGGATCCTCAATCATGCTTGCCATTACTTCTTTATCATGCACAATCATCACCTACAACACAATACAAACAAAAACAAAACAAAACAGAACAAGACAAGATGATGAAAAAGGGAACGAATGCTTGTTTTAAGTCACGAGCTTGACTTGATACGAGGGATGGTTTGATTGTCACAAAAACTACTCCCATCGTCCATGATTCCACAAAACAGGCTCATCAAAATCCTTAAGCTCTTCGCAATAGGCCGATCGAACCTCGCAAAGAAACAAAAATATCAAAATTAGCACGAAGTATCAAGCTATCAAACACAAAACTAACCATCAATATCGTCATTTACTCCGCACGTTACCACATTCCCCGACAACGGCGCCAAAAACTTGTTACGCTCCAAATACGAGTGCGCAAACACGCAAGTATACGGTCCTTACAAGTAATATAAAACGATAAGTACATACCGAGTATCGAATCCCCACGAAAGAGTAAAAGGTGGGAATAAACGAATCAATTGAAGGCTTATTCTATCTAAGAATGCTTGATACAAAAGGATCGAACCCAAATATATGATAAGGGTGATTTTATTTAACTACGAGCGGTAAAGTAAATCTAACTATGAAAGCAAGTAAATGGGGAGTTAATTATGTGGTAAGGAGGACTTATAAGCGATTAGTTAAAGCAGATAAATTATGCGGTTGTTAGGTTAGCTATGCAAACAATCCTAGATTTAGTTGTTGTTTGTAAGTTCAAATTAGTTAAGTCTCCCTATCGGTTTGACTTAACTCTACCAATCTACCCAAACTCTCCATCTCCGGATCAAGAACGAACATCGCTGTCAACCGATGCTCTAAGGGAAGTCCGAATCCAAAAGAGGATTCTAAGGCGTACCGTTGTCACCTGGGACCTAAAACTAACCCGAATCCCCGAATAAAGAGAATCTAAGTTATTTGATGCATTTACGAACGAACCCATTATACAAACACGGACCAAACTAGGTATATGACTATCCTGGGTTGAAATCCACAAATCGTCACTCGCCTAGATGGCCAAAAGTGCGATAAAACAATAAACCCAACAAATCAAACATAACCCAACAAACGATAACAATGACACGACAATTAATATATTATGCTCGTGCTTGCTATTCAAGGGTTCACTGATGTTCGCATGTATCTTTTGATAGCATACCAACCTATCGAATTAAACTAATCCAATTTACGTATAAACGGAATAAAATCTAATCGATGTCATTTAAACTCAAACCTTAAACGAATATGAAACGACTTAGGTATATGTCTATCCTAGAATCGAATCACAATCCAACTTCATAATCAAATCCTCAAAATCACTAAATATAGCAATCAAGAATCAATAACTTTCATCTCCTAAGGTTGTCAAACCACAAGACGAACAATAAACACGGAATCGGATTAACGAACACATATAAGCACCATACTAATCATCAAAACATCATTTAATCAAACAACAACATAATATATATAAATCCGGAGAATTCAAATCCACAATCATTCATATAAAAAGGAAATACAACATCAATCTCCTAATCAATGACAACTAGGAAATAGAAAAATATCACCTAATCGGAATGAAATCGAGAGATGAATTCTCCTCCCCTTAATCACCACCTAATCACTCCCCAAGGGTGGTGATTAACTCCCCCCCTTGGTGGAGCCTTCAAATACAAGAAAAAGAAAGAAAAAGTAAAGAGAGAAAGTTGAGGGAGGCAAAGAGAGAAAGGGAGGCAAAAGGAGGCCAAGATTGTAGAAGTTGTGTCCAAGTTGGTCTCTTGTCTTGCCCTAATAGCCCCCTATGAGAAAACCCGAAAATACCCCTCGAAAATGCGGAGACTTTGCTGATATTTCGCGCCAGCAGCAGGACCTCGCCGCGGCGAGGTTTGTGCCGTAGGTTGGCTGCAGATTTTTTGCTCTGCCGCACTTTCTTCCAAGCAGCATATCTTTTGACTCCGAACTCCGATTGCGGATCCGTAAAGTCCGTAGCGTAGCTAACTCACTCATCTATGACATATCCAAAATTCAGCTCATTTGGATCATCTATGAAATATTTATGCTTGTTCTAGTGAGAAGCTATCTACGTTCTTCCATGTTTTTAACTTCGGTTCTTCATTCCTTTGAAGCCATTTTCTACATCTCCCTACAAAAACACACAAAACACAATCAAAACACACAAACAACAACCAAAACACACAAATGTCCAACAAAGGACCAAAAACGCAAAAGAACGCGAAAATAAACAAAAGCACGCAAAACTCGAATCAAAGCAAGTTGTTTTCGGCTTAAGAAGACACGTAATAATGACGTTTTCACGACGTTATCAACAGGGTACTGGAAAGAAGAGGCAAACTGAGGCATCAACTAGTGCTGCCCCAGACAGACAAGAAGTTCTACTGCTCTAAATGTATCATCTTCAGCTCCTCCAAGGACTAGAAGTTGAATTGCTACTGTATCATGCTCAGCTCCTCCAAAGACTATTACTTCTGCAAAAGGGGGCAGGAATGATTGATATATTTGGGTGTTTTTGTATTTGTGATACTTGGGTGTGTTTTGATATATTTTGTTATGATTTACTGGAATGATTGATAGGTTTTTTGTGGTAGTTTGATGAAAAAATGCAAACATTTGCATGTTTTCATGTGCTGGAAAGTTGGTAGTTTGATGAAAAAAAATGCAAATATTGGCATTTTTAGGTTGATATTTTGGTGTTTTTGGTGATCTAAGTTTTTGTTTTGCATGTGTTGGTGGATTGCTATTTTTGTATCCAGATTTGTTTTTGTTTTGCAAGTGTTGGTGGATTGCAATTTTGTATCCAAATTTGATCTAAATTAGTATTGGAAAATAGTTGATTTGTATTTTGATTCGTATTTTGCAAGTTTTGGTTGATTGGTGGATTTGTGGATTGGTGGATTGTTATTGGTGTAAAATAGTTGCATTGGATTGAATACATATGCATTGAATTACATTATGGTGAAATATTACATTGATGGGAAAATACATTACATTTTGCATTACATTACAAATTTTTCATAAAAATTTCGTTGTTTGAATTATTACAAATACACCCCCCGTATATAAAAAAATATTACAAATACACCCCCTCTAACATAAAATAAGTCACAAATACACCCCTTGAGGGCATATATGTAACTAAAAAAAGTCAACATTTCAAAAAAGTTGACCGAGGGCAAAATTGGAAAAACATTAAAATAAATTGATGACGTCATCCTCTGCCGTTAAAAATTGACGCCGTAAGGGGTCATCTTGTAATACTGTTTTGCCAAAGGGGGTGTCTTTGTAATTTTTCAAACAAGAGGGTAAGTTCCTGTAATTAGGCCTAAACCCAGGGGGTGTCTAGGTAAATTTCCCTATTTTTTATTATACTTTACAAATTGAGTAAGGGCATTTTTGTGTTAAAAAAAAAAAAAAAAAAAAAAACTTAAAACATTCACACTTTTAGCATTAGTATAGAATAGATAAAGTAAAAAATTAAGTTTCACTTTCTTAATTTCCTTAAAACTCACATTAATATATATTTATGAGAAGAAAAGAAAGGAGCTAGGACTAGGAGAGGGAGTATGTATTAGAAAGTGGACATCATCATTCATTCATTAAAAAGACACATCCAAAAAGTTTTCTTGAAACCAAACCAATTCTACTTTTTAAAATGGGCGACAAGAGTAGTAAAATTCTAGTAATCGGTGGTACTGGATACATAGGAAAAAGTCAATCATCACACCTTCATTTTAATCAGAGAATCCACTCTCTCAAACCCTGAACCCCGCAAATCCACTCTCATTCAAAGCTTCAAAAACATCCGGCCTCACCTGAAATTTTGTAAAAGTATCATTTTTTAGTTGAAATGGGTGTAATTTTTTTGTAAAAATATTATTTTTTAATTGAAATGGGTGTAGGGAGACATGTATATATGATCTCGAGAGATTGGTGAATGCAATAAAACAAGTGGATGTGGTGATATCGACTGTTGGGTTCTCGCAGTTGAATGATCAAGATAAGATTGTAGCTGCCATTAAAGAAGCTGGAAATGTTAGGGTCTTAAATTTGTCCCATTTTTTTTTTTTTTTCTTTTCCCTTCATTTTAATTAAGAAGAAATGTTGTAGAAGTATTTGGAGTTGAATGATTGTTTTGTGTTTGTATGTTTCCTAATTGTATGAGTATATTGTGGGATATATATATATATATATATATATATATATATATATATATATATATATATATATATATATATTGACATTGTTTTTGTTCCTTCACATTTTAATTAATTTGTTTTTCATCCTCATGTTTTATGTTGTTCTTGTTCAATCACATATTCAAAAATGGTTAAATTACGGAGGTAGGAGTGAAGCCTAACCGCAATTTAATTTAATGAAGGTTTGCAAAACACAAGGGCAAAATTATAGATTTCATGGGCCAATACTCCTAATCCTCGTTTATAAGGATTGTACACGTTAATTGTTTATAACCCTTCACAAGTCTTCATGAGATGACCATTTACGTGTGTGTGTGTGCATAAGGGTATACCGTGAAACCACAATAATCGTGTTTTTCCTTGTAGAATCTTCTGCATTGTCCAAATCATATCCAAAATATAATAATGTGTAACATCTTCAATGAAGTTCCCTTTAATTGGTACTGGTAACAATATTCAGCTCCTTACTTATTGAAGCATTCGACAAAGTTGTAATCTTAGGAGATGGAAACACCAGAGATAAAAATAAATTTTGTGATTTACTGTGTATCAATCATCGAGTGCAATGTCACAAAGCCTTCTTGTTTTTACAGGTTACATAATTTTTGCATTCATTCATGAAGAAAGTAGGTTCTTTTTCTTATAATTCCCAGTCTAAACTGACATAAAAAGGCAAAATTTTCATTTTTAGTCCCAAGGTATTAGACATTCACTACTTTTGGTTGTTCTCGAACTCTAGAAGAAACACATAGATTTCTAGTGGCAACATGCTTGGTTGCGCATAAGGACTGTTCAGCTTGGACTTTTGGTCCCGATAGAAATAAAATTTTAAAATAGAAAAAAAGAGGAATTTTGGAAAACACGCGGCATAAAGCGTTGAGAGTCTAGTTCCGTTTGACTAAAATTGCAACTCTATCATAGGAAAATGAAGGATTGAATATGTGCTGAGGATGAATTGACAACAATTTTGCTTGGTTCTTATGCATTCAATTGTGTATAACAAAGAAGAAGATATTGCCACATATACAATCAAAGCTGTGGATGATCCAAGAACCTTGAATAAGATTCTCTACATCAAACCTCCTTTGAACACAATTTCTATGAATGACTTAGTGTCCTTGTGGGAGAAAAAGATTGACCAGACCCTCGAACGAATATATGTTCTGGAGGACCAAGTTCTAAAAAACATTCAAGGTAACAATAACTCTTGTCTCTGTAATAAGATATGTATGCGTAAAAGGAAAATCTTGAAATTAAAATACAAGAAACAATATAATCTGGACAGAAATTAAAAAGACAATTATCGAAAGTTATTCAAACAGAGGTCTGTGTGAAAACACAGTGTCCTTAAGACAAATTCGCTCCCTCACCCTTCCGGTTCGTGCTCGAGGTTCCTTGAACGTTTGTCTCCCAGGATACAACAGTACTAGCAAGAAGCTTTTCACCAAGCTTTTGCTAATCGAACTGAAACTTCTTAGAACTCGGAACAAAGAGGAGAAGATGAATGTTGATTGTTTTTGGTGTGAAAAATAGAGTGAAGAGAGCTGCTATTTATAGGAACGAATGAGGGCAAAGTCGAAAAGAAAAAAAATTAATGGCCGGCTGTTACACAATTTAAATTCAATTGCTGTTACAAATTTTCAGATTTTAAAAAAAAATCTTGAGCCGGCCCAAAAGCCTCCAAATTGGGCTGCATTCGTGTCCGCAAGTCGCGGGCTCGCACGAGTCTTGAAGAGACGAACCCAATTTCGATCCCTGATTTGCACCCCCCCAGCGCGCAAGGGAAGATACTTTTTGTACCTAAGGCCACCTCTAATCGTTAGGGGGAGGGGGAGGGGGATTTTGAGGGGGGGGGATTGTGGTTTTCAATAGTGGGGGGAAGTGGGGAGGGGAGGGAGAGTGGGAGGGGGAGGGAGAGTGGGAGACAAAGGGCAAAAACTTGCCCTCCGGCCATCTTCAATGGTAAGGGGGAGGGGGATGTGGATTTTTGGGTTTTTCTAAAATTATGGTCTTCAATGGTGGGGGGGAGTGAGGAGGGGGAGGAGAGTGGGAGTGAAAGTGGGAAAGAAAGGGCAAAATCTTGCCCCTCCTTTACCCCTCGGCTCACACGCTACATTTTTTTTTTCGTTTTTTGTACATTTGGTGGTTTTTATTTTAATAAATTTTGTGTATGGATTAATAAATTTTATATTTTAAAAAATTAAATCTTTACAGGAATTAGTTTTAATTAGATATTTTAAATTTGTATTTTAATTTGGATAAAATGTACAAATGATTCAAATTATAAATTATTTTTTTATCAAATAAATGAACTTTAATATGATCAAAACTCGAGTATAACTTGATATATATAAGTGATTGCGATTTTTTTATAATAATAATAATAATAATAATAATAATAATAATTATTATTATTATTATTATTATTATTATTATTACTATTACTAATATTATTATTACTATTATTAATATTAAAATATAATCTTTTATATAAGTACGATTAATTTAACAAAATTACATATTAAAAAAAGTTAAACTTCATAATAGAACACTTAAAATATTTAAACAAATAAGAATACATACTAAAAATCATCGACCGTGCCTTTCCCACACATGGGCAATTAAGTCGTCCCGAAGTTTAAGATTGGCTACTACCGATCGTATTGCTTGATGGCTCATCATATAATTCTCCATGGATAATTCACCACATCTTGGATTAACCTCTCGCGTTGGTCCTGGATAAATATTAGCACGGGCTCTACGAGATGTGGAAACATTTGTATTATTGTCTTCAGACTCGGCATCATCGTATTCATGACGTTCGTCCTCCACAATCATATTGTGAAGTACTACACAAGTTTGGTATCACATGATTATTATTATTATTATTATTATTATTATTATTATTATTATTATTAATTATTCTTATATTATTATTATTTTGTATTTTTATTATTTTTATTGTTATATTATTATTATTATTATTATTATTATTATTATTATTATTATTATTATTATTATTATTATTATTATTATTTGTGAAATCCCAAAATCTCTATTTGGGGTCTATTACGTAATTTCAAGAAATTAAGATATTTATATGTAAACTTTTTAATTAAGCGACTTAATTCCTTTTATTTGTGTTAATCTTTCTACTTAGTTAGCTAAATATATCTGTTGGTCCCAAGTGGTCAGATGAGGTCTAGAGGGAGGGGGGGGGGTGAATAGACCTCTAAACTTTTTACCAATTTTTTTAACTTTAAAACTTTTGTTCTAACTTGAACAGAATAAGTTGTTATCGAACAGTAAGTTACTTGGCTGATCGCGAACAAATCTTTGAACAACTTCGTTGACCACTAATCTGATAATTACTTAGCTGATTTTGTTAAAATCAGTTTCAATACTTAGAGTACTTGCAGCGGATTTGTAAAGTGTTTTTCATAAGTAAACTTAGTAGTTTGAAAGTTTGATCCCCAGTTTTATAAAACTCCTTTCCTTTTAAAACGTTTCAAACAGTTAAATCGAAGTGTTTTTATGCAACTGAAAATACAAGTAAAAATGCAAGTAAAAACACAAGTAATTTTTATAGTGGTTATATGGATTTGAATATCCTTTAGTCCACTCTTCCAAGTCACTTAGATCTTGGGTTATACTATAAACACACAGTTTACAATATCTCCACTTACGCCAAAACAACAAATGAATATGGCCGTAAGCTCGCAGCAGGAAATCACAAAGAAACTCCTACTCTCCGAAGTAATATCACTCACAAAGATGGATATCTACTTCTCACAACACTCACTTTTACAAAATCGCTCAGAAGATGTATTTTTCGTTGTTCTTCAACTCTGCTTTCGTCAACAAATGACTAAGCTGATGAGTGAGCTGTTCTTGAGACTTAAGAGATTCTTCTTCGGATTTCTTCTCAGAATTTGTGTTGTTTTTCTTCTCTTTGTCTCTACAGCTATTTATACTCGGTGGTTTGAAAAATGTCCGTTGAAGAGAGACATGATTCAAAAACCTCGGGTACTGGTCCTTAATTTCCGCGAACGGCTCTTTGCAGTCTGTCCGTACTGTCAACAGTACTTTTCTGCAGGCAGCATTAAATGCACCCAGCATTAAATGCACCCAGCTGATGCGAAGCATTTCTTCAATCATTTGTCTTTAATAGCCTTGTACTTCAGCATTTATTACTTCCAGGGGCATTTATTACCGTTGGGATGGCTTCTTGATCTTTTCCACTTGGCTGACGAAAGTACGAGTCTGATGGCGAACTAAGCTGATCTCAAACTTAAACAAATCTGTTTTGAGTCGGCTGATCTTCACCAGTCTGATTTCTTTCCTTCAACAGATCAGTAGCCTTGGACCTTGAATTTTGACTCTTATGATATCTTCTTTACTTAGTAAAAAATTCTTCAAAGGGATATCAGCTAAGTTAATTTATACTTAGCAAATTTGAAGTTTTGGAATGCATCAAAACCTCCCTTTACTTATTGTCTTCAGTGCTTCTTCATCTTCATCCTTATCCAACAATTTCCCCCTTTTTGATGATGACAAAACTTCAGCTATGTACCTGTTTTACCTATGCTAAATTTTGTAACCTTCAAAATTTTCTGAGATAGAAAATATATGTTGGAAACAGAAACTTGAACTTTTTATTGATAATCTTATAAGTAAGTACAAGTTACAGTTTCTGATCAGATGAGATGTCTGAAAGATAGATAAAGTAAACTGATTACAAAGAGATTTATATATGCTAACTATCAGCTTCTTCATCAGATCCTTCCAGCACTTCTTCATATTCATAAGATGATTCTTCATCATCTTCTTCTTCCACTTCATCTTCATCAGCATCCTCATCCAATAGAAGATTTGACATAGCAGCTTCCATCTTTTCTTTGAGTTGCTGCTCCTTCAGCTCTTCCATTGCTTTCTTAGCTGATTCAGTATTTTTGTACTTGGTAAATGGCTCTGTTTGATCTTCAACAGAATCCTTGGTTGTAGCCATTTCCTCATCAGATTTGGCTTTTTCCTTGGTCTCTTCTTCAGACTTTCCTTTGCCTTCTACCTTTCCAACCTCTTCAGCAGCCTTAGTCTCTTCAGCAGCTTCTTCAGTCTTTTTAGCTTCAACAGCAGCAGCAGTTTCCTTAGTTGGTTCTTCCCTTTTCTCTTCCCCCTTTTTGTCATCATCAGACTTGGTGACATTTTCAGGTTCAGCAGCCGGGTTAAGTGCAACAGTAGGAATCTTCATAGCAGCACATAAAGCTTTGATATTCTGATTAGCTACATCATGACTTGCAGTAAGATGAGTGAGAGTGGTGCTGATGTCGTCAGTCTGATCATTAAAACAGTCAATGTTAAGTTGCATAGTTGTCAGCTCTTCACGTATAACAGTTCCATCTTGGTGAACTTCCTGCAACAATCCAACATTGATAGCTTTTTCTTCTTCATTGACTTTGATGAAGTTAGCAGTTAGATCAGCTATGTTGTGTTCAACTCTCTTTAAAGCATCATGAAGGTGATTGACATCAGCCTTCACATCTTCTACATTTCTGTTCATCTCAACAAAACTTTGCATCATCTGCTTGGAATGATCTTCAGGCATGAGAAAACTATCAATGGCATTTCTGATAGTTCTTGCAGTGAGTAGTTGCATACTTTCTAGCTGTAATCTGTTGGACTCTGCCAACTCTTGATGCAACTTCTTCAGCTGTAAGCTGTTGGACTCTGCCAACTCTTGTTGCAACTTCTTCAGCTGCGTGCTGTTCTTCTCTTCCAGTTCTTTCATTTGATTCTCCATCAGCATCTGGAAGGCTTCCATCAATGATGAATGCAGATCATTTGATGAAGCAGAATCAGCAGCTTCCCTTCCTTCATCCTCTTCCTGGTGGACAGGGGCATCTTTCAGCTCTGTCTCCTGATCAGCTTTGGTCTCCTTAGCATTCCACTCAAGTGCTAAGGGTTCATCAGCAGCTTTGTCAGCTTTGTGCTCATCAGTGACATTGTCATAGACTAAACTAACGATTTTGCCATCATCATTAAAGGATGTTGTTTGACGAATTTGTCGCACAATAATCCATGGATTTTGAAAAGCATTGTTTCCCTTAGGCACTTCGTAGTAGTCCTTGACTTCCTTGCCAAATATAATCTGTTGAATGCTTGGCAGCTGAGGCAATTCACTTGAACATCCTTACTGATATCTTGACCTTTCTGCCCATCTCTTCAAGGCGGTCATAACAACTATGTTGATTGCTCTCTCAATAGCATCATCAGATTTTCTTCTCTTTGCAGGCAAAGTGTTTTTAATGATTTTGGCTTCCTCCAAGGCAAAATCCTTAGCATATTGATGCATAGCATCCCTTACAAAATGAGGATCCAAAGCTTTCTGAATAGAGTCAGTCCTTAGCCAATTTAGAACCCATTTTTCTTCATCAGCTAACTCCTTCCAACTCTGAAGCTCTGCAACAGATCTGTTCAGCCTATAATCTTTCCATTTCATGTACCTAGGCTTTTCGTGGGTGAACAGAGTCTTTAGCATCAGGTTCTGGTCATAATAAGCCAAGGTCTTTTCAAACCTTTTGAAGAGATCTTTGTCAGCATAGATGATATCAAAGGCTCTTCTTACTTCATATTTCTCCTTTGGCTTGACCTCTCCAGCAGGCATCTTAGGCTTCTTTTCCTTTTCTTCATCAGCTTCGTTAATCTTGATGCCTCCACCATGAACTGGTCCATGAGCATCAGTTTTACTTAGCTGACCATAGCAACTTCAGCATCTTCAGCTGCCTTTCTTTCAGCTTAAGACATTTTCCTTCTTTCAGCATCCTTAGCTTCCTGAAGTTTGCTGAGTTCCAATGCCTTCTGTTCTTCCAACTCATCTCTTTTTCTCTGCCCAGCTTCCTCCCTTTTCTTCTTATCAGCTGCAGAGATCTTCTTTCTCTTGATCAGAACTTTTCTCTTTCCCTTGTCAGCTGGGGCAGGATGAGGAGCAGCAGATGCAAGAGGTGCAGCTGCAATGGGATGAATGATCATCACATCAGGATCATCCTGAGGTTTGGCAACCTCAACTGTTGGCTTTGCTTGAATAATCTGTTGCGCATCAGTCTGTTCAGCAACAGAAGCTTCTTCAGCTCCAACAGGCCTCTCTGCTGTTTGAGGACTTTCTTTTACTAAGTCCACCAGCTCAGTGGACTCTTCCACAGAAGTCATTTGTTTCCTTGCTGTCTTCTTTGGTCTTTCTTGAGTAGGTCTGGAAGCAGCAGTATCCCTAATTTAACTTCTGGTTCTGTGAGAGACATTCTCATCAGGCACTTCAGCAGATGGAGTTCTTGAAGATGATGCAGGGGACATATTCCTGACATCAGCGGTGGTTAGATCAATAATCTTGTCGGCTTCAACATCATCCACCTTCTTCTGCTTCTTTGGAGCTTTCTCCTTAGGCTCATCATCAGCCTTTTTCTTTTGTGTCTCAATAGCTAGCTCAGCTGTTTTAAAAAGTTTTCTTTGCCTTTTGGCAGGAACTGCCTTTCGTTCCTCTGATTTCTCTTCCACATCAACTTCTTCAGCTTTTCTTTTTGTAACAGGCAAGTATTTGGACATTGCCTTTGCAGCATGAATTTCCTTACCATTTGTCACTTCACAAGCCATCTTGAACAGCAGATAACTGAGAGTGATTCTGTGATTGGTCTGGGGACCCTTGCCCTTCTTTTTCTCGTGGAAGTTAGCCAAAATGTACCAAATTACTACAGACCAGTTGACTTCCAATCCATAGTAGATAGCAGCCATGATGCTGAACCTTTTCATAGTAACAACATCCAGAGAAAACGTACAATTCTCAATCAGCTTTGAGACCATATCAGCCATCCGCAGATACTCGTCCTTCAACTGTCTCTTCTTGATGTTGCCAGACAACATCTCTCCTTCCTTGGCACAGATTGCCCAGAATTGTTGGTGCTTCTCCTTCGTCAGAACAGTGACGTCATGTCGTCCGCTGTTCGGAAGCCCAAAAGTCTCGTGAAGAAGGGTGGGGATAATAACAATGGATTTACCTCCGACAACAGCCTTGATTTCCTGAGTGCTGAAATCAACAGTAGCAGTTCGGTAGTATTCCAATACTTGGTCAGTCCAGATTAACCCTTCGTGATACTCCATAAAATTTACTAGTGAAGCAGATTTGAACTTCTGCAGCAACTCCTTCATCAAATTGGTACCAGATTGGTAGTATGAATCATAAGCCAAGTACATACCTTCAGCAGCCATCTCGAATCTGTTGGAAGTTAGAGAAACAAGAAGAATTTTGCAGAAAATTGCTAGTAATTTCTCACAAGTGCTCTTTGAATATTTGGGGTGCGTAAAGAGCTACTAAGCTAATCAGATCTGGACTTATAGAGTTAGGGTATTTCGGTTTCCGTGATACCAGCTAACCGTTAGATCCATTTCTGATCGTGCGGCGTCAGTTGCGACCTTTCAAATTCAAATCGCATTAAATGAGGAGCGGGAAAATGTACCGCTCTTTTATCACTTGTAAAAGCGTGTTTTAAAATAAAACGTTTTTAGGCAGTAAGCTTTTACATAGATGATCGGACGAGTAACATAAATACTTATCTGATGGACTACTGTCCTGATGACAAAGCTGTTATCAGTGAAAGCCAATAACTGATAACCTTCTTCGGCTGTTTGTCAATCCAGCTAGATAATAATCTTCAATCTTCAAGACTTTAATCTTCTGTTGAAAACATAACTTCAATTAACTGTCATCAACAAGTTTCATCTTTTAATCAGAAGTACCGCTAGTCTTACACGTTCCCCCTGACTTTAAGAATTCATAAGTTAACTAGTCTGTTGAAAGTTAATCCTTGAAGATAATATGATGAGTAAGTTGTTGAACTCTAGTCTTCTGATGAGTTCCCCCTCAGCTTATGCATCTAATTTCAATAAACCTAGTTCAGCTCTTAGAGTTGAAAACCTTGTCTCACTTAGAGGTTTTGTGAAGATGTCACAATCTGTTTTCAGTAAATACATATTCTATCTTGACATTTCCTTTCTCCACATGATCTCTAATAAAATGATGTTTGATCTCAATATGCTTAGTCCTTGAATGACTTGTAGTATTCTGAGTAAGGCTGATTGCACTTGTATTGTCACAGTAGATAGGGATTCCACTGATTTTTATGTTGTAATCTTCAAGTTGATGCTTCAACCATAATATTTGTGCACAGCAAGCTCCAGCAGCTATGTATTCAGCTTCAGCAGTTGATATGGATACTGAAGTCTGTTTCTTACTCATCCATGAGATCAGACGACTACCTAAGAACTGACAGGCACCTGTTGTGCTTTTTCTGTCAATCTTGCAGCCAGCAAGGTCAGAATCTGAATATCCAATGAGTTCAAATCCAGATTCCCTAGGATACCACAATCCCAGATCTTCAGTACCTTTAAGATACTTGAGTATCCTTTTGGCAGCTAAGAGGTGAGGTTCCTTAGGATTTGATTGATACCTCGCACAAACCCCAACAGAGTACATAATATCAGGTGTGCTAGCTGTTAAGTATAACAGAGACCCAATAATTCTTCTGTACTTGGTTATGTCCACTGATTTGCCATCTTCATCTTTATCCAAACGAAGACTAGTAGACATTGGAATATTAGCAGTAGACTAGTTTCCATACCAAATTTCTTGAACAGATCCTTTGTATATTTTGCTTGGCTGATGAATATTCCATCAGGCAACTGTCTTACTTGCAAACCAAGAAAATAGTTAAGTTCTCCCATCATGCTCATTTCAAACTTGTTCTGCATCAGCTTTGAGAACTTATCACACATCTGTTGATTAGTTGAACCAAAAATAATATCGTCCACATAAATTTGCACAAGCAAAATATGTTCTTCCCATTCAATAGTGAACAAGGTCTTGTCAACCTTACCTTTTCAAAATCCTTTAATTAAAAGGAAATCAGATAGGGTATCATACCATGCTCTTGGAGCCTGTTTCAGTCCATAGAGGGCTTTCTTCAGACAATACACCTTATCCTCTTCTTGATAGGCTTCAAATCCAGGTGGTTGTTCAACATAAACTTCTTCTTGCAATTCTCCATTGAGAAAAGCTGATTTCACATCCATCTGATAGACTGTGAAATTCTTGTGAGCAGCATAAGCATGAAAGAGTCTGATAGCCTCTAATCTTGCTACTGCTGCAAAAGTTTCATCAAAGTCAATGCCTTCTTCTTGGCAATAACCCTTGGCCACTAATCTAGCTTTGTTTCTGGTGACAACACCATCTTCATTCATTTTGTTCCTGAATACCCATTTAGTGCCAATGACTCTTTGATGACTTGGTCTAGGAACTAAGTACCAGACTTCATTCCTTTCAAATTGATTTAGCTCTTCTTGCATAGCTTCAATCCAGTTTGAATAACTAAGAGCTTCTTCAATCTGTTTAGGCTCAATTTGAGATAGGAAGCTGACAAACATTGATTCACTTGCAGCAGCTCTCCTTGTCTTCACTTTATCCAAAGGATCACCAATCACCAGCTCTGGTTGGTGATTCTTGAGCCATCTAAGATCAGGTTGCAAATCATAATGTTGTCCTTTGTTTTGATCTTGCAACACTACTGTTGGAGTTCCAGTAGTAGTCTGTTGAACATTTGTTGTCTGTTGAACAGTCTCTGGTCTGTCAGCTGTTTGCAACTCGTCTGTTAGACAATCAGCATTGTGATTTTGAACAGCACTTGAGTTATCAGCTGGGTTGAGATCAGGTAGTATAATGGGAACATATTCTTCATTCTTTCCAACATTCAATTTCTGTAAATCAGTAGACAGATCTTGATTAGTACTTTGATTCTTTTCAGAAGATTGACTTAGTTCATCAAATACTACATGAATGGATTCCTCTATAAGTAAAGTTCTTTTGTTAAAGACTCTATAAGCTTTACTAACAGTAGAGTATCCTACAAAAACAGCTTCATCAGCCTTTTCTGCAAATGCAGTAAGGTGATTTTTTCCATTATTTAAAACAAATCATTTACAACCAAATATCTTAAAGTAATGAATGTTTGGCTTCCTGTTGTTCCAAACTTCATATGGAGTCTTGTTTTGGTGCTTGTTGATCATGCATTTGTTTTGGGTAAAGCATGTTGTATTTGTTGCTTCTGCCCAAAATCTTTGAGGCAGCTTAGCTTCAGCTATCATTGTCCTGGTAGCTTCTTTAAGAGTTCTGTTTCTCCTTTTAGCAACTCCGTTCTGTTGAGGGGTTCCTGAATCTTTTCCATCAGATTTGTAAGATGCTCCTTGGTTTCACTTTTCTTCTTCATGAAAATCACCCAAGTGTATCTTGAATAATCATCCACAACAGCTAGGCAGTATTTCTTTCCACCATTGCTGACAGGATCAATGGGTCCAAATAAGTCCATGTGTAGCAGCTCCAATATTCTTCCAGAAGATTGATGCTTCTTGCTTTTGAATGATGACTTGATTTGTTTACCCTTCTGACAGGTGTCACAAAGCTTGTCTTTGCTCATGACTGATTTTGGAATTCCTTCTACCAGATTATTCTTGACAAGTCTGTTGATGGTCTTGAAATTCACATGATTCATTCTTTTGTGCCACAGCCAACTGACTTCACTTGGTGTTGATGCCACCAAACAAATACTTGAATTCTTGTCAGCAGAATTCCAGTCCACTGTGTAGACATTTCCTTGTCGTCATCCAGATAAAATTACCTTTTTTGTACCAATCTGTTCAACGTAACACTTATCTGTTGAGAAGATGACTGAATATCCTTTGTCACAAAATTGACTTATGCTCAGCAAATTGTATTTGAGGCCTTTAACATATGAGACGTCAGATATCTCAATGTTGCCTTTGACCAGCTTTCCACTTGCTACAATCTTGCCTTCTTTGCTGTCCCCAAAAGTAACTTTAGGACCATCCACAGCAATAGCATCAGTCAGCTCATGTATGTTTCCACACATGTGTCTTGAACATCCACTGTCCAAGTACCAGATTTTCTCTACTTTATTCCTACTCCTAATCCTAACCTACAAAACAAAATAAAATTGTTTTAGGTACCCTTATTGAGAGGGTCCTGAAGGATTAGTTCCACCTTTGATAACCCAAGATGATGAAGTCTTTGGCTTCTTAGGTTTCTGTTGTTTGGCAGGAGCATGAACAGTTTCATCTTCATCATGTTTATCAGATTTGCTATGTTGATGATAATCAGCATGATAAGGATAATGCTCATAAGTAGAATAAGATGCATGATAAGGAGGATATGCATGCATTGGATGAGCAGGATATGGTGCATAGTAAGTAGGAAATTGAGGTGCATGATACATAGGAGGATATGCACCAGGTTGCACATAATATGACTAATTTCCATACCAAGCATTTTGATTTTTCTTATTTTTATGCTTCTTTGGTTTACTAGATGCTTGCTCATTAACAGACGACTTAGTCTTATCACTAGTCTGATTGGTTTTAACCTTATCAGAAGACTTCCTAGTACTCTTCTGTTTGGACTTACCAGTCTGTTTTCCTACACTAGGCTCTTAGCTCTTTTTAGCCTTAGGAGTTTTCGTCTCCTTTAACACTTTCTCAGGTGAAGCAGGTTTAGTAGTCTGAACATACAAAATGACCTTACTATTGTCAGCTGATATAAATTTTTCAGTAGGGTTCAGTTCTAACTTATCCTGATCTAAAGGTGTCTTCTGTTTACTAGATATTTGAGTGGATGCAACAGTTGACTTATCATGAGACTCAATGACTTTCTCAAGCTCAATGATTTTACCTTTATAAACTTCACATTCAGCTTTCAGAGATTCATTCTCTTGCTCAAGCAGTTTGTATTCAGTTGATTCTCTTGGCTTTTCAGCCTTAAGTTTCAGTGAACTGTTTTGCTCTTTCAGCAATATCATCTCTTCCTTAAGTTTTTTAAATGCATCAGCAATACTTGTATTGTTGAGCATCATTTGTTCAAATGAATTAAATTATTCATTATCAAGAGGAGTTACCTCATCATCCTCTGAGTCATCAGATTCCTTAGCCATCAGGCAGAGAAGAGCAGGACTCTCTTCATCAGAAGACTCTTCATCAGAAGTGTCTGAATCTGAATCAGATGAGTAGACAGCAGCTAGCTTTTCTGCTTCTGCTACCAGCACCTTGCCTTTCTGATGCTTTCTTTCCTTTCTGATTCTCTTTTCCTCTTCTGTATACTTCTCAGCTTTAGGATATGGGCAGTCTCTGATGAAATTACCCAGTTTCCTGCAATTATAGCACATCATTTTGGATTTAAAAGAATCCTTATCTTAAGAAGAAGTAGGGTTAGAAGTAGAAGCATTGTTATATTTGTTCTTCATTTTTCGTCTGTAGAACTTTTTGAAGTTGTTCATCAGCAATGCAACGTCTCCAGCAGTGTACTCTTTTTTGTTGAGTATTGTGGCTTCATCAGATGAGTCCATGTCTTTGCTCTTGTAAGCTGGCCTTCTAGGATTTTCAGCAGCAACAAGTGCAGCTGTGGGACTTGAAGTAGAGGTTTCTTCAACACCCATTCTTGGCAGTTTATACTCGTACGCCTTGAGTACTGAGAACAGCTTGGTGAGTGAAATCTTTCCCAGATCTCTTGACTCTTCCATGGCTGTCACCTTCATGTTGAACTTCGGAGGTAGAGCATTCAGAACTCTGACGGTTATCTCCTTATCAGTGAAGGTTTTTCCAAGCTTTAAAACTTCGTTCAGCGTCCTTGTAAACCTTGTATCCATCTGGTCAATGGTTTCCGCAGACTTCATCTTGAAGTTGTCCAGCTTTTCCAGAGCAACACTCAGCTGATGCTCTTTGATGGCGTCGTTTCCTTCGCTCATGTCACGAACCTTATCCCACATCTCTTTGGCAGTCTTGCAGTGCTTGACTTTGTCAAATCGATCATTGTCAAGGACCTTGGTCATGATGAAACGACCAACTTTATCCAGATTGAACAGCTTTATTTCTTCGGCTGTCATTTCTGTTAGATCTTTTTCAACCACTATATTAACTTCATCAACCGTGATAGTCTTGATGAATTTGAATGGACCTTTGATGATACATGTGTACATTTTATCATTGTAAGCAGCCAAGAAAATCTCCATTATGATTTTTCAGTCTTCAAAGCTCATACCAACTATGTGGGCAACATGGCTGATACAATCCATTTTTCAAAAATTTTAATTTTTCAAAATATGCTCTTTTGAAAAGTTTGAAAACCTTTGAAAAACACTCGGATCAAGCTCGTTGATCAGACAACTGATTCTAATGAACCACCTGCTCTGATACCACTTGTTGGTCCCAAGTGGTCAGATGAGGTCTAGAGGGGGGGGGGGGGGTGAATAGACCTCTAAACTTTTTACCAATTTTTTTAACTTTAAGACTTTTGTTCTAACTTGAACAGACTAAGCTGTTATCGAACAGTAAGTTACTTGGCTGATCGCGAACAAATCTTTGAACAACTTCGTTGACCACTAATCTGATAATTACTTAGCTGATTTTGTGAAAATCAGTTTCAATACTTAGAGTACTTGCAGCGGATTTGTAAAGTGTTTTTCACAAGTAAACTTAGTAGTTTGAAATTTTGATCCCCAGTTTTATAAAACTCCTTTCCTTTTAAAACTTTTCAAACAGTTAAATCAAAGTGTTTTTATGCAACTGAAAATATGCAAGTAAAAACACAAGTAATTTTTATAGTGGTTATATGGATTTGAATATCCTTTAGTCCACTCTTCCAAGTCAATTAGATCTTGGGTTATACTATAAACACACAGTTTACAATATCTCCACTTACGCCAAAACAACAAATGAATATGGCCGTAAGCTCGCAGCAGGAAATCACAAAGAAACTCCTACTCTCCGAAGTAATATCACTCACAAAGATGGATATCTACTTCTCACAACACTCACTTTTACAAAATCGCTCAGAAGATGTATTTTTCGTTGTTCTTCAACTCTGCTTTCGTCAACAAATGACTAAGCTGATGAGTGAGCTGTTCTTGAGACTTAAGAGATTCTGCTTCGGATTTCTTCTCAGAATTTATGTTGTTTTTCTTCTCTTTGTCTCTACAACTATTTATACTCGGAGGTTTGAAAAATGTCCGTTGAAGAGAGACAAGATTCAAAAACCTCGGGTACTGGTCCTTAATTTCCGCGAACGACTCTTTGCAGTCTGTCCATACTGTCAATAGTACTTTTCTGCAGGCAGCATTAAATGCACCTAGCTGATGCGAAGCATTTCTTCAATCATTTGTCTTTAATAGCCTTGTACTTCAGCATTTATTACTTCCAGGGGCATTTATTACCGTTGGGATGGCTTCTTGATCTTTTCCACTTGGCTGACGAAAGTACGAGTCTGATGGCGAACTAAGCTGATCTCAAACTTGAACAAATCTGTTTTGAGTCGGCTGATCTTCACCAGTCTGATTTCTTTCCTTCAGCAGATCAGTAGCCTTGGACCTTGAATTTTGACTCTTCTGATATCTTCTTTACTTAGTCAAAAATTCTTCAAAGGGATATCAACTAAGTTAATTTATAGTTAGCAGATTTGAAGTTTTGGAATGCATCAAAACCTCCCTTTACTTATTGTCTTCAGTGCTTCTTCATCTTCATCCTTATCCAACAATATCAACTAAATTAAAATATTTAAAAGACTTGATCAAATTTGATTAATAATTGGACTAAAGATTAAATGGATAACTAAGGCCTAATTAAATGGGGATGATTGGTTAAACGAGGGAGGTCATTTGTAAATTTCAAGTTTCAAGGGAACGAGAGCTAATTAGGTTTTCTTTGGTTCTTCGATGATTAGGGGCACCGACACGGGTGAGAAATTCTTAAACTTTTATCAATTAAATATTGTGTAATTAACACTACCTGGAAAAGTATATACATATGTAGTGGTGGGCATAATTTAATTTTATAGTTCTAGTTATGTGGTGTAATGGATTTGTAATGAAAATTAGTGTAGAATTCTTTAATGGAATTGAGTACGTGGGAGTTTTTTAATATGACAAACTTATGCATATAAAGTGTAAAATTAATTAGAGTTGACATCTGATTATGTTATCTTGATTAAATATTTTTTTATAACATTAGGTGGTAGATTCAATCTTTGTCTTAACCAACCGTGTTAGTTTTGGCTTTTGAGAAGTAGGCCGTGAGCCATGAGTCTTTATTTTTAATGATAGTTTAGAGTTTTAAAATCCTTCCAATAATCTAAGCTGCCTTAATTATCTCTAGGTTCTTATTGAACAAGCTCCATATATGGGGTCAAATCAATACGTTCTAAGAAGAGTGATTGTCCTTCTCCGACCCTTACTGCCCAACCTGAGAACGAACAGCTAATGCGTTCCACTTATTGAACAGGGTTCTATAGTCGGTCCGTGACCCCTGGATGCCGAAGGGCCCTTGGGTGATCTCATATTTCCTACGAGTTGGAGATGATGGGGTCAGTCCCTGGACTTTTCTTCATTTTGCCGCATTTCGCTCAAAGGGTTGAAGAGAGATAGCTCATCAAGCTGTTCGCAAGGGCCAACTTGATCCTCTTCCCAAGGGATCTCAAATGAGGGACCCTGGGAGATCCGCCGACTCCAACTACCATCCATGTATGATCCATACTAGATCTGACCAACTGCCAAACCTACCTGCTCTACGTTCTTCACAGCCCATCTTTGTCTCAGTGTAGTCTTTTAGTGGCATGTTTCGGTCCTCTTCCCCATTACTTAGAAAAAGTGAGCCACTGGTTCAGGTACAAGATACTATCATTACTGTCTGGACAATTGGACATCCAACCCGTAATCGCAACGACCCAATTGCAAGAGCGGAGCTCCGAGTTTAAGTGGTGTTTCGGGGTAGTTCGAAGTTGCAGTAGTTGAGATTCTTGATCCAGAATTTGCGTCCAATTCTCCAAAGCGCCCCATTTAATTAGGTGAGTGTTCTTGTGCAAGTTTAGTTGGTGCTGCTCGAAGTGGCTTATTGAATGAATATTGACTGTTACGTGCATGCTATATTTGCCTGGTGGGTTTTGAACTACGCCTGTGACTAGAAATTTATGAATTATGTTAGGTTGCCTCGATTGTCAGAACAACATAGAGTGCGGAATTTTAAAAATTTTCGAAGCACCCAAGGTCCCAGATATTAGATCTCCATATTATGTATACGAAAGCATGAAACGAACACACAATGTATTAAAACAAGGGGTTTCGATTTTTTACCTCACCACAGGCAAGGTGGTGGCAACCTCCAACTCTGATTCTGATTCTGGTTCACGGGAGTGATCCAAATGTCTCACCTCCAGAGTTTAGTCCACACCAATTGGATTCTGGTGACACCTCCTAGTCGTAGGCTCAGAACTGGATCTAGGAGATTTGTTATTGCAGGACTGTGCAGATCTACCTTGCAGAGCAAGATCTAGCACGGTGGAACAAGGGAGGACTTGCGGCGGCGTTTGGAAGCTCACGGCCAAACGTTGGCGGCGGATTGCAGTTGGCGGCGTAGGGAGAGAGGCGGCGCTAGGTCAGAGAGAGAGAGGCTAGGGTTTTTGCTAAGGTGTTGTCATTTTGAGCTCTGGTAGAACTCTATTTATAAGCCTCTACTAGGTTTGCAAGACTCCTTATGGGCTTTTAATTAAAGGCCCATGTCTTGCAAGCCTTCTTTTAATTAACTACTTTAATTAAAACCCAATTCATATTAATAAATCAATATTTCCTTTAATTAATTAATTAGCAATTTAATTAACTTATTAATTAATCTCCCACTTGAATTAATACTTTAATTAATTTAATTGATTTAATTACCTTTAAATCAATTAATTCATTTCATGTCCTTTTATAACAGTCACCGTCCAATTGTATTGTGTGTGACCCTCTGGGTTCACCATCAATTGGCAGCAGACCCACGAATTCCTCGTGATTTAATTTATGAACAATAAATTGTTCCGGTCAATTTAACAACCTTTAATTGACTACTAGAATCAAATCCTCTATTAACTCAGGAGTACCCACAGTTCATGGTCGATGTCTAGCCACAAGCCCATTAAGCCCAACTTCAGGTGAATTGATATTTGTGAACCTCGTCTCTCTTATAACTGCCATGTACATACGGTCCTTCTATCGACTAATATTCCCGATCAAGACTTAGGGTGTGTGAATTGATCGGCACCTCTAAATTTATCTCGATAACTATACTTTCTAATTCGGGATAATATTCCAGTGTGAGTGCTAAATTTGGAAACCCCTTTCCAAATCCGTCACCGACTACGACCGTAGATTCCTCGGATATATTATCTAAGAATCGTATATGAATTTCTCTCATCCATTACGATAAATCAATAGATTCCATATTGGTACTAACCACTCGCGTACATAACTATACGCACCCAACCTAGGCATGTTATGATCAGGCTAAGTGATCTATACCTAGATCTAAGTACGCACATTCATGCACCGAATTCGCCCTAGAACCTCAAGTCAAAGGACTAAATCGTACACTATTATAAGCCTTGAGAATCATCCCATCACCGATATGTGTCACGCGCTTCCACAATGGGTTTCTCTGTTCGGGTCGTTCGATGCGTTCAATCCTCCATTGAACCACCTACTCATATGCACTGGCCTCAAATGCCTTGCTCATGAAACGCTACAAATTCACTCCATGTGAATCATGCATACTCGTACAAGTCTTGGCGATTCCTACGATACCCCATCTCGTTCGGAATCTATGACTTGGAACAGTTTTAAGATTACGACCTTAGAGACTGTTTCATGATTGCACTCAATACTGAAGTGAATCGTCCCATAGTCAAATGTAATCTAAGGATTTCATCCAATCGGTTAAATGTATTCGCGAGAGATGAAGTTGGCCATTGTTTATCCTTATACACATATAAATAAACGTGCGTATTATTATAAAATCAAAGATTGTCTTCATACAGAATAGACCTATTACAAGCTTATTGAATTGGCTTGCTGGGCACTATCCTATCAATCTCCCACTTGCCCTAAAGCCATTCACAGATGTTCCTAAGACCCATCTTCTCTAGATGTCTTTCGAACGCCTTTTGTGAAAGTGGCTTAGTTAGTGGGTCAGCCATGTTGTCTTCTGATTTGACATACTCCATGTGCATGTCTCCTCTACCAATGATCTCCCTGATCACGTGGTATTTCCTCTGTACGTGTTTGGATTGATGGTGTGATCTCGGCTCCTTTGCTTGAGTTATTGCCCCGTTGTTGTCACAGAAGACTACAGGCTCAGCAATGCTAGGAACAACATCCAGTTCTTGGATGAAGTTTTTCATCCATACACTTTCCTTTGCTGCACCTGATGCTGCAATATATTCTGCTTCTGTGGTTGAGTCGACAGTGGTAGACTGTTTACAGCTTTTCCAACTGACTGCTCCACCATTGATGCGGAATATGTATCCAGAGTTGGATTTGAAGTCATCCACGTCAGACTGGAAACTCGAATCAGTGAATCCTTCAATTTTCAGTTCTCCACTACCACCGTAGACCAAAAACATATCCTTAGTCCTTCGCAGGTACTTTAGGATTTCTTTTACGGCAGTCCAGTGTTCTTCACCTGGATTTGACTGATAGCGGCTCGTTACACTTAGAGCGTGTGCTATGTCTGGTCGAGTACACAACATTACATACATAATGCTCCCTATAGCAGAGGCATAAGGTATGAGAGACATTCTCGTCTTTTCTTTGTCGGTTGTAGGGCACATTGACTTAGAAAGAGAGATACCATGTCTCATTGGAAGCAATCCTCTCTTGGATTCTCCCATTTTGAATCTCTTCAAAATTGTGTTGATGTACTGAGATTGGGAGAGTCCTATCATCTTCTTCGATCTATCCCTATAGATACGTATTCCCAATACGTAAGATGCGTCTCCCATATCTTTCATGGAGAACTGCGCGGATAACCACGCTTTAGTCTGCGCTAACATCTTGATATCGTCTCCGATTAACAAAATGTCATCGACGTACAAAACAATGAATTGTATAGAACTCCCACTATTCTTCTTGTACACACAAGGTTCATATACGTTTTTGATAAAGCCAAATGCTTTGACTGTCTCATCAAATCGTATGTTCCAGGTTCGGGACGCCTGTTTGAGGCCATAAATTGACCTTTGAAGCTTACACAGTTTGTGCTCACTTCCTTTGGACGCAAAGCCTTCAGGTTGTTGCATAAAGATCTCCTTGTCAATGTCTCCATTGAGAAAGGCAGTCTTTACGTCCATTTGCCATATTTCGTAGTCATGCCACGCGGATATGGCAAGCAGTATCCGAATGGATTTCGACATCGCCACGGGAGAGAAGGTTTCCTCATAGTCTATTCCAGGCCTTTGAGAATACCCTTTCGCCACTAAGCGAGCTTTATGAGTTAATACCTCTCCCAAGTTTCCGCTTGAAGATCCATTTGCATCCTACAGGGATAGTTCCCTCAGGTGGATCGACCAAGGTCCAAACATTGATGGAATGCATAGAATCCATTTCGGATTGCATGGCTTCGAGCCACGCACCCGAGTCTATGTCTGACATCGCTTCTTGATAGGTCTTTGGATCACTTTCAACTTTCTCGTTTTCGTGAATGAAACCAAATCGCTCTGGCTCCTTACTAATTCGATCAGACCTTCGAAGAGCAGGTGTACTAGTAGGTTCAGTAAATTCTGGTTCAGCTCCCACTGTTTGTGAGGATGGGTCCGATTCCTGGACTTCATCAAGTTCTACGATTGTCCCATTTCGGTTGGTGAGGAAATCCTCTTCCAAGAAGTGGGCATTCCTAGATACGAACGTGTTACGTTCTTTAGGATCGAAGAACAGGTATCCAATGGATTCCTTTGGATACCCCACAAATTTGCACAAACTAGATCTACTATCTAGCTTATCTCCCTTCTTGTTCTTTACATACGTTGGAGATCCCCATACTCGTAGATACGAATACACGGGTGCTTTACCATACCATACTTGGTGCGGTGTTGTTGGCACTGACTTCGAAGGTACTATGTTTAGTATCTTCGAGGCAGTTAATAGGGCTAAGCCCCAAAACGGAAAGGGGAGATCAGTGAAGCTCATCATGGAACGAACCATGTCTAACAAAGTTCGGTTCCTCCGCTCAGACACTCCATTGAGTTGGGGCGTCCTAGGGGGAGTTCGCTGTGCGAGAATTCCATTCTCTTTCAGATAATCGAGGAATTCTTGGCTTAAGTACTCACCACCTCTGTCAGATCGAAGTGCTTTAATACTATGCACAAGTTGGTTCTCTACTTCCATTCGAAACTCTTTGAATTTTTTAAAAGTTTCGGATTTGTGTTTCATAAGATAAACATATCCATAACGACTAAAATCGTCGGTGAATGTTACGAAGTACGAGAATTCTCCTCTCGCATTGACACTCAATGGTCCACAAACATCAGTATGGATTAAATCCAATGTTTGCTTGGTTCGCTCGGGATTCCCTGTGAAGGGTGATTTGGTCATCTTTCCTTTGAGACAAGATTCGCAAGTTGGGAGTTCATCCAAGTTTTTTATTTCAAGAGCCTTAGATGAAACCAGCTTTTGAATCCTACTCTTGGAAATATGTCTAAGTCTAGCGTGCCAAAGTTGTGGAGTCTGATTATCATATTTCCTTTTCTAGATTGAATGTGCATGACGTTGGAATATATAGGTTCTAGGGAATACAGACCATCTATCAAAGTAACACGAGCATACATTAAACCACCTTTAAATATGCAAAAAGCTCCATTTTGAATGGAAAAATTAAAACCATCAATGTCAAACATCGGAATAGAAATGATGTTCTTAATTATTTTTGGTACGTACAAACAGTCTTTCAAAACCAAAGTAAAGTTCCCTAAAACTAATTCCACGTCTCCTATAGCCTCAGCGGCGATCCTAGCTCCGTTTCCAAAACGCAGGATTCTATCCCCGGGCTTCAGGTATCTTACTGCTCCCATCACCTGCAAATCATTGCAGATATGAGAACCTGCTGCGGTGTCTAACACCCACGATGCACAGTTAATAGAAATATTAACTTCAACCAAGAAAATACCTTTGGCTACCAGTTTCATCTTTAGGTAGTCTGGGCAATTCCTTTTCCAGTGCCCTGCTTTCTTGCAGTGGAAGCATTCGTCTTTTGGGATTTTGCGCTTCTTTTCGATCACCTTTGTGACTGCCTTCGAAGAAAACACCTTCTTCTTCTTCTTACCTCTCTTGGGCTTTGCAGCCTTCGATTGGTGTGCAATCATTACCGGCTTCTCTTTCTTGAGAGTCGATTCTGCCGTTACCAACAAATTGGTCAGTTCGTGAAGAGCGAGGGTTCTATCCTCCATGTTGAAGTTCAACACGAACTGGTCAAAAGAACGGGCCAGCGTATGGAGGAGGAGATTAGTGCTAAGATCAGCATGCAAGTCCATGTCCAATCGCCCTAGTTTTTCAACCAGGTTGATGAAACGCAAATAGTGATCCTTGACACTGCTTCCCTCAGCCATCTTGAGATAAAACAGCTCCTTAGTGGTCGCGAACCTTTCGGTGCGAGACCTCTCTCCAAACATCTGCTGGAGATGGAGAAGTATATCTCTAGCAAGCGGTATTTCAGCATGCTGTTTCTGCAGTTCATTCGACATCGAGGCTAGCATGAGGCAGCGAACCTGAATATCATCATCAACCCTTTTAGCATGGGCGGTTCGTTGTTCCTCACTAGCTCGTGCTGCGGGTGCAGCAGGCATAGGTGTGTCGAGCACATAGCTTCGTCGCTTAGAGTCGAGGACAATTCTAAGATTTCTTAGCCAATCGACAAAGTTTGAGCCATTCAACTTGTTTGCGTCGAGGATAACAGATAATGGATTCTTAGACATTGTACTTAATATCTACAAATGGAAAGAAGACAACGTTTAGCTAACTGATCTTATGTCTAATACTTATAATTATCGAATTTTGGACTTGTTTTCGAAAAAATTCTCCCACTATTTTATCAAAACAATCACCCCTTTGATTGCTCGGGAAATTTAATTCCTAGTAGGTCTTGACGTCCCAGCAGCAATTAATTGCACCCATGACTCGTGGCCATACAATTAATTCTCCAGGTAGGTATACTTTTACCAATTGTGGCACCTCACAACCTTCAAGCTATTTTGCCTCGGTTTTCACATTTATCTAGCACTGCTACATCATAAATGCTACTAATATTTAAGTAGAACCCATCAATCATGATGAGCAACGGGCCCGGTCGTGAATTCTCTGTAACTAGTTATCGATCGATCTTCACATCCCGACCAGTCCTCACCCTTGTCGAGTTTAGTTAAAAACACGAGTCAAGGAATTTCGTGTATTGTCCCTTTCTTTGACTCGGGTGCCAGACTCTGTATCACATCTGTCAATAAGTAGACAACATACACTAGTTCCTATTGATGGAAGGCTTGGATCTTTAAAACTTCATTTTAAATGTACCCAATAGACTTAATATTAAATTCGAGAGGGGAATTTCAGGTTTTGAAAGTTATACTAACTCTCCTCGAGATCTCACCGATTCAATTATGCTTTATCTTTTATTACGATCTAGATTCTAGTGCGCATCTCATACAAGCTATATATAAATCGACCATGCATACTACCACAATATGTTTTCGATCGGGAGCCTCCTATGCAGGCCATCATCGAGCCAATGATGTTGGCCCCATTGGTAAATCTAAAGGGTTTGCAAACAGGTCTATGCTATTACACAATGTACCATGCATACATGGCCTTCATATCTTCTTGGGCTCCCACCTTGCTTATAAACGGGCCTCCATCCTAATCTAGGAAAGCAGTAAAGCCCTATTCTATTACAAAGGCTCAAAGTGGCCCAAAAATATAATAGGCTCGCAGGCCCAATTAAAAACCAAACATTAAATTAAACCAATCACATCTACCCTAAGGTCAAGGCTCGGCTCGATCGAAAACCACGTAAACAGTTCACGTAGAGCAAGAAACATGCAAACATCCTTTACCTATTTCTTTCTTAATTTTAAAACAACCTTTTAAAACTAACTTCCTATGATTCTTACTTTTTAGTCACTACTAATTATGACAAAATAAATATTCGGGTAAACAAAAATAAATTTTCTGCTCAAATTCAGATTCTGTTTTTCAACTTTTGAAAATTACATTTTTGCCCCTCAACTTTCAAAAATTGCACTTTGACCCCAAAACTTTTTTTAAAAAGTTACAAAAACACCCCAGAACATATTCGGGCAGCAGACCAGAAAATAAAATTTTGAATTCTGAAAATTTTCGATTATTCAAACAGACCCCTGAAGTTTCGATAATAGCAAAACAGTCCCCAAACTTTCAAAAATTACAAAACGACCCCAAAAAGCTATGCGAACAGATTTGCAAAATGGTCCAGTATTTTTGAAATTTCCAGATTCTAAAATTCGAATTTTCAGCCTTTTAAAACCCTAATCTCGATTTTTGCACCAAAAAGTCCTGAAGTTTTCCAAAAATTATAAATTCGCCACAGATCTGAAAAAGCAGTTTTACCCAATCATAGATCTAGTCATAACAAGCAAGAATCAATTTACAGAACATAATTATCACGTGTTTACATATACATAATTAAACATATACGATGAACACACATTATGTTCAGGCTTTTCGTATAATAAGTATGGAGTTGGCTCTGATACCACTGTTGGGTTGCCTCGATTGTCAGAACAACATAGAGTGTGGAATTTTAAAAAAATTCGAAGCACCCAAGGTCCCATATATTAGATCTCCATATTATGTATACGAAATCATGAAACAAAAACACAGTGTATTAAAACAAGGGGGTTTCGATTTTTTACCTCACCACAGGCAAGGTGGTGGCAACCTCCAACTCTGATTCTGATTCTGGTTCACGGGAGTGATCCAAATGTCTCACCTCCAAAGTTTAGTCCACACCAATTGGATTCTGGTGACACCTCCTAGTCGTAGGCTCAGAACTGGATCTAGAAGATTTGTTATTGCAGGACTGTGCAGATCTACTTAGCAGAGCAAGATCTAGCACGGTGGAAAAAGGGAGGACTTGCGGCGGCGTTTGGAAGCTCACGACCAGATGTTGGCGGCGGCTTGCAGTTGGTGGCGCAGGGAGAGGGGCGGCGCTAGGTCAGAGAGAGAGAGGCTAGGGTTTTTGCTAAGGTGTTGTCATTTTGAGCTCTGGTAGAACTCTATTTATAAGCCTCTACTTGACCTAGGTTTGCAAGACTCCCTATGGGCTTTTAATTAAAGGCCCATGTCTTGCAAGCCTTCTTTTAATTAACTACTTTAATTAAAACCCAATTCATATTAATAAATCAATATTTTCTTTAATTAATTAATTAGCAATTTAATTAACTAATTAATTAATCTCCCACTTGAATTAATATTTTAATTCATTCAATTGATTTAATTACCTTTAAATCAATTAATTCCTTTAATGTCCTTTTATAACAGTCACCGTCCAATTGTATTGTGTGTGACCCTCTGGGTTCCACCATCAATTGGCAGCAGGCCCACGAATTCCTCGTGATTTAATTTATGAACAATAAATTGTTCCGGTTAATTAAACAACCTTTAATTGACCACTCCTAGAATCAAATCCTCTATTAACTCAGGAGTACCCACACTTCATGGTCGATGTCTAGCCACAAGCACATGAAGCCCAACTTCAGGTGAATTGATATTTGTGAACCTCGTCTCTCTTATAACTGCCATGTACATACGGTCCTTCTATCCACTAATATTCCCGATCAAGACTTAGGGTGTGTGAATTGATCGGCACCTCTAAATTTGTCTCGATAACTATACGTTCTAATTCGGGATAATATTCCAGTGTGACTGCTAAATTTGGAAACCCCTTTCCAAATTCGTCACCGACTACGGCCGTAGATTCCTCGGATATATTATCTAAGAATCGTATAGGAATTTCTCTCATCCATTACGATGAGTCAATAGATACCATATTGGTACTAACCACTTGCGTACATAACTATACGCACCCAACCTAGGCATGTTGTGATCAGGCTAAGTGATCTATACCTAGATCTAAGTACGCACATTCATGCACCGAATTCGCCCTAGCACCTCAAGTCAAAGGACTAAATCGTACACTATTATAAGCCTTTAGAAACATCCCATCACCGATATGCGTCATGCGCTTCCACAATGGGTTTCTCTGTTCGGGTCGTTCGATGCGTTCAATCCTCCATTGAACCACCTACTCATATGCACTGGCCTCAAATGCCTTGCTCATGAAACGCTACAAATTCACTCCATGTGAATCATGCATACTCGTACAAGTCTTGGCGATTCCTACGATACCCCGTCTCGTTCGGAATCTATGACTTGGAACAGTTTTAAGATTACGACCTTAAAGACTGTTTCATGATTGCACTCAATACTGAAGTGGATCGTCCCATAGTCAAATGTAATCTAAGGATTTCATCCAATCGCTTAAATGTATTCGCGAGAGATGAAGTTGGCCATTGTTTATCCTTATACACATATAAATAAACGTGCGTATTATTATAAAATCAAAGATTGTCTTCATACAGAATAGACCTATTATAAGCTTATTGAATTGGCTTGCTGGGCACTATCCTATCAAATTATTGTTGTGTGAGTATTGGTGCATTACTGCATTATTTCTGTTTATCGTTTGCATCATTGGGTCTGATCACATTCATTCGAGCCCACTATGTGGTTATATGAGATGTCTTTGCATGAGTCTTTTTATCACATTCATTCAAACCCTCTATGCGGTTGAAGAAGATGTCTTTTTATCAAATTCATTCGAGGCCACATATAAGTTGGTCCAAAGTTCATGTCACAGTTTATAAAGAGCATTGAGACAATTGAAGAACATGATGTTACTCCCGGATTCATGCAAAAAAATTCAACGACGGTAACAAATTATGTTTGAGTAAAATTAATTTATCGTTTAGTATATAGTTTATGCAATTTGATTTGAAGTCTACTAGAAACATATATTTAGGTATAAATATATATATATATATATTAAAAATGGTGTGACCGATCATATAATATCCGACTCAACTTGACTCGTTTGATTTTGCCAGGTGCCCCCTCCAAGTACGTGAAATACAGGATCGATGCGGTCGACACAGAGAACTGCTTGTGCAAGTACACTTTGATCGAAGGAGATGCACTTGGTGACAAGTTTGAAAAGGTGTGTTACGATATTAAATTTGAAGGCACCGATGATGGAGGCTGCGCGATCAAGGTCACCATTGATTACCACACAAAGGGTGATTTAGATATTAATGATGATGAAATTAAAAAAGGTAAAGATGAGATTATTGGGCTCTACAAGGCTTGTGAAGACTATCTCACAGCAAATCCAAGTGCATGCGCCTAATTACACTCTTTAATATTGGATATTAATAAATGATAGATCGATTATGTTTCCTTTTGTTATTCAATTGATCATTGTCAATGTATTCTTAATAAAAAGAACAGGCGTTCTGTTCTGCTGCTTTTTCATCATGTATTCCGGGTTTGATAATTAAATTTTGTTTGATTTATTGCTTGTGTTTTTAAATGATCGATTGGTGAAAAAAATTGAAGGCAAAATAAGTAATTATTTATGGGCCTTTGATATTTCAAAGTAGACAATGAGTCTTCGAGAAATTTACTTGTACTTTTTTTAGTTATTTATGGTTATATTGTTGAAAAGAAAGATGGAGAGAGAAATGAGTATTGAGTATTTATAATTGTATTTTGCAAAATTTAAGGGAAAAAATGAATTACATATTTTGCCTTAGATTTTTTTCTCTCCGATAGTCAACTTTGACGAAAAAAGCGAGGGGCTTGAGTTTTTTTAATTTGAGGGTGTTAAGTGTTAATTTTGTACTTTGGGTTGCAAAGTGCTCATTTATTGTGTTTTGAGGGTGGAAGTTACTATTGTTCTTAATTAGAGGGTGTTAAGTGCTAATTTTATTTTGGGGGTACAAAGTGAGAAATTTTCAAGAGGGTGCAAAGTGCTATTGAATTACATATTTTATCCATGAGTTTTTGCTTGAAAATAAAAGAGGGTGCAAAGTGCTGCATTGTTCATATTTCGAGAATGCAAAGTGCAAAATGTAAGTTTTGAAGGTGTAAAGTGTCTATTTCCCGTATTTCAAAAGTGCAAAATCCAAAAAATCCAATTTAAGACTCCATTTTAAAAATTCTCCTTACATATTTGACATTATGAAAATCTCCCTCATATTTATTACAGTCTTATTACAATTAATCCTCTGCATCATTATGTTTGACATTTTAGGAAATATACCTTAATTATCATATTTACAACTAGGAATATTTCCTAATTTCTAAATTTGCCCCTACTAGATAATTTCAAATTAACATATACCTTACTGGATCTCAATATTTATTATGACCCTTAATAATTCAATTAGTTCAACAGTATAAATGAAGTCGAAATGTGAAACAAATCATACTACCTTTAACTATGCATAATTTTAACATTTCAATGGCAAAAAAACTATTGATTTTCCTCTTTATAGCAATTGTACTTGTTCAATCCGTTGCTCAAGAAAAATTTAGGTGCTTTATTACTAAAAAACGTCAAGTTTTTATGGTTAATAATCTTCCTCCTAATTCTCCATCAATGAAACTGCATTGCGCATCGAAGAACAATGACTTAGGCTATCACTTACTTAATGTAAATCAAGAATTCAGTTGGCGTTTTTGCTATAATTTCATTGGAACAACTTTATTTTTTTGTCATATTTGGTGGGGAAACAAAGAAAGTAATTTTGACGTTTATAATTCACATTGGGCACGTGAATGTGATAAGCGTAACGTTTATTGGGTTGCTCAAGATAGTGGCATTTACTTGTACTGCGGCGAGATTAAAAATCTTCCAATTTCAGTTAAATATTGGACTACAAAATAAAGATGGCATGATCTTTTATTGTTTTGGTAAGTTAGCTAATAAGAAAAAAATATTGAATGAAGTTTATATATTATTTCTTTTGTGATGTTGCGTTAATTTACTTTATTTTTCTGTTAATTTTTATTGTAGTTATTATTTTGTTTATACATAAAAAATCTAATTTTTTTTCTTTTTTGGTTTCCCAAGGGTTTTAATCCCTTTCGAGGCATTAGTGGGAACATCTCCCAATGTGGATTCGAACCTGAATCCGCTACTTTGTAGTGACTAGTTCCTTCCACTAGACCAATCACCTATTGATAAAAAATCTAATTTATGTTAAGAATGATTTGACATATGTTTATTAAATCTAATTAATCTAAGCCATGGAATAAGAAATTTAAAAGACTCATAGCCAAATAAGAATTCTAATTGACATGGCTTATCATATTATTTTGGGATATGGATAATCCTTATTTTATGATAAGGTGGTTAAATAGATATTAATTATAAGATGATTTATAGAAACTAAACTTCTTTAGTGGATGTCAATTGAGGAGCTCATTAGTAACTCTTATATAGAAGGTGAACTATATATTAAAGACTAGGTAATGGGCACGAATTTGTACCTCGTGGCTTTTGGTATCTTGTTAGTCCTATAAATAAAGGTGTTTTGATATATTTGATACCTGAATAAGAATGAAATTGTTGTAAAACAATATAATATATTGTGGATGTTCATAACCTCAAATAATTATTCTTACAATTAGTGAGCATAAATTTTGTAACCTCTAACCTTGTAACCCCCAACTTTGTAACCCTCAAGTAATTCATGTATTCTCATTTACTCTTTTGTAACTCATATTTTGGGTTAATGATTCAAGGCCTATAAATAGAGCCTATGTAGAATGATTGTAATATCCAATTTTCATATGAATGAAAAGAATTTTCTCTCCTACTTTGTTATCTAAATCTTAGTTCTCTTGCTCTTTAGATTAATTTTATAACACGTTATCAGCACGACTTTGCTCGAAATTCTTGATTGAACTCAAGTGTTCTGGTTGTATTTCTAAGGTAAAATATAAATGTTCCTTTTTTTACCAAATTGCACGGAGAATGACAGTATATATATATTTTGTTGCATAGGTAGTATAAAAACCTTATAGTAGCTTGCTGCAATTACTGTTGTCACTATACTATTTAACCATGAATGTTTAGTTTAAATCTAAATAGTATACTTAGTTACGTTTATGGAGTGAGATGGAATTCGACATTTTAGTCATCCAATATCTTATTTGTAGAGTAGTTTATTATTTTTTGGGATACATGAACTCATCTATATCACACATGGATCGAATCTAAAAGAAAAAGAAGAAATTAAGATTAAGCTATATTGGAGGTTTTGTTGATATCATATTTGGCATATGTGAAGACTCTCTCCCATTTGATATCCCTTAATAACCATATGTTTGATTATGCATGAAAGTTTTATATTTTTCGTTTGACTAAACTTCTGTTGCTAAAATAAATTGAAATGGGTTTCTTTTCTATTTATAATAATTCTTCTAGCCAAAAGATTTGATGGCAAGTTGTGCACTGAATTAGTAAAATAGTTTGGCCAAAATCATTATTCTTTTGTTTCCTTTTCATGAATGAATGAAATTTCGTTCTTAATTTTGTTAATATTTAGATTCATTGCCTACTGCCAATACATAAGGTTTTCTACATTTATCTTGACTTAGTAAATCATCATGAGGCATAATATCGTACATACTAGCTTGGCATTTGATATTAGTTTTAGTTAACTTCAAATCTGATATGCAATTGTGTGATCATCTTTTAATTTGAAAAGAATTATTTGTTTACTTCCAACTTCCAAGTTATTGACTATCATCAGAATTCTTAAAGTGTAAAGGTTTTATAATTTCATTGATTGGCAATTGAAACAAATGCGGAAACCTGAAAGGGATATGAAATTTAATAGCCCATATTCTGTTTTGATTTAAGGTTTGCTTTTCAATTTTGAAAATATGTTTAAAATTGAAGTTTATCAAAGAGGCTACAAATATGTTTATTGGCATGGATTGGCCTTGATATTTCCATATAAAAAAATGTGGGATAAAAGATCTGTGATATTGACTTAAAAGAAAAAGTCTTTTATTTGTAGTGATATTGGTCATGGCCGCATAAATTAACTTTGGCAGGAGAGCCGGTGACAATGAATGCAGAGGAGGTGATATCACTTTGAAGGAATTGTCCTATCACTAACCTTACACATAATTGATCAATATTTTTGCTAACTAAAGTACGAAAGTATAGGCCCAATTCAAATTATAAATGAGGCCAAATTGACAAAATTATTAGTACTAATGAGGCATATGTTTTGTCAAATATTATAATCTCGTAATATTATTTTAGGCCTGAAGCCTAAGTGACCAAGAACATAAAGCTCAAACTTGAACGTTATGATATTGATAAATTCAAACTTGAGGATTTGAATACATTTGATTTTGATTGATAAAATTGAATTTTGATATTTTGTATAGTCAATACAGCTAATGCCGAAAATAATTCCATTGAATTAAAATATGAACGGTAGTTATAATTTTGTAGTTTCATAAACATGATGAGTTTTGTTTTGTTCAGAAAATAAATTCGCATTAAGTATACCAATGAGATATGAGAGGTTAGCAATTTTTATTATCTTTCTTTCAATTGATTGCATGATTACAAACATGTGATAAAGATCAATGAATGACATTTTACATATGATGATATATATTGTTTTCTTTATGCCTTTAGTGATATTAATTTATCCTTGTCATGTCTTGATTGAAAGAAAATTGAGAACTCAATAGTGTGATAATTATTTCATCTTGATTAGATTATTCACCATGGTAAGAGTAATATGAGGTTACTTTGATGAGATCTTTGAGCCCATGAATTTTTCATAATAACTTATTATCTTAACTAACCTTGTTTTCCTTTAGACTTCAAATATGAGAGTTTATAAGAAATAAATGTGTTTCTAAAACTGAAACATATATTATAGTAAACCAGAAGTTTACTAATTAAAATATATTTATTATTTGGCATGACCGGATAGACCATCCCGGGTAAATTATATTGCGTTAAATCGCTAAGAATTCACATGAATACTCATTGAAGAACCAGAAGATTCTTCAATTTAAAGAATCATTTTGTGCCGCTTGTTCTCAAGATTACTAGAGAGTTGGGTTATAATCTCCAGCATTTTTTAAAAAACACTCAAGGTGATATATGTGGGCCCACTAATCACCATTTAGATATTTAATAGATGCATCTACAACAACTGGTCACATATATGATTATTATCAACCTGCAACCTGGTGTTTGCGGAATTATTTGCGCAAATATTAAAATTTAAAACATAATTTTGGATTATTTATTCATTACAATGTACCTTGATAATGCTGGTGAATTCACATCTGAGGCTTTCAATGACTATCAAATATCAATTGAAAAAAAAAATTGAAAGTCATGTAGCCCATATTCATGATACACAAAATGGTTTAGTATAATTATTTATTAAATGCCTCCAATTAACTGCTAGACAATAGTTAACGAGAACAAAACTTCTTGTTACAGCATGTAGATATGTTGTTATACAGCGGCACTTGGGTGCATTATGCCAAGAAGTTATGATCATTTCTCTCCATTGAAATTGACTTTTGGCCAGAAGCCAAATATTTCTCATCTAGGATTTCTAAATGTGCGAAATATGTTCCAATTGCTCCACCACAACGCACAACGATGGGACCTCAAAGAAAGTTGAGAATATATTTATGAATCCCCTTCTATTATTAATCATCTTGAACAAATGACTAAAATTTATTTACATACGATTTGTCTATTTTTATTTTGATGAAATAATATTCTCGACATTAGGGGGAGAGTATACATAATCAAATAATGTTCTCGACATTATGGGGAGAGAATAAAGAGTTGGTAAAAGAAATTATATGAAATGCATCAATATTATCTTCTCTAGATCCTCGAATAAATCAGTGTACACTAGAAGTTCAAAAGATAATGCAATTGCAAAATATTGCAAATTTACTGCCAGATGAATTTACTATTATAAAAAGAGTTACTAAATATCATATATCAGCTGAAAATGCTCCAATTCAAATCGATGTTCTTGTAGGACAATCTGTTATTGCAAATGAAAATAAACTACGGTTCCAAAAGAAAAAAAAAATCATCGTAAAATAAAAGGAGCATATACTCAAGATGGTCATATTGTGGAGGCAAGTACTCCTGAAGAGTGGCAAGGCATAACCAATGGATAATACCCAAGGAGAGGTTCAGGTACCTGAAAAACAATATAATGAAGAGATCTCTATAAGTTATGTCACTACGAGAAAAAGATGGAACCAAATTAAAATAGTTGTCGACAACACTTTTGCTTATAATTATAAAATAAAATGAGGATCTTGAAATTAACTTTTTTTATAAGAATGTAAAATAGAAATGATTGACCAAAATGGAAAGACTCAATCCAAGCAGAATTAAATTAACTTTCCAACGTAAAGTTTTTTTTTAGATTAGTAGTCCAAACACTCAAGGGAGTAAATTCAGTTGGGTATAAATGCACATTTATGCGAAAACAAAATGAGATAAATAAAGTTGTTAGATATAAAGCACGACTGGTAGCACGAGGGTTTTTGCAGATACCTGAAATTTATTATGAGTAGACGAATTCTCCTGTGGTGGATGCAATTACTTTTAAAAATCTTATTAGTCTGGCAGTACATGAAAAACTAGATTTGCGTCTAATGGATATTGTTACAGCCAATTTATATGGTTCGTTGGATACTGTATGAAAGTCCCTGAAGGATTTAAAATTTTCGATGCATGTGAAAACTTGCGGGAAAATTGTTCAATACGCTTGCGTAAGTCTTCATTTGGACTAAAACAATATGGGCATAAGTGATATAATCGACTTAATGAATACTTGTCAAAAGAAGGTTATAAAAGTGGTCCGATATGCCCATGTATTTTTATAAAAAGATTCGGATCAAAATTTGTTATGAATGTTGTGTATGTTCATAATCTAAATATTATTAAAACTCCCGAAGAGCTTCAAAAAGTAGTTGGTTGTTTAAAGAAATAATTTGAGCGAAAAATATTAAAGTAAAGTTTTGTCTCGGCCTGCAGATCGAGCACTTATCAAACGAAATTCTTCTTCATCAATCAACTTATATAGAAAGGATTTTAAGATGATTCAATATGGATAAGGCACATCCTTTAAGTACCACAATGATTGTAAGATCGCTAGATGTGAAAAAGAACCATTTTCGTCCTCGTGAGGGTTAAGAAGAACAATTTGGTCCTGAATTATCATATCTCAGTGCTATAGAAGCATTGATGTATTTTGCTAATAATACACATCCAAATATATCTTTTGTTGTAAGTTTATTAGCAAGATTTGGTTCTTCTCCGACACGTCGACATTCAAATGAAGTGAAACATATATTTTAATACATTTGAGGAACAATAGATATGGGGTTACTTTTTCACAATAATTTAAAATCATAATTAGTTGGCTATGTTGATGCGGGATACTTATCTGATCCGCACAAAATTGCTCTCAAACATGTTATGTGTTAACAAATGGAGGAACGGCTATTTTATGGCGTTCTAAGGAACAAACTTTAGTTGCCACTTCATCGAATCGTGCATAAATAATTAATTACAATGCATGAGGCAATTTAAGAGTGTGTTTGTCTAAGATCGATGACCCATCATATACAAGGATGTGTGACATATTATTTGAGAAAAATACCCCAAAAATTTTATATGAAAATATTACAGCTTGCATAGCTCAACTAAAAGAAGGTATATCAAAGGAGATAGTGAAATATAGTTCACCAAAATATCCCTTCACTCATGATCTTCAAAAGAATGGTGACATAAATGATCAACAAATTCGTTCATTTGAAAATTTGGAAGATTTGTTAACTAAGGCATTGCCATTTGCCACATTTGAGAAATTGACCAATGTAATTGTGATGTGTCGACTAGAAGACATTATTTGATTTTGTTATCAGGGGGAGTAAGGACATGTTGCACTCTTTTTTCCTTGACTAGGTTTTTATCCCACTAGGTTTTTCCTAGTAATATTTTTAATGAGGCACATAACTAATTTATGGACATCCAAGGGGGAGTGTTGTAAAACAATATAATATATTGTGGATGTCCATATCCTCAAAGAATTATTCTTACAATTAGTGAGTATAAATTTTGTAACCTCTAACCTTGTAACCCCCAACTTTGTAACCCTCAAGTAATTCATGTATTCTCATTTACTCTTTTGTAACTCATATTTTGGGTTAATGATTCAAGGCCTATAAATAGAGCCTATGTAGAATGATTGTAATATCCAATTTTCATATGAATGAAAAGAATTTTCTCTCCTACTTTGTTATCTAAATCTTAGTTTTCTTGCTCTTTAGATTAATTTTATAACAGAAAATACTTATTTTCCTACTCTTCTCCTTACACTTTAGTTTTTATTTACTCTTTCAGATTATTTTTAGGGTAAATTACGAATATCCCCCTCAGGTAAGGTCTAATTACAAAAATTACCCTCATGTATTGGGTATTACAAAAATCCCCCTCAGGTTTGTCACATGCTTACAATTAACCCCTCGCCCCTAAAATGTTCCATTTTTGCCCTTTAGTGTTATTTGTATTGTTTGTAATGTCTCATACATGTTAAAACTTGAGTGCTAATTATTATATCTTACAAATTAGAAAAAAGATAATTATATATTTACTACCAAAATAATTGATAAAATTTATAATTGCCCATAAGTTTTAATAAATATTGCAAAAAAAAAATATATATATTTATATATATATTAGCAATTTAAATTGCAAAACATTAAATTAAATAGAATATTAATAATATATTTTATAAATATGAACAAATTGTTTACACATTAGCTGAATGAATTTATTTTATAAAATAGTATATTTAATAAACTAATATTTTTTTATAAATAAGATATTTTAGTTTATTAAAGTTTATATTGTATTATAAATTGAAATATTTATTGAAATTTATGGGCAATTATAAATTATATCAATTATTTTGGTTGTAAATATATGATTATTATTTTTATAATTTACAATATATAACAATTAACACCTAAATTTTAAAATTTATAATATATTATAAACATTACAAATAAATTGCAAGGGTAAAATTGGAACATTTTAGGAGCAAGGGGTTAATTGTAAGAAGGTGACAAACCTGAGGGGGGTTTTTGTAATACCCAATACGTGAGGGGGATTTTTGTAATTAGTCCATACCTGAAGGGGGTATACGTAATTTACCCTTATTTTTATAAAACGTTATTAGCACGATCAAAATATTTTATCCATCTTAAGTGTTTTTTTAGCACCTAATGTCATGGTGTCATCAATGCTCTAATTATTACTTGATGTTCGGGTGTATATATGGTTGTTGCATACTACAATTTTAATGAATAGGAGTGTGAATATGAATTATAATTTTGGTTGAATATATGTTACTAGAATTTGTGAAATTAAACCTTATGGACAAAATAACGACTGTAATCCCGTTGCAACATGGAAATCTTTCTCTTTAAACCTGGATGAAATGTTCAACCGGAACAGAGACTTGAGGCCATCTCTAATAGTCAGGGGAAGGGAAGGGAGATTTTGAGGAGGGAATAAATTGTGGTCTTCAATAGTGGGATGTGGGGGTGTGGAGGGGGAGGAGAGTGGGAGGGGAAATGAGAAACAAAGGGGTAAAAACTTGCCCTTCGGCCTTCTTCGATAGTGAGGGGGAGGGGAAGTTTGGGGTTTTTCTAGAATTGTGGTCTTCAATGGTGGTAGGGAGTGGGGAGGGAGAGGAAAGTGGGAGTGGAAGTGGGAAAGAAAGGGCAAAAGCAGGGCTTGCCCAAGTGCTAAGCAACTTGAGCCCGCGCCTAGGGCCCCCGGTTCGGAGGGCCCCAAAATTTATATATAGGCCTTTAGAAAATTTTAAAACTAAATATTTCTTATTTTATTAATTTTATGTAATTAACATGTATCTTGGCTTATATGGTAAGACTTTCTCTTGATGAGATGAATGAGAGGTCTATGGTTCAAATCTCAATGTTGAGTTTTTTACCTTATATTTTGATTGTTTTATATTATTTAACTCTTTTTCTTTTGTAATAACTATTCATCTTTTTTATTTTTCTTTCGTAGTAATTATTTTTTTAATCCCTTTCCTTACTTAATGATTTCTTGTCAATTTTTTTACTTAATAGGTACTTTAAAAAAATTCTTCCTTAATTATTATAAAAAGGCTATGGTTTTTTCTTTATAATAGGATATTTTTTGCTTACTAGAGAAGTGCACTTACGTTGTACGTGTCTAGTTTTAATTTCATGGGTATTTTTCATAAATTTGAGTAAAATTAGTCATTTTTATGTCATAGAATATCATATATTTATGACTGATCAATTTATTTTTATGAAATTTATTTTTATTAATTATTATTGGTTTATAAAATGATGGCTTTAAATAGTTATAATAAAATATAAAATGATGATTGATTTAATCATTACATCTAATAAAATTGGTTCTAAAATAAGATCGTAAGAACATTATTTAATGCATTCTATAATAGTTGTTTTCAAGTCAAGTTTATCAGTTATTCACCGATGACAAAAGTTTCATCCATTTCTTCATAAATTCATCGATTTCATGAGCATTTTTCCTTACTGGTTTCACTAGTTTTTTCACCAACCTTACCACTGTTCATCAATTTCACCCGAAGTTTCATTGTTTCATATGTTTTCACTGTTTAATTTTTTTTATCGATTTTTCCTCTTTTTAATCGATTATATTATTTTTCATTATTTTCCCGTTTTGGTCGATCTTTTTTCCAATTTTACTGGATTTCACTTGTTTCATCATTTTTCTTAGAAATTTCATTCTTTTCATTGATTTCACATATTTTCACTAATTTTACCTTCATTTTAACCGATTTTATTAATTTTCATCCAATTTTCACAAATTTTGCACCCACTTTTTTTATCGATTTCAAATGTATTTAAGATTTCACATTCATTTTTTTCCCCGTTTTAAAATGCACATACGTTATACATGATATTTAATTTCAGTGGTATTTTTTTGTAAATCAAAGTAAAATTAACCTCATTGTGTCATAAAATAGCACATAACAATGACTGTTGTTCAATTTATTAACTTCACCATGGATATTTTCCTCAATTTCTTTAGTTTTTTTTTTCAGGTTCAAACCATTTTTCTAATGGTTTGACTTTGTTTTTGTTGGTTGAACTTTTTTCATTTTATTGAATTTTTATCAGTTTAACCAATTTTCACATGTTTTCACCAACTTTAGCCTTTTTCACGGGTTTTACCCGATTTTCGCATATTTTATCATTTTTATGTAATTTCATCGTGATGTCATCCATTTTCTACGCGAATTTTACTTGAACTTTCATCGATTTCACATGTATTTACCGAATTTTCGACTCAAATAATTATACATCTTTAATTACTTTTAAGTATATTTCAAATTATTTCACTTACATTATCATTTGAAAAATATTTCTTTACCTATCTAAACCATTTCACTTGTTATATTAATTAGTTTGATTCAATTTTTATTGATTTTGACTGGTTTTATATATTTTTAAGATTTACTCGTTCTTGATCAATTATAACCTATTGTCCATTGTTTTTTCTATTTTTCATCGATTTCTTTGTTTTACCCTATTCAAAAAAAAAAAAAAAAAATTCTACTTGTTTAATTTACATTGTTATTGCTAGTTAAACTATTTTTGGTCTGATTTTAGTTATTTTTATCAATTGAACTTATATTTCACGAGGACTTTTTTTTTTTAAAAAAAAAATTCACTTGAATTTTCATTGATTACACATTATTTCACAGATTCTACCCTTTTTTCAATTATTTAGCCCATTCTTCATATATTTCACCATATTTTCATTGATTTCACCGATTTGTTTCCCTTGTTTTAAAAAATGTCACCCGAATTTTCATCGATTTCACTTGTATTTATCGATTTTACAGGCACTTTTTATTACCGATTTCAACCATTTTTTCACCTACTTCACCAGTGTTCATAAATTTCATCCAGATCGATTTCACATGATTTCAACCATTTTTTCACCTACTTCACCAGTGTTCATAAATTTCATCCAGATCGATTTCACATGTTTTCATCAATTACATAAAATTTATTTGATCGGTTTCACCAATTTTCATTGATTTTCATCCGTTTTTTTTATCTTATTTCATACGTTATGTTCGAAAAGATTTCCATGAAAATTTGAGGTAATGTTTCTCATGTCAAATAAAGATTACTCAGTTCACTAAGTTATAAGAATTTTAGCTCATTCATAGGTATGATGCGGTTCTACTTTAACAGATTTTATGATATTTAAGAGAATTTGATTTTTTTAAGGAGTGACATATTGTACTAAATTTTTAAATGAAACAAATAATATTTTTTTACATAACAACATATTGATAACACATTATAATAATTTTACATATATATTTCAGCAACTATTCAAAATAATAGTGTTTTTTCTTTTTTTTTATGTGTTATAAGAGAACAATAATGAAATTGTAGAAGTGATGTAGGAGTTAATTTATTAATTATTGGAGTTAATGTAAAAAATAACTATAATAAGACTTCATGTCTAATTTGAATATACTTTTTTTCTTCTTCTATATTTATGGTGATTGGTTAGAATAGGAAGTTACGAATTTTCTTAAGATATTTTCCTACCAGATTTTTCATGAGAAAATTTAAGGAAGATTCATGCCTAATTATATTTTATTAATATACTTTACAACTTGAATAAGGGCTTTTTGTCTTCACAAAAAAAGAAAAAAACTTAAATTATTCACACTTTTAATATTAGAATAGATTACTTTCTCAGTTAGTACATTGCAAAAAAAAATTTCGCCCCCAATAAAATTGGTCTAGCTCAATCCATGGTTTTATATGTATGTGTATATTTTTCTTAGTTTTATATATGATGTATAATTTTCCTATATACGATAATATATAATTAATATAGTTAAGAATGTCACGAAATTATAAAGTCAAGCAATAAATTATGATATTTGTAAAAGAATGAAATAGAGTTAATTATGTACATATACTTGTAAAATTTGCTTCAGCTAAAATAATATTTTTTAATATTAAAAGTTATACAAAAGAATTCATGGCTGCATTTTTAAAAATTAAATAAGTTTATTATTGTTGGGATTCGGTAAGATAAACAGCCCTAGGCACAGCGGAATTTAAAATTTTTATAGGACCTCTTACGGAATATTGCCAGGATAATCTCTAGTTGTATATATATGAATATAATAACGACAAGAATAATTAGATCCAAATTATACCTGTCTCCTTGCAAATTCAAGTAGCTCAGCAAAGTTGCGTTTCTCCCACGGGCAGGTCGATCCAAAGCCTTCTTGTAGCGCCCCACGTGTTGCGCCTCTACGAGTTGATACACTACAATATCACGAAAATTAATATGTCCTAATCGACTAAAACATAAGGTATATTAATATCTAGGCTTAGAGAACGAATTGGGAGCGAAGAGAAATCGAAAAATTCTTCCAAAGTGGAAGAGGGGGTTCGGCCGATTTCTCTAGGAGAGGGGAGAGAGAATTTTTTCCTTTGCTTGGTTTTTGCTCTTAGAGTTGTGTGTATGATATAACTATAAGTTACCTATTTATAGTTATCTCATTAACCTAGTCCTCTTAAGATTAGGACTTTAATTCTCCTACATGGGTCATGGCTCTCTTTAATTAGAAGACCAAGTCTTCCAATTAATTCATGGCCCACTTAATTAATTTAATTAGGCTTCATTTAATTTCTTAATTAAATAGCCCAATTAATTAATTAATCTCCCAATTATTTAAACTAGACTCTAAATCTATTTAATTAATTAGCTCACAAATTAAATTCCAATTTAATTTATGATCTTGATCCAATTCCAATCGGATCCACTTTAGCTTCAATTGGGTCGACCCAGTCACTTTAATCGACTGATAATGCCGTGAAAACGTCATTATTACCTATCTCTTTAAGCCCAAAACATCTTGTTTTGATCCGAGTTTTTGTGTGTCTTTGCGTGTTTTCTTGTCTTTCGTGCTTTTGGCCCTTTGTTCGGCCTTTGTTCGCTTTTTGTCTTTTTGTTCGTGTTTTGATCGTTTTCTCCGTGGTTTGTAGGTATTGACATCTTAGAGAGATTCGGAGTTGCGTATCAATGATACGAGTCGCTCTACCAACCCCACGAGTCAAGCTTGAGCTTCAAAGGAAATCGACCCCGAAGCAAATTGTATAAGAACGTATATAGCAGCTCACTAGAACATGCATAAATATTTCATGGATGATTCAAATGAGCTGAATTTTGGATATGTCATAGATGAGTGAGTTAGCTACGCTACGGACTTTACGGATCCGGATTCGGAGTTCGGAATCAAAAGATATGCTGCTCGGAAGAAAGTGCGGCAGAGCAGGAAATTTGCAGAGAGCTTACTGCCTGAGCTCGCGGCCGCGAGACCTGCTGCCAAAAGCTGCGTGTTTAGAGGGTGTTTTGTGTACTTTGCCTTTCCCCTCCCACTTGTAATTCCAACTTCTTTTGGGGACTTTTTGGCCTTAGTTGCCTTGTTTTGGAGGGTAACTTAGGCATGGAAAGTTGGTAGTTTTGCTAGGTTAGATATTAGGAGGTAAAAATTCATCACAACTTCTTCAATTCTACACTTTTACTTTCCTCTTGCCTCTTTTGAAGAAAAGAGAAGGGTTTGCACTTTGGAAAGAAGAACTCTCACTTGGACTCCTAAAGAAGATAAAAAGGCATTGAGGGAGAAGTTGTTGAAGACCTCATCACCTAAGCTTGCTCTAACTCTATCTTTCTTGTTTTGTTCATTTACATTTATGGATTTCATTAATGTAATGAATGATTTATTTAATGATATGAGTAGTTAATCTCCTTTATTCTATGTTTTTATTGATCCTATGTTTGGTTCTTGATTCTTGATTAAATGATGAGTTAATGGTTGTTGCTATGCTTGTATACAAGTGTTTGTTAATCTAGTTTGAGCTTTTGTCAACTTATGGATTAGCTAACCATAGGATGAAATGGATTGATCTTTAATTTCTAGACATAGTGGATTAAAGATTAGATTGAAAAACTAGGTTGTGATTTGATTTTAGGATAGAAATATACCTAGGTCATTTCATGTTCTAACAAGGTTTGGAGTTAATGCATCACTTAGGCTTAATCCTCTTAGACATAAATTGGATTAGTCTACTTTGGTAGGTTCGTACGCTATCGAAAGATACGTATGAATAATTTATGAAATCTTGAACAACAAACATAAGTGTGGTTGTCAATTGTTGAGTCGTTTGTCTTGAATTGAACTAGGTGACGTAAAATCATAGAAGCCTTTACATATATTAAGTCAAGTGTTAGTTTCCTTAGTCACCTTAATTGAATTGTAGTATCAAAACCACCATCACCTCACAAAACTCAACTTACAAATCTAAGTCGAAGTAACAAGACGTTAGTTGGTAATTAATTGAACAATTCCTCGTGGGTTCGACACTCCTTATCACTTTATTACTTGTAACGACCGTATACTTGCGCGTTTACGTACTCGTATTTGGAGCGTAACAAGTTTTTGGCGCCGTTGCCGGGGAATTGTTACGATTGTTTGCCAATTTTTATTCTTGTATATCTTAGCTTGGATTTGTTATTTACGTTGTGATTTTTGTCTTCCTAGGTACGATGGCCTACAATGATTGCTATCGAAGGTCAACCGAGGAAAGATCACTTTGCTATTGTATGCATTGCATGGGGGAGAGCACAATTGCCGGTTGCCCAATGAGTCCAACTCATTTTCAATATGAGAGTTCATACGTGGGTAATCATTATGAGCCGAGTCCCACTTACAATGGCTACAATATTGAATGGGGAGATGGCCCGTATTATCCAAGGAACGATGAGTGGGGAGGTGGACCACACCCGGATATGATGATGACTACTTCATTCATCCAACCGAACAATCATGAATATTCTCAACCTCCGGTAGAAGCACAATCATCTTTGGAAGAAGCATTCACTAAGTTCATGGAGCACACCACCAAATACATGGTTAACAATGATTCTAAATTGGAAGAGGTTTCCAAACTATTGCAAGAAGACTCGGGGACATTAAGGGATCTTCAAACACAAATGGAGAAAATCTCACAATTTTTAAGCATAAGACCCCCGGGAGCTTTGCCGAGTACAATTGAATCAGTTGCTCCTAATGAAAGCTTTAATGAACCGAGTGAAATGTTAGAAACAAATGAGCTTCCTACTAGAGAGGAAGAACAAGGTGGATGGACAGAGCTTGCAAAGGACGATAAGTTCATCATGGATGAAGGGTTTGATCAAAAGGTCATCAAATATTCTTATGTGGACTTGGTTATTCCCGAAGAAGACAAGTGGATCCGCCCGAGCAAAGCAACATGGATAATTATGGGTAAAGATTACAAGAGATTTGAACCGGGAGATAAAAGTTTTCGATTTGATACGAGGTTCAAATCCGTCCCAAAAGACCGTACAATGGAAAAACTAAAGCGTGGGACGAATTTAAAAGCGAGGAGGCCGGGGCTCATACTTGATCCCGATGGGATCCTATTCGATTATTGGCCACCCTAAAAGAAAAGAAAAGTTTAAAGTCGAGCTACCGACTATAAACAAGCGCTTCTCGGGAGGCAACCCGAGCCTATTTCTTTTTTTCCTTTGTTGTTTTGTGTTTTGTGTTGTTTTCGTTTTTGTTTTTGTTGTCGTTTTTGCGTTTTGTGTTGTAGGTGAATGAGCGCACGTGAATGATAGAGGATTGACAAGCATAACTCGAGTGAGATCAAGCGAACTAACCATGGATTGAGAACGACGTAAGGTGAGAAGTTGGATTAATTGATCAAGTAAAGGAATTTTTTTTTTCTGTCCAACCCTCGCCGCCACGAGCTCAAGGCTCGCGGCCGCGGAGTGTTGGCAGAAAGTTTATAAAACTTTCTGCCTCACTCTCGCGGCCGCGGGGTTTGATCTCGCGGCCGCGAGATGTTGGCAGAAACTTTCTGCCCCAACCTCGCGGCCGCGAGCTTCCAGCTCGCCGCCGCGAAGTCTGGGCAGAAAGTTTCTGCCCAGCTCTCGCGGCCGCGAGGTTCAACCTCGCGGCCGCGAGATGTTTAAAAAAAAAAAAAAAAAAAATTTTTTTTAAACCACACTTTCTCATTTTAAACAAGTCTCCCACAAACTCCCTTCCCTCTCTCACGATAACTTCCCCCTCTCAAGTCAAACTCCCTCAATTCTTCCCAACTCACACAATCATTCAACCCTCCTTTACTCTCAATCATCCAAATCACCCCATCAATCCAAAAAGAGCAAAAACTTCACCCACATAGCACCAAATCCGAAAATTCACCCTAGGGGTTCGAAAATTGCAAGTTCTTCGATTCCAATCCGAAGGTAAGTGTGGCTACACTCATGGTATTGCTTGATTGATATTGTGCGTATTGGTGTTACATTGTTTGGTATTGAAAATTTTTGGGTTGAAGCTCTTGTAAATTTTGAAGAAAAGTAGTAATTTTGGGTGTGCACGGAAGGTGTTCGATGAATTGCTTCTTAGAATACTTTTGCCAATTTTGCTAGTTTTCGATTGTAAGTTGCCGGGGTATTGATTTGTTGATATTGGGTAGTTGCAACATAAGTTTGGGGGAATTTTGCGCATTTGACATAATTGGGAATAGTGCGGGAAAGCAATGGAGCGTGCTCTCAACGCACGAAACCACTAAAGACGGGAGCAACCGCGGGATGCATACGAAAAGGGACGTTGGATTTAAATTTACGCAGTCCCGTCGGTTTAAATTGAGCTTACAATGTTTTAATTATATTCTCGTCTTGTGTTGGTTTTGTTATTAAATCTTGTGAGATATTGGCATGTTTACGTGTTTAAATGTATAACGTTTGCTCGTTGGACTTAATTAGAGCCGTGCTCGCTCATTTATCGTTTTGTTTTGTTTTGTTTTGTTTTGCTTGTGTTTTCGTTGTGTTCTTGTTTTTGTCGTGTCGTAACTTATTCCGGCATTCTCAATTCACACAATGGGGACATTGTGCATTTTAAGTTTGGGGGTGTAGTAAGGTCGCGCTTGTTGCATGCTAGGTCGACCCGCCAAATTTTTTCAAATTCTTATTATTATTTGAACATGCTCTACAAAGTTCAAAGCACATTGGCTAAGGTTAGGTAATATTTAAAGTGGATAACGAACTTTAGCGATAATAGGTTCTAGGACTCCTTTTGCTTAACTTAGAATCCTTCCAATCCATAGCTTGGAATCTAAATGTAAAAAGAGCATAAATGGCCTAAGTTTGGGGGAGTAAACCCTTTTCGAGAATGAAAAAAACCTTTGAACACCTAACTCTTAAAAGAAATGAGTAGAGAAGTTGCTAAAATGTACGCACTTCTGTGAGAGAAAAGAAAGGCTAAGCCTTCAATTGATAATACTCATTGATCATTTTTGGTAATTGCTCTATCTCATTGTTTTAGTGCAAAAGTTGTAATAGAAGAAAAGAGTGTGGTGCTAGTAGCCCACAAAAGCAAAATTGCATCAAGTTCGCCATTAGTGCTAATATCGTACTGTAATATTCTTGTAATGCACAAAGTGCCTTGTTTCATTGTAAAAACAAGTGTGGTGAGAAAAGAGTTAGGAGCTAAAATCGTCAATTAATTCAAGAATAGGGAAAACACTCTTAAATTACCTATAACTTAGTCCCGTGAAGTGATTTGAGCATTAAGTTTGTAATCTACGGTAAGGAGAGATTCTTTGGTAAACATTAGAAGTCCTTGCAAATAGATCCGATGATTTTGACCTATCGGGACGTATTCACCTAAGATAGAATCTAGCCAAAGCCATCACACACACACGTAGAGCTTGTTTAATTAATAATTTGAAAGTGTTAAGTTTTGGCATTTTGATCTTAAGCATGCTTGTTTTGTTCTGGTTTTGTTTTGTTTGCTCGAGGACGAGCAAGTGTTTAAGTTTGGGGGTGTTGATAATGCCGTGAAAACGTCATTATTACCTATCTCTTTAAGCCCAAAACATCTTGTTTTGATCCGAGTTTTTGTGTGTCTTTGCGTGTTTTCTTGTCTTTCGTGCTTTTGGCCCTTTGTTCGGCCTTTGTTCGCTTTTTGTCTTTTTGTTCGTGTTTTGATCTTTTTCTCCGTGGTTTGTAGGTATTGACATCTTAGAGAGATTCGGAGTTGCGTATCAATGATACGAGTCGCTCTACCAACCCCACGAGTCAAGCTTGAGCTTCAAAGGAAATCGACCCCGAAGCAAATTGTATAAGAACGTATATAGCAGCTCACTAGAACATGCATAAATATTTCATGGATGATCCAAATGAGCTGAATTTTGGATATGTCATAGATGAGTGAGTTAGCTACGCTACGGACTTTACGGATCCGGATTCGGAGTTCGGAATCAAAAGATATGCTGCTCGGAAGAAAGTGCGGCAGAGCAGGAAATTTGCAGAGAGCTTACTGCCTGAGCTCGCGGCCGCGAGACCTGCTGCCAAAAGCTGCGTGTTTAGAGGGTGTTTTGTGTACTTTGCCTTTCCCCTCCCACTTGTAATTCCAACTTCTTTTGGGGACTTTTTGGCCTTAGTTGCCTTGTTTTGGAGGGTAACTTAGGCATGGAAAGTTGGTAGTTTTGCTAGGTTAGATATTAGGAGGTAAAAATTCATCACAACTTCTTCAATTCTACACTTTTACTTTCCTCTTGCCTCTTTTGAAGAAAAGAGAAGGGTTTGCACTTTGGAAAGAAGAACTCTCACTTGGACTCCTAAAGAAGATAAAAAGGCATTGAGGGAGAAGTTGTTGAAGACCTCATCACCTAAGCTTGCTCTAACTCTATCTTTCTTGTTTTGTTCATTTACATTTATGGATTTCATTAATGTAATGAATGATTTATTTAATGATATGAGTAGCTAATCTCCTTTATTCTATGTTTTTATTGATCCTATGTTTGGTTCTTGATTCTTGATTAAATGATGAGTTAATGGTTGTTGCTATGCTTGTATACAAGTGTTTGTTAATCTAGTTTGAGCTTTTGTCAACTTATGGATTAGCTAACCATAGGATGAAATGGATTGATCTTTAATTGCTAGACATAGTGGATTAAAGATTAGATTGAAAAACTTGGTTGTGATTTGATTTTAGGATAGAAATATACCTAGGTCATTTCATGTTCTAACAAGGTTTGGAGTTAATGCATCACTTAGGCTTAATCCTCTTAGACATAAATTGGATTAGTCTACTTTGGTAGGTTCGTACGCTATCGAAAGATACGTATGAATAATTTACGAAATCTTGAACAACAAACATAAGTGTGGTTGTCAATTGTTGAGTCGTTTGTCTTGAATTGAACTAGGTGACGTAAAATCATAGAAGCCTTTACATATATTAAGTCAAGTGTTAGTTTCCTTAGTCACCTTAATTGAATTGTAGTATCAAAACCACCATCACCTCACAAAACTCAACTTACAAATCTAAGTCGAAGTAACAAGATGTTAGTTGGTAATTAATTGAACAATTCCTCGTGGGTTCGACACTCCTTATCACTTTATTACTTGTAACGACCGTATACTTGCGCGTTTACGTACTCGTATTTGGAGCGTAACATCGACCCAGTCGATTTTTAGACCCAGTCGACCCAATCGACCCAGTCGATTCGGTCGACCCAGTCGATTTGGTCAACCCAGTTTGTTTTCTTTTCCTCGCTTTCGCTTCATGTGTATTGTGTATGCCCCCGTAGGTTCACCACATAATTGGCCGTGAGTTATAATTAAATATAATTTAATTATTCGAGCAACATCTACTCTAAATCAATCGAACACTCTGTCGACTAATCATTCCAAAATTAGCACCCCTGCCAATTTGGAAATTCTCCCACACTCCACGGTCGATGTCCAGCCACAAGCCCATGGAGCCCAATCATTGGTGAATTAATTCAGTGAACCTTTAAACTCATTTACAATTTTCATATACGACATAATCTCTCCATCGATCAATTTCCCAATCGAGACTTAAGGGTATGGTCTTTCATCGATCTCCCTTTTATTTTGTCTTGACTTTATGTATTCTGGTCTCGAAATAATTCTCTTTGGCTTAATCTTTATGAGTTACTTACATAAAGCCGTCAGATACCTTGACCAAGGATTTTACCAGAATTAATTTCTCACAGAAATGCATAGGAGAATTTCCCAACCTATCAAGTCGGGTCAATGGATCCTTTGTTGATGATATGAATCTGCATACGAGTTCCTCTATACCCAATATGAGTCCACAGAGACTTTCTGGTGGTCTCCAGTCAGTCGGAACTCATATCAAAGCATAGACATTCTCGTACCAGAGAAACCCTATCATCTCAAGTAATTAGGGATCGTTCCTTGTATATTATTGTAAATAGGAATAACTTCTACCCCGATATGCGACTACCGCTTCCATGGTGAGTTATTTCCTAATTGGGGTATTCAGTGCACTTGCTATCCCAGCAAGCCACCCACTTATGTGTATCGACTATCCCAGTCCCGCTCGTGGACCGCAGCGTTCTCCAGTTCATCGGAGTATACACAACAGTGAGAGTCTAACTGAATCCAACGATGTCCTATCTTGATTGGATTCTACGACTCTTGAATATGTTCTAGATCACAGCTTTGGAGATCAGTCCACGGGTTGTCCCATAGCCCTGTGATCTAAGGACTTCTATCCTTATGCGTAGATAATTATTACATAAGATAAAGATGACCATTTAATAAAGTGCTTTTATTAATCAAAATTGAATAGTTCCTTATTTATTACAATAAATGCTAGCCATACAGCTGGCTTGCAGGACACTATTTCTATCAATCTCCCACTTGTCCTAAAGCCAGTCTTTTATGTTCTTGAGTCCCATCTTAAGCAGATGTTTCTCAAATGCCTTTTGAGGCAGAGGCTTCGTTAGCGGGTCCGCGGTATTATCTTCTGAGTTGACACGTTCCATCTCAATGTCTCATCTACCAATGATATCTCTTATAACGTGGTATCCTCTTTGTACATGCTTGGATTTCTGATGATATCTCGGCTCCTTTGCTTGCGCTATTGCCCCATTATTATCGCAGAAGATAGTAATGGGCTCAGTGATGCTAGGTATCACATCCAATTCCTGGATTTGCGGTAGTGTCTTGCTTGGAGCTCTTCCAGCTAACCACACCACCATTGAGGCAGAATACGTATCCAGATGTCGACTTGAAATCGTCTACATCACATTGGAAGCTCGAGTCTGTATAGCCTTCCAATTTCAATTCTCCTCCACCGTATACCAAGAACAATTCCTTAGTCCTTCTCAGGTACTTCAGAATTGCCTTTACGGCTATCCAGTGCTGCTCACCTGGATCAGACTAGTAGCGACTTGTAACGCTTAAAGCGTACGCTACGTCTGGTCTAGTACATAACATACCATACATTATGCTTCTTATTGCGGATGCATATGGTACTCGAGACATATTGCTTCTCTCTTCAGGCGTCTTTGGGGCCATAGACTTAGAGAGTGCAATTTCATGTCTCATTGGAAGCAATCCTCTCTTGGATTCTTCCATATTAAATCTCTTCAAGATTTTATCTATGTACTTGGATTGGGAGAGGCCCAACAGTCCTTTTGATCTATCTCGGTAGATCCTTATACCTAGTACAAATGATGCTTCTCCCAAATCCTTCATTGAGAATTGTGTAGATAACCATGCTTTAGTTTCGGACTACATTTTCACATTATTTCCAATGAGAAAAATGTCATCAACGTAAAGCACCAAAAATTCAACTGTACTCCCACTAATCTTCTTGTACACGCAAAGTTCGAACACGTTTTTGATGAATCCAAAAGTTTGGATTGTTTCATCGAAACGGATGTTCCAACTTCGGGAAGCTTGCTTCAGTCCATAAATGGACCTCTGGAGTTTACACACCTTGTGTTCATCTCCTTTGGATGCATATCCTTTTGCTTGCTCCATGTAGATCTCCTTGTCAATGTCCCCATTGAGAAAGACAGTCTTCACATCCATCTGCCATATCTCGTAGTTATACCAGGCAGCTATGGCCAGCAAGATTCGAATGGATTCAGGCATTGCGACGGGCGAGAAGGTCTCCTCAAAGTCGATACCTGGCTTTTGAGTGTATCCTTTTGCCACTAGTCGCGCCTTGTAGGTTATTACCTCTCCGTTCACTCCAAGCTTTCACTTATAGATCCACTTGCAACCCACGGGTGTCATTCCCACTGGTGGATCTACCAAGGCCCAGACCTTGTTTGAGTGCATGGAGTCCAATTCGGATTCCATGGCTTCACGCCACTTTCCCGACTCTATGTCTAGCATAGCCTCTTCGTAAGTCCTTGGGTCGGTTAGAGACTGTCCAGTCACATGCAGCAGACCATAGTACCTCTTGGGTTCTCTACGTTATCTTTCTGACTGATTTAACCGTTTTTCGTCAGGTTAATTTAATATCAGTGAATTTGTGATATCGGGGGTTTGGATATTGAATTATTCAGTATATTGGGCTCTGTTACTTTATTCTGGATGGATCGTTTACAAAGAAAAGCAATAATCAAAGGCAAGAAGTAAAACCATTAACAAAATTAAGAACACAACGATAAGAAGGTAAAGTTCTGCAATAATAATGGATATTATTGAGTTCTATTGTTATCAATGTATTCTTGTGTAATCTCAGAATTGAGAGAATTCGTGGTTGTCTCATACAATGAATAACTAGGTATATATATTACGCTAAACCTAGTATTACAAGGAATCATAGTCCTGCTTGGACTCGGCCCAACTATCCTTCTTGGGTCCGGAGTATAATCTTTACTCGGAGCGAGCGGCATTTGGTAGGGTCTGTAAGAAGATCCCGATCCTTTATAATTGTCGAATCGATCTTATAATCTTTATTCGATTTGATCAGTATGTAGGGTGCGAAATAGCCCCCATCAGTACTCCCTCACTTCTTCGAGCGTATAGATAATAGGAGCTCGTAGAAGTAGATAAATCTGGTCGACTGTTTCTTTTCTATGAACGGAGCCTCGTTAAAAACCTTACTTAAGAAAAAACCCAGTGGGAAAAAATCTTAAGTAAGGAAAAGAGTGCTACGTATCATAGATAGTCGTTTCTTCTGTCTAATTATGGATCGCCACGCGTCTATTCAGTAGGCTTTTTGTATCCTACCGTTTTTGGCGGGAATTTGAGTAGCTGCGATGAGTTCGAAACGTCTTTTCTCATTTCCTTATAAATAGGTGACTTTCGAGTTTGCCATTTCTCTTTTATATTTGCTTTTAGATCGCAGCCATTTTCTAGTTTGGTCGTTCGTCGTATAAAATTTTCCTTTCATCGACCTTCTTCTTCTGAGAACTAGAATATAGATGGCTTCCGTAAGAAGATCTTCTTCTTCTCCTAGAGAGATCATCGCCCCCGATAATGAGGAGGAGTTACATTCTAATCCTATGGGTGAACAAACCACGATATCTGATCTTGTTATCCCTGTAGAAGATACTTACAAGGTACGAATCCTTTCCGAAGCGGATGTAGCCGCCCGAGCCAAAAAGGGCAAAGGTACTGTTCCTCAGATTTCTGAACCAATTGAGGATGTAGCTTGCGCATATACGGAGGAAACATTCCCTGAAGTCGTGAATAACTATACCAAATATTTTCCGGAAGGTTCTGAAATAATTCTTCCTTCCTCTACTGATAGGGTCACTTCTCCACCGGAGGGATGTCGAGCCTTTTATACGGCTCACTTTAATAGCGGACTGCGTCTTCCTTTGTCTCCCCTTTTTCTGGAGGTTCTAAAAACTTTCAGTGTGTGCTTGACACAACTGGTTCCAAATTCTGTTGCTTTCGTGGTTTGTTTTTCCGTTATGATGATTGCAAAGGGATTTAAACCTTCTTTCCGTAACTTTACGCAACTTTTTCGTTTTAATATTTCTAGTTCTTCAAACCGTGGATATTTCTTCGCTAGTCAACGGCCTAGCCGAGCAATCTTTGATGCTCCGGTTTCTAGTAATCCCTCATGGAAATCTCATTTCTTCTTTGTTCGTCCTCCGTCTAATCTCCGTTTGGCGGATGGTTCGACCATGCCTTTCTCGTGGGATCATGGTTCCAGGTGGATTCCCGGAGGTCGCTCACCGACTGGTGAACTTGTTCCTGACGATGTACAGTTTATCACTGAGATTCCCGAGATGCGTACAAACAAATATCAAAGCGCTCTTCTGATTGGGGAATCTTTTCTTCGTAAGGCGGGGTTAAGTGTCCACAATTTTCCCATCAGTTCATCATCTGAACCTCTAGGTTAGCACTTTATTTGATCTTTAGTATTGTCACTATACTTTTTATATGGAGAAATTAACTTTATTTTGTTTCTTTTTCAGCTCATATGGTAGAAAACTCCCGACATTCTTCGAAGGGAAAAATGGTGCTGTCGAAATCTTCCAAGTCAGTGGAGAATAATCCTATCGAGCAGAGGGCGTCTCGAAAGAGGAAATTGGAATTGGGTCACGAATCCGAGGAGAATAGAGAGGAATCTCCGGATTCTCCACGTGAGTCCCCTATTCGTCAGGGCATGGGACCCGGTTATCCTCCGCTTCATCTTAGAACATCTTTGGGTATTCGAGGATGTCGTAGCTGGTCGATGCCTCATCCTACTAATAATCCAGTTGATAGAAAGAGGAGTTACTATGGACGTTCTGGTGACGACCTTTCTTTACTCGGAGATAAACATCCAAATCCTACTCTGGTCGAAATGATCGAGGATCATTTAGAGGGAAAGAGGGCCGCTGGTTATTCCGAGAAGGATTCTCTTATTCATGATAATAATGAGAATGCGGTCGATAAGGCGACCCGTATTCTTTTGTCTGGCGTTCTTACTCGCGATCTTAATAAGCTTCTTCATAAGGATCCTTTGGAGAAATTCCAGCGAGCTTCTCTTTACGCTGAAAAGGTGAGATCTTTTTCTTTCTATTATTCTGATGAAGTGATCTTTTAGGATTTTCTTAATTCGCTAATTCGTTTCTTTCTGACCCCTTCGTTATTTCAGGTTAACACCTGTCTGACATCGTATGCCTATGAAAATTCTCTCTGGAAACAACAGTGCGATTTCCTTGAAGAGAAGTATAAAGCTTTACTTCACAAATCTTCCGGTTCAGAAGTTGGTCCCTCGACATCTTCCTCTGTTCCTGTCGTAGAGACTCGTGCTGCCGGGACCGAAGATCAAGAAATGATAGATAGGGTGATAGAGGTTTCTCGTGCTCAAGAACAAGCCAATCAAATGGCAAGAAAATTAGAGGAATTGCAGTTGCAGAGCACGACTCGAATTAGTGAGCTTGAATCTCAAGTATCAAGCCTTGAAGCTTCTTTAGAGGAGTATGAAAATGATGTCCCACTTAGGCAGAGAGATCGATACGTTAGGAAATCTGACGAACAAGTTGTTCGTGAATTCCTCAACTCTCCTGTTCATACGGCGTTGGTGTACCGGATGGTCGGCCCTCTTCTTGAGAATACTTTTAAAAAATCGATTCATCAACTGGTCGCTTTGGAGATGATCGACGATCGTCGGAAGGAATATTTTAAGGCAGCTCATATCCGGTTGAACCGTTATGGCGAGCTTTATTCTTCTTCCGAGGTTCCAGATGTCGAATATCAAGGTTTTCCTCTGGCTCATCTTGTCGAGGAATTTGGAAATCCATTGCCGATTCCTCCTTCTGATGTTAACGATGAGCTCGATAATACTTTCATCGATCCGGTAGACGAAGAGGAAGAAGGAGACAATACAGGCATGACTGAGGATATCGATAGTGAGCAGAAGATTCCGGAAAGCGACCAGGCTTCTTGACATAGTAATTCACTTTCGAAATAATCTTTTGTAATTATTTCCTTGTAGATTTAACTGTAACTTTAGCTTATTTTGTACGTTAAACGCTTCGTATTCTGACAGTCGTGTCTTTTCACTTTCGCCGTAATAATTCAGACAAGTCATTTAATTTGCCGTAATCATTATGTGAGTGTCTTTTCGAATTCCAGCGTTTGCTCCAGGGTCAGTTTTCCTGTTTCGCGCCCTTTCTTTAGGTCTGTCGCGTCCTTTCGTGTAGTATAAATACGAAAGGTAAAAATTGAACTTGTTTTTTACTGCTATACTCCTCTCTTAACAGAATACTCTTTCTTTAGCTAGTCGATAAACTTTCTCGATAGTAATTTGTATTTTTCTATAGTCCGATCATGAGTAACCTTTTCGGTAATACTTCGAAGCGACCTTCTCGTGAGGGCGCTAGAGATAATAGATCTAAAAAATCTCGAAGAGAAGGGCCTTTGATGGAGCCTCCTCGTTCGTCCTCAGTTAGTAGTTCGATGATCGATACTCCTATTACCACGTTCCAACCTTTATCAGAAGTTAGTTCGTCGCTCCTCCAACCAAACTTTTCTTCTACCCCCGCGGGAGGTAATAGATCTTCCCCAGGTCGATTAGCTTTCGGAGACCCATCCAACATGGAACAGGTTTACGACATACCTGTTTCTTCAGGCTTTTCTTCTTACGAGTATGGATCTCATGGAGGGGATTTTGTTAGTTCCCTTCCTTTTTCTACTTCTACTGCCCTGCAAGTTAGTGAAGGGCAAGTCGGTGATGGTTTTTCTGTCAATCCTTCCATAACGCAGTCTATTTCGCAATATGGTCCTGAATATCTGTTTCATGATACCACTGTCACGACTGCTTCTTTTGAGTCTGGGGGACCTTCTGGAGGTGAGACCGGTTCCAGGTCTGGTCGTCGAACGGTTATTTCTGCCTCGGGCAAGGAGACCTCTGTTAGTCCCGATGGGAGAGAATCTCCTCGTCTATTAGATGATCGATGTATCTTCGAGCAAGTTAAAGATATTATGTTGTCAGAGACACCTCGTTCTGATGGTGTCCCTTCCAATAGTGAATTGCCTGGCTCAGTTGAGCCTGATGCTTTATCTTGGGATCTGGGTATGAGCACAATTTTGCCCGGCGAGTTGAGGAAGCTCGAAGGTACCTCCAACGTTCGCCTTGTCCAATCTCTGGTGAAGATATGTGAGCAGGTAAACATATTCTGAATGTATATTTTTTTTTTTTTTTTTTTTTTTTTTTGAATGCCTTGTTGTGTGTCGGTTTCTCTTACTTTTTCTACTTTTTTAGGGCAAGTATTTTGCACTTCAGCTGGGTGTGCAAAATGACGAACTGTGGACGAGTAAGCGTGCTTATCAACGTCAGTTAGAGTCGGAAAAAGCTAAAGCTGCAGGGCTGACGCTGGAGCTTCAGATTGCCAGAGATGATCTCCAAAAATTGGAGGCTGATAAAGTTGTTCTTGAAAAAGAGAAAAATGATTTAATACAGGCTGCTGCCCTTGCAGAGGAGTCTCAACGGCGGTCCTATGAGGAAGGGTATGACGCTGGTTATCTGAAGCGTCAAGAGGAGCTGATGGCGTTTGCTGGTAATTTGACTCCTCGGAGGACTGTTTCTAGTAGTCGGCCTACTGACCGTCTTTCTCAGTGATCTTTTGTTCGTCCTGGCAGGCCTTGGACTGTCTTTTCTTTTTTTTTTTTTTTTTTTTTTTATCGCCCAACTTTGTGCACTTGTTTGGGCTGGAAATTATTTTTGTAATGGGAGAAGTACTAAATTAACCTTCAGGCAGATTCTCGCCTATATCTATTTCCTTCTCTTTGTTATGCACAATTTGCCTTTATGCATAAATATAATCATCATAAAATAATCAGTATTGTATAGCATACTTATCTGAAATTGATCTTTGCCAAGAATGTAGAATAAGGTAGCTTTGATCTCGATGTTTGTTTTGCGAATCCAATCTTTGTCGATCAACCCAGTATAGTCCCTTGGGTTATATTCAAAATCATGCTTGCGCATAATCATGCAGATAGTAGGCTTATTCGTATCGATCTGATTTAGGGAACGTTCAACATTTTGGTCGATGTTCGATCCATGCCGTTGTAAAATTGTCCTTTTGTGACACAAACTTTTATATAAGGAGGCTTTTTATACCTTTTGTTGAACTCTTCTTTTCTCATTTTTTAAGATTAAAAGAAAATAACCCTTTCAGTATCCTCCGAATCTTTATGTTTCTCATTATCAACTTGGAACTACTTGTTCTTCAAGCGATGTTTCGTTTATGTCATATCTTTGATATGGGAGGAATTGGAAAGTGTAGATGTCTTAGTCAGATCTGACCTATTCAGACCTCCTTAAGCAATTCTTTGGAAAATTAGGCAGTGACGGCCTTATAGTTTCGAATAGGGAGGGCTATTCTCCTGATTTCTATATCAGATATCTTGGATTCCAGAGGAGTTCCTGTATGGCTTAGCGAATGGTCATCCATATGATGTATGAGGCAGTGACGTCTCTCGTATGGTGAAGGGTTTGGTCTTTTATCTTTTATCGAGCAACTGTCCTTTTCGCTGCGATTTTAAAACTTGTATGACTTCGTTTGTGGATTCTAGGGTTTTAAGCCATCGATCATGAAGTAAGATTGTGCCGGTATGTCTAATCCAAAGCTTTTTTAGGTTTGATCATTTCGATCTATGGCCTCTTTTGTTATCGACTAGTTGGGGCGATTAGATAGTGCCGTTCCAACTTACTTGCATTTATTGCGGGGAGTCAAGGGGTCGTATCTGTGTCCGTTGATCAAATGCTTTTTCAGCCGTTGGATTGTTTGAGTCTATCCCTATAAATAGGGTGGTGGTTTGCACTCTTCCCTTGCAATTTCCAAAGAATGGAGATCTCAACTTCTTTGGATTTCATTCTGCCCTCAGATCCCATAATGTTCAAAAAGTCACATTATCGTGATTCACTCTGTAATAATTTGATGTTCATCTACCTTGTACTGACGGGTCCCATGTCAGCCCTTCCTTGTACTAACGGGTCCCATGAGGCCTCAGTTTTTGTCTTCATCATTTAGAGGTCCGTGGTTTCCGTTTGCACATGGGGGGTTCATACTTGCCAGTCACCCTCGCTCTTGGATGTGACTTCCGGAGTGATAGACCGCCGGGGTGGCTGGTAAAGTTACCGTTTCACGACGGTCCCGAAGAGATGCTACTCTAGAGTAAAATGTTTTATAGATAAAGTAAAAGCAGTATCTTCTTACGGATGAGTGAGCATTGCTAGTTATTTAGCTGGTAATGCTCATTTAGTCTAGAGGAACATTTGATCTTTAGAGCCTGACCCTCGAACCAAAGAAGTCGACCATCCTGAGCAGCGTGCTTCTTAGGTGGTTTATCATAATCGACGAGGTACTAGGGAGGAGATTGGTGTTTCCGTGGACATTGTCGTGAAGACAGCCGATCCTATAGGATCATTTTGACTAAATCATTGTAATGATCTTTAAGCAACAAGCAGATCTTTGTAACGTAGGATTTTTGTATGTAACTGATTTGATGAATAAAATATTACTTTTATCTCTTGCATCTTCTTTGTCGTTTTATTTACGAGGAGTAATTTCCGAGCAGATGAATTCATACTTGATTTATCTTTCAAAACTTTAGGAGTATCAGCGGATCTTTTTTTAGATCGTTAGGAGTAGATCGAGGAGTTTTTATTGAGCGGATCAATGTATACTCGACTCGTTTGTAATTATACTTAGGTTTTTAACCCAAGAGTCTTTTAATCATTGAAAACATATCGAGGAGTTTTTATCGAGCGAATCGATGTTTACTCAACTCATTTTATCTAGACTTAGGTTTTTAATACCAAAAAGTCTTTTTCTCGTTGTAAATAGTTCGAGGAGTGTATATCGAGCGGATCGATGTTTACTCTACTCGTTTTATTTAGACTTAGGTTTTTAATTCCAAAAGTCTTTTTGATCGTTGAATATATATATGTTGAGGAGTTTTTATCGAGCGGATCGATGTTTACTCAACTCGTTTTGTTTAGACTTAGGTTTTTAGTACCTGAAGTCTTTCAATCATTGTAGATATATCGAGGAGTTTTTATCGAGCGGATCGATGTTTACTCAACTCGTTTTGTTTGGACTTAGGTTTTTAGTACCTGAAGTCTTTCAATCATTGTAGATATATCGAGGAGTTTTTATCGAGCGGATCGATGTTTACTCAACTCGTTTTGTTTAGACTTAGGTTTTTAGTACCTGAAGTCTTTCAATCATTGTAGATATATCGAGGAGTTTTTATCGAGCGGATCGATGTTTACTCAACTCGTTTTGTTTAGACTTAGGTTTTTAGTACCTGAAAGTTTTTTTGATCGTTGAATATATATATGTTGAGGAGTTTTTATCGAGCGGATCGATGTTTACTCAACTCGTTTTGTTTAGACTTAGGTTTTTAGTACCTGAAGTCTTTCAATCATTGTAGATATATCGAGGAGTTTTTATCGAGCGGATCGATGTTTACTCAACTCGTTTTGTTTGGACTTAGGTTTTTAGTACCTGAAGTATTTCAATCATTGAGCGGATCGATGTTTACTCAACTCGTTTTGTTTGGACTTAGGTTTTTCGCACCAATAAGTCCTTTTTGTTGTTGACATAAATCGAGGAGTGTTTATTGAGCGGATCAATGTATACTCGACTTGCTTCGTTCTGATATTTATCAATATGCTAGTGTAATTCCACATAGCGTTAATCGAAATAATCGATGTATAGAAAATGCTAAAATTTTACTAATTGAACTCTAGGCTAAGGCCTTTGTTACAAGGATTAAAACTTGATAAAGTAAAGTAAAATAAAACAATGCAGTATATTCTGCTAAAATTTATTTACCATAGTATTTCCTAAGGTCGACTGCGTTCCAGGTTCTTGGTAAGGCTGTCCCATCCATGTGTGCAATTTTGTATGAACCTTTCTTTCCTACGCCAATGACGATGTAAGGTCCATCCCAATTTTGTTGTAACTTTCCCACATGCTTGGGTACTTCTACCTTTTTCAAAACCAAGTCTCCTTCTTTGAAGGTTCGGACGCGTACTTTTTGATTGTATGCTTTCTCCATATTTGCCTTAGTGGCTTGTAGGCGTACGGCAGCTTGGAAGGCGTCCATGTATATTTGGTAAAAACCTTGGAAGGCGTCCATCATGCTGAACAGTGCGAAGCCAGCGGTCGAGTCGACCAATAAATCAATTCTTGGGAGGGGGTAAGGGTCGCGTGGACATAACTTGTTAAGGTCGGTGAAATCATTACACATCCTCCACTTGTTGTCCTTTTTATCCCCTTTTGCTACTAGTACAACATTACATAGCCATTCCGAGAAATGTATTTCTCGGATTTGCTTTGCTTCCAGCAGTCTTTCAACCTCGGCTTTGATAATTTTATCTTTTACTGGTCCATGATTTCTTTTCTTCTGTCTAGCGGGTTTCGCTGAAGGGTCAATTTTTAGGGTATGCTTGATTACCCGAGGATCGATCCCTTCGATGTCATTTGCACTCCAGGCGAAGACGTCCACGTTATTTCTTAGAAATTCGATTAACATTACTTCTCCTTCTTTGCTCAATTCTGTACCAATTCTCGTCTTTTTGGACGAGTCGCCTTCTACCAGAATTATATCTTTATGTTCTGGGGGTTGCAAGGATAAGTCTAGTGGTTCTTTCCCCTTTTTATCTAATCGATCAGTAATAGGAATTTCGACCTCGTTTCTAGTGAGATCGTCTACGATCTTTCTCTTGTTCGGAGTAATTGACTTGGGGTGTTCTTTCAACGTTAATGATGTGCTGTAGCAGTCCCATGCCATACAGTGGTCGTTCGTTATTTCTCCAATGCCGCTGTCGGTTGGAAATTTTATTTTCTGATGATAGGTAGAGACTACAGCTCGAAAAAGGTTAAGGGCTGGTCGCCCTAATATAGCGTTATAAGCGAAGGGTGTATCTACCACTAGGAATTTTACCAACTTCACGGTCCGAAGTGGTTTCTTTCCGAGCGATACACTTAAAGATATCGTTCCGCTGGGGATGATCTCGGAGCCCCCAAAGCCTACTAACGGCGTTGCTACCCTTTGTAGGTTTATTTGCCCGAGGTTCATTTGTGCTAAGACCTCTCTGGAGATGATGTTTGCTGAGCTTCCATTATCGATTAGGATTCTTCTCACATTATAATTTGCTATTTCTAACGACACTACCATAGGGAAATCTGGGTTATCCTCTTTTGTATCCCAAGTGATGTTTTTAGGTACTTCACCTTCGTTAAAGCTGATCGGCTGGTGATTTGTTGGCCTGTTTTCTAATGTCCATATTTCTTTTGGATATTTAGAATTTGCAATTATGGATCTGGTCGTTCTTCGTCTAGCATTACGACTATCTCCACCCGCAGGCCCCCCGGATATAGTGTGGATAGTCCCATTGACCTGGTCGTGATTCAATTCCTGAGTAGGCCGACGTTCAGGTGATCTTCGATGAGAACTTCTCCTTTGAGTTCCGTTCCGGGGGCTTCTGCTTCTTTCCCTTTTGCGATTATCTCGTTCTATGTATTCGTCTAGTTTTCCTTGCTCGATCAGTTTTTCAACTTCTCTTTTAAGGTGAAAACAATTTTCCGTTCGATGCCCATGTGCCCTATGGTACTTACAGTATTGATCATAGTTTCTAGACCCTGGTCTGGGCTGAGCGATTTTCCTCGCCTCGGGAATCCAATTATTCCTTTCTAGAACTTCCAAGATTTCTTCCATTGGAGCATTTAATCTTGGGTGTTCTACTTGATTCACTCTGCTTCTGATTGGTTGTTCAGGGTTTCTTGGTCTTTGGTAGAAATTAGGTTGCCTTTCTTGGTCGGCTCCGCTGTATTCCAGTCGATGGAAAACGTTACCTCTCCTGGAAGATCGCTCGTAATCCAAGGATCTTTGGGCGGGAATCTTGTCATGCCGCTTAGACCCTGTAGCCGCGACTTTGTTTTTGTTCTTATCCTTAAAGGAATTCATCTCTTCTTGGGTCATATACTTAGACGCCCGGCTCATGATGTCGGCGAACGTTCTTGGTTGCTTTCGACTGAGGGCATTTCCGAACTGCCTGTTTTTAGTGAGATCGAAGAGGATAGATATTATGTAATCGATATTTGGGGAATCGATTTTAAGTAATTCTACGTTGAATCTGGCCAACCAATTCCTTAGGGATTCTCCTTCTTGTTGATATATAGTTCCAAGGTAGCTCATCGGAAGTTTTTGTCTCTTCTGACTGGCAAACTGCTGCGTCAATTTGTTACAGAGTTCCCTAAAGCTGAATATGGAGTTGGCAGGTTGTTTCGCGAACCAGTCCAATGCGAGTCCTTCGAATGTAGTTACCATTAATTTGGCAGTGAATTCGGCAGAGTGGGCATATAAATTCATTATATTCGTAAAGCTAAAAATATAATCATCCGGGTCAGTGGTTCCATCATAACGAGGTAATCTACCCGGGACTTGTCCAATCGATTGTGCCTCTTTTATTTCCCTGCAGAAGGGAGAACAGGCCGCAAGGCTCTCCTGGAGTTCCGTGGTTCGGGCCCACGGATTTTGAATAGATCGTAAGCGTTGTTCGAGTCGGTCCTGCACCATCCTTTCAATTTCTCTTTCCGTCAGTCGAGCCGTTCGTGGTCGATCAGGGATTGTATCATCTATGCCATCATCAATAGGGATAATTGTACGTTCCCTGGATCCACTGCGCTTCGCCTGGGTTTTTCTGTGACCTGGTTTTCTACGAGGATTATTGTCGGAGGGTTTTGAATTGTCCTCCTCAAAGTCGATACCTGGCCTTTGAGTGTATCCTTTTGCCACTAGTCGCGCCTTGTAGGTTATTACCTCTCCGTTCACTCCAAGCTTTCACTTATAGATCCACTTGCAACCCACGGGTGTCATTCCCACTGGTGGATCTACCAAGGCCCAGACCTTGTTTGAGTGCATGGAGTCCAATTCGGATTCCATGGCTTCACGCCACTTTCCCGACTCTATGTCTAGCATAGCCTCTTCGTAAGTCCTTGGGTCGGTTAGAGACTGTCCAGTCACATGCAGCAGACCATAGTACCTCTTGGGTTCTCTACGTTATCTTTCTGACTGATTTAACCGTTTTTCGTCAGGTTAATTTAATATCAGTGAATTTGTGATATCGGGGGTTTGGATATTGAATTATTCAGTATATTGGGCTCTGTTACTTTATTCTGGATGGATCGTTTACAAAGAAAAGCAATAATCAAAGGCAAGAAGTAAAACCATTAACAAAATTAAGAACACAACGATAAGAAGGTAAAGTTCTGCAATAATAATGGATATTATTGAGTTCTATTGTTATCAATGTATTCTTGTGTAATCTCAGAATTGAGAGAATTCGTGGTTGTCTCATACAATGAATAACTAGGTATATATATTACGCTAAACCTAGTATTACAAGGAATCATAGTCCTGCTTGGACTCGGCCCAACTATCCTTCTTGGGTCCGGAGTATAATCTTTACTCGGAGCGAGCGGTATTTGGTAGGGTCTGTAAGAAGATCCCGATCCTTTATAATTGGTCGAATCGATCTTATAATCTTTATTCGATCTGATCAGTATGTAGGGTGCGAAATAGCCCCCATCACTGACCTACGAAGTATCGGTGTACTCTCTCGTGCACTTTCATGCTCTTGTTCTCCCACAGCCTGTGGCGACGGGTCAACTTGATCGACCTCTTCGGCCTTTTCAGCTTCAGTGACCTCACAAGTTCTACGTTGTTTTCCTTCTTGTCCACCAAGAAATCCTTCTCCAAGAAGTGTGCGTTCCTCGAGACAAACGTGGTTTGTCTTGTAGGATCATAGAACTCGTATCCTATTGAGTTCTCCGGATACCCCACGAATTTGCACAAAGTGGATTTAGTTTCCAATTTATCTCCCACTAGCTTCTTAACGTAAGCGGGAGATCCCCATACGCTCATGAATGCGTATGAGGGTGCCTTGCCAAACCATAATTCGTATGGTGTCTTTTCTACGGATTTAGAAGGTACTATGTTTAGTATCTTCGTTGCCGTGAGGAGGGCATGTCCCCAAAATGAAAGAGGAAGTTCAGTGGCACTCATCATGGATCGAACTGTTGGGATATTCTACTATAGGGCTCGATTGTCAATACAAAAAAGTGCGGAATTTTAAAATTTTCGAGGTCCCTATTAGTCCCATAAACCTTTCTCCATAGTTAATTATACGAAAAGGTTGAATCAAACAAAACATAAACAAAGAAGGGGGTTTTTGTGATTTACCTCACCACATCTCGGTGGTGGTTACCTCCAGGCGTTTCGTTCGATCCACAATATGCGTGATCCATGTGTCTCACCTCCAAAGTTGATCCACACCAATCGGATTGTAGTGACACCTCCAAGTCGTAGGCTATGAACTGGATCTTGAAGATTTGTCAGCAAAGGATTCTGTAGATCTGGATCTGGACTTAGATCTGGATCTGGATTGAGAGATCTGATGGAAGAAAAACTAATCACAAGACTTATGTGATTGGATCAGGTTTCGGCCAAGTCAAGATTGACCAGGTTGAGTTCGGCAGAGTTGGTTCGGGCGACTAGGGTTGGGGCGAAAGTTATGGGGCAATTTTGTAAATAAAATTATTGTGCAAAAATCTGATTTCTTTCTTATGCAAAAATCGGTTTTTCTTGCTTGATTTCAGCAGAGTTATTTTCTTCTCAAAAGTTTTTCTATTGTTGTCAGGGTTATGAATGAAGAGAAGAGAAGAAGTATTTATAAGAGAAGAGTCCTTCTCTTAGAAGATATCTTCTTCCCTTATCTTCCAACTTCATTAATTAACTACTTTAATTAATTTCATAATTAATCAGATAACTCTGATTAATTAATTGAAATTTAATCAATTATATATCTAATTAATATTCTCCCATTGAACTAATACCTTAATTCAATTACTTTGATTTAACAACCTTAAATCATTTACTTCCTTTATGACAGTCACCGTCCAATTGTATTGTGTGTGACCCTCTGGGTTCACCATCAATTGGCAGCAGGCCCACAAATTCCTCGTGATTTAATTTATGAACAATAAATTGCTCCGGTCAATTAAACAACCTTTAATTGACCACTCCTAGAATCAAATCCTCTATTAACTCAGGAGTACCCACACTTCATGGTCAATGTCTAGCCACAAGCCCATGAAGCCCAACTTCAGGTGAATTGATAATTGTGAACCTCATCTCTTATAATTTCCATGTACATACGGACCTTCTAAATACTAATTTCCCGATCGAAACCTAGGGTGTATGAATTGATCGGCACCTCTAATTATCTCGATTCTGTACTCTCTAATTCTGGATAATAATCCCAGTGTGATTGCTAAATTTGGAAACCCCTTTCCAAATTCGTCACCAACCATGGCCATGGATTTCTAGGAACATATTATCGAAGAACGTACAGGAAATTCTCCCACCTTATCAGGATGAGTCGATAGATCCTTTCTTAGTACTAACCACTCGCATACAGTTGTGTACGCACCCATCTTAGGCACTTTGTGGCCAGGCTACTTGACCAGTACCTAAATCTAAGTACGCACACTCGTGCACCGAATTCACCCTAGCACCTCAAGTCCAAGGACTAAATCGTACACTATTATAAGCCTTGAGAAACATCCCATCACCGATATGCGTCACGCGCTTCCACAATGGGTTTCTCTGTTCTGGTCGTTCGATGCGTTCAATCCTCCATTGAACCACCTACATATATGCACTGACCTCAAATACCTTGCTCATGAAACGCTACAAATTCACTCCATGTGAATCATGCATACTTGTACACGTCTTGGCGATTCTTACGATACCCTATCTCGTTCAGAATCTATGACTTGGAACGGTTTTAAGATCACGACCTTTGAGACTGTTTCATGATTGCACTCAGTACTGAAGTGAATCATCCCATAGTCTATTGTGACCTTAGGATTTCATCTAATCGCTTAGATAAGTTCGCGAGAGATGAAGTTGGCCATTGTTCAATTCACGTACTATGAATGAACGGGCGTATTAATTATAAACCATAAGAAAATAGTACTCTAACAAGATAATTAGTATTGGCTTGCTCGGCACTATCCTATCAATCTCCCACTTGCCCTAAAGCCAATCACAACATTTCTAAGGCCCATCTATACCAAGATGTCCCTCGAACCCTTTTGTGAAAGAGCTTAATTAGTGGATCTGCTAAATTGTCCTTGTTGAGATGACGTATTACTTCTACGCATGTCAACTACCTATGACTTGTTCAATCACATGGTATTGTGTTCAGACTATCGGTGAGATCTCGTTTTCGTTTCATTGAGCAATTGCCTTAACTAAATCGGTTAAGATTACGATAGGCTTTTTGCCATGCTAGGTATTTCATCCAATCGTTGGATGAAAGTTTCTCATCTAAACACTTTCTCTTGTGCAGCATCATAATGGTGCGATTATTCTGATTGAGTTGGCAATGGTATACTATTGGAATTTCTTCCAATTTACCTTTGCTCCATCGAGTCAGAATAAATCATCCACTTCAGACTGGAAATCTCGAATCTTTAAATCCTTAGAGTTTCAATTCTCCACTACTACCACAGACAAGCATTATATCCTTTAATTATCTTCGAGGATTGCATTTATGGTAGTCCAGTGTCCTTTACAGGTGTTCGACTATCTGTAGCTCGTGAATGATCAGAGCTTTTGATGAGTCAGGTCTTGTACAAGACTTTGCATGCTACATGCAATCCAAATGCCAAAGCATAAGGTTTCTTGAGACAGTTACTTCTTTACTCATTTATATGTAGGGCTCATTAAATAAGTAAGAGAAATTTTGTCTCTTTGGAAACACTCCTTTCTTGGATTCTTCCATATTGAATTTAATCAATATATAGTCTTTGTACATAGATTCGGTGAATTGTAACATCTACTTCGCTTTTATCTCTATAAATACGTATTGCCAGTACGTGAGATGTAATTCCCAAATCTTATCATGGAGAATTGCGTGAAGAACACGCTTTCGTCTATGCTACTCTGATATTCTTATATCATGCTTGATGTACAGAACATCATCTTGTTGCGTTACGAACTCAACTACGCTCCCACTGATCTTTTTTGCACAATTGGAATCCATATGCCTTTTGACTCTTTCAACATTCTTGATTGACTTATCAAGTTGCATGTTCCAAGTTCGGGAAAAAGTCATAGATTGACCTTTGGATTTGAATAGAGATCTTCTCATCAATTTTCAATTGTGAGATGCAGGATTCATATCCAATAGTCATATTTTGGTAGTCAAAACCACCCTTCTATGGCTAATAGTTTTGAAATGAATTTTGACGTTGCAAACGGAGAAGATATTTTCATTGGTCCTAAAAGGACTTTTGAATAATGACCTATCGCCATTAAGTGAGTCAAACTTTCCATTTTGAATCTTATGGTTTCATGCCATATCCCTTAGGCTCTGTTTGGTTTACGGAAAACGGTGAGGAAAATGAATGAAAATGATAAGTAAAATATTTTACTTGTTTGTTCACTAGGAAATCCAGTCAGGAAAATATTTTACGAGAAAACTTGAGGAAAATTTTATAATTAAAATAAGGGAAACCCAATTCCCCCAAAAAATTGAGGAAAAATTGAAAACCCTATGTAAAACAGTTTTTGAAAATTGCACTTTGATCCCAAATTTTCAAAAAACCTAGAATCCTATTCAGTCCAGAATTTTCAAAAAATTCAAATTTGCAACTCGGCTACTATTTTCAAAAATTCGAATTGCACCTTTGGTCCCTCTATTTTTGAAAATTGCAATTTTGACCTCAGATTTTGAAGAACCCAGAATTACATTTCAGTCCAGAATTTAATAAATTCAAATTTTCAATCCAGACATAGATTTTCCGGAACAAAATTTGCACTTTTGGTCCCTCAATTTTTGGATATTACAATTTTGACCCTAGATTTTTGAAAAATCAAGAATTGCAATTCAGTCCAGTATTTTAAGAAAATTGAAAATTTCAATTCGGACCCTGATTTTAGAAATCCAAATTTGCACTTTTGGTCCCTCAATTTTTGGAAATTACAATTTGACCCTAAATTTTTGAAAAATCCAGAATTAAGAATCAGTTCAGGATTCTCATAAAATTAAAAAAGTCAATTTGGCCCCAGATTTTCAGAAATCCGAATTTACACTTTTGGTCCTTCAATTTTCAGAAATTACAATTTACCCTAAATTTTTGAAAAATCCAGAATTAATATTCAGTTTATTTTCGAAGATAAAAATTTTCATTTCGGCCCCTGATTTTTAGAAATTCAAAATTTCACTTTTGGTCCCTTAATTTTCAAAAATTGCAATTTGACCCCAGATTTTCAGAAAAATAAGAACTGCAATTCAGTCCATAATTTTCAGAAGAAATATTTTCAGAAAAGTGAAAATTTCAAAATTTCACTTTTGGTCCCTTAATTTTCAAAAATTGCAATTTGACCCCATATTTTCAGAAAAATAAGAACTGCAATTCAGTCCATAATTTTCAGAAGATTAAAATTTTCATTTCGGCCCCTGATTTTCAGAAATTCAAAATTTCACTTTTGGTCCCTTAATTTTCAAAAATTGCAATTTGACCCCAGATTTTCGAAAAACCCGGAGTTTCAATTCAGTCCAAAATTCTCATAAAATTAAGATTTTCAATTTGGCCAAGATTTGAAATCCTTATTTTTCTGAAAATATGGGGTCAAATTGCAATTTTTGAAAATTAAGGGACCAAAAGTGAAATTTTGAATTTCTGAAAATCAGGGGCCGAAATGAAAATTTTAATCTTCGAAAATAAACTGAATCTTAATTCTGGATTTTTCAAAAATATGGGGTCAAAATTGCAATATCCAAAAATTGAGGGACCAAAAGTGCAAATTTGGATTTCTGAAATCTGTGGCCGAATTGAAATTTTTAATTTTCTTAAAATACTGGACTGAATTGCAATTCTTGATTTTTCAAAAATTTAGGGTCAAAATTGCAATATCCAAAAATTAATTATTAACCTATGCAGATCATTTTAATTGCAAAATTTTTATACTTGATACGTTTTCTATTTTTTAATTGATTATTAACCTATGCAGATCATTTTAAATAGAAATTATTGGTAAAACAAGAAAAACATGGAAAACATGTTTTAATTTTTTTTTTAATATTTTTATATGATTTTCCTCACTCTTTTCTTCGCAACCAAACAAAACAAAGGAAAATAGGTTTCAATAAATTCATTTTACATGCTATTTTACTTTGTAGCCAAACAGTTTTGAGAATTCATGATTTTATATATTTTGATTTTCATTGATTTTCATTTTCCACACATCACCAATTCCTCAAACCAAACACAGCCTTAGTCTCTTTGTAATCTTGGATTAAAATCCAATTTCTCAATTTCGCAAAATGGAATTTTGAGTTCCTTACGAATTTGATTAGATTACTAATTATTTGTGCATGGATCGGTTTGGCACGTTTCAGGGTTTACTCCCACTGTTCGTGGGGATGGGTCCAATTCTAGGACTTCATCAAGTTCTATGACATTCCTTATTTCCTTTGACAAGAATTCGTCAACAGAGGAACAAGCTACTTACGAGATATTTTCATTTCTCGTTGTCGTAGAACAGGTCTCCAATGGATTTCGTTGGATACCCCACAAATATTATATGAATCAGATCTACCATCTAATTTCTCATATAAGGGTATTTTGCTATGTCTTAAATGACATGGCGGTGTAAGAACTTTCTTCGAAAAGTACTAGACCAAGTATATTTGAAGAGTCAGGGGAGGCTATCCCCTAATGTGAATAAAGAAATTTAGCAAGATCAATGTCGTGAATCGAACCAAGTTTTATCAACAAAGTTTGATTCCTTCTTTGATTTGCTTCGTGAGAATTCTATTCTCGTCTTATAGATAATCGAGGAGTTAGTTGCTTATGTTTCAGCAAGTTTGATTAGATCAAAATGATTTTGACATAATGCACTTAGTTACTTCATTTCCAAAACGTCTATTGAATTACTTCAATAGTTTTAGAATTGTACTTGAATAAAGTACACATACACATTGACGATTGAAATCGTAAGTAAATATGAAGTAGCATCCTTTTGAACTAGTGCTTTTAGTTCTTATTGATTGAAATGTTTGGAATGCCTTAGCGATCCTTTATTTCGGTTATTATTCCTTCAAGATTTGAAAGTTCCGAGTTTATCCAAGTTCTTTATTTCAAGAGCAGTAGATAAAAACTTTCCTTTCGAATCTTTAGGAAGAATGTCCAAAATAAACATTTCAAGTACGGACGATCATCTAGTTTGTCTTATTCATTTTTCGATTCAGCAGGCAGTTTTTGAAGTTTTGATTCGTTTGTCATTGTTTTATTTCTATGCTTCAAAACTCAATGGTAAAGCAATAAAGTTTTGTACAAAATTTGAAATAATACTCAAAATAAACTAAAACTAAAACTCATGCTAATACGAAAAACTAAGTAAAACTTCTTTTGCTAAAAAGGAATGTCTAGGTTCAATTCTTCCTTGTCCCAGTCCCTGAATTCATTTTCCCTCAACTCTCTCTGCACTGCTGGCATCTTCCTTTCAAGGAATTTCCTCCTTGTAGGTGGAAAGGGAATAGTGTCATCTCCTGTAAACTCTTATACAGACAAGAAAGTTTTATCAGATGTCTTACATCAAAAAGAATTAACAGATGTATAACTTAAAGTCGTATTGTAGTTAAGTCTATCCAGGAATTCCTTTTCAGTAAGCTTCCTTATTTTCTTTTCATGCTTACACAGAGGACAATTCGCTTCATATAGTCCAAATCCTTGCAGATGAGCTCCTTCATATTTGTCTAACAACTCATGCAATTGTTTTGTTTCCATTCCATCAGGTGGAATATCACAATGTTTCATGAAATGAGTGAAGGTGTCAGATAGACCATGTAGAGTAATCTCTATCTCGTCTTCGAGAATGAATCGGGCTCCAAGCCCTTTGATTCGTTTGAACATCTTGGTTAAGTAACAACAATATTCCTTAACATTGTAAAACGTAGCCATGGTTGTTTCGTGAAGGTAATTGCACATCATACTCCCCAAAGTTGATTCGTTTCTAACACGCTCTAAGTATTGTTTGAACGGGACAGTGGATGGTGAATGGCTAACAATAAAACAGACAACAATAAGCAGACATGTTTAATATTAATACTTATAATTAACGAAATTTGGACTTTTTATCGAAAAAGTTCTCCCACTATTTTTATCGAAACAATAACCCCTTCTAGTTTCGGAAAAAAATTATTTCCTAGTAGGTCTTGACGTCCCAGCAGCAATTAGTTGCACCCACGACTCGTGGCCATACAATTAATTCCCTAGGTAGGTATACATTTTACCAATTGTGTCTACTACACAACCTTCAAGCTATTTTGCCTCGTTTTTCGCATTTATCTAGCACTTCTACATCATAAATGTTACTACGCGTTAAGTCTAACCCATTAATCATGATAGGCAACGGGCCCGGTCATGAATTCTCCGTAACTAGTTATCGGTCGATCTTCACGTCCCGACCAGTCCCTACCCTTGTCGAGTTTTAGAAAAACTAGAATCAAGAAATTTCGTGTATTGCCCCTTTCTTCGACTCGGGTGCCAGACTCTGGATCACCTCCATCGATAAGTTGACAACATACACTAGTTCCTATTAATGGAAGGCTTGAATTTATAAAACCTCATTTTATATTTAACCCAATATGACTTAATATTTATTCGAGAGGGGAATTTTCGGTATTGAAAGTTTAAGAAACTCTCCTCGAGATCTCACCGCTTCAATTATGCTTTATCTTTTATTTACGATCTAGATTCTAGCGCGCATAAACACAAGCAATTATAAATCGACTAATAAATAAAAGCCATACAAGCCTAGCATGCATACTACCACAATATGTTTTCGATCGGGAGCCTCCTATGCAGGCCATCATCAAGCCAATGATGTTGGCCCAATTGGTCAATCTAAAGAGTTCTCAAAGAACCTATGCTATTACACAATGTACCATGCATACATGGCCTTCAATTCTTCTTGGGCTCCCACCTTGCTTGTAAACGGGCCTCCATCCTAGACTAGGAAAACAGTAAAGCCCTATTCTATTACAAAGGCTCAAAGTGGCCCAAAAATAATAATAGGCTCGCAGGCCCAATAAAAACCATGCATTAAATTAAACCAATCACATCTAACCTAAGGTCAAGGCTCGGCGCGATCGAAAACCACGTAAACAGTTCACGTAGAGCAAGAAACATGCAAACAACCTTTACGTATTTCTTTCTTAATTTTAAAACTACCTTTTAAAACTAACTTCCTATGATTCTTGCTTTTTAGTCACTACTAATTATGACAAATAAATTCTCGGGTAAATAAAACAAGTTTTCTGCCTTAAAAACAGATTCTGATTTTTCAACTTTTGAAAATTGCAGTTCGGCCCCTATACTTTCTGAAATTGCACTTTTGACCCCAAAACTTTTGAAAAGTTACAAATTACCCCCAAAACAGTTTTCAGACAGAAGGACCAGAAAATAAAATTTTGAAATCCAGAAAATTTTCGAATTTTGCAAACTGACCCTTGAACTTTCAGAAATTACAAAATAGCCCTTGAATTTTTGGAATTTGCAAAACGGCCCAAAAAACCCGTGCAATCAGAATTTCAGAAACAGCCCAGATTTTACAAAATTTTTCAGAAACATAAAATTGAATTTTCAGCCCTAATTTACACGATTTGCAATAATAGCACAAAGAGTCCTGATTTTTCGAAAAACTATAAATTTGCCACAGATCTTAAAAGGTAATTTTACCCAATCATAGATCCAGTCATAACAAGCAAGAATCAATCAATATAACATAATTATCACGCGTTCTCATACACATAATTAAACATATACGGTGAACACACATTATGTTCAGGCCTTTTCGTATAAAACGTATGGAGCTGGCTCTGATACCACTGTTGGGATATTCTACTATGGGGCTCAATTGTCAATACAACAAAGTGCGGAATTTTAAAATTTTCGAGGTCCCTTTTAGTCCCATAAACCTTTCTCCATAGTTAATTATACGAAAAGGTTGAATCAAACAAAACATTAACAAAGAAGGGGGTTTTTGCGATTTACCTCACCACAGCTCGGTGGTGGTTACCTCCAGGCGTTTCGTTCGATCCACAATATGAGTGATCCATGTGTCTTACCTCCAAAGTTGATCCACACCAATCGGATTGTAGTGACACCTCCAAGTCGTAGGCTACGAACTGGATCTTGAAGATTTGTCAGCAAAGGATTCTGTAGATCTGGATCTGGATTGAGAGATCTGATGGAAGAAAAACTAATCACAGGACTTATGTGATTGGATCAGGTTTCAGCCAAGTCAAGATCGACCAGGTTGGGTTCGGCCGAGTTGGTTCGGGCGACTAAGGTTGGGGCGAAAGTTATGGGGCGATTTTGTAAATAAAATTCTTGTGCAAAATCTGATTTCTTTCTTATGCAAAAATCAGTTTTTCTTGCTTGATTTCAGCAGAGTTATTTTCTTCTCAAAAGTTTTTCTATTGTTGTCAGGGTTATGAATGAAGAGAAGAGAAGAAGTATTTATAAGAGAAGAGTCCTTCTCTTAGAAGATATCTTCTTCCCTTATCTATCAAATCCCCATTCCTTATCAACTTAAGAATGTAAGATTTAATAGATCTCTTCTTACTTGTTTTCCAAGAATCAAAAACTCTTTTCTTTATCTTACAAAAATCGCCCCCTATCCCCAACTTTAAGATTATTACAAATCAACCCATATAATTATCCAATCCTAAAATTGGTTAATTATTTTAATCTTCCAACTTCATTAATTAACTACTTTAATTAATTTCATAATTAATCAGATAACTCTAATTAATTAATTGAACTTTAATCAATTAGATATCTAATTAATATTCTCCCATTAAATTAATACCTTAATTCAATTACTTTGATTTAACAACCTTAAATCATTTACTTCTTTTATGACAGTCACCGTCCAATTGTATTGTGTGTGACCCTCTGGGTTCACCATCAATTGGCAGCAGGCCCACGAATTCCTCGTGATTTAATTTATGAACAATAAATTGCTCTGGTCAATTAAACAACCTTTAATTGACCACTCCTAGAATCAAATCCTCTATTAACTCAGGAGTACCCACACTTCATGGTCAATGTCTAGCCACAAGCCCATGAAGCCCAACCTCAGGTGAATTGATAATTGTGAACCTCACCTATTATAATTTCCATGTACATACGGTCCTTCTTAATACTAATTTCCCGATCGAAACCTAGGGTGTGTGAATTGATCGGCACCTCTAATTATCTCGATTCTGTACTCTCTAATTCTGGATAATAATTCCAGTGTGACTGCTAAATTTGGAAACCCCTTTCCAAATTCGTCACCAACCATGGCCATGGATTTCTAGGAACATATTATCGAAGAACGTACAGGAAATTCTCCCACCTTATCAGGATGAGTCGATAGATCCTTTCTTAGTACTAACCACTCGCATACAGTTGTGTATGCACCCAACTTAGGCACTTTGTGGCCAGGCTACGTGACCAGTACCTAAATCTAAGTACGCACACTCGTGCACCGAATTCGCCCTAGCACCTCAAGTCCAAGGACTAAATCGTACACTATTATAAGCCTTGAGAAACATCCCATCACCGATATGCGTCATGCGCTTCCACAATGGGTTTCTCTGTTCGGGTCGTTCGATGCGTTCAATCCTCCATTGAACCACATACTTATATGCACTGACCTCAAATACCTTGCTCATGAAATGCTACAAATTCACTCCATGTGAATCATGCATACTTGTACAAGTCTTGGCGATTCTTACGATACCCTGTCTCGTTCAGAATCTATGACTTGGAACGGTTTTAAGATCACGACCTTTGAGACTGTTTCATGATTGCACTCAGTACTGAAGTGAATCGTCCCATAGTCTATTGTGACCTTAGGATTTCATCCAATCGCTTAGATAAGTTCGCGAGAGATGAAGTTGGCCATTGTTCAATTCACGTACTATGAATGAACGGGCGTATTAATTATAAACCATAAGAAAATAGTACTCTAACAAGCTAATTAGTATTGGCTTGCTCGGCACTATCCTATCACGAACCATGTCCATCAAGGTTCGATTCCTTCTCTGCTACTCCATTTAATTGGGGTGTTGCAGGAGGAGTCCACTGCGATAGTATTCCATGCTCTACACGATAATTAAGAAATTCGTTACTAAGAAATTCTCCACCTCGGTCAGAACGAAGAGCCTTTATCGTATGACCAAGTTGATTCTCTACTTCCATCTTGAATTCTTTGAATCGCTCAAAGGCTTCAGACTTGTGTTTCAACAAGAACACATATCCATAACGACTATAGTCGTCAGTGAAAGTGATGAAGTAGTCATAGCCACCTCGGGCGCTTTTTCTTAGTGGTCCACATACGTCAGTATGTATTAAGTCCAATGTTTGTTTGGCTCGCTCAGGGTTTCCCTTAAATGGCAACTTAGCCATTTTACCTTTTAAACATGGTTCACAAGTCGGCATTTCATCAATGCGATTGATTTCAATCGCGCCAGATGATGCTAACTTTTGAATCCTTGACTTAGATATATGTCCAAGTCGAGCGTGCCACAATTGGGCAGATATTTCATTATCTTGTTTCTTTTTGTTTTGTTGTACGTGCATAACTAACTTAGGTAGTTCAATGGTATATAGTCCATCTTTTAATGTACCAGTGAAAAACAAATTGTCATTCACGAATAACGAAAAGGAACCTTTGTTAATTGTAAAATTAAAACCTTCATTATCCAAAACAGGAATAGAAATAATGTTTTTCACCAAACCAGGTACATAAAGAACGTTCCTAAGGACTAATTTATTACCATTTAAATCTAACTCCACTTCGCCTATGGCCTCGACAGCAGCTCTAGCTCCATTGCCAAATCTCAGGATCCAATCCCCTGGCCTAAGTGGCCTTGTTGCTCCTATCACCTGTAAATCATTACAAAGATGAGAACCACAAGCAGTGTCTAGCACCCATGATGCACAGTTAACTGATAAATTAACTTCAACAAGGAATATACCTTTCGAGCTCTCCAAGAACTCTTTGCAGTTCCTCTTCCAGTGTCCAGGTTTCTTGCAGTAGAAATATTTTTGTTCACCAGCAGAAGCTTTTCGCTTCTTTCCTTTCCCTATGGGCCCAGATGGTCCTTGCCTTTTGCTTGAAGAAGCATTTCCCTTCCCCTTCCCTTTCTTCGTCCTTTTGGACTTAGATTGGGTTGAGGTAGCAACCATCACTGGCTTCTCTCTTTTCATGGAAGCCTCGGCAGTGGCGAGCATATTAGCCAACTCCTGAAGTTCAACATCCATCTTGTGCATGTTGTAGTTCACTACGAATTGCTCGAATGATCTTGGCAACGATTGGAGAATTATATCCTGGCAGTAGGTTTTGTCCATCTTTACGTCTAGATGACCAAGCTTTTCAATAAGCCCAATCATCTTGATGCAGTGAGTACGAACATGAGCACCTTCTGCCATCCTCGTTTGTTGCAGAGTCTTAGCGTTTTCAAACCGCTCGTATCTACTTTGCACCCCAAATAGACCATTCAGGTGCGTGTAGATCTCAAAAGAAGATTTCATATGCTCGTGATGCTTTTGAAGCTCATTCGACATGGATGCCATCATGAGACAACGTGACTGCAAGTCATCGTCTAGCCATAGATCAACGGCTTCCTTCTCAGTATCATCGGCATCCTCAGCAAGTTCAGGAGGGGCCCATCAGGGACAAAACCTCACTTTTCAGAAGCGAGAATGATCTTAAGGTTCCTGACCCAGTCATGGAAGTTGGGTCCAGTCAATTTGTTTTGTTCAAGTATGATGGAAATCGGATTTTTTTTTAGACATTATATCTACAAAACGACGAGAGAAGAAATAAATACGCGAAAGATTAATTTAAAATGCACAATTTACAAACATGGGTTTTATTTGTAAATTACTCCTACTATTTTATTCAAAATCATATGCCCCCACATAAGTTTCGGGAATTTAAAATATCCTAGCGGGCTTAAGGCCCAAATGCAATTTCCTAGTACACACGACTCGTTGGCCTTACTATTTGATTCACTTGGTGGTCGACTGCGTCGTCGATTAACCATCACAGCTAACCCTTAAGTTCATTTAGTCTCGTTTTTCGATATGGACCCACGACTCGTGAGACATCCATACTTACTAGTGTTAAATCATGTCCAATACTCGTGGAGAGAAATAGTTCAATCCTAGACGCCCCACGACTCATGAGACAGCGCCTAAAACCTTGCTATCCCCTCCCTTGGCACTAAACTCGTGTATCGAGGCAATAGACATATCATCTTCCTATAGCTCGACCCACGACTCGTGAGACATCGAGATATATTCATACAATATGCCTAAGACTTAGTAATTGGGTAGGCTCGGACCATAGACACTATTCTTATGCGCCCGTTATTCGATTTAATGTTCTAATTGAATTTTAGGTTCAATTGGAGGTTTTACGTTTTCTTGTGCGAGGTCTCATCAGATTATGCTTTATCTTGTTTACGTGATCTATTCTAAGCATGCAAGTCATACATCAAATAATATAAGTAAACATACATCACCTAGCAGGATATGATTGATCGATTGCCCATCCTATGCGATCCATCACGAGCCTTGTGATGGATCAATTGGTCAGTCTAGGGTGAAAATTAAATGTCCTAACTATTACAACTTTCACCCATACATCATGGGCCTTCTTGTAATATCCAGCTTGATTGGGCCTCCATGTAATGAATTGGGCCTCCACGTCCTCCAAGGTTATGGGCCTCCATGTGGATCTCCAAGTCTTCATGAGGTATTCTTGGCTCCAAGCCTAATCTAAGCCTAGCTTATAAAAATAAAGGTTCCTATTCTATTACATTTGTTTGAGCAAGCAAGGGCACCAATCAGGCCCATTTAATTACAACCCATATTATAAATAAACCAAAAACTACACAGGTCTTAAGGGCAAAATCGACCAATCCACATATTCACTCAAAAACATGCTTAAATTCACATAAGGGCATAAATGTAAATTTACCGGCTCCTTTAATTTTAATTCACAAAATTTATCCAAGTTAATTAATTTTGAATTAATAATTAATCTCTAATATTAATTAACTCTTACTTGAGTTCTAATTAATCTACAAAACTTATCTTGATTAAAATTGGTTAATTAAGATAGTTTCCAAATCTCCAAGATTTCTATCTTATCCAAAACTCTAAGTTTCCCAATGTTCCTAAATCTCCAAGATTCTCAAGATAATCCTATTTTGAATTGATTAGTTAATTAAGGTAGTGTTTAAACCTTATCCAAAAACTCCAAGTTTCCCAATCTTCCAAAATTCTAAGATTTTCAGAATTTCCAATATAGGCAGAAGTAGAGTCCAACCAAAAAAATCAACCATCGAGGCCAATCGAGGACTGCCACGTGGACAGTACACGCGCGGCCACGAAGTCCACGTGTGCGCTGCCCGCGGCAGCCGCCGATGCGCGTGGCCGCGTGCGGCATCAGGCAGCCGTGCGCAGCAGCACACGGACAGTAGTTGATTAGTAGTTGATTTAATTAATTCAGATTCAATTAAATCCTAATCCAAAAAATAAAATTAACACGATAAAATTTTCGAATCAAAAAGTTTTCTTAAAACATGCAAAGTTAAAGAACTAGCCATACATAAATCAAACATACGATTTAAATCACAGAATTTGCAAATTCATATATATACAAAGCCTAGAGTTGGCTCTGATACCCTTGTTGGGATTCGGTAAGATAAACAGCCCTAAGCACAGCGGAATTTAAAATTTTTATAGGACCTCTTACGGAATCTTGCCAGGATAATCTCTAGTTGTATATATATGAATAGAATAACGACAAGAATAATTAGATCCAAATTATACCTGTCTCCTTGCAAATCCAAGTAGCTCAGCAAAGTTGCGTTTCTCCCTCGGGCAGGTCGATCCAAAGCCTTCTTGTAGCACCCCACGTGTTGCGCCTCTACGAGTTGATACACCACAATATCACGAAAATTAATATATCCTAATCGACTAGAACATAGGGTATATTAGTATCTAGGCTTAGAGAACGAATTGGGAGCGAATAGAAATCGAAAAATTCTTCCAAAGTGGAAGAGGGGGTTCGGCCGATTTCTTCTAGGAGAGGGGAGATAGAATTTTTTCCTTTGCTTGGTTTTTGCTCTTAGAGTTGTGTGTATGATATAACTATAAGTTACCTATTTATAGTTATCTCATTAACCTAGTCCTCTTAGGATTAGGAATTTAATTCTCCTACATGGGCCATGACCCTCTTCAATTAGAAGACCAATTCTTCCAATTAATTCATGGTTCACTTAATTAATTTAATTAGGCTTCATTTAATTTCTCAATTAAATAGCCCAATTAATTAAACTAGACTCTAAATCTATTTAATTAAATTTTTCTTTAATTAATTAGCTCACAAATTAAATTCCAATTTAATTTATGATCTTGATCCAATTCCAATCGGATCCATTATAACTCCAATTGGGTCAACCCAGTCACTTTAATCGACCCAGTCGATTTTTAGACCCAGTCGACCCAATCGACCCTATCGATTCGGTCGACCCAGTTTGTTCTCTTTTCCTCGTTTTCGCTTCATGTGTATTGTGTATGCCCCCGTAGGTTCACCACATAATTGACCGTGGGTTATAATTAAATATAATTTAATTATTCGAACAACATCTACTCTAAATCAATCGAACACTCTGTCTACTGATCATTCCAAAATTAGCACCCCTGCCAATTTGGGAATTCTCCCAGACTCCACGGTCGATGTCCAGCCACAAGCCCATGGAGCCCAATCACTGGTGAATTAATTCAGTGAACCTTTTAACTCATTTACAATTTCCATATACGACATAATCTCTCCATCGATCAATCTCCCAGTCGAGACTTAAGGGTATGGTCTTTCATCGGTCTCCTTTTTATTTTGTCTTGCTTTATGTATTCTGGTCTCGAAATAATTCTCTTTGACTTAATCTTTATGAGTTACTTACATAAAGCCGTCAGGTACCTTGGCTAAGGATTTTACCAGAATTAATTTCTCACAGAAATGCATAAGAGAATTTCCCAACATATCAAGTTAGGTCAATGGATCCTTTGTTGATGATATGAATCTGCATACGAGTTCCTCTATACCCAATATGAGTCCAAAGAGACTTTCTAGTGATCTCCAGTCAGTCGGAACTCATATCAAAGCATAGACGTTCTCGTACCAGATAAACCCCATCATCTCAAGTATTTAAGGATCGTTCCTTGTATACTATTGTAAATTGGAATAACTTCAACCCCGATATGCGACTACTGCTTCCATGGTGAGTTATTTCCTAATTGGGGTATTCAGTGCACTTTCTATCCCAGCAAGCCACCCACTTATGTGTATCGACTATCCCAGTCACGCTTGTGGACCCCAGCATTCTCCAGTTCATCGGAGTATACACAACAGTGAGAGTCTAACCGAATCCAACGATGTCCTATCTCGATTGGATTCTATGACTCTTGAATATGTTCTAGATCACAGCCTTGGAGATCAGTCCACGGGTTGTCCCATAGCCCTGTGATCTAAGGACTTCTATCCTTATGCGTAGATAATTATTACATAAGATAATGATGATCATTTAATAAAGTGCTTTTATTAATCAAAATTGAATAGTTCCTTATTTATTACAATAAAATTTGGCCATACAGCTGGCTTGCAGGACACTATTTTTATCAATTATTTAATTATCTATCTAAAAAATAATATGTTAGAGAAAATAATATGTCAAAAGCTTGCCCTTTCTCCCCCCCCCCATCCTCACTTGCTAAATATTTTTTATTTTTTCTTTTTTTGTTCAATACTTTTTATTTTTATAAATTTTATGTATGATTTAATAAATTTATATTTTAAATTAAATCTTTAAAGGAATTAGTTTTAATTAAATATTTTTAATTAGTATTATAATTTAGACAAAATGAACCAATTAATCGAATTACAAATTTTTATTACTATTACTATTTTTATTGTTACTTCTGCTATTTTTATTATTATTGTATTTTTATTATTTTTATTTTTATTATTACTATTATTGTTATCATCATCATCATCATCACTATTATTATTATTATTATTATTATTATTATTATTATTATTATTATTATTATTATTATTATTATTATTATTTTTCTTATTACTACTATTAATTATTACTATTACTAATATTGTCATTTTTATTTATTATTACTATTATTATTATTAATCATTATTATTTTATTTTTAATTTTTGTATTTTTATTATTTTATTTTTATATTATAATTGTTACTTTTATTATTATTATTATTATTATTGTTATTATTATTACTTATTTATTTTGTATTTTGTATTTTTATTATTGTTATTATTATTATTATTATATGTCTCTAACTGGTGAAGACGCCTATAACGGGGAAGAGGACGGGGAGAGAGCATTTCTGTCCAACGACTGAAAATGGCCTGAGACTGGGTGATTTTTCCCTTATTCGAATTCTTATTTGCTATTTCTTCTCCTGAAGTTATTTGCACTATAAGCCTATCAACAGTTGCCTCTGCGAAGCCACACCCAGTGCGTACAGGGGGTTGTTGCACCCCCCAACTTTAGTTGAATTTTTTTGATAGCACTAATGGATTTATGAAATGATAAGAGTAAAATAACATAAAGCAATGAAATAATGGACTATTAGGCAGGTATACCACGTGGCATTGGAAGGAAACAAAGACTCTTTAATTTATTATGGGCAATAATCTGATCATATTGACCAAGAACTGTTTATAAAACTAGTATAGTTTAATTTAAGTATTTAGTTTTCTAATTATAATGGAAGATCGTTTCTTGTTAAATTCTTTAATTTTGTGTACATAAAAAATAATTGTTCAGGGAATTTGATATCACTAACAAAAAATTGAATTAAGAATATGATCACGTGAATTTGAAATATTTCTAAATCAATCATATTTTTCTTATGTTCATCTCATTTATCCCATGTTATAAGACTCAAATACTTCATAGCAGATATGTAATCAGCTTACTAAGTTATTTAAATTAATATTTATTATAATTATCGACAATATTACAGTATATGTTTAGTCGGTATACACAATAATTTTCACAATTGCTATTAAATGTTTATTGTAAATAATCATTACGATATAAAAAATATGTATACTTCATTTTCTGACTTAATCTCGCCCCCCTTGGAATAAAATCCTTGCACCGCCCCTGGCCGAAACTCCATCCCCCGTGTCCTCGTTTTCCGAGAAAAGATTGTCCGGATGCGCAATAACTCTAGTAATAAACACATCATCCTCGGCATGAGGAGGGAGGGTTTTTTGCACTTTACACCCTCGAAACATGGGAAATAGGCACTTTGCACCCCCAAAACATAGATTTAGCACTTTGCACCCTCAAAATATGAAAAATGTAGCACTTTGCACCCTCTTTTATTTTCAAGCAAAATTCAAGGGCAAAATAGGTAATTCAATAGTATTGGCACTTTGCACCCTCGAAACTTGAGAATTTCGCACTTTGTACCCCCAAAATAAAATTAGCACTTGACACACTCTAATTAAGAACAAATCAGCAACTTCCACCCCCGAAACACAATAAATGGACATTTTGCACCAAAAGCACAAAATTAACACTTAACACCCTCAAAATCCCTCATTTTTTTCGTCAAAGTTGACTATCGAAGTGAAAAAAATCTAAGGCAAAATAGGTAATTCATTTTTTTTCCTTAAATTTTGCAAAATACAATTATAAATACTCGAATACTTATTTCTCCCTCCATCTTTCTTTTCAACAATATAACCATTAATAACTAAATAAGTACAATTAAACTTCTGGAAGACCCATTGTCTACTTCAAAATATAACAGACCCATAAATAATTACTTATTTTGCCTTAAACTTTTTTCACCTTAATGGTCAACTTTGCCCGAAAAAAACAAGGGGTTTGAGTTTTTTTTTTTTTTTAATTTGAGGGTGTTAAGTGTTAATCTTGTATTTTGGGGTGCAAAGTGTTCATTTATTGTGTTTTGGGGGTGCAAGTTGTTGATTTTGTTCTTAATTAGGAAGTGTTAAGTGTTAATTTTATTTTGGGGGTGCAAAGTGCCAAAGATTTATAATAGAATTACCTATTTTTGCCCTTCAGTTTTTACTTGAAAATAAAATAGGGTGCAAAGTGATGCATTTTTTATATTTTGAGGGTGCAAAGTGTTAAATCTAAATTTTAGGAGTGCAAAGTGCCTATTTTTAATATTTTAGGGGTGCAAAGTGCAAAAAACCCAAGGAGGGATGTTAAGGTTTAATGGAAAAGTAGACATTTTTTAGAAAAGAATGGTAAGAGTTCGATGAGATTGATAAATTCAAAGATTTTCGACTAGAAATATTACTGCTCCAATCTTCAAATTATATGTGGTAAAAGTGAAAATGACCTCATTGATTGCGTCTATATATATGGATAAGAAATGGACGTTAGAACCCTGGTGACGTTTTATTTTTCCGCCTGCTTATATCGCAAAACTAACCCCTGTGGTCCTGATAACGCTTCGGAAAATTCTTGTCCAAGCCTGGCTTGGCCAAACCCATCCAACCACCAAGCAAGTGTATTGCACTTGCTTTGTGATTGGTCACTCTCCTAGGAGTTACATCCAATCCCAAAGCAAGTGTATTACACTTTCCATGTAGTTGCTTTGGGTTCGGCCAAACCCGGTCTGGGTAAGAATTTCCCTAACGCTTCATAATGACGCGATGCTACGGAATAGATTCAAAAAATGTATGCTCTTTTTCCCTCGTTCGATTTTTATCGCAATTAAGGTGTTTTCTGAGCTAGATTTTTTACGAGGCATATTTCAGGAATCACCTACGAAGAATCAAGGATCAAAGGCTTACTTTACTTTTATGAGCTTCAACTACGCTAACGCTCGAGAAGTTGGGGAGTACTGATGGGGCTGTTTTACACATAAGAGCATTGCAGACTTCAGATCGAGCTAAATGGTCATCCCGACCTGCTATTACGCATCTGATCCAGGGCCGGCCCTAGACATTCGGGGGCCCTAGGCGAATTTTAAATTTTGGGCCCGTTCTTATAAAAAATAAATAATCAATTTATTTTTTTAAAGGCAAAAATATTAATTAAATATTGACATATTATTTTCTCTAACATATTATTTTTTGGATAGATAATTAAATCTAACATATTATTTTTTAGATAGATAATTAAATAACAAACTTATTTAACTTTTAAAAGATTTAACCGTGAATTTTTTTGTATAATTTTTAATATTAAAAATATTATTTTAGCCGAAGCAAATTTTACAAGTATATGTACATCCTTAACTCTATATCATTCTTTTACAAATATCATAATTGATTGCTTGACTTTTATTTAATTTCGTGACATTTTTCACTCTATTAATTATATATTATCATTTATAGGAAAAGTTATACATCATATATTAAACTAAGAAAAAGATACACATACATATAAAAATATGGATGGGGCTAGACCAATTTTATGGAGGGTGAAATTCTTTTTTGCAATATATTAAGTGAGAAAGTAATAAGCAAAAAAATTATATTTCAAAGAAAAAAATTGTATTCATTTTATAATAATTATGAAAGAATTTTTTTTGAAGTACTTATTAAGAAAAAAAATTAACAAGAAATCACTAAGTAAGAAAAAGAAACGAAAGGAAAATAAAAAAGACGAACATTATTACAAAAAAAAAAGTTAAATAACATAAACAATCAAAATATATGAAAAAAATTCAATATTGGGATTTGAACCCTAGACCTCTCACTCATTATGATAAAATCTTACCAAGTGAGCCATGATACATGTTATGTACATAAAATTAATAAAATTAAAAATATTTAATTTTTTAATTTTCCTAAAGGCCTAAATATAAATTTTGGGGCCCTCAGAACTGGGGACCCTAGGCGCCGGCCTAAGTTGCCTAGCACTTGGGCCGGCCCTGATCTGATCGGCCTAAGAAGGCTTGTGGATTGTTATGGGCTGCACGCAGCATCTCCTACAAGTCATACGATCCTATTGGGGCTAGGAATCTTAGATTATAAGTAGGAGATTCATCATTGTATTGAGGTTTAGAAGCTGAATTACTCAATAAGCACTAAAAACCATATTTTACACTTAAAATTTCGTTCGTTTTATATAACCATATTTAACTAGCTCATATCTCTGATCGATAATACTGGTCCTCACTGCCTTTGATCAGTATTATTGATATTTATTTATATTTACCCCTCAATACGAAACCAGGTAAAATCACTGATCATCAAAGCATTTCCTTAATTTCTTCATCTTCTTCCAACAGAATCCAATTTAATTCATTAGATGATCCAATCTAATATGATCATCTCACGACTTGGCTCGACCTAGTCGATCCCATCTTTCATCATTTCACTTATTTCAGCTTCATATGTATTGTGTATGTCCTCGTAGGTCCACCACATAATTGATCGTGGGTTATAATTGAACTTTCATTTTATTAGTCAAGTAATAACTTACTCTTAAAGTCAACTGAACACTCTGTCAGTTGATTGTTCCTCAAATTCGCACCCCTGCTAATTTGAAAATTCTCTCACACTCCGCAATCAATTTCCGACCACAATCCTGTGAAGCCCAATCACAGGTGGATTAATTCAGTGAACATTTTCTCCTTTAAAATTTTCATGTACGACCTAGTCTTTCCATTAGTTGGTGTTGGTCACAAGTTGTCAGATGAGGTCTAGAGGGGAGGGGTGAATAGATCTTTGAAAATTTTAGCTTTAAAAACCTCCAACTTTTCTATTGAGAAGACTAAGCTGATCAAGTCAGGTGAAGTTACTGAGCTGTTCGCGCACAAAGCTTTGAGCAGCAGAGTTGACCACTTCTGTTGATTTTAACTTAGCTGATTCTAGTTAAATCAGAGTTCCAAGATATGTTACTTGCAGCAGATTTGTAAAATGTTTCTCTCAAGCAATCAGACTTGGTTCTAAAGTTTTATCCCTAGTTTTACAGTCCTATTTTCAAAACAGTTTTCTTTGAAAACTGTATGCTCTTTAAAAGTATGCAAGAAAAGAATGCAGAATGTAAAACACCAATATTTTTATAGTGGTTATATGGATTGAAATCTTTTACTCCACTCTTCCAATGCACTTAGGTCTTAATTAGGTTATACTATAATCACAAAGATTACAATATACTCTGCTTACGTCAAACAACAAATGAACTGGCCGTAAGTTCTCAATAGGAGATCACAATGAAAACCTATTCTCCGAAGTAATATCACTCACTAAGATGGATATCTACTCCTCACAACACTCTCTAACAAGAATCACTCAGATTTCTTAAGATTTTCTTCTTTCTTCAACGTCGGCTTTTGTCAACAAATGACTAAGATGATGAGTGAGCTGTTCTTGAGTTCTTGATATAAACAGAGATTTCGCTTCGAATGCTCTCAATGTGTGTTATGTCTCTCTCTTGAAATTTTTGAACAAACTTCTTTTTATACTTGAGACTTGAATTCTATCCGTTGAAGAAAACAGAAGTCATTTTCTCGAGCATTGGTCCCTGTATGTTAGGAACGGCTACCTACTACTGTACATTGTGCATTCTGATGTACTTCTCTGTCAGCCGCATTAAATGCACCCGGCTGATACGAGGTTCTTCTTCAATCATTTGCCATAAATACCCTTCCTCTTCAGCATTTACTTCTTCAAGTGCATTTATTACCATTGAGGTGACTTGTCTGATCACATCCACTCAGCTGTCCGAAGTCTCTCGTTTGATGAACACTCGGCTGATCCCAAACTGACCAAATATGTTGAGTCGGCTAAATTTCACCAATATGATTTCCTTCTTCAGCAACAGATCAGTAGTCTCCTCGATCATAAATTTTGACCTATCTGATTTGTCTTCTTTGCTTGGTCAAAATTCTTACAAGGGATTTGCTAAGCTTCAATTACTTAGCTGATCTTGATGTTTTGGAAATCATCAAAACCTCCCTTCAGCATTAGTCTTCTGATTTCACTTATCTGATTCAGATATACTCAGAGTTTCAAAACTTGTATGCAGCGGATATATCAAGTATGTTTTTCAAACAAGTTTATCTTTCAAAGTTTTACCCCAGTTTTACAAAATTCTTTTCAAAACATTTTTAACAGTTGAATGCTCTTTTTGAGATATGCAAGAAAAGAATGCAGATGTAAAACACCGATATTTTTATAGTGGTTATATGGATTAAAATCCTTTAGTCCACTCTTCCAAGTCACACAGATCTTGGGTTATACTATAATCACAAAGATTACAATATACTCTGCTTACGCCGAACAACAAATGAACAGGCCGTAAGTTCGCAATAGGAGATCACAAAGAAAACCTATTCTACAGAGTGTTATCACTTCACAAAGATGGATAACAGCTCCTCGCAACTCTCAGTATAGGAAATCACTCAGAAGACCTACACTACGAAGTTATATCACTCACAAAGATGGATATAAACTTCCTCTCTTTACAGTTGAAAGTCACTCAGACAGACAACGTAAGTTCTCTGTTCTTCAACGAAAAGCTTCGTCAACAAATGACTTTGCTTGTGATCAGACGACTCAACTGATGGATCTTGCTCTATAGATGTGATCTTGAATTGTGCAAGTCTCTCTTTAGATCTTCAGTTAGTCTTCTATTTATACTCTTGGATTTGAATTTCTGCCCGTTGAAGATGTGACAGAATTCTGCAGTCCTCGAGTACTGGTCCCCATTTTCTGGAACGGCTCCCTGCAACTGTTCACTGTACACTCTGCTGTACGGATATCTGCTTTCTGTCAGTCGCATTTAATGCACTCAGCATTGTTACCATTGGTAAACTTACTGACCGTCTTCACTCTGCTGATGGGAGTACTCTGCTGATGATCACTCTACTGATGATCACTCGGCTGATGGCTACTCGGCTGTTTCAAGAATGAACACATCTATCTTGACTCGGCTGATGATAACCAATCTGATCTTCACTGATCTGATATCCCACTCGGCTGATTCGGTCACATAGCTTCCAGACCTTGAGATAGGTTTCACTAAGCTGTTCTTAGTTGATGACTTAACCTTTTGATCTTCAAAACCATTATGGCCTTTTTGTCATCTTCAAAACCTTCTCCAATATTAACCAACAATATGAATATGCATACACATCCTTTTATATCAAAATATAGAAGCCAGTCATTCGAGACTCATAGAAGTTCGTATACCGGATAAACCCTATTACCTTGACTGATTGTTTCTCGTACATTATTGTGAACAATAATAACTACATCTTCAATATGCAACAAGAACTTTCATTCCAGTTATTACATATGGGGTATTTAGTGCACTTGCCATCCCAGCAAGCCATCCAATTATGTGTTTTGACTGTCCCAGTCATGCTCGTGGACCCCAATGTTCTCAAGTTCATCGGACCATACACAACGTCAGAGTCAAATCGAATTTATTGATATTACATCTCAAATGGATTCTATGACTCTTTAATTAGTTTTAGAGCACGACCTAGCCTATGGGTTGTCTCATAACACTGTAATCTAGGGACTTCTATCCTAATGTTAGATGTTTATTACATTAGATAGAGACGATCATTAAAAGACAATGCATTTTATTAATCATAGACAAATAGTTCCATAAATGTTACATTTACTGAAACCAGACATTTGGCTTGTAGGAAACTATTTATATCATAATTGCACATTAATTTCTCATAATTTTATTTTAGAGGAAAACATGTGCTGACTTAAAATGGATTGACAAAATAACCTTAGCTTCATATGTTCATTGGCCAAAAATTCACTAAGAGTGCAAAGTGAAAGGAGATATATGTTTCGAGGATGCAAAGTAAGAACTTTTTTAGAGGGTGTAAAGTTTGAAACATGTGCATTTTGAAAGTGCAAAATGAAATTAAGCCAATAATATAAACTAATAGTTTAGGGGTATAATGAGATAGCCCTTTTTGTAAAAATATTAACATAATTTTAAGTTTTCCCTAAACCCTTAATATATTGTGCGGCCCTATGCATGATGTACCAACTCTTCGTCACAACATCACACTATATCGATTGTCGAAATCCAATATCCTCGTCGTAATGTCCGACGGGAAAAACGAGTCACAACACGTCGATCTCCATCGAACATACTAACGACGAGGACATCAACTTAACTCATCGATACGATTATGATCGACAAGCCCAACCCTTTTTGTAAAAGGGTTGAACCAAATAAATAAGGCCAATACCCTGACCCAAGTGTCTTATCACGACCCGACCCCGATATCCGAGAGGTTTTGTCAGGATCCGACCCGGTGACCCGAACGGAAACTATAAATAGCCCTCATAAATACAGTAACGGTACGCACTCCCTAAGCATTAATTACCCATTTTTATATCACATCTCGATACTTACTTAAACATCGAAAGTTTATCGTCAGGTCACCACCGACATTAACCTGACGTAGTTCTCTTTGATTACAGGTTACGATCCCAGTGTACAAATCGAGGAAAGGCTTGTTTAACCTGCCTATCTTCACATTGACGAGAAGTGTTAATACCGATATCCAAACCTTTAATACGACACAAACATACTAATATTCGGAAAATGACTCTCATCATTGGCGCTGTCTGTATGAAACTTAACTCTGAATAGAGAAAGATGACTACACGCTCGATGACCGCTCTCGCTCGAGAATGAAATGGAAATCAGGCTAAATTCAGGGAAGGTCAGGGAGATGGCATGCCTCCGAGGCATCCCGACCCCACATCAGGGGGAGAGGGTGAGCCCTCGAGACCTTCTGTTCCGGAAGTCTTTCAAATGACAAAAAAGGACGTGAAGGCCCTCCTAGACGAAGCAAAAAAGGAAAGGTTAGCTGAAGTAGCAAAAGAGGATATTGACGTTCCTCGGGAACAACAACGTAAGAAAGCACCAGCTGCGGGATTGAGAATGGAGATAAATGAGGCTAACAACAACATTGATCGAGATAATGAAAGAGTTCTTCGTCGACATGAGTTGGAAGAACAATCTGTGAGGGAAGTAAACAAGCTAGCTTCCGAAGTCAGATCAATACATCAAAAACTAGACAGACAGGAGAAGAAAAATGAAATACCGGTGTCGAACTCTCTATTAAGAAAGTCTCCTTTCTGTGACGAAATATTCTTCGAAAGACTACCTTTGGATAAGAGACTGCCCACGCAACTCCCTCGATAATTTGGTACCGAAGATCCGGAGGAGCACCTCGCTTCTTTCAATCTGAAGATGCAACTTCACGGCATCTCGGACAATGTAGCGGCCAAAGCATTCTCGACGACACTGTCGGGGATGGCCCAATCTTGGTTCGGAAGGCTAGAGGGAAAATCGATCTTAGATTTTGATCAATTATGCGATAAGTTCATGAGCCAATTTGGTGGCAAGAGGGCCGTTCGACCTCCCGCCTGTAATAGCCTGACCTAGTAATATGCTCAAAGTAAACTGACTTTCAGTTACAAATGCCTTAAACATTTGAAATCTAAACAAGTAACGAACAAGTTGAAATTGAGAAAGTTTACTTCAATATTAAGACTGAACAAATATAATTCGGTAATTGCACAAATAGAACATTGTGTCAAGAAATATCATAGCAAGAAACTATTTAAGATAGGAACCCTTGATCACTTCTCAACTTCCTCGCTTTCATGTACCTCTGAAAAGTAATAAATTGAAAGCGTAAGTTGAATAAACCAACTTAGTGAGGCTGGTGCACGTGTAAATGTGAATTCTTATGCATGTGGTAAAAGATTTGTTATAACAAGCAAATCCTCAAGTTAGATAATTCAAACTTTTGATTATATGTAGTTCAACATTAATTCAATAGATAAATAATATCAGGTTCAAGATAACCACTCATTCACTAAGAAGATACTTCATTATTTGATCCCGCCGCATAAGTGAATTTTATGCACTTGCTAAAAGATTTGTTATGAAAACAAATACACAATAATGATAATTTAAACATTCAATAGAACGTTTTTCACATTGATAAATTATATAAATAACTACACGTTCAAGAAATCAATAAAATATTCAAGATAACCACTTTCTCATTATAAGGATATTTAATCCCGCTTTATCACTAAGGGTAAGGGGCCAATCTTACCAACACTCACTAAATGCATTGCTGCCAATTTAGGTCACGTATACTGAGATAAACGAGACCGAGATAATGATCGATTACGGAGTCAACCTGACAAGTCTCCACTTGTCCCAGATTTATCCGAACCCACCACAATCGCTCACTATTAACAGGGAGAGATATAGTACTACATCCCTGTCGCTCACTATGAACAGGGAAGATAAAGAAATACACTCTGTTGCTCACTATGAATAGGGGAGATAAAGTAATGCACCCATGTCGCTCACTATGAACAGGGAAGATAAATAAATACACTCTGTCGCTCACTATGAACAGGGGAGATAAAGTATTGCACCCCTGTCGCTCACTATGAACAGGGGAAATAAAGTAATATACCCCTGTCGCTCACTATGAACAGGGGAAATAGGGTAATATACCCCTGTCGCTCACTATGAACAGGGGAAATAAATTAATATACCCCTGTCCCAACAATATTCATTTAAGAACAAGCAATACAATCATTACGTATTTCACATAATTGCTACAATCATATTTCATCTTCAACAATTATTGCAAACATTAATGATAATTAATCTAGCATTTTTAAGATATCAAGAATACTCAATGAACCTCAACTGCGAGCAACGCAGGCATATTACCCCAACAATCCCATAATGTCACAATTAAGGCATAAAACGAACATTATCTACCCATGCATTAACCTACATTCAAGTAAACTAAAACATTCACCTAACATAAACATGGTGCACATTAGCTATTCAATTCAACGCTAACAAGTATTGCAACTACCGAAATTGGATATCTCTAGCAATCTTGAAATAACTCAAGTAAGCAAATAATGCGAACATTGCAAATAACTATTTCCAACAATTATAAAATCTCGCAATTAATCACCTTAGAAGTATATAAGTACATAAACCATTCACATAGCACAAAAATAATAAATACGAGCATTCCATATACTCTAGCAATCTTAAATATAACACATAATTATGAGTATTCAAACTATCTAATTATACATATTACGAAAGCAAGTGTGCAGCTCTCACCTTGGTCCTTAGCAATTTTTGTCCCCAAACTTGAAATCCAAGTAGCATGTTCAAACGAAATGTAGGATTTAACAAACTCCCGTCATGCCCAACCAAATTCATTAAGGCAAAACAAATATAAATCATATTATATGAGTAATATTTTCATTTCCACCAATCAAGTGCGATCAATTACAGCGAACATCGCCAACGCACAACTCCAAACATTTTACTATAACATATAAGTATACACATATCAACATGCTCATACAATAATTAAACACAAAGACAGAAACAAGATAAGGCTCTCACCTATTGCGGATTAAAGAGATGGTTGTTTGTCGCCTTCACCTAAACGTACTCCCATCGTCAAAATAGAACCGGATATGGAAAACCCACGCCAAAATGAAGACGCTGCCGGACTAACCACAGTTGACCGCGTCGGTGACCTGAGTTGACCACCACCGGAAAATGAGCCAAAGTCACCATTCGACTCTCCTTTGTGCCTAGAACACTATTTTGGAGCCTAATTAATGAAAAGGTGGCCGAAAGACCTCCATCCAAGAAGACCCACTTTGAAGCCGCCACTTGCCGCCATCGCCGTCACTTTTCCGACCATAATTTTCGATGAACAATGGTACCAAAAGCTCTCGTCGAGGAGATGAATTTAGACTACTTATTCACTCAATTTGGTTAAGAATTGAGGAACTTATCAACAAAGTAAAGAAAGGGGTTTTGTGTGTGAAAACACACGTTTCAGTATGTGTAAATGGTGGAAGAAGAAGAGAATAAGGTAATGAACTGATTTTTCTTTGTATTTAATGTGTGTTTTGCATTTAACATCCTCAAGAAATGGGTAGTCAGTTTTTAGTTCTCAAAGTCTCGGGACAATTCAACAAGCTCCCTTTTTATTTTATCTATGCATTTCCATCCTCAAATAACACTAGAGTGAGCTATTAATAATGCATAAATCTGCACACCAGTAATAATTCGAGTATATAAATTTGAATAACATAATTCGACCTAAATTTAAAATTATAGAAAATAAAATTCATAAATGTGTTTTCGGGGTTCTACATTCTCCCCCCTTAAAAGAATTTGGTCCCCAAATTCACAATTGGCTTTTGAGAATTTCGAGTAAAGTTATAGTATCTCTTTCTTGAATCAAACGTGTATTAGAACAAATATTCCCTCGAGCGTTATATGTATGTAGATGCTACTACAAATAGTCAGGTTCAAGAGAACGGACGACGTGGTACCTCATCGAGACTCAATGATAATTGCAGTTCGTACAGAACGGTTAAGAACTCCCCTGAAAAGAAATACTAATCACATAGTATCTCATATACACCTTAGAGCATAGAGGTTTAAAAGATAGTGAAAGACGTTTAACTAAGATTCTCGAGAAGTAGCACAATCACTGTTAAATGAAAAGTCTCGATAAGGGTTACAAATGACGATCGAGTCAAAAATATTACTGAAGATATCAAGGCAAGACTTAATAATGGTAATATCGATACACAAAGACAACCCAGTCAAGAATTTGATATCTATGGCATGATAACGAATAAGACACATCCTCATGGATAACAGAATAACAAAGTCTCCACCTCGAATAGAGTAAACAAAAGAAGGTCGAAGCAAGAATATCGATAAGGTAATAGAAGGTTGAAACAAGTGTCCAATAGTAATAACCAAAACATTATAGGGTACTTTGTCATTTCGAAACAAGTCAAAATAAACGGCAAATTCAGAAATTCATTTCAAGAAGTAATGACCAGAATGAATTTCAAGATAGGAACCAGAAAAGCTCAACGGTGAAACTCAAGGATGATGAAACTACCCGATTAAGCAAGATAATATTGAAAACAAGTTCAGAACAAATAACAAAGAAGTGTGAATTTCGAGAAAAAGTCGTGAATAAATTGATTCGATTCATGAGGCAAACAAAATGAATAAAATAATAACGGAATAAGCTCAAGATGATTTAATACGAATAACAAAAATGGAGTTTAACGAGGAGTATCAATAAGAATAGCAAGAATGTTGACTTAATAGTCCTAGAAGTAAAAAATCAAATATTCTAGTATTTCGGTCACCTGGCAATCAAATCAAGATAATGCAAAATTTCAGGAATTCTTCTCATTGAGTAATGAGTGTAATGAATGTAGAAAGTATGAACCGAGTTTTGCATGTAATCGATGGTACATGATACCAAGTTAAATAAAGCTCAAGAGTGAGGTCCAATGAAAATGAAAAGATTGAACTCACCAAATGATAAGATTAGAAATGAAAGTTCTCCAATGTTGGCGTTCTAAAGAGTTGGATTACTCTTCTTATAATCAATTTGAAGTAATTGCTATAGTCTAGAAATCATTTAAAAGTACACGATGTAGCTCAATGTATGGATTCGGAAAGAGGTAAGCTCAAGAACGAAACACAAGAGATTTAGGGTTTAGGGTTGAGCTAACACCGAATCATGAAGAATCAAATAGGTTCACACATTTACAATGATTTGTGAGGCATGAAACACAAAGACAATTTTGAAATTGAACACAAAACAATGGAACAATCTTGAGTGAGAAAAGAAGTTAGGAGAAAACAAGTCACCTTGATTACATTTCGAGATAGATCACTTCATGTTTGTTCGAAACAGTAAAGCTTGGCTAGAAACTTTTGATTCTTGAATTCCCATTCTTTCTCCCATGATCTCTTTAATTCGTAGACAATAATGTGCTTCACGATGTAGTCTTCCTAGTACGTACGTCTTTGTTCCATCAGTGAGTAAATGTGGGTCTATATAACTAGCTCACGAAGTTGATCATATTGTGCCACCATAAAATTTACATGTTGTAGTACGTTAAGTAACTTTGTCGAGTAGTAGGTGGACAAAAGCATAATCCAGGTGGCTTGCTTTAATCCTTCAAGTGATCCATCTTCTTGCCGATCGAAATCTTTCAGTACTTTCGTTACGCCACTCTGATTTGAAGACTTTCGTTTCTATCAAGACTTTCATCATTGGGAAAAAAAAACATGATTCATGTGTCTTGTGCGTACGAAGACTCGAAACTTAATTCGATAATCCTAATAAGAATATGTCACACAATTGCTCAAGTAACCTATACGTTGCAATAGGTCTAGACTATAAACTCAATCAAGTTCGAATCACGGAGCAATATAAATAATGATGTCATTTGATAACTAAGGCTAGAGAACCGTTTCAAAGACGAGATTACAATGATACCTCAACATGATGTATAGAGATTTTCATTAAAGGAAATAAATGGCTGAAACAAACTTAATGAATATCATATGAAGTTTGACAAGTGACGTAGATACAATGGTTTCAAGAAGGTTCTATAAAACATACAACAAACCAGATTTAACAAGGTTGAACCGTATGCGAAATTGCGAATAGAGTTGACAAATTTGAAAACGCTGATTGAACAACTGTGGAGTTCCAAAAGAGGACAAAAATAATTATTCCTCTTTTATAGGAATTCTAAAATGAATCACTCAGTTTGTGAAAGGGACAATATCAAATGACACAATTATCCAAAAGAATGAATTTGGAAATAACTGCTAGCATAGAAGATTTAAGGAGAGATGATACCTTTTAATCAATTGCTAATATCACAAAGGGACAAGGAAAGACACAATCATGTATTCTAAGATGAAAACTACACCTTAGATAACTATATTTCAATCAAACTCTAAGAGTCATGTCACTCGATTCGGGTAATCATCATTCACTCTCCAAAAGGCCAAAATCGAATTTCAAATACTTGGAAAGAAAGACTCGATACAATTTATCTAAATGGTGCTCTAGTCCGAGGAACATATCCTGGCTTTTGAGACGAAGCTTTGATACCATCTGTAACAGCCCGACTTAGTAATATGCTCAAAGTAAACTGACTTTCAGTTACAAATGCCTTAAACATTTAAAATCTAAACAAGTAACGAACAAGTTGAAATTAAAAAATTTTACTTCAATATTAAGACTGAACAAATATAATTCGATAATTGCACAAATAGAACATTTTGTCAAGAAATATCATAGCAAGAAACTATTTGAGATAGGAACCCTTGATCACTTCTCAACTTCCTCGCTCTGTACCTCTGAAAAGTAATAAATTGAAAGCGTAAGTTGAATAAATCAACTTAGTGAGGCTAGTGCACGTGTAAATGTGAATTCTTATGCATGTGGTAAAAGATTTGTTATAACAAACAAATCCTCAAGTTAGATAATTCAAACTTTTGATAATATGTAGTTCAACATTAATTCAATATATAAATAATATCAGGTTCAGGATAACCACTCATTCACTAAGAAGATACTTCATTATTTGATCCCGCCGCATAAGTGAATTTTATGCACTTGCTAGAAGATTTGTTATGAAAACAAATACACAATAATGATAATTTATACATTCAATAGTACGTTTTTCACATTGATAAATTATATAAATAACTACACGTTCAAGAAATCAATAAAATATTCAAGATAACCACTTTCTCATTATAAGGATATTTAATCCCGCTTTATCACTAAGGGTAAAGGGCGAATCTTACCAACACTCACTAAATGCATTGTTGCCAATTTAGGTCACGTATACCGAGTATATACGAGACCGAGATAATGATTGATTACGGAGTCAACCTGACAAGTCTCCACTTGTCCCAAATTTATCCGAACCCACCACTATCGCTCACTATGAACAGGGAGAGATATAGTACTACACCCCTGTTGCTCACTATGAACAGGGAAGATAAAGAAATACACTCTGTCGCTCACCATGAACAGGGGAGATAAAGTAATGCACCCATGTCGCTCAGAAGATAAAGAAATACACTTTGTCGCTCACTATGAACAGGGGAGATAAAGTAATGCACCCCTGTCGCTCACTATGAACAGGGAAAATAAAGTAATATACCCCTGTCGCTCACTATGAACAAGGGAAATAAAGTAATATACCCCTGTCGCTCACTATGAACAGGGGAAATAAATTAATATACCCCTGTCCCAACAGTATTCATTTAAGAACAAGCAAAACAATCATTACGTATTTCACATAATTGCTACTATCATATTTCATCTTCAAAAATTATTGCAAACATTAATGATAATTAATCTAGCATTTTTAAGATATCAAGAACACTCAATGAACCTCAACTGCGTGCAACGCAGGCATATTACCCCAACAATCCCATAATGTCACAATTAAGGCATAAAACGAACATTATCTACCCATGCATTAACCTACATTCAAGTAAACTAAAACATTCACCGAACATAAACATGGTGCACATTAGCTATTCAATTCAATGCTAACAAGTATTGCAACTACTGAAATTGGATATCTCTAGCAATCTTAAAATAACTCAAGTAAGCAAATACTGCGAACATTGCAAATAACTATTTCCAACAATTATAAAATCTCGCAATTAATCACATTACAAGTATATAAGTACATAAACCATTCACATAGCACAAAAATAATAAATACGAGCATTCCATATACTCTAGCAATCTTAAATATAACACGTAATTATGAGTATTCAAACTATCTAATTATACATATTACGAAAGCAAGTGTGCAGCTCTCACCTTGGTCCTTCGCAATTTTTGTCCCCAAACTTGAAATCCAAGTAGCATGTTCAAACGAAATGTAGGATTTAACAAACTCCCGTCATGCCCAACCAAATTCATTAGGGCAAAACAAATATAAATCATATTATATGAGTAATATTTTCATTTCCACCTATCAAGTTCGATCAACTACAGCGAACATCGCCAACGCACAACTCCAAACATTTTACTATAACATTTAAGTATACACATATCAACATGCTCATACAATAGTTAAACACAAAGACACAAACAAGATAAGGCTCTCACCTATTGCGGATTAAAGAGATGGTTGTTTGTCGCCTTCACCTAAACGAACTCCCATCGTCAAAATAGAACCGGATATGGAAAACCCACGCCAAAATGAAGACGATGTCGGACTAACCACCGTTGACCGCGCCGGTGACCGGAGTTGACCACCACCGGAAAATGAGCCAAATTCACCATTCGACTCTCCTTTGGGCCTAGAACACTATTTTGGAGCCTAATTAATGAAAAGGTGGTCGAAAGACCTCCATCCAAGAAGACCCACTTTGAAGCCGTCACTTTTCCGACCATAATTTTCGATGAACAATGGTACCAATAGAAAATATCTCGTCGAGGAGATGAATTTAGACTACTTATTCACTCAATTTGGTTAAGCATTGAGGAAGTTATCAACAAAGTAAAGAAGGGGGTTTTGTGTGTGAAAACACACATTTCAGTGTGTGTAAATGGTGGAAGAAGAAGAGAATGAGGTAATGAACTGATTTTTCTTTGTATTTAATGTGTGTTTTGCATTTAACATCCTCAAGAAATGGGTAGTCACTTTTTAGTTCTCAAAGTCTCGGGACAATTCAACAAGCTCCCTTTTTATTTTATCTATGCATTTCCATCCTCAAATAACACAAGAGTGAGCTATTAATAATGCATAAATCTGCACACCAATAATAATTCAAGTATATAAATTTGAATAACATAATTCGACCTAAATTTAAAATTATAGAAAAGAAAATTCATAAATGAGTTTTCGGGGTTCTACACCGCCAATCATTTTTATTCAGTAATACATACACCCGATGAGACCTTCAGAGCATTCATGGGGAGATGTAATAAATTAATTGTTAAAAGTCGAAGTACCGAGGGTGGATTTTCTGATCACAGTCTTGTTCCAAAACACATTGAATAGAGGATTTGCCAGCGCAATTGTCCGGGAAAACCCTCCTACCTACGAGAAGCTAATGGAAATGGCTAACCAATACATGAACGAGGAAGAAATGACTACGCTCAGAGGGAGCTTCTTTGGAATCAGCAAAACAGACGAGAAACAACAAGCCCCTATCTTGGACCGTACGATCGAAAGAGGACCGAATAACCGTTACAACGATAACAGAAACAGGAGAGGATACCGAGAGGATGAAAGAAATTTTGATCCAAGAAGGCTGAGGGCAGGCAGGTCCAACAAAGAATACTACGATAATTACACCCCACTTAAAAGACTCAGGTCGGAAATCTTGTTTGCTATACAAGATAAGAATATTCTAAGAAGGCCACCCCCACAAAGAGAAGCCCCGAACTCGAAGAAATACTGTAGGTTTCATCGACAAAGGGGCCATGATACTGATGAATGCTATCAGGTGAAGGATGAAATCGAAAGGCTGATAGCTGAGGGACATTTAACCGGATACGTTAAAACCACAAGAAATACTCAAGGGGAAAACAGACCAGGCAACAAGCGTTCCTAATCTAGATCTCCCCCGAGAAGGAATCAGAATCGAGAAGACAATGAGGGCCCAATTGGGAACAATTGTCAATATGATCTCGGGGGGACCCGTATGCGGAGATAGTAAGAACTCGGGAAGAATAGTTTCGCGAGCTCTTCGAAATAGAGATAGACCTGAGCACCACGAAATATTATCAATCAAACAAGCAACCCCCAGAAAATTGATAGGATTTGATGATTCCGAACTCCAGCCAAGATATGTCCCGTACGATGATCAAGATGTCCCCGACTACCCCATGGTTATCATCGCACAGATAGCTAGCGCAACTGTAAAAATAATTTTAATCGCTACGGGTAGTTCGGCCAACATCCTCTTCTTTGATGCACTAGAAAGGATGGAGTTGGGACATACCCCATTGGATACCGTAGGAACTCCTCTTGTCGGCTTTGGAGGGGCTCAGGTTATCCCTATGGGGACGTTAACTCTGTCTCTAGCAATGGGAGGAGAGGGTAATTCGAAAATCAGGATGGTTAAATTCCTGGTAGTCGACGCGCCGTGCGCTTATAATGTTATCTTGGGCAGACCAGCACTTAACAGCTTCCAGGCAATCATTTCCACCCATCATCAGAAGTTGAAATTCCCGACCTCCAGGGGAATTGGGGAAATGCTAGGTAACATGAAAGATGGTTGGGACTGTTACACTGTCTCCATTGACAAGCAAGAGAAAAAGGAAGGACCCTACTCGAAGGTCCAAAAGTTAAGTGCGAAGGCCCTTCCTGAGTCCTCGACCCCAATTATTGTTGATGACATTCTCGAAAAGGGAACCATGGAGAAAAGGAAGGAGAAACAAGAAAAAATGAATAACTGAAAAAGAAAGTTCGAGAGAATCGAGCCCTCGAAAGATCATAAAACAATCGAGTTAATACCAGGAGAGTCATAAAAAACGACTAGAGTTGGAACACAACTCTCTGAGGGACTCGAGACCCAGCTTATTGAATTTTTAAGGGAAAATGTGGACGTTTTTGCATGGTCGACCACTGATCTGCAGGGAATAGACCTGAAAATCATCGTCCATAGACTCAATATCGATCCATCCGCGAGGCCTGCCAGGCAAAAGAAGAGAAACTTTGGTCCCGAACGAAAAAGAATAATAAAAGAAGAAGTCAAAAAGCTACTCGACGCTGACTACATCGCCGAAATACAATTCACCGAGTGGCTATGTAATGTAGTTATGGTATCCAAGTGGGGAGGAAAATGGAGAATGTGCAACGACTTCACGGATCTCAACAAACTCTGCCCAAGGGATCCTTACCTCTCCCTAGAATCGACTCCCTGGTCGACTCAACCGCTGGTTGTGCTATTTTGAGCATGACGGACGCTTTCCAAGGTTTCTATCAAATCTTTATGGCCTAGGCGGATCAGGAGAAAAAGGCATTTGTTACCAAAATGGGGGTATATTTCTTTAAGGTGATGCCGTTTGGATTAAGGAATGCAGGGGTGACGTATCAGCTCTTGGTTAACAAGATGTTCGAAACACTGATAGGTAAATCTATGGAAGTGTATGTCAATGATGTGCTCGTTAAAAGCCTCGACGAGAATGACCACTTTGTGCACATCAAACAAGCATTTGATGTCATGAGGAAATATGGGATGAAACTTAATCCCACCAAATGCATTTTTTACGTCCGTTCAGGAAATTTCCTTGGGTATTTGGTGAACGAGAGAGGAATCGAGGCAAAGATACAAGCCATAATCTGTCTGTAGGCCCCGAAGAACTTGAATGAAGTACAAAAATTGGTAGGAAAGATCACTGCCCTTAACTGTTTTATATCTAGATCCGCAAACAAGAGCCTACCTTTCTTCAAGGTTATGAGAAATGCGAAGAAATTTGAGTGATCTGCAGAGTGTGATCAAGCTTTCGACCAACTCAAGGCTTACTTAGTGTCGCCTCCCCTATTGGCAAAACCTCAAGACGGTGAAGCTCTTTATCTTTATGTTGTTGTATCATCTCAGGCTATCAGCTCGGTGTTAGTAAGGATGGAAGCTAGAGATAACCACCCAATTTACTATGTCAGCAGAGTCTTACAAGGCCCGGAGAGAAACTACTCTGAGATTGAAAAGTTCGCTCTCGCTATAGTGACCACTACCCGAAAACTCCGACCCTATTTCCAATCTCATAAGATCACCGTTTTGATAAATCACCCGCTGAGACGAACTCTTTCGAAACCAAACGCGTCGGGAAGATTGGTTAAGTGGGCAGTCGAATAGGAAGAGTATGATAACGACTATATGCCCAGGACATCCATCAAAGGGCAGGTCCTAATGGACTTTGTTCTCGAAAGCACCGAAACTGAAGAGGAAAAAGAAGAGGTTTGGATGCTGCACGTGGATGGTTCCTCCACGTCGACATTGGGTGGGGCAGGAATTTACTTCCAAGGACCAAATAGCAAAGAACTGGAATTTGCATTAAAATTAGACTTCCTGGTGTCTAACAATGAGGCAGAGTATGAGGCTTTACTAGCTGGTCTCAAAATGGCATCGGAGACGGGTATTCAAAACTTAATTGCCTACACTGATTCTCAGCTGGTAGAAAAGCAGTTCAAGGGTCTGTTCGAAGCCAAAGAAGAATCCATGATCAAATACCTGTAGCTCGTCAAAACTCAAACCTCAAAATTTAAGACCTTCCAGTTGGAATACCTCAGAAGGACCGAGAATACAAAGGCGGATGCCCTTTCTAAATTTGGAAATATGATCGAGGGCATCGTAACAGGAAAGATAACCTTAATGATATCCACTAACCAGCAATCGACACTCGATTGGAATCTCTGAGTGTAGATGTCCTGAACCTCGAAAATGAAGAGCAAAGTTGGAAGACCCCCTTGATAGATTACTTAACGAAAGGAACTCTACCCATCGATAACAATGAAGCAAGAAAGATTAAATATAGAGAACCCCACTACGCTATGATCGGTGATGAGTTATATCGACGATCTATCATAGGGGTACTCCAAAAATGTATAGCTAGTCCACAGACGGAGATGGTTTTGAAAGAAGTCTATGAGGGATCATACGGAAATCACTCGGGAGGAAGAGCGTTAGCAATCAGAGTATCTCGGATGGGGTATTCCTGGCCGACTTTGGCAAAAGAAGATATTCATTACGCGAGAAGTTGTGCCAAGTGTCAATATCATGCTACTATGCCTCAGAAACCAGCTTAGAAAAAGGAATCTATCTCGATCGCGTGGCCTTTTGATCAATGGGTGTCGATTTAGTGGGACCACTACCAAAGGCAAGAGGACAGAAACATTTCCTACTCGTAGGAGTCGAATACTTCAGTAAATGGATAGAAGTTGTTCCCCTGAAATAGATCACGCAGACTCAGATAATCAATTTTTATTGGTCGATAATCTATAGGTTCGGACTTTCGAGGATCATAATATCGGATATCAGTAGGCAATTCGTCAGAAAAGAGTAACCGATTGGTGTACAAAACGTAAGATCATGCAACGATTTACCTCGATGGGATGTCCGCAGACGAATGGGCAAACCGAAGTAACCAACCGGAAAATTTTGAGGCTCTTAAAGAAGAGATTGTCAGAAGCCAACGGAGCATGGTTGATGAATTACCATGGGTAGTTTGGGCCAACAGAACAAAAGAAAAGACAACGACTGGAGAAACTCCTTTCAACTTGGTATATGGCTCCGAGGCGTTGGCCCCAGCGGAACTCGAAGTGCCTTCACCGAGAATTGACCTGTACAATGAAGTGGACAACACGGACGCAAGAAACTTTGAACTCGACCAAATGGAGGCAAGAAGAGAGAGGGCTTGGACTAGAATGCAGTCGTACAAAACAACCATGGCCAGGGCTTACGACAAGAACATAAGGCTGAAGTCTTTCCAAGTTGGGGACCTTGTGCTTAAACGAATCGATGTTTCTAAAGAAAAAGGGAAGCTCGATAGCAATTGGGAAGGACCATTAAAGGTAGTTGAAGTTGGAAGGAAGGGCGCTTATCGGTTGGAGACGTTGGGCGGAGAACTGGTCAAGCGAACATGGAATGGGAGAAACCTCAGGAAATTCTACACTTGAAGTCACTTCTCTCGTTTATTTGTACAGTTTAAAATATTATGTAGTACTCTAACATCTTATGTCAAAGTTACTTTTCCAAATTACGAGTTGCAGGGTAATCGAGAAACAAAGAATGAAAGCTATTAATAAGCTAACTCCACATGTTCCTCAAAAGCCACGGGCATCGAGATGGAATCGACAAACAAAGAATGAAAGCTATTAATAAGCTAACTCCACAAGTTCCTCGAAAGCCACGGGCATCGAGATGAAATCGACAAACAAGGAATGAAAGCAATTAATAAGCTAACTCCACACGTTCCTCGAAAGCCACGGGCATCGAGATGAAATCAACAAATAAAGAATGAAAGCTATTAATAATCTAACTCCACATGTTCCTCAAAGCCTCGGGCATCGAGATGAAATCGACAAACAAAGAATGAAAGCTATTAATAAGCTAACTCCATATGTTCCTCGAATGCCACGGGCATCGAGATGAAATCGACAAACAAAGAATGAAAACTATTAATAAGCTAATTCCACATGTTCCACGAAAGCCTCAGTAATCGAGATGAAATCGACAAACAAAGAATCAAAGCTATTAATAAGCTAACTCCACATGTTCCTCGAAAGCCTCGGGCATCGAGATGAAATCGACAAACAAAGAATGAAAGCTATCAATAAGCTAACTCCACATGTTCCTCGAAAGCCTCAGGCATCGAGATGAAATCGCCAAACAAAGAATGAAAGCTAATAATAAGTTAACTCAGCATGTTCCTCGAAAGTCACAGGCATCGAGATAAAAATCGACGAACAAAGAATGAAAGTCAACTAAAGGAGAATGAAAGCTATTAAAAGCCAAAACCAAAAAATCCTCAAAAATCAAGAAGATATATCGAAGTAAAATCGATCAATTGAGTTAGAATTTATACAGAGGAAGCTACGAAATTATTCGACAATTAAACGAGTTGAGGATAGTATCACTTTGATGGTAGAACAAATAGAAGAATTAAAGTGCATCCAAGAGTTAGATTGTCGGTCGAACTTATGTGAAAATTGAGAATCAAGTTAAAATTACGAAGTCGACAAATAAATGAAGAAGCCATGGATATCAACGAGAAAGAAAAATTTTATTCCATTAAGTCGATCACTGTACAATACAATAAGCTATTACAAATACTTTCTCGATCTATTACAAGAATGGAAATCCTATTTCTATATCTTCATCTCTTAATGATTGAGGTCACCGAGGACCCGACGTCAGCTCTTCGAAGCCCTTGATGATTGGACGGATCTTCGTCGACGCCTGAGCACGTCTTCCTAAATGCACGCCTATAGCTTTTTCTCTCACAGATCGGTGCATTTCAGAGATGTACTCCTCGGATCCTTGATGGCGTTAGTGAGGGCCAGTAGGGGTCGTTTTCAGCAACAACCACAAGGAACCCATTGGCCAGATTACCATGGCAGATAGGTCTCTTTGCTTTTGCCGAGTGACAGAAAAGGAAAAAACTGCAGATCGATGATCTATAGTTTAAGTCCTCCACCATCTGATCGGTTGTCGTTGCTACGGCAACACCACCGAACCACCACCTCCGATGACGACTCACGATCTCGACTCTCAGAACGAAGGCATTCCATATCTGAGAGCCAGTTGTGAGGCATCGTCGGGGATGGCCTCGTTGTCCTTATCGATCCCACCCATTCGAACAACGAGGCCGACACACAAGGGCGCCCCCTTTACCGATACCACCCAATCGAATAAGTTAGTCCCCCTCCTCGATCAGGAGGGTGGACACGATGTGGAAGTGCGTAGATTAAGAAAGCACTCCTCATTGACATGATGTATGTAGAGAGCTCGAATGGAGAGCATGTCGGAGTATATATCCAAGAGTACATATTTGGATTATTGTGGGTATGGACTAAAAAGGAATGGTCCCCCCTTCCAATTTATAGATCATGTAAGCCCCGATCCTACAACTAGGATTTATTGGAAACAACGGCCAAGATCAAACGCATTAAATGCCGTCTGTTGCGCTTACCAAGGAAAGCCACGCGGAATTGATCCAACGGTCTAAAGGCATCTGATCAACGGCTGAGATCATGAGCATTTAATGCCCCCAACTGCCCCTAATATCGACTGACTCTGACTAAAAGGAGGGTCGACACACTGAAATGCTTATTAGCATATAACTCGGGCCTCCTTATCAAGCCCTTTATATTTCTCGGGGCACTTTCGAGATGAGTCCGCCCTACAGGAGTTGTGGAAAATCAATTGGTTGCTCTGAAAGGATACAAAAACAAAAGTTAGAATGTCCAACAAATTAATAAGTTTAAAACATCAAACGAGAAAGAACTTAGAAATACCGCCAACTGAAGGGCTGCTTGCAGATGCAGGATATCGACAGTATCGAACTTAAGCAAGGCCTCATGATCCATTAGAGATAGTGTTAAACAGAACTTATCCCAAACCTCAGGACTAATGTCAGTGCGAAGGAAAGTCGGATTTATCATCGAGCCTTGAGCGACTTGATCCCGCATTCTTTTCTTTTGATTCTCCACCATCGTCTCAATTGTTTCCCGGGGAGGAGCGATGGCATCGTCTGTAGATGGAGTCGGCCTCGCATCAGACTTTGCCCTCTTCAAGCTAGGCGTTTCCTTCTGCCCATCATCAGACGACATGGGCCTCTTCCCCTTGTCGGAAGAAGGCTCCTTGTCGAGACATGGGCTCGGCCTGGGAGGAATAGTACTTGATTGTGCAGATACCTTGGTCCTCGGAACTTTCCCGCGCATCAGTAGGAGCATTAACCATCTTTTTTGCTTTTAAAATAGCCAAATAAGCAGCCCGACTCGCCATGACTACAGATTCTGCAAAGGTCGAGAGCATTAGTCGACAACCAACTAGAAGTGAATAAATGAATGGAAAGAGAACTACCTAATGAGGGACTATCGATAGGTAAATGAGACATCGACATCCCTCCCAAACTCAAGATCAGTTCCCGCAAAAGCAAGTTGATATCATATGTCGACTTCGGTAACTGCGAAGGAAAGTCGGCCGCCCCCCTGGAAGGTTCAGGAACATTCTTCAAAAGAATGCCACCCGACCTCCACTCGCGTTTCATCATCCACACGTAATTTTTAGGAGCGCGAACAAAAACGAACCTATTTTTCCAACCCTTCCCATGCGATGACTTAAGGTCACTCAGGAACCTAACATTAGGTTTTGACTTAACAAAATAAAAACCTTCGTTCGAATTAGGGGAAGGACTTACGTTGAAAAGACCACAAAAATTGGCAAAAGAAGCCGGTTGACCTAGAGACTTCGTGACTAGACAAAAATCGATTATGTATCCCACGGCATTGGGGACTAGCTGTGTCGGACAAAGACCAAAACCATTTACTATATCGACAAACTCCTTAGCTAAAGGAAAACGAAGACAGTTTTCGAAGGTATCGATATGAAAAGTCCTACACCCTCTAGGTGAATCGTTCATTCTCTGATCAGGACTCGGAAGAAGGACAGTCCAACCCTTGAGAAATTGGAACTTGGCTAAAATTGATTCAATTGACAAACATAAACGACTGGCCGACATGGTATTAAAATGCTCGACAATACGATAACGTTCCGATGTCAAACTTGGCGGAACGACATCTTTTGGAACAGGCTTAATAATGCTCAATAGTTGAGCAAAAATAGGGCTATGATGCTGCCCCTAAAAAGGGATGTCGAAATGTGACATTATCGACCCCACTGACATACCCTCCCCTTCACCTACAAACTCGCTAGAATGCTTCGACATAGAGAAAATAAAAAGATAGAAGAGATACCTAAATGAACGAAAACTGTGACTATACCGACTGCTTAACTCAACCAACGGCAGCTCTGACGACCTTGCTCCGATTAAAAAACTTTGCTTGGAAGTAGGAATGGTGATTAAGGGGTAATGGCCTATTAATAAACACAAACATCCAAAAGGCGCACTCTTTCAAAAATATTTCAAAAAGACGCGGCGGTTAGATAAAAGGTCCAGTCAACAAGTTAAAGGCCCAACGGCTTCCCTCGAAGGGTCCACCACAATAAAATTCGCCCAATAAATTAATCGCAAAAGTAACAATTTATAAACATATATACTTAATGGCGATGACTGGTCACAAATAGTCGAAGATCACAAATATGATGACGAAATTGATAAACAAAATGAGTCCTAACAAACAAAATAAGTCACAAACAAAATACAATTTCACTCATGTCCTACTCATTCTCGGGAATCAACTTTCCGAACTCATGAGCTCGAACGATAGCTTCCTCCGCCTCCAAATCCGCGACACTCGCATCGACTTCACACCTCTCGTTCAACTCAGGACCAATGGCTTCCGGATCAAAGTCAGACGTCAAAAAACCCCTGTAAGCACATTGAGCAATCGTCCTCTCGTGCATACGTATCAGCTCATTGCCCATCCTAGTATCGGCAAGATAATTAAAGACTGACGACTCGGCAAACTCCCTCGCAATCTCTAGTCTTTGCTCAGGAGTTACGACTCTAGTCTTCGGGGGATAACCGCTGCGAAGATTATCGTTCTCCATCGACGCCAAGCTCAATTGCCTCATGGCATCCTCGAGCTGCTGATCCCTGGCCTTAAGAGCTTCCTCGTGCTCCACCTTAATTTTCGCCAATTCCTCTCTACACTTGGCCAACTATTTCTGGGCTAGCTCGGCTTCATAATAGCCATGGAACAGATATTGCAACACCTGCAAGATCGATACAACTAACCTTAAAGTAGAGAAGTTGATATGAAAATACTGTACGTCGAGGATGTTACTTACCCCAACGATCATCCGACCTCCATAATGCACATTTTGTTGTATCGAGAACTTCGATAAATATCTCTAATCTCGAGGATAGATGCTATGTATGAAGGTAGAAAAGGATGGTATCAAGGAATTCCGAAGTAGAACGGAGGTGTTTTCACCTAACTGAGCAGGATGATCGAGTGCAGACTTAAGCCACTGGGAAAGTTCCCAGTCGAGATCCACTCCCTCGTACTCGGCACTCCTAATTCTTTTCGCCGTTGGGAGATCAACCGGATCACCGACAGGGAGAACCTCGGGTTCATTTCCAGTCAAAGAGCTTTTCCCCAACCTAATCTCTTGACGACGAGTTTCAAGGTTCCCCCTAGTCGACCTACCCTGAGCATCACCGCCTTGTCGACTTCTGGAAGATGAGCTTTGAGTCCAAAATCTACTGCTTTGCCGCTCCAGCATCACTCGCTTGGTCCCCTTCGGAGGAACCAAAGCTCCAAGAAGTATTTTATCTACAAAATACATAAATCAGGAAATAGATATTCAAAGATAGAATCGACGTAGTACTGTTTACCTAAGCTAGGATCATCAGCTTTTTTCTTCGATTTCAACAAACCGCAAACCCGAAGTTGATGCTCCTCGATAACTTTATTGACGTAGAGATGATACTTGTTGAGATTCTCGACAAACCTCTGTGTGAAGTGCGGTCTCGACGAATTATTAACGACAATGGGCTCAATACGCCAAGGTGCGGTTGTGTTCAGAGTCTTACCCCTCGGAGAAGTAGAGATGTTGATATGAAAATAATAGCCATGGAACAGATATTGCATCACCTGCAAGATCGATACAACTAACCTTAAAGTAGAGAAGTTGATATGAAAATACTGTACGTCGAGGATGTTACTTACCCCAACGATCATCCGACCTCCATAATGCACGTTTTCTTGTATCGAGAACTTCGATAAATATCTCTAATCTCGAGGATAGATGCTATGTATGAAGGTAGAAAAGGATGGTATCAAGGAATTCCGAAGTAGAACGGAGGTGTTTTAACCTAACTGAGGAGGATGATCGAGTGCAGACTTAAGCCACTGGGAAAGTTCCCAGTCGAGATCCACTCCCTCGTACTCGGCACTCCTAATTCTTTTCGCTGTTGGGAGATCAACCGGATCACTGACAGGGAGAACCTCGGGTTCATTTCCAGTCCTAGGTCTTTTCCCCAACCTAATCTCTTGACGACGAGTTTCAAGGTTCCCCCTAGTCGACCTACCCTGAGCATCACCGCCTTGTCGACTTCTGGAAGATGAGCTTTGAGTCCAAAATCTACTGCTTTGCTGCTCCAGCATCACTCGCTTGGTCCCCTTCGGAGGAACCAAAGCTCCAAGAAGTATTTTATCTACAAAATACATAAATCAGGAAATAGATATTCAAAGATAGAATCGACGTAGTACTGTTTACCTAAGCTAGGATCATCAGCTTTTTTCTTCAATTTCAACAAACCGCAAACCCGAAGTCGATGCTCCTCGATAAGTTTGTTGACGTAGAGATGATACTTGTTGAGATTCTCGACAAAGCTCTGTGTGAAGTGCGGTCTCGGCGAATTATTAACGACAATGGGCTCAATACGCCAAGGTGCGGTTGTGTTCAGAGTCTGACCCCTCGGAAAAGTAGAGAAGTTGATATGAAAATAATAGCCATGGAACAAATATTGCATCACCTGCAAGATCGATACAACTAACCTTAAAGTAGAGAAGTTGATATGAAAATACTGTACGTCGAGGATGTTACTTACCCCAACGATCATCCGACCTCCATAATGCACGTTTTCTTGTATCGAGAACTTCGATAAATATCTCTAATCTCGAGGATAGATGCTATGTATGAAGGTAGAAAAGGATGGTATCAAGGAATTCCGAAGTAGAACGGAGGTGTTTTCACCTAACTGAGCAGGATGATCGAGTGCAGACTTAAGCCACTGGGAAAGTTCCCAGTCGAGATCCACTCCCTCGTACTCAGCACTCCTAATTCTTTTCGCTGTTGGGAGATCAACCGGATCATCGACAGGGAGAACCTCGGGTTCATTTCCAGTCCTAGGTCTTTTCCCCAACCTAATCTCTTAACGACGAGTTTCAAGGTTCCCCCCAGTCGACCTACCCTGAGCATCACTGCCTTGTCGACTTCTAGAAGATGAGCTTTGAGTCCAAAATCTACTGCTTTGCTGCTCCAGCATCACTCGCTTGGTCCCCTTCGGAGGAACCAAAGCTCCAAGAAGTATTTCATCTACAAAATACATAAATCAGGAAATAGATATTCAAAGATAAAATCTACGTAGTACTGTTTACCTAAGCTAGGATCATTGCTTTTTTCTTCAATTTCAACAAACCGCAAACCCGAAGTCGATGCTCCTCGATAAGTTTATTGACGTAGAGATGATACTTGTTGAGATTCTCGACAAACCTCTGTGTGAAGTGCGGTCTCGGCGAATTATTAACGACAATGGGCTTAATACGCCAAGGTGCGGTTGTGTTCAAAGTCTGACCCCTCGGAGAAGTAATAAACACATACCTCGATTTCCAACCTTTACCATGGGAACTCTTGGTATTAGTCAAAAAACTCCTATTTCCTCGTGATTTGACTTAATAAAAACTAGTACCCGATTTGGGAGAATCACTCACCTTGAAAAGATACCAAAAATTTTCAAAAGAGGCTTGTTGCCCGGAGGCTTTCATCACCACTATGAATGCGATGATCATCGACATGCCATGTGGAACTATTTGCATTGGACGAACGCCAAGAGCATTCAGGATTTCAGCCAATTTGGAAGCTATCGGCACCCGAAACCCGCCCTCCATCGAGGCCTCATGAATGGCCAAGGCACCCTCCGGCGGCTCGTGCATCTTGTCATTCTCGCCAGGAGTAGTTAGGGTCCAGCCCGAGGGTATTGAGAAGGCCGACAACATCGACCCCACAGGCCTTCGATGATCGCCGGCTTGAAACTCGTAATACGACTCCTCGGTCTGATAATTTTTAGGATCCTCCTCATCACCGCCGGTCAGTTGGATGTCTTCTCCTTCCTCTCCCTCGACCTTGGGGTTCTCGACCTAGTCATTATACACCTCATGGACAACAGAATCCACGTGAGCGCTATCAGGGCTTGAAGGTACATCGGCCGACATCTTTATCGATACTTTGTTCAGATAAAACCTATCGACTACAAGCGCTAAGAGAGGTTATATTCGAGAACACACTCAATTATAAAGAAAAAGCTCTGAGAGTAAAAGAATTTCGCTGAAGGGATGAAATCGCTTTACGGTAAAAACGACCTATATATAGGAAGAAAACTACCGCTTCGCTAATTACATAAAAGCCCCTCAAAAGTCGCGACGATTCAGCTTCATCCCTTCAGAAGATGCGACATTTCGCCTCCTCCCCTCCAATTTTCAAAATTGCCGCCAAGGCATGAAATTATAACTGGCGCGAACACGATGAACGAAAAAGAAACCTCCAGAATACGAATGGACATATGTACATAAAATAAAAAAACCAATCAAACTTCTAAAATTCGACCTTCACTCGAACTCTAGAACTTGGGGGACTACCACTAATATATGCTCAGAAAATTAAAAAAACCAATTAAACTTCCAGAATTCAACCTTCACTTGAACTCTAGAACTTGGGGGACTCCTGATGTACCAAGTCTTCGTCACAACATCACACTATATCGATTGTCGAAATCCGATATCCTCGCCGTAATGTCCGACTGGAAAAACGAGTCACAACACGTCGATCTCCATCGAACAGACTCAAGACGAGGACATCAACTTAACTCATCAATACGATAATAATCGACAAGCCCAACCCTTTTTGTAAAAGGGTTGTGAATGCGATGATCATCGACATGCCGTTTGGAACTATTTGCATTGGACGAACGCCAAGAGCATTCAGGATTTCAGCCAATTTGGAAGCTATCGGCACCCGAAACCTGCCCTCCATCGAGGCCTCATGAATGGCCAAGGCACCCTCCGGCGGCTCGTGCATCCTGTCATTCTCGCCAGGAGTAGTTAGGGTCCAGCCCGAGGGTATTGAGAAGGCCGACAACATCGACCCCACAGGCCTTCGCTGACCGCCGGCTTGAAACTTGTAATACGACTCTTCGGTCTAATAATTTTTAGGATCCTCCTCATCACCGCCGGTCGGTTGGATGTCTTCTCCTTCCTCTCCCTCGACCTCGGGGTTCTCGGCCTAGTCATTATACACCTCATCGACAACAGAATCCACGTGAGCGCTATCAGGGCTTGAAGGTACATCGGCCGACATCTTTATCGATACTTTGTTCAGATAAAACCTATCGACTACAAGCGCTAAGAGAGGTTATATTCGAGAACACACTCAATTATAAAGAAAAAGCTCTGAGAGTAAAATAATTTCACTGAAGGGATGAAATCGCTTTACGGTAAAAACGACCTATATATAGGAAGAAAACTACCGCTTCGCTAATTACATAAAAGCCCCTCAAAAGTCGCGACGATTCAGCTTCATCCCTTCAGAAGATGCGACATTTCGCCTCCTCCCCTCCAATTTTCAAAATTGCCGCCAAGGCATGAAATTATAACTGGGGCGAACATGATGAACGAAAAAGAAACCTCCAGAATACAAATGGACATATGTACATAAAATAAAAAAACCAATCAAACTTCTAAAATTCGACCTTCACTCGAACTCTAGAACTTGGGGGACTACCACTAATATATGCTCAGAAAATTAAAAAAAACCAATTAAACTTCCAGAATTCGACCTTCACTTGAACTCTAGAACTTGGGGACTCTTGATGTACCAAGTCTTCGTCACAACATCACACTATATCGATCGTCGAAATCCGATATCCTCGTCGTAATGTCCGACTGGAAAAATGAGTCACAACACGTCGATCTCCATCGAACAGACTCAAGACGAGGACATCAACTTAACTCATCGATACGATAATAATCGACAAGCCAAACCCTTTTTGTAAAAGGGTTGAACCAAATAAATAAGGTCAATACCCTGACCCATGTGTCTTATCACGACCCGACCCCGATATCCGAGAGGTCTTGTCAGGATCCGACTCGGTGACCCGAACGAAAACTATAAATAGCCCTCATAAATACAAAAACGGTACTCACTCCCTAAGCATTAATTACCCATTTCTATATCACATCTCGATACTTACTTAAGCATCGGAGACTTATCGCCGGGTCACCACGGGCATTAACCTGACGTAATTTTCTTTGATTACATGTTACGATCCCAGTGTACAAATTGAGGAAAGGCTTGTTTGACCTGCCTATCTTCACATTGACGAGAAATGTTAATACCGATACCCAAACCTTCAATACGACACAAACATAATAATACACAGAAAACGCCTCTCATCAATTCATACCCTACTTTTTGACCAACTAAGAAGAAAACGTACAAATAAAATTTCTAAGTGAGAATTAGAAAACAAAATCCTAAACAAAATTTCAAAGTACTTCAAACAATAATGAGATTAGTATTTTTGCTCCCAGATATCACTTTATGTTAAACTAACCGCGTTTTACCTCTTGAGACGTGCGATGGATTAGTACGCATATATGTTACGAGTTATTGCAACCTATATTGTTATTTTATATGTTGGAAAAAGTAAGTTAATTGATTATTTTGAACGTATTTTAAGTCGGATTCACTTTGAGAAAAAAAGTCGGATCTTTGCGGAATTATATTCTACTTCGTGAGTAGATTAAAACGGTATATGGTACGTCCAAATCGGAATATGGGTGAATGAGAAATTAAAGTTCAAAGTTCACATATGTAATGGGAAAAATGAAAGGAAAATGAACTTATCCCACATTGAAAATGTGGTAAGGAAAACTTGGGTTTATATACGATTTCTAAACCATATGGGTTAAGAAATTTGTGCCAGAAGGCTTCCTCCTCGCGCGGAAGGGGGTGGGGGATGCAAATCTTGAATCGAATTTACACTCGGCCATTCAAGACTTGTGCGTGTCCGTGACCTACGGACACGAATGTCATCTCGAAAAGCATATTCGGACAATCCCAGTTTTGCGATTTTCTCTTCTTTTCAATTGGCCCAAGTAGAAAAATGATTTCTTTGGCAGATAATTTCCTTTGGCCCACAGTTTCTGGAAATGAAACGGACGAAACGTATCTTAACTCCCGGAACGGATATCTCATTAATTTTATTTTATTCCAATTTTATCCTCACTCCCATCCTATATAAACTGGCTATTTTATCTACATAAAAACAGAACCAATCCTCTCTTCTTCTTGTCTGTTCTAGATCGAGTTCAAAAGTTTCAGTTTGATGCGAAGCTCATTCGCTTATACCGTTGAATCCTGGGAGACGAACGTTCGAAGAACCTCAAGCACGAATCAGAAGGATGAGGGAGCGTTTGTTTTAAGGACACTGTATTTTCACACAGGCCTCGATTTGATTTATTTTCGGTTTTTAACATTATGTCTGTTCAGTTCCTATTAAACTTTTCGTAAAGCTTATATCGTTGTGATAATTCATTTGTTTGTACTGTTTTCCTATGCGTAAGTTGTAACATCTAATTTGTAAAGCATTTATGTTAAAGTTATTGCAACATATATTGTTACTGCACTTTGACACATTTTACACTCATAAAATAAATATTCAATTACTACATCTAGTAGAGCAATATTGCGTGATCCCCTTTTTTTTTTATTTTTTTCCGTCTAAATGAATGAGACGAATTTAAGGCAGCTATAACAACAATGATAAGAAAATATTACAAGTAGAAATTAATCACATTTATAGCCATTTTGGAGTATTAAAAAAATATGCATACACATTTTATACAGGGCTATAAATTGCTGGAAATTTCTTTAGATAAAACCTCATTGTTACATACTGGACAAATCTGCATAAGGTAACATTAGAGAAAAATCAAAACTTTTGACAATTTAGTAGAAAATATCAGAAAATTATCGATTGAAATATTTACCTTCTTAATTTGAAGCCATTTGGTTATACAATCTGAATGGTATGGATGATCACAGTGTAGGGCTACAAGCTTTTCCCCTTCTTCATACTCCACTTGACATATTACCCATCTGATTGGAATTCACATAATATTATGAAGATATGAATACAATTAGAGGGAAATGCAAAAATACCCATATAATTTGCTTAATTAGCAATAAATCCCCTGCATTATTTTTATTAACAAAATCCCCCGTGTTATTTTTTTATTGGCCAAAAACCCCTCTCATGACTGAATACTTATTTTTCAGAAGAAAAAAAAGATGACAATTATAGACCATAAAAATGCAAAAACACCCCTGTAACATAAAAAATGAGGAAAAAGCACTTTTCATATCAAACTTTAGTCCAAAAATATATTTTATACCATGATTCACATCATTTTGACACTTTATTTTTTCCGTCATTTTTCGGATGGAATTCAATAAGTATCGTCATTGTATGTCTTTAAAACTTGTGCATGTTTTCCCTCTCATTATCAATTTAACGGGCACATGGCACATGAGCGGTACGTGCTGAATTTCATCCGAAAAGTGACGACAAAACTAAATGTGTCAAGATTGTGTGAATCATGGTATGAAATGTGTATTTTAAAAAAGTATATCAAATGTGTTTTTTGAACTAAAATTTGGTATCAAAAGTGTTTTTTCCTTCATAAAAAATTATCAATAGTGCCCTTGTTAATTTTGAGAATTGGCAATAACCCCATTTGCACTTGAAAAATTGACAATAACCTCGCTATTGACTTGTGAAAGAATTTCAAATGGAATTTCTTGCTAATTAAAAAGGAACATAGGTTATTTTTTGATAATTAAAAATAACACAAAGGGTATTTGCCAATTATGCAACGCACAGGAGGCAATTTTGCATTTAGCTCATACAATAATACAGAGATGGCGGCACAATTTCTTAAAGTTGACACGATAGAAGCATGTCTATATATTATATGTGTGTAATATATTTTAAATATGATCCCAAAATATATACAAATGTGATTTTTAGGAGTATTTGTGCATCTTGCAAGAACTAAGTAATAGTTCCTTTTTAAATAACTAAAATTTTATTTAGGTTGTGCATGGACACTTTTCCTCACTGCTTATACGTCAATTATTTTTAGGAGGGAAAAACATTTTTAATATTAAACCTTAGTTTAAAAAAAATATTAGGTATCAAGCTTTTCGAAAAAATACATTTTATACCATGATTCACACTCTTTTGACACATTTAGTTTTGCCGCCGATTTTTGGACGAAATTAAGCACTTGCCGCTCACGTGCCCGTTAAGTTGACCATGGAAAGGGAAACATACACGGGTTTTATTGAATGATCAACTCATCTAAAAGCTCAAGATGTTAGAGAGATGAATCATTTGATATATATCACTTAACACGCCCCCTCACGTATAGGCGGTATTCATTTACTCAAGCCTTAACACGTGGAATTTAGAAATGGGTGGCGGAGGGATTCGAACATAGGACCTCTTTTGGCCTGAGCACTGATAGCATATTGAATGTGTTGTTAAAATATGTTTAAAACAATCTGTGTATATAAAATATTCTATAATATTTTATATTTCTAAGTACTTATAGTGAATTATTCTCACAGAATAAATATTTATAAAATATTATAAAATACTTTATAATATCACACTATAGTAAATTATTCCAACAGAATAATTATTTATAATTAACTCTAATTATAAATCTTAGTATAGTTTATTCTCGCAGAACAAACAAAATCAGAATTTAATAACAGTACACTTACTGAAATAACTCTGAACCGTAAAATCGACCGAGGCTTGCAAATGCAATATCCTTAAGACAATATTTCTGGGCTGTCAAAGGTGCAACAGTTCGTCCCAGTGGTCTCCCAAGATACAGCGGTCGGATACTTGTTTCTTTGCACTAAGAACAAGTCCACAGCGAACTTCAACAAATAGAATACTTGAACAATTAGAAGAAGAGAAGAATGTAGAGAGAAAGAATAGGATTCTGCTTTGTTTGCTAGAAAACGGGATGAAAGAATTGGCCAGATTCTCCTCCTATTTATAGCAGCAGAAGAGGTGTTTCTGGAGGGACATGACCATTCGGGTTAAACCAGTAGAGATGGTTCGGTCCGAATGGGTGCGATTGGTTCGATTCAAACCGAACCGATGCCACAATTCAAAATAAGCGCGCGGATTTTTTCGCGGATCTTTTCAGATACGGGTCAACTACGCGGATCTTGTTCGGGTCCACCGGATCTACGCGGATCTGATTTTTTTTTTATATGGATTTAGAAATTGGGCCTATTAATTATGGGCTAAAAAATTAATTAAATTTTGTCCAAAAAGAATAATGTTATGTTGAGGCCCAAGCCCAATCCAAACCCGACCCGACCCGGGCCGTGCCGTGCCGAGCCGAGTCGAGTCGGTCGGACGGACGGCGGCGGCGGCGCGCGCGTGTGGGAAACCATTGTCATCTACGTCTTCTCCCCTCATAAAACTTGGTACCCCCAAGGGCCCTCCCCTTATACATTTTTTTGTATTATAAATGACAAAAAACATCTCACTTTCCTCCATGTGGGATGGAAGCATTTTTCTTTCTTCTAGCTTCATTCATTCCTCATTTTATGGGCTTAATTCCAATTGGGCTCAATCCAATTGGATTAATACCCATAAATTCCAACAATCCCCCACAAATGAATGAAATTATTCTTCATATCTCATCACACGTCAAATATCCTTTAGGAATAGTACTGCATCGGGATAGGTGAAATATTCCATCTTGAACCTTCCCTAGTTTGAATTTATCGGATTTACTTAGCCAATCAGTGAAATATTTCATCTTGAACTGTCGGCTGTTTATGTAAACCAAAACAATAAAATTAACACAGCACTAGACCGATTTGTTAAGAGTTCTCGGTTGTGTTCGTTTTGGCCCTGAACATTCTTGGGTTCTGCGAGTGCTTTAGAGAATTCCAGCCTTATAAAATTCTCAACGAGCCGACCCAGCTCACACTAACATAGGTGACCGCATCTATCAAGAGTATCCTACTGTACTCCATTTGTTCTTGACAAGATATAGACGTCATTAAAAGCATAAGCTTAACCTAATCAAACGCTGTAGGTTGCACTTTTTGCATCATAGGAATGAGCTTAGAGTTGGACTCTAAAGTGCTCCACTTTTTAAGTTAACCAAGACTGGTTGTCCTATTGAACCTGGTCCGTGGGATCTCCAGTCGCCAAGTTAGGTTTCCGTACAAGGTAACTTAGTTATTTTTTAGGCTTTTAAGCCCATTCCCCTCGACGCACATTCTACTCTCTCACCAGATAAACCTTTAGTAAATGGATCCGCGAGGTTATCTTTTGATTTCACAAAGTCAATGGAAATTATTCCATTTGAGAGTAAATGTCTCACGGTATTATGTCGACGACGAATGTGTCGTGATTTACCATTATACATAAAGTTATGAGCTTTATCACAATGAATACATATAGCCGACACAGGTTTCGGCCATAGTGGAATATCTTCCAGAAAGTTATGAAGCCACTCAGCTTCTTCTCCAGCTTTATCCAAAGCTATAAACTCTGATTCCATAGTGGATCGAGCTATACAAGTTTGTTTGGAAGATTTCCAAGAAATAGCGGCTCCCCCCAGAGTAAATACATATCCGCTTGTGGATTTTGATTCTTCTGAATCAGAAATCCAATTTGCATCACTATATCCCTCAAGGACAGCTGGATATTTTCCATAGTGTAATGCATATTTTGATGTATTTTTTAAGTATCCAAGCACTCTCTTCAGAGCATTCCAATGTTCTTTGCTTGGATTGCTCGTGTATCTACTCAATTTATTGACTGAGTAAGCGATGTCTGGCCTCGTGCAATTCATGATATACATGAGACATCCGATAATACGAGCATACTCGTCTTGTGATACACTATCACCTTTATTCTTGTGTAAAACAAGAGATGGAATAAATGGGTTATTTGTTCCCTTAATTCCATAGTTTTTAAATCTCTCAAGCACTTTATCTACATAATGTGACTGAGATAATTTAATCCCATCCGGTGATCTTGATATTTTAATTCCCAAAATAACATCCGCTTCACCGAGATCTTTCATATCGAAGTGTTTTGTTAATATTTTCTTTGCGGACTTAATGACCTCCATATTAGTCCCAAGTATTAACATATCGTCTACATATAAACATATTATGACAGTTGCTTGTCCAAATTGTTTAATATAGACACACTTGTCGCATTCATTTATTTGAAATCCATTTTTAATCATGACACTATCAAATTTTTCGTGCCATTGTTTAGGAGCTTGTTTAAGGCCATAAAGAGATCGAACAAGTTTACATACTTTGTTTTCTTTGCCTTTAACAATGAAACCCTCAGGTTGCTCCATATATATTTCCTCATTCAATTCTCCATTGAGGAAAGCGGTCTTAACATCCATTTGATGTATCTCTAGATTATATATAGCTGCTAAAGCTATTAATGTTCTAATGGATGTTATCCTAGTCACTGGTGAATAGGTATCAAAGAAATATATTCCCTCCTTTTGACTATAACTTTTGGCTACTAATCTAGCCTTATACTTATCAATTGAGCCATCGGGTTTTAGTTTCTTTTTAAATACCCATTTACATCCAATTGGCTTACTTCCCTTAGGAAGATCCGCCAATTCCCAAGTATTATTACTTAGAATGGACTGTAATTCACTGTCTATTGCCTCTTTCCAATAAGAGGCATCAGGAATAGACATGGCTTCAGTATATGTTTTGGGATCATCCTCTAACATATAAGTTAAGAAATCTGGTCCGAATGATTTAGCGATTTTAGCTCGCTTGCTTCTTCGGGGCTCTTCAGATTCTTCAGCAATCTCTTTACTGTTTTGAGAATTCCTTAGAAATTAATTCATATGGTCTTTTATGAGAAGTAACATCCGAGTTCTTCTTATGTGGAAATACATTCTCGAAGAATGTAGCATCACGTGATTCAATTATAGTATTCACTTGTATGTTGCTTACTTCAGATTTGAACACTAGAAATCTGTAAGCGCTACTATTTTCTGCATGACCTATATAGTAGCAATCCACGGTTTTTGGTCCAATTTTTGGTTCAACCTTTTCTTTCATAGGTTTTGGTACAGCTACCTTTGCCAAGCACCCCCACACTTTGAGGTATTTATAACTTGGTTGTCTACCTTTCCATAACTCATACGGAATGGTATCATTTTTCTTGTGCGGAACTCTATTTAATATATGATTAGCCATAAATAAAGCTTCACCCCACAAGTTCCTAGGTAAACCCGAATTCAAAAGTAATACATTGATCATGTCTCTTAAGGTTCGGTTTTTCCTTTCGGCTACTCCATTTGATTGAGGTGAGTATGGTGCCGTTGTTTGGTGAATTATCCCCGAGTCGGCACACAACTGTGCAAAGGGATATTCATATTCACCACCTCTATCAGATCTAAGAATTTTTATTTTCTTATTTAACTGATTTTCTACTTCAGCCTTGTATCTTACAAAGGCATTTATTGCTTCCTTTTTCTTATTCAATAAGTAAACATAGCAATATCGTGTACAGTCATCAATAAATGTGATGAAGTACTTTTTCCCTCCTCGAGTTGGAGTTGACTTGAGATTGCACAAGTCTGTGTGAATTAACTCTAATGGTTGTGAGCTCATTTCCACTGAAGGAAAAGGTTGTTTCGCAAACTTTGCCTCAATACAAATTTCACACTTATAAGATTTATCAATATCAAATTTAGGAATTAATCCTAAGTTTGCTAATTTTTTCATTTTTCTAAAATTAATATGGCCTAATCTATCATGCCAAAGTAAAGTGGACTCAAGCAAGTAAGCAGAAGAATTATTATTATTAATAAATTTGTCGTTTTTGCCAATAACGGCTACATTAGCCTTAAATAGGCCATCACACACATATCCTTTGCCTACATACATACCCCCTTTGGTCAGCACAAATTTATCTGACTCAAAGGCTAATCTGAAACCTTTCTTAGTTAGGACAGAACCAGAAATTAAATTCTTCCTAATGTCTGGGACATGAAGAACTTCATTGAGAGTAACATCTTTTCCTGAGGTGAATTTGAGAACCACTTTGCCTTGTCCCTCCACCACGGAGTGATCATTATTTCCCATGTACAGCTTCTCTTCATGATCAAACTTCTTGTATGAAGTGAACATGTTTAGGTCAGAGCAGATGTGACGGGTAGCTCCAGTATCCACCCACCAGCCTTTGGATCCACTTGTCAGGAATGCTTCAGCAACTGCAGATAAATGCATGTTATCAATGTCAGATGGAGCTAGGTTGATACTAACATTTGCTTCATCCTTTGGCTGAGCACGGCTACGACAATCCTTTGCAAGGTGTCCATTTTTCCCACACGTGAAGCAAGCTCCATTGAACTTTCGCTTCTTGTTACCCTTATGTCCTTTGTTGGAGGTATTGGCCTTACGCTTCTTGCTTTTCTTTGAGCCTTCTACAACGTGAACCTTAGCCCCTCCGAGCTGAGGCATAGCCACATAGTTACTGCTGCCTTTGTCAGTATACCGATTGTTTTCTTCGATTTTCAGATATTCTGTGAGATCTTGCAAATTCCATTTTGCAACAGATTTCTTGTGCCTCAAGTGATGTTTGAACCCCGTCCAACCAGGAGGAAGCTTGCCAATGATACAAGCAACCAGGTAAGACTCGCTAAGTTCATGTCCTTCGGCCAAGATGTCGTGGATCATATTTTGGAGTTCTTCCACTTGCTCATTCACAGTCTTACTGTCAACCATTCGATAAAATTGGAATTTATCCACCACGAATTTTCTGTAGCCTGCATCTTCAGTCTTAAACTTTTTGATTAAACCTTCCCACAAGAGTTTACTAGTCTTAAATTGACTATAGATCTTGTACAAAGATTCATCCAAATAGCTAAGAATATAATTTCGGCACATAAAATCCGAGTTACTCCAAGCTTTTATCACTAGTGCCATTTCTTGAAGTTCCTCCGGACTGGCTCCCTCCTTTGGCTTAGGTACCTCCTCAGTGAGAAATCTAGTCATGCTCAAGGATGTGATGTAAAAGTACATCTTATTTTGCCACGTTCCAAAATCAGTCCCTTTGAACTTGAATGGTGGTATTGCCGGCGGAGCAGCAACTTTTGGCGTTTCAACCATTTCAGTGTTTGATGCCATCTACACAGATGAATTAAACAAATTAAATATTATTGTCTTAAGATTGTTGTTAAAATATGTTTAAAACAATCTGTATATATAAAATATTCTATAATATTTTATATTTCTAAGTACTTACAGTGAATTATTCTCACCGAATAAATATTTATAAAATATTATAAAATACTTTATAATATCACACTATAGGAAATTATTCCAACAGAATAATTATTTATAATTAACTCTAATTATAAATCTTAGTATAGTTTATTCTCGCAGAACAAACAAAATCAGAATTTAATAACAGTACACTTACTGAAATAACTCTGAACCGTAAAATCGACCGAGGCTTGCAAATGCAATATCCTTAAGACAATATTTCTGGGCTGTCAAAGGTGCAACAGTTCGTCCCAGTGGTCTCCCAAGATACAGCGGTCGGATACTTGTTTCTTTGCACTAAGAACAAGTCCACAGCGAACTTCAACAAATAGAATACTTGAACAATTAGAAGAAGAGAAGAATGTAGAGAGAAAGAATAGGATTCTGCTTTGTTTGCTAGAAAACGAGATGAAAGAATTGGCCAGATTCTCCTCCTATTTATAGCAGCAGAAGAGGTGTTTCTGGAGGGACATGACCATTCGGGTTAAACCAGTAGAGATGGTTCGGTCCGAATGGGTGCGAATCGGTTCGATTCAAACCGAACCGATGCCACAATTCAAAATAAGCGCGCGGATTTTTTCGCGGATCTTTTCAGAGACGGGTCAACTACGCGGATCTTGTTCGGGTCCACCGGATCTACGCGGATCTGATTTTTTTTTTTTATATGGATTTAGAAATTGGGCCTATTAATTATGGGCTAAAAAATTAATTAAATTTTGTCCAAAAAGAATAATGTTATGTTGAGGCCCAAGCCCAATCCAAATCCAAACCCGACCCCAGCCGGTCGGACGGACGGCGGCGGCAGCGCGCGTGTGGGAAACCATTGTCATCTACGTCTTCTCCCCTCATAAAACTTGGTACCCCCAAGGGGCCCTCCCCTGATACATTTTTTTGTATTATAAATGACAAAAAACATCTCACTTTCCTCCATGTGGGATGGAAGCATTTTTCTTTCTTCTAGCTTCATTCATTCCTCATTTTATGGGCTTAATTCCAATTGGGCTCAATCCAATTGGATTAATACCCATAAATTCCAACAGAATGACCAACTCATCTAAAAGCTGAAGCTGTTAGAGAGAGAATCATTTAATATATATCGCTTACATGGTTTTAAAGACCCATTTTTGTAAACTTAAAAGGCATGTGCAGAATTCCTTCCGAAAATTGGCTAGGAAAATTAAATGTGTCAAGAGAGTGTGAATAGTGGTATAAATGTGTTTTTTAAAAAAACTTGATATCAAATGTATTTTCTTACTAAAATTTGGTATCAAAAGTGTTTCCCTCATCTATTTTAGTTATATTTTAGTTATATGAATGTGAGACCTGAAATCTAAATGGAAGGTAAATGAGAAATCACATACCTATCAATAAGCAAATGGTTGGTAGATTGACATGTAAGTGGATGCAAATGTTTACTGATTTCAATTTCTGATAATCCTCTGCTTTCTACTCCAACACTCTCTCCCAAAGCAATCAACTCCTGTTATCATAAGGTTAAATTTTGACTAAATCTACACGTACAAGAGTTTCATTAGCAAACAAGAAAAATGAAAATCATATTTTCGATACTAAAAGGAAATATTGTTTAAAAGAAATGTGATTTACATTCACACCCCTGAGGTTTAGCATAATTACAAAAAACTTTTTGTGGTTCCAAAAATACAAGGACACCACTTACAGGGGTTTCTTTGTAAATATTTTCAAAAGTTGTAGGACGTATCGTTGTAAGAATTGTTGAAGCTCTAAAGGGTACTTTGAGAAATAGTCCAAACAAGATGGTTTTTTTTTTTAAATATCAGGGGGTTCCTTGTAAGAGACTACACCTCAGATGATCCTATTGTAAATCACCCAAAATAATAAACTTTCTTTATAAATGCTTGTTCGAACATAATTACAAAGCACCTCCTTTAAATGAACGATGTAAAAGTGCAAAATGTTTCCTCCTCGAATTTAAGATATATATGTGGCCTTTCTCGAACAAAAACGGTAGAATCATTTCCATATATAGCCTTATGGAAGTTTAATTTGTAGAAGTAGGTTTTTCAATTTTTTATTTACAAAACTAGCCTTACTTAGATTATGTTATTAATGAACTTTAAATTAAATTAAATAAAAAAATTCAAAAAAATCCCGAATTTTGCCACCGGATCACTTGGGCTCCCAAGTGACCCGACGGCAACTATGTCACGAAATTGTTGCCGGCGGGTCACTTGGGCGTCGACCTGGCACCTATGTCGCTTGTCACTTGGGCGCCCAAGTGACCCGGTGACAACACAAGCGACAAAAAATTGGGATAAAATTTTTAAAGAGATTTTTGTAGTTAGAGAAACTTTGGAATTTGAATTGGGAGTGAAAACGGATTTTATGGGTATTTTGTATTAATATTATTAAATTAATTGATTAATTAGAATTAATTGTTAGTAAAACCAATAAAAAAAAGGAAAAAGACTAATTTTACAAAAAACATTTGGAGCAAGGCCATTGAGCCAAATAAATTTATATGGTATTACACAAACTAAGAATAGTACTATAATACATGCCCCGGAGCAAAATATTGTAATTTTGACTGTAAAAGAAATTTGACTAAAAATTGAGTTACTCAACTCGTATGATAATTCATCTGGATCAACATCATCTTCTTCCATATCCTAAACAAAATTATAGGAATTCATTTAGTTTCTGGATAATGGAAAATTTCGACAAACTAATGATATTACTCCCTACGTTCCATATTTTTTTCTCTCTTTAGGTTTGGAACGGAGTTTTAGACGATTTGTTAAAAAAATAAATTTTTATTTTTTCTTTGAGATAGAAAGAGAGATATATCCCAAAAAGAAAATAAGAGGAAAAACAATGGAATTGATGGAGTATATTAATATTAAGTTCAATCTGTTAATAAAGAACTCTACCATTGAATAATCATAATCATCCTCTAAGAACTCTAAATCAGCTGCAATGCCAATAAGAAAGATCAAATCATTAACACATCCATTTAATTTTCAAGAAGAAAGACATAATCAATATACATATATATATATATATATATATATATATATATATATATATATAGAGAGAGAGAGAGAGAGAGAGAGAGATACTTACATCGACTAAAATCTTCATAACTATACATAGAATCTAGGTCTGTGTCAGAAGAAATTGTGTCGTCCCAATCGCTTTCACCTTCAATTGTTGCCACTACTACCGGGAGAAGTCTCTCCTAAATATTTCAAATGTCGGTATAAGCTTTTTGCCCAAACGGATCGAAATGAGAAAAAATACAAGCTTGTTAATTGACAATTATACCTAAAACTAACTTTCCTCGATTACTGCAGGGGTACACATGGTACGGTATTTTGGTTCTATTAGTTAAATTTGTATTGCACCAATTGTTGCGGTTTTTAAATATTCAATAACAAACTTCGCTTTTGAATACCATATCAATTCACCAGGTACAGTACGGTTTTACAATTCTAAAAATATTTTTTTGCGGCATACTATTTTCCTCTCGTAAACGATTCATAGTTGAAGAAAATATATTATAATGGAATAAATTGCTGATTTTTTTCTACTTACGTGATATTTTATAAATGAAAGAGTTACATGAAGTAATATCTTATAAATGCCTCATGCTTAAATATAGTAGATCACTGAAGAAAGAATGACGATAATGTATTTGTCGTTTGTTATTTCTTTTACAGGTAGAATTATTTACTAGTTAGCATGGATCAAATTTTCATTTTTTCCATGGAAAACATCAAAAAGTTTCCATTTTTGAATCAGACGAAACGAAAACAAGATGAAATATCGAAATTATTTATTTGTCATATTTACCTAAATTTAGTAACTTATTTTTACAATTTTTCCTTAGTGTTTCCGAAATATTTCCGAATAGTTTCGAAAAGTTTCCAATATTTAACTGACCGAAACATACATTCGAAACGAAATTTTGATCCATGCTAGTTAGTCTTTTATACCACAAAATTTTACTTTTGGACCCTTTGTAAATGAATAATTTAATTTGAACAAATTTATATCCTATGCTTGAGTAGTTGAGCATAAATTTTTTTAGGTACAATTACTAATAGTAGAGTATGTGTCATAACTATAGGTTGGAAGATAATAAATTTTAAATTTAATTGCGTAAACAAGTAAATAAATAATTTATATCTATTTACTGTACGGTACGGTTTTTTGCGGTATCCAATTTTCAAACCTTGTTTAATACCAAAAAAATTGTTACGATTTTCATACATATCAAAACCTACGATTTTGAGGAAAAGAACCTAAACTTGGGTACGATTTTAATACCGTACACTACCGTCTTGAAAATCATGTGCACCCCTATATACTGGTATTTTTTTATAGTTATTTAAAATTCATTGTTGACTCCTTGTGAAACCATCTCAATCTAAAAACCTTTTACTAAACTCATTTCATATTCAAACACACAAACAATTTGATATAATTAAACAAACCATGTCTCTACATTCATATTACCAAATATCTTTTTAATAATTTAAATAATTTAAACTCAATTGCACAAGCACATTACACAAAGTCCATCCATCTTTGAAAACTATCTCTAAAATGGAATCCAAACAAGCCCTATAATAATAACTCATCTTTAGCTAAAACAATCAATTCTACACAAAAATTAGCCTAAAATATTGACTCCCAATCACCTAATACACCTTTTATTAACGATCGAGCAAGTTTTAGTTCTAGATTTATAACAGAAATGTGAAAAAAGTAAATTACTTCTGTAAAAATTACTAAATAAAATAAAAGATGGAAAATGAGGGAATTGAACCTCTTCAACTTGGTCGCAGGGTGTTCTTCTTGTTCGTTTTCTTCGTTCCTCGTCCATTTTCTTCTCTCAAATTCTTCTACAACACAAGAAAACAAAATAAAATAAAACTAGAGAGGATTAAAAATGACGAAAATATATATACAAAAACTTATAAAGTGTTTGGATGAACGCAAACTTTCTGGCGAAGAAAAGCAATCCTAAAACTTATCTTCTCGTTCTTGTTTTCCAGATTCCGATATTCCACGCCGCCTCTCAATTTTTGGGTAAAATTGCGAAGAAGGTCCCAAAGTAGTTAGTGATTTTGGATTTTCGTCCCAAGCTATAGCATTTAGCCAATTTTAGTACCGTAATTTTATATTTTTTTGGAATATCATCCTATTTGCCACATGGATGCTTACATGTCATGATGTGAAAATTTTTATCATAAATAATTATATAAGATTGCAGAATTCGTCTCAAACTAATTATAAATTTTAATTTTTCGTCCCAAACTATATTAATTCACCGAATTTCATCTCACAATTTGGCATTTGGCATGAATTTAGTCCATTATTAAATTTTCAATTTTATGGAAATGTAGATTCATCTTTTACTTTTTTTAAGGGACTAATGACAATTTATCCCCTATGGTATTCATTATGTTCAATTTACCTCTTATAATTTGAACATAAGCAATTTAAAGTAAACTGAATATTATGAATATTACATGGAAGTAAATTGTCATTAATTTTTTTTTAAGAGAAAAAAAGTATCGATTTTTAAAAATCATGTGCACTTTTGAGAAAAAAAATCATATCTCAGTTTATTAGGAACACTTCGTGCATTTTTTTTTGTATTAATAAATAATAAATATTTATAATTAGTTTGGGACAAATTTTTTTCCATGTCAGTTCAATTATGGGACGGAAGTCGGCTTATTAATATAGTTTGGGACGAAAAATTAAAATTTGTATGTAGTTTGGGACGAATTCTATAATCTTATATAACTGTTTATTATAAAATTTGCCGCATCATAACATGTAAGCATCCATATGACAAGTGAGACGATGTTCTAAAAAAATATAAAATTACAGGACTAATTTGATAAAGTGGTATAACTTGGGACAAAAATGCAAAATTATTAATTAATTTGGGATCTTTTTGCAATTTTTTCCAATTCTTGGGTATCTTTATTCAGGGAAAAGATCAAAAGAATTAGTGGAGGGACCAAAAAGTTCATCGATATTTCGGGAATAAATTTTTGAATGTAAAATGAATAATTCTTAATCGCTTCAACTAAACTATAAAGTGACTTTCGACAAGACCCCTGATATTTAGCCATCTTGTAATTGAACCCTAACGTTTTTAAAATTTGAAGATGACTCTTTTTGATTTAAATACTACATCAAATCGGAAATATTACAGTGATATCAAAGTGAACTAATTACTAGCATTAAATTAGAGAAAGATTAGTATAAAAACTAGATAAAAAACCAACATTCGTGAGAATTAAACTCATGACCTTCTCGTCATGGAGCTTCATCCTTAACCACTTGGCTAAAGTTTAAATTATATATTAAAACACGCCTTCTAACTTCAACTATGTTGATAAGGACACCCCTGCAACAACTAAAAAAAATTTACAAATTCCAAAATTGTCCTTGCAAATTGAAAATGGTTGGATCGCCCATGTAACTTAACAACTCCAATTCATACAATTTTATAAACAATGGAATTTGGAGGAGTGGTTAATTAGGAAATTCACTTTTAATTAAAGAGAAACTAAATACTCACTTAATAAAAAAAGGGAAACCACACAAATCTCTCTTCTTAAGTCCCAATTTCACCTTAAAAGAATTGCTCCTCCCATGAATAGAGGAAGTGGTTAATATTTTCATTCAGTTGATCATAGAAGGTATTCTAGACTCATGTTAAAATGGGTCACGTTCTTTTGTGATGGACTCCTTCTTGTTTGCGTGATGGGATTATTCTTCATCAACACATTTCGCCCAGATAATAAGGCATGTGTTATCATTTTTTGTTGGTCCCAAGTGGTCAGATGAGGCCTAGAGTGGTGAGAGGGGGGGGGGGGTGAATAGACCTCTGAAAATTTTTGGACTTTAAAACTTTCAAGTCGTCTGTCAGCAAACTAAGCTGATATAGAACCGTAAGCTGACTGAGCTGTTCGTGAACAAATCTTGAGCAACAGAGTTGACCACTCTTCTTATAGTTACTTAGCTGATTTCAGCAAAACTCAGTTTTAAAAAAGAATACTTGCAGCGGAAATTTATAAGTGTTTTTCACAAGTAGACTAAGTCTTTTGAAAGATTTTATCCCAGTTTTAACAAACTCCTTTTTAAAATCTTTTCAGTAGTTTTCTAAAGTGTTTTATGCAACTTTGAAGATATGCAAGAAATTAATGCAAGTTAAAACACTGATAACGTCGTGAAAACGTCATTATTACGTGTCTTCTTAAGCCGAAAACAACTTGTTTTGATTCGAGTTTTGCGTGCTTTTGTTTATTTTCGTGTTCTTTTGCGTTTTTGGTCCTTTGTTGGACTTTTGTGTGTTTTGTAGGGAGATGTAGAAAAGGGCTTCAAAGGAATGAAAAACCGAAGTCAAAACATGGAAGTTCGTAGATAGCTGCTCACTAGAGCATGCATAAATATTTCATAGATGATCCAAATGAGCTGAATTTTGGATATGTCGTAGATGAGTGAGTTAGCTACGCTACGGACTTTACGGATCCACAATCGGAGCTCGGAATCAAAAGTTATGCTGCTTGGAAGAAAGTGCGGCAGAGCAGAAAATCTGGAGGAAGACTACGGCACAAACCTCGCCGCGGCGAGGTCCTGCTGCTGGTGCGAAATATCAGAAATGTCTCCGCGTTTTCAAGGGAATTTTTGGGGTTTTCTCATAGGGGGCTATTAGGGCAATACAAGAGAACAACTTGGACACTTCTTCCACAATCTTTGCTTCTTTTTGCCTCCCTTTCTCTCTTTGCCTCCCTCAACTCTCTCTTTACTTTTTCCTTTGTTTTCTTGTATTGAAGACTCCACCAAGGGGGTGAGTTAATCACCACCCTTGGGGAGTGATTAGGTGGTGATTAAAGGGATGAGAATCCTTGTCTCGATTCCATTTCGATTAGGTGATTTCTTTCCATTTCTTAGTTATTTATGATTAGGAGATGAATATTGTTATTTCCTTTTTGGATGAATGATTGTGGATTTGAATTCTCCGAATTTATAAGTATTTATGTTATTGTTTGATTAATTATGAGTTGATGATTAATATGATGCTTATATGTGTTCGTTAATCCGATTCCGTGTTTATTGTTCGTCTTGTGGTTTGACAACCTTTGGAGATGAAAGTTATTGATTCTTGATTGCTATATTTAGTGATTTTGAGGATTTGATTATGAATTTGGATTGTGATTCGATTTTAGGATAGACATATACCTTTGTCGTTTCATATTCGTTTAAGGTTTGAGTTTAAATGACATCGATTAGATTTTATTCCGTTTATACGTAAATTGGATTAGTTTAATTCGATAGGTTTTTGCTATCGAAAGATACATACGAACATCAGTGAATCCTTGAATAGCAAGCACGAGCATAATATATTAATTGTGGAGTCATTGTTATCGGTTGATTAGTTATGTTTGATGTTGGGTTATGTTTGATTTGTTGGGTTTATTGTTTTATCGCACTTTTGGCCATCTACATTTAATGCAACCTAGACATAGGTTAGGCGAGTGACGATTTGTGGATTTCAACCTAGGATAGTCATATACCTAGTTTGGTCCGTGTTTGTATAATGGGTTCGTCCGTAAATGCATCAAATAACTTAGATTCTCTTTATCCGGGGATTCGGGTTAGTTTTAGGTCCCGGGTGACAACGGTACGCCTTAGAATCCTCTTTTGGGTTCGAACTTTCCTTAGAGCATCGGTTGACAGCGATGTTCGTTATTGATCCGGAGATGGAGAGTTCGGGTAGATTGATAGAGTTAGGTCAAACCGATAGGGAGACTTAACTAATTTCAACTCACAAACAACAACTAAATCTGGGATTGTTTGCATAGCTAACCTAACAACCGCATAATTTATCTGCTTTAACTAATCGCTTATGAATCCTCCTTACAACATAATTAACTCCCCATTTACTCGCTTTCGTAGTTAGATTTACTTTACCGGTAGTTAAATAAAATCACCCTTATCAATATTTGGGTTCGATCTTATTGTATCAAGCATTCTTAGAAAAAATAAGCCTTCGATTGATTCGTTTATTCCCACCTTTTACCCATTCGTTGGGATTCGATACTCGGTATGTACTTATCGTTTTATATTACTTGTAACGACCGTATACTTGCGTAGTTTGCGTATTAGTATTTGGCACGCAACAAACACAAAGAATTTTTATAGTGGTTATATGGCTAAAAATCATTTAGTCCACTCTTCCAAGTCACTTAGATCTTGAGTTATACTATAAACACACAGTTTACAATATACTCTACTTACGCCAAACAACAAATGTAAAGGCCGTAAGCTCACAATAGGAAATCACAAAGAAACTCCTACTCTCTAAAGTAACATTACTCACTTAGATGGATATCTACTTCTCACAACACTCCTCTAACAGATTCACTCAGAAAATGATTTCTTCTTGAACTTCAACTGGCTTCAGTTAACAAATAACTTCGGGCAGACTAGTGAGTTGTTCTTGAGTTTTTGAGACTTAGAAGATTTTGCTTCGCAGGATTAATCTCAGTTGTGCTGTTCTCTTTCTTCTCTTCAAACTCGCGAACTATTTATACTTCATATTTGAAAAATGTCCGTTGAAGAAAGACAAGATTCAAATACCTCGAGTACTGGTCCTTAATTTCTGCGAACGGCTCTCTGTACTGCTACAGTACTGTCAACAGTACTTTCTGTCAGAATCATTAAATGCACCGAGCTGATACGAGGATTTCTTCAATCATTTGCCATAAATACCCTCCTTATTCAGCATTTATTACTCCAAGTGCATTTATTACCGTTGGAGAGACTTACTGATCGTCTTCACTTGGCTGATAAGAATCACTCGTCTGATGATGAACTTAGCTGATCCCAAACTTGAACAAATCTGATTTGAGTCGGCTGATTTTCACCAAACTGATTTCTTCCTTCAGCAGCAGATCAGTAGTCTTCTGAACCAAACTGAATTTTGACTTGACTGATTTGTCTTTGAGGTTGATCAAAATTCTTCTAAGGGATTTTACTAAGTGTTCCTTACTTAGCTGATTAAGCTGTTTTGGAAATCATCAAAACCTCCCTTTAACTTCTAAATTCCTTGTCCTTAATCTTCATCTTCATCCAACAATTTTCCCTTTTTTGATGATGACAAAACTTTCAGCTAAGTACCTGTACCTAGACTAAAGTTTTAATCCTCAAAGATTTCTGATATAGAAATAATATGTTGGAGTAAAAACTGAACTTTTATTGATTGTTGAAATTTAGTACAAGTTACAAGTTTTCAACAGATGATATTACAAGGAAAGATAAACTGATACAAGAAAACATAAGTATTAGTAATATGATTCATCATCAGTTACTTCTTCTTCTATTTACACATACTCTTCTTCTCCATCTTCATCATCAATACTGTCATCTTCTTTCTCATTTCTATCATCAGATAACAGGTTCTTCTTGGCAACTTCCATCTTTAGTTTGCGTTCTGCTTCTAATTCACGTTCTGCCTCTGCAACCCTTCTTTTGATGCGCTCCAGATTTTTGTACTTCACATATGGATCAAGTTGCTCCTCTGATGTATCCTTGGATGCAGCATGCTCTTTGTCAGATTTTGCTGGGTCCTTGGATTCTTCTTCTTCAGCAACTTCTTCATCAACAGTTTCCTCTGCATCTGCTTCTTTATCAGCTACCTTTTCTTCAGCAGCATTAGCTTCATTCTTTTCATCAGCTTTTTCTTCAGCATGTTCAGCTTGTTTTTCAAGTACAGGCTCTGGTTCCTCTTCAGCAGGTTTCTCTATTTGTTCAGCAGAGTCCTTTTGTGGTTAAGGTACTTGAACAGCTGCAGTTTCAATGGCTGACTTCTCAATTTCAGTGGCTGACTTCTCTTCCCCCTTTTTGTCATCATCAGCAGGGTTGAGTTCAGCAGCTGAGATATTGATGGCAGTGCAAATTCTTCTGATGTTGTCATCCATTGTGGCAAGTTGAGAAGTATGATGATTCAGAGTAGATCGGAGTGTGCCAGTCTGATCACTGAGATAGTCCATGTTGAGTTGCAAAGTAGTCACTTCATGAACTTTTGTTGCAGTGTCATCCAAATGGCTTATGAACCCAAGGCTCTTCTCTGTTTCAGCATCAGCAAGTCTGGTGATCAGGCCAAGGACATCAGCAATATCTTCCTCATGTCTTTGAAGAGTTGTGTAAAGGTGATTTACATCAGACTTCACATCTTCAACGTTCTTGTTCACGCTGATTAGATTCTGAATCAGCTGAAAGGAGTGGTCAGGTGGCATGGGAAAATTGTCAATTGTATCTTTGATCATTCTTCTGTTTTCTTCGTGTATCTCTTTCATCAACTGTTTATTCCTTTCTTCCAGAGACTGATCCAGCAGCATTTGAATGGATTCCATTAAGGAAGAATGCTTATCTGCTGTTAGAATAGAAGTGGAAACTGATGTTTCATTTTGGTGGACTGGGACATCTGCTAGAACCTCTTCTTCTTCATCTTTCTGGTCTGGTTCAGCAGTGTTTTCAACAGCTTCGTGTACAACAATAGCTCCAGCTTCACCTTGAACATCTTCTTCAGCATTCTTGGCAGCCTCTTGTTAAGCAGCAGCCTGTTCTTCCACCTTGGTTGTTTCAGGAGTTCCATCAGCTGATATAGATGTAGTCAGATGGATAACTCTAGTAATTGAAGGCATGGATCCTTGGGCAGGTGCCTTAATTACTTTCTCCTAATAATTGCTTACCTCAGGGCCAAATGCAATATGTTGCACACTTGGCAGAGTGGGAAGGTCACTTGGAGATCCCTTGAAGTACCTTGACCTTTCAGACCACTTCTCCAAGGCCTGGTAAACAGCTATCTGCATTGCATGTCTGATAGGATCTTCATTCTTCTTCCTTTTTGGGGGCAGTGCATCCTTAATCTTGTTGGTTTCCCTAGCCACAATTCCCCTTGTATAATCATGAAAGACATCTCTAACATGGTCAGGGTCTAAGGCTTTTGTGATGGAGGATGTTTGAAAGAAAGTCAGTACCCATTTCTTTTCTTCTTCAAACTCCTTCCAAGCGTTGATCTCTGCGACAGACTTGTTCACTCTGTAGCTCCTCCATTTGTTATATCTGATCTTTTCCTGAACAAACAGAATAGTCTGTTGTAGGTTCTTGTCGAAATCAGCAAGGGTGGCAAATGCTCCAGAGTGTCCATTTACAATATTCAATGCCCACTTAACAGCAAATGGACATTTTTCCCTATTTGGCCAGGAGGGAGAATCTGTCTTGCATTCATAGATTCTCCAATGCTGATCCCTCTAGCTCTTCTTGGACCATAAGCATCCTTCTTGCTTAGTTCAAGAGCCTTGGCTACATCAGCCTCTTCCAAAGCTTTCAGCTCAGTTGTTTCTTTCTGGCTTCTTTCTCAGCCTCCAACTTGCTCAGTTCTACTGCTTTGTGAAAGTCTTCTTGAGCTTTCTTAGCTGCTTGTTCTTCCTTCCTTCTTCTTTTCTCAGCAGCAGACACTCTAACTTTGATGATTCTCTTTCTTTTTGGCTTAGCAGATGTCTGAGCTGGTGCGGCAGGTGCAGCAGCAGTTGGTTCTGGTGCAGCAGTTGAGATTGGAACAACTGCTTTCGGTTCGAAGATCTGCACTTCAGGATCATCTTGAGGTTGGGCAACCTCAACTGTTGGAGTAGGTTGTTGAGTAGCTGTTGCAGCAGCTGACTCCTTGATTGCAGTTTCCTTATCTTCAGCAGGCCTCTCAGCTGATGGAGGACTTTCTCTGACTAAGTCAGATAACTCAGTGGGAGATGACACAAAAGTCATCTTCTTTCTAACAGTGCTCCTTTTACGTCCCACTTGTTCTTGAGCAGGCTTAGATGCGGCTGTGTCCTTCAGTTGACCAGTTGACTCCTTGTTCTTTTCGCAACATTCTCAGCAGGCATATCTTCAGAAATGGTTCTGGAAGGTGAACTATGAGCCATATCCTGTATTTCCTTTGTTGTCTGATTTATGATGGCATCAGCAACAACCTCCTTATTTGTTCTGGCCTTAACAGCTGGCTCAGCTGTTTGAACAAATACCTTCCTCTTCTTACTGTGAGCTTTCTTCTTGGGCTCAACAGGGGACTCCTCAGTTTCTTTTCTTTTGGTCATTCTTTTCACAGGCAGATAGAACATCATGGCTTTGAGTTGTGGACAGGCTTTCCATTAGTCAGACCACATCCAAGATTTGAGAACAGATGACTTAGGAATATCCTGTGATGGGTATTCCCTTTCTTGTGATGGTTTGCCAGAATGTACCATACAAAAACAGCCCAGTTCACTTCAAACTCGTAGTGAATCGCAATCATTGTGTGAAATCTCTTCATTGGGATGCTATCCAAAGAAAAGGTGCAGTTTTCAATGATCTTTGCGAACATATCAGCCATCCGCTGATATTCATCCTTCAGCTGTCTCTTCTTGATGTTTCCAGACAGAATCTCCCCTTCTTTAGCACAGATGCTCCAGAACTCATGTTCCTTTGGTTCAGCAAGAGTTGTGATGTATGTTCTTCCCTTCAAGGACAGACCATACTTGTCATTCAACAGCTTTGGAGTAATGCACACATTAACTCCTCCAACTCCGTCTTAATCTCCAATTTCTTGAAATCAGGCTCGTCTTTATATCCATAGAATTCTATAATTTGATATTTGAAGATCATTTCTTCGTGTGCCTCCATGTAATCAACCAGCGAAACAGCTTTGAATTTTTCCAGAATTTCTTTCATCAATTTTGTTTCCGTTTTGTGATACGTCTCGTAAACCAGATATTGACCTTCAGCTTTAGCTTCTTGTGATTGTGAACCCATGATGATTGTTCTGAGAAAGATTAGTAGAAAGAGAGTAGATTTGCAGAAGTATGAGAGCAAAAATTCTCTTGAATGCCTTAGAAATATTTGAGGGTGCGTAAAAGATCAGTGAGCTGATCAGATCTGAATTTATAGAGTTGAAAGCATTTTGGTTTCCGTGATTTACGCGAATCGTTAGATCAGTTTTCTGTCAGTATTGATCGTGGGGCGAGATTTACGCGATTCAAAATTCAAAAAGCTTTTAATGACTGGCGGGAGTGCAAACCGACTCAGTCGACTTGTAAAAGCGTGTTTTCAAATATAGCATTTTTAATAACAACACTTTATACAATTAATCAGACGAGTAGACTAATATTTATCTGATCAGACGTGTGTTCTAAAAACATATATTACTAGTGAAAGCCAATAGCTAGTAATCTTCCTCTGCTGTTTGTCAATCCCGCAAGATAATTTGTCTTCAATCTGCAAGAATTAAGAACTTGTCTGATGAAAACTTTACTTCAACTAACTGTCATCAACAAATTTCATCTTTTAATCAGAAGTACCGCTAGTCTTACACGTTTCCCCTGACTTTAAGAATCCATAAGTTAACTAGTCTGTTGAGAGTTAACCTTGAAGACGATAATATGAGGAAGCTGATAAACTCCAGTCTTCTGATGAGTTCCCCCTCAGCTTATGCATCTAAATTTAGTAGACCTAGTTCAGCTCTTAGAGTTGAAAACCTTGCATCACTTAGTCGTTTAGTGAATTTGTCAGCAATCTGATTGTCAGTATGAACATACTCTATTATAACATTTTCTTTTTCCACATGATCTCTGATGAAATGATGTATGATCTCAATATGCTTAGTTCTTGAATGGATTTTAGTGTTCTGAGTAAGAAAGATTGCACTTGTATTGTCACAGTAGATTGGAATTCCAATCAGACGACTACCCAAGAATTGACAGGCACCAGTTGTGCTTTTCCAATCAATCTTGCAGCCAGCAAAGTCTGAATCTGAATATCCTATCAGCTCAAATCCAGATTCTCTAGGGTACCATAATCCCAGTTCTTGAGTGACTTTAAGGTATCTAAGTATCCTTTTGGCAGCCAGGAAATGAGATTCCTTAGGATTTGATTGATATCTCGCACAAACTCCAACAGAGTACATGATATCAGGTTTGCTAGCTGTTAGATATAACAGTGACCCTATAATGCCTCTGTACTTGGTTATATCTATTTATTTGCCATCTTCATCTTTATCCAAACGAAGTCCAGTAGACATTGGAACACTAGCAGTAGAGCTAGTTTCCATACCAAATTTCTTATACAGATCTTTTGTGTATTTAGCTTGGTTGATGAATATTCCATCAGGCAGTTGTCTAACTTGCAAATGAAGAAAATAATTTAGTTCACCCATCATGCTCATTTCAAACTTGTTTTGCATCAGCTTGGAGAACTTGTCACACATCTATTGGTTAGTTGAACCGAAAATGATATCGTCTACATATATTTGCACAAGTAATATATGATACTCTCATTCAACAGTAAACAAGGCCTTGTCAACTTTACCTTTTCTAAATCCTTTGATTAACAAAAAATCAGATAAAATGCCTTCTCTGCAAAGGCACTAAGGTGATTTTTCCCATTATTTAAAACAAAGCATTTACAACCAAAAATTCTAAAGTAATGAATGTTTGGCTTCTTGTTGTTCCCAACTTCATATGGAGTCTTGTTTTGGTGTTTGTTGATCATGCATCTGTTTTGGGTAAAGCAGACTGTATTTTGTAGCTTCTGCCCAGAATCTTTGGGGCAGCTTTGCTTCAGCTATCATAGTTCTGGTAGCTTCCTTCAGAATTCTATTTCTCCTTTCAGCAACTCCATTTTGTTGAGGGGTTCTGGCAGCAGAGTACTCGTGGTTGATGCATCTGATGTTATAATACTCTTCAACAGTTGAGTTTGTAAATTCAGTCCCTCTATCTGATCTGATCTTTAATATCTTCATGTTGTTCTCATTCTGTATCAGCTCCATCAGATGTGTAAGATGCTCCTTTGTTTCACTTTTTTTCTTCATGAAAATCACTCAAGTGTATCTTGAAAAATCATCCACAACAGCTAGGCAATACTTCTTTCCACCATTGCTGATTGGATCAATGAGTCCAAATAAGTCCATATATAGCAGCTCCAAAATCCTTCCAGAATATTGATGCTTCTTGCTCTTGAAAGATGACTTGATTTATTTACCCTTCTTACAGGCGTCACACAACTTATCTTTGCTCTTGACTGTTTTGAGAATTCCTTCTACCAGATCATTCTTGATTAGTCTGTTTATGGTCTTAAAATTCACATTATTCATTCTTGTGCCACAGCCAACTAACTTCACTTGGTGTAGATGCCACCAAACAAACGTTTGAATTCTTGTCCACAGTATTCCAGTCCACTGTGTAGACATTTCCTTGTCGTCTTCCAAATAAGATGGCCTTCTTTGTACCAATATGTTCAACATAGCACTTATCTGATGAGAAGATATCTCAATGTTGCCTTTGATTAATCTTCCACTTGCTACAATCTTGCCTTATTTGTTGTCTCCAAAAGTAACTTTAGGACCATCCACAGCAACATCATTAGTCAGATCATGTATGTTGCCACACATGTGTCTTGAACATCCAATGTCCAAGTACCAGATTTTCTCTACTTTACTCCTACTCCTAATCCTAACCTACAAAACAAAATAAAATTGTTTTAGGTACCCTTATTGAGAGGGTCCTGGAGGATTAGTTCCACCCTTGACAACCCAAGATGTTGAAGTCTTAGGCTTCTAAGATTTGACAGGAGTATGAACAGGTTTATCTTCATCATATCCAGCAGATGTGTTATGTTGATAATCAGTATGATAAGGATGATGTTCATAAGCAGAATAAGATACATGATAAGCAGGATATGCATGCATTGGATGAGCAGGATAAGGTGCATAGTAAGTTGGAAATTGAGGTGCATGATACATAGGAGGATATGCAGCAGGTTGCACATAATATGATTCATTTCCATACCAAGCATTTTGATTTTTCTTGTTCTTATGCTTCTTTGATTTACTAGATGCTTGCTCATTAACAGATAACTGTCTTGCTACTAGTCTGATTAGCTCTGCTGTTTAGTCTTACCAGTCTGTTTTCCTAAACTATGCTCTTTGCTCTTTTTAGTCTTAGGAGCTTTCTTCTCCTTTAATTCTTTCTTAGGTGAAACAGGTTTAGTAGTCTGAACATACAGGATGACTTTACTATTGTCAGCAGATACAAATTTTTCAGTATGATTCAGTTCTAACTTATCCTGTTCTAAAGGCATCTTCTGTTTACTAGACATGTGAGTGGATGCAACATGATTTGTCATGAGACTCAATGATATTTTCAAGTTCCATGATTTTACCCTTATAGACTTCACATTCAGCTTTCAGAGACTCATATTCTTGCTCAAGCAGTTTATATTCAGCTGATTCTTTTGGTTTTTCAACCTTAACTTTCAGTGAACTGTTTTGCTCTCTTAGCAATATCATCTCTTCCTTAAGCTTAGCAAATGCGTCAGCAATACTAGTATTATTAACCATCATTTGCTAAAATGAATTAAACAATTCATTTTCAAGAGGAGTTACCTCATCCTCAGAGTCATCAGATTCCTTAGCCATCAGGCAGATAAGAGCAGGGTTCTCATCTTCAGTAGACTCTTCTTCTGAAGTGTCTGAGTCTGAATCAGACGAGTAGATAGTAGCCAGCTTCTCTGATTCAGCTATCAGCACCTTGCCTTTCTGATGCTTTCTTTCCTTTCTGATTCTTTTTTCTTCTTCAGTGTACTTCTCAGCTTTAGGATATGGACAGTCTCTGATGAAATGTCCCAATTTCCTGCAGTTGTAAAACATTAGTTTGGATTTATAAGCATCTTTATCTTGAGAAGAAGTAGGGTTAGAAGTAGAAGCATTGTTGTATTTGTTCTTCATATTTCTTTTATAGAACTTCTTAAAGTTGTTCATCAACAATGCAACGTCTCCAGCAGTGTACTCCTTTTTGTTGAGTATTGTGGTTTCATCAGATGAGTCCACTTCTATGCTTTTGTGTGATGTTCTTCTTGGATTTTCAGCAGCAACCAGGGCAGTTGTGGGGCCTGAAGTTGAGGTTTCTTCAACACCCATTCTTGGCAGTTTATACTCGTATGCCTTGAGTACTGAGAACAACTCTGTAAGAGAGATCTTTCCCAAGTCTCTTGATTCTTCCATGGTTGTCACCTTCATGTTGAACTCTGGAGGCAGAGCTTTTAGCACTCTGACAGTTATCTCCTTGTCAGTGAAGGTTTTCCCAAATTTAAGAACTTCATTTAGCGTCCTTATAAACCTTGTATCCATCTGATCAATGGTTTCCGCAGTCTTCATCTTGAAGTTGTCTAGCTTTTCCAGAGCAACAATCAGCTGATGTTCTTTTATGGCGTCATTTACTTCGCTCATGTCACGAACCTTGTCCCACATTTCTTTTGCAGTCTTGCAATGCTTGACTTTATCAAATCTGTCGTTGTACAAGGCTTTGGTCATGATGAAACGGCCAACTTTATCAAGATTGAACAAATTGATTTCTTCAGCTGTCATTTCTTGTAGATCCTTATCCACCAATGTATCTACTTCATTAATCTTTATGGTCTTGGTGAATCTGAATGGACCTTTTGTGATACATATATACATGTTGTCATTGTAAGCAGCTAAGAAGATCTCCATCATGATCTTCCAGTCCTCGAAACTCATACCGTGTGGGGAACATGGCTGATACAATCCATTTTCAAAAAGTTTTGATTTTTCAAAAATATGCTCTTTTGAAAAAGTTTAAAAACCTTTGAAAAACACATGGATCAAACTCGTTGATCAGGCAGCTGATTCTAATGAACCACCCGCTCTGATACCACTTGTTGGTCCCAAGTGGTCAGATGAGGTCTAGGGGGGGGGGAAAGGGTGAATAGACCTTTGAAAATTTTTAGACTTTAAAACTTTCAAGTCGTCTGTCAGCAAACTAAGCTGATATAGAATAGTAAACTGACTGAGCTGTTCATGAACAAATCTTGAGCAGCAAAGTTGACCACTCTTCTTTAAGTTACTTAGCTGATTTCAGCAAAACTCGGTTTTAAAAAAGAATACTTGCAGCGGAATTTATAAGTGTTTTTCACAAGTAGACTAAGTCTTTTAAAAGATTTTATCCCCAGTTTTAACAAACTCCTTTTTAAAATCTTTTCAATAGTTTTCTAAAGTGTTTTATGAAACTTTGAAGATATGCAAGAAATTAATGCAAGTTAAAACACAAAGAATTTTTATAGTGGTTATATGGATAAAAATCATTTAGTCCACTCTTCCAAGTCACTTAGATCTTGGGTTATACTACAAACACACTGTTTACAATATATTCTACTTACGCCAACAACAAATGTAAAGGCTGTAAGCTCACAATAGGAAATCACAAAGAAACTCCTACTCTATGAAGTAATATCACTCACTTAGATGAATATCTACTTCTCACAACACTCCTCTAACAGATTCGCTCAGAAAATGATTTCTTCTTGAACTTCAACTGGCTTCAGTTAACAAATAACTTCGGTAGACTAGTGAGCTGTTCTTGAGTTTTTGAGACTTAGAAGATTTTGCTTCGCTGGATTAATCTCAGTTGTGTTGTTCTCTTTCTTCTCTTCAAACTCGCGAACTATTTATACTCCAGATTTGAAAAATGTCCGTTGAAGAAAGACAAGATTCAAATACCTCGAGTACTTGTCCTTAATTTCTGCGAACGGCTCTTTGTACTGCTACAGTACTGTCAACAGTACTTTATGTCAGCAGCATTAAATGCACCGAGCTGATACGAGGATTTCTTCAATCATTTGCCATAAATACCCTCCTTCTTCAGCATTTATTACTCCAAGTGCATTTATTAACGTTGGAGAGACTTCCTGATCGTCTTCACTTGGCTGATAAGAATCACTCGTCTGATGATGAACTGAGTTAATCCCAAACTTGAACAAATCTGATTTGAGTCGGCTGATTTTCACCAAACTGATTTCTTCCTTCAGCAGCAGATCAGTAGTCTTCTGGACCAAACTGAATTTTGACTTGACTGATTTGTCTCTGAGGTTGATCAAAATCTTCTAAGGGATTTTACTAAGTGTTCCTTACTTAGCTGATTAAGATGTTTTGGAAATCATCAAAACCTCCATTTAACTTCTAAATTCCTTGTCCTTAATCTTCATCTTCATCTTCATCCAACATTTTTCGTCAAGTTAACAAAATGTTTGGATTGTCAATATTCGTATGTTCAGCTCATATGTCTTAATGCACTAGATTGGATTTTAATATGTCACGTGTTGGACTTGTTTCTCCTATATATTGGGTATTACAAAAATCCACCTCAGGTTTCTCACCTTCTTACAATTAACTCTTTGTCCCTAAAATATTTCAATTTTGCCATTGGGAGTTATTTGTATTGTTTCTAATGTCTTATGTATGTTAAAACTTGGGTGCTAATTATTATATCTTATAAATTATAAAAGAGATAATTATATATTTACTGGCAAAATAATTGATAAAATTTATAATTGCCCATAAGTTTTAATAAATATTGGGAAAAAAAAGTATTTATATATTTATTAGCAATTAAAATTGTAAAATATTAAATTGAATAGAATTTTAATATTATATTTTGTAAATATGAACAAATTGTTTACACATTAGTTAAAAGAATTTATTTTATAAATTATTAAATTTAATAAATTATAGTATTATGAATTGAAATATTTATTGAAATTTATGGAAATTATAAATTATGTCAATTATTTTGGTGGTAAATATACGATTATTATTTTTATAATTTATAAGATATATCAAGTAACACCCAAATTTTAAAATTATAACATATTATAGATATTACAAGTAATTTCCAAGGGCAAAATTGAAATATTTATGGAGAAGGGGTTAATTGCAAAATGGTGACAAATTGGAAAGGGATTTTTGTTATATCCAATACGTGAGGGAGATTTTTGTAATTAGGCCTTACGGGGTATTCATAATTTTATAATTTACCCTAAAAGAAAACTGAGATGGTCTTGAATTTGTTAAAATTGCAAAAACTAAATAGTATAAAGAAAAACAGTACTAAATAGTTTTAAAAAAAAAAAACTAAATAGATAAAGTACTGAAACTACTTACAGGAGAAAAACCTGTTTCGACAATGAGATCGTAGCTTCGTCATGGGTTCAACTTTCACTAATATAGGTTTTTCTCTAGTTAATACTAATATTTCGTAGTATATTAATTCTTTGTACTTGACATTATTAAAACGATTTCTAATATAACAATTTATGATGAATATATAATTTTTTTTAAAATTGTTTCAATATTACCTTCTAATAAAAGTTGGGTTAAAATTACGTTCTTCTGATTGACGCCACTACAATTATGCAATCTCCATTCAGTGTTTACTCTTTTAGATTTTTAGGAATCAGAATAACATAAAAAAATTAGCGAGAAAACCGCGCTTTTGTTCTCTTTATGGATTAACTTTTGCACTTTCATTCCTTTCTTAAATTTTTTATAGCAGATTGGTCCCTCTTATCAATGTAGTATATCATATTCGTCCCTCTTATAACACATTTATCCCTCTTAAATTTTTTTGTAGTAAATTCGTCTCTCTTATCAATGTAGTATAACACATTAATCCATTTTAAATACAAAATATTTCACTTAAATTCAAAATATTAAAGTGGACAAAAATTGATGTATTTTGTAAGAGTGACTAATGTGTTACACTACATTGATAAGAGGGAATAATGTGTTATAAGAGGAACAAACGTGATACATTACATTGATAAGATGGACAAATCTACTTTAAAAAATTTAAAAAGGATGAAAATATAAAATTTGACCCATAAGAGGACCAAAATACTATTCACTCAAAAAATAGCTTTACAATTCTAAAACTTAATTTATAAGCAAGATGCCTAGTTTAAGTATAATATCTTTCCTAAAACCAAAACACGTCAAAGATAACATATATAAATTAATTGTATACATATTTCTGATACAGTGTATAATCTTGTATACATTAACTCTACGTGATTTTCTTTTAATACTCAATTATTATAGGAGTAAACACGTCATTCACCAATTTTACATGCATATCGGTTTAGAATCCATTAACCCAAGAATCCTTCCCATACAGTAATTAATTAATATACATCCATTATCCTTCTATAAATTTTACCACCACTATATATACACCTCAAAAAGTCAAAACGTAAAAACATCCCCAGTCGTCAATTCGCAATCAAATTCAATTAAAAAAAAGGAAAAAAATCCCTTCTGTCTACGATTTACTGCTCCTGGACTGGTCCAGCTACATGTTACACGTATAAATTTCACATGATTTTCTTGATTCAAGCAAAAATAATTCTTCGTTCACAAATAATGGCTACTACAAACGTACATTATTTTCATCATGATTTCCTAACTTTTGGTGGCTATGTGTACCACAGGATAATTTAGACGAGATTGAGCTTTTTCCTAGCTTTAAAGACGAATTAATTAGACTTCCTACACCGGAATTTGATTTTCCTTCAATCAATGATGATGTTTTATCAATGGATAATCTCTCCTTTCCGGAAGATTTTTTTCATGAAATTATTAAAAACCAAGAATTATTATTGCTTGAATCGAGCCAAAAATCAGGAAAAGAAGAGGACCTATATCGATATTCGGAAAAACAAGAAGTCGACAAAAGCATATTCGAAGTTTTACCAATTAACATTTGCAAGAACACTACGACTCAAGATTCATTCAATGAGTACTTTTTCTCGGAAAAACAAGAAGTCGACAAAAGCGTATTCGAGGTTTTACCAATTAACATTTGCAAGAACACTACGACTCAAGATTCGTTCAATGAGTACTTTTTATCGAACATGATACGAGGAATAGAGGAAGAGTACGAGGTTTTACCAATTAACGTTGGCAAGAAACCTAGGACGATGAGCCAAGATTATTTCCATGACCAAATGGGATTTATCGAAAATCAAGTGGTTGAAAGGAAAGAATTTTTACTAATTGGCAACAAGAAACCTAGGAGTAAACGAAGACAAAATAGTACTTCATCCATTGTATCTAAATGCCCAAAGGGACTTTATTTGAAGAGAAAATGTAACCATTGCCAAACGGAGAGGACACCACAATGGAGGATGGGTCCAATGGGACCAAAAACGCTATGCAACGCTTGTGGCGTTAGGTACAAGTCCGGGAGGTTGGTCCCGGAGTATCGACCGGCGGCGAGCCCAAGTTTTGATAGTAGGAAGCATTCTAATTTTCATAGGAGGATAGTGAATCGAAAATATGGTAGTGTACTAGATGCTTGATTCTATTTTTGGATTTTTATTAGCTTTAGATTCTTGAACTTGGGGTAGTTATTATTTGTTGACTCCATTTTGTTTAGGTTCGATTTTCAAAATTTGATAAGGTTATAAGGTTATCATTAATTGATCATTTTCAATATCATTGCTTATTTTCTTAGGCTCGTGTGTAATTTATTTGGTTACATTAATCTCTTGGTACTTAGTTTGAAATAAAATGTGAAAGGTTTGTTTTATTAAAAAAAAATATCTCTTGGTACTTAGTTAGTTGATCTTCTCTTTAACCAGGATCTATACTGTTACCTAATATGCATCCTAGGGGTGTATATGGCACGATTTTGCGGTATTTTTAACAAAATTTATGACGTACATATTTTGTGCGGTTCCGATACAGTATGGTATGATTTTGTGGTTTTTTCAAACAAATTTTTTTCATGTAATTTTTCTTATATAGTCGATTACATGGTTGACAATTATATAAATGTTAAAAATATAATATCTTACTAACTATTTTTTCACATTAAATAAAGCATTGGAAAAGAAAATGTTGACAAATTTACCACTATAATTCGACCTAATTAAATAACATTAATTGGTTAATTATTCGATCATTGTTTTTATTATGTGGAGAAACTCATTATTATTTTTAATATGTGAAGAAATTTACTATTTTGGTATTTGTTATCTAGAATTTTTGCATTTTAAGTTATCAACATATCACAAGTTTAATTTGTGTTAAATTCAAGTATATCCTTTTTTATTGAACGCGAGCAATGTAGTAATAATAAACTATAATTGACTATAATATAAATTATAAATAATATAGTATTCAATAATATTTAAATTATAGATTTAAAAATATAAATATACAAAATTTAGTTGTAAATATAAAAAAATAAATTGTTAATTCATGTTTCTTCTCAAATTTGGTACTATATGATTTATATGAGAAGTCTAAAATCAAAACTATACAAAAATACTCAGTACGATTTTTATTCATATCAAGACCTTCGACTTTGAGAAAAAACCTAACATTCGATACGATTCAGCACGGTGCGGAACGGTCCGATACAATTTTGAAATCCATGTACACTCCTAATGCATCCTACTATCCTAGCAATAACACCACCAGTATGTGTACGTTTTATAACTAAAAGAAATGGACAAAAGTCTACGATTGGGGATCCCATTACAACACAAGTACATAAAGGAAGAAAAACCCAAAAAAAAATGGAATCTCAATTTTATTTGACAAAAATGTTGAGACAATATTATGGTTTGCGCAATTTGAAGAGTGAACAATAATTCTGAACTTTCACTTGGGTCAATATTTCCAGTATCTTGAGATTTCTCTCGCAATCTCTCAAATCCTCCGATCCATACTCCTTTAAATGTTGCAAATCCCTTAAAAATGACACTATGCATCTTCTTCTCATTGACAAATTCGCAAGCCTCATTGATACTAAAGGATTCCACTGCAAAAGGGCATTATAACAAGTCAATCCAATTACTAATTGGTAGGGTGCACATTCTACTGTCAGCATTATTTTTAATAAAATTTGTACCGTACCAATTAATACGGTTTTTAAAAGCTCAACAAATTAGAGTTTTATGAGTAAAAACTCAACAAATTAGAGTTTTATGAACCATACCAACAAACTCAACTTTTGCGGTTCTGGTACAGTACAATACGATTTTGCAGTTTTCTCAAATAAACTTATTTCATGCAATTTTTCTTATATAGTCGATTACATGGTTGACAATTATATAAAAATTAATAATATAATATCTTATAAATTATTTTTTTACATTAAATAAAGCATTGAAAAATAAAATGTTCACAAAGTTGGCGCTATCCTAATTGAATAAAATTAATTGGCTAATTATTTAATCATTGTTTTTATTATGTGAAAAAACATATTATTTGGTATTTGTTGTCTAGAATTTTTGCATTTAAGTTTTCAACATATAACAAGTTTAATTTGTACTTAGAGCATGTCTTTTTTTAATTGAACGCGAGCAATGTTTTAATAATAAAATTTGATGGACTATAATAAAAATTATAAATAATGTAGTATTTGATGATATTTGAATTTATAAATTGAAAAATATAAAGTTATAAAATTTAGTTGTAAATGTAAAAAATGAATAGTTATTTCATGTTTCTGCTCAATTTCGGTACGGTATGATTTTTTACAATATGAGAAGTCTAAAACCATACCAGAATACTAGGTATAAATTTATACCAAGACCGTCGATTTTGAGGGAAAAAAAACCTAACATTCGGTACGGTCCGGTACGATTTTGAAAACCATGTGCACCCCTACTAATTGGTGCAGTATCAAAATATGAAAATTTCAAATTGAGTTTTTTTTTTTTTTTCCCGAGATGGTGAATACCTTGTTACATCAAATATTATATCGAATAGACACTATTACAATGATATCAAAGTAAACTAATTACTAGATTTAAAATATAGAAAAGCTAACATGAAACTAGAGAAAATACCTACTTCTTTAACTACTTGGCTAAGGCCTCATCCGCGAAAATTCCAAATTGAGTTGAACCATGGCAAAAGGGCATCAAAGGAAGAGGCGGCCAAATGTTTTAGATTCCATATGAAGAACCGAGCAATCGATTATCTCAACAAGAATGAATATAATTTCCAAATGTGACACTTGAATCATCCTCATCACTTCTGTGACAAAATTCCCGTTGACAAGATTTCCCTTCTCGGTGGAAAAGGTATGGACAATCCTCAATATCTTGTTAATTAGCAATAAATATTTTTTTGTGCGGCGGTAAGAAAACGTACTTTTGGGGGGACATATTATTTCACTAATTGAGTAACAGGTATCTAATATATTCGTACCTAACGACTTTTTACAAAGTGATGATGAAACATATAACGTGTACAAATCTTTTCATTTTTCAAATCGATATAATCCATTCGTCCGAAAAACTATTTACTCGATCACAGACATTTTTGGAACACCTCTAACAAAGTTACAAATAGTCAATTTAATCCTACTGCCAACTCTTGCTTTCCACAATTTTTCGAACAAGAAGACATCTTCAACATCCAAAAGAGGAAAATGCAACTTTTTTTACTTGAAAAATAACATTTTTTTTTTGGATTGGTCGAGAACTTCTCTGGCTTGGAGGGTAACCAAAGAAGTTCCGAGAGGCTCCAAAGGGTATCAATATAGTACTTTTGTCGAGACTGGAAGGGACAATATCCATGGCTACCAAAGTGTGAACCGTGGAGTTTGAGAGATGGCATAGCAAGCAACTTCCGTTATAAGAGATCTAAGTACATCCCTCAACACCCATGAGCAGGGGCGGATCCAGATTGGAGTTTTGGGGGGGGGGGGGAGGGGAACTTTTTTGTCCATCAAATTTTATCGACCATAATATTGAAATTAATATTGTGCACAAACTCACGAATAATACTAAAAAATAGATTGTCAATGAAATTTGTATCGAATTCAGAAGGAAAAAGTAATTTAATTAAAAATATTATCTAAGTGGTACACGCCGTTCTTTCATATCATAAAACTCATTTATGATAGAATCAATATCAAATTTATCGGCAATTCGTCTTTCAATGTAAGTAATCATACAGTCGGTAAGATATTGATCTTCCGGAGCCAATTTCTTAATATCTATTGACAATTGCAACTCCCCCCCTCCATTTTTCTTTAACAAAACAAAAATACCCAAGCCCATATTTAATCAAAATACAAAAATAAAACTAATCTCTCACTCCTCTTCAAACTCTCTCCCCCAATTCAAACTCTTTCTCTCAAATTCTCTCTCGGTTTTTCTCTTAAATTCTTGCAAATTGAAGATGCCAAACATGAGGGTAATCGATGATGTTCAGAGAAACGCTCAAGAATGACCATTTGGGTAAAATTGAACATTTTCCTCGATTGAATTCGATTTTTATGAGTTCATGGTGTTTGGCGTTTGGGGTTCCCAAACGCCAAACACCATGAATATGTTCATGGCATATTCATGGTGTTTATTCCATGAACATTTTCGTGGCATTTGGCGTTTGGGAACCCCAAACGCCATGAACATTCATGGCTTTTCTCTTGGCTTTTGGCGTTTGTTGTTCCCAAATTGCGTTCCCAAACGCCATGAATATGTACATGGCATTTGGCGTTTGGTAACATCAAACGCCAAACGCTTGAACATAATGAAAATTTTGACCTTTTTTTGTTGTTTGTTTTGTAGGGATACATTACCTTACACACCTCGGCCCTACAAGAATTACCCCCCTTTCACTACGAGATTGTGGTCGTAAATGAAAGGATAATACAGCGCACGGATGGAGCGAAGTTCCGAATATTACAAGAATGCTACGAGCCGAGCATTGGCGGATTATAGATGATTACCCCTAGATTGGGAGTTTTCTACGCCTAACCGGGAAGGGCAAATTTAAGGCATCGGTCTTGCACAGTCTGATGCTCCGAGTATGCCTACGACTTCCCGATAAGAAAAAGAGTAGATACAACTACTGGTTTTTGATACATGGAAAGTCAGTCAGATTCGGCGCAGAGTAATTTAGCTGTGTATCGGGGTTGCGATTTGGGAGACTAAGTGATGCTGACTCCCAAACTATCAACCAAGGGGGTAATTTGAAGAACCGATACTTTAGTACATGGGGGCAGGAACCGGTTTCCATGCATGCTCTCAAAACGAAGATTACTTCAATATTGAATCGCAATGTGAATCCCGAGGCCGTATGCAAGTTAGTCTTCGCCTCGGTGATATCGGCATTGTTGGTACCCCTTCGGCCTATGAAAGTGGTTCCAAACAGTGTTTTCGCAATAAATAAACTTTAATTTTTATTTTTATTATTTCCTTAAAGTTTTAAAAATAATTTTCTATAAATTTGTATATATTGAAGGTACGTGACGATCTCGCGATTTGCGAGATATATCCTTGGGGAGATAAGCTATGGAGCGTCACTATAGATGAGATTGTTACAAATATGAGCTCTAGTGACCGCATCCGTAGATGGAATGCAGGCGGCTTCCTACACATTTTATTGGTATGTTTGTAAATTCTTGATTTTCATATATTTTTTAGTTATTTTTTCATAAATGTTGGATATTTTGAATAATGTTTTGAATGTGAACAGTTTTGGATGCTGGAAGCCATTGGAGGCATGCCCGATGCGGCCAATTGTTATCCAAGGCACGACCCGGCTCTTTCGAGATATCCTAGAATGTTATGTTGGGATATCAGGGGCGGTAATTGACCCAATTGTGATGACATGGACAGGTTTTTTGGGGATGTTCATGTATGTTAATTGTTTTTATTAATAATTTTTTCCGACATATCACTTGAAATATTTATTTTAAATAACTTGTGTCTTTTTATTTTTCAAGCTTTGATCCCACGACTACTGTTAGATGACACGGAGTCGGAGATGGAATAATTTATGTCAGCTAAAGAGTTATCCGACAACGTTAGGCAGAATAACCGCATTCCCAGTTATTGCCTATTAACTGAGTATTTCGGAGAGCTTTATGCGGTTGTTCGGGATAATGAGGGAGCTCCCGAATGCCTCAACCGGCCACCCGGCCCACCTGATCCTACTCCTGCTCATGTGCACCGACAAAAGAAGTGTGTCCGAAATAACCAAGATGGTGCCTCTACTTCTCAAGCTCAACCACAACCATCATCTTCGGAACCAAGATATGAAGAAGTTCATGCCTGGGCACATGATATGGAGCAGAGACTTCTGGGCAGCAGAGACTCAGAGATCATCAGAACAAGATGGAGCAGAGACTCAGAGATCATCAGAACAAGATAGAGCAGAGAGTTTCTCGGCAGCTGGAGTCTATGCAAGTAACTCTGGATCAACTTCAACGAATGATGCTGAGGGGCCAAGAAGCCTGAGGGGTTAATATAGGGGACGACGACGATGATGATGATCAGGTCTAGTTGTTGTCTTGAATTTTATTTTTCTGGATTTTTTGTAGATTGGGTTTGGAATTTATTGTTCTAGATTCTTGAATTTTATTTAAATTGTTTTTAGACTTTATTGTTTATTAGACTAGTTTTGGAATTGTGTTTATCTAAATGATGGATTTGTGCTTATTAAATTGGATTTGGATTGTGTTGCACAAACTGGTTTTGGATAATGTTTGATATGAATTCTTAATATATGCATTTTCATGGTAATAATGCGGAAGATAAATCATGGTGATCTCGGAGTCGATAGTGATGATAATTTGGGTAGAAGTGAACCCAGGCAAAAAAGAAGAGAAGAACTCCTTATGTCCCAAATGTTAGGAAAAATAAATCTACTAAGTAATTGGTTTTTTTTTTTGTAATATTTAATTCGGTTAGGGACCAGAAGTTGTAAATTCGTGTTAAATGCAAATTCGTAGTGAATGAACAATTTAATTTTGTGCAACTAACGGATTGAATCCCAATAATGAATTTTTTATAAATTTTGGGGTAAAATTGTAATTTTTGAAAAATTAGGGAACAACTGCAAATTCGTGTTAAATGCAAATTCGTAGTGAATGAACATTTTAATTTTGTGCAACTAACGGATTGAATCGCAATAATGAATTTTATAAATTTTGGGGTAAAATTGTAATTTTTGAAAAGTTAGGAACCAAACTGCAAATTCAGGTTAAATGCAAATTCGTAGTGAATGAACATTTTAATTTTGTGCAACTAATGGATTGAATCTCAATGATGAATTTTTTATAAAATTTTGGGGTAAAATTTTAATTTTTTAAAAGTTAGGGACCAAACTACAAATTTGGGTTAAATACAAATTCATAGTGAATGAACATTTTAATTTTGTGCAACTAACGGACTGAATCGCAATAATGAATTTTTTAGAAAATTTCCGAGTAAAATTTTAATTTTTGAAGAGTTAGGGACCAAACTGCAAAATCGGAGGATATGATGTTACCGTAAGTGTTACTTCTGCTTTCGGGTGATAAATTGATCAAATCAGTTAAAATTGACCAATATTTACCAAGTTATGATTTACAGAGGATATGATATTACTGTAAGTGTTACTTCTCCTTTCGGGTGATAAATTGATCAAATCTTACAAAATTGACCAATATGTACGAAGTTATGATTTACGGAGGATATGATGTTATTATAATTGTTACTTCTCCTTTCGGATGATAAATTGATCAAATCTTACAAAATTGACCAATATGTATGAAGTTATGATTTACGGAGGATAAAATGTTACGATAAGTGCTACTTCTCCTTTCGGGTGATAAATTGATCTAGTTAGTTGAAATTGACAAATATTTACGAAGCTAGGGTTAGGATTAGAGTTCATTGACATTTGACGTGATATATCAAACACCTAATGTCATGTTCATTGACATTTGGTGTTATATGTCAAACGTCAAATGTCATGTTCGTTGACATTTGGCGTTTGTATTCAAATGCCAAATGCCATGTTCAAATTTTTTGTTTTTTTTTAGGTGTGTAAACAGTATACACCTAGGTGATAATTTTTTTTTTGGTTGTGAAATTGCACTCTTGTCCTTAAATTATTATTCGAAAGATCATAGTGTCCATTGATATAATCATTACGTGTGATCTAACCCTTCAAGAATTGATTCGTAATTGAAGCTAGGGAAAATTATCATTTTGCCCCTATAATTATTTATTAATCTTTAAGTTCCATTAATTCACTAGCAAACAACTTGGTTTATAACTATTTTCACAAATCAGAGTACTTGAACGGATCAATTCCTTAATTAACTCTCAGAGGAATCAATTAACTCATCTTTCCAAATAAAGAGTTGGATTCCATATCTGTAGTGCACATTCCCAACTTTTATCTCAATGGACCTCTAGAACATAAGTGTGTGACACGATTAACAAACAAATCACACCTATGAGTCAAAAGGACTTGCTGACACAAACAGGAGTTTATGCCTACTCAGAATTTAGATTAATTCATACTGATAGTCGGGTGACATATATTGAAATCTAAATTCAACGACATCTTATAATAGATTTCAGCTCACGTCTAGTCCAGTCTTATGTTAATCATATTCCATAAAAGACCTCCACGTTTAATGTAACAATATCAAAGATCCGGATCGAGATCATTAAATTCATTTTCAGTGGACCGTACTAGTAGTAATTAGTTAAATTTTCCAACTTTAACTTACTACGAATTATTTAGTCTTTTTTTTTATAACATTAATCCTCTTGTATATCGTTAGATATATAAAAAAAAAGTCATATTAAATAAATAGAAAAGTCATATAAAAAAAGTCATATTAAATAAATTGACAATATAATGATTATATGGGTTAACACATGATTAAAATATTGTAATTATGAATATTTTCCGTAAAAATGAAAATATTAAAAATAGTTTGAATCAGAAATATAATATTCCTCAAAATCTCGAATTACATAATAAGTGGACTATTCCCAGAATTGAACCAAAGACCATTTATAAAATGGGTACTTTTGAAAAGATTGGACTTAAACAGATTGTTAAAACTGCCGAAGAATCTATATCCCTTGACAATGATGAGCTAACCACAAGATTATTAAATGAAAAAGATATTTTACCTTATAAATATACTCATAAATTTATTCATATAGGATTAGTACAAATTGCTTTCAAGCCATTAACTCTGGTAGGATTACCAGAAAGTTTTATTGCAGCACTACGAGATGGTAGAAATTTAAATTGGAAAAAATTATTGATAGGAATAATCCAATCTAGTTTGGCACATGGACCAGTTTATTTTAATGTCTATCCTAATTTACAGTTATCCTTAACTAACGTTAATTTGTTAGATGCTTTAACTTTAAATGTTAAAACCCATGGTTATGACTATGAGTATGTAACAGAAGTTATGTGTGTCTGTTATAGAATTTATTTTAAACCTCTTTATACTTTAAATCCAAATTGTAAAATAAAGGATAAAAAAATGAATGAAACCGTAATAATTGAAACCAATCTTGATAAATCAAATATAACCACTAGAAGAACAATTAAGTGGGATGAAATTCCCTTTCCTGATACTTGGAAGATAACGAATACTATTAAACCTAAACCCCAAATATGTAACGATTTTTCTACTATATTTCAATCCCAAACAGGGGATGTCTCTATAAATATGATAGAAAATAAAAATAGAAATAATATTTCTAGGTCTTCATCAGTTAGATCTTTTATATCACCTTTTGATATAATACTCCCAAGAATTTCAACCTCTTATGATTATGAAAGATTTCCTTCTAGAAATTCTACATCCCAAATAAGGGAAAATTCTGATAAAGTTGAAAAAATTCTTCTCAACAAAGATAATATAGGAAAAGGTATTTATAAAAATACTGAAGAAATTAATGAAAATAATACGGAAGCATCAGCCCGAAACTTAGGAGAGGCAGATATTACTCCCTCTGAAGCAGATTTTGATATTTAATGGATAGTACACCAAACATTGATTTTAGTCCTGGTTCTCAGGCAAGACAGATAATTAAAACAGAATTTAACCTTCCAAAATGGGAACTTTTTAGAGAATGATTTTTCAAGAATATTTCAAGAGAAGACCAAAATTATATTCAAAATGAATTTTATAAATTCACTTCCCTACAAAATAAGATTATCCATTTTGTTCCCTGGTTTGTTATAACATATCTAGAAAATCATATTTCAGTATTAGAAAGAACTTATAAATTAACTAATGTAGATGTTTTAAGGAGTGTTTTCCCTCCCCAAAGTTCTTTCACAGTTGGTAATGATCATAGAACAATAAATTTTACAGCTTTTTCTAAATTATTAGAAAATGATGCTTTGCAAATAACAACTAGTAATATAAATAGTATATTACAACAAAATAATTACACAAACCTTTATCTGAATATCCTAGGAGATCAAATTAAAGAATTACATAATAGAGTAGAAGAAATCTTTTCTGTGATAAAAAATGTAAGACCTATGATAGATTTGGAAGAAAAAACTATAAATAGAATTGTCTCTACTTCTCATCTTCAGCCACCACCTGAAATAACAGATTTTAAATTAAAATCACACAAAGAATTAGAAAAATTTTTAGAAGAAAAATTTAAAGGATTAAAATTAAATACTCTAAATCATTAGTTTTCTGAAGGTATTAGTAGAGATAACTACAATGAAAAAATAAACGATGAATTAAACAAAATTGAAAAATTTGATGATAGACCTACCTAAAGATTATATTACTATAGGAGACCTTCACCTATGGATACTTTACATGAAGAACAAGAATATACTGTTAATAACAGTTACAATGGAAAAAATATTTATGAATGGAATCTAGACGGTTATACTGAAAAACAAATCTATAATTTAGCCCATAGGATGCTTATGTATAGCACTATTTGTAAAAGTAATAATAACAGTGATAGTACTGTTGCTAAAATGATAGTTGCTGGATTTACTGGCCAATTAAAAGGCTGGTGGGATAATTTTAACAGAAAGAAGTAAATTAGATATTTATAGGAGTGTTAAACAAGAAGATGGTCAAAATGTTGAAAATACTGTATATACACTCATTGTTACAATTTTAGAACACTTTACCGGAAGAATTTCTGATAATAGTGAAAATATAAGAACTATGTTACAAAATCTAAGATGTAAAACTCTTACTGATTTTAGATGGTATAAAGATACTTTCTTAAGTAGAGTAATGGAATTACCAGAGTGTAATAACTCTCACTGAAAATCAAAATATGTCGATGGATTGCCTAACTTATTTGCTGAAAGGGTTAGGAAAAACCTTAGAAAAGATAGAATTAATATACCCTATGAAGATTATACTTATGGTAAATTAATTGGTACTTGTATTCAAGAAGGATTAGCTTTATGTAACGAGATAAAACTAAACCAACAGATTAAAAGACAAAACTTAAATGAAAAAAGTCAATTAGGACAGTTTTGTAATCAATTTGGTATGGATATTCCAACCACTTCAAGAAAAGAAAAGAATTATAAGTCTAATTTAGGAACAGGGACAGATAATGTTCCTTACCATAAGAAAAGAAGACATCTTTCTAAAAAGAAGTCAGAACAGAAGAATAAAAAGAAAGAAGAAAGAACTTCAAATAAAAAGAAGATTGTTTGCTATAAGTGTGGTAGAATAGGCCATTACGCTAATAGGTGTAAAATGAAGAAAAAGATTAATGAATTAAAAATTGATAAATCTATAAAAGAAAATCTAGAAAAATTACTTATAAATTCTGACTCAGAATCAGAAGAATCTCAAGATAGTGATGCCAAGTTTGAAAGGATCGTTAAAAATAAATTGAAAGCAAGGATAATTAAAATCAGAGTTTCTAAGATAATTTGAAATAGTTTTTCCAAACAGATAAGGGAAAATATGAATAGTGATCTAAATAGATTTTTCAACATTATGCAGTACTTATTAAAATGATTTGATCTCTTTTTTGTCTGAAAAATTCATATATTCTTTTATATTCAGAATTTTGAGGGTTTTTCTTAATTAATTCTTTATAAAATAAGCAAAGATAATAAAAAACAATATAAACTTTTCCAAAATCTTTTTTAAATCTAAACATTATGCTGCGGTTATAACAAGGTAAATATTTCTTTTTTCATAATAAAAATCTCTAAGTGGAGAATAATAATATTGCATAGAAGGAAATTTTTCGCATAAATCTTTATATCTTAAATATTCAGAATTATAATACTCATAAGTATTATAATATAAATGTTTATGTAAAATACTGCGCATATGAATAAACTTTTATTTAAACATAAAATTCTTACAATTTGAACTTTGAAGAAGCTTCAGAACTATTACAACAGAAATTGGAACTTTTGCAGATGTAGGAAGGTTGAAAGGGGTGTGAGTTGTAGTACGAAGAAAAGGCTCTGCCCTCCTTCTTACATTTGAGGGGGTTTATATAGAACTGACCTCAATGAATTACATGTGAATTTGAATTTGAATTTACATTACATTGGAATCTTTGAACTGTTTACTTTTGAAAATTCCTGCTGCATGGCCGACATCTTTTTGAATAATTTTGAATAATTGTACTGGGAAGCATCTTCTTTTTTGAAAAGTGGTCTTCAATTATTGTCCTTTGGAATCTGCTTTTTGAATTTTGTCGTCTGATAATAATTCATCTTCTGATAATTTTGACATTTAAAGAAAAACTTCATCATCCTCTGGATCTTGAGCACATGGTCCACCAAAAGGGTCAGATGACACGGACTCTTCAGATTTGGTAGATTTTTGAGATAAAAATTCAAAAAATTCGTCTTTAAGCTTGGGATTGTTTTTGAATACTTCAAAAAATTTCTGTTGCTCCTCTGAAATAGGTTCTGCTTTAGCTTTTCCTTTGGAGTTGTCTTTAACCTTGGATGATTCACTCTGATATTTGACCTTTTCTCCTGTGTCTAAGAAATGTTTGATATTGGCTTTAGAACATATGGACTGTTGGTACCTAGTCCACCATTTGATGCGAATGGATCTGATTAATGAAAAAGGGATAGGATCTGGTAGTTGTTTTCTGAATTGGAAATCCCATGCCATAATCCAGGGAACTCTAAATTCAGCATGAAAATAAAGGGATTTTCTGTAATTTGGAATAGTAGTATTTTCAACAAAATAGGCTAAGCCTTTTTGAACAGTAGGTGGTAGAATTGCTATCTCGGAACCCATTCTTTTCCACCATTCATAAAACCAAATTGGAAAATCTTTTGAACAATCTGAATGAAAAATAAAAAACCATGAATGTGAAAAAGGCCTGAGATAGAAAGTTCTATACCAAGCATTTTTGTAATCAATATAATTAAATTCTTGTGGACTAAAACGAACAGAAACTTTTCTGTGGAAAGTTTGTCTACCAAATGTAGTTTGATTTAAAACTTATTTAATAATACATTTTGAAAAAGTAATTTGATTGTCATCATTTCTGTTGTGAGAAATTTCAACAGAATTTGTATCAACCAAAATGAGTTCATAAAATCTTTGAGTTTTAAAAACAATCAGATTCCCAGAACTGAGAATCATTATTAAATAAAAGAAATCTGGTTCTAATGAAATCTTTCTGAACTAAATCAGTTGGGATTTCATTGTATGGTGTTAGACCAATGTCTTCAACCAAGGATTTATTGGTATATTTGACTTCTTGTTTGTCATTGGGATCATTCTTTAAATGAATATTTGAAGATGCAATATTTGAAACAAGCACAGATTTGAATGGTAGTTCTGGAATGTTTTGAAGAGGTGAAAATCTGTTTGAACTGGAAGGGGGTAAATTTGAAGGTGTTTTTGGAGGAGGTGGTGGTGTAACAGACATATACCTCACCAAACTCTTTGAATCAGGATTCTCATAATCTTTTGATGACTGTACTTTGGATTTTTGTTTGGGATCCATCTGCATAATTAATTTCCTTGTAAAAATTCGCGAGTAAGAAAATCTGGAAGAGAATTATTCTCTCCTTTTATATATTCAATTTGAAAATCAAATACTGATAATATAGCTTGCCACCGCGCAAAAATTTGTTTAGAAACAAGATTTTGAACATCTTTAGTAAGAACTTCTTTTGCAGATTTGCAATCAATTCGTAACAAAAATTTCTTATTATATAAATCATCTTGAAATTTTGAAACACATAAAACAATTGAAAGAATTTCTTTTTTAATAGTAGAATAATTCTTTTGAGGTCCGAGCCAAATACCTGAATGAAATCTAACTAATTGTTCTTTACTATTAATCTTTTGTTTCAGTATGCCACCATATCCTATATCTGAGGCATCTGTCTCAACAATAATAAAGGCATTTGGATGGGGAATTCCTAAACAAGGTAAAGAACTAACTTTCTGCTTAATATTTCTAACTATCTTAGTATGCTTATCTGTCCAAGAAGGAGGATTTTTCCTAAGTCTTTGATAAAGAGGTTGGCATTCTTGTCTAAGATTTGGAAAGAAGTCTGAAATATAATTTAAACATCCTAAAAATCTTTGAAGCTGTGTCTTATCTTTTATAATATCTGGAAACTTATCAGTAAAACTTATAGCTCTATTAATAGGTTTGATAAGTCCTTTATTTATATCATGTCCTAGAAACCTAACTGAGGTTTGAAATAATTTCATTTCTGTGGCGGAAACAACTAATCCATTTTTCTTAACAATATTAAAAAATGTTTGAAGATGTTTAAAATGTTGATCTAGACTTTCTGAATAAATGAGAACATCATCTATGTAAACAATACTAAACGTGCTATAAGAATTAAATATATCATTCATAATTCTTTGAAATTCTGAAGGAGCATTCTTTAAACCAAAAGGCATAACATTCCACTCATAATGTCCAAAAGGGACAGTAAAAGCAGTTTTATATCTATCTTTTTCTGATATTTGAATTTGCCAAAATCCTGATTTTAAATCAAATTTTGAAAATATTTTTGCAGAATGAAGTCTATTAATTAAATCTCTCTTATTTGGTATAGGATATCTAATCCATTGAAGGACTTTGTTTAAAGTTTTATAATTAATAACTAACCTAGGGACTCCTCTTTCTAATTCTGCTTGTTTGACAACATAAAAAGCAGAACAGCTCCAAGGGGACTTCGAAGGCCTAATTAATTTCTTATCTAAAAGATCTTTAATTTCAGTTTGACAATGTTTTAAAAATTCCTCATTCATTTGAATAGGTCTAGCCTTAGTTGGTATATTTCTTTCATTAAAATCTTTTTCATAAGGGAGGTCAACTACATGTTGTTTTCTTTCCCAAAAAGCATTTGGTAAATTACTACATATTTCTTTAATAAATAATTCCTCTAAATCTTTTATTTTTTTATAATTTGATCAGTTAGCAACTGTTCTTCTATTCTTTGATAAGGAAGTTCTTCTTTGAGAAAATTGATATGATTTTTCTTATTACTTAAAATGTTAATTTGACGGAAAATAGAAGACTGTTGTAACAAGTAAATCTCTTTTTGTTTGACAGGAGTAATGAAAGGGAAAGTTATGGTTCTACCATGGATAGTAGTAGAGACTCCTTTATCATTTGTAATAAAAGGATAAATTTGAGTTAAAAATGGAGTTCCTAATATCATATCATGAGATATATCTCTTACTAAAGTAAAAACATTTTTAAAACAATAACCATTATTACAAATATGAGCTTTAGACAACTTATATCTAACATCTAAGGGGGTAGAATTAGCAGTATATAGTTGCTCTGTAGTTTTTTCATAGTATTTTGAAGGTATAACTCCTTCTCTAATAACATTATGATCAGCTCCTGAATCTAATAAAGCAACTAAATTTATCTGAAATTTTCCTATTACTAAATTGACGTTAATATACCATTTTTGAAATTCAATTTTTTGAATAGAATTTAAAAACATTTTCTCATCATTTTTAGAAGTTATTTCTATAGGTATTTCAGGAATTTTGTCATGTTTTATTTCATCAACTTGTTTTCCTTCTTTATTACTTAATAAAACAATTTTAGTTTCTAATTCAAAATCTTTTTCTTTTAATGAGAAAAGTTCTTTTTCCATTTGATTAACCTGTTTCTTTAAAACATTAATCTCAGTTTGAAGATCTTTAGTGGTAATCTGTTTGAATATACTTTGAGAAGGATATTTATCAAATAATTTATTTAAACTAAAATGTTCTTTAATATGAATTTGTTTATTTTTTGAAGTATCTTCTTCTATGATTAAATCTTTTAATTTAGTAAGATAAATTTTTCTAACTTCATCATCATGAATCTGTCCTACTAAATCTAAAATAGCTTCTTTACTATCTTTTGTGATAACATTTATACTATTACTACAATTATTGCAAATTCCATTTTGTTCTTGTTGTTCTTGATCATTATCAGAATTATTAAATTCATTTTCTATAATCTCTAAATCTTCATCAGATTCTAACAAATTATTTATTGAATCTTTTAATTCTCTAATTTTCTTTTTCTTTTTAAGCCAACACTGACTCTCAGTATGACCAGGTTTCTTACAGAACCAACATTCTATATTTTTCTTGTTTTGAGACTGGTGTTGATGTTTCCTAGAGGACTTTTTATGACTGGAGGATTTTGACTGTTTACTGTCTGTTCTTGTATGATTAGAACTTTGAGTAAGTCTTTTAGTCCTACGATGTTGAATTCTTGAGGGCGGTTCAATTTTAGTCATTCCAAACATTTCACAAAAACATCCTAATTCTCTTCTAGTATTATTTTTATCTGATTTATATTTGTTTTGGAGTTTTAATTCAGAACATAAAGATAATCCTTCTTTTTTGACAAGCAAATAACTGACCAAAGGTAATTTCTTCAAAAGGTATATCATCTGTTCCTATTTCATTTCTTAATTTTTGTAAAATTCTTTCAGCAAATAGTTTTGGTAAACCCATAATAAATCTTTCTTTCCAAAAAGAAGCATTACAGTCATTTCTTCTAAGTACTTGGGTAAGGAAAACATCTTTATACCATCTATAATCTGATAATGAAGGGCATCTTAAGTTTGTAAGAATGATTTTTGAAGCATTATATTCTTCTTTAGGGTTTCCTATGAAATACATTCCTATAGTAATTATTAAATAATCACAGGCATCACTAATTTCATATGGTTCATCATTTACTATCATGACAACTTTATGATCTAAAATTTGAGTTTTTATCTGTAAACTTAATGCATTATCCCACCAGTTTTTTAATTGACCTGTAAATCCTTGAACTAATAAAGCACAAGCTTTTTCTTCTGTTTGACCCTGTAATTTGTAAGCCATTCTAGCCATACCCATTTCTTGTAAAGTATTAAAATTTCATATTCTGATTTACCATCTATATTCCATTATGTTATTGAAGATCCATCATAGCTAGTTTTATGAAATTGATTTCTTTCTTCATATTGAAGATCCATAGGGGAGGGTCTACTGTAATAAGGTTTTGAACTATTAAAATTTCTTCTTCCTCTAAAAATTTTATTAATTTGATCATCCAAATTATTATTATCAAAATTTTCTTGTATTTATGAAATGTTATTATTACCTTCTTCAGACTCAGAACTTTCTTTTGAAGAATATTCACTTTCATTTTCATCTTCTTCCTTAATAGTATCTAAAACATTAATTTTATTATTTGAGGAAGATCCTTCATTAAGTTTTTCAGAAATCTTTGACAAAATTTTATGTGTGTCACTTTGAAAAGTAATATCTTTATCTTTTCCTAAAGGAATACTTTTAGTTTGGAAAAACGGTGCAGAAACATCATTGAACAATTTATTCTTAGGTTTTTCTTCTTTAAATATTTGAGTAGAATTATGATGAGCAATATTAATATTATTAGCAATAGTATCTACCTGCCCTGAAATTGTATGTAAGATTTGATTTGAATAGTTGTTTTGTTGTATAATCCTATGAATATCTTCACCATTAATTGGTTCTTTAGCATCTTTTCCTCTTTTAAAAGGGTCGGCAACAATTTCACCTTTCTGTGTTTGCAATTTAATTGTTTGAAGGGGAGGATGAACTGAATTAACTATTTCATTATTTTCTAATGTCCATTTTTTATGAAGGGTAGTATTAACTTCTATGGTAGATTTCTTTTGGTAATCATTTATTCATTCTTTTGAAAAGAAAACAGTTAAGAAACTAAAAAATAAAAAGTTTGATTTTAATTTTTTCATTTCTTACTTCCATTCTTCAGTTAAAGCTTTATGTATTTCTTTATCTAATCTAAGGAACCATCGTCTCCTTTCTTTATGATAATCATCATTTAATTCTTCATTTAAATATTCAAAGTCTGGTTCGAATTCTTTATCTGAAGTTATAACTAAAAGAAAATCTGAATTAGTAGGAGAAATAGGAGGAGAATAATTAGGTTGATTATTTCTCTGAGGTTCGGGAATAGGAGGCCTAAACCTATAATTTGAATACCCTGAAAAAGATTGTCTAGAATTTTCCGATGTATTTAAATTACTATAATCTGGTCTAACAATTTCTGGTTCTCTAAAAGATCTAAAGGAGCTAAAAGAACTAGATCTTAAATATTTTGTATCTGTTTGATGATGGAATCTAATACTTACTTTTCCATCTGGTTGTTTTATAATTTGTGAAACTTCTGTCCTAGTTATATTCCTAGGAGGTTGAGGATTATTAATTATGAATTCCTGAGGAATAGTTATTTCATTCCATTTTAATCTTTTTGGAGTAAAAACAGTGGGTTTTTCGGCATCAATCTGTAAAACTACAGTTTCATCTTTTGACGTAGGTAATCTATTAAATTTTGGATTAATTTGAGAAGACATAAGTCTAAAATAAACTCTAAATATTATAGCAAAATTTTTACACAAATGAAATTCATCACCTTGAATTTGAACATCTAATATTAAAGATTCTAAAATCATAGGATCTGTAAGATCTACAGAAAAGTTTGGAGAACAATTAAAATATATAGGACCATTACATATATTAGTTTGAACCATAGAAAGTAAAGAAGTTTGATATCTTTTAAGTCTCTTATCTCTAAGAGCTAAATATATAGGAGTGTCAACTCCTGCATGAACTAAAGGTTTGACCGCTACTTGAACAAGTCCTATGTGAATATATCTATAACCTTTTTCTAAATACTTCTTAATGGTGTATCTATTTAGAAGAGGTATACTTTGAGATTCTTCTTGAATAGAAATGGTTTCTTCATGAGTTTTAACAGAAAAAACAGTTTTAAAATCTGTTAAACCTATTTGATATATATTTTCTATTTGTTCTTCTGGGATAGTCCAATTTGTATAATTAATAGGCATATGAGTTTCATTACTTTGTATAATACTATGGTTTCTAGAACTAGAACCTGAATGCAGACCAAGTTTGAAAGGATCTGGTAGTTGTTTTCTGAATTGGAAATCCCATGCCATAATCCAGGGAACTCTAAATTCAGCATGAAAATAAAGGGATTTTCTGTAATTTGGAATAGTAGTATTTTCAACAAAATAGGCTAAGCCTTTTTGAACAGTAGGTGGTAGAATTGCTATCTCGGAACCCATTCTTTTCCACCATTCATAAAAACAAATTGGAAAATCTTTTGAACAATCTGAATGAAAAATAAAAAACCATGAATGTGAAAAAGGCCTGAGATAGAAAGTTCTATACCAAGCATTTTTGTAATCAATATAATTAAATTCTTGTGGACTAAAACGAACAGAAAATTTTCTGTGGAAAGTTTGTCCACCAAATGTAGTTTGATTTAAAACTTGTTTAATAATACATTTTGAAAAAGTAATTTGATTGTCATCATTTCTGTTGTGAGAAATTTCAACAGAATTTGTATCAACCAAAATGAGTTCATAAAATCTTTGAGTTTTTTGAAAACAATCAGATTCCCAGAACTGAGAATCATTATTAAATAAAAGAAATCTGGTTCTAATGAAATCTTTCTGAACTAAATCAGTTGGGATTTCATTGTATGGTGTTAGACCAATGTCTTCAACCAAGGATTTATTGGTATATTTGACTTCTTGTTTGTCATTGGGATCATTCTTTAAATGAATATTTGAAGGTGCAATATTTGAAACAAGCACAGATTTGAATGGTAGTTCTGGAATGTTTTGAAGAGGTGAAAATCTGTTTGAACTGGAAGGGAGTAAATTTGAAGGTGTTTTTGGAGGAGGTGGTGGTGTAACAGACATATACCTCACCAAACTCTTTGAATCAGGATTCTCATAATCTTTTGATGACTGTACTTTGGATTTTTGTTTGGGATCCATCTGCATAATTAATTTCCTTGTAAAAATTCGCGAGTAAGAAAATCTGGAAGAGAATTATTCTCTCCTTTTATATATTCAATTTGAAAATCAAATACTGATAATATAGCTTGCCACCGCGCAAAAATTTGTTTAGAAACAAGATTTTGAACATCTTTAGTAAGAACTTCTTTTGCAGATTTGCAATCAATTCGTAACAAAAATTTCTTATTATATAAATCATCTTGAAATTTTGAAACACATAAAACAATTGAAAGAATTTCTTTTTTAATGGTAGAATAATTCTTTTGAGGTCCGAGCCAAATACCTGAATGAAATCTAACTAATTGTTCTTTACTATTAATCTTTTGTTTCAGTATGCCACCATATCCTATATCTGAGGCATCTGTCTCAACAATCATAAAGGCATTTGGATGGGGAATTCCTAAACAAGGTAATGAACTGACTTTCTGCTTAATGTTTCTAACTATCTTAGTATGTTCATCTGTCCAAGAAGGAGGATTCTTTCTAAGTCTTTGATAAAGAGGTTGGCACACTTGTCTAAGATTTGGAAAGAAGTCTGAAATATAATTTAGACATCCTAAAAATCTTTGAAGCTGTGTCTTATCTTTTATAATATCTGGAAATTTATCAGTAAAACTTATAGCTCTATTAATAGGTTTGATAAGTCCTTTATTTATATCATGTCCTAGAAACCTAACTGAGGTTTGAAATAATTTCATTTTTGTGGCGGAAACAACTAATCCATTTTTCTTAACAATATTAAAAAATGTTTGAAGATGTTTAAAATGTTGATCTAGACTTTCTGAATAAATGAGAATATCATCTATGTAAACAATACTAAACGTGCTATAAGAATTAAATATATCATTCATAATTCTTTGAAATTCTGAAGGAGCATTCTTTAAACCAAAAGGCATAACATTCCACTCATAATGTCCAAAAGGGACAGTAAAAGCAGTTTTATATCTATCTTTTTCTGATATTTGAATTTGCCAAAATCCTGATTTTAAATCAAATTTTGAAAATATTTTTGCAGAATGAAGTCTATTAATTAAATCTCTCTTATTTGGTATAGGATATCTAATCCATTGAAGGACTTTGTTTAAAGGTTTATAATTAATAACTAACCTAGGGACTCCTCTTTCTAATTCTGCTTGTTTGACAACATAAAAAGCAGAACAGCTCCAAGGGGACTTCGAAGGCCTAATTAATTTCTTATCTAAAAGATCTTTAATTTCAGTTTGACAATGTTTTAAAAATTCCTCATTCATTTGAATAGGTCTAGCCTTAGTTGGTATATTTCTTTCATTAAAATCTTTTTCATAAGGGAGGTCAACTACATGTTGTTTTCTTTCCCAAAAAGCATTTGGTAAATTACTACATATTTCTTTAATAAATAATTCCTCTAAATCTTTTATTTTTCTTATAATTTGATCAGTTAGCAACTGTTCTTCTATTCTTTGATAAGGAAGTTCTTCTTTGAGAAAATTGATATGATTTTTCTTATTACTTAAAATGTTAATTTGACGGAAAATAGAAGACTGTTGTAACAAGTAAATCTCTTTTTGTTTGACAGGAGTAATGAAAGGGAAAGTTATGGTTCTACCATGGATAGTAGTAGAGACTCCTTTATCATTTGTAATAAAAGGATAAATTTGAGTTAAAAATGGAGTTCCTAATATCATATCATGAGATATATCTCTTACTAAAGTAAAAACATTTTTAAAACAATAACCATTATTACAAATATGAGCTTTAGACAACTTATATCTAACATCTAAGGGAGTAGAATTAGCAGTATAAAGTTGTTCTGTAGTTTTTTCATAGTATTTTGAAGGTATAACTCCTTCTCTAATAACATTATGATCAGCTCCTGAATCTAATAAAGCAACTAAATTTATCTGAAATTTTCCTATTACTAAATTGACGTTAATATACCATTTTTGAAATTCAATTTTTTGAATAGAATTTAAAAACATTTTCTCATCATTTTTAGAAGTTATTTCTATAGGTATTTCAGGAATTTTGTCATGTTTTATTTCATCAACTTGTTTTCCTTCTTTATTACTTAATAAAACAATTTTAGTTTCTAATTCCAAATCTTTTTCTTTTAATGAGAAAAGTTCTTTTTCCATTTGATTAACCTGTTTCTTTAAAACATTAATCTCAGTGTGAAGATCTTTAGTGGTAATCTGTTTGAATATACTTTGAGAAGGATATTTATCAAATAATTTATTTAAACTAAAATGTTCTTTAATATGAATTTGTTTATTTTTTGAAGTATCTTCTTCTATGATTAAATCTTTTAATTTAGTAAGATAAATTTTTCTAACTTCATCATCAGGAATCTGTCCTACTAAATCTAAAATAGCTTCTTTACTATCTTTTGTGATAACATTTATACTATTACTACAATTATTGCAAATTCCATTTTGTTCGTGTTGTTCTTGATCATTATCAGAATTATTAGATTCATTTTCTATAATCTCTAAATCTTCATCAGATTCTCCTAACAAATTATTTATTGAATCTTTTAATTCTCTAATTTTCTTTTTCTTCTTAAGCCAACATTGACTCTCAGTATGACCTGGTTTTTTACAGAACCAACATTCTATGTTTTTCTTGTTTTGAGGCTGATGTTGATGTTTCCTAGAGGACTTTCTATGACTGGAGGATTTTGACTGTTTACTGTCTGTTCTTGTATGATTAGAACTTTGAGTAATTCTTTTAGTCCTACGATGTTGAATTCTTGAGGGAGGTTCAATTTTAGTCATTCCAAACATTTCACAAAAACATCCTAATTCTCTTCTAGTATTATTTTTATTAGACTTATATTTATTTTGAAGTTTTAATTCAGAACATAAAGATAAACCTTCTTTTTTGACAAAAGCAAATAATTGACCAAAGGTAATTTCTTAAAAAGGTATATCCTCAGTTCCTATTTCATTTCTTAATTTTTGTAAAATTCTTTCAGCAAATAATTTTGGTAAACCCATAATAAATCTTTCTTTCCAAAATGAAGCATTACAATCATTTCTTCTAAGTACTTGAGTAAGGAAAACATCCTTATACCATCTATAGTCAGATAATGAAGGGCATCTTAAATTTGTAAGAATAATTTTTGAAGCATTATACTCTTCTTTTGGGTTTCCTATGAAATACATCCCTATTGTAATTATTAAATAATCACAGGCATCACTAATTTCATATGGTTCATCATTTTCTATCATGACAACTTTATGATCTAAAATTTGAGTTTTTATTTGTAAACTTAATGCATTATCCCACCAGTTTTTTAATTGACCTGTAAATCCTTGAACTAATAAAGCACAAGCTTTTTCTTCTGTTTGACCATGTAATTTGTAAGCCATTCTAGCCATACCCATCTCTTGTAAAGTATTTAAAATTTCATATTCTGATTTACCATCTATATTCCATTCTGTTATTGAAGATCCATCATAGCTAGTTTTATGAAATTTATTTCTTTCTTCATATTGAAGATCCATAGGGGAGGGTCTACTATAATAAGGTTTTGAACTATTAAAATTTCTTCTTCCTCTAAAAATTTTATTAATTTGATCATCCATATTATTATTATTATCAAAATTTTCTTGTATTTCTGAAATGTTATTATTACCTTCTTCTGACTCAGAACTTTCTTCTGAAGAATACTCACTTTCATTTTCATCTTCTTCCTTAATAGTGTCTAAAACATTGATTTTATTATTTGAGGAAGATCCTTCATTAAGTTTTTCAGAAATCTTTGATAAAATTTTATGTGTGTCACTTTGAAAAGTAATATCTTTGTCTTTTCCTAAAGGGATACTTTTAGTTTGGAAAAACGGAGCAGACACATCGTTAAACAATTTATTCTTAGGTTTTTCTTCTTTAATAATTGGAGTAGAATTATGATGAGCAATATTAATATTATTAGCAATAGTATCTACCTGTCCTGAAATTGTATGTAAGATTTGATTTGAGTAATTATTTTGTTGGATAATTTCATGTTCAAATAAAAGTTTATTTTATTCATATGCGCAGTATTTTACATAAACATTTATATTATAATACTTATGAGTATTATAATTCTGAATATTTAAGATATAAAGATTTATGTGAAAAATTTCCTTCTATGCAATATTATTATTCTCAACTTAGAGATTTTTATTATGAAAAAAGAAATATTTACCTTGTCATAACCGCCGCATAATGTTTAGATTTAAAAAAGATTTTGGAAAGGTTTATATTGTTTTTGATTATCATTGCTTATTTTACAAAGAATTAATTGAAAAAAAAACCCTCAAAATTCTGAATATAAAAGAATATATGATTTTTTCAGACAAAAAAGAGATCAAATTATTTTAATCAGTACTGCATAATGTTGAAAAATCTGTTTAGATCACTATTCATATTTTCCCTTATCTGTTTAGAAAAACTATTTCAAATTATCTTAAAAATATCATTCATAATTCTTTGAAATTCTGAAGGAGCATTCTTTAAACCAAAAGGCATAACATTCCACTCATAATGTCCAAAAGGGACAGTAAAAGCAGTTTTATATCTATCTTTTTCTGATATTTGGATTTGCCAGAATCCTGATTTTAAATCAAATTTTGAAAATATTTTTGCAGAATGAAGTCTATTAATTAAATCTCTTTTATTTGGTATAGGATATCTAATCCATTGAAGGACTTTGTTTAAAGGTTTATAATTAATAACTAACCTAGGGACTCCTCTTTCTAATTCTGCTTGTTTGACAACATAAAAAGCAGAACAGCTCCAAGGGGACTTCGAAGGCCTAATTAATTTCTTATCTAAAAGATCTTTAATTTCAGTTTGACAATGTTTTAAAAATTCCTCATTCATTTGAATAGGTCTAGCCTTAGTTGGTATATTTCTTTCATTAAAATCTTTTTCATAAGGGAGGTCAACTACATGTTGTTTTCTTTCCCAAAAAGCATTTGGTAAATTACTACATATTTCTTTAATAAATAATTCCTCTAAATCTTTTATTTTTCTTCTTAAGCCAACACTGACTCTCAGTATGACCAGGTTTCTTACAGAACCAACATTCTATACTTTTCTTGTTTTGAGACTGGTGTTGATGTTTCCTAGAGGACTTTCTATGGCTGGAGGATTTTGACTGTTTACTTTCTGTTCTTGTATGATTAGAACTTTGAGTAATTCTTTTAGTCCTACGATGTTGAATTCTTGAGGGCGGTTCAATTTTAGTCATTCCAAACATTTCACAAAAACATCCTAATTCTCTTCTAGTATTATTTTTATCTGATTTATATTTGTTTTGGAGTTTTAATTCAGAACATAAAGATAATCCTTCTTTTTTGAAAAAAGCAAATAACTGACCAAAGGTAATTTCTTCAAAAGGTATATCATTTGTTCCTATTTTATTTCTTAATTTTTGTAAAATTCTTTCAGCAAATAGTTTTGGTAAACCCATAATAAATCTTTCTTTCCAAAATGAAGCATTACAATCATTTCTTCTAAGTACTTGAGTAAGGAAAACATCCTTATACCATCTATAGTCAGATAATGAAGGGCATCTTAAATTTGTAAGAATAATTTTTGAAGCATTATACTCTTCTTTTGGGTTTCCTATGAAATACATCCCTATTGTAATTATTAAATAATCACAGGCATCACTAATTTCATATGGTTCATCATTTTCTATCATGACAACTTTATGATCTAAAATTTGAGTTTTTATTTGTAAACTTAATGCATTATCCCACCAGTTTTTTAATTGACCTGTAAATCCTTGAACTAATAAAGCACAAGCTTTTTCTTCTGTTTGACCCTGTAATTTGTAAGCCATTCTAGCCATACCCATCTCTTGTAAAGTATTTAAAATTTCATATTCTGATTTATCATCTATATTCCATTCTGTTATTGAAGATCCATCATAGCTAGTTTTATGAAATTGATTTCTTTCTTCATATTGAAGATTCATAGGGGAGGGTCTACTATAATAAGGTTTTGAACTATTAAAATTTCTTCTCCCTCTAAAAATTTTATTAATTTGATCATCCATATTATTATTATTATCAAAATTTTCTTGTATTTCTGAAATGTTATTATTACCTTCTTCTGACTCAGAACTTTCTTCTGAAGAATACTCACTTTCATTTTCATCTTCTTCCTTAATAGTGTCTAAAACATTGATTTTATTATTTGAGGAAGATCCTTCATTAAGTTTTTCAGAAATCTTTGATAAAATTTTATGTGTGTCACTTTGAAAAGTAATATCTTTGTCTTTTCCTAAAGGGATACTTTTAGTTTGGAAAAACGGAGCAGACACATCGTTAAACAATTTATTCTTAGGTTTTTCTTCTTTAATAATTGGAGTAGAATTATGATGAGCAATATTAATATTATTAGCAATAGTATCTACCTGTCCTGAAATTGTATGTAAGATTTGATTTGAGTAATTATTTTGTTGGATAATTTCATGTTCAAATAAAAGTTTATTTTATTCATATGCGCAGTATTTTACATAAACATTTATATTATAATACTTATGAGTATTATAATTCTGAATATTTAAGATATAAAGATTTATGTGAAAAATTTCCTTCTATGCAATATTATTATTCTCCACTTAGAGATTTTTATTATGAAAAAAGAAATATTTACCTTGTCATAACCGCCGCATAATGTTTAGATTTAAAAAAGATTTTGGAAAGGTTTATATTGTTTTTGATTATCTTTGCTTATTTTACAAAGAATTAATTGAAAAAAAAAACCCTCAAAATTCTGAATATAAAAGAATATATGATTTTTTCAGACAAAAAAGAGATCAAATTATTTTAATCAGTACTGCATAATGTTGAAAAATCTGTTTAGATCACTATTCATATTTTCCCTTATCTGTTTTGAAAAACTATTTCAAATTATCTTAAAAATATCATTCATAATTCTTTGAAATTCTGAAGGAGCATTCTTTAAACCAAAAGGCATAACATTCCACTCATAATGTCCAAAAGGGACAATAAAAGCAGTTTTATATCTATCTTTTTCTGATATTTGGATTTGCCAGAATCCTGATTTTAAATCAAATTTTGAAAATATTTTTGCAGAATGAAGTCTATTAATTAATCTCTTTTATTTGGTATAGGATATCTAATCCATTGAAGGACTTTGTTTAAAGGTTTATAATTAATAACTAACCTAGGGACTCCTCTTTCTAATTCTGCTTGTTTGACAACATAAAAAGCAGAACAGCTCCAAGGGGACTTCGAAGGCCTAATTAATTTCTTATCTAAAAGATCTTTAATTTCAGTTTGCCAATGTTTAAAAAATTCCTCATTCATTTGAATAGGTCTAGCCTTAGTTGGTATATTTCTTTCATTAAAATCTTTTTCATAAGGGAGGTCAACTACATGTTGTTTTCTTTCCCAAAAAGCATTTGGTAAATTACTACATATTTCTTTAATAAATAATTCCTCTAAATCTTTTATTTTTCTTATTAAGCCAACACTGACTCTCAGTATGACCAGGTTTCTTACAGAACCAACATTCTATACTTTTCTTGTTTTGAGACTGGTGTTGATGTTTCCTAGAGGACTTTCTATGGCTGGAGGATTTTGACTGTTTACTTTCTGTTCTTGTATGATTAGAACTTTGAGTAATTCTTTTAGTCCTACGATGTTGAATTCTTGAGGGCGGTTCAATTTTAGTCATTCCAAACATTTCACAAAAACATCCTAATTCTCTTCTAGTATTATTTTTATCTGATTTATATTTGTTTTGGAGTTTTAATTCAGAACATAAAGATAATCCTTCTTTTTTGACAAAAGCAAATAACTGACCAAAGGTAATTTCTTCAAAAGGTATATCATCTGTTCCTATTTCATTTCCTAAATTTTGTAAAATTCTTTCAGCAAATAGTTTTGGTAAACCCATAATAAATCTTTCTTTCCAAAATGAAGCATTACAATCATTTCTTCTAAGTACTTGAGTAAGGAAAACATCCTTATACCATCTATAGTCAGATAATGAAGGGCATCTTAAATTTGTAAGAATAATTTTTGAAGCATTATACTCTTCTTTTGGATTTCCTATGAAATACATCCCTATTGTAATTATTAAATAATCACAGGCATCACTAATTTCATATGGTTCATCATTTTCTATCATGACAACTTTATGATCTAAAATTTGAGTTTTTATTTGTATACTTAATGCATTATCCCACCAGTTTTTTAATTGACCTGTAAATCCTTGAACTAATAAAGCACAAGCTTTTTCTTCTGTTTGACCCTGTAATTTGTAAGCCATTCTAGCCATACCCATCTCTTGTAAAGTATTTAAAATTTCATATTCTGATTTACCATCTATATTTCATTCTGTTATTGAAGATCCATCATAGCTAGTTTTATGAAATTGATTTCTTTCTTCATATTGAAGATCCATAGGGGAGGGTCTACTATAATAAGGTTTTGAACTATTAAAATTTCTTCTTCCTCTAAAAATTTTATTAATTTGATCATCCATATTATTATTATCAAAATTTTCTTGTATTTCTGAAATGTTATTATTACCTTCTTCAGACTCAGAACTTTCTTCTGAAGAATATTCACTTTCATTTTCATCTTCTTCCTTAATAGTATCTAAAACATTAATTTTATTATTTGAGGAAGATCCTTCATTAAGTTTTTCAGAAATCTTTGACAAAATTTTATGTGTGTCACTTTGAAAAGTAATATCTTTATCTTTTCCTAAAGGAATACTTTTAGTTTGGAAAAACGGTGCAGAAACATCATTGAACAATTTATTCTTAGGTTTTTCTTCTTTAAATATTTGAGTAGAATTATGATGAGCAATATTAATATTATTAGCAATAGTATCTACCTGCCCTGAAATTGTATGTAAGATTTGATTTGAATAGTTGTTTTGTTGTATAATCCTATGAATATCTTCACCATTAATTGGTTCTTTAGCATCTTTTCCTCTTTTAAAAGGGTCGGCAACAATTTCACCTTTCTGTGTTTGCAATTTAATTGTTTGAAGGGGAGGATGAACTGAATTAACTATTTCATTATTTTCTAATGTCCATTTTTTATGAAGGGTAGTATTAACTTCTATGGTAGATTTCTTTTGGTAATCATTTATTCCTTCTTTTGAAAAGAAAACAGTTAAGAAACTAAAAAATAAAAAGTTTGATTTTAATTTTTTCATTTCTTTCTTCCATTCTTCAGTTAAAGCCTTTTGTATTTCTTTATCTAATCTAAGGAACCATCGTCTCCTTTCTTTATGATAATCATCATTTAATTCTTCATTTAAATATTCAAAGTCTGGTTCGAATTCTTTATCTGAAGTTATAACTAAAAGAAAATCTGAATTAGTAGGAGAAATAGGAGGAGAGTAATTAGGTTGATTATTTCTTTGTGGTTCGGGAATAGGAGGCCTAAACCTATAATTTGAATACCCTGAAAAAGATTGTCTAGAATTTTCTGATGTATTTAAATTACTATAATCTGGTCTAACAATTTCTGGTTCTCTAAAAGATCTAGAAGAGCTAAAAGAACTAGATCTTAAGTATTTTCTATCTGTTTGAGGATGAAATCTAATACTTATTTTTCCATCTGGTTGTTCTATAATTTGTGAAACTTCTGTCCTAGTTATATTCCTAGGAGGTTGAGGATTATTAATTATAAATTCTTGAGGAATAGTAATTTCATTCCATTTTAATCTCTTTGGAGTAAAAACAGTGGGTTTTTCAGCATCAATTTGTAAAACTACAGTTTCATCTTTTGAAGTAGGCAATCTATTAAATTTTGGATTAATTTGTGAAGACATAAGTCTAAAATAAACTCTAAATATAATAGCAAAGTTTTTACATAAATGAAATTCATCACCTTGAATTTGAACATCTAAAATTAAAGATTCTAAAATCATTGGATCAGTAAGATCTACAGAAAAGTTTGGAGAACAATTAAAATATATAGGACCATTACATATATTAGTTTGAACCATAGAAAGTAAAGAAGTTTGATATCTTTTGAGTCTCTTATCTCTAAGAGCTAAATATATAGGAGTGTCAACTCCTGCATGAACTAAAGGTTTGACCGCTACTTGAACAAGTCCTATGTGAATATATCTATAACCTTTTTCTAAATACTTCTTAATGGTGTATCTATTTAGAAGAGGTATACTTTGAGATTCTTCTTGAATAGAAATGGTTTCTTCATGAGTTTTAACAGAAAAAGCAGTTTTAAAATCTGTTAAACCTATTTGATATATATTTTCTATTTGTTCTTCTGGGATAGTCCAATTTGAATAATTAATAGGCATATGAGTTTCATTACTATGTATAATACTATGGTTTCTAGAACTAGAACCTGAATGCAGAAAATTTCTTAGTCTAATAGCCATTAGAATTTTCTAAGCTCAATCAACTAAATGAACTTAATTTAGTCGGGTCGAATCGGGAACACCTACAGTGGGACCACCTAACACACGGCTGACCAACACCTAAATAGGCTTACCAACGATAGTCCAACAACTAAGTTTAAGCTAACTTAGTCTTTTGAAACTTAAAGAATCCTAAAAGGTTCTTAAACTATGAAAACTTCTATGTTCAGGTATCTGGCTCTGATACCAAGTTTGAAAGGATCATTAAAAATATCATTCATAATTCTTTTTCTTTTAATGAGAAAAGTTCTTTTTCCATTTGATTAACCTGTTTCTTTAAAACATTAATCTCAGTTTGAAGATCTTTAGTGGTAATCTGTTTGAATATACTTTGAGAAGGATATTTATCAAATAATTTATTTAAACTAAAATGTTCTTTAATATGAATTTGTTTATTTTTTGAAGTATCTTCTTCTATGATTAAATCTTTTAATTTAGTAAGATAAATTTTTCTAACTTCATCATCAGGAATCTGTCCTACTAAATCTAAAATAGCTTCTTTACTATATTTTGTGATAACATTTATACTATTACTACAATTATTGCAAATTCCATTTTGTTCTTGTTGTTCTTGATCATTAGGGAATTAAAAGATTCAATAAATAATTTGTTAAGTTTGAAAGGATAGTTAAAAATAAATTGAAAGCAAGGATAATTAAAATCAGAGTTTCTAAGATAATTTGAAATAGTTTTTCCAAACAGATAAGGGAAAATATGAATAGTGATCTAAATAGATTTTTCAACATTATGCAGTACTTATTAAAATGATTTGATTTCTGAAAAATTCATATATTCTTTTATATTCAGAATTTTGAGGGTTTTTCTTAATTAATTCTTTATAAAATAAGCAAAGATAATCAAAAACAATATAAACTTTTCCAAAATCTTTTTTAAATCTAAACATTATGCTGCGGTTATAACAAGGTAAATATTTCTTTTTTCATAATAAAAATCTCTAAGTGGAGAATAATAATATTGCATAGAAGGAAATTTTTCGCATAAATCTTTATATCTTAAATATTCAGAATTATAATACTCATAAGTATTATAATATAAATGTTTATGTAAAATACTGCGCATATGAATAAACTTTTATTTAAACATAAAATTATAATACTCATAAGTATTATAATATAAATGTTTATGTAAAATACTGCGCATATGAATAAACTTTTATTTAAACATAAAATTCTTACAATTTGAACTTTGAAGAAGCTTCAGAACTATTACAACAGAAATTGGAACTTTTGCAGATGTAGGAAGGTAGAAAGGGGTGTGAGTTGTAGTACGAAGAAAAGGCTCTGCCCTCCTTCTTACATTTGAGGGGGTTTATATAGAACTGACCTCAATGAATTACATGTGAATTTGAATTTGAATTTACATTACATTGGAATCTTTGAACTGTTTACTTTTGAAAATTCCTGCTGCATGGCCGACATCTTTTTGAATAATTTTGAATAATTGTACTGGGAAGCATCTTCTTTTTGAAAAGTGGTCTTCAATTATTGTCCTTTGGAATCTGCTTTTTGAATTTTGTCGTCTGATAATAATTCATCTTCTGATAATTTTGACATTTAAAGAAAAACTTCATCATCCTCTGGATCTTGAGCACATGGTCCACCAAAAGGGTCAGATGACACGGACTCTTCAGATTTGGTAGATTTTTGAGATAAAAATTCAAAAAATTCATCTTTAAGCTTGGGATTGTTTTTGAATACTTCAAAAAATTTCTGTTGCTCCTCTGAAATAGGTTCTGCTTTAGCTTTTCCTTTGGAGTTGTCTTTAACCTTGGATGATTCACTCTGATATTTGACCTTTTCTCCTGTGTCTAAGAAATGTTTGATATTGGCTTCAGAACATATGGACTGTTGGTACCTAGTCCACCATTTGATGAGAATGGATCTGATTAATGAAAAAGGGATAGGATCTGGTAGTTGTTTTCTGAATTGGAAATCCCATGCCATAATCCAGGGAACTCTAAATTCAGCATGAAAATAAAGGGATTTTCTGTAATTTGGAATAGTAGTATTTTCAACAAAATAGGCTAAGCCTTTTTTAACAGTAGGTGGTAGAATTGCTATCTCGGAACCCATTCTTTTCCACCATTCATAAAACCAAATTGGAAAATCTTTTGAACAATCTGAATGAAAAATAAAAAACCATGAATGTGAAAAAGGCCTGAGATAGAAAGTTCTATACCAAGCATTTTTGTAATCAATATAATTAAATTCTTGTGGACTAAAACGAACAGAAAATTTTCTGTGGAAAGTTTGTCCACCAAATGTAGTTTGATTTAAAACTTGTTTAATAATACATTTTGAAAAAGTAATTTGATTGTCATCATTTCTGTTGTGAGAAATTTCAACAGAATTTGTATCAACCAAAATGAGTTCATAAAATCTTTGAGTTTTTTGAAAACAATCAGATTCCCAGAACTGAGAATCATTATTAAATAAAAGAAATCTGGTTCTAATGAAATCTTTCTGAACTAAATCAGTTGAGATTTCATTGTATGGTGTTAGACCAATGTCTTCAACCAAGGATTTATTGGTATATTTGACTTCTTGTTTGTCATTGGGATCATTCTTTAAATGAATATTTGAAGGTGCAATATTTGAAACAAGCACAGATTTGAATGGTAGTTCTGGAATGTTTTGAAGAGGTGAAAATCTGTTTGAACTGGAAGGGAGTAAATTTGAAGGTGTTTTTGGAGGAGGTGGTGGTGTAACAGACATATACCTCACCAAACTCTTTGAATCAGGATTCTCATAATCTTTTGATGACTGTACTTTGGATTTTTGTTTGGGATCCATCTGCATAATTAATTTCCTTGTAAAAATTCGCGAGTAAGAAAATCTGGAAGAGAATTATTCTCTCCTTTTATATATTCAATTTGAAAATCAAATACTGATAATATAGCTTGCCACCGCGCAAAAATTTGTTTAGAAACAAGATTTTGAACATCTTTAGTAAGAACTTCTTTTGCAGATTTGCAATCAATTCGTAACAAAAATTTCTTATTATATAAATCATCTTGAAATTTTGAAACACATAAAACAATTGAAAGAATTTCTTTTTTAATGGTAGAATAATTCTTTTGAGGTCCGAGCCAAATACCTGAATGAAATCTAACTAATTGTTCTTTACTATTAATCTTTTGTTTCAGTATGCCACCATATCCTATATCTGAGGCATCTGTCTCAACAATCATAAAGGCATTTGGATGGGTAATTCCTAAACAAGGTAATGAACTGACTTTCTGCTTAATGTTTCTAACTATCTTAGTATGTTCATCTGTCCAATAAGGAGGATTCTTTCTAAGTCTTTGATAAAGAGGTTGGCACACTTGTCTAAGATTTGGAAAGAAGTCTGAAATATAATTTAGACATCCTAAAAATCTTTGAAGCTGTGTCTTATCTTTTATAATATCTGGAAATTTATCAGTAAAACTTATAGCTCTATTAATAGGTTTGATAAGTCCTTTATTTATATCATGTCCTAGAAACCTAACTGAGGTTTGAAATAATTTCATTTTTGTGGCGGAAACAACTAATCCATTTTTCTTAACAATATTAAAAAATGTTTGAAGATGTTTAAAATGTTGATCTAGACTTTCTGAATAAATGAGAATATCATCTATGTAAACAATACTAAACGTGCTATAAGAATTAAATATATCATTCATAATTCTTTGAAATTTTGAAGGAGCATTCTTTAAACCAAAAGGCATAACATTCCACTCATAATGTCCAAAAGGGACAGTAAAAGCAGTTTTATATCTATCTTTTTCTGATATTTGAATTTGCCAAAATCCTGATTTTAAATCAAATTTTGAAAATATTTTTGCAGAATGAAGTCTATTAATTAAATCTCTCTTATTTGGTATAGGATATCTAATCCATTGAAGGACTTTGTTTAAAGGTTTATAATTAATAACTAACCTAGGGACTCCTCTTTCTAATTCTGCTTGTTTGACAACATAAAAAGCAGAACAGCTCCAAGGGGACTTCGAAGGCCTAATTAATTTCTTATCTAAATGATCTTTAATTTCAGTTTGACAATGTTTTAAAAATTCCTCATTCATTTGAATAGGTCTAGCCTTAGTTGGTATATTTCTTTCATTAAAATCTTTTTCATAAGGGAGGTCAACTACATGTTGTTTTCTTTCCCAAAAAGCATTTGGTAAATTACTACATATTTCTTTAATAAATAATTCCTCTAAATCTTTTATTTTTCTTATAATTTAATCAGTTAGCAACTGTTCTTCTATTCTTTGATAAGGAAGTTCTTCTTTGAGAAAATTGATATGATTTTTCTTATTACTTAAAATATTAATTTGACGGAAAATAGAAGACTGTTGTAACAAGTAAATCTCTTTTTGTTTGACAGGAGTAATGAAAGGGAAAGTTATGGTTCTACCATGGATAGTAGTAGAGACTCCTTTATCATTTGTAATAAAAGGATAAATTTGAGTTAAAAATGGAGTTCCTAATATCATATCATGAAATATATCTCTTACTAAAGTAAAAACATTTTTAAAACAATAACCATTATTACAAATATGAGCTTTTGACAACTTATATCTAACATCTAAGGGAGTAGAATTAGCAGTATAAAGTTGTTCTGTGGTTTTTTCATAGTATTTAGATGGTATAACCCCTTCTCTAATGACATTATGATCAGCTCCTGAATCTAATAAAGCAACTAAATTTATCTGAAATTTTCCTATTACTAAATTGACGTTAATATACCATTTTTGAAATTCAATTTTCTGAATAGAATTTAAAAACATTTTTTCATCATTTTTAGAGGTTATCTCTATAGGAATTTCAGGAATCCTTTCATGTTTTATTTCATCAACTTGTTTTCCTTCTTTATTACTTAATAAAACTATTTTAGTTTCTAATTCAAAATCTTTTTCTTTTAATGAGAAAAGTTCTTTTTTCATTTGATTAACCTGTTTCTTTAGAACATTAATCTCAGTTTGAAGATCCTTAGTGGTAATCTGTTTAAATATACTTTGAGAAGGATATTTATCAAATAATTTATTTAAACTAAAATGTTCTTTAATATGAATTTGTTTATTTTTTGAAGTATCTTCTTCTATAATTAAGTCTTTTAATTTAGTAAGATAAATTTTTCTAACTTCATCATCAGGAATCTGTCCTACTAAATCTAAAATAGCTTCTTTACTATCTTTTGTGATAACATTTATACTATTACTACAATTATTGCAAATTCCATTTTGTTCGTGTTGTTCTTGATCATTATCAGAATTATTAGATTCATTTTCTATAATCTCTAAATCTTCATCAGATTCTCCTAACAAATTATTTATTGAATCTTTTAATTCTCTAATTTTCTTTTTCTTCTTAAGCCAACATTGACTCTCAGTATGACCTGGTTTTTTACAGAACCAACATTCTATGTTTTTCTTGTTTTGAGGCTGATGTTGATGTTTCCTAGAGGACTTTCTATGACTGGAGGATTTTGACTGTTTACTGTCTGTTCTTGTATGATTAGAACTTTGAGTAATTCTTTTAGTCCTACGATGTTGAATTCTTGAGGGAGGTTCAATTTTAGTCATTCCAAACATTTCACAAAAACATCCTAATTCTCTTCTAGTATTATTTTTATCAGACTTATATTTATTTTGAAGTTTTAATTCAGAACATAAAGATAAACCTTCTTTTTTGACAAAAGCAAATAATTGACCAAAGCTAATTTCTTAAAAAGGTATATCCTCAGTTCCTATTTCATTTCTTAATTTTTGTAAAATTCTTTCAGCAAATAATTTTGGTAAACCCATAATAAATCTTTCTTTCCAAAATGAAGAATTACAATCATTTCTTCTAAGTACTTGAGTAAGGAAAACATCCTTATACCATCTATAGTCAGATAATGAAGGGCATCTTAAATTTGTAAGAATAATTTTTGAGGCATTATACTCTTCTTTTGGGTTTCCTATGAAATACATCCCTATTGTAATTATTAAATAATCACAGGCATCACTAATTTCATATGGTTCATCATTTTCTATCATGACAACTTTATGATCTAAAATTTGATTTTTTATATGTAAACTTAATGCATTATCCCACCAGTTTTTTAATTGACCTGTAAATCCTTGAACTAATAAAGCACAAGCTTTTTCTTCTGTTTGACCCTGTAATTTGTAAGCCATTCTAGCCATACCCATCTCTTGTAAAGTATTTAAAATTTCATATTCTGATTTACCATCTATATTCCATTCTGTTATTGAAGATCCATCATAGCTAGTTTTATGAAATTGATTTCTTTCTTCATATTGAAGATCCATAGGGGAGGGTCTACTATAATAAGGTTTTGAACTATTAAAATTTCTTCTTCCTCTAAAAATTTTATTAATTTGATCATCCATATTATTATTATTATCAAAATTTTCTTATATTTCTGAAATGTTATTATTACCTTCTTCTGACTCAGAACTTTCTTCTGAAGAATACTCACTTTCATTTTCATCTTCTTCCTTAATAGTGTCTAAAACATTGATTTTATTATTTGAGGAAGATCCTTCATTAAGTTTTTCAGAAATCTTTGATAAAATTTTATGTGTGTCACTTTGAAAAGTAATATCTTTGTCTTTTCCTAAAGGGATACTTTTAGTTTGGAAAAACGGAGCAGACACATCGTTAAACAATTTATTCTTAGGTTTTTCTTCTTTAATAATTGGAGTAGAATTATGATGAGCAATATTAATATTATTAGCAATAGTATCTACCTGCCCTGAAATTGTATGTAAGATTTGATTTGAATAGTTGTTTTGTTGTATAATCCTATGAATATCTTCACCATTAATTGGTTCTTTAGCATCTTTTCCTTTTTTAAAAGGGTCGGCAACAATTTCACCTTTCTGTGTTTGCAATTTAATTGTTTGAAGGGGAGGATGAACTGAATTAACTATTTCATTATTTTCTAATGTCCATTTTTTATGAAGGGTAGTATTAACTTCTATGGTAGATTTCTTTTGGTAATCATTTATTCCTTCTTTTGAAAAGATAACAGTTAAGAAACTAAAAAATAAAAAGTTTGATTTTAATTTTTTCATTTCTTTCTTCCATTCTTCTGTTAAAGCTTTTTGTATTTCTTTATCTAATCTAAGGAACCATCGTCTCCTTTCTTTATGATAATCATCATTTAATTCTTCATTTAAATATTCAAAGTCTGGTTCGAATTCTTTATCTGAAGTTATAACTAAAAGAAAATCTGAATTAGTAGGAGAAATAGGAGGAGAATAATTAGGTTGATTATTTCTCTGAGGTTCGGGAATAGGAGGCCTAAACCTATAATTTGAATACCCTGAAAAAGATTAAAATGGAATGAAATAACTATTCCTCAGGAATTCATAATTAATAATCCTCAACCTCCTAGGAATATAACTAGGACAGAAGTTTCACAAATTATAGAACAACCAGATGGAAAAGTAAGTATTAGATTCCATCCTCAAACAGATACAAAATATTTAAGATCTAGTTCTTTTAGCTCCTTTAGATCTTTTAGAGAACCAGAAATTGTTAGACCAGATTATAGTAATTTAAATACATCGGAAGTTATGTGTGTCTGTTATAGAATTTATTTTAAACCTCTTTATACTTTAAATCCAAACTGTAAAATAAAGGATAAAAAAATGAATGAAACCGTAATAATTGAAACCAATCTTGATAAATCAAATATAACCACTAGAAGAACAATTAAGTGGGATGAAATTCCCTTTCCTGATACTTGGAAGATAACGAATACTATTAAACCTAAACCCCAAATATGTAACGATTTTTCTACTATATTTCAATCCCAAACAGGGGATGTCTCTATAAATATGATAGAAAATAAAAATAGAAATAATATTTCTAGGTCTTCATCAGTTAGATCTTTTATATCACCTTTTGATATAATACCCCCAAGAATTTCAACCTCTTATGATTATGAAAGATTTCCTTCTAGAAATTCTACATCCCAAATAAGGGAAAATTCTGATAAAGTTGAAAAAATTCTTCTCAACAAAGATAATATAGGAAAAGGTATTTATAAAAATACTGAAGAAATTAATGAAAATAATACGGAAGCATCAGCCCGAAACTTAGGAGAGGCAGATATTACTCCCTCTGAAGCAGATTTTGATATTTAATGGATAGTACACCAAACATTGATTTTAGTCCTGGTTCTCAGGCAAGACAGATAATTAAAACAGAATTTAACCTTCCAAAATGGGAACTTTTTAGAGAATGATTTTTCAAGAATATTTCAAGCGAAGACCAAAATTATATTCAAAATGAATTTTATAAATTCACTTCCCTACAAAATAAGATTATCCATTTTGTTCCCTGGTTTGTTATAACATATCTAGAAAATCATATTTCAGTATTAGAAAGAACTTATAAATTATCTAATGTAGATGTTTTAAGGAGTGTTTTCCCTCCCCAAAGTTCTTTCACAGTTGGTAATGATCATAGAACAATAAATTTTACAGCTTTTTCTAAATTATTAGAAAATGATGCTTTGCAAATAACAACTAGTAATATAAATAGTATATTACAACAAAATAATTACACAAACCTTTATTTGAATATCCTAGGAGATCAAATTAAAGAATTACATAATAGAGTAGAAGAAATCTTTTCTGTGATAAAAAATGTAAGACCTATGATAGATTTGGAAGAAAAAACTATAAATAGAATTGTCTCTACTTCTCATCTTCAGCCACCACCTGAAATAACAGATTTTAAATTAAAATCACACAAAGAATTAGAAAAATTTCTAGAAGAAAAATTTAAAGGATTAAAATTAAATACTCTAAATCATGAGTTTTCTGAAGGTATTAGTAGAGATAACTACAATGAAAAAATAAACGATGAATTAAACAAAATTGAAAAATTTGATGATAGACCTACCTAAAGATTATATTACTATAGGAGACCTTCACCTATGGATACTTTACATGAAGAACAAGAATATACTGTTAATAACAGTTACAATGGAAAAAATATTTATGAATGGAATCTAGACGGTTATACTGAAAAACAAATCTATACTTTAGCCCATAGGATGCTTATGTATAGCACTATTTGTAAAAGTAATAATAACAGTGATAGTATTGTTGCTAAAATGATAGTTGCTGGATTTACTGGCCAATTAAAAGGCTGGTGGGATAATTTTAACAGAAAGAAGTAAATTAGATATTTATAGGACTGTTAAACAAGAAGATGGTCAAAATGTTGAAAATACTGTTTATACACTCATTGTTACAATTTTAGAACACTTTACCGGAAGAATTTCTGATAATAGTGAAAATATAAGAACTATGTTACAAAATCTAAGATGTAAAACTCTTACTGATTTTAGATGGTATAAAGATACTTTCTTAAGTAGAGTAATGGAATTACCAGAGTGTAATAACTCTCACTGAAAATCAAAATATGTCGATGGATTGCCTAACTTATTTGCTGAAAGGGTTAGGAAAAACCTTAGAAAAGATAGAATTAATATACCCTATGAAGATTATACTTATGGTAAATTAATTGGTATTTGTATTCAAGAAGGATTAGCTTTATGTAACGAGATAAAACTAAACCAACAGATTAAAAGACAAAACTTAAATGAAAAAAGTCAATTAGGACAGTTTTGTAATCAATTTGGTATGGATATTCCAACCACTTCAAGAAAATAAAAGAATTATAAGTCTAATTTAGGAACAGGGACAGATAATGTTCCTTACCATAAGAAAAGAAGACATCTTTCTAAAAAGAAGTCAGAACAGAAGAATAAAAAGAAAGAAGAAAGAACTTCAAATAAATAGAAGATTGTTTGCTATAAGTGTGGTAGAATAGGCCATTACGCTAATAGGTGTAAAATGAAGAAAAAGATTAATGAATTAAAAATTGATAAATCTAGAAAAATTACTTATAAATTCTGACTCAGAATCAGAAGAATCTCAAGATAGTGATAATAGTTCTAGTAGTAATTCTTCAAAAAAGATTGATATGTTAGAAGAAGAAGAGATAGCTTCTCAAGATTCTAACTATTGTTGTGATTCTTGTGCTCACCAAGTATAATTTCAGTTTAATGAATTGTACACCAAGTATTGATTTCAGTTCTGGTTCTCAGGCAAGGCAGATAATTAAAACAGAATTTAACGTTCGAAAATGGAAACTTTTTAGAGAATGGTTTTTCAAGAATATTTCAAGAGAAGACCAAAATTATTTTCAAAATGAATTTTATAAATTCACTTCCCTACAAAATGAGATTTTCCATTTTGTTCCCTGGTTAGTTATAACATATCTAGAAAATCATATTTCAGTTTTAGAAAGAACTTATAAATTATCTAATGGAGATGTTTTAAGGAGTGCTTTCCCTCCCCAAAGTTCTTATACCGTTGGTAATGATCATAAAACAATAAATTTTACCGCTTTTTCTAAATTATTAGAAAATGATGCTTTGCAGATAACAACTAATAATATAAATAGTATATTACAACAAAATAATTACACAAACCTTTATCTGAATATCCTAGGAGATCAAATTAAAGAATTACATAATAGAGTAGAAGAGATCATCTCTGTAATAAAAATGTAAGACCTATGATAGATTTGGAAGAAAAACCTATAAATGGAATTGTTTCTACTTCTCATCTTCAGCCACCACCTGAAATAACAGATTTTAAATTAAAATCACACAAAGAATTAGAAAAATTTCTAGAAGAAAAATTTATAAAATTATAAAATCCTGTCTCAATTTAAAAATATGCATTTAAATGTTTCAACTTCAGGAAATATGTTAATTCCTAAAACAAATTAAAGATCCAGAGCTAAAATTAAAATTAATAGATCAAATGCAAATAGAGGACATTCCTTCTACTAGTAAAGATTCTGATAAAATCCAAACACCTACATCTATAAGTTCTTCAGAACCTTATACTATGAATAAAGTTTATCACCTCTTAAAAGAAAGACAGAATATTGAAATACCTACTTCCGTTAATGATCTAAATAAAGAAATAAAGAATTTAAAAATAGAGACTTCAAATTTGAAAAATACGAATCAACAATTAGAAGAGAGAATTACTCGTTTAGAAATGGTTAAACAAATAAATACTCATATAGAATATGGACATAATGAGATTGATGAAAATATTATCCAAGAAAATTTATTGTCTAATCTCAATATGGTTATTTCTCAAAAATGGTATATAAAAATCACGTTACTTATAGATAATCAGTTTAGAAAAGAAATTATAGCTCTTGTTGATAGCGGAGCAGATATGAATGTTATACAAGAAGGGATAATTCCTACTAGATATTTTCATAAAACTACAAATTCTCTTAGTCATGCTGGAGGAGAAAAACTAGAAATAAAATTTAAAATTCCTTTAGCTTATATTTGCAAAGATAAGGTTTGCATTCCTACAAGTTTTTTACTTGTTAAAAATATTACTAATCAAGTTATTCTTGGTACTCCTTTTATTGATCAAATTTATCCTTTAACTAGAGTTGATAACTCAGGAATTACAGGAACTTTTGAAGGAAAAAAAATAACTTTTAAATTTATTACTAGGCGATTTCCTAAACTTTTACATGAATTAAAAGATTTATTAGATCATAAGGTTTCTCATTTAAATTATTTAAAGCAAGAAGTTAGTATTCTTACTCTTGAAGAGAAATTACAAAGGCATACTTTACAAGAAAAAACAAAATTAATCTATAATAAGTTATCTCTAGAGATTTGTAATGATCATCCTAATGCTTTTTGGGAAAGAAAAAGACATATTGTTGAGCTTCCTTATGAGGAAGATTTTGATGAAAGAAAAATTCCTACAAAGGCTAGACCTTGTCAAATGAATTCAGAATACTTAGAATTATGTAAAAAAGAAATAGAATCTCTTTTACAAAAGGGTTTAATAAAGCCGTCTAATTCACCCTGGTCATGTACAGCATTCTATATTAATAAACAAAGTGAACAGGAGAGAGGAATTCCTAGATTAGTCATAAACTATAAACCATTGAATAAAGTCTTAAAATGGATTAGGCATCCTATACCTAATAAGAAAGACCTTTTAGATAGGTTGTATGATAAAATTATATTCTCTAAATTTGATTTAAAGTCAGGATACTGGCAAATACAAATATGTGATAAGGATCAATATAAAACTGCTTTAAATGTCCCTTTTGGACATTATGAATGGAAAGTTATGCCTTTTGGATTAAAAAATGCCCCTTCTGAATTTCAGAAAATTATGAATGATATTTTCATACCTTATAGTGATTTTATAATTGTTTATATTGATGATATTTTAGTATTTTCGAAAACTATTGAAAATCATTTTAAACACTTAGAAATATTTAAAAAGGTTGTTATACAACATGGTTTGGTTATTTTTAAACCAAAAATGTCTATTTTTCAAACTAATATTAGATTTCTTGGTCATAATATTGAGAAAGGGAAGATTATTCCTATTAATTGAAGTATAGAATTCGCTTCTAAATTTCCTGATGTTATAACAGATAAAACTCAACTCCAAAGATTTCTTGGAAGTTTAAATTATATTTCGTCTTATTATAAAGATTTAGCTACTGATGCAGCTATTTTATATGATAGACTTAAAAAGTCTCCTACTCCTTGGACAGATATACATACTAATGCTGTCAAATTAATTAAGAGTAAAGTGAAATCACTTCCCTGTTTAATGCTGGCCAATCCCACATGGGAAAAAATTATTGAAACTGATAGCTTCTATGCACTTTTTCATTGAATTTTCTATCCCATGGATATCAAAATGGATCCCCATGGTTGGGTATACAGAACACCAGACCCCATGTCTTTATAGAACTTCGTTCTCAAAATTTTGGGAAAAAATGAATAAAGTTGACCTATCATCTGGAAAATTATTTGGAGCGGAAACTGAAGAGCTAATTCAAAATAAACTTTTGTTATATAAGACAAAGGAAATGGATGATACTCCTAGCCCATTCCAGGCTATATCGGGTAAACTAAAAATGAAAAAACAAGAATTGTCTAAAGAAGACATCATCAAAGCCTATATGGAAGAGATGAAGAAAGATCTAAAGAAAAATTTCAAGGAATTCCTAGAAGATGATTCTAAATCCTCTAAATCAGACACGTCAATGGCGTCCTCTAAAGTAGCAGGAGAAGCTCAAGATCCTTATGAGGAAGAAGAAGATCCATTCAATACTGATGATCTGGAATCTATATTCGAGAAAATCAGATCAAAAAAATGAAGCAGACAAAGACAAAAGGGGGAAAAAACCAAAAATCTCCATCAAGAAAAAGGCCAAATATCTCAATCAAGATAAAATCCAAAAACCTCCATCAAAGAAAAGGCCAAATATATGTCACGGGCAACCTTTGAAGACTTGGACATCATATGTCACGGGCAACCTTTGAAGACTTGGATATTCTCCTATAAATAGCTGGAATCACAGCTTTAGAAATCATCTTTCCACTACCGTCTCTACTACTAGTACTACTACTACTACTCTTTAAAAATTTTCAGTCTTATAATAGTTTAAATTTGTAATATATATCTTGTAATATATATCTGGAGAAATAAATAAAAGCTTGGTTTGGAGTTCCATCTGAGGTATTCCTCTTTACTTTTCTGTTTTTAATTTTTATGTTTGTGTTTTATATTTAGTCTAATGACAGGCTAAATACTTTTTAATCATGTGTTGAACCATATATAACTATGTATCATAAACCCCATGTGTTTTAATATTATTTTGAACATGGGTCTTCAGTAATATAAGGAACTAGGATTATGGGTAAGAAAATATTTCTGGCAATAATAATCTTACGAATTCACTAGTAAATATCCTTGCCCCCCTTTGCCATTTGAAGGCGTTTTCTTGGGCTTTTTGATATTGAAAATGAGTTTAATAAGATTATTAATTATTTGACGGATTTATATTCTTGTAATAAATATCCAAATCTAATCCTAAGCCTTATATTATGACTGTACCTGGGTCCAGAATGGTATCAAAGCCATGGAGGTAGAAGATATATAATGATTATATGGGTTAACACATGATTAAAATAATAATAATAATAATAATAATAATAATAATAATAATAATAATAATAATATCAGAGCCATGGATGTAGAAGATATATTGTAATTATATGGGTTAACACATGATTAAAATATTGTGAAAATGAATATTTTCCGTAAAAATGAAAATATTAAAAAATAGTTTGAATCAAGAATATGATATTCCTCAGAATCTCGATTTACTTAATAAGTGGACTATTCCCAGAATTGAACCAAAAACCATTTATAAAATGGGTACTTTTGAAAGGATTGGACTTAAACAAATTGTTAAGACTACCGAAGAATCTATATCCCTTGACAATGATGAGTTAACCATCAAATTATTAAATGAGAAAGATATATTACCTTATAAATATACTCATAAATTTATCCATATAGGATTAGTACAAATTGCTTTCAAACCATTAACTTTGGTAGGATTACCAGAAAGTTTTATAGCAGCACTATGAGATTGTAGGAATCTAAATTGGAAAAAATCATTGATGGGAATAATACAATCTAATCTGGCACATGGACCAGTTTATTTTAATGTATATCCTAATTTACAGTTATCTTTAACTGATGTTAATTTATTAGATGCTCTTACTTTAAATGTTAAAACTCATGGTTATGACTATGAACATGGAACAGAAGTTATGTGTGTTTGTTATAGAGTTTATTTTAAACCTCTTTATACATTAAATCCAAATTGTAGAATAATGGATAAGAAAATGAATGAAACGGTAATAATTGAGACTAATCTTGGTAAATCAAACATAACCACTAGAAGAACAATTAAGTGGGATGAAATTCCCTTTCCTGATACTTGGAAAATAACAAATGCTGTTAAACCCAAACCTCAAATATGTAACGATTTTTCTACTATATTTCAATCCAAACAGGGGATAACTCTATAAATATGATAGAAAATAAAAATAGAAATAATATTTCTAGGTCTTCATCAGTTAGATCTTTTATATCACCTTTTGATGTAATACCCCCAAGAATTTCAACCTCTTATGATTATGAAAGATATCCATCTAGAAATTCTACATCCCAAATAAGGGAAAATTCTGATTATAATAAAGTCGAAAAAATTCTTCTCAACAAAGATAATATAGGAAAAGGTATTTATAAAAATACTGAAGAAATTAATGAAAATAAAACGGAAGCATCGGTCCGAAACATAGGAGAGGCAGATATTACTCCCTCTGAAGCAGATTTTGATATTTAATGAATTGTACACCAAGTATTGATTTCAGTTCTGGTTCTCAGGCAAGGCAGATAATTAAAACAGAATTTAACCTTCGAAAATGGAAACTTTTTAGAGAATGGTTTTTCAAGAATATTTCAAGAGAAGACCAAAATTATTTTCAAAATGAATTTTATAAATTCACTTCCCTACAAAATGAGATTTTCCATTTTGTTCCCTGGTTAGTTATAATATATCTAGAAAATCATATTTCAGTTTTAGAAAGAACTTATAAATTATCTAATGGAGATGTTTTAAGGAGTGCTTTCCCTCCCCAAAGTTCTTATACCGTTGGTAATGATCATAAAACAATAAACTTTACCGCTTTTTCTAAATTATTAGAAAATGATGCTTTGCAGATAACAACTAATAATATAAATAGTATATTACAACAAAATAATTACACAAACCTTTATCTGAATATCCTAGGAGATTAAATTAAAGAATTACATAATAGAGTAGAAGAGATCATCTCTGTAATAAAAATGTAAGACCTATGATAGATTTGGAAGAAAAACCTATAAATGGAATTGTTTCTACTTCTCATCTTCAGCCACCACCTGAAATAACAGATTTTAAATTAAAATCACACAAAGAATTAGAAAAATTTCTAGAAGAAAAATTTAAAGGATTAAAATTAAATACTCTAAATCATGAGTTTTCTGAAGGTATTAGTAGAAATAACTACAAAGAAAAAATAAACGATGAATTAAACAAAATTGAAAAATTTGCTGATAGGCCTACTCAAAGATTATATTACTATAGAAGACCTTCACCTATGGATACTTTACATGAAGAACAAGAATATACTGTTAATAACAGTTACAATGGAAAAAATATTTATGAATATGGTTATACTGAAAAACAAATCTATACTTTAGCCCATAGGATGCTCATGTATAGCACTATTTGCAAAAGTAATAATAATAGTGATAGTACTGTTGCTAAAATGATAGTTGCTGGATTTACTGGCCAATTAAAAGGCTGGTGGGATAATTATTTAACAGAAAGAAGTAAAAGAGATATTTACAGGACTGTAAAACAAGAAGATGGTCAGAATGTTGAAAATGCTGTCTATACACTTATTGTTACAATTTTAGAACACTTTACTGAAAGAATTTCTGATAATAGTGAAAATATAAGGACTATGTTACAAAATCTAAGATGTAAAACTCTTACATATTTTAGATGGTATAAGGATACTTTCTTAAGTAGAGTAATGGAATTGCCAGAGTGTAATAACTCTCATTGGAAATCAAAATTTGTTGATGGATTACCTAACTTATTTGCTGAAAGGGTTAGGAAAAATCTTAGAAAAGATAGGATTAATATACCCTATGAAGATTATACTTATGGTAAATTAATTGGTACTTGTATTCAAGAAGGGTTGGCTTTATGTAATGAGATAAAATTGAATCAACAAATTAAAAGACAAAACTTAGATGAAAAAAGTCAATTAGGAAAGTTTTGTAATCAATTTGGTAGGGATATTCCAACCACTTCAAGAAAAGGAAAGAATTATAAGTCTAATTCTGGAATAGGAACAATTAATGTTTCTTATCATAAGAAAAGAAGACATCTTTCTAAAAAGAGGTCAGAACAAAAAGATAAAAAGAAAGAAGAAATAACTTCAAATAAGAAGAAGATTGTTTGCTATAAGTGTGGTAGAATAGGCCATTACGCTAATAGGTGTAAAATGAAGAAAATGATTAATGAATTAAAAATTGATTAATCTATAAAAGAAAATCTAGAAAAATTACTTATAAATTCTGACTCAGAACCAGAAGAATCACTACAAGAAAAGCAGGAATTTCTGACGGAATTTTCCGACGGACGGAAAACCCGTCGGAAATTTCCGACGGCATTTCCGACGGACAACACAATCCGCCGGAAAATACACTTTTTCTAAGAAAATTCATGGAAACTTATTTCCGACGGGTATATTCCGTCGGAAATTCCTTTAAAAAATAAACCAAAAATATATTATTTCTTTTCCGACGGAACATATCCGTCGGAAAACATTTAAAAAAAAAGAAAAAAAAGAGATTAAATTTCCGACGGCATATATCCGTTGGAAATTGCAATTTGTAAATCAAAAATCAAAATCATATTTTCCGACGGAACATATCCGTCGGAAAATAATTAAAATAAAAAAAGAAAAAAAGAGATTAAATTTTCGACGGCATATATCCGTCGGAAATTGCAATTAATAAATCGAAAATCAAAAACATATTTTCCGACGGAACATATCCGTCGGAAAATATTTAAAAAAAAAAAGAAAAAAAAGTAATAAGTTTTCGATGGATTTTTGCCGTCGGAAATTTTTTTAAAAAAACAAAATGTTTCCAACGGAAGCTTGCCGTCGAAAAATATGTAATATATATATATATATATATATACACGTATATTAACATTTTTCGACAGAATGTTGCCGTCGGAAAATATATAAAATGTGTATATATATTTATGTTATTAATGCCCGATGGAAATAATCCATCGAAAAATATTAAAAAAATAAAGGAAAAATTAAATTTTTAGACGGGTTATGTTCATCTGAAAATATATAAAAAAGAAGAACAAATAATTACGGAATACCTCAATGTACATAACCCCGAGGTCAATAGTGTTGACTTTGGTCAATTAGACATTCAATTCGAGAATCGATCGATCTAATTACGAATAACCTCAATGTACATAACCCCGGGGTCAATAGTGTTGACTTTGGTCAATTAGACATTCAATTCGAGAATCAATCGATCTAATTAAGAATAACCTCAATGTACATAACCCCGGGGTCAATAGTGTTGACTTTGGTCAATTAGACCTTCAATTCGAGAATCGATCGATCTAATTACGAATAACCTCAATATATATAATCTCGGGGTCAATAGTGTTGACTTTGGTCAATTAGACCTTCAATTCGAGAATCGATCGATCTAATTACGAATAACTTCAATGTACATAACCCCGGAGTCAATAGTGTTGACTTTGGTCAATTAGACCTTCAATTCGAGAATCGATCGATCTAATTATGAATAACCTCAATGTACATAACCCCGAGGTCAATAGTGTTGACTTTGACCAATTAGACCTTCAATTCGAGAAATCGATCGATCTAATTAGGAATAACCTCAGTGTACATAACCCCGAGGTCAATAGTGTTGACTTTGGTCAATTAGACCTTCAATTCGAGAATCGACCGATCTAATTAAGAATAACCTCAATGTACATAACCCCGGGTTCAATAGTGTTGACTTTGGTCAATTAGACCTTAAATTCGAGAATCGATCGATCTAATTACGAATAACCTCAATATATATAATCTTGGGGTCAATAGTGTTGACTTTGATCAATTAGACCTTCAATTCGAGAATCGATTGATCTAATTACGAATAACCTCAATGTACATAACCCCGGGGTCAATAGTGTTGACTTTGGTCAATTAGACCTTCAATTCGAGAATCGACCGATCTAATTACGAATAAGCTCAATGTACATAACCCGAGGTCCATAGTGTTAACTTTGGTCAATTTAATTTTTAAATGCATAAAAATATTTGTGAGAGAAATACATAATTTATAATTAATTTAGAAAAAAAATTGAAATTTCCAACGGGCAACGTACCCGTTGGAAAAAAGGGTCAATTAGAACCCTAATGTGCAGCCTTTTCTCACTTTCATTTCCCTCCCACCCCTCCGTCGCGCCGCCTCATGCCACCACCCAATTTCTCCCCCTAATTTCTCTTCCACAACCACTCCTAGACTTCCCCTCTCTTCCACAACCACCCACTACCGCCCCAATAGCCACTCACCACCGCGCCGCATCCAGCCCACCGCGCCGCATCCAGCCCACCGCGCCGCAGCCAGCCCACCGCGCCGCATCCAGCCCACCGCGCCGCAGCCAGCCACAATTTCTACACTTTCTCGCTATCTCATCTGGTGTGGTTAGATACTTTTTCTCTCTCCACTGTATAATTTTGTACTTCGTATGTACCAATTTGTGTATGATTCTTGAATTTTGAAAGTTTTTCTATGTGTGGTTTAATGGATTATCCATTTAGGTGATGTAGTAATTGGCCTTTTTCCAGTATATTTATTGGATTATCATTCTTCTAATGTTTAACCAAGAAGCTCTTTGTTCATCTTGGATATCAAGTAGACATTAAAAACAGAAAGAAATTTATGAACCAATGGGACTTTTGGGCCTTTTCTCTACACTGGAGATCCAGAAAAGAAATTACCAACACGGTATAAAACGGTTATAGTGTGTGTATAGAAAATAGAAGCAAGAAACACAAACCTCCATCATTTTCCGTGTCATTTAGCCAAATTTCCTATAATGATATTTAGTTTGCTCAATGAATTCATTTCAAAATTAATAGAGTAGTAGTTAATTTTTGGGTATGTTATAATTTTTTGAAGAAAATACGCGCGGGAGCAATTTGTTTAAATTGATATGGGGTTAATATTGTTATTTTCTTAAGTAAATAATGATGTTTTTTATATTATTCCAAAGAAGATAACAAAATTTGGGTGCTAAGTGAAACATATTGTAGTTTGAGTCTGAGAGAGTAAATATTTTTTACTTTGACAAGGAGACTTTTGTGAATTTGATAGTCACAATTAAAAAAAAAAGTTTAGGGAAATAGTTATGGATTTTGAATAATTTAAACATCAAATTATTTGAGGTTTTGCCCGTGTTCGATTGAGAAAAGTGCTTTCGAGCTTGATTTATAATACATGATATATGTTGAACTTGTATGATTTATAATTATATAGTTTTTTAAGTTCAATTTGAGCTTGATTGAAGATCAATATTTATCAAAAAGATTTTGTTTGATGAAATTTGTCCAACTTTGTTTTGTTTAAAAATCAAACACTACAAGAAAAGTAGTTTTTTCCGACGGCTTGTTTATCAAAAAGATTTTGTTTGATGACACGGCTTGTTTACTAATGAATGTGTCTACATACGAGACTGAATTTGTATTTGTGATGTTTGATAGATGTATTGTGTGCTAGTAGTGTGTGAATGTATGATGTAAATAAGTGTTGCTAAGATGTTTGACGAAAGTCTTTAATGAAAGATTAGGTACAAAGATTGTGACATAATTTAGAATTTTAATGACATATTTGTCATTATCCAAATTGTAATAGGTGTTATGTTTGATTAAATGTATACTAATGTTCGTGCCTCCTAGAATGCATTTAAGGAAAAACTCCCGACTCCTCAAGTATCTGAAACTGGTGAATCACAACCAGTCCCTGAAAATGTTGAGTTGCAGGTACGTAAATGCAATAAGTAATTTATGATATTAAATAATTAAATACATTTAGTTATAATCTAATTATTGTTTTCATTTGTAATTCAGACGTGGGTGGAGACTGTAGGCATTGGGAAGAAAGGTACGATTTATGGTTTGAAGAGCAAGGCTCATCGGGTTAGACCTCAGTCATCGAGATCACATTATTCTGAAGCTACTTCTTCCGACCCGGAGCTTGTGACGAGACTTCAAACTCTCGAAGAACAGGTGTCGCAGAGTCAATCAATGAGGGAGGAATACAACAATATGAAACAAGAGCTTGCGGATAATCGACGGGAGGTGGAGGCATATCGTCGAGAGATGGAGGAATTCCGACGTTTGTTTAGCCAGATGCCTACCAAAATGATGCATAAAAAACCCCAGAACCCACAACAACCTAACGACTCTGACTCCGACTCTGATGATTGATACTCTTTATTTTTCTGGTTATGCTGATTGATACTTTTTATTTTCCTAAATATTTGAACTTCCTCATGATGGTTAAGACTATTTTATGATTATTAGGCTTTTAATTTGGTCCGTTGAATGGTGTATTATTATGACTATGACTGAGATTATTATGACTTTTAATTAATGATTATTAGTTTTTAATTTAATTTTGATGAATGATGTACTGAATAGATAAACAAAATAATATTTTTCAATTAATTAATTTTTTTTTAATAAATTGGAATTATTTTTTAATAAAAATAATAAATTTTCCGACGGAATATTTCGTCGGAAAAAAATAAATAAAAATTATTTTTCTTTTAAAAATAATAAATATTTCCGATGGAATGTTCCGTCGGAAAGTAATAAATAATTCTTTTAAAAAAATTAATTTCCGACGGAATATTCCGTCGAAAATTAAGGTCAACAGTTGACCCGAACTAGCTTCCGACGGAACTATCCGTCGGAAATGCCGTCGGAAGTTGTCCGTCGGAAAAATTTCCGACTAACTTTCCAACGACCATGATCCGTCGGAAATTGGCCGTCGGAAAGTCCGTCGGAAAATTACCGACGAGCATATTTCCGACGACCTTTCCGACGGGCATTTTCCGTCGGAAAATGCTGATTTCCGACGGAATTTCCTAAGAATCCGTCGGAAATTCCGTCGGAAAAACCTGCTTTTCTTGTATTGAATCTCAAAATAGTGATAATAATTCTGGTAATGATTCTTCAGAAGAAATTGATATATTAGAAGAAGAAGAAATAGCTTCTCAAGATTCGAGCTATTGTTGTAATTCTTGTGCTCAAGGAGGCACATGTGAAACACATGGAGAAAAAGAGGATTATTATAAAATCCTGTCTCAATTTAAAAATATGCATTTAAATGTTTTAACTTCAAGAAATATGTTAGAATTCCTAAAACAAATTAAAGATCCAGAGTTAAGATTAAAACTAATAGATCAAATGCAAATAGAAGACATTCCTTCGAGTAGCAAAGATTCTGATAGAATCCAAACACCTATACCTATAAGTTCCTCAGAACCCTATACTATGAATAAAGTTTATCAACTTTTAAAAGAAAGACAAAATATTGAAATACCTACTTCTGTTAATGATCTAAATAAAGAAATAAAGAATTTAATAACAAAAATTTCAAATTTAAAGAATACGAATAAACAATTAGAAGAGAGAATTACTCGTTTAGAAATGGTTAAACAAATAAGTACACATGTGGAATATGGACATAATGAGTTTGATGAAAACATTATCCAAGAAAATTTCTTGTCTAATCTTAATATTGTTATTTCGCAAAAATGGTTTATAAAAATCACGTTACTTATAGATAATCATTTTAGAAAAGAAATTATAGCTCTTATTGATAGTGGTGCAGATATGAATGTTATACAAGAAGGGATAATTCCTACGAGATATTTTCATAAAACTACAAATTCTCTTAGTCATGCTGGAGGAGAAAAATTTGATATAAAATTTAAAATTCCTTTGGCTTATATTTGCAAAGATAAGGTTTGCATTCCTACTAGTTTTTTACTTGTTAAAAATGTTACTAATCAAGTTATTCTTGGTACACCTTTTATTGATCAAATCTATCCTCGAACAAGAGTTGACAACTCAGGAATTACAGGAACTTTTGAAGGAAAATAAATAACTTTTAAATTTATTACCAGACCATTTCCTAAACTTTTATATGAATTAAAAGATTTATTAGACCATAAAGTTTCTCATTTAAATTATTTAAAACAAGAGATTAGTATTCTTACTCTTGAAGAGAAACTCCAAAGTCATACTTTACAAGAAAAAATAAAATTAGTCTATAATAAATTATCCTTAGAAATTTGTAATAAACATCCTAATGCTTTTTGGGAAAGAAAAAGACATATTGTCGAACTTCCTTATGAAGAAGATTTTGATGAAAGAAAAATTCCTACTAAGGCTAGACCTTGTCAAATGAATACTGAATATTTAGAATTATGTAAAAAAGAAATAGAATCTCTTTTACAAAAGGGTTTAATAAAGCCGTCTAATTCACCTTGGTCCTGTACAGCCTTCTATGTTAATAAACATAGTGAACAGGAGAGAGGAGTCCCTAGATTGGTGATAAACTATAAACCTTTGAATAAAGTCCTAAAATGGATTAGGCATCCAATACCTAATAAGAAAGACCTTTTGGATAGGTTATATGAGGCAATTATATTTTCTAAATTTGATTTAAAGTTAGGATATTGGCAAATTCAAATAGGTGAAAAAGACCAATATAAGACTGCTTTTAATGTTCCTTTTGGACACTATGAATGGAAAGTTATGCCATTTGGTTTGAAAAATGCCCCTTCTGAATTTCAGAAGATTATGAATGATATTTTCATACATTACAGTGATTTTATAATTGTGTATATTTATGATATTTTAGTATTCTCAAAAACTATTGAGAATCATTTCAAGCATTTAGAAATATTTAAAAAAGTTGTTATTCAACATGGTTTGGTTATTTCTAAGCCTAAAATGTCTATTTTTCAAACTAATATTAGATTTCTTGGTCATAATATTGAAAAGGGAAAAATAATTCCTATAAATAGAAGTATAGAATTTGCGTCTAAATTCCCTGATGTAATAACAGATAAAACTCAACTTCAAAGATTTCTTGGAAGCCTAAATTATATTTCATCTTATTATAAGGATTTAGCTACTGATGCAGCTGTTTTATATGATAGACTTAAAAAGTCTCCTACCCCTTGGACTGAAATACACACTAATTATTGAAACTGATGCCTCTGATATAGGTTTTGGAGGAGTTTTAAAACAAATTTTTCATATTACAAAACAAATATTTTTAGTAAGATTTCATTCGGGAAAATGGAATAATAGCCAGAAAAATTATGCTACAATTGCCAAAGAAATTCTTGCTATACTTAAATGTGTTTTGAAATTCCAAGATGATTTATATAATCAAAAGTTTAAAATATTTACTGATTGCAAATCTGCTAAATACATGTTTAATAAAGATTTTAAACATGATGTTTCTAAACAAATGTTTGCTAGATGGCAGGCTCATTTAGCCCCTTTTGATTTTGAAATACATAATAAAAAGGGAGTAGATAATCATCTTCCTGATTTTCTAACCCTTGAATATTTACAGGATCAACACAAATTGTTGAGATATAATAATTTTTATAAATAATTATGCTAATTTCTTATATTACTCATGACCCATGTTCAAAATAATATTAAAAGCATGGGGTTTCTGATATATAGCTATATATGGTTCAACACATGATTAAAAAGTATTTAGCCTGTCATTAGGCTAAATATAACACACAAGTATAAAATTAAAAACAGAAAAGTAAAGAAAGGTACCTCAGATAGAACTTCAAAACCAAGCTTTATTTATTTCTCCAAATATATTTTACAAGATATATTACAGAATAAACTTTTACAATACTAGATATTTTAGAGATAGTAGTAATAGTACGGGAGTAGTAGTAATAGTAGTAGTGAAAGATGCTTTCTAAAGCTGGGATTCCAGCTATTTATAGGTGGATGTCCGAGTCTTCAAAATCTTTGAATGTAACATTACTTTGGTTGCCCGTGACATGATGATGGACATATTTCGCCTTTTCCTTGATGGAGATCTTTGGCTTTTATCTTGATGGAGATATTTGGTTTTTTCCTTGATGGAAATGTTTGGCTTTTACCCTTTTCGTCTTTGTCTGCTTTATTTTCCTGATCCGATTTTCTCAAATATAGATTCCAGATTAGCATTAAGCAAATCTTCATTATCATCATACGGATCTTGGGATTCCTCTGCTAAATCTTCTTTTACTGCAGATGTCATAGATGTATCTGACTTGGAATCATCATCCAAAAATTCTTTAAAATTCTTCTGTAAATCCTTTTTCATTTCCTCCATATAAGCTTTAATAATTTCAGCTTTAGTCAAATCTTGTGTTTTCATTTTTTTAACTTCCCTGATATAACCTGGAATGGACTAGGAGTCTCTTATTTGTCTTTTGTCTTATAGGTTAATAGTTTAGACTGGATTAATTCTTCAGTCTCTGCTCCGAACAATTTTCCAGAGGATGGATCAACTTTATTCATTTTTTCCCAAAATTTTGAGAAAGAAGTCCTATAAAGACATGGGGTCTGGTGTTCTGTATATCCAACCATAGGGATCCATTTTGATATCAATGGGATAGAAAATTCAATGAAAAAGTGCATAGAAGCTATAAGCTCATCTGCTTTATGAGAAGTTATTAACTTAGACATTTGTGGGGATAAATCTATCCATTCAGAATATAAGTTCTTCCAATTTTCCAGAAGTATTTCATATGAAGGACCGTGGTATGACCACCAATTAACAAACCAATTTGGTATAGGAGATTTATATACTTCTCCACAAATTTTTATGAACCAAGTATGTTTTTTCTTGGCATTCTGGTAATACAATACCTTATCAAAAGCTGAGATATAATCCCAATAATTAAATTTGATAGAAATATTTTTCTCAGAAAAGATATAATTTTTTTCTTTGAATGTGGATAAACCCCATTCTTGGTATGAAAAAATCTTTTTGACAATGATCTTACTAAAAGTATAACTTTTTTGATCATTCGAAGTAAAGTGTGTAATTTCACAACTATCAGTTGCTTTGAGCAAATTTTCATAAAAATTTCTTTGCTTGTATGACGTAGCAGCGAATTGAGTATTATCAATATACCTGTTCATCATAAACCAGGGATCATCACGCCATTTGAGATCAGAATATTTTAAATGAAGTATGACTTCTCTCTTATCATTTTCAGTATAATTTATACTGTCATCATATTCATTTTCTTGCAAAATATTTGCAAAAGTCTGGGAGTTTCCCTTTTGAGATGTGGATGATTCACCCAATCCGGAAATATTTTCCGGAACCAATTTTTTACCATGAATTTGGGAGATTATGTTCCCCCTACCTCCTAACAATTTATGACTTGTCCTCGGAATGAATGATCACGAGGTATCATCACCTGCATAAATATTTTTAAAAATTATTATATCTCAACAATTTGTGTTGATCCCTGTAAATATTCACGGGTTAGAAAATCAGGAAGATGATTATCTTCTCCCATTTTATTATGTATTTCAAAATCAAAAGGGGCTAAATGAGCCAGCCATCTAGCAAACATTTGTTTAGAAACATCATGTTTAACATCATCTTGGAATTTCAAAACACATTAAAGTATAGCAAGAATTTCTTTAGCAATTGTAGCATAATTTTTCTGGCTATTATTCCATTTCCCGAATGAAATCTTACTAAAAATATTTGTTTTGTAATAGGACAAATTTGTTTTAAAACTCCTCCAAAACCTATATTAGAGGCATCAGTTTCAATAATTTTTCCCATGTGGGATTGGCTAACATTAAACAGGGAAGTGATTTCACTTTACTCTTAATTAACTTTACATCATTAGTGTGTATTTCAGTCCAAGGGGTAGGAGACTTTTTAAGTCTATCATATAAAACAGATGCATCAGTAGCTAAATCCTTATAATAAGATGAAATATAATTTAGGCTTCCAAGAAATCTTTAAACATGATGTTTCTAAACAAATGTTTGCTAGATGGCAGGCTCATTTAGCCCCTTTTGATTTTGAAATACATTATAAAATGGGAGAAGATAATCATCTTCCTGATTTTCTAACCCGTGAATATTTACAGGGATCAACACAAATTGTTGAGATATAATAATTTTTATAAATATTTATGCAGGTGATGATACCTCGTGATCATTCATTCCGAGGACGGCCTCAAAATTATAGAGGTCGAGGATGTAGGGGGAACATAATCTCCCAAATTCATGGTAAAAAATTGGTTGCGGAAAATATTTCAGGATTGGGTGAATCATCTACATCTCAAAAGGGAAACTCCCAGACTTTTGCAAATATTTTGCAAGAAAATGAATATGATGACAGTATAAATTATGCTGAAAATGATAAGAGAGAAGTCATACTTCATTTAGAATATTCTGATCTCAAATGGCGAGATGATCCCTGGTTTCTGATGAACAGGTATATTGATAATACTCAATTCGCTGCTACGTCATACAAGCAAAGAAATTTTTATGAAAATTTGCTCAAAGCAACTGATAGTTGTGAAATTACACACTTTACTTCGAATGATCAAAAAAGTTATACTTTTATTAAGATCATTGTGAAAAAGATATTTTCATACCAAGAACGGGGTCTATCTACATTCAAAGAAAAAGATTATATCTTTTCTGAGAAAAACATTTCTATCAAATTTAATTATTGGGATTATATCTCAGCTTTTGATAAGGTATTATATTACCAGAATACCAAGAAAAAACACACTTGGTTTATAAAAATTTGTGGAGAAGTATATAAATCTCCCATACCAAATTGGTTTGTTAATTGGTGGTCATACCAGGGTCCTTCATATGAAATACTTCCGGAAAATTGGAAGAACTTATATTCTGAATGGATAGACTTATCCCCACAAATGTCTAAGTTAATAACTTCTCATAAAGCAGATGAGCTTATAGCTTCTATGCACTTTTTCATTGAATTTTCTATCCCATGGATATCAAAATGGATCCCTATGGTTGGATATACAAAACACCAGACCCCATGTCTTTATAGGACTTCTTTCTCAAAATTTTGGAAAAAAATGAATAAAGTTGATCCATCCTCTGGAAAATTGTTCGGAGCAGAGACTGAAGAATTAATCCAGTCTAAACTATTAACCTATAAGACAAAAGACAAAGAAGAGACTCCTAGTCCATTCCAGGTTATATCAGGGAAATTAAAAATGAAAAGACAAGATTTGACTAAAGCTGAAATTATTAAAGCTTATATGGAGGAAATGAAAAAGGATTTACAGAAGAATTTTAAAGAATTTTTGGATGATGATTGCAAGTCAGATACATCTATGACATCTGCAGTAAAAGAAGATTTAGCAGAGAAATCCCAAGATCCATATGAGGATAATGAAGATTTGCTTAATGCTGATCTGGAATCTATATTTGAGAAATCGGATCAGGAAAATAAAGCAGACAAAGACGAAAAGGGTAAAGGCCAAACATTTCCATCAAGGAAAAAACCAAATATCTCCATCAAGATAAAAGCCAAAAATCTCCATCAAGGAAAAGGCCAAATATGTCCATCATCATGTCACGGGCAACCAAAGTAATGTTACATTCAAAGATTTTGAAGACACGGACATCCACCTATAAATAGCTGGAATCCCAGCTTTAGAAAGCATCTTTCACTACTACTATTACTACTACTCCCGTACTACTACTACTATCTCTAAAATTTCTAGTATTGTAAAAGTTTATTCTGTAATATATCTTGTAAAATATATTTGGAGAAATAAATAAAGCTTGGTTTTGAAGTTCTATCTGAGGTACCTTTCTTTACTTTTCTGTTTTTAATTTTATATTTGTGTGTTATATTTAGCCTAATGACAGGCTAAATACTTTTTAATCATGTGTTGAACCATATATAGCTATATATCAGAAACCCCATGCTTTTAAATATTATTTTGAACATGGGTCATGAGTAATATAAGAAATTAGGATTATGGTTGAGAAATATTTCTGGCAAGAATAATCTTATGAATTCATTAGTAAATATCCTTGCCCCTCTTTGCCATGTTAAGGCGTTTTCTTGGGCTTTTTGATATTGAACATGAGTTTGTTAAGATTATTATTTGACGGATTTATTTTCTTGTAATATTTCTTCCAATCTATTCCTAAGTCTTATATTATGACTGTACCTGGGTCCAGAATGGTATCAGAGCCATGGAGGTAGAAGATATATTGTAATTATATGGGTTAACACATGATTAAAATATTGTGAAAATGAATATTTTCCGTAAAAATGAAAATATTAAAAATAGTTTGAATCAAGAATATGATATTCCTCAGAATCTCGATTTACTTAATAAGTGGACTATTCCCAGAATTGAACCAAAAACCATTTATAAAATGGGCACTTTTGAAAGGATTGGACTTAAACAAATTGTTAAGACTACCGAAGAATCTATATCCCTTGACAATGATGAGTTAACCATCAGATTATTAAATGAAAAAGATATATTACCTTATAAATATACTCATAAATTTATTCATATAGGATTAGTACAAATTTCTTTCAAGCTATTAACTTTGGTAGGATTACCAGAAAGTTTTATTGCAGCACTACGAGATGGTAGGAATCTAAATTGGAAAAAATCATTGATGGGAATAATACAATCTAGTCTGGCACATGGACCAGTTTATTTTAATGTATATCCTAATTTACAGTTATCTTTAACTGATGTTAATTTATTAGATGCTCTTAATTTAAATGTTAAAACTCATGGTTATGACTATGAACATGGAACAGAAGTTATGTGTGTTTGTTATAGAGTTTATTTTAAACCTCTTTATACATTAAATCCAAATTGTAGAATAATGGATAAGAAAATGAATGAAAGGCTAATAATTGAGACCAATCTTGGTAAATCAAACATAACCACTAGAAGAACAATTAAGTGGGATGAAATTCCCTTTCCTGATACTTGGAAAATAACAAATGCTGTTAAACCCAAACCTCAAATATGTAACGATTTTTCTACTATATTTCAATCCCAAACAGGGGATATCTCTATAAATATGATAGAAAATAAAAATAGAAATAATATTTCTAGGTCTTCATCAGTAAGATTTTTTATATCACTTTAAAGAAAGGTACCTCATATAGAACTTCAAAACCAAGCTTTATTTATTTCTCCAAATATATTTTACAAGATATATTAAAGAATAAACTTTTACAATACTAGAAATTTTAGAGATAGTAGTAGTAGTACGGGAGTAGTAGTAATAGTAGTAGTGAAAGATCCTTTCTAAAGCTGGGATTCCAGCTATTTATAGGCGGATGTCCGAGTCTTCAAAATCTTTGAATGTAACATTACTTTGGTTGCCCGTGACATGATGATGGACATATTTGGCCTTTTCCTTGATAGAGATTTTTGGCTTTTATCTTGATGGAGATATTTGGTTTTTTCCTTGATGGAAATGTTTGGCTTTTACCCTTTCCGTCTTTGTCTGCTTTATTTTCCTGATCCGATTTTCTCAAATATAGATTCCAGATTAGCATTAAGCAAATCTTCATTATCCTCATATGGATCTTGGGATTCCTCTGCTAAATCTTCTTTTACTGTAGATGTCATAGATGTATCTGACTTGGAATCATCATCCAAAAATTCTTTAAAATTCTTCTGTAAATCCTTTTTCATTTCCTCCATATAAGCTTTAATAATTTCAGCTTTAGTCAAATCTTGTCTTTTCATTTTTAATTTCCCTGATATAACCTGGAATGGAGTGGGAGTCTCTTCTTTGTCTTTTGTCTTATAGGTTAATAGTTTAGACTGGATTAATTCTTCAGTCTCTGCTCCGAACAATTTTTCAGAGGATGGATCAACTTTATTCATTTTTTCCCAAAATTTTGAGAAAGAAGTCCTATAAAGACATGCGGTCTGGTGTTCTGTATATCCAACCATAGGGATCCATTTTGATATCCATGGGATAGAAAATTCAATGAAAAAGTGCATAGAAGCTATAAGCTCATCTGCTTTATGAGAGGTTATTAACTTAGACATTTGTGGGGATAAATCTATCCATTCAGAATATAAGTTCTTCGAATTTTCCGGAAGTATTTCATATAAAGGACCGTGGTATGACCACCAATTAACAAACCAATTTGGTATAGGAGATTTATATACTTCTCCACAAATTTTTATGAACCAAGTATGTTTTTTCTTGGTATTCTGGTAATATAATACCTTATCAAAAGCTGAGATATAATCCCAATAATTAAATTTGATAGAAATATTTTTCTCAGAAAAGAAATAATCTTTTTCTTTGAATGTGGATAAACCCCATTCTTGGTATGAAAAAATCTTTTTGACAATGATCTTACTAAAAGTATAACTTTTTTGATCATTCGAAGTAAAGTGTGTAATTTCACAACTATCAGTTGCTTTGAGCAAATTTTCATAAAAAATTCTTTGCTTGTGTTGGAAGAATTTATTAACTCAAGAACAGCTAAGTGATCTTATTAGTTGAGTTAAATAAGTTAGTTAAAAGGTTTTGATGATAACAAAAAGGTGTCATCAACTAAGTTACGGAAGCTTAGTAAGCCTTTGAAGATTGGATACTTGGTCTAAAAGAAAATCATTTAAGAACAGAAGTATTCAAGAAATGAAGATTCAATCTTATGATAAGAGTGAAAATCAGATTAGTGAAAGATTGAAAATCAGATTAGTAAAAATCAGCTTAGTGGAAATGAGATCATCAGATGACTGATCATGAGATGACTAGTGCATCAGCTTTGTGCATCAGCTTTGTGCATCAGACTAGTGCATCAGACTAGTGATCATCAGCGGAGTGGATCCCATCAGCTAAGTAAAATCGGTCAGTAAGCTCTCCAACGGTAACAAGCTAAGTGCATTAAATGCTGCTGACAAAAAGTACAGCAGAGTGTACAGTAAACAGTGCAGAAAGTACAGCAGAGTGTACAGTGAACAGTGCGACAGTCTGCAAAAGTTACCATTCAAATTATGACCGTTGCTCAAGGACTTAAATGCAATTTTGCCAACCTTCAACAGGCAAAATTACAAATCCAAGAGTATAAATAGATGGTAAACTGAAGATTCAAGAGAGACTTGCACACTTTCAAGATCAAATCTTTAGAGCAAGAATCCATCAGTTGAGTCATCTTATCATAAGCGAAGTCATCTTATGACGAAGCTGATTGTTGAAGAACAAGATTAAACCCTTGTATATCTGAGTGATATTCAACTGAGTGTTGTGAGGAGTAGATATCCATCTTTGTGAGTGATATTACTTCGGAGAATAGGTCTTCTTTGTGATTTCCTATTGCGAACTTGTGGTCGTTTCATTTGTTGTTCGACGCAAGCAGAGTATACTGTAAACTTAGTGATTATAGTATAACCCAAGATCTGTGTGACTTGGAAGAGTGGATTAAGAGGATTTGTTCCTGTATAACCACTATAAAAATTCCTTGTGTTATTTACTTTATTTGTCTTGCATTGCATATCTCATAAGCTAAGTAAATACTTTAAAAGAAGAGTCTTTTAAATTGAGGAATTTCCAACTTGGGGTAAAACTTTCTTTGTGCTTTAAAAGTTTAATTGAGTTGAAAACATTGTTTGAAAAACACGTAAACATTATCCGCTGCATCATTGTTTGAAACTCTGATTATATAAGCTTGATAAGCAAAATCAGCATAGTAGTCTACTCCACTGAATAAGCTAAGTGCTAAATCAGCATAGTAGTCTCACGAATAAGATCAGCTTACTCTGCTGATAAGCCAAGTGCAAAATCAGCTTAGTAATCTTATTTAGCTGATGAGCGAACTCTACTTATAGAAGAGAAGTTAAAGAAAAATTGCAAAAAGTTTAGAGGTCTATTCACCCCCCCCTCTAGACCTCATCTAACCACTTGGGACCAACAAGTGGTATCAGAGCAGGTGGTTCATTAGAATCAGTTGCCTGATCAACGAGCTTGATCCAAGTGTTTTTTTTTAAGGTTTTTAAACTTTTTCAAAAGAAGCATATTTTTGAAAAATAAAACATTTTGAAAATGGAGTGCATAAGCCATGTTCCTCACATTGGTCATATGGACTTTGGAGATTGGAAAATCAGAATGGAAATCCTTCTTGCTGCTTATAATGATAACATGTTTACATGTATTACACAAGGACCATTCAGGTTTAAGAAGACTGTAAAGGTTGCTGACCAGCCTGATCAGATCGTTGACAAAAAGCTGGATGAACTAACTCCCGAAGAAGTCAGATTAGTCAATCTAGACAAGGTGGCTAAGTTCATAATGTTCAAAGCTCTAGATGAAGATAGATTTCAGAAGGTCAAACATCTCAAAACAGCCAAGGAGATGTGGGATAAAGTCTGTGAGCTGAGCGAAGGAAACGACGCTATCAAAGAACATAAGCTTAGTGTGGCTCTTGAGGAGTTTGAAAATTTCAAGATGAAGTCTGGTGAAATGATTGATCAAATGGATACCAGATTTACCAAAACTCTGAACGAAGTTCTAAGGCTTGGTAAAAAGTTTTCAAACAAGGAGATCACCATGAAGGTTCTCAAGGCTCTTCCACCTAAATTCAACATGAAGGTGACAACCATGGAAGAATCAAGGGACTTAGGGAAGATTTCCCTTTCTGAACTGTTCTCGTCACTCAAAGCTTATGAGTTTAAATTGCCTAGAATGGGAATAGATGAGTCATCTGGTTCAGACCCTACTGTTGCTCTTTTCGCGTCAGACAAGTCAAGAAAATTAGCGGACAAGTTCGAAGAGAAGACTCTGCTGAATTCAGAAAAAGCATACACTGCTGACGACGTTGCCCTACTTCTGAATGATTTCAAGAAGTTCTATAAAAAGAAAATGAAATTAAAATATGAAAATGCTATTTCATCTTCTTCTGATCATTTTCAGGAAAACAGGGATTCCTCAAAAGCAAAACTTGGAGACCAAATTTGCAAGGAGTATGGATTCTTCACCAACGATCATCCACATCCAATCTCTCAAAAGTTTGCTAACAAGGAAAAAGGTGCCAAAAAGGAGTATAAGCTAAGTAAGAGCAAAGCAAAGTTAGCTGAAGCAGCAAAGCTAACAAACTCCGGCATATCTTATTCAGACAACCAATCGTCTGATAAAGAATTTGAAGAAGTACCTGAAACTCTTTGCTTAATGGCCAAGGAATCTGATGATTCTGAAATTGAGGTAACTTCTATCAATTAATGAACTCGCATTATTTGAATCGTTCGAACAAATGTTAATTTCAAATTCAAATATTGTTGGTGTATTTGCCAAGCTTAAGGAAGAGATGACTCTGCTAAAAAGAGCAAAACAGATCACTGAAACTTCAGGTTGAAAAACCTCAAGAATCAGCTGACTACAAAAAGCTTGAGCATGAGAATGACACTCTAAAAGCTGAGTATGCAATTCGTATAGAAAATATAAATGAACTTGAAAGAAGCAATTGCATCATTCTCTAAAAAGAAATCAGAGGCTAAAGAGAAGAAGCCTACTGAAGCTCAAAAGGTTAAGAAACCTAGTAAGCAACCTAAGACTAAACAGACTAGTAAAACTCATCAGCTTAGTAAGCTGAAAGATGCTGCTGATTGAAGTGAAATTAAAAATGTTAAGTCTGCTTAATCTATAGGAGAGTTATCAGTTAACTCAGCTTATCACTTACTTCATGCATCTTACCTTGCTTATGAGCATTGTTTTCATCATGAAAATTATTACCATGCTAAATTTACTGAAATTCATGATAAAACCGAGTCACATAATCATCACATGTTAAAGTTTATACTAACCATGCAGGACCCAATATAAGGGGTACCAAAAACGACAATCTGTTTTGTAGGAAAAACGCATGTGTGATGATAAAGGTGAGTTGACTGCCTTTGCTGATTTCAACAAGTTCAACAAGTAGTTTTACCATCGAGTGGGAGAATATCAACAATTGGTATCCAGTACTGTATCAACATGTGATATCAACCAACAAGTGGTAGCCGCGTTGTTTGGAAATAACAAGGAAAGCAAGATTGTTGGAAAATTGAAGTTTATCAAGTGAATCAACGTTTGTATCCAACAAGTGGTATAGTCAATCATGTGACAACAATCTTTCAGCTCTCAAGAGTTGAAAATGGATTTGTTGAATTTGGATTCATGAGCTGAGGGGGAACATATCAGAAGAATCATCTCAATAGCTTACTGGAATTCAATGGATGAGTATCTTTCGAGACTAACTCTCATAAGACTACTTGACCACATATTCTTGAACTCAGGGGGAACGTGTACGACGAGCGGTACTCCTGATTAGAGATGATGTTCTCAATAAGTCAAATGAAGTTATCAGAAGACTGCTTCTCATCAGCCGACTGAAACTCAACAACCAAGTGACATTCAAGAATACACTTCAAAAAGGGTGAAGGAAGTAACCAACAAGTGGTATCAATTCTTGAAGTCAGGGGGAATAGTTATTCTAACTGGAGTGATAAACAGCAAAGAAGACTACAAACTGCTGGCTTGCGTGTAAAGAAGAATTAATTATCAGCCAACTACCCCGAACAGCTAAGTTTTCACCTACTTGTCTTCAGCATACTAAGTTTTGGTGTTGATGACAAAAACGGGGAAAAGTGAGATGCAACTAAGAACACTCAAAGGTTGCATTGGATCTAATGATTTTAATCCTAGAGTATGAAGACTAAACTGAAGACTTGGAAGACGTTCTTAGTTGAAGGTTTTGTCATCATCAAAAAGGGGGAAATTGTTGGAAGAATTTATTAACTCAAGAACAGCTAAGTGATCTTATTAGTTGAGTTAAATAAGTTAGTTAAAAGGTTTTGATGATAACAAAAAGGTGTCATCAACTAAGTTACGGAAGCTTAGTAAGCCTTTGAAGATTGGATACTTGGTCTAAAAGAAAATCATTTAAGAACAGAAGTATTCAAGAAATGAAGATTCAATCTTATGATAAGAGTGAAAATCAGATTAGTGAAAGATTGAAAATCAGATTAGTAAAAATCAGCTTAGTGGAAATGAGATCATCAGATGACTGATCATGAGATGACTAGTGCATCAGCTTTGTGCATCAGCTTTGTGCATCAGACTAGTGCATCAGACTAGTGATCATCAGCGGAGTGGATCCCATCAGCTAAGTAAAATCGGTCAGTAAGCTCTCCAACGGTAACAAGCTAAGTGCATTAAATGCTGCTGACAAAAAGTACAGCAGAGTGTACAGTAAACAGTGCAGAAAGTACAGCAGAGTGTACAGTGAACAGTGCGACAGTCTGCAAAAGTTACCATTCAAATTATGACCGTTGCTCAAGGACTTAAATGCAATTTTGCCAACCTTCAACAGGCAAAATTACAAATCCAAGAGTATAAATAGATGGTAAACTGAAGATTCAAGAGAGACTTGCACACTTTCAAGATCAAATCTTTAGAGCAAGAATCCATCAGTTGAGTCATCTTATCATAAGCGAAGTCATCTTATGACGAAGCTGATTGTTGAAGAACAAGATTAAACCCTTGTATATCTGAGTGATATTCAACTGAGTGTTGTGAGGAGTAGATATCCATCTTTGTGAGTGATATTACTTCGGAGAATAGGTCTTCTTTGTGATTTCCTATTGCGAACTTGTGGTCGTTTCATTTGTTGTTCGACGCAAGCAGAGTATACTGTAAACTTAGTGATTATAGTATAACCCAAGATCTGTGTGACTTGGAAGAGTGGATTAAGAGGATTTGTTCCTGTATAACCACTATAAAAATTCCTTGTGTTATTTACTTTATTTGTCTTGCATTGCATATCTCATAAGCTAAGTAAATACTTTAAAAGAAGAGTCTTTTAAATTGAGGAATTTCCAACTTGGGGTAAAACTTTCTTTGTGCTTTAAAAGTTTAATTGAGTTGAAAACATTGTTTGAAAAACACGTAAACATTATCCGCTGCATCATTGTTTGAAACTCTGATTATATAAGCTTGATAAGCAAAATCAGCATAGTAGTCTACTCCACTGAATAAGCTAAGTGCTAAATCAGCATAGTAGTCTCACGAATAAGATCAGCTTACTCTGCTGATAAGCCAAGTGCAAAATCAGCTTAGTAATCTTATTTAGCTGATGAGCGAACTCTACTTATAGAAGAGAAGTTAAAGAAAAATTGCAAAAAGTTTAGAGGTCTATTCACCCCCCCCTCTAGACCTCATCTAACCACTTGGGACCAACAGCTTGTATGACGTTGCAGCGAATTGAGTATTATCAATATACCTGTTCATCATAAACCAGGGATCATCACGCCATTTGAGATCAGAATATTCTAAATGAAGTATGACTTCTTTTTTTATCATTTTCAGCATAATTTATGCTGTCATCATATTCATTTTCTTGCAAAATATTAGCAAAAGTCTGGGAATTTCCCTTTTGAGATGTGGATGATTCACCCAATCCGAAAATATTTTCCGCAACCAATTTTTTACCATGTATTTGAGAGATTATATTCCCTTTGCCACCTCGACCTCTATAATTTTGAGGTCTTCCTCTGAATGAGTAATCACGAGGTATCATCACCTGCATAATTATTTATAAAAATTATTATATCTCAACAATTTGTGTTGATTCCTGTAAATATTCACGGGTTAGAAAATCAGGAAGATGATTATCTTCTCCCTTTTTATAATGTATTTCAAAATCAAAAGGGGCTAAATGAGCCTGCCATCTAGCAAACATTTGTTTAGAAACATCATGTTTAAAATCTTTATTAAACATGTATTTAGCAGATTTGCAATCAGTAAATATTTTAAACTTTTGATTATATAAATCATCTTGGAATTTCAAACACATTTAAGTATAGCAAGAATTTCTTTAGCAATTGTAGCATAATTTTTCTGGCTATTATTACATTTTCCCGAATGAAATCCTACTAAAAATATTTGTTTTGTGATAGGACAAATTTGTTTTAAAACTCCTCCAAAACCCATATTAGAGGCATCGGTTTCAATAATTTTTTCCCATGTGGGATTGGCTAACATTAAACAGGGAAGTGATTTCACTTTACTCTTAATTAACTTCACAACATTAGTGTGTATTTCAGTCCAAGGGGTAGGAGACTTTTTAAGTCTATCATATAAAACAGCTGCATCAGTAGCTAAATCCTTATAATAAGATGAAATATAATTTAGGCTTCCAAGAAATCTTTGAAGTTGAGTTTTATCTGTTATTACATCAGGGAATTTGGATGCAAATTCTATACTTCTATTTATAGGAATTATTTTTCCCTTTTCAATATTATGACAAATAAATATAATATTAGTTTGAAAAATAGACATTTTAGGCTTAGAAATAACCAAACCATGTTGAATAACAACTTTTTTAAATATTTCTAAATGCTTTAAATGATTCTCAATAGTTTTTGAGAATACTAAAATATCATCAATATACACAATTATAAAATCACTGTAATGTATGAAAATATCATTCATAATTTTCTGAAATTCAGAAGGGGCATTTTTCAAACCAAATGGCATAACTTTCCATTCATAGTGTCCAAAAGGAACATTAAAAGCAGTCTTATATTGGTCTTTTTCACCTATTTGAATTTGCCAATATCCTGACTTTAAATCAAATTTAGAAAATATAATTGCCTCATATAACCTATCCGAAAGGTCTTTCTTATTAGGTATTGGATGCCTAATCCATTTTCGGACTTTATTCAAAGGTTTATAGTTTATCACCAATCTAGGGACTCATCTCTCCTGTTCACTACGTTTATTAACATAGAAGGCTGTACAGGACCAAGGTGAATTAGACGGCTTTATTAAACCCTTTTGTAAAAGAGATTCTATTTCTTTTTTACATAATTCTAAATATTCAGTATTCATTTGACAAGGTCTAGCCTTAGTAGGAATTTTTCTTTCATCAAAATCTTCTTCATAAGGAAGTTCGACAATATGTCTTTTTCTTTCCCAAAAAGCATTAGGATGTTCATTACAAATTTCTAAGGATTATTTATTATAGACTAATTTTATTTTTTCTTGTAAAGTATGACTTTGGAGTTTCTCTTCAAGAGTAAGAATACTAATCTCTTGTTTTAAATAATTTAAATGAGAAACTTTATGGTCTAATAAATCTTTTAATTCATGTAAATGTTTAGGAAATGGTCTGGTAATAAATTTAAAAGTTATTTCTTTTCCTTCAAAAGTTCCTGTAATTCCTGAGTTATCAACTCTAGTTAGAGGATAGATTTGATCAATAAAAGGTGTACCAAGAATAACTTGATTAGTAATATTTTTAACAAGTAAAAAACTTGTAGGAATGCAAACCTTATCTTTGCAAATATAAGCCAAAGGAATTTTAAATTTTATATCTAATTTTTCTCCTCCAGCATGACTAAGAGAATTTGTAGTTTTATGAAAATATCTCGTAGGAATTATCCCTTCTTGTATAACATTCATATTTGCTCCACTATCAACAAGAGCTATAATTTCTTTTCTAAAATGATTATCTATAAGTAACGTGATTTTTATAAACCATTTTTGCGAAATAACCATATTAAGATTAGACAAGAAATTTTCTTGGATAATGTTTTCATCAAACTCATTATGTCCATATTCCACATGTGTACTTATTTGTTTAACCATTTCTAGACGAGTAATTCTCTCTTCTAATTGTTTATTCGTATTCTTTAAATTTGAAATCTCTGTTTTTAAATTCTTTATTTCTTTATTTAGATCATTAACAGAAGTAGGTATTTCAATATTCTGTCTTTCTTTTAAAAGTTGATAAACTTTATTCATAGTATAGGGTTCTGATGAACTTATAGGTATAGGTGTTTGGATTCTATTAGAATCTTTGCTACTCGAAGGAATGTCTTCTATTTGCATTTGATCTATTAGTTTTAATCTTAACTCTGGATCTTTAATTTGTTTTAGGAATTCTAACATATTTCCTGTAGTTAAAACATTTAAATGCATATTTTTAAATTTAGACAGGATTTTGTAATAATCCTCTTTTTCTCCATGTGTTTCACAAGTGCCTCCTTGAGCACAAGAATTACAACAATAGCTAGAATCTTGAGAAGCTATTTCTTCTTCTTCTAATATATCAATTTCTTCTGAAGAATCATTACTAGAATTATTATCACTATTTTGAGATTCTTCTGGTTCTGAGTCAGAATTTATAAGTAATTTTTCTAGATTTTCTTTTATAGATTCATCAACTTTTAATTCATTAATCTTTTTCTTCATTTTACACCTATTAGCGTAATGGCCTATTCTACCACACTTATAGCAAACAATCTTCTTCTTATTTGAAGTTCTTTCTTCTTTCTTTTTATCTTTTTGTTCTGATCTCTTTTTAGAAAGATGTCTTCTTTTCTTATGATAAGAAACATTATCTGTTCCTATTCCAGAATTAGACTTATAATTCTTTCCTTTTCTTGAAGTGGTTGGAATATCCATACCAAATTGATTACAAAACTGTCCTAATTGACTTTTTTCATTTAAGTTTTGTCTTTTAATTTGTTGATTCAATTTTATCTCATTACATTAAGCCAACCCTTCTTTAATACAAGTACCAATTAATTTACCATAGGTATAATCTTCATAGGGTATATTAATCCTATCTTTTCTAAGATTTTTCCTAACCCTTTCAGCAAATAAGTTAGGTAATCCATCAACAAATTTTGATTTCCAATGAGAGTTATTACACTCTGGCAATTCCATTACTCTACTTAAGAAAGTATCCTTATACCATCTAAAATCTGTAAGAGTTTTACATCTTAGATTTTGTAACATAGTCCTTATATTTTCACTATTATCAGAAATTCTTCCAGTAAAGTGTTCTAAAATTGTAACAATAAGTGTATAGACATCATTTTCAAAATTCTGACCATCTTCTTGTTTTACAGTCCTGTAAATATCTATTTTACTTCTTTCTGTTAAATAATTATCCCACCAGCCCTTTAATTGGCCAGTAAATCCAGCAACTATCATTTTAGCAACAATACTGTCACTGTTATTATTACTTTTGCAAATAGTGCTATACATAAGCATCCTATGGGCTAAAGTATAGATTTGTTTTTCAGTATAACCTTCTAAATTCCATTCATAAATATTTTTTCCATTGTAACTGTTATTAACAGTATATTCTTGTTCTTCATGTAAAGTATCCAGAGGTGAAGGTCTCCTATAGTAATATAATCTTTGAGTAGGCCTATCAGCAAATTTTTCAATTTTGTTTAATTCATCGTTTATTTTTTCTTTGTAGTTATTTCTACTAATACCTTCAGAAAACTCATGATTTAGAGTATTTAATTTTAATCCTTTAAATTTTTCTTCTAGAAATTTTTCTAATTCTTTGTGTGATTTTAATTTAAAATCTGTTATTTCAGGTGGTGGCTGAAGATGGGAAGTAGAAACAATTCCATTTATAGGTTTTTCTTCCAATTCTATCATAGGTCTTACATTTTTTATTGCGGAGAAGATCTCTTCTACTCTATTATGTAATTCTTTAATTTGATCTCCTAGGATATTCAGATAAAGGTTTGTGTAATTATTTTGTTGTAATATACTATTTATATTACTAGTTGTTATCTGCAAAGCATCATTTTCTAATAATTTAGAAAAAGCTGTAAAATTTATTGTTTTATGATCATTACCAACCGTAAAACAATTTTGGGGAGGGAAAACACTCCTTAAAACATCTCCATTAGATAATTTATAAGTTCTTTCTAAAACTGAAATATGATTTTCTAGATATGTTATAACAAACCAAGGAACAAAATGGATAATCTTATTTTGTAGGGAAGTGAATCTATAAAATTCATTTTGAAAATAATTTTGGTCTTCTCTTGAAATATTCTTGAAAAACCATTCTCTAAAAAGTTTCCATTTTGGAAGGTTAAATTCTGTTTTAATTATCTATCTTGCCTCAGAACCAGGACTAAAATTAATATTTGGTGTACAATCCATTAAATATCAAAATCTGCTTCAGAGGGAGTAATATCTGCCTCTCCTATGTTTCGGACCGATGCTTCCGTATTATTAATTTCTTCAGTATTCTTATAAATACCTTTTCCTATATTATCTTTGTTGAGAAGAATTTTTTCAACTTTATTATAATCAGAATTTTCCCTTATTTGGGATGTAGAATTTCTAGAAGGAAATCTTTCATAATCATAAGAGGTTGAAATTCTTGGGGGTATTACATCAAAAGGTGATATAAAAGATCTAACTGATGAAGACCTAGAAATATTATTTCTATTTTTATTTTCTATCATATTTATAGAGATATCCCCTGTTTGGGATTGAAATATAGTAGAAAAATCGTTACATATTTGAGGTTTGGGTTTAACAGCATTTGTTATTTTCCAAGTATCAGGAAAGGGAATTTCATCCCACTTAATTGTTCTTCTAGTGGTTATGTTTGATTTACCAAGATTAGTCTCAATTATTAGCGTTTCATTCATTTTCTTATCCATTATTCTACAATTTGGATTTAATGTATAAAGAGGTTTAAAATAAACTCTATAACAAACACACATAACTTCTGTTCCATGTTCATAGTCATAACCATGAGTTTTAACATTTAAATTAAGAGCATCTAATAAATTAACATCAGTTAAAGATAACTGTAAATTAGGATATACATTAAAATAAACTGGTCCATGTGCCAGACTAGATTGTATTATTCCCATCAATGATTTTTTCCAATTTAGATTCCTACCATCTCGTAGTGCTGCAATAAAACTTTCTGGTAATCCTACCAAAGTTAATGGCTTCAAAGCAATTTGTACTAATCCTATATGGATAATTTATGAGTATATTTATAAGGTAATATATCTTTTTCATTTAATAATCTGATGGTTAACTCATCATTGTCAAGGGATATAGACTCTTCGGTAGTCTTAACAATTTGTTTAAGTCCAATCCTTTCAAAAGTACCCATTTTATAAATGGTTTTTGGTTCAATTCTGGAAATAGTCCACTTATTAAGTAAATCGAGATTCTGAGGAATATCATATTCTTGATTCAAACTATTTTTAATATTTTCATTTTTACGGAAAATATTCACTTTCACAATATTTTAATCATGTGTTAACCCATATAATTACAATATATCTTCTATAATCATGTGTTAACCCATATAATTACAATATATCTTCTACCTCCATGGCTCTGATACCATTCTGGACCCAGGTACAGTCATAATATAAGACTTAGGATTAGATTGGAAGATATATTACAAGAAAATAAATCCGTCAAATAATAATCTTAACAAACTCATGTTCAATATCAAAAAGCCCAAGAAAACGCCTTAACATGGCAAAGAGGGGGCAAGGATATTTACTAATGAATTCATAAGATTGTTCTTGCCAGAAATATTTTTCAACCATAATCCTAATTTCTTATATTACTCATGCCCCATGTTCAAAATAATATTTAAAAGCATGGGGTTTCTGATATATAGCTATATATGGTTCAACACATGATTAAAAAGTATTTAGCCTGTCATTAGGCTAAATATAATACACAAATATAAAATTAAAAACAGAAAAGTAAAGAAAGGTACCTCAGATAGAACTTCAAAACCAAGCTTTATTTATTTCTCCAAATATATTTTACAAGATATATTACAGAATAAACTTTTAAAATACTAGAAATTTTAGAGATAGTAGTAGTAGTACGGGAGTAGTAGTAATAGTAGTAGTGAAAGATGCTTTCTAAAGCTGGGATTCCAGCTATTTATAGGTGGATGTCCGAGTCTTCAAAATCTTTGAATGTAATATTACTTTGGTTGCCCGTGACATGATGATGGACATATTTGGTCTTTTCCTTGATAGAGATTTTTGGCTTTTATCTTGATGGAGATATTTGGTTTTTTCCTTGATGGAAATGTTTGGCTTTTACCCTTTTCGTCTTTGTCTGCTTTATTTTCCTGATCCGATTTTCTCAAATATAGATTCCAGATCAGCATTAAGCAAATCTTCATTATCCTCATGTGGATCTTGGGATTCCTCTGCTAAATCTTCTTTTACTGCAGATGTCATAGATGTATCTGACTTGGAATCATCATCCGAAAATTCTTTAAAATTCTTCTGTAAATCCTTTTTCATTTCCTCCATATAAGCTTTAATAATTTCAGCTTTAGTCAAATCTTGTCTTTTCATTTTTAATTTCCCTGATATAACCTGGAATGGAGTAGGAGTCTCTTCTTTGTCTTTTGTCTTATAGGTTAATAGTTTAGACTGGATTAATTCTTCAGTCTCTGCTCCGAACAATTTTCCAGAGGATGGATCAACTTTATTCATTTTTTCCCAAAATTTTGAGAAAGAAGTCCTATAAAGACATGGGGTCTGGTGTTCTGTATATCCAACCATAGGGATCCATTTTGATATCCATTGGATAGAAAATTCAATGAAAAAGTGCATAGAAGCTATAAGCTCATCTGCTTTATGAGAAGTTATTAACTTAGACATTTGTGGGGATAAATCTATCCATTTAGAATATAAGTTCTTCCAATTTTCCGGAAGTATTTCATATGAAGGACCGTGGTATGACCACCAATTAACAAACCAATTTGGTATAGGAGATTTATATACTTCTCCACTAATTTTTATGAACCAAGTATGTTTTTTCTTGGTATTCTAGTAATATAATACCTTATCAAAAGCTGAGATATAATCCCAATAATTAAATTTGATGGAAATATTTTTCTCAGAAAAGATGCTATCTTTTTCTATGAATGTGGATAAACCCCATTCTTGGTATGAAATAATCTTTTTCACAATGATCTTACTAAAAGTATAACTTTTTTTATCATTCGAAGTAAAGTGTGTAATTTCACAACTATTAGTTGCTTTGAGCAAATTTTCATAAAAATTTCTTTGCTTGTATGACGTAGCAGCGAATTGAGTATTATCAATATACCTGTTCATCAGAAACCAGGGATCATCACGCCATTTGAGAATTTATGCTGTCATCATATTCATTTTCTTGCAAAATATTTGCAAAAGTCTGGGAATTTCCCTTTTGAGATGTGGATGATTAACCCAATCCGGAAATATTTTCCGCAACCAATTTTTTACCATGTATTTGAGAGATTATATTCCTTCTGCCACCTAGACCTCTATAATTTTGAGGTCTTCCTCTGAATGAGTAATCACGAGGTATCATCACCTGCATAATTATTTATAAAAATTATGTTGGGATTTCGTGGGTATAATTGTCAACTACAACGGTGCGGAATTTAAAATTTTTATATCCACATCCCAGGGTTCTTATTAGCACATGTGAATAAGGTTGAATTTATTTAAGCATACAAATACTAAAATAAATAAAGTGGTAAAATTGCAATTTTACCTCACCACAGGCAAGGTGGTGGTTTCTCCGGTCTTCTTTTCGGATATCTAGAGCACCCCAAGTGTTGTGCCTCTAGAGAAAAGTCCACACCAGCTGGATCTGCAATCACTTTAATCATCAGGCTAAGAACTAGGAGAAAAGTAGTTCAGATTCAAGAGTTGGATTAAAATCCAACTCTAGATGTAGATCGGAAGAAGGAGAGAGGAGGTGCACGGCCGACCTACAACCTACGGCGGCGGCGGCAGCTAGGGCAAATTGGGAGAGGGGGCGGCGGCTAGGTGAGAGTAGATTAGGGTTTTGTGTTTTTGCTAGGTTAGGGTTTTAAGTCTCCAAGACTCCCTTTTATAGTAGACTTCAAACCCTATCCCTAATCTTATCTCTTAGCTAATGGGCCATCAGATAAGTTTGGCCCAACCCCTCTATTTAATTAGTCCTTTTAATTAAATAGCCCATGTCATTTAATTAACCACTTTAATTAAATGACCCATTTATTTAATTAGTACTTTAATTAAATAAACCAATAAATTTAATTAAAGATTTAATTAATTAGATAAATCTAATTAATTTTCTCTCTCCAAGAATTAACCATTTAATTCCTTACCTTGATTTATCTCCTTTAAATCATTTCGTTCTACAACTGACTATCACAGTTCCAGCTTTTGTGTGTGACCCTCTAGGTTCACCATCACTTGGCCGCAGGCTCACATTTCTGTGATTTAATTAATGAGCAATTAATTATTTAATTAATCGCTCCGATCAATTAAACTACTTTCAGTTGACCACTCCAGAATTAATCTACCATCAATTTAAGAGTACCCACACCTCATGGTCGATGTCTAGCCACAAGCCCATGAGGCCCAACTTCAGGTGAATTGATTTCAGTGAACCTTAAACCTCTTATAAGTACCATGTACATACGGTCCCTCTAATGACTAATTTCCCGATCGAGACCTAGGGTGTATGAATTGGTCGGCACCTCTAATCATCTCGATTCTGTACTTTCTTATTCAGGATAACACTTCCAGTGTGACTGCTAAATCTGGAAACCCTTTCCCAAATCCGTCACTGACCATGGCCATGGATTTCTCGGAATGTATCATCGAAGAATGTACAGGAAATTCCCTCATCCATTACAATGAGTCGGTAGATCCTATATTGATGCTAACCATCCGCGCATACGACTATACGTACCCAACGTAGGCGCACAATGGACAAGCTATGTACCCGGCTCCTAAATCAAAGTACGCACACCCGTATACCGAATTCGCCCTAGCATCTCAAGTCTAAGGACTAAATCGTACACTGTTATAAGTCTTGAGAGACATCCCATCACCGATATGTTTTTTACGCACTTCCACAATGGGTCTCTCTGTTCGGGTCGTTCGATGCGTCCGATCCCCTATCGAACCACCTAGTCATATGCACTGACATTAACAATGTCTTGTTCATGAAACAACAACAAATTCACTTTAAGTGAATCATGCATAATCGTAAAAGTCTGGACGATTCATTCGATACCCCGTCTCGATATGAATTTATGACTTGGAACATTTTTGAGATCACAACCTTTGAGACTGTCTCATGATTAATCGCACCCAATACTGAAGTGAATAGTCCCGTAGTCATGAGTGATCTCAGGGTTTCAACCAATCGCTTAAATGTGTTCGCGAAAGATGAAGATGGCCATTTGTTTATATTATGAATTCTCAATAAAATAAACAGTTCGTATTAATTGATAAATCAAAGATTCTTTCAAGATAAAATAATGTTCCTTTTACAAGCTATTTTGTTGGCTTGCAGGGCACTATCCTATCAATCTTCCCCTTGCCCTAAAGCCAATCACAAACGTTTCTAAGACCCATCCTTCCCAGATGCTCTTCGAACACCTTTTGCGATAATGGCTTAGTTAGTGGATCAGCTAAGTTATCCTTTGAGTCGACACGCTCCATTTGAATGTCTCCTCTACCTATGATCTCCCTGATCACATGGTATTTCCTCAATACGTGTTTGGACTGGTGGTGTGATCTCAGCTCCTTCGCTTGAGCAATTGCCCCATTGTTGTCGCAGTAGACTACTATGGGATTTGCTATGCTAGGTACCACATCCAGCTCTTGGATGAAGTTTCTCATCCAAACACTTTCCTTTGCTGCATCTGATGCGGCGATATATTCTGCTTCAGTGGTTGAGTCTGCAGTGGTCGACTGTTTGGAGCTCTTCCAACTCACCGCTGCGCCGTTGAGGTAAAATATATATCCAGAATTGGATTTAAAATCATCCACGTCAGACTGGAAACTCGAATCAGTGAATCCTTCGAGTTTCAATTCTCCACTACCACCGTAGACCAAGAACATATCCTTAGTCCTTCTCAGGTACTTTAGGATAGCCTTTACGGCGGTCCAGTGTTCCTCCCCTGGATTTGACTGGTAGCGGCTCGTTACACTGAGAGCGTGAGCTACGTCAGGTCTAGTACATAACATTGCATACATTATGCTGCCAATGGCAGATGCATAAGGTATGAGAGACATTCTCTTTCTTTCTTCATCACTCGTAGGGCACATTGATTTAGAAAGATAGATTCCATGTCTCATTGGAAGCAATCCTTTCTTGGATTCTTCCATACTGAATCTCTTCACTATAGTGTTAATGTACTGGGATTGGGAGAGTCCTAACATCTTTTTCGATCTATCTCTATAGATACGTATGCCTAGTACGTAAGATGCGTCTCCCATATCCTTCATGGAGAATTGCGTGGATAACCACGCTTTCGTCTGCGTCAACGTTCTGACATCGTCTCCGATCAACAGAATGTCATCGACATATAACACAATAAATTGTACCGAACTCCCATCGAATTTCTTGTACACACATGACTCATAAACGTTCTTGATGAAGCCATACCCCTTGACTATCTCATCAAAACGTATGTTCCAGGTTCGGGACGCCTGTTTTAGGCCATAGATTGACCTTTGAAGTTTGCAAACCTTATGCTCACTTCCTTTAGATGTAAAGCCTTTTGGCTGTTCAATATAAATTTCCTTATCAATGTCGCCATTGAGAAAGGCGGTCTTTACATCCATTTGCCATATCTCGTAGTCATACCACGCGGCTATGGCTAATAGTATCCGAATGGATTTAGACATCGCTACTGGCGAGAAGGTTTCCTCATAGTCTATTCCAGGCCTTTGAGAATAACCTTTTGCCACAAGGCGAGCCTTATGAGTTAATACCTCTCCGTTCATTCCTAGCTTGCGCTTGAAGATCCACTTGCAGCCTACAGGGATAGTTCCCTCAGGTGGATCAACCAAAGTCCATACTTTGTTGGAATGCATGGAATCCATTTCGGATTGCATGGCTTCCTACCACGCACCCGAATCTATGTCTGACATAGCTTCTTCGTATGTCCTCGGATCAGTGTCCAATTGATCGTTTTCGTGAATAAAGCCATCCTTTCAGGCTCTCTACGAACTCGATCGGATCTACGAAGTACTTGTGTACTAGATGGTTCAACGGGTTCAGAATCAACTCCCACTGTTTGTGGGGATGGGTCCATTTCCTGGAATTCATCAAGTTCTACGGATATCCCGCTTCTATTAGTGAGGAAGTCATCCTCCAAGAAGTGGGCGTTCCTGGATACAAACATCTTTTGTTCCTTAGGCTCGTAGAACAGGTATCCAATGGATTCCTTTGGATACCCCACAAATTTGCACAAACTAGATCTACTATCTAGTTTATCTCCTTTCTTGTTTCTTACATAGGCAGGAGATCCCCATACTCGTAGATATGAGTATATGGGTGCTTTACCAAACCACTCTTGGTATGGCGTCGTCGGCACCGACTTTGAAGGTACAATGTTAAGTATCTTCGAAGCAGTTAATAGGGCTTGGCCCCAAAACGAAAATGGAAGGTCAGCGAAACTCATCATGGAACGAACCATGTCTAACAAAGTTTTGTTCCTTCTCTCAGACACACCATTCAACTGCGGTGTTCTAGGAGGAGTTCGCTGAGAGAGAATTCCATTCTCTACAAGATAATCTAGGAATTCTTGACTTAAGTATTCACCACCTCGATCCGACCGAAGTGCCTTGATACTATGTCCAAGTTGATTCTCAACTTCCATTCGAAACTCTTTGAATTTATCAAAAGCTTCGGACTTATACTTCATCAGGTATACATACCCATAACGACTGAAGTCGTCTGTGAAGGTTATGAAGTATGAGAATCCTCCTCTCACACTGATACTCAGTGGTCCACATACATCAGTATGGATTAAATCCAAGGTTTGTTTGGTTCGCTCTGGTTTCCCAGAAAAAGGTGCCTTGGTCATTTTTCCCTTGAGACAGGACTCGCAAGTTGGGAGATCATCTAGGTTCTTTATTTCAAGAGCCCTAGATGAGACCAACTTTTGAATTCTACTCTTGGAAATATGTCCAAGCCTAGCGTGCCAAAGTTGTGGATTGTTTTCATCTTGTTTCTTTTCTTTGATTGAATGTGCATGACATTAGAATTGGCAGGTTCTAAGGAATAAAGACCATCTATCAAAGTACCACAAGCATAAGTAAAACCACCTTTCATTATGCTAAAATTCCATTAGAAATGGAAAAATAAAAACCATCATTATCCAATAAAGGAATAGAAATAATGTTCTTGATAATCGTTGGTACGTATAAACAGTCTTTCAAATCCAAAGAAAAATTTCCTAGGACTAACTCTACGTCTCCTATGGCCTCTGCCGCAACCCTAGCTCCGTTTCCAAAGCGCAGGATTCTATCCCCAGGTTTAAGAGGCCTTACTGCTCCCATCACCTGCAAATCATTGCAGATATGAGAACCCGTTGCGGTGTCTAACACCCATGATGCAAATTTAATCGAAATATTAACTTCAATAAAGAAAATACCTTTGACCACCTCCTTCAGGTAGTCTGAGCAGTTCCTTTTCCAGTGCCCTGCTTTCTTGCAGTGGAAACATTCATCTTCTGGGTTTTTTCTTTTCTTCTCGACAACTTTCTTGGTTGTTTTAGAAGAGATTACTTTCTTCTTCTTTTTCTTGCCCTTCTTAGGCTTTGTAGCATTGGGTTGCTCAGCAATCATGACAGACTTCTCCCTTTTCAGGGTTGATTCTGCCGTGACCAATAAATTGGTCAGTTCGTGTAGAGCGAGTTCTCTATCTTCCATATTGAAGTTTATCACGAACTGATCAAATGAACGCGGCAGAGTATGGAGGAGCAGGTCAGTGGAGAGATCAGCGTGCTGGTCTACCTCCAAGTTCTCTAGTTTTTCAACCAGATTGATGAAGCGCAAACAGTGATCCTTCACACTTGAACCCTCAGCCATTCTCAGATTGAATAATTCTTTTGTAGTCTTGAACCTTTCGGTCCTAGACTTCTCTCCAAACAACTCTCGGAGATGAAGAATTATGTCAGCAGCATGCAACATCCTTGCATGCTGTTTCTGCAGCTCATTGGTCATTGATGCCAGCATGAGGCAACGAACCTGAATATCATCATCGACCTACCTTTGATGGGTAGCTCGTTCCTCTTCCGAAACCCCTTCCGGAAGTGCACCAGGCATGGGTGCATCGAGAATGTAACTCCTTTTCTCGGAGTCGAGAACTATCCTCGGATTTCTAGGCCAGTCGACGAAATTTGATCCGTTCAGTTTGTTAGTGTCAAGGATGATAGCTAATGGATTCTTAGACATTTTTGCAGAAATGATCTACAAAAGTAAATGATAACGTTTAGCTGACTGATCTATATTAATACTTATAATTAACGATGTTGGACATGTTATCGAAAAAGTTATCCCACTATTTTCTCGAAACAATTACCCCTTCAATTGTTCGTGAAATCTAATCTCCTAGTAGGTCTTGACGTCCCAGCAGACATTAATTGCACCCACGACTCGTGGCCATACAATTAACTCCCCAGGTAGGTATACTTTTACCAATTGTGTTCCTCCACAACCTTCAAGCTATTTTGCCTCGGTCTTCGCACTTATCTAGCACTGCTACATCATAAGTGTTACTAATCGTTAAGTCTAACCCATCAATCATGATGAGCAACTGGCCCGGTCGTGAAGTCCCCGTAACTGGTTATCGGTCGATAATCACATCCCGACCAGTCCCCACCCTTGTCGAGTTTAGTTAAAAACGGGAATCAAGGAATTTCGTGTATTGTCCCTTTCTTCGCCTAGGGTGCCAGACTCTGGATCACCTTCAACGATAAGTAGACAACTTACACTAGTCCCTATTGATGGAAGGCTTAGATCATTAAAACATCATTTTAAATGTACCCAATATGACTTAATATTATTTTCAAGAGGGATTTTTCGGGTTTAAGAGTTTGAGGTAACTCTCCTCGAGATCTCACTGTTCCAGTTATGCATTATCTTTTATTTACGACCTAAATATTACTAGCGTGCATCACCATACAAGCTCAGATATAAATACGTAAATAAACACATACACACCTAGCATGCATGCTACCACAGTATGTTTTCGATCGGGAGCCTCCTATGCGGACCACCATCGAGCCAAAGACGATGGTCCTATTGGTCAATCTATTAGGTTTCAAAGAGACATACTCTATTACACATTTTACCATGCATACATGGCCTTTAGTCTTCTTGGGCTCCCACCTTGCTTGTAACAGGCCTCCATTCTAAACTAATAAAACAGTAAAGCCCTATCTATTACAATGGCTCAAAGTGGCCCAAAATTTAAGGCTCGCAGACCCAATAAAACCAATAAGATGAAAAATAACCAATCACATCTACCCTAAGGGTCAAGGCTCGGCGCGATCGAAAACCACGTAAACAATTTCACGTAGAGCAAGAAACAAGCAAAACCCATTTTCTTATTTCATATCCTATTTTAAAACAGCCTTTTAAAATACTTAAGATTCTAGTTTAAAACCCCTTTCTAAAACAATCTCTAACATCATATTAAACCCCTTTAAAATGACCCTTTGATTCTCACTTTAAGTCCCTACTAATTATGATAAAATTGACTTTCCGGATTTACTAAACTCTTTTAGTGCACAAAACAGTTTCTGTTTTTCAAGTTTAAAAATTTGCAGTTCGGCCCCTGAATTTTCAAAAATTACACTTTGACCCCTCAACTTTTGGAAATTACAAATCAGCCCCAAAATTTCCAGAAATATGCAAATTGGACCAGAAAGCAGAAAATTAACAAAATTTCCAGAAACTTTTGTTTATTGCAAAACAGACCCCAGATTTATGAAAATAGCAAAAACACCCCCTAACCTTTCGTAAATTGCAAAATGGTCGAGATTTTGAAAAATTCCAGAATTTACAATTTGGTCCAGAATTGCAGAAAAACAAAATTTTAATTTCTGTCCAGATTTATGAAAAATTGAAATTTGCAAATTAGCCCTCCAATTTTCGGAAATTACATTTTAGGCCCAAAAACCGAAAAGTGCATAAATCCGAACATTCAATTTATCATAACAAGCAAGAATCAAATATCAGAACACAACAATCACATATAATCACATAATTTGATGTGTTCATGCCTTATTCATATGTGCATAATAAGTTAGGCTCTGATACCACTGTTGGGATTTCGTGGGTATAATTGTCAACTACAACGGTGCGGAATTTAAAATTTTTATATCCACATCCTAGGTTTCTTATTAGCACATGTGAATAAGGTTGAATTTATTTAAGCATACAAATACTAAAATAAATAAAGTGGTAAAATTGCAATTTTACCTCACCACAGGCAAGGTGGTGGTTTCTCCAGTCTTCTTTTCGGATCACTAAAGCACCCCAAGTGTTGTGCCTCTAGAGAAAAGTCCACACCAGCTGGATCTGCAATCACTTTAATCCTCAGGCTAAGAACTAGGAGAAAAGTAGTTCAGATTCAAGAGTTGGATTAAAATCCAACTCTAGATGTAGATCGAAAGAAGGAGAGAGGAGGTGCACGGCCGATCTACAACCTACGACGGCGGCGGCTAGGGCAAATTGGGAGAGGGGGCGGCGGCTAGGTGAGAGTAGATTAGGGTTTTGTGTTTTTGCTAGGTTAGGGTTTTAAGTCTCCAAGACTCCCTTTTATAGTAGACTTCAAACCCTATCCCTAATCTTATCTCTTAGCTAATGGGCCATCAGATAAGTTTGGCTCAATCCCTCTATTTAATTAGTCCTTTTAATTAAATAGCCCAAGTCATTTAATTAACCACTTTAATTAAATGGCCCATTTATTTAATTAGTACTTTAATTAAATAAACCAATAAATCTAATTAAAGATTTAATTAATTAGATAAATCTAATTAATTTTCTCTCTCCAAGAATTAACCCTTTAATTCCTTACCTTGATTTATCTCCTTTAAATCATTTCGTTCTACAACTGACTATCACCGTTCCAGCTTTTGTGTGTGACCCTCTAGGTTCACCATCAATTGGCCGCAGGCTCACATTTCTGTGATTTAATTAATGAGCAATTAATTATTTAATTAATCGCTCCGATCAATTAAACTACTTTCAACTGACCACTCCAGAATTAATCTACCATCAATTTAGGAGTACCCACACCTCATGGTCGATGTCTAGCCACAAGCCCATGAGGCCCAACTTCAGGTGAATTGATTTCAGTGAACCTTAAACCTCTTATAAGTACCATGTACATACGGTCCATCTAACGACTAATTTCCCGATCGAGACCTAGGATGTGTGAATTGGTCGGCACCTCTAATCATCTAAATTCTGTACTTTCTAATTCAGGATAACACTTCCAGTGTGACTGCTAAATCTGGAAACCCTTTCCCAAATCCTTCACTGACCATGGCCATGGATTTCTCGGAATGTATCATCAAAGAATGTACAGGAAATTCCCTCATCCATTACAATGAGTCGGTAGATCCTATATTGATGTTAACCATCCACGCATACGACTATAAGTACCCAACGTAGGCGCACAATGGACAAGCTATGTGCCCGGCTCCTAAATCAAAGTACGCACACCCGTATACCGAATTCGCCCTAGCATCTCAAGTCTAAGGACTAAATTGTATACTATTATAAGTCATGAGAGACATCCCATCACCGATATGTTTTTTACGTACTTCCACAATGGGTCTCTCTGTTCGGGTCGTTCGATGCGTCCGATCCCCTATCGAACCACCTAGTCATATGCACTGACATTAACAATGTCTTGTTCATGAAACAACAACAAATTCACTTTAAGTGAATCATGCATAATCGTACAAGTCTTGACGATTCATTCGATACCCCGTCACGATATGAATCTATGACTTGGAACATTTTTGAGATCACGACCTTTGAGACTGTTTCATGATTAATCGCACCCAATACTGAAGTGAATAGTCCCGTAGTCATGAGTGATCTCAGGATTTCAACCAATCGCTTAAATGTGTTCGCGAAAGATGAAGATGGTCATTTGTTTATATTATGAATTCTCAATAAAATAAACAGTTCGTATTAATTGATAAATCAAAGATTCTTTCAAGATAAAATAATGTTCCTTTTACAACCTATTTTGTTGGCTTACAGGGCACTATCCTATCAAATTATTATATCTCAACAATTTGTGTTGATCCCTGTAAATATTCACGGGTTAGAAAATCAGGAAGATGATTATCTTCTCCCTTTTTATAATGTATTTCAAAATCAAAAGGGGCTAAATGAGCCTGCCATCTAGCAAACATTTGTTTAGAAACATCATGTTTAAAATCTTTATTAAACATGTATTTAGCAGATTTGCAATCAGTAAATATTTTAAACTTTTGATTATATAAATCATCTTGGAATTTCAAAACACATTTAAGTATAGCAAGAATTTCTTTGGCAATTGTAGCATAATTTTTCTGGCTATTATTCCATTTTCCCGAATGAAATCTTACTAAAAATATTTGTTTTGTAATAGGACAAATTTGTTTTAAAACTCCTCCAAAACCTATATCAGAGGCATTAGTTTCAATAATTTTTTCCCATGTGAGATTGGCTAACATTAAACAGGGAAGTGATTTCACTTTACTCTTAATTAACTTTACAGCATTAGTGTGTATTTCAGTCCAAGGGGTAGGAGACTTTTTAAGTCTATCATATAAAACAGCTGCATCAGTAGCTAAATCCTTATAATAAGATGAAATATAATTTAGGCTTCCAAGAAATCTTTGAAGTTGAGTTTTATCTGTTATTACATCAGGGAATTTAGACGCAAATTCTATACTTCTATTTATAGGAATTATTTTTCCCTTTTCAATATTATGACCAAGAAATCTAATATTACTTTGAAAAATAGACATTTTAGGCTTAGAAATAACCAAACCATGTTGAATAACAACTTTTTTAAATATTTCTAAATGCTTGAAATGATTCTCAATAGTTTTTGAGAATACTAAAATATCATCAATATACACAATTATAAAATCACTGTAATATATGAAAATATCATTCATAATCTTCTGAAATTCAGAAGGGGCATTTTTCAAACCAAATGGCATAACTTTCCATTCATAGTGTCCAAAAGGAACATTAAAAGCAGTCTTATATTGGTCTTTTTCACCTATTTGAATTTGCCAATATCTTGACTTTAAATCAAATTTAGAAAATATAATTGCCTCATATAACCTATACAAAAGGTCTTTCTTATTAGGTATTGGATGCCTAATCCATTTTAGGACTTTATTCAAAGGTTTATAGTTTATCACCAATCTAGGGACTCCTCTCTCCTGTTCACTATGTTTATTAACATAGAAGGCTGTACAGGACCAAGGTGAATTAGACGGCTTTATTAAACCCTTTTGTAAAAGATATTCTATTTCTTTTTTACATAATTCTAAATATTCAGTATTCATTTGACAAGGTCTAGCCTTAGTAGGAATTTTTCTTTCATCAAAATCTTCTTTATAAGGAAGTTCGACAATATGTCTTTTTCTTTCCCAAAAAACATTAGGATGTTCATTACAAATTTCTAAGGATAATTAATTATAGACTAATTTTTTTTTTCTTGTAAAGTATGACTTTGGAGTTTCTCTTCATGAGTAAGAATACTAATCTCTTGTTTTAAATAATTTAAATGAGAAACTTTATGGTCTAATAAATCTTTTAATTCATGTAAAAGTTTAGGAAATGGTCTGGTAATAAATTTAAAAGTTATTTCTTTTCCTTCAAAAGTTCCTGTAATTCCTGAGTTATCAACTCTAGTTAGAGGATAGATTTGATCAATAAAAGGTGTACCAAGAATAACTTGATTAGTAATATTTTTAACAAGTAAAAAACTTGTAGGAATGCAAACCTTATCTTTGCAAATATAAGCAAAAGGAATTTAAATTTTATATCTAATTTTTCTCCTCCAGCATGACTAAGAGAATTTGTAGTTTTATGAAAATATCTCGTAGGAATTATCCCTTCTTGTATAACATTCATATCTGCTCCACTATCAATAAGAGCTATAATTTCTTTTCTGAAATGATTATCTATAAGTAACGTGATTTTTATTAACCATTTTTAGACGAGTAATTCTCTCTTCTAATTGTTTATTCGTATTCTTTAAATTTGAAATCTCTGTTTTTAAATTCTTTATTTCTTTATTTAGATCATTAACAGAAGTAGGTATTTCAATATTCTGTCTTTCTTTTAAAAGTTGATAAACTTTATTCATAGTATAGGGTTCTGAGGAACTTATATGTATAGGTGTTTGGATTCTATCAGAATCTTTGCTACTCGAAGGAATGTCTTCTATTTGCATTTGATCTATTAGTTTTAATCTTAACTCTGGATCTTTAATTTGTTTTAGGAATTCTAACATATTTCCTGAAGTTAAAACATTTAAATGCATATTTTTAAATGGAGACAGAGTTTTATAATAATCCTCTTTTTCTCCATGTGTTTCACAAGTGCCTCCTTGAGCACAAGAATTACAACAATAGCTAGAATCTTGAGAAGCTATTTCTTCTTCTTCTTCTAATATATCAATTTCTTCTGAAGAATCATTACTAGAATTATTATCACTATTTTGAGATTCTTCTGGTTCTGAGTCAGAATTTATAAGTAATTTTTCTATATTTTCTTTTATAGATTCATCAATTTTTAATTCACTAATCTTTTTATTCATTTTACACCTATTAGCATAATGGCCTATTCTACCACACTTATAGCAAACACTCTTCTTCTTATTTGAAGTTCTTTCTTCTTTCTTTTTATCTTTTTGTTCTGATCTCTTTTTAGAAAGATGTCTTCTTTTCTTATGATAAGAAACATTATCTGTTCCTATTCCAGAATTAGACTTATAATTCTTTCCTTTTCTTGAAGTGGTTGGAATATCCATACCAAATTGATTACAAAACTGTCCTAATTGACTTTTTTCATTTAAGTTTTGTCTTTTAATTTGTTGATTCAATTTTATCTCATTACATAAAGCCAACCCTTCTTGAATACAAGTACCAATTAATTTACCATAAGTATAATCTTCATAGGGTATATTAATCCTATCTTTTGTAAGATTTTTCCTAACCCTTTCAGCAAATAAGTTAGGTAATCCATCAACAAATTTTGATTTCCAATGAGAGTTATTACACTCTGGCAATTCCATTACTCTACTTAAGAAAGTATCCTTATACCATCTAAAATCTGTACGAGTTTTACATCTTAGATTTTGTAACATAGTCCTTATATTTTCACTATTATCAGAAATTCTTCCAGTAAAATGTTCTAAAATTGTAACAATAAGTGTATAGACAACATTTTCAACATTCTGACCATCTTCTTGTTTTTCAGTCCTGTAAATATCTATTTTACTTCTTTCTGTTAAATAATTATCCCACCAGCCTTTTAATTGACCAGTAAATCCAGCAACTATCATTTTAGCAACAGTACTATCACTGTTATTATTACTTTTGCAAATAGTGCTATACATGAGCATCCTATGGGCTAAAGTATAGATTTGTTTTTCAGTATAACCATCTAAATTCCATTCATAAATATTTTTTCCATTGTAACTGTTATTAACAGTATATTCTTGTTCTTCATGTAAAGTATCCATATGTGAAGGTATCCTATAGTAATATAATCTTTGAGTAGGCCTATCAGCAAATTTTTCAATTTTGTTTAATTCATCGTTTATTTTTTCTTTGTAGTTATTTCTACTAATACCTTCAGAAAACTCATGATTTAGAGTATTTAATTTTAATCCTTTAAAATTTTCTTCTAGAAATTTTTCTAATTCTTTGTGTGATTTTAATTTAAAATCTGTTATTTCAGGTGGTGGCTGAAGATGGGAAGTAGAAACAATTCCATTTATAGGTTTTTCTTCCAATTCTATCATAGGTCTTACATTTTTTTATTACGGATAAGATCTCTTCTACTCTATTATGTAATTCTTTGATTTGATCTCCTAGGATATTCAGATAAAGGTTTGTGTAATTATTTTGTTGTAATATACTATGTATATTACTAGTTGTTATCTGCAAAGCATCATTTTCTAATAATTTAGAAAAAGCTGTAAAATTTATTGTTTTATGATCATTACCAACCGTAAAAGAACTTTGGGGAGGGAAAACACTCCTTAAAACATCTCCATTAGATAATTTATAAGTTCTTTCTAAAGCTGAAATATGATTTTCTAGATATGTTATAACAAACCAAGGAACAAAATGGATAATCTTATTTTGTAGGGAAGTGAATCTATAAAATATTTTGAAAATAATTTTGGTCTTCTCTTGAAATATTCTTGAAAAACCATTCTCTAAAATGTTTCCATTTTGGAAGGTTAAATTCTGTTTTAATTATCTGTCTTGCCTGAGAACCAGGACTAAAATTAATATTTGGTGTACAATCCATTAAAAATGAAAATCTGCTTCAGAGGGATTAATATCTGCCTCTCCTATGTTTCGGACCGATGCTTACGTATTATTAATTTCTTCAGTATTCTTATAAATACCTTTTACTATATTATCTTTGTTGAGAAGAATTTTTTCAACTTTATTATAATCAGAATTTTCCCTTATTTGGGATGTAGAATTTCTAGAAGGAAATCTTTAATAATCATAAGAGGTTGAAACTCTTGGGGGTATTACATCAAAAGGTGATATAAAAGATCTAACTGATGAAGACCTAGAAATATTATTTCTATTTTTATTTTCTATCATATTTATAGAGATATCCCCTGTTTGGTATTGAAATATAGTAGAAAAATCGTTACATATTTGAGGTTTGGGTTTAACATCATTTGTTATTTTCCAAGTATCAGGAAAGGGAATTTCATCCCACTTAATTGTTCTTCTAGTGGTTATGTTTGATTTACCAAGATTAGTCTCAATTATTAGCGTTTCATTCATTTTCTTATCCATTATTCTACAATTTGGATTTAATGTATAAAGAGGTTTAAAATAAACTCTATAACAAACACACATAACTTCTGTTCCATGTTCATAGTCATAACCATGAGTTTTAACATTTAAAGTAAGACATCTAATAAATTAACATCAGTTAAAGATAATTGTAAATTAGGATTTACATTAAAATAAACTGGTCCATGTGCCAGACTAGATTGTATTATTCCCATCAATGATTTTTTCCAATTTAGATTCCTACCATCTCGTAGTGCTGCATTAAAACTTTCTGGTAATCCTACCAAAGTTAATGGCTTGAAAGTAATTTGTACTAATACTATATGGATAAATTTATGAGTATATTTATAAGGTAATATATCTTTTTCATTTAATAATCTGATGGTTAACTCATCATTGTCAAGGGATATAGATTCTTCGGTAGTCTTAACAATTTGTTTAAGTCCAATCCTTTCAAAAGTACCCATTTTATAAATGGTTTTTGGTTCAATTCTGGGAATAGTCCATTTATTAAGTAAATCGAGATTCTGAGGAATATCATATTCTTGATTCAAACTATTTTTAATATTTTCATTTTTACGGAAAATATTCATTTTCACAATATTTTAATCATGTGTTAACACATATAATTACAATATATCTTCTACCTCCATGGATCTAATACCATTCTGGACCCAGGTACAGTCATGTGTTAACCCTAAGTCTTATAAGAATACTGAAGAAATTAATAATACGGAAGCATCGGTCCGAAACATAGGAGAGGCAGATATTACTCCCTCTGAAGCAGATTTTGATATTTTATGGATTGTACACCAAATATTAATTTTAGTCCTGGTTCTCAGGCAAGACGGATAATTAAAACCGAATTTAACCTTCCAAAATGGAAACTTTTTAGAGAATGTTTTTTCAAGAATATTTCAAGAGAAGACCAAAATTATTTTCAAAATTAATTTTATAGATTCACTTCCTTACAAAATAAGATTATCCATTTTGTTCCTTGGTTTGTTATAACATATCTAGAAAATCATATTTCAGTTTTAGAAAGAACTTATAAATTATCTAATAGAGATGTTTTAAGGAGTGTTTTCCCTCCCCCAAAGTTCTTTTACGGTTGGTAATGATCATAAAACAATAAATTTTACAGCTTTTTCTAAATTATTAGAAAATGATGCTTTGCAGATAACAACTAGTAATATAAATAGTATATTACAACAAAATAATTACACAAACCTTTATCTGAATATCCTCGGAGATCAAATCAAAGAATTACATAATAGAGTAGAAGAGATCTTATCCGTAATAAAAAATGTAAGACCTATGATAGAATTGGTAGAAAAACCTATAAATGGAATTGTTTCTACTTCCCATCTTCAGCCACCACCTGAAATAACAGATTTTAAATTAAAATCACACAAAGAATTAGAAAAATTTCTAGAAGAAAAATTTAAAGGATTAAAATTAAATACTCTAAATCATGAGTTTTCTGAAGGTATTAGTAGAAATAACTACAAAGAAAAAATAAACGATGAATTAAACAAAATTGAAAAATTTGCTGATAGGCCTACTCAAAGATTATATTACTATAGGATACCTTCACCTATGGATACTTTACATGAAGAACAAGAATATACTGTTAATAACAGTTACAATGGAAAAAATATTTATGAATGGAATTTAGATGGTTATACTGAAAAACAAATCTATACTTTAGCCCATAGGATGCTCATGTATAGCACTATTTGCAAAAGTAATAATAACAGTGATAGTACTGTTGCTAAAATGATAGTTGCTGGATTTACTGGTCAATTAAAAGGCTGGTGGGATAATTATTTAACAGAAAGAAGTAAAATAGATATTTACAGGACTGTAAAACAAGAAGATGGTCAGAATGTTGTAAATGCTGTCTATACACTTATTGTTACAATTTTAGAACACTTTACTGGAAGAATTTCTGATAATAGTGAAAATATAAAGAACTATGTTACAAAATCTAAGATGTAAAACTCTTACAGATTTTAGATGGTATAAGGATACTTTCTTAAGTAGAGTAATGGAATTGCCAGAGTGTAATAACTCTCATTGGAAATCAAAATTTGTTGATGGATTACCTAACTTATTTGCTGAAAGGGATAGGAAAAATCATAGAAAAGATAGGACTAATATACCCTATGAAGATTATACTTATGGTAAATTAATTGGTACTTGTATTCAAGAAGGGTTGGCTTTATGTAATGAGATAAAATTGAATCAACAAATTAAAAGACAAAACTTAAATGAAAAAAGTCAATTAGGACAATTTTGTAATCAATTTGGTATGGATATTCCAACCACTTCAAGAAAAGGAAAGAATTATAAGTCTAATTCTGGAATAGTAACAGATAATGTTTCTTATCATAAGAAAAGAAGACATCTTTCTAAAAAGAGATCAGAACAAAAAGATAAAAAGAAATAAGAAAGAACTTCAAATAAGAAGAAGATTGTTTGCTATAAGTGTGGTAGAATAGGCCATTACGCTAATAGGTGTAAAATGAAGAAAAAGATTAATGAATTAAAAATTGATGAATCTATAAAAGAAAATCTAGAAAAATTACTTATAAATTCTTACTCAGAACCAGAAGAATCTCAAAATAGTGATAATAATTCTAGTAATGATTCTTCAGAAGAAATTGATATATTAGAAGAAGAAGAAATAGCTTCTCAAGATTCTAGCTATTGTTGTAATTCTTGTGCTCAAGGAGGAACTTGTGAAACACATGTAGAAAAAGAGGATTATTATAAAATCCTGTCTCAATTTAAAAATATGCATTTAAATGTTTTAACTTCAGGAAATATGTTAGAATTCCTAAAACAAATTAAAGATCCAGAGTTAAGATTAAAACTAATAGATCAAATGCAAATAGAAGACATTCCTTCGAGTAGCAAAGATTCTGATAGAATCCAAACACCTATACCTATAAGTTCCTCAGAACCCTATACTATGAATAAAGTTTATCAACTTTTAAAAGAAAGACAGAATATTGAAATACCTACTTCTATTAATGATCTAAATAAAGAAATAAAGAATTTAAAAACAGAGATTTCAAATTTAAAGAATACGAATAAACAATTAGAAGAGAGAATTACTCGTCTAGAAATGGTTAAACAAATAAGTACACATGTGGAATATGGACATAATGAGTTTGATGAAAACATTATCCAAGAAAATTTCTTGTCTAATCTTAATATGGTTATTTCGCAAAAATGGTTTATAAAAATCACGTTACTTATAGATAATCATTTTAGAAAAGAAATTATAGCTCTTGTTGATAGTGGAGCAGATATGAATGTTATACAAAAAGGGATAATTCCCACGAGATATTTTCATGAAACTACAAATTCTCTTAGTCATGTTGGAGGAGAAAAATTAGATATAAAATTTAAAATTCCTTTGGCCTATATTTGCAAAGATAAGGTTTTCATTCCTACAAGTTTTTTACTTGTTAAAAATATTACTAATCAAGTTATTCTTGGTACACCTTTTATTGATCAAATCTATCCTCTAACTATAGTTGATAACTCAGGAATTATAGGAACTTTTGAAGGAAAAGAAATAACTTTTAAATTTATTACCATACCATTTCCTAAACTTTTACATTAATTAAAAGATTTATTAGACCATAAAGTTTCTCATTTAAATTATTTAAAACAAGAGATTAGTATTCTTACTCTTGAAGAGAAACTCCAAAGTCATACTTAACAAGAAAAAATAAAATTAGTCTATAATAAATTATCCTTAGAAATTTGTAATGAACATCCTAATGCTTTTTGGGAAAGAAAAAGACATATTGTCGAACTTCCTTATGAAGAAGATTTTGATGAAAGAAAAATTCCTACTAAGGCTAGACCTTGTCAAATGAATACTGAATATTTAAAATTATGTAAAAAAGAAATAGAATCTCTTTTACAAAAGGGTTTAATAAAACCGTCTAATTCACCTTGGTCCTGTACAGCCTTCTATGTTAATAAACATAGTGAACAGGAGAGAGGAGTCCCTAGATTGGTGATAAACTATAAACCTTTGAATAAAGTCCTAAAATGGATTAGGCATCCAATACCTAATAAGAAAGACCTTTTGGATAGGTTATATGAGGCAATTATATTTTCTAAATTTGATTTAAAGTCAGGATATTGGCAAATTCAAATAGGTGAAAAAGGCCAATATAAGACTACTTTTAATGTTCCTTTTGGACACTATGAATGGAAAGTTATGCCATTTGGTTTGAAAAATGCCCCTTCTGAATTTCAGAAGATTATGAATGATATTTTCATACATTACAGTGATTTTATAATTATGTATATTGATGATATTTTAGTATTCTCAAAAACTATTGAGAATCATTTCAAGCATTTAGAAATATTTAAAAAAGTTGTTATTCAACATGGTTTGGTTATTTCTAAGCCTAAAATGTCTATTTTTCAAACTAATATTAGATTTCTTGGTCATAATATTGAAAAGGAAAAATAATTCCTATAAATAAAAGTATAGAATTTGCTTCTAAATTCCCTGATGTAATAACAGATAAAACTCAACATCAAAGATTTCTTGGAAGCCTAAATTATATTTCATCTTATTATAAGGATTTAGCTACTGATGCAGCTGTTTTATATGATAGACTTAAAAAGTCTCCTACCCCTTGGACTGAAATACACACTAATGCTGTAAAGTTAATTAAGAGTAAAGTGAAATCACTTCCCTGTTTAATGTTAGCCAATCCCACATGGGAAAAAAATATTGAAACTGATGCCTCTAATATAGGTTTTGGAGGAGTTTTAAAACAAATTTGTCCTATTACAAAACAAATATTTTTAGTAAGATTTCATTCGGTAAAATGGAATAATAGCCAGAAAAATTATGCTACAATTGCCAAAGAAATTCTTGCTATACTTAAATGTGTTTTGAAATTCCAAGATGAACTATATGATCAAAAGTTTAAAATATTTACTGATTGCAAATCTGCTAAATACATGATTAATAAAGATTTTAAACATGATGTTTCTAAACAAATGTTTGCTAGATGGCAGGCTCATTTAGCCCCTTTTGATTTTGCAATACATTATAAAAATGGGAGAAGATAATCATCTTCCTGATTTTCTAACCCGTGAATATTTACAGGGATCAACACAAATTGTTGAGATATAATAATTTTTATAAATAATTATGCAGGTGATGATACCTCATGATTACTCATTCAGAGGAAGACCTCAAAATTATAGAGGTCGAGGTGGCAGAGGGAATATAATCTCTCAAATACATGGTAAAAAATTGGTTGCGGAAAATATTTCCGAATTGGGTGAATCATCCACATCTCAAAAGGGAAATTCCCAGACTTTTGCAAATATTTTGCAAGAAAATGAATATGATGACAGCATAAATTATGCTGAAAATGATAAAAAAGAAGTCATACTTCATTTAGAATATTCTGATCTCAAATGGCGTGATGATCCCTGGTTTCTGATGAACAGGTATATTGATAATACTCAATTCGCTGCTACGTCATACAAGCAAAGAAATTTTTATGAAAATTTGCTCAAAGCAACTGATAGTTGTGAAATTACACACTTTACTTCGAATGATCAAAAAAGTTATACTTTTATTAAGATCATTGTGAAAAAGATATTTTCATACCAAGAACGGGGTCTATCTACATTCAAAGAAAAAGATTATATCTTTTCTGAGAAAAACATTTCTATCAAATTTAATTATTGGGATTATATCTCAGCTTTTGATAAGGTATTATATTACCAGAATACCAAGAAAAAACATACTTGGTTCATAAAAATTTGTGGAGAAGTTTATAAATCTCCTATACCAAATTGGTTTGTTAATTGGTGGTCATACCACGGTCCTTCATATGAAATACTTCCGGAAAATAGGAAGAACTTATATTATGAATGGATAGATTTATCCCCACAAATGTCTAAGTTAATAACTTCTCATAAAGCAGATGAGCATATAGCTTCTATGCACTTTTTCATTGAATTTTCTATCCCATGGATATCAAAATGGATCCCTATGGTAGGATATACGGAACACCAAACCCCATGTCTTTATAGGACTTCTTTCTCAAAATTTTGGGAAAAAATGAATAAAGTTGATCCATCCTCTGGAAAATTGTTCGGAGCAGAGACTGAAGAATTAATCCAGTCTAAACTATTAACCTATAAGACAAAAGACAAAGAAGAGACTCCTAGTCCATTCCAGGTTATATTCGGGAAATTAAAAATGAAAAGACAAGATTTGACTAAAGCTGAAATTATTAAAGCTTATATGGAGGAAATGAAAAAGGATTTACAGAAGAATTTTAAAGAATTTTTGGATGATGATTCCAAGTAAGATACATCTATGACATCTGCAGTAAAAGAAGATTTAGCAGAGGAATCCCAAGATCCATATGAGGATAATGAAGATTTGCTTAATGCTGATCTGGAATCTATATTTGAGAAAATCGGATCAGGAAAATAAGGCAGACAAAGACGAAAAGGGTAAAAGCCAAACATTTCCATCAAGGAAAAAACCAAATATCTCCATCAAGATAAAAGCCAAAAATCTCCATCAAGGAAAAGGCCAAATATGTCTATCATCATGTCACGGGCAACCAAAGTAATGTTACATTCAAAGATTTTGAAGACTCGGACATCCGCCTATAAATAGCTGGAATCCCAGCTTTAGAAAGGATCTTTCACTACTACTATTACTACTACTCCCGTACTACTACTACTATCTCTAAAATTTCTAGTATTGTAAAAGTTTATTCTGCAATATATCTTGTAAAATATATTTGAAAAAATAAATAAAGCTTGGTTTTGAAGTTCTATCTGAGGTACCTTTCTTTACTTTTCTGTTTTTAATTTTATATTTGTGTGTTATATTTAGCCTAATGACAGGCTAAATACTTTTTAATCATGTGTTGAACCATATATAGCTATATATCAGAAACCCCATGCTTTTAAATATTATTTTGAACATGAGTCATGAGTAATATAAGAAATTAGGATTATGGTTGAGAAATATTTCTGGCAAGAACAATCTTATGAATTCATTAGTACTAAATATCCTTGCCCCCTCTTTGCCATGTTAAGGCGTTTTCTTGGGCTTTTTGATGTTGAACATGAGTTTGTTAAGATTATTATTTGACGGATTTATTTTCTTGTAATATATCTTCCAATCTAATCCTAAGTCTTATATTATGACTGTACCTGGGTCCAGAATGATATCAGAGCCATGGAGGTAGAAGATAATAATAATAATAATAATAATAATAATAATAATAATAACAAAAGAATTATAAAGAATTCTTGGATGATGATTCCAAGTCAGATACATCTATGACATCTGCAGCAAAAGAAGATTTAGCAGGGGAATCCCAAGATCAATATGAGGATAATGAAGATTTGCTTAATGCTGATCTGGAATCCATGTTTGAGAAAATCGGATCAGAAAAATAAAGCAGACAAGGACAAACATCTCCATCAGGGAAAAAGCCAAATACTTTCATCAAGGTAAAATCCAAAAATCTCAATCAAGGTAAAGACCAAATATATCCATCAACATGTCACGGGCAACTAGAATGTTACATTCAAAAATTTTTTGAAGACTCGGACATCCGCCTATAAATAGCTGGAATCCCAGCTTTAGAAAGCATCTTTGCACTACCGTCTCTACTACTACTACTACTACTACTCTTTAAAAATTTTCAGTCTTGTAATAGTTTAAATTTATAATATATATCTTGTAATATATATCTGGAGAAATAAATAAAAGCTTGGTTTGGAGTTCCATCTGAGGTATTCCTCTTTACTTTTCTGTTTTTAATATTTATGTTTGTGTTTTATATTTAGCCTAATGACAGGCTAAATATCCTTAATCATGTGTTGAACCATATATAGCTATATATCAGAAACCCCATGCTTTTAAGTATTATTTTGAACATGGGTCATGAGTAATATAAGAAATTAGGATTATGGTTGAGAAATATTTCTGGCAAAAATAATCTTATGAATTCATTAGTAAATATCCTTGCCCCCTCTTTGCCGTGTTAAGGCGTTTTTTTTTTGCTTTTGATATTGAACATGAGTTTGTTAAGATTATTATTTGACGGATTTATTTTCTTGTAATATATCTTCCAATCTAATCATAAGTCTTATATTATGACTGTACCTGGGTACAAAATGGTATCAGAGCCATGGAGGTAGAAGATATATTGTAATTATATGGGTTAACACATGATTAAAATACTGTGAAGATGAATATTTTCCGTAAAAATGAAAATATTAAAAATAGTTTGAATCAGGAATATAAAATTCCTCAAAATCTCGATTTACTTAATAAGTGGACTATTCCCAGAATTGAACCAAGAACCATTTATAAAATGGGTACTTTTGAAAAAATTGGACTTAATCAGATTGTTAAGACTACATAAGAATCTATATCTCTTGACAATGATGAGTTAACAATTAGATTATTAAATGAAAATGATATTTTACCTTATAAATATACTCATAAATTTATCCATATAGGATTAATACAAATTGCGTTTAAGCCATTAACTTTGTTAGGATTACCAGAATGTTTTATTGCAGCACTACGAGATGGTAGGAATCTAAATTGGAAAAAATCATTGATGGGAATAATACAATCCAGTTTGGCACATGGACCAGTTTATTTTAATGTCTATCCTAATTTACAGTTATCCTTAACTGATGTCAATTTGTTAGATGCTTTAACTTTAAATATTAAAACCCATGGTTATGACTATGAACATGGAACAGAAGGCATGTGTGTTTGTTATAGAGTTTATTTTAAACCTCTTTATACTTTAAATCCAAATTGTAGGATAATGGATAAGAAAATGAATGAAACTGTGATAATAGAGACCAATCTTGGTAAATCAAATATAACTACTAGAAGAACAACTAAATGGGATGAAATTCCCTTTCCTGAGACTTGGAAGATAACAAACACTGTTAAACTTAAATCTCAAATATGTAACGATTTTTCTACTATATTTCAATCCCAAACAGGAGATATCTCTATAAAAATGATAGAAAAAAGAAATAATATTTCTAGGTCTTCAACGGTTAGATCTTTTATATCACCTTTTGAAGACTTAGTAATACCCACTAGAACTTCAACCTCTTATGATTATGAAAGATTTCCTTCTAGAAATTCGACATCCCAAATAAGGGAAAATTCTGATTATAACAAAGTTGAAAAAATTCTTCTCAACAAAGATAGTATAGGCAAAGGTATTTATAAGAATACTGAAGAAATTAATAAGAATAATAATACGGGAGCATCGGTCCGAAACATAGGAGAGGCAGATATTACTCCCTCGGAAGCTGATTTTGATATTTAATGGATTGTACACCAAATATCGATTTTAGTCCTGGTTCTCAGGCAAGACAAATAATTAAGACAGAATTTAACCTTCCAAAATGGAAACTTTTTAGAGAATGGTTTTTCAAGAATATTTCAAAAGAAGACCAAAATTATTTTCAGAATGAATTTTATAAATTTACTTCTTTACAAAATAAGATTATTCATTTTGTTCCTTGGTTCGTTATAAACTATCTTGAAAATCATATTTCAGTTTTAGAAAGAACTTATAAATTATCTAATGGAGATATTTTAAGAAGTGTTTTCCCTCCACAAAGTTCTTTTACTGTTGGTAATGACCATAAAACAATAAGTTTTATAGCTTTTTCTAAACTATTAGAAAATGATGCTTTACAAATAACAACTAGTAATATAAATAATATATTACAACAGAATAATTATACAAATCTTTATCTGAATATCCTAGGAGATCAAATTAATGAATTACATAATAGAGTAGAAGAAATCTTCTCTGTAATAAAAAACATAAGACCTATGATAGATTTAGAAGAAAAGCCTATAAATGGTATTGTCTCTACATCTCATCTTCAGCCACCACCTGAAATAACAGACTTTAAATTAAAATCTCATAAAGAATTAGAAAAATTTCTAGAAGAAAAATTTAAAGGATTAAAATTAAATACTTTAAATTATAAGTTTACTGAAGGTATTAGTAAAGATAACTACAAAGAAAAGATAAACGATGAATTAAAAAAAATTGAAAAATTCGCTGATAGGCCTACTCAAAGGTTATATTACTATAGGAGACCTTCACCTATGGATACCTTACATGAAGAACAGGAGTATACTGTTAATAAGAGTTATAATGGGAAAAATATTTATGAATGGAATCTAGACGGTTATACTGAAAAACAGATCTATACTTTAGCTCATAGGATGCTTATGTACAACACTATTTGTAAAAGTAATAATAATAGTGATAGTACTGTTACTAAAATGATAGTTGCAGGATTTACTGGCCAATTAAAAGGCTGGTGGGATAATTATTTAACAGAAAGAAGTAAATTAGATATTTATAGGACTGTTAAACAAGAAGATGGTCAAAATGTTGAAAATGCTGTTTATACACTCATTGTTACAATTTTAGAACACTTTACCGGAAGAATTTCTGATAATAGTGTAAATATACGAACTATGTTACAAAATCTAAGATGTAAAACTCTTACTGATTTTAGATGGTATAAAGATACTTTGTTAAGTAGAGTAATGGAATTACCAGAGTGTAATAACTCTCACTGGAAATCAAAATTTATTGATGGATTGCCTAACTTATTCGCTGAAAGAGTTAGGAAAATCTTAGAAAAGATAGGATTAATATACCCTATGAAGATTATACTTATGGTAAATTAATTGGTACTTGTATTCAAGAAGGATTAGCTTTATGTAATGAGATAAAACTAAATCAACAAATTAAAAGACAAAACTTAAATGAAAAGAGTCAATTAGGACAGTTTTGTAACCAATTTGGTATGGATATTCCAACTACTTCAAGAAAAGGAAAGAATTATAAATCTAATTCAGGAACAGATAATGTTTCTTACCATAAGAAAAGAAGACATCTTTCTAAAAAGAAATTAGAACAAAAGAATAAAAAGAAGGAAGAAAGATCTTCTAATAAAAAGAAAATTGTTTGTTATAAATGTGGTAGAATAGGCCATTACGCTAATAGGTGTAAAATGAAGAAAAAGATAAATGAATTAAAAATTGATGAATCTATGAAAGAAAATTTAGAAAAATTACTAATAAATTCTGAATCAGAACCTGAAGAATCTCAGGATAGTGACAATAATTCTAGTAATAATTCTTCGGAAGAAATTGATATGTTAGAAGAAGAAGAGATAGCTTCTCAGGATTCTAGCTATTGTTGTGTTTCTTGTGCCCAAGGAGATATTTGTGAGACTCATAGAGAGAAAGAGGATTATTATAAAGTCATGTCCCAATTTAAAAACATGCATTTAAATGTTTTAACTTGAGGAAATATGTTAGAATTCCTAAAGCAAATTAAAGATCCAGAGTTAAGATTGAAGCTAATAGATCAGATGCAAGTAGAAGACATTCCTTCGACTAGTAAAGATTCTGATAGGATCCAACCACCTATACCTATAAGTTCTTCAGAACCATATACTATGAATAAATTTTATCAACTCTTAAAAGAAAGACAAAATATTGAAATACCTACTTCTGTTAATGATCTAAATAAAGAAATAAAGAATTTAAAAATAGAGATTTCAAATTTGAAAAATACGAATCAACAATTAGAAGAGAGAATTACTCGTTTAGAAATGGTTAAACAAATAAATACTCATGTGGAATATGGACATAATGAGTTTGATGAAAATATTATCCAAGAAAATTTCTTATCTAATCTCAATATGGTTATTTCTCAAAAATTGTATATAAAAATCACGTTACTTATAGATAATCAGTTTAGAAAAGAAATTATAGCTCTTGTTGATAGCGGAGCAGATATGAATGTTATACAAGAAGGGATAATTCCTACTAGATATTTTCATAAAACTACAAATTCTCTTAGTCATGCTGGAGGAGAAAAACTAGAAATAAAATTTAAAATTCCTTAAGCTTATATTTGCAAAAATAAAGTTTGCATTCCTACAAGTTTTTTACTTGTTAAAAATATTACTAATCAAGTTATTCTTGGTACTCCTTTTATTGATCAGATTTATCCTTTAACTAGAGTTGATAACTCAAGAATTACAGGAACTTTTGAAGGAAAAGAAATAACTTTTAAATTTATTACTAGGCGATTTCCTAAACTTTTACAAGAATTAAAAGATTTATTAGATCATAAGGTTTCTCATTTAAATTATTTAAAGCAAGAAGTTAGTATTATTACTCTTGAAAAGAAATTACAAAGCCATACTTTGCAAGAAAAGATAAAATTAATCTATAATAAGTTATCTCTAGAAATTTGTAATGATCACCCTAATGCTTTTTGGGAAAGAAAAAGACATATTGTTGAGCTTCCTTATGAGGAAGATTTTGATGAAAGAAAAATTCCTACAAAGGCTAGACCTTGTCAAATGAATTCAGAATACTTAGAATTATGTAAAAAAGAAATAGAATCTCTTTTACAAAAGGGTTTAATAAAGCCGTCTAATTCACCCTGGTCATGTACAGCCTTCTATGTTAATAAACATAGTGAACAGGAGAGAGGAGTTCCTAGATTAGTCATAAACTATAAACCATTGAATAAAGTCTTAAAATGGATTAGGCATCCTATACCTAATAAGAAAGACCTTTTAGATAGGTTGTATGATGCAATTATATTCTCTAAATTTGATTTAAAGTCAGGATACTGGCAAATACAAATATGTGATAAGGATCAATATAAAACTGCTTTTAATGTCCCTTTTGGACATTATGAATGGAAAGTTATGCCTTTTGGATTAAAAAATGCCCCTTCTGAATTTCAGAAAATTATGAATGATATTTTCATACCTTGTAGTGATTTTATAATTGTTTATATTGATGATATTTTAGTATTTTCGGAAACTATTGAAAATCATTTTAAACACTTAGAAAAATTTAAAAAAGTTGTTATACAACATGGTTTGGTTATTTCTAAACCCTAATATTAGATTTCTTGGTCATAATATTGAGAAAGGGAAGATTATTCCTATTAATAGAAGTATAGAATTTGCTTCTAAATTTCCTAATGTTATAACAGATAAAACTCAACTCCAAATATTTCTTGGAAGTTTAAATTATATTTCGTCTTATTATAAAGATTTAGCTACTGATGCAGCTGTTTTATATGATAGACTTAAAAAGTCTCCTACTCCTTAGACAGATATACATACTAATGCTGTCAAATTAATTAAGAGTAAAGTAAAATCATTTCCTTGTTTAATGCTTGCTAATCCTACTTGGGAAAAAATTATTGAGACTGATGCCTCTGATATAGGTTTTGGAGGAGTTCTTAAGAAAATATGCCCTATTACAAAACAAGTATTGTTAGTAAGATTCCATTCAGGAAAATGGAATAATAGTCAGAAAAATTATGCCACTATTGCTAAAGAAATTCTTGCTATACTTAAATGTGTTTTAAAATTTCAAAATGATTTATATAATCAAAAATTTAAAATTTTTACTGATTGCAAATCTGCCAAATATATGTTTGATAAAGATTTTAAACATGATGTTTCTAAACAAATGTTTGCAAGATGGCAGGCTCATTTAGCCCCTTTTGATTTTGAAATACATTATAAAAAAGGAGAAGATAATCATCTTCCTGATTTTCTAACCCGTGAATATTTACAAGAAACTTGATGTCAGACACAACAGAAGAAGATTATCTTAAAAATGATTTACTTTCTGATAGTGGGGAACCTATTTATTTTAGAGATAGACTCATTTGTCAAGGACATCCTTGTGTCAATACTCTCAATAAAAATAATTCAAAAATTAATAAAGTAACAATAAGACACATTAAGGATGCAATAGAAAGATTTGAAGAAAGAAAGATGAATGCACAAAATATTAGCATGGTAAAAGAAGAGAATAAACTTCAGTATATACAATTTTATGAAAATCTAATACAATATTGCCAGCATAAGTTGCTGAGACTTCAAGGATTTTATAAATGATTGATCCTCATATAATTGTCTTACAGGTTATGATACCTCGAGATTATTCATTCCGAGGACGGCCTCAAAATTATAGAGGTCGAGGAGGTAGGGGGAACATAATCTCCCAGATTCATGGAGATATTTGTTGTGTTTCTTGTGCCCAAGGAGATATTTGTGAGACTCATAGAGAGAAAGAGGATTATTATAAAGTCCTGTCCCAATTTAAAAACATGCATTTAAATGTTTTAACTTCAGGAAATATGTTAGAATTCCTAAAACAAATTAAAGATCCAGAGTTAAGATTGAAGCTAATAGATCAGACGGAAAATATTCATAATTACAATATTTTAATCATTTGTTAACCCATATAATCATTATATATCTTCTACCTCCATGGCTTTGATACCATTCTGGACCCAGGTACAGTCATAATATAAGGCTTAGGATTAGATTTGGATATTTATTACAAGAATATAAATCCGTCAAATAATAATCTTATTAAACTCATTTTCAATATCAAAAAGCCCAAGAAAACGCCTTCAAATGGCAAAGGGGGTCAAGGATATTTACTAGTGAATTCGTAAGATTATTATTGCCAGAAATATTTTGTTACCCATAATCCTAGTTCTTTATATTACTGAAGACCCATGTTCAAAATAATATTAAAACACATGGGGTTTATGATACATAGTTATATATGGTTCAACACATGATTAAAAAGTATTTAGCCGGTCATTAGACTAAATATAAAACACAAACATAAAAATTAAAAACAGAAAAGTAAAGAGGAATACCTCAGATGGAACTCTAAACCAAGCTTTTATTTATTTCACCAGATATATATTACAAGATATATATTACAAATTTAAACTATTATAAGACTGAAATTTTTTAAGAGTAGTAGTAGTAGTAGTAGTAGTAGTAGTAGTAGTAGTAGTAGTAGTAGTAGTAGTAGTAGTAGTAGTAGTAGTAGTAGTAGTAGTAGTAGTAGTAGTATAGACGGTAGTGGAAAGATGATTTCTAAAGCTGCGATTCCAGCTATTTATAGGAGAATATCCAAGTCTTCAAAGGTTGCCCGTGACAAATGATGTCCAAGTCTTCAAAGGTTGCCCGTGACATATATTTGGCCTTTTCTTTGATGGAGGTTTTTGGCTTTTATCTTGATTGAGATATTTGGCCTTTTTCTTGATGGAGATTTTTGGTTTTTTCCCCCTTTTGTCTTTGTCTGCTTCATTTTTCTGATCTGATTTTCTCGAATATAGATTCCAGATCATTAGTATTGAATGGATCTTCTTCTTCCTCATAAGGATCTTGAGCTTCTCCTGCTACTTTAGAGGACGCCATTGACGTGTCTGATTTAGAGGATTTAGAATCATCTTCTAGGAATTCCTTGAAATTTTTCTTTAGATCTTTCTTCATCTCTTCCATATAGGCTTTGATGATGTCTTCTTTAGACAATTCTTGTTTTTTCATTTTTAATTTACCAGATATAGCCTGGAATGGGCTAGGAGTATCATCCATTTCCTTTGTCTTATATAACAAAAGTTTATTTTGAATTAGCTCTTCAGTTTCCGCTCCAAATAATTTTCCAGAGGATAGGTCAACTTTATTCATTTTTTCCCAAAATTTTGAGAACGAAGTTCTATAAAGACATGGGGTCTGGTGTTCTGTATACCCAACCATGTGGATCCATTTTGATATCCATGGGATAGAAAATTCAATGAAAAAGTGCATAGAAGCTATAAGCTCATCTGCTTTATGAGAGGTTATTAATTTATACATTAGTGGGGGGATAAATCTATCCATTCAGAATATAAGTTCTTCCATTTTTCTGGAAGTATTTCATATGAAGGACCGTGGTATGACCACCAATTAACAAACCAATTTGGTATGGGAGATTTATATACTTCTCCACAAATTTTTATAAACCAAATATGTTTTTTCTTGGTATTCTGGTAATATAATACCTTATCAAAAGCTGAGATATAATCCCAATAATTAAATTTGATAGAAATGTTTTTCTCAGAAAAGATATAATCTTTTTCTTTGAATGTAGATAGACCCCATTCTTGGTATGAAAAAATCTTTTTCACAATGGTCTTACTAAAAGTATAACTTTTTTGATCATTCGAAGTAAAGTGTGTAATTTCACAACTATCAGTTGCTTTGAGCAAATTTTCATAAAAATTTCTTTACTTGTATGACGTAGCAGCGAATTGAGTATTATCAATATACCTGTTCATCAGAAACCAGGGATCATCTCGCCATTTGAGATCAGAATATTCTAAATGAAGTATGACTTCTCTCTTATCATTTTCAGCATAATTTATACTGTCATCATATTCATTTTCTTGCAAAATATTTGCAAAAGTCTGGGAGTTTCCCTTTTGAGATGTGGATGATCCACCCAGTCAGGAAATATTTTCCGCAACCAATTTTTTACCATGAATTTGGGAGATTATGTTCCCCCTACCTCCTCGACCTCTATAATTTTGAGGCCGTCCTCGGAATGAATGATCACGAGGTATCATTACCTGCAAAATTATTAAATCTCAACAATTTGTGTTGGTCCCTGTAAATATTCACGGGTTAGGAAATCAGGAAGATGATTATCTTCTCCCTTTTTATAATGTATTTAAAAATCAAAAGGGGCTAAATGAGCCTGCCATCTAGCAAACATTTGTTTAGAAACATCATGTTCAAAATCTTTATTAAACATGTATTTAGCAGATTTGCAATCAGTAAATATTTTAAACCTCTGATTATATAAATCATCTTGGAATTTCAGAATACATTTTAGTATAGCAAGAATTTCTTTGGCAATTGTAGCATAATTTTTCTGGCTATTATTCCATTTTCCTGAATGGAATCTTACTAAAAATATTTGTTTTGTATTAGGACAAATTTGTTTTAAAACTCCTCCAAAGCCTATATCAGAGGCATCAGTTTCAATAATTTTTTCCCATGTGGGATTGGCTAGCATTAAACAGGGAAGTGATTTCACTTTACTCTTAATTAATTTGACAGCATTAGTATGTATATCTGTCCAAGGAGTGGGAGACTTTTTAAGTCTATCATATAAAATAGCTGCATCAGTAGCTAAATCTTTATAATAAGACGAAATATAATTTAAACTTCCAAGAAATCTTTGGAGTTGAGTTTTATCTGTTATAACATCAGGAAATTTAGAAGCGAATTCTATACTTCTATTAATAGGAATAATCTTCCCTTTCTCAATATTATGACCAAGAAATCTAATATTAGTTTGAAAAATAGACATTTTTGGTTTAGAAATAACCAAACCATGTTGTATAACAACCTTTTTAAATATTTCTAAGTGTTTAAAATGATTTTCAATAGTTTTCGAAAATACTAAAATATCATCAATATAAACAATTATAAAATCACTATAAGGTATGAAAATATCATTCATAATTTTCTGAAATTCAGAAGGGGCATTTTTTAATCCAAAAGGCATAACTTTCCATTCATAATGTCCAAAAGGGACATTAAAAGCAGTTTTATATTGATCCTTATCACATATTTGTATTTGCCAGTATCCTGACTTTAAATCAAATTTAGAGAATATAATTGCATCATACAACCTATCTAAAAGGTCTTTCTTATTAGGTATAGGATGCCTAATCCATTTTAAGACTTTATTCAATGGTTTATAGTTTATGACTAATCTAGGAATTCCTCTCTTCTGTTCACTATGTTTATTAACATAGAAGGCTGTACATGACCAGGGTGAATTAGACGGCTTTATTAAACCCTTTTGTAAAAGAGATTCTATTTCTTTTTTACATAATTCTTAGTATTCTGAATTCATTTGACAAGGTCTAGCCTTTGTAGGAATTTTTCTTTCATCAAAATCTTCCTCATAAGGAAGCTCAACAATATGTCTTTTTCTTTCCCAAAAAGCATTAGGATGATCATTACAAATCTCTAGAGATAACTTATTATAGATTAATTTTGTTTTTTCTTGCAAAGTATGATTTTGTAATTTCTCTTCAAGAGTAAGAATACTAACTTCTTGCTTTAAATAATTTTAATGAGAAACCTTATGATCTAATAAATCTTTTAATTCATGTAAAAGTTTAGGAAATCGCCTAGTAATAAATTTAAAAGTTATTTCTTTTCCTTCAAAGGTTCCTGTAATTCCTGAGTTATCAATTCTAGTTAAAGGATAAATTTGATCAATAAAAGGAGTACCAAGAATAACTTGATTAGTAATATTTTTAACAAGTAAAAAACTTGTAGGAATGCAAACCTTATCTTTGCAAATATAAGCTAAAGGAATTTTAAATTTTATTTCTAGTTTTTCTCCTCCAGCATGACTAAGAGAATTTGAAGTTTTATGAAAATATCTAGTAGGAATTATCCCTTCTTGTATAACATTCATATCTGCTCCGCTATCAACAAGAGCTATAATTTCTTTTCTAAACTGATTATCTATAAGTAACGTGATTTTTATATACCATTTTTGAGAAATAACCATATTGAGATTAGACAAGAAATTTTCTTGGATAATATTTTCATCAATCTCATTATGTCCATATTCTATATGAGTATTTATTTGTTTAACCATTTCTAAACGAGTAATTCTCTCTTCTAATTGTTGATTCGTATTTTTCAAATTTGAAATCTCTATTTTTAAATTCTTTATTTCTTTATTTAGATCATTAACAGAAGTAGGTATTTCAATATTCTGTCTTTCTTTTAAGAGCTGATAAACTTTATTCATAGTATAAGGTTCTGAAGAACTTATAGATGTAGGTGTTTGGATTTTATTAGAATCTTTACTAGTAGAAGGAATGTCCTCTATTTGCATTTGATCTATTAATTTTAATTTTAGCTCTGGATCTTTAATTTGTTTTAGGAATTCTAACATATTTCCTGAAGTTAAAATATTTAAATGCATATTTTTAAATTGAGACAGAATTTTATAATAATCCTCTTTTTCTCTATGTGTTTCACAAGTGCCTCCTTGAGCACAAGAATCACAACAATAGTTAGAATCTTGAGAAGCTATCTCTTCTTCTACTAACATATCAATCTCTTCTGAAGAATTACTACTAGAACTATTATGCCTATCTTGAGATTCTTCTGATTCTGAGTCAGAATTTATAAGTAATTTTTCTAGATTTTCTTTTATAGATTTATCAATTTTTAATTCATTAATCTTTTTCTTCATTTTACACCTATTAGCGTAATGGCCTATTCTACCACACTTATAGCAAACAATCTTCTTTTTATTTGAAGTTCTTTCTTCTTTCTTTTTATTCTTCTGTTCTGACTTCTTTTTAGAAAGATGTCTTCTTTTCTTATGGTAAGGAACATTATATGTCCCTGTTCCTAAATTAGACTTATAATTCTTTTCTTTTCTTGAAGTGGTTGGAATATCCTTACCAAATTGATTACAAAACTGTCCTAATTGACTTTTTTCATTTAAGTTTTGTCTTTTAATCTGTTGGTTTAGTTTTATCTCGTTACATAAAGCTAATCCTTCTTGAATACAAGTACCAATTAATTTACCATAAATATAATCTTCATAGGGTATATTAATTCTATCTTTTCTAAGGTTTTTCCTAACCCTTTCAGCAAATAAGTTAGGCAATCCATCGACAAATTTTGATTTCCAGTGAGAGTTATTACACTCTGGTAATTCCATAACTCTACTTAAGAAAGTATCTTTATACCATCTAAAATCAGTAAGAGTTTTACATCTTAGATTTTGTAACATAGTTCTTATATTTTCACTATTATCAGAAATTCTTCCGGTAAAGTGTTCTAAAATTGTAACAATGAGTGTATAAACAGCATTTTCAACATTTTGACCATCTTCTTGTTTAACAGTCCTATAAATATCTAATTTACTTCTTTCTGTTAAATAATTATCCCACCAGCCTTTTAATTGGCCAATAAATCCAGCAACTATCATTTTAGCAACAGTACTATCACTGTTATTATTACTTTTACAAATAGTGCTATACATAAGCATCCTATGGGCTAAAGTATAGATTTGTTTTTCAGTATAACCGTCTAGATTCCATTCATAAATATTTTTTCCATTGTAACTGTTATTAACAGTATATTCTTGTTCTTCATGTAAAGTATCCATAGGTGAAGGTCTCTTATAGTAATATAATCTTTGGGTAGGTCTATCAGCAAATTTTTCAATTTTGTTTAATTCATCGTTTATTTTTTCTTTGTAGTTATCTCTAATAATACCTTCAGAAAACTCATGATTTAGAGTATTTAATTTTAATCCTTTAAATTTTTCTTCTAGAAATTTTTCTAATTCTTTGTGTGATTTTAATTTAAAATTATTTTAGGTGGTGGCTGAAGATGAGAAGTAGAGACAATTCTATTTATAGGTTTTTCTTCCAAATCATTCATAGGTCTTACATTTTTTATCACAGAAAAGATTTCTTCTACTCTATTATGTAATTCTTTAATTTGATCTCCTAGGATATTCAGATAAAGGTTTGTGTAATTATTTTGTTGTAATATACTATTTATATTAATAGTTGTTATTTGCAAAGCATCATTTTCTAATAATTTAGAAAAAGCTGTAAAATTTATTGTTCTATGATCATTACCAACTGTGAAAGAACTTTGGGGAGGGAAAACACTCCTTAAAACATCTCCATTAGATAATTTATAAGTTCTTTCTAATACTGAAATATGATTTTCTAGATATGTTATAACAAACCAGGGAACAAAATGGATAATCTTATTTTGTAGGGAAGTGAATTTATAAAATTCATTTTGAATATAATTTTGGTCTTCTCTTGAAATATTCTTGAAAAACCATTCTCTAAAAAGTTCCCATTTTGGAAGGTTAAATTCTGTTTTAATTATCTATCTTGCCTGAGAACCAGGACTAAAATCAATGTTTGGTGTACTATCCATTAAATATCAAAATCTGCTTCAGAGGGAATAATATCTGCCTCTCCTATGTTTTGAGCTGATGCTTCCGTATTATTTTCATTAATTTCTTCAGTATTTTTATAAATACCTTTTCCTATATTATCTTTGTTGAGAAGAATTTTTTCAACTTTATCAGAATTTTCCCTTATTTGGGAAGTAGAATTTCTAGAAGGAAATCTTTCATAATCATAAGAGGTTGAAATTCTTGGGGGTATTATATCAAAAGGTGATATAAAAGATCTAACTGATGAAGACCTAGAAATATTATTTCTATTTTTATTTTCTATCATATTTATAGAGACATCCCCTGTTTGGGATTGAAATATAGTAGAAAAATCGTTACATATTTGGGATTTAGGATTAATATAGTAGAAAAATCGTTACATATTTATTTTTATTTCTATTTTTATTTTCTATCATATTTATATACAGCCTATACTATTATTCCCAAGCAAATCCGAGCAGCAGTCTCGGAGGAAGAGCACCTGGGAAGTCGTGTCGTCATCATAAATGCTTGGGGTATTTATAGCTGAGGCTTGGAACCAGGTGAACCACCCACAGGTATGTATTACCCAGCCCACGGGCCTGGACCTGAGGTCAGCCCAACAGTGATTTTGGACCCTAAACTTCCGGGGTAGAATCAGCGTAGGATTCCTGTACTTTGGGCTCGAATTTATATCAGCGAGATCGAAAATGATGGGATTCGACCTCACAAAGCTGTATCAATGTTTGAGTCCAAGTTACCCCTCATCAATACTCCCCCACTTCTCGAGTGCAAAGAGGAGCTTAAGCTCGAAGAAGTATAAATTGAACGCTGGGGTGGGACGAGCCATTTTTTGGATAGGTTTCGGATATGCCTCATTAAAAACCTGATTCGGAAAAACCCTTTGGGATAAAAACCGAGTCAGGAAAAAAGAGTGCATATTTCAGAAACCATGTAACGGCATCCTCATGATATTACCCTTGTCATCTTGTGCTGGTATAGGATTTCCAGGTTAGAATCTTCTCACTGTCGCTCATCGTGGTGCTTTAGTCGATTTTTAAACAACATCTCCTTAATCCTTTGATTTTAATATGATAGACTGGTGGCAGAATGCGGAATCGACGCCCCATAAATGCATATTTCATAATATTGGTCTTTAAATTTGTGATTTTGTAAAGTATCGGGGTCATAAGTGCAATTATTGGAAATATGGCTTCAAGTTCACTCTGGAGGAATTTTAACCGTCGCGGTTACTCGGGGACCGATTTGCAATTTCCCATTTTGTCCCTATATATATGCATCTCGATTGCGAGCCGCTGCTCAGCACAAATATTGAGAGAGAAACCTAGTTCGGAGCGAATAGATCGATAAGTGAATTTTAGCAATCTCTTTGGACCATCCTTCACGTAATTAACATGTCTAGTTCCATAGATCCGAAAGGTAAGTCCCTAGTAGGGGAAGGTCGAGAGAATGATCCTGAGGAGGGTCAGGTTGCGGGTGTTCGACCATCCGTGATGGCGAGCACAAGAGATCTAAATCCCAGTTCCGAGTCCGACAAAGATGGGGGAGGATCGGATACTGATTCAAAGGAGACCGGAGATAATAACTCGAGCGAGGCGACAGTCTCCGACGAGGAGGTCGAAGAGGAAGACGACCTTCCATTAGGGGAGAATGAACAGAAGAAGTATAGAATAGGCGGAAGTGTTGTAGTTACGATCTATAACTGGGTGGAGCCGTCAACGAGTTCGGGGTTAAATATGACGGAGGAAAGGGCAGACGAGATCATTTGTTCTTTTACTGAGAAAGATCGGGAGCAATTGGAGACAGAGTTTGGTTAGTATATCGGTACCGAATATTCCATTGTCATTCCGAGCCCTGAACAACGAGTTACCAACCCTCCTGTGGGATGCCAAGCTTTTTATACTAAACATTTCCATTATGGCCTACGCATTCCTCTCCCTCCTTTGATCTGTAGTATTCTGGAAGCGTTCCAGCTAACCCCTTCTCAAATTCTGCCGAACTCGATCGGACTTATAATAGCCTTTTGGGTGCTGATGAAAGCAAAAGGGAAAAAGGCAGCCTTCCAAAATTTTTGGAGAATTTTTCAAATGAGTTCTTCCACAGCTTCGAACGCTGGTTACATATATTTTTCTCAGAGGCCGAAAATGTCGGTCTTATCATCCAATGTTAGTAGCAATTTGAAAGGTTGGAAACAAGAATTCTTTTTTGTTCGAGGTCCAGATTCTCCGCCCTCTGAGGATAATCCCGAGCCTACTCCGCATGAATGGCCAGGTGCCAAATCATGGATCTATGGCAAACGACGTCTTAAGGGAGATATGATCCATGAGATCTCCGACGGATTCTTGCAATCCCTTCGAGCCGATCCTCATCAGACTCCTTTAATGACCCAGGAGGCGGTTTTGCGATTGGCCGGGCTTAGCACGTGCTCTTTTCCTGCCCTTCCAATCGATTATGGAAAAGCTTCAATCGATCCTGCCAATGCCCCCTCCACATTAGGTGCGTTGAATTATCTTGATTTATTTTTCCACTGCTATAGCTAATTCCCTTTTTATTTCTCAGCTGGGATCGTTGATAAGTTCCGGACGTCGATAGCTGGTCCGGTCGTTGCTTCGTTTTCTAAGGGTATCCAAGGTCGACCTCGTCGCCAAACATCGAAGGTTTCCCTTAAGGTAGTAAAATCCACTCCTGGGGTTGATACCGCCGTAGTTCCGAACGCTATGGTGACCTCTTCCCAAACTGCCATTGCGGGACCTTCCCACCCTAATTCTGCGACCGAGGGAACTTCTGAATCTCGAGCTTTTGATCTCCTATCCGTTTTTCCAATCGGCTTATCTAATCCGAACGAGGCGGGACTTAGCCATTATGCCCTACAAGAAGCTCGAGCTCGAGAAATACTGCAAGCGAAAATGGCTCGTAAGAGAAGTAGCGATGCCCCCGAGTCTTCTAGAAGGGTGAAACCTTTCGGTCGAGGACCGGGTCCGATCCAATGTCGGGCAGGCCATTCCGAGCCGGACCTGGCTGACTTCATAGAGGATTATCTCCAGGGACCAAGGGCCGCTGGATTCCCGGAAAATGGAACCATCGAGTCTGATTCGCTTGCGGTCGGGTGAAATTAATCAAGCCTTCTACTATAAAGGAATTCAGCATCTCCTCACAGCCGGAAAGATTCCAGGTGCCTTTGAAGATTATCTTCCTCACCTGGATCCTTATAAGAATATTTTTGGGAAAGATTATAAAGCTTCTTCTCTTCCTCCCAAGCTCGAGGATTTAGCCAACCATGAGTTCACTCCTTTTCTTGACGAGTTTGGAGTGCCGATGCCGAACCCCGATGTGCTTGAAGCTCAATCTGAGGATGAAGATGTGGATATTGAAGGGGATTCCCGCGATCAGGGAGAACAAGGCACTCCGTCTTCCAATTCGAGTAAATCTGCAGTTGACGCGCAAGGTAACGATGAAGAAGAAAACAGCTCGAGTAGTGATGATTCTGATAGCTCGGAAAGCGATTCCACTGAAAGGAAAGAACAAGAGAGATCGGACCATGGTTCTGGTGTGAAGGAATCCAGCCGCTAATGATTATCATGTAATAGGATATACTTAGCGAACTATTGTAATTGTAAATTTGTTTTACAGTCTCCTGCTTTTTTCTATTTGGTGGATGCTCGAATTTTCATCATTTCCTTAATGCCATGCTTAATCTATTGCCTGTATGACCATCTTGTTGAGCTTTATAACGTCATTCTTGCATACCTAGTTGCGTCATCGAATCTTTCTTGGGAGTGGTGACTTATCAATTATTGTAATTCGCATGATGTCGCGTCTCTTATAAATACTAAGGCCAATTTACCTTGTTTTTATGATAACATCATACACAGTGATCGGAGCATTGGGAAATTGTTTCGGTCGAATAATTATCCGAAAACCAAGAGATGAATGAAATTTCGAATGTTTCTGTAATTCCTTTCGTGCCTTTCCTCAAACCCAATGATAGTAGAAAAATAATGAAAAAGAGACGAGTTCAGGTTAAGTCCACTACTTCCGTCGAGCAGACCTTCCATGGAGGAGGTAAACCTTCGACCGTTGCCCTTTCTTCATGCTTGAAAACCAAAGGCTCAAACAAGAAAATTAAAAAGGTTTCTTTTAGGGAGAATGTATCTGTGCGCGCACCTTTTTCTGTTTGGCCCGGTTCATCGCCGGCCGGAGAACCTTTATCATTTCCTTCTGGTGTCTTCCCGCTTAAAGGAGGTATTCTCCACTTCGACAAAGTAATGCATGAGAAACTCAATCCGAGCCTTCTTCGAGCCAATATCTCTGTATCCGAGGCGATTTTATCAAAGGGAGAATACTCTTCGTTTTTGTTTCAGTCTGGGTTAGATTTCCTTGCCCAGGTAATCCTTGCTAACCTCTTTATCCTGGCTCTATAATCTTCTTATTTTAGGCTTGACGTGTCTTCCTTCAGGCTGGTGAATGCTTTTCTAAACTCCATGCGTTGGCGAAACGTGAGATCGAGCAACGGGCTACTATTACTCTTGAGCTAGCCAGGAAGAAAATTGAGCTAGATCGCGCGCTGGAAGCCAATAGATTCTTTAAGGAGAAATTATCTCAGGAGTAAGTGAGCTCAGAATTAAGGGCCATCAAAGATATCTACGAACGTGAGAAAAAAGACTTCGAGCTTCGTGAGAGAGAAGCATATATTCGCGGATATGCTGACCGCAGCGCTGAAGTTCGAAAAATACTTTTCGAGAATAATTCCGTTTAGTTGTATTAGGATTTTCCTTGTTGTAACATAATTCTGTTGTAGTAATATTGTCGAATGCTGTCTTTCAGGAAGTTCTGTCTCCTTCTATCTTCCCCCCCCCCTTCTTTTTCTTTTCTTTTTTTTTATACGTCCCTTATTTCTTGGGAATTGGAACAGTCAGAGCGTTTAATGCTCGTATCGTGACTGTTCAATTCAAGAGATCTATACCGTTGAAACGAAATTCCTTCCCCTATATATTGCTCCGAAATTACCTTCATACTTTTACTTGTCTGTAAATGTTTTGCCTCGGATCAATATGGTTGTGTTTTTACTTTCATCGATCAACTACATGTTTCATTTAACGTCAGCAATTAAAGCGTTCGAGATTTTTATTCGAACCTTCTTTTCCGACTTCCTCGGAATTCCCATATGAAAATCTTTCGGCTAGGGTACCGACAGGCGAAAATAATTGCGACTAGGGTACCGGCAGGCCACCTGCTTTCTCTGATTCCAAGTCTTTGAGGCGGGCTCGACTTCCTGTACTCGGTCCTCTATCCAGTCGGGATAGTGGGTCTACTGCTGGAGGGGTTTTTCTACGCTCGATCTCCACGTCTTCGAGGCGGCTTCTTGAAGGATGTGGTCTTCGAATTTGCTAGGAGTACTTCCAACTGGAGTTGCTTCCCTGTCTCTCGACTTGGTCCTTTGCGGACCATTTTACAAGGAAACATCGGATGAAGGGTAGAAGTGTTTCATCCTCACTTTTCTTCTTTGAGCATCCATAGGAATAGTCATTTGTAATAGGATCGTACTAGATGTAAATTTTCAGATTAGCTCAATTTCTTGATTGTAATCAAGAGTTCTCATGTAATTTATTTCAAATTTTATGAATGAAAAAAAAAATTCTTTATATATTGTTGTCGATCTTTGATTTCAGTCTCCGTAATTCGCAATTAGGTTCTTCTCAGAATAATTCTTCTTAGTCGGATAAATATTTGCCGTGGAGAAATATGATAGGATTTAGATCGATAATAATTCTTCAATAATTTCGATCTAAGGGGCATAGCAACGGCTTTCACCCTTAGTCGTTTCAGAGCATTTTTAGCTCGAGGGTCGTAGCAACAGATTTCACCCATTTAATAATTTCGATCTAAGGGGCATAGCAACGACTTTCACCCTTAGTCGTTTCAGAGCATTTTTAGCCCGAGGGTCGTAGCAACAGCTTTCACCCATTTAATAATTTCGATCTAAGGGGCATAGCAACGGCTTTCACCCTTAATCGTTTCAGAGCATTTTTAGCTCGAGGGTCGTAGCAACAGCTTTCACCCATTTAATAATTTCGATCTAAGGGGCATAGCAACGGCTTTCACCCTTAGTCGTTTCAGAGCATTTTTAGCCCGAGGGTCGTAGCAACAGCTTTCACCCATTTAATAATTTCGATCTAAGGGGCATAGCAACGGCTTTCACCCTTAGTCGTTTCAGAGCACTTTTAGCCCGAGGGTCGTAGCAACAGCTTTCACCCATTTAATAATTTCGATCTAAGGGGCATAGCAACGGCTTTCACCCTTAGTCGTTTCAGAGCATTTTTAGCCCGAGGGTAGTAGCAACAGCTTTCACCCATTTAATAATTTCGATCTAAGGGGCATAGCAACGGCTTTCACCCTTAGTCGTTTCAGAGCATTTTTAGCCCGAGGGTCTTAGCAACAGCTTTCACCCATTTAATAATTTCGATCTAAGGGGCATATCAACGACTTTCACCCTTTTAATAGTTGATGGAGACAAATAGTTATTGATAATAGATGAATATAGATCGAGAATATCAGGATACGAAGAATAAATAAGAATTTCTGCGAAATGAACTTTCATTGAATAAATAACTCAGTCGAAACAAACTTTCATTTGAACACATAGTTGTCTTAATCAGGAGAAACAAAGAAGCAGAATGAGATGACTAAATAGCAGTAGCCTTAAATTTAACTATCTTCCATAATATCTTCTTAAATTAACAGCGTTCCATGCTCGAGGTAATACCTCTCCGTTAGGATGAGCAGTCTTGTAAGAACCTTTCCTTCCAACCTCAACGATTACAAAGGGGCCATCCCAATTAGGCTGGAGTTTTCCAACATGCTTTGACACCTCCACTTTCTTGAGCACCAAATCTCCCACTTTGAATGTTCGGATTCGAACGTTTCGATTATAAGATTTTTCCATGCTAGACTTGGTAGATTGAATTTTCAACTTTGCACGGTCCCTTCGACCATCTGCGTGATCAACTTCCATTTCCCTTAGAGATCGGTTTTCTTCGGGATCGTAAAATTCGACCCTTGGAGAAGGTACGAGGTTCTCGACTGGAATAACAGCCTCCGATCCATAAACCAGGCTAAATGGAGTTTCTCCTGTTGCAGCTTTAACAGTAGTTCTATTGGCCCATAAAACTCCTGGCAGCTCGTCGAGCCATTTCCCTTTCGCCTCGGATAAACGCTTTTCAAGAGATCGAACGATCTCTCTGTTCACTACTTCAGTTTGTCCATTAGCTTGAGGATGCCCAACTGATGCGAAATTCTGTTGTATTCCGATTTTTTCGCACCATTCCGTGATTCTTTTTCCAGCGAATTGCGTTCCGTTATCAGATATTAAGATCCTAGGAATCCCGAACCTCGAACATTTAAGAGCTAATGCCCGAGCACCGCAATGATTTCCTGCCTCTCCTTCGTGGACTTCCTTTAAAATGGTATTATAATGCATTTCTGAGACGCATTTTAATAAAACTCTAGAGGAGGACCTTTTATAGAGTTGATTATCAACTAGAGTGAACGATGGTGCTCGGTATTTGATCCTTCGAGCTTCATTTGAGTTTTCTGGAAGCTTTCCTTCTTTGAGATAGGCTGAGAGAGGGTCGATCCAAGAGATCTTTGGATCATCTATTTCCATGATGTCGATCGAGGGAGTTACATCCAGTTCGATAGCAGACGTATTCGATAATAGCCATGTGATTACCCTTTCGTTCTTCCCATCTGCAAGTCCTGTGAACTTCGATAATAGATCTGCCCATAGATTTTCCTCCCTCGGTATAGGTTGAATATCGAACTTGTCGAATTCAGACATCAACTTTTTTGTCTTGTTCAAATATTTGATCATATTGAACTCCCTAGCCTCGTAAGTGCCTTTCACCTGTCTATGAACAAGTTCAGAATCAGTTAGCACAACAATTGCTTTTACCTTTGCTTTTATGGCCATTTCTAATCCAGCGATCAGGGCTTCATACTCTGCTTCGTTGTTTGTGACGACGAAGTCTAAAGTGATGGCATAACTCAAGTCTTCACCATTGGGTCCTTGAAAATGGATTCCTGCTCCACCTCCTTCCCTAGTCGAGGAGCCATCCACGTGCATCAGCCAAAGTTGTTCTTTGGTTTTTTCGACCATAGAAACCTCGGAGATTGCTCCTCCTTCCACATTTGATAGACCTGTCGACTCAACTACGAAGTCAGCTAATATCTGGGCCTTTATAGCGACCCGAGGTTGATATTCAATCTCGAATTGACCCAACTCGACCGCCCATTTTATCAATCTGCCTGACGCTTCTGGCTTTGAAAGGACTTGTCTCAGCGGTTGATTCGTTAAAACAATGATCTTGTATGTCTGAAAATAAGGCCTCAATCTTCGTGCTGCTACCACCAAGGCAAGCGCGAATTTCTCAATCTCCATGTAATTTTTCTCAGCACCCTGCAGTAACTTGCTCAAATAGTACACTGGTTTATGCTCAGACTTGTCGAGCTTTACCAGGACTGAGCTAATAGCCTCCTCTGATACGGCTATGTATAAATATAGAGGTTCTCCATCGGATGGCTTGGCCAACATTGGCGGTGAGGTTAAGTATGCTTTTAGGTCTTCGAAAGCCTTATCACATTCTTCATTCCACTCGAAGTTCTTAGATTTACGTAACAGTTTGAAGAATGGTAGACTCTTGTCAGCAGATCGTGAGATGAATCTATTCAACGAGATAATCTTCCCAATCAGGCTTTGAACATATGAGAGCTTCCTTGGTGGATGTAGATCGGTAATTGCTCGAATCTTTTCGGGATTGGCCTCGATGTCCCTTTCGTGGACGAGATATCCGAGGAATTTTCCCGATAGCACACCAAAAGTGCACTTGGCGGGATTCAACTTCATTCCATACTTCCTTAGGATTTCAAAACATCGATCAAGGTGGTTGATGTGGTCCTCCTCCGTCATACTCTTCACGAGCATGTCGTCTACATAAACTTCCATGATTTCCCCTATTAACTCTTTGAACATCATATTGACTAACCTCTGATAGGTAGCACCGCATTCCTTAAGCCAAAAGGCATGACATGAAGCAGTACACTCCTCGCTCGGTGATGAATGCTGTTTTATCCTGGTCCCTTTCATTCATGAAAATTTGATAAAACCCTTGAAAAGCGTCCATCATACTGAACAATGCAAATCCTGCGGTGGAATCTACCAGCATTTCGATCCGAGGTAATGGATAAGGGTCTCTTGGGCATAATTTGTTTAGGTCGGTAAAGTCATTACACATCCTCCATTTGTTTTCGATCTTTTCGCACTTATAGACTAGGACCACATTTCATAGCCACTCTGTGAACTTAATTTCCCTGATCTGTCCCGCCGCTAACAACCTATCGACCTCTGCATTGATTATCTTGTCCTTTTCGCGACCATGATTACGTTTCTTTTGCCTCACAGGTTTTGCCTTTGGATCGATGTTTAATGAATGTGTTATCACCCGCGGGTCGATTCCCACTATATCGTCCGAACTCCAGGCAAAAAATCCACGTTTTTCTGTAAAAATTCAATGAGCATGGTTTCCATGCCTTCACTTAATTCCGTTCCGATTTTAGTGAATTTTTCGGGGGATCCTGGAACCAAAGTTATTTTTTTGTGGTCGGGCGCTTGCACGCTCATGTCAATATTTTTCCCTTTCCTTCCTTGTAATTTCTCGCAATCGGGAATTGGTGATTTCAATTCAGACTCCAATTCACTCATTTTTCTTTTAACCGGTAGCAATGTTCAAAGATGAGTTATAACATTCCCAAGCCATGTATTGATCGTTCCTCATTTCTCCTACCCCTGCTACAGTTGGGAACTTTACCTTTTGATGGTAGGTAGATACAACTGCTTTGAAGATATTTAGGGCTGGTCTGCCTAATATGGCGTTATAAGCGAACGACGTGTCTACTACCAGGAATTTGATCATCCTTGTTACGTTTTTTGGTTTGCTTCCCAAAGTCGTGCTCAAGAGAATGGTCCCAAGTGGAACTATCTCCGATCCTCCAAAACCGACCAAAGGAGTGGTTACTCGATCTAGACGCGGGTGACAAAGATTCTCCTCGTGAGAGCTTCCGACGAGATAATGTTTGCCGAGCTTCCATTATCGACTAGCACCCTCTTGACCTCAAAATTAGCAATTCTCAATGTCAATACCATGGAAAAATCCTGGTCATCTTCCCTCATGTCCCAATTAACATCTGTAGGTCGATCGGCCTCAGTGAAGCTTATAACTTTTTTTTTCCATGGAGGGAAACTCCAAGGATAGAATTTCCCTCTTTGCGGAGACCCCGGCCTTTATCGACCTCAACGTTCTTTTTCTAGCATTTCTGCTATCACCTCCTGCTGGTCCGCCAGCAATCATGTTTATCACTCCATTCGACCGTTCTTCTGTTTGATTCCGAGCCTGCCTTTGCTGAGTATTGAACTTTCGCGGGCTTCTTGACCTATAACGATTGTTATGGTTGCCCCCTTTGACAAATTCTTTTAACTTTCCTTGTGCAATTAGCTTTTCTATCTCAACTTTCAACTGGTAACAATTTTCGGTGCTGTGCCCCCGAGCCCGGTGATATCGACAATACTGGTCAAGGCGCACCTGGTCTAGCCTGAGTGATCCTTTGAGCTTCGGGAATCAAGTTTCCTTCTTCTAACACGGTTAATACCTCCTCCTTCGAACTGTTAAGTTCTGTAAACTGAATTTTTCCCGGTCTTGGAGGTCGAGCTCTTTCATAATGAGGTCCATAGGAATTCGATCCTTGGGGTGGCATATGTGGCTTATAAGTGTTGATTATTTGCCAAACAGATCCTTTGTTCGACCCTCCACAGTCACTAGGTTTTGGGATTGGTGCCCGGTCTTGTTTCCTGTTGAGAGGAAGGTTCGCAGTGTGCGAACTTTTTAACTTATTCATTTCTTCCTGAATCATGTATTTCTCGGCAATCTCCATTATTCGTTCGAAGGATTTTGGTTGTTTTCTGCATAAGGCATTTCCGAACTGAGTGCTTTTCGTTAATTCGAACATTAGAGATGATAGATATTCGATCTGCGGGGTATCAACTTTGAGAAGTTCGATACTGAATCTCGCTAACCATTGCCTCAGCGTTTCTCCTTCCAACTGTTTTATGGTCCCCAAATGATTCGCCGGTAATCTCGGTTTCCTTTGACTAGCGAATTGGTGTTTTAGTTTATCGCAAAATTCCTCGAAAGAAAAAATGGAGTTGGGCGGCAACTTTCCGAACCAATCGAGGGCAATACCTTCGAAGGTAGTAACCATAATTTTGCAACAAAAGTCCTCAGAATGTCCGTATAAGTTCATCACGTTAATAAAGCTGTTGATGTGTTCCGCGGGGTCGGTAGTCCCGTTATACCGTGGTAGCCTGGTCAGTATCGATTCCACATTTCGAGCTTCACGTATTTCTTGACAAAACGGCGAACAACGCATGATACTGTTCGAAACCTCCCTGTCTCGTTGATTTTCTCTAGTCAGAATGTTTCCCGCTCGCCTGGCAGCATGATTGGTATGAGGAACCTCTATCAGCATACCTTCCTCTTCTAATTTTTTAGCTACTCTCTCCTGCACTATCCTTTCCAGTTCGGATTCAGTAATTCTTTTGTAGGTCAATTTATTGCCTCTGACAGCACCAGAAGGGTGGCTCTCCCCAACTACTGAATCTTCCAGATCATGTACTGGCTTTGGTGGGATTTCTGACCGAGCATTGATTTTTGATGGTACGGCTCGAGGAGGGTTTAATGCTGGCGCGTGCGATATTGATCGCAGTACACTATTCTCCTTTTGGATGTTCGAAGATGGTATTTCTGGTCTCCCGTGAACTGCTGGCTGATCTACAGGTGATTGATCAGCCCTTCCGCTGTTCAGAAATTGCCTGCACATCGTGCCTATAATGGACCTTAGATCACCAACGGTTGTATGAATTGGAACATTATCCTGCGGAAGAATTGGTGGAACCTCCTCTTGTTGAGCCGCACGCAACAAATTGTCGGGCTCATTGTTGACCGAATTCTGCGCTCCTGCTGCGTGGGAGGGCTCTCCTCTGATATACGTATTTCTCCTCGTAGTAGGCATATTTCGATCTAATACTCGAATAGAGCCCCTCGGTGGGCGCCAATTGATCTTACGCATTTTCGTTTGGTCAGATCAAGGTGATATGCAATGCGGTATGAACGGTAATAAATAGATGGAAAAGATCAATGATATTGTATTCAGATTTATCGGGTACAGATTACAAGTATTTAGAGTCCTATTCGAGCATTACTGGATGACGTACAAGCTAGAGGTCGAAATACATACGAGCCAGCCTATACTATTATTCCCAAGCAAATCCGAGCAGCAGTCTCGGAGGAAGAGCACCTGGGAAGTCGTGTCGTCGTCATAAATGCTTGGGGTATTTATAGCTGAGGCTTGGAACCAGGTGAACCACCCACAGGTATGTATTACCCAGCCCACGGGCCTGGACCTGAGGTCAGTCCAACAGTGATTTTGGACCCTAAACTTCCGGGGTAGAATCAGCGTAGGATTCCTGTACTTTGGGCTCGAATTTATATCAGTGAGATCGAAAATGATGGGATTCGACCTCACAAAGTTGTATCAATGTTTGAGTCCAAGTTACCCCTCATCACGTTATCTTCCAAGTATCAGGAAAGGGAATTTCATCCCACTTAATTGTTCTTCTAGTGGTTATATTTGATTTACCAAGATTGGTTTCAATTATTACGGTTTCATTCATTTTTTTATCCTTTATTTTACAATTTGGATTTAAAGTATAAAGAGGTTTAAAATAAATTCTATTACAGACACACATAACTTCTATTCCATACTCATAGTCATAACCATAGGTTTTAACAATTAAAGTTAAAGCATCTAACAAATTAACGTCAGTTAAGGATAACTGTAAATTAGGATAGACATTAAAATAAACTGGTCCATGTGCCAAACTAGATTGGATTATTCCTATCGATGATTTTTTCCAATTTAAATTTCTACCATCTCGTAGTGCTGCAATAAAACTTTCTGTTAATCCTACCAGAGTTAATGGCTTGAAAGCAATTTGTACTAATCCTATATGGATAAATTTATGAGTATATTTATAAGGTAAAATATCTTTTTCATTTAATAATCTTATGGTTAGCTCATCATTGTCAAGGGATATAGATTCTTCGGTAGTTTTAACAATCTGTTTAAGTCCAATCTTTTCAAAAGTACCCATTTTATAAATGGTCTTTGGTTCAATTCTGGGAATAGTCCAATTATTAAGTAATTCGAGATTTTGAGGAATATTATATTCCTGATTCAAACTATTTTTAATATTTTCATTTTTACGGAAAATATTCATAATTACAATATTTTAATCATGTGTTAACCCATATAATCATTATATATCTTCTACCTCCATGGCTCTGATACCATTCTGGACCCAGGTACAGTCATAATATAAGGCTTAGGAATTGCAGCACTACGAGATGGTAGAAATTTAAATTGGAAAAAATCATTGATAGGAATAATCCAATCTAGTTTGGCACATGGACCAGTTTATTTTAATGTCTATCCTAATTTACAGTTATCCTTAACTAACGTTAATTTGTTAGATGCTTTAACTTTAAATATTAAAACCCATGGTTATGACTATGAGTATGGAACAGAAGTTATGTGCGTCTGTTATAGAATTTATTTTAAACCTCTTTATACTTTAAATCCAAATTGTAAAATAAAGGATAAAAAAATGAATGAAACCGTAATAATTGAAATCAATATTGGTAAATCAAATATAACCACTAGAAGAACAATTAAGTGGGATGAAATTCCCGTTCCTGATACTTGGAAGATAACGAATACTATTAAACCTAAACCCAAAATATGTAACGATTTTTCTACTATATTTCAATCCCAAACAGGGAATGTCTCTATAAATATGATAGAAAATAAAAATAGAAATAATATTTATAGGTCTTCATCAGTTAGATCTTTTATATCACCTTTTGATATAATACCCCCAAGAATTTCAACCTCTTATGATTATGAAAGATTTCCTTCTAGAAATTCTACATCCCAAATAAGGGAAAATTCTGATAAAGTTGAAAAAATTCTTCTCAACAAAGATAATATAGGAAAAGGTATTTATAAAAATACTGAAGAAATTAATGAAAATAATACGGAAGCATCAGCCCGAAACATAGGAGAGGCAGATATTACTCCCTTTGAAGCAGATTTTGATATTTAATGGATAGTACACCAAACATTGATTTTAGTCCTGGTTCTCAGGCAAGACAGATAATTAAAACAGAATTTAACCTTCCAAAATGGGAACTTTTTAGAGAATGGTTTTTCAAGAATATTTCAAGAGAAGACCAAAATTATATTCAAAATGAATTTTATAAATTCACTTCCCTACAAAATAAGATTATCCATTTTGTTCCCTGGTTTGTTATAACATATCTAGAAAATCCTATTTCAGTATTAGAAAGAACTTATAAATTATCTAATGGAGATGTTTTAAGGAGTGTTTTCCCTCCCCAAAGTTCTTTCACAGTTGGTAATGATCATAGAACAATAAATTTTACAGCTTTTTCTAAATTATTAGAAAATGATGCTTTGCAAATAACAACTAGTATTATAAATAGTATATTACAACAAAATAATTACACAAACCTTTATCTGAATATCCTAGGAGATCAAATTAAAGAATTACATAATAGAGTAGAAGAAATATTTTCTGTGATAAAAAATGTAAGACCTATGATAGATTTGGAAGAAAAATCTATAAATAGAATTGTCTCTACTTCTCATCTTCAGCCACCACCTGAAATAACAGATTTTAAATTAAAATCACACAAAGAATTAGAAAATTTTCTAGAAGAAAAATTTAAAGGATTAAAATTAAATACTCTAAATCATGAGTTTTCTGAAGGTATTAGTAGAGATAACTACAAAGAAAAAATAAACGATGAATTAAACAAAATTGAAAAATTTGCTGATAGACCTACCCAAAGATTATATTACTATAGGAGACCTTCACCTATGGATACTTTACATGAAGAACAAGAATATACTGTTAATAACAGTTACAATGGAAAAAATATTTATTAATGGAATTTAGACGGTTATACTGAAAAACAAATCTATATTTTAGCCCATAGGATGCTTATGTATAGCACTATTTGTAAAAGTAATAATAACAGTGATAGTACTGTTGCTAAAATGATAATTGCTGGATTTACTAGCCAATTAAAAGGCTGGTGGGATAATTATTTAACAGAAAGAAGTAAATTAGATATTTATAGGACTGTTAAACAAGAAGATGGTCAAAATGTTGAAAATGCTGTTTATACACTCATTATTACAATTTTAGAACACTTTACTGGAAGAATTTCTGATAATAGTGAAAATATAAGAAATATGTTACAAAATCTAAGATGTAAAACTCTTACTGATTTTAGATGGTATAAAGATACTTTCTTAAGTAGAGTAATGAAATTACCAGAGTGTAATAACTCTCACTGGAAATCAAAATTTGTCGATGGATTGCCTAACTTATTTGCTGAAAGGGTTAGGAAAAACCTTAGAAAAGATAGAATTAATATACCCTATGAAGATTATACTTATGGTAAATTAATTGGTACTTGTATTCAAGAAGGATTAGCTTTATGTAACGAGATAAAACTAAACCAACAGATTAAAAGACAAAACTTAAATGAAAAAAGTCAATTAGGACAGTTTTGTAATCAATTTGGTAAGGATATTCCAACCACTTCAAGAAAAGAAAAGAATTATAAGTCTAATTTAGGAACAGGGACATATAATGTTCCTTACCATAAGAAAAGAAGACATCTTTCTAAAAAGAAGTCAGAACAGAAGAATAAAAAGAAAGAAGAAAGAACTTCAAATAAAAAGAAGATTGTTTGCTATAAGTGTGGTAGAATAGGCCATTACGCTAATAGGTGTAAAATGAAGAAAAAGATTAATGAATTAAAAATTGATAAATCTATAAAAGAAAATCTAGAAAAATTACTTATAAATTCTGACTCAGAATCAGAAGAATATCAAGATAGTGATAATAGTTCTAGTAGTAATTCTTCAGAAAAGATTGATATGTTAGAAGAAGAAGAGATAGCTTCTCAAGATTCTAACTATTGTTGTGATTCTTGTGCTCAAGGAGGCACTTGTGAAACACATAGAGAAAAAGAGGATTATTATAAAATTCTGTCTCAATTTAAAAATATGCATTTAAATGTTTTAACTTCAGGAAATATGTTAGAATTCCTAAAACAAATTAAAGATCCAGAGCTTATATTAAAATTAATAGATCAAATGCAAATAGAGGACATTCCTTCTACTAGTAAAGATTCTGATAAAATCCAAACACCTACATCTATAAGTTCTTCAGAACCTTATACTATGAATAAAGTTTATCAGCTCTTAAAAGAAAGACAGAATATTGAAATACCTACTTCTGTTAATGATCTAAATAAAGAAATAAAGAATTTGAAAATAGAGATTTCAAATTTGAAAAATACGAATCAACAATTAGAAGAGAGAATTACTCATTTAGAAATGGTTAAACAAATAAATACTCATATAGAATATGGACATAATGAGATTGATGAAAATATTATCCAAAGAAAATTTCTTGTCTAATCTCAATATGGTTATTTCTCAAAAATGGTATATAAAAATCACGTTACTTATAGATAATCAGTTTAGAAAAGAAATTATAGCTCTTGTTGATAGCGGAGCAGATATGAATGTTATACAAGAAGGGATAATTCCTACTAGATATTTTCATAAAACTTCAAATTCTCTTAGTCATGCTGGAGGAGAAAAACTAGAAATAAAATTTAAAATTCCTTTAGCTTATATTTGCAAAGATAAGGTTTGCATTCCTACAAGTTTTTTACTTGTTAAAAATATTACTAATCAAGTTATTCTTGGTACTCCTTTTATTGATCAAATTTATCCTTTAACTAGAGTTGATAACTCAGGAATTACAGGAACCTTTGAAGGAAAAGAAATAACTTTTAAATTTATTACTAGGCGATTTCCTAAACTTTTACATGAATTAAAAGATTTATTAGATCATAAGGTTTCTCATTTAAATTATTTAAAGCAAGAAGTTAGTATTCTTACTCTTGAAGAGAAATTACAAAGCCATACTTTGCAAGAAAAAACAAAATTAAGCCATAATAAGTTATCTCTAGAGATTTGTAATGATCATCCTAATGCTTTTTGGGAAAGAAAAAGACATATTGTTGAGCTTCCTTATGAGGAAGATTTTAATGAAAGAAAAATTCCTACAAAGGCTAGACCTTGTCAAATGAATTCAGAATACTTAGAATTATGTAAAAAAGAAATAGAATCTCTTTTACAAAAGGGTTTAATAAAGCCGTCTAATTCACCCTGGTCATGTACAGCCTTCTATGTTAATAAACATAGTGAACAGGAGAGAAGAATTCCTAGATTAGTCATAAACTATAAACCATTGAATAAAGTCTTAAAATGGATTAGGCATCCTATACCTAATAAGAAAAACCTTTTAGATAGGTTGTATGATGCAATTATATTCTCTAAATTTGATTTAAAGTCAGGATACTGGCAAATACAAATATGTGATAAGGATCAATATAAAACTGCTTTTAATGTCCCTTTTGGACATTATGAATGGAAAGTTACGCCTTTTGGATTAAAAAATGCCCCTTCTGAATTTCAGAAAATTATGAATGATATTTTCATACCTTATAGTGATTTTATAATTGTTTATATTGATGATATTTTAGTATTTTCGAAAACTATTGAAAATCATTTTAAACACTTAGAAATATTTAAAAAGGTTGTTATACAACATGGTTTGGTTATTTCTAAACCAAAAATGTCTATTTTTCAAACTAATATTAGATTTCTTGGTCATAATATTGAGAAAGGGAAGATTATTCCTATTAATAGAAGTATAGAATTCGCTTCTAAATTTCCTGATGTTATAACATATAAAACTCAACTCCAAAGATTTCTTGGAAGTTTAAATTATATTTCGTCTTATTATAAAGATTTAGCAACTGATGCAGCTATTTTATATGATAGACTTAAAAAGTCTCCTACTCCTTGGACAGATATACATACTAATGCTGTCAAATTAATTAAGAGTAAAGTGAAATCACTTCCCTGTTTAATGCTAGCCAATCCCACATGGGAAAAAATTATTGAAACTGATGCCTCTGATATAGGCTTTGGAGGAGTTTTAAAACAAATTTGTCCTAATACAAAACAAATATTTTTTGTAAGATTCCATTCAGGAAAATGGAATAATAGCCAGAAAAATTATGCTACAATTGCCAAAGAAATTCTTGCTATACTAAAATGTATTCTGAAATTCCAAGATGATTTATATAATCAGAAGTTCAAAATATTTACTGATTGCAAATCTGCTAAATACATGTTTAATAAAGATTTTAAACATGATGTTTCTAAACAAATGTTTGCTAGATGGTAGGCTCATTTAGCCCCTTTTGATTTTGAAATACATTATAATCATCTTCCTGATTTCCTAACCCGTGAATATTTATATGGACCAACACAAATTGTTGAGATTTAATAATTTTGCAGGTAATGATACCTCGTGATCATTCATTCCGAGGACGGCCTCAAAATTATAGAGGTCGAGGAGGTAGGGGGAACATAATCTCCCAAATTCATGGTAAAAAATTGGTTGCGGAAAATATTTCCGGATTGGGTGAATCATCCACATCTCAAAAGGGAAACTCCCAGACTTTTGCAAATATTTTGCAAGAAAATGAATATGATGACAGTATAAATTATGCTGAAAATGATAAGAGAGAAGTCATACTTCATTTAGAATATTCTGATCTCAAATGGCGAGATGATCCCTGGTTTCTGATGAACAGGTATATTGATAATACCATTCTGGACCCAGGTACATTCATAATATAAGGCTTAGGATTAGATTTGGATATTTATTACAAGAATATAAATCCGTCAAATAATAATCTTATAAAACTCATTTTCAATATCAAAAAGCCCAAGAAAACTCATTCGTAAGATTATTATTGCCAGAAATATTTTCTTACCCATAATCCTAGTTCCTTATATTACTGAAGACCCATGTTCAAAATAATATTAAAACACATGGGGTTTATGATACATAGTTATATATGGTTAAACACATGTTTAAAAAGTATTTAGCCTGTCATTAGACTAAATATAAAACACAAACATAAAAATTAAAAACAGAAAAGTAAAGTGTAATACCTCAGATGGAACTCCAAACCAAGCTTTTATTTATTTCTCCAGATATATATTACAAGATATATATTACAAATTTAAACTATTATAAGACTGAAAAGTTTTAAAGAGTAGTAGTAGTAGTAGTAGTAGTAGTAGTAGAGACGGTAGTGGAAAGATGATTTCTAAAGCTGCGATTCCAGCTATTTATAGGAGAATATCCAAGTCTTCAAAGGTTGCCCGTGACATATGATGTCCAAGTCTTCAAAGGTTGCCCGTGACATATATTTGGCCTTTTCTTTGATGGAGGTCTTTGTCTGCTTCATTTTTCTGATCTGATTTTCTCGAATATAGATTCCAGATCATCAGTATTGAATGGATCTTCTTCTTCCTCATAAGGATCTTGAGCTTCTCCTGCTACTTTAGAGGACGCCATTGGCGTGTCTGATTTAGAGGATTTAGAATCATCTTCTAGGAATTCCTTGAAATTTTTCTTTAGATATTTCTTCATCTCTTCCATATAGGCTTTGATGATGTCATCTTTAGACAATTCTTGTTTTTTCATTTTTAGTTTACCAGATATAGCCTGGAATGGGCTAGGAGTATCATCCATTTCCTTTGTCTTATATAACAAAAGTTTATTTTGAATTAGCTCTTCAGTTTCCGCTCCAAATAATTTTCCAGAGGATAGGTCAACTTTATTCATTTTTTCCCAAAATTTTGAGAACAAAGTTCTATAAAGACATGGGGTCTGGTGTTCTGTATACCCAACCATGGGGATCCATTTTGATATCCATGGGATAGAAAATTCAATGAAAAAGTGCATAGAAGCTATAAGCTCATCTGCTTTATGAGAGGTTATTAATTTAGACATTAGTGGGGATAAATCTATCCATTCAGAATATAAGTTCTTCCATTTTTTCTGGAAGTATTTCATATGAAGGACCGTGGTATGACCACCAATTAACAAACCAATTTGGTATGGGAGATTTATATACTTCTCCACAAATTTTTATAAACCAAGTATGTTTTTTCTTGGTATTCTGGTAATATAATACCTTATCAAAAGCTGAGATATAATCCCAATAATTAAATTTGATAGAAATGTTTTTCTCAGAAAATATATAATCTTTTTCTTTGAATGTAGATAGACCCCATTCTTGGTATGAAAAAATCTTTTTCACAATGATCTTACTAAAAGTATAACCTCTTTGATCATTCGAAGTAAAGTGTGTAATTTCACAACTATCAGTTGCTTTGAGCAAATTTTCATAAAAATTTCTTTGCTTGTATGACGTAGCAGCGAATTGAGTATTATCAATATACATGTTCATCAGAAACCAGGGATCATCTCGCCATTTGAGATTATTATTATTATTATTATTATTATTATTATTATTATTATTATTATTATTATTGTTGTTGTTATTGTTGTTATTGTTATTGTTATTATTGTTATTGTTATTGTTATTATTATTATTATTGTTGTTATTGTTATTATTATTATTATTATTGTTACTATTATTGTTACTATTATTATTATTATTATTATTATTATTACTATTATTATTACTATTATTATTATTATTGTTACTATTATTATTGTTACTATTATTATTATTGTTATTTATTATTTATTGTTATTATTATTATTATTATTTTATTTTGTAATAATAATTTTTGTTGTTATTATTATTATTATTATATTATTTTGTTATTTTTGTTATTTATTATTTTTACTTTTTTGTATTTTTATTATTGTTATTATTATTATTTTATGTCCCTAACTGTTGAAGATGATTATGGAGTGGGAGGGGGAGTGGGGGAGGGGGAGGGGGCAGTTTTGCCCCAACGATTGGAGATGGCCAAGTAGTTATACCACTACATAGGCAAATCATATATATACTTCAAGATTTTGCACTCCACTTCCAATGTGGGATAATGACATTTCAATTATTTTCTCCCATTTCAAAAAGTGTACTTTGAATGTCAATTTCTCATTCACCTGAACTTCGAATTTGACATACTTTATACCGTTTTGATCTACTCAAGTAGTAGGTTATAAATCCGCAAAGACACATCACTTTTCTCAAAGTGGGTCCCACTAAAAAAGTGGTCAAAACAGTCCATTAACTTAATTTTTTCCAACAGTCTCTCCCTTGGATTCGCAATTAGATTATATGTAACACCCCGTAAATTTAAAATATTTTAAAATAAAGTTATTGAATTTTTAACCCGATTTTGTGTAACGTATTTTATTTTAATGAACATAGTATTTCTTTAAACCTAAACGTACAATTAAAATTTTCGAACACAAAAATTGAACTCTCTTTTGTGCTTTGTGTGCATTAATTGTTTCTTATGGAATATTGGACCTAGAAATAATTTAGAAAACATGACTATTGCATTTTAAAAACATTGGGGTCATTTTGTAATTAGTTTGGACCAAAGTGTGCGAAATTTTTTGATTTAGGGGTTATTTTGCACTTTTCAAAATTTTGGGGGTCAAAAGTGCAAAAACTCCCATTCTCCTCCATAGGCTGAACATGCCATGATTTCTCCTCCTTCAAAGTCAAAAAATCAGCCCTTGGGTAGAGAAATGGAATAGACCCTATGAAGTATAACCATGCCTCTACACCCCCTTTTCCATTCAAACACTCCATCTCCCCTTTCTCCATTCAAACACTCCACCACTCTTTTTATCCCCTTAAATCAGATTTTATGTCTCCCCTACACCATTTGTTTTCTTGAAGAAAATAAGAGAGAGATAGAAGAGGCAACACAAAGAGAAATTTTCGGATTTTCACTACATAGCCTCGGTTTTCCGATCATTCCGCCTTCGTCCACCGTTGGATCGTGCCCAAATTTTTCTTGAAGGTCCTACACACATGGGGCTACATATTGACCGTTCGGATCGTCGTTTGGATCTCCCAAAGTGAATCTCCAGTCGTTACACATTTAGAAAGATAGTTTTCGGGCATACTCAGCACAGTCTCGGTTTTTCGACCATTCGGCCTTCGTCCACCGTTGGATCGTGCCCAAATTTTTTCTGAAGGTCCTATACACATGGGGCTACATATTGACCGTTCGGATCGTCGATTGGATCTCCCAAAGTGAATCGGCAGTCATTAGAAGTTGGGGAAAAGTAAGGATTTGAGGGCTTTTGTTATGAACCACCACCGGAGCCGCCACCATTGCCACCGGAGCTACAACCACCACCTTCGGAGGTCTGGAAATGAAGAGAGTTTCACCCCCTTCGTTGCTTTGGGTAAAGATCCATCTTTAATATTTGTGATTTTACATTTTTTTCTTCAAAGTATATATTGAAGAATTTTAGTTATCCTTGTGGCTATTGTGATAAGTTGTTGAGTTCATGTTTAATATTAGATATTTAATGTGACTTGCTTTGGTTTTATTTAAATATTGCTTATATGTTTGGATCTTGATTTATTTTCGTAAAAAAGTTATTGTTCATATATAATTTCCGAAACTTTGGGGGGTATTTTTGAAAGGTTTTAAAAGTTGAAGGGCTTAGGTTGCGATTCTTGTTGGGATTAAAAAAGGGACTGAAAATATAAGTTTTTGTTTGATATTTGGTTAGGTTTACTTGAAAAGCATTTGTTTTAAAGTTTGTTCCGAAATTTTGCAAAAATGGGAGTTTTTGAAACATTTGGGGTTATTTTTGTAAATTTGAAAATAAAGGGTTAAAGTTGCTATTTTTACATGGTTCTTTTATAAACTCTTGATTAATTGATTTGAAGTAGTGTTTTATTCATTTTAGTTATAAGATTGAAAATTTGTAAATTTTTCCGAAGAAAATTTATAATTAAAGAACTTTTGTTTCTCAATGTTAGTTTGTGAAAAAATAAAATTATTAAAACTTATTGTTAATCTTAGTTTTATATTGAATGCTTGATTATTTTTAAATTATTTCTTAAATGCTTGAATCTTGAATTATTTTTTTCAAGAAAGTTGATTTTTCTATGTTTTCAAAACTATGAGGGTATTTTCGAAAAGTTTTAAACTTGTGGGAATTTTAAAGATTTGGTTTTTGAAGTAACAAGATACTTAATACTCTTATTTGATTTTCGATATGAGTTTAGTTAAAAATCTTTTGATTTAAAGTTTGCTGCAAATTTTCGAAAAAAATTGATGTTTTTCAAAGTTTAGGGGCTGTTTTGTAAATCTGGGAAATGAAGGGAAAATTTTGCTATTTTGGCGCTGTTTTTGTAATTAGAATTTCGAGTTTTGAAAATAATAACTTTTAGTTGGAGTTTGATGTCGAAAGTTCTAAGTTCTTGTGTGTGATGTGTTAGTTTAGGAAATCCTTGTGTAGGATTTTCATCGGTTATGTTTAAGTAAGTTTGTTAAATACATTCTAAGTTGTATACGTACTTGCTCAGGTTTCGGATACACATCATTGTGGAGTTTTAGTCGCTATACTAAGCGACAAAGGTGAGTGCTATGTGTTACTTGTGTGTAAGTCTAAATGTGCTAGTAGGTCGAGTCATAACTGTAACTTAGTTACTAAACAAACAAGCATGTGATGTATAATAACATAAAGAACTCAGCTGCTAGGACAAGTTACACGTTGAATTATTGTTTATGTCTATGTGCTTATGAGTCATTGCTATTGTATGTTCGACCGTTATTGAGTTGTTTACCGATTTCCTGCTACTGAACTGTTACTGTTACTGTTACTGTACTGTACTGTTTACTGTTACTGTGTGGGCTCCTATTTTGGTGTGCGGAATCGTGGTTAACCCGGAAGGTAAGGGCCGGAGGGTTACCTCGATCCACCGTAGACCCGCTTCACGAGCCAAGTGTGGAGGTTACACTTGGGGAGTGAATGTCAAACTCCTGGCATTTGACGTCAATGCGCACTGTTTATGTAAGGTCGCACCTTACTTGGAGTGTTCGGTGGTGGTTTTCCTGACTGTGGATTGGAGGGTAAGAGGAGGACGGCATCAACAAATGTTGGTTACTTGTTTAACTTGCTTAAATTGTTATAGCATATGTTCATTACTGTACTGTTGTATATGCTCATGTATATTTATGTTGCATCCACGCACAAGTGCACTACAGCCTCACTAAGTTGGACGATCAACTTATGCATTCTGTGTTTCAATCTTTTCAGTTACAGGTGTTTGGGGTAACCAATATATCATGTTGCGGTTAGGTCATCACGGTTGCGGTCCCACCCTAGTTCCAGAGAGTAATTAAACTTTTGTTTAAATTCTTATTTGATTTTAAGATTTTCGTTTGAACTCATGGTTTAAATCTCCTATAATGTTTAAGTTCATTTTTATTATATCTTGTTAAATATCTCGGTATTTTATTTAATTTTGTAAAATGGGAATATCTATAAAAAATGATTTTTAATTTGATCAAATATTAATCTTAATCTTCTTGTATTTATTTTGAGTCCCAGAAGTTGTTTCACCATGTCATGTCATCCGTTAAAATTTGTTTAATTACTTTCGCTTTAAACTTAGTAATCGAAATTGTTTTTATTTCGTTTCAAACCGCTTCCGCTTAAAACCTTTAATTCTCGGTTTTAATTTATCGTTTCTTTTGAAATATTTCGATATTTTAACTCTTTTTTAAAATAATAATAACTTTTCGACCGTTATCCGACGGACCCGCGGAGCCGGGCCGTTACATTATGTATTAAGATCTTTGACTATCTGTTGGATAAGGATGAAGATGAAGGCACTAAAGGAAGTTTGATAAGGGAGGTTTTGATGCATTCCAAAACTTCAAAGATTGGCTAAATATGGAGTAACTTAGCTGATAAACTTATCAAGGAATTTTGACTAAGTAATGAAGACATCAGAAGAGTCAAAGTTTCAAGGTCCAAGACTTCTGATCTGCTGAAGTAAAGTTATCAGACTAGTGAAGATCAGCCGACTCAAATCAGATTTGTTCAAGTTTGAGATCAGCCGAGTTCACCATCAGTCTTATACTTTCGTCAGCCAAGTGAAGAAGATCATGAAGTGTTCCCAACGGTAATAAATGCCCCTTGGTGTAATAAATGCTGAAGTACGAGGATATTTAAGACAAATGATTGAAGAAAAGCTTCGCATCAGCCGAGTGCATTTAATGCTGCCTGCAGAATAGTACTGTTTACAGTACGGACAGACTGCAAAAGAGCCGTTCGCGGATTTTAAGGACCAGTACTCGAGGAATTTGAATCCTGTCTCTCTTCAACGGACACTTTTCAATCCTCAAGTATAAATAGCTGAAAGAGACGAAGAAGAAATGAAGCAACACACTTTCTGAGAGAAATTTCCGAAGCAGAATTCTTTAAGTCTCAAGAACAGCTCACTTATCAGCTGAGTCATTTGTTGACGAAAGCAGAGTTGAAGAATCAAGAAAAATACATCTTCTGAGTGATTTTGAAAACAAGAGTGTTGTGCGGAGTTGTGATCCATCTTTGTGAGTGATCAAACTTCAGAGAATAGGTTTTCTGTGTGATTTCCTATTGCGAACTTGTGGTCGTTTCATTTGTTGTTCGACGCAAGCAGAGTATACTGTAAACTTTGTGATTATAGTATAACCCAAGATCTGTGTGACTTGGAAGAGTGGACTAAAGGATATTCAAATCCATATAACCACTATAAAAATTACTTGTGTTTTTACATTGCTTTTAAATCTGCATATTTTCTGTTTGCATAAAAACACGTTAAGTTAACTGTTTGAAAAAGTATTAAAAAGGAGTTTATAAAACTGGGGAAACATTTTTCAAACTGCTAAGATTACTTGTGAAAAACACTTTGAAAATCCGCTGCAAGTACTCTAAGTATTAAAACTGATTTTAACAAAATCAGCTAAGTAACTATCAGACGAGTGGTCAACAGACCTGTTCAAAGATTTGTTCGCGAACAGAATTGTAACTTACTAATCTGATCAGCTTAGTCTGTTCAATTAAAGTAAAGTTTTAAAGTTAAAATAGAAAGAAAATTTTAAAGAGGTTTATTCACCCCCCCCCCTCTAAACCTCTTCTGACCACTTGGGACCAACAAGTGGTATCAGAGCAGGTGGTTCATTTGAATCAGCTGCCTGATCAACGAGCTTGATCCAAGTGTTTTTCAAAGGTTTTCAAAACTTTTCAAAAGAGCATCTTTTTGAAAAATCAAAACTTTTTGAAAAATGGACTGTATCAGCCATGTTCCCCACATTGCTGGTATGTCGTTTGAGGATTGGAAAATCAGAATGGAGATTTTCCTTGCTGCTTATAATGACAACATGTACACATGTATCATTAAAGGTCCATTCAGATTCACAAAGACCATCAAAATAAACGAAGTTGATACAGTTGTGGAGAAAGACCTTCATGAGATGACTCCTGAAGAAATAAAGCTTTTCAATCTAGACAAAGTTGGGAGATTCATCATGACTAAAGCCCTGGATAATGATCGGTTTGACAAGGTCAAACATTGCAAAACTGCAAAGGAGATGTGGGACAAAGTCAGAGATATGAGCGAAGGCAATGATGCTATTAAAGAGCATCAGCTCAGTGTTGCCTTGGAGAAGCTGGACAACTTCAAGATGAAGTCTGGAGAAACCATTGATCAGATGGATACCAGATTCACCAGAACTCTGAATGAAGTTTTAAAGTTGGGAAAGACTTTCACTGACAAAGAGATCTCTGTCAGAGTGTTGAAGGCTCTACCCTCCAAGTTCAATATGAAATTGACAGCAATGGAAGAATCAAGAGATCTGGGCAAGATTTCTCTTACAGAGCTGTTCTCCGTACTCAAGGCTTATGAGTATAAACTGCCTAGAATGGGAATTGAAGAAACCTCAACTTCAGGATCCACAGCTGCACTGGTTGCTGCTGAAAACCAAAGAAGACCAGCTCAAAGAAATGCAGAAGTGGACTCATCTGATGAAGCCACTCTACTCAACAAAAAGGAGTACACTGCTGGAGATGTTGCACTGTTGATGAACAATTTCAAGAAGTTCTACAAGAGAAAAATGAAGAACAAATACAACAATGCTTCTACTTCTAAACCTAACTTTTCTTCTCAAGATAAAGATGATTATAAATCAAAACTAATGTGTTACAACTGCAGGAAATTGGGACACTTCATCAAAGACTGCCCATATCCAAAAGCAGAAAAGTACACTGAAGAGGAGAAGAAAATGAGAAAAGAAAGAAAGCATCAGAGAGGCAAGGCTATGATGGCTGAAGCAGAAAAGCTTGCTGCTGTCTACTCATCTGATTCAGATTCAGACACGTCTGATGAAGAATCGTCTGATGAAGAAAAACCTGCTCTCCTCTGCCTGATGGCAAAGGAATCTGATGACTCAGAGGATGAGGTAACTCCTCAAGATAATGAACTATTTAATTCTCTAGAGCAAATGATGTTGAATAATACTACTATTGCTGGAGAATTTGTTAAGCTTAAGGAAGAGATGATCCTGCTAAAAGAGCAAAATAGTTCACTGAAACTTTTAGCTGAAAAGCCAAAAGAATCAGCTGAATATAAACAGCTTGAGCAAGAGCATGAATCTCTGAAAGCTGAATGTGAGGTTTATAAAGGAAAAATCATGGAACTTGAGAAAATTATTGAGTCTCATGATAAGTCAACTGTTGCATTCATGCATACATCTAGTAAACAGGAGACACCTTTAGAAAAGGATAAACTAGAATTGAACCATACTGAAAAATTCATTTCTGCTGACAATAGTAAGGTCATTCTGTATGTTCAAACTTCTAAACCTACCTCAACTGAGAAAATGGTAAAGGAGAAGAAATCTCCTAAGGCTAAAAAGAGCAAAGAGCCTAGTGTAGAAAAACAGACTAGTAAGCCTAAACAGAAGAGTCCTAGGAAGTCTTCTGATAAGGTTAAAACTAATCAGACTGGTGAGAAAACTAAGTCGTCTGTTAAAGAGCAAGCATCTAGTATGCCAAAGAAGCATAAAAATAAGAAAAATCAAAATGCTTGGTATGGAAATGAGTCATATTATGTGCAACCAGCTGCATATCATCCTATGTATCATGCACCTCAATTTCCTGGTTACTATGCACCTTACCCTGCTCATCCAATGCATGCATATCCTGCATATCATGCACCTTACCCTGCTTATGAACATTATTCATATCATACTGATCATCAACATGACTTATCTGATAACTATGATAAAAATGAAGCTGTTCATGCTCCTAAAACTCAAAAGCCTAAGAAGCCTAAGACATCAACATCTTAGGTTGTCAAAGGTGGAACTAATCCTTCAGGACCCTCTCAATAAGGGTACCTAAAACAATTTTATTTTTGTTTTGTAGGTTAGGATTAGGAGTAGGAGTAAAGTAGAGAAGATTCGGTACTTGGACAGTGGATGTTCAAGGCACATGTGTGGAAACATACATGAGTTGACTGATGCAGTTGCTGTGGATGGTCCAAAAGTCACCTTTGGAGACAGCAAAGAAGGCAAGATTAAAGCTAAAGGAAGATTAATCAAGGGAAACATAGAGATATCTGACGTCTCATATGTTAAAGGCCTAAAGTATAATCTGCTGAGCATAAGTCAATTTTGTGACAAAGGATATTCAGTCATCTTCTCAACAGATAAGTGCTACGTTGAACAGATTGGTACAAAGAAGGTAATTTTATCTGGAAGAATACAAGGAAATATCTACATAGTCGACTGGGATTCTGTTGACAAGAATTCAAGTGTTTGTTTGGTGGCATCTGCACCAAGTGAAGTGAGTTGGCTATGGCACAAGAGACTGAATCACTTAAACTTCAAGACCATAAATAGATTAATCAAGAATGATTTGGTAGAAGGGATTCCAAAAACAGTCATGAGCAAAGATAAGCTCTGTGACGCATGTCAGAAGGGTAAACAAATCAAGTCATCTTTCAAGAGCAAGAAGCATCAATCTTCTGAAAGAATTTTGGAGCTACTGCATATGGACTTATTTGGACCCATTGATCCAGTCAGCAATGGTGGAAAGAAATACTGCCTAGCTGTTGTGGATGATTATTCAAGATATACTTGGGTGATTTTCATGAAGAAGAAAAGTGAAACCAAGGAACATCTTACAAATCTGATGGAACTGATCCAGAATGAGAAGAGTATCAAAATATTGAAGATCAGATCAGATAGAGGGACAGAGTTTACAAACTCTACTGTTGAAGAGTACTGTAATATCAAAGGAATACATCATGAGTATTCAGCTGCTAGAACCCCTCAACAGAATGGTGTTGCTGAAAGGAGAAACAGAACACTGAAGGAAGCTGTCAGAACCATGATAGCTGAAGCTAAACTGCCTCAAAGATTTTGGGCAGAAGCAACAAATACATCATGCTTTACCCAAAACAGATGTATGATCAACAAAAATCAGAACAAGACTCCATATGAAGTTTGGAACAATAGAAAACCAAACATTCATTACTTTAAGATTTTTGGTTGTAAATGTTTTGTATTGAATAATGGGAAAAATCACCTTACTGCATTTGCAGAAAAGGCTGATGAAGCTGTTTTTGTAGGATACTCTACTGTTAGTAAGGCCTATAGAGTTTTCAACAAAAGAACATTACTAATAGAAGAATCTATCCATGTAGTATTTGATGAGCCAAGTCAATCTTCTGAAAAGAATCAAAGTGTTAATCAAGATCTGTCTACTGATTTACAGAAGCTAGACATTGGAAGAAATGAAGAATATGTTCCCATCATACTACCTAATCTAAATTCAGCTGCTAACTCAAGTGCTGTTCAAAATCACAGTGCTGATTGTCTAACAGACGAGTTGCAAACAGCTGACAGACCAGAGACTGTTCAACAGACTACAAATGTTCAACAGACTACTACTGGAACTCCAACAGTAGTGTTGCAAGATCAAGACAGAGGACAACATCCTGATCTCCAACCTGATCTCAGATGGCTCAAGAATCACCCACCTGAATTAGTGATTGGTGATCCATTAGATAGAGTGAAAACAAGAAGAGCTGCTGCACAAGATGCTATGTTTGTCACATTTCTATCTCAAATAGAGCCCAAGCAAATTGAAGAAGCTCTAAATGATTCCTTCTGGATAGAAGTTATGCAAGAAGAGTTGAATCAATTTGAAAGGAATGAAGTCTGGTACTTAGTTCCTAGACCAAGTCATCAAAGAGTAATTGGCACTAAGTGGGTATTCAGAAATAAGATGAATGAAGATGGTGTTGTCACCAGAAACAAAGCAAGACTAGTGGCCAAAGGTTATTGTCAAAAAGAAGGAATTGACTTTGATGAAACTTTTGCACCAGTAGCAAGACTTGAAGCAATCAGACTGTTTCTTGCCTATGCTGCTTATAAGAACTTCACTGTCTATCAGATGGATGTGAAGTCTGCCTTTCTCAATGGAGAATTGCAAGAAGAGGTATATGTTGAACAACCTCCTGGATTTGAAGTCTATCAAGAAGAGGACAAAGTATATCGTCTGAAGAAAGCCTTATATGGACTGAAACAGGCTCCAAGAGCATGGTATGATACCCTATCTGATTTTCTTTTAATTAAAGGATTTCGAAAAGGTAAGGTAGATAAAACCTTGTTCACAATTGAATGGGAAAATCATATATTACTTGTGCAAATATATGTGGACGATATTATTTTTGGTTCAACTAATCAACAGATGTGTGATAAGTTCTCCAAGCTGATGCAGAATAAGTTTGAAATGAGCATGATGGGTGAACTTAATTATTTTCTTGGATTGCAAGTTAGACAGTTGCCTGATGGAATATTCATCAGCCAAGCAAAATACACAAGAGATCTGTTCAAGAAATTTGGTATGGAAACTAGCTCAACAGCTACCATTCCTATGTCTACAAGTCTTCGTTTGGATAAAGATGAAGATGGCAAATCAGTGGACATAACCAAATATAGAGGCATTATTGGTTCATTGTTGTATCTAACAGCAAGCAGACCTGATATAATGTACTCAGTTGGAGTCTGTGCAAGATTTCAATCAAACCCCAAAGAATCTCACCTCTTAGCTGCCAAAAGGATATTGAAGTATGTTAAAGGCACTCAAGAATTGGGATTATGGTACCCTAGAGAATCTGGATTTGAACTTATTGGCTATTCAGATTCAGACCTTGCTGGCTGCAAGATTGACAGAAAGAGCACAACAGGTGCCTGTCAGTTCTTAGGTAGTCGTCTGATCTCATGGATGAGTAAGAAACAAACTTCAGTTTCTATATCTACTGCTGAAGCTGAATATATAGCTGCTGGAGCTTGCTGTGCACAAATACTTTGGTTGAAACATCAACTAGAAGACTACAACATCAAGATCAGTGGAATTCCAATCTACTGTGATAATACAAGTGCAATCTCTCTTACTCAGAACACTACAAGTCATTCAAGGACTAAGCATATTGAGATCAAGCATCACTTCATTAGAGATCATGTGGAAAAAGGCAATGTTATGATTGAGTATGTTCATACAGACAATCAGATTGCTGATATTTTCACTAAACCTTTAAGTGAAGTAAGGTTTTCAACTCTAAGAGCTGAGCTAGGACTACTTAATTTGGAAGCATAAGCTGAGGGGGAACTCATCAGAAGACTGGAGTTCAACAGCTTAGTTATTCGTTATTATCTTCAAGGATTAACTCTCAACAGACTAGTTAACTTATGAATTCTTAAACTCAGGGGGAACGTGTAAGACTAGCGGTACTTCTGAATTAAAGATGAAATTTGTTAATGACAGTTAGTTGAAGTTATGTTTTCATCAGAAGACTCAACTATCGAAGATTAAAGTTATTTTATCTAGCTGGATTGACAAACAGCTGAGGAAGGTTATCAGCTATTGGCATTCTCTGATAACAACTATGTCATCAGGACAGTAGTCCATCAGATAAGTATTTATGTTACTCATCTGATTACTTTAATAAAAGCTGAACTATTCAAAACGTTTTATTCAAAATACGCTTTTATAAGTAACTGTTGGGCGGTACATATTCCCGCTCTTCATTAAAAATCTTTTGAATTCGAAAAGTCGTAACTGACGCCGCACGATCAGCACTGACAGAAAAACGGATCTAACGGTTGGCGGATATCACGGAATTCAAGATACCCCAACTCTATAAATCCCCATCTGATCAGTCGAGTCGTTCTTTACACACTCTAAGCATTCAAAAGTACTTGTGAGAAAAACATCTGCAATTCTCTGCAAATTTCTCTTTGTTTTCCTAACCTTCAACAGATCAACAATGGCCGCTGAAGGTATGTTTCTCGTCTATGATTCCTACTACCAATCCGGTACGGATCTGATGAAAGAACTGCTCGAAAAGTTCAAAGCTGCTTCGCTGGTAAATTTCATGGAATACCACGAAGGAATTATCTGGACTGACCAAGTGATGGAGTACTACAACACTGCGAAAGCTGACTATAACTCACTAGCAATTAAGGCTACTGTGGGAGACAAATCTATCACTATCACCCCAGCTGTTCTTCACGAGACGTTTGGGCTTCCTAACAGTGGACGACATGACGTCACTGTACTGACGGAGGACAAGCACCAACAGTTCTGGGCGATCTGCGCCAAAGAGGGAGAAACGTTGTCTGGAAACATAAGGAAGAAACAACTAAGAGATGAATATCAGCGGATGGCTGATATGGTAGCTAAGCTGATCGAGAACTGCACCTTCTCACTGGATGCTGTTACCATGAAAAGGTTCAGCATCATGGCTGCCATATACTATGGACTGGATGTAAACTGGTCAATCATAGTCTGGTACATATTAGCTGACTTTCTTGACGATAAGAAAGGAAAAGGCCCCTCCACCAACCACAGAATCACTCTCACTTATCTGCTGTCAAAACTGGGATGTGATATGAAGAATGGAAAAGAGATCCATAAATCCAAGGCATTGTCCAAGTACATGCCTGTTCAGAAAAGGAAGGCTGGTGAGCCTGAAGAAGCTAATGTTGAGGAACCAAAAGAGGTTCCTGCCAAGAGGCAGAGGAAACTGGTCAAGACTGCTGGTTTAGCTGTTGAGACTAAAAAGAAGAAGGCTGCTGATGAGCCTAAGAGGAAAGTTTCCAAGCAGATGGAGAAAGTGACTTCTGCTGCTGAAGCCACTAAAATCGTTGAAAACATAATTGCTGATGTAAGGACTGGATCCCCTGCATCACCATCAAGGACTCCATCAGCAGAGAGGCCTGCTGAAGGGATCTCTCATCGAACAAGAAGTCAACAGAGAGATACAGCTACAACCACTTACCGTGAAGGGAGAACCAAGAAGACTGCTAGAAAGCAGATGACTTTCATAGAAGAACCAACGGTTTTGGAAAATGTTGCTAGGGAAGACCCTGAAGCTGCTGAAAGGCCTGCTGAAACAGTTAAGACTGTTGAGACTGACAAAGCTGATGAGCAACAGCCAAGTCAAGTCACTTCAACAGCTGAGGTTGCTCAACCTCAAGAAGATCCAGATGTCCAAATCATTTATCCTATTGCTGCTGCTCCCCTATCATCTGCTGGTCCAGCTCCTGCCCCCATTGATAAAGGGAAGAGGAAGATAGTGCTTAAGAGAAAGAAAATCTCTAAAGCTGACAAGAAGGCAAGAGAAGAGGCTGAACAAAGAAAACAGGATGAGTTGGAGGAGAAGAAAGCACTTGAGCTAAGCAAAGCTCAAGAAGCAAAGGATGAAGCCAGAAGACGCATGTCTGAAGCAGAGAGGAAAGCTGCTGAGGATGCTGAATTTGCAATGGTTTTGGAAATGAGCAAAGTTGATGCCTATGGACCTGTCCATGGAGGTGGCATCAAAATTGGAGAAGGCAAGAATGAAGAAGACAAAAAGAAGATATTACTGTCTGCCCCCAAAGTCAAGTCAAAGGACAAATTTGAAGTCAGAAAAGCCTTTGAAATAGTATATGCTGATAAGGAGCTTTTCAAGAAGTTTGAGAAGTCTCTAGCTTACTATGATCAGAAGCTTATGTTGAAGACTCTGTTCAACCAAGAGAAGCCAAGGTATATCAGTTGGAGAGACAACAGGCTGAACAAGTCAATAACAGAACTTCAAAGCATGAAGGAGTTAGTTGATTCAGAACGTTGGGTTCTGAACTGGCTGAAAACAAACTCCATTCAAAAGGCCCTTGATCCCAGCTATGTAAGAGACATCATGCATAGTTATGCAAAAGGTTTTGCATTGGAGGAGGCCAAAAAAATTCAAAACACCTTGTCTGATAAGAAGAAAAAGTCTGAAGATGCTGAAGAAAGAGCAATTAAGTTTGCTGTTATGACTGCCTTGAAGAGATGGGCAAAGAAGTCAAAGTATCAACAAGGATGTTCAAGTGACTTGCCACTGCTCCCAAGCATTCAACAAATTATTTTTGGCAAGGAAGTACAACCGTACTATGAAGTCCCTAAGGGTAACAATGCCTTTGTCAACCCTTGGATTATTGTAAGGCAGATTAGACAGACAACATGCTTCAATGATGATGGAACCGTTACTAATCTGTTCTACGATGATGTCACTGATGAGCACAAGTCTGCTGACAAGTCCTTAGCTATTGAATGCCAAGCTAAGACTTCTGAAGATCATCAGATGACGGACATGGAAGAAGTCCCTGTTCAACAGGCGACTGAAGAGAAGGATGCTGATGCTTCCACTTCATCAGGTGATGAACACTCATCACTAATGGAAGCCTTCCAATTACTTATTGAAAATCAAATAAAAGAGATGGAAGAGAGGAACAGTCTGCAGTTACAGAAGATGAAGAAAGAATTGGTTGAATCAAACACTCAACAGATGGAAAGAATGCACCTTCTAACTGCCAGTACTATCAAATTGGCTATTGATAGTCTACCTATTCCTCAAGATCATTCATTGCAATTAGTGCACAGTTTGAGAGAGCTGAACCAGAACGTAGAAGATGTGAAGGGTGATGTCAACCACCTTCACACTGCATTAAAAACAGCTGAGCACAAGATTGCTGATCTGACTGCAACCTTCATTCAAGTCAGTAAGGAAGAGAAGGAAATCAATCTAGGGATGTTGCAAGAAGTGGCAAAGGCCTCACAGGAAGTTCAGAATGAAATTGCAACTATCAACCTTAACATTGACTACTTCAATGACAAGACTGACGTCATCAGCACTGATATTCATCATCTAACAGCTAGTCATGACGTTGTTAATCAGAATCTAAAGGCTTTATGTGCTGGAGTGAAGATTCCAACAGTTGCTCTCAACCCTGCTGTTGCACCTTCCAATGTCATCAGAGTTGATGATGACAAAAAGGGGGAAGATAAAAGGGAAGAACCAGCAAAGGAATCTGCTGCTGAAGAGTCAACTAAGGAGGAAACTGCTGCTGCAACAACTGAAGCCAAGGAAACTGAAGAAACAGCTGACAAGACTGAAGCTGAAGCTGACAAGATTGAACAGCTTGGAAAGGTAGAAGAAGAAGGAAAGATTGAAAAAGAAACTACCAAGTACAAGAATATTAAACTGCCAGGAAGGCCATGGAAGCTTTGAAAGCTCTTCAAGAACAGCAACTCAAAGAAAAGATGGAAGCTGCCAAAGCAACCTTGGAAGAAGAAGCTGATGATGAAGAAGATGATGAAGAATCATCTTATGAGTATGAGGAAGTGCTTGAAGGATCAGATGAAGAAGCTGATAGTTAGAAATTGTAAAATCTTTGTAATCAGTTTACTTTATCTATTCCTCAGAAATCTCATCTGATGAACTTGTACATGTAATGCTTTTTCAAAATCAATGAAAAGTCAAGTTCAATCCAATAAACTTTTTCTATCTCAGAAAATTTTGAGGATTACAATCTTTAGTTTAGGTATTCAACAGGTACTTAGCTGAAGTTTTGTCATCATCAAAAAGGGGGAAATTGTTGGATAAGGATGAAGATGAAGGCACTAAAGGAAGTTTGATAAGGGAGGTTTTGATGCATTCCAAAACTTCAAAGATTGGCTAAGTATGGAGTAACTTAGCTGATAAACTTATCAAGGAATTTTGACTAAGTAATGAAGACATCAGAAGAGTCAAAGTTTCAAGGTCCAAGACTTCTGATCTGCTGAAGTAAAGTTATCAGACTAGTGAAGATCAGCCGACTCAAATCAGATTTGTTCAAGTTTGAGATCAGCCGAGTTCACCATCAGTCTTATACTTTCGTCAGCCAAGTGAAGAAGATCATGAAGTGTTCCCAACGGTGATAAATGCCCCTTGGTGTAATAAATGCTGAAGTACGAGGATATTTAAGACAAATGATTGAAGAAAAGCTTCGCATCAGCCGAGTGCATTTAATGCTGCATTTAATGCTGCCTGCAGAATAGTACTGTTTACAGTACGGACAGACTGCAAAAGAGCCGTTCGCGGATTTTAAGGACCAGTACTCGAGGAATTTGAATCCTGTCTCTCTTCAACGGACACTTTTCAATCCTCAATTATAAATAGCTGAAAGAGACGAAGAAGAAATGAAGCAACACACTTTCTGAGAGAAATTTCCGAAGCAGAATTCTTTAAGTCTCAAGAACAGCTCACTCATCAGCTGAGTCATTTGTTGACGAAAGCAGAGTTGAAGAATCAAGAAAAATACATCTTCTGAGTGATTTTGAAAACAAGAGTGTTGTGCGGAGTTGTGATCCATCTTTGTGAGTGATCAAACTTCAGAGAATAGGTTTTCTGTGTGATTTCCTATTGCGAACTTGTGGTCGTTTCATTTGTTGTTCGACGCAAGCAGAGTATACTGTAAACTTTGTGATTATAGTATAACCCAAGATCTGTGTGACTTGGAAGAGTGGACTAAAGGATATTCAAATCCATATAACCACTATAAAAATTACTTGTGTTTTTACATTGCTTTTAAATCTGCATATTTTCTGTTTGCATAAAAACACGTTAAGTTAACTGTTTGAAAAAGTATTAAAAAGGAGTTTATAAAACTGGGGAAACATTTTTCAAACTGCTAAGATTACTTGTGAAAAACACTTTGAAAATCCGCTGCAAGTACTCTAAGTATTAAAACTGATTTTAACAAAATCAGCTAAGTAACTATCAGACGAGTGGTCAACAAACCTGTTCAAAGATTTGTTCGCGAACAGAATTGTAACTTACTAATCTGATCAGCTTAGTCTGTTCAATTAAAGTAAAGTTTTAAAGTTAAAATAGAAAGAAAATTTTAAAGAGGTTTATTCACCCCCCCCCCTCTAAACCTCTTCTGACCACTTGGGACCAACACTATCTTAAATATAGGTTTCCGTTTTCCCAAATTGATGTGTTAAGGTTTCTATTGATTTATCTTTGTCAATAATGAATCTTGTTGAAGCATCGGCACCATTAAACTGGAGATTAGCAACCGACCACTCTGTTTTTGTGAAGGGAGATCAGACGAATTTCGAGATTGAACCGTCGTTTGGAGTGGAGGCATCGTGATGCATGCTTAACTAGTTTGGGCTGCATTGAATAAACACATGCAAAGGCAGGGGGGACTTTGCATGCAGCAGGGGGGTATTTGCTATTTTGAAGCTAGAGTTATAAAAACGTAAGTTGCATATTACGTTTCTTTAATTAAGTAAGGTGCGGTCTCCAAACGGCACCATTTCACTTAGGCAGAGCTGGACACACTTGGCCACGTGAGCTGATCTTATTTGCTGGGGATAATGACAAGGCATGTGAGCTTGAAAGTGAACTACTATAAATAGCAGCTATCACGAAAATAGCAAGGCAACACCTGAATATTTGTGAGTTTAATTCCTTGCTGCCTTCTCTGTTTTATGATTGCATTTCAGCCATTATTCAAGCTTTGTTCACTCTCTTTTCAGGTAATAGGAGAGTTAGGAGCTTGGTTGGATTGCGTACGAGTGAATCTAGTTTACTTCTTCGTGATTCGTTGTTGTTTGGAATATAGATTGTATTTTGATTTCATTACTGTAATTCGGATTAAACTGTTGAATTGGGGACTGATATTGATTGGGCTATTGATTGGATTAATTAAATTACCATTTAATTGATTATTTGCTGCTTAAATTGTTGTTTTATGCATAATTTGGTTTAATTTGCATCAGTGGTCATCAGAGCTGTGTGTTCCTTGTGCAGTAAGTTGGAGTAATGGCTACAAACACTAGATCTCAAGATCTACAGAGGGAGTTGGAACAAATTAAGTCTAGTTCAGCTGGGTTGGAATTGAAGGTTGATCAATGCATTGAAGAGATGAGGAGAACCTTTGCTGAATTGAGGAGTGACAGAACAAGTGTTCAACGTGGTGATCAGGAGAATAATGAGTCACCAAGAGGTATATCTTCTCATTTTGGATAACATAAACAACAGTTTAATATTAGGCATAAAATGAGGATTGAATTTCCTAAGTTTTCTGGGGAAAATTGAGGGACTGGATATATAGAACCGAGCAATTCTTTGAGATGGATGATACACCTGAAGGATCTAAAGTTAAACTGGCTGGGATTAATATGGAGGGAAGGGCTTTGCATTGGCATCAATCTTATGTGAGGATGAGAAGGAAGGTGATCCATTGGGAAGAGTATGTTGCTGCATTGCAACATAGGTTTGGTACATTGATGTTTGAAGGCCCAATGAGTGAAATCAAAAGGCTGAAACAACTTACTTCAGTTCAATCTTATTTGGATGAGTTTGATGAGCTCTTGCATAGGGTAGATATTCCAGAAGAATATGCAATAAGCATGTTCCTTACAGGACTAAAGGAAGAGATAGAACTGCCTATAAGGATGTTCAATCCTAGGACTCTTCAGAGAGCCTATGGGTTAGCCAGAATGCAGGAGCAAACTAACCTTGCTATGCATAAGAAGCCAATACATACTAATCATAACAAGACCCCACCCTTGCTTCCTACACCAGTAGCAAGGACTAATCCTACCTTCAAATCAACTCCAAGAGGTTCAAGAATGCTGTCCAATGCTGAAATGGATGAAAAAAGATTAAAAGGTCTATGTTTCTGGTGTGATGAAAAATACACCATGGGACACCAATGCAGCAAGAGGAAACAGATTTGGTTCATGGATTGTGAAGATACTGAGGAAAGCATAGAGTCAACAGAAGGGGAAGAATATCAAGAAGAGGAGATGAAGGATCAACCCTTAGTCTCAATGCATGCAATGTCAGGATTACATAACTTCAATACTATGAGGGTCACAGGGTCTCATGAAGGTAAACCTGTTCACATCTTAATAGATTCTGGTAATACACATAATTTTCTTGATATCAATGTTGCAAAAAAGTTGGGATGTAAACTGGAAAAGACAGCACCCTTATGCATTGATGTGGCTGGAGGAGGTAAAATCTACAGTGAGTTTGTGTGTAAAGGTTTTTACTGGACTATGCAAGGAGTACCTTTTATTATTGATGTAATGGTACTGGATTTGGGGGGTTGCAACCTGGTGTTAGGGGTGGAATGACTGGTATCCTTGGGGACTATTGAGTGGAATTTTGATGAGCTATTCATGAAATTACTGTAAAAGGGAAGAAGGTGCATTTGAGGGGTAAATCTCCTGGAGTAAAGATAGTTAAGGGAAGCAAGATGAACAAAATTCTGTCTAAACCAGCAGAGTTATCTATGATGAGCCTTAGTTGGATAAAAGGAGAATCTACTAATGTACACTGCATGAAAACTAATGTAGCAAGCTTCAATAACAACTCACATGATTTACAGTTACTGTTAGATGATTATAGTGACCTTTTTTATGAACCCAAGAATCTACCACCTCACAGAAGGCATGATCATGCAATTACTTTGAAGGAGGGTACATCACCTATCAATGTCAGGCCATATAGGTACCCTGCCATTCAAAAAAATGAGATTGAAAAGATGATAACTGAAATGTTGAATGCTGGAATCATCAGACCTAGTACTAGTCCTTACTCTTCACCTATAGTACTAGTTAAAAAGAAAGATGGGTCATGGAGAATGTGTATTGATTATAAGGAGTTGAATAAGGCTACTGTAAAGGATAAATTCCCTATTCCAGTGATAGAAGAGCTCCTTGATGAGTTACATGGATCCAAATACTTTGCCAAACTAGATTTGAGATCAGGGTACCATCAAATCAGAATGAAGGACAGTGACATACTCAAAACTGCTTTTAGATCCCATCATGGTCACTCTGAATTCATAGTCATGTCATTTGGTCTCACTAATGCACCATCAACCTTTCAAAGCCTTAGGAACCATATCTTTCATGATGCACTGAGGAAAGGGGTGTTGGTATTCTTTGATGACATTTTGATATATAGTCCTACATGGCATCGGAATTTGTTACAGTTGCAAACTGTCTTTGATATTCTGAGGGTAAATCAGTTGTTTGTTAAGAAGAGCAAATGCAGTTTTGGGCAATCTCAGTTGGAGTATTTGGGGTATATAATCTCTAATGAAGGGGTATCAGCTGATCAACAAAAGGTGCAAGCAATGCTTAATTGGCCCATGCCTAGGAATGTGAAGGAGTTAAGAAGTTTTTTAGGCTTGACTAGTTATTATAGAAGATTTGTACAAGGGTATGGTACAATTGCTAAGCCATTGACTTCTTTACTCAAGAAGGACTTATTTGTTTGGACAAATGAAGCTACTGAAGCTTTTCAAAAACTACAGAAAGCAAAGACTAACACACCAGTGTTAGCACTACCTGATTTCAATGAAGAATTCATAGTGGAATCTGATGCTTCTGGCATAGGTTTAGGGGTTGTTTTAATGCAAAAGAAGAGGCATATTGCATACTTCAGTAAGGCACTAAGTGAAAGACATGCAGCACTACCTATTTATGAGAGAGAAATGTTAGCCTTGGTCACTGCAGTTGAGAAATGGAGACCCTACTTAATTGGAAGGCACTTCTACATACACACTGATCACCAAAGCTTGATTTGGAGCAGAAAATTGCTACCCCTGCTCAACAAAAATGGCTGGTTAAACTTTTGGGATATGACTTTACCATTGTTTACAAGAAAGGAACTGAGAATGTGGTAGCTGATGCCTTGAGCAGGCAGCCAACACTGGAAGGTGCAGCAATCAATACTATGGTGACTATTACTTCTACTTTAATCAGCAGAATTAAAGGTAGTTGGACCCAGGATCCTCACTTGCAAGACATCATTACCAAACTACAAGCTGATCCTCAGTCTAAATCAAACTATACTTGGCTTCATGGGATGCTTAGAAGAAAAGGAAAGATGGTGGTGGGAAATGATCTAGAATTCCAGGAAGAGATCATCAGGCTAAACCATGATAGCTCAGAAGGAGGCCACTCAGGTTTGATTAACACACTTCACAGGATTCAGAGAAGTTTTTTCTAGAAAAAAATGAAACATTCAGTTTATAATTATGTGCAAGAGTGCACTGTGTGTCAAACTTGCAAGCCAGTCAATACCTTGCCAAATGGTCTTCTACAACCCCTTCCCATTCCAGAGAGAGTGTGGTCTGATATCTCCATGGACTTTGTGGAGGGTTTACCTAAGGTACAAGGCAAATAAGTCATATTAGTAGTGGTGGACAGGTTGAGTAAATATGGTCACTTCATACCATTGCAACACCCTTACACTGTTATAACAGTAGCACAAGTTTTCATGGATACTATTTTCAGATTGCATGGAATGCCTATAACTATAGTGAGTGACAGGGATGTTATCTTTCTCAGTACCTTTTGGACTGAGTTCTTCAAGCTACAAGGGACTCAGCTTTTTCATTCTACTGCCTACCATCCACAAACGGATGGCCAGACTGATGTAGTAAACAGGTGTCTAGAGACATACTTAAGATGTATGACCAGTGAGAGGCCTAAATCATGGCTACAATACATGCCTCTTGCAGAGTGGTGGTACAATACAACTCATCATTCTGCTACTCAGATTACCCCTTATGAGGTGGTTTATGGCCAATCCCCACCTCAACATTTATTGTACCAGCCTCTGACTTCTTTAGTGGATTCAGTTGATAGGAGTTTGACCTCAAGAGAAGCTACAATTCTTTTGCTGAAATCACATCTACTCAGGGCACAAACAAGGATGAAGAACTTAGCTGATAAGCACATATTGGACAAGGAGTTTCAAGTTGGGGACTTAGTTTACATCAAATGACTGTGAGAGGACAACCTTACTCAAAGCGAAATCCTAAATTCTTTGGGCCATTCTCAGTAGTTGAAAAGATTGGTAAAGTGGCTTATAAATTGGAACTACCCCAGAGGCAAATATCCCTGAGAAGATTTTGGATAGGCGTATGTATAAGAAAAATGGTAGGATGTCAACTCAAATTCTGGTCAAGTGGCTTAACTTGGCTGATGAAGAAAGCACATGGGAGGATTACTATGTGCTCCAGAAGAAATTTCCAACTTTCATTCCTTGAGGACAAGGAAGGTTTTTTTTTTGGGGGGGGGGGGTATTGATGCATGCTAACTAGTTTGGGCTGCATTGAATAAACACATGCAAAGGCAGGGGGGACTTTGCATGCAGCAGGGGGGTATTTGCTATTTTGAAGCTGGAGTTATAAAAACGTAAGTTGCATATTACGTTTCTTTATATAAGTAAGGTGCGGTCTCCAAACGGCGCCGTTTCACTTAGGCAGAACTGGACACACTTGGCCACGTGAGCTGGTCTTATTTGCTGGGGATAATGACGAGGCATGTGAGCTGGAAAGTGAGCTACTATAAATAGCAGCTATCACGAAAATAGCAAGGCAACACCTGAATATTTGTGAGTTTAATTCCTTGCTGCCTTCTCTATTTCGTGATTGCATTTCAGCCATTAATCAAGCTTTGTTCACTCTCTTTTCAGGTAATAGGAGAGTTAGGAGCTTGGTTGGATTGCATACGAGTGAATCTAGTTTACTCCTTCGTGATTCGTTGTTGTTTGGAATATAGATTGTATTTTGATTTCATTTGTAACGCCCCCAAAATTTCGAACGCTTTCAATTGGATTTTAATCCAAATTTAAGTGCTACATTATATTTTCAAAGTTAAGCATTAATTTGAACTAAAATATACAAATTAATTAAATCTTGTGATCTTATGAACTTTGAAATAATTAAAATTATAAAAGTTACTTTAAAATAAGATCAATACCTTTTTGAAAATTTTCGGGCTTGGATGCACAAAATTTTGTTTTTGGGGACAAAAATGTAAGTTTTCAAAACTTCGGGGGGCATAGTGTAAATTTGCCCCAAGTTGCAGATTTTTGTAGGAGAGTAATTATTTTCTCTCCTTGCACACTCCAAGGGCTGCTAAGGCATGCCCTTGGGTAGAATAAACTCCACTACCAAGGTTTTCATGCATTGGTGGATAAAAAAATAATTAAGCTTTATGTCTCACTCTCTTTCCAATGTGTATATACTTGTCATATACACATAATATCAGATTTTTATCCTCTTATAACCTCATTTACATACACATTATAGAGAATAAGAGAGAGAGAGAGAGAGAGAAAGAAGAGAGAACACACTAGAAAGAGAATTTTCGGATTCTCACTACACAGCCTCGGATTTCCGATCATTCCGCCTTTGTCCACCGTTGGATCATGCCCAAATTTTTCGTGGAGGTTCTACACACATGGGGCTACATATTGACCGTTCGGATCGTCTATTGGATCTCCCAGAGTGAATCGCCAGTCATTAGAAGTTGGAGAAAAGTAAGGATTTGAGAGCTTTTGTTATGAACCACCACCGGAGCCGCCACCACTACCACCGGAGCCGCCACCACCATCTTCGGAGGTCTGGAAATGAAGAGGGTTTTATCCCCTTCATTGATTTGGGTAAAAAGACATCTATGCATGTGTTCTTTAATCTTTGTGATATTACTTTCTTCTCTTTAAAGTATATATCGAAGAAGTTTAGCTTATCCTTTGAGCTTTTGTGATAAGTTGTTGAGTTCATATTTAATATTAGATATTTAATGTGACTTGCTTTGATTTTGTTTAAATATTGCTTATATGTTTGGATCTTGATTTATTTTTCTAAAAAGGTTATTGTTCATAATTTCCGAAACTTTGGGGGGTATTTTTGAAAGATTTTAAAAGTTCAAGGGTTAGGGATGCAAAAATTTTGGGAGTATAGTGGACTGAAAATATCTATTTTTGTTTGATATTTGGTTAGGTTTACTTGAAAAGCATTTATTTTAATGTTTGTTTCGATATTTTGCAAAAATGGGAGTTTTTGAAACATTTGGGGTTATTTTGTAAATCTGAAAATAAGGGGGCAAATGCGCTGATTTGTCACTATTTTTACATGGTTCTTTTATGAACTCTTGATTAATTGATTTGAAGTAGTGGTTCATTCATTTTAGTTTTAAGATTGAAAATTTGTAAATTTTTTCGATGAAAATTTATGATTAAAGAACTTTTTGTTTCTCATTGTTAGTTTGGTGAAAAGTTACTAAAACTTATTTTTAATCCCAGTTTTATAGTGAAAAATATGCTTGATTATTTTTAAATATTGCTTAGATGCTTGGATCTTGAATTATTTTTCAAGAAAGTTGATTTTATTAAGTTTATGAAACCTATGAGGGTATTTTTGGAAAGTTTTAAACTTGTGGGAATTTTAAAGATTTGATTTTTGAAGTAACAAGATACTTAATACTTTTATTTGAATTTCGATATGAGTTTAGTTAAAAATCTTTTGATTTAAAGTTTGTTGCAATTTTTTGCAAAAATGGATATTTTTAAAAGTTTAGGGGCTGTTTTGTAAATCTGGAAAATGAAGGGAAAATTTTGCTGTTTTGGCATTATTTTATCTAATTAGTATTTGAGTTTTGAAAATAATAACTTTTAAGTGGAGTTGATGTCGTAAATTTTAAACACTTTTGTGCGATGTGTTAGTTTAGGAAATCCTTGTGTAGGATTTTCATTAGTTACGTTTTAGTAAGATTGTTAGATACATTCTAAGTCGTATACGTACTTGCTCAGGTTTTGGATACGCATCATTTGTGGAGTTTTAGTCGCTATACTAAGCGACAAAGGTGAGCGCTTTGTGTTTAATTTGTATGTCGGTCCGATGTGCTAGTAGATTGAGTCCAAACATGCACTTAGGCTCTTAATAATCAAAGCATGAATTTTATTCTAACTTTTCTTGCATGTCGTCACGAATAGGTTGACTTATTAGGTCAACATTACTCGCATGAAATCACTTAGCATTTCAACATGATTATCCAAATACATGCTACATCCGAATCTACTATTTGCGAATAAATTTTTCGAAATTATCATGATACCCAAAAATTTCATTTGATAAGTTATTAAATGTTGATAATATGTTAATATGTTTGATATGTTATGTTCCGTTTGTTTCCGACTATATGTTTCCGTTTGTTTTCGATTTTTTGTGGGTCCCCTTTTGATTGGTATATGGACCCGATGCCAACCTGGCTGGTAAGGGCTGGCAGGATTGTCACGGTTACCCGTAGGCCTGGCCTTACAACCCAAGTGGAGAGGAACACTTGGGGAGTAAGGACGAACTCCGGCAAAGACGTGTCGATGCATTTCAGATAGTAAGGTCGCTCCTTACTTGGTGAGTTTGGATGGACATCAGAATGAGGATGGAGGGTAAGTGAAGGACGGCATCAACAATTATGAGTTATGTGAATTCCGTGTTTCTTCCATCTTGAATATATGTATATTTGCTTGATAACATGCTTATATGTTGCATTCACACATCACCATACAAACTTGAGTAAGGCTGACAACGGAGAGGAGTCCTGCAATCAAAACAATCGCAAGAGGAAGTCCTCGACAACTTCTTGCAATCGTTTTTCCAATGTTCTCCAATTCATGTGGACAACTTTCTTGTTTAAAGACTTTTGACTGAATTAGATCCCAGCTTTCATTTACATTCATGAGATGCATCTCGTGTACAAGGCTACAAGAGTCGGCATGAGTAGCAACGTCTAATCGTCTCGTGGTTAAAATTATTCGACTTCCATTATTGTCATCTGGAAAGTTCATCATCACATCATCCCAGGCCTTTGTACTCCACATATTATCCATAACGATTAGATACCTCCTGCCCTTTAACATTGTGTACACTTGTTCCGCGATTTCTTCATTGCTCTTGGTGCATAGTGTTTCCTCAAATGCTTTCATAGAAAATAGAAAGCTTAGAAAAATTTCTCTTGCACTATAGTTTCTCGATAAATTCACCCAAGCACGAATGCGGAAGTGCTGCATAATTGATGGATCTTTATAAGCATTTCTTGCTAGAGTAGTCTTGCCAATGCCTCCCATACCAAATATTGGGATGACTTGGAGCTGAGGCGATTCTGCACAAAGTCGAGCCCTTATTGCCATCAAGTCGTCTTTGCTGGTTAGTTCAAAGAATCATCACATAATTGCATCTCTTTTTCTGTATGGCTATTATTGTTCTTCATCAGCTCTTTCACAATGGAATCAATTTCCTTGGCTACTTTTCTCAACTCTTGATATAGCCGTATAAAATCAAAATGTGTTGCAAACTTACCATTGGTGTATGCTACAGTCGACTTCGAAATTTTACATATAAAGTATTCTGTTATGTCTTCTGCTTCGTTTGCTGCATTCTTGATTCGTTGTTCTAAATGGTTGGCTTTTTCTGGAAAATATTCGAGAAACATTTGTAAGAAAATGAGTTGTTCATGGAAAATTTTGATTTGTTGTTTTCCATGAAGATGGTAATTTTGATCATGATGCCGCAGGACCTCTTCTAGTACTTGTGTAACTGAAATAAGAGCAGCATAAGCCATTTTTGACTTGCAACACTTCTACAGTATATTCTTTTTATTTAGAGAGCCAAAAGGAAAGACCAGAATTTGATTATATTTTGGTGCTTTAGAACACTAACAATGAAAATTATGTAAAGCAAGAAGACCAAGCAACCTTTCTCATAGTCAACTATACATGGAGTCACATTGCCAGCTCAAGAAAAGTATTATGCATAATTGAATCATTTGAGAAGAGTGCTATAGTTGTATCCATGATATGGGATATATATTATTGTGTATAGGGTTGGCAATGGGTTGGATTTGGATCAATCAGGCTTGACCCGGATCCGACTCCATATATGTCAGAGCGGATTTGGTTCGGATTCGGGTAAGGGTCGGATCTAAGTTTCTCATTCCTCTGGATCATGAACGGATCTGGTTAGATATCGAATCTAATAAAATTTCCCATACCAATTTTTTTTTTTATCTTGAAACAAGTTTGTTAACTTTACAATTTTATTTAGTTTAGCTTACCGGTTAAAAAATTATATATACATATAATTTTTTATTTATTGTTGGATAAGGGAATTTGGTCAGATATCGGATCTTTTTCGAATCTTATAAAATCTTCAATATCAATTTTTTTTTCTTGAAATAAGTTTGTTAACTTTACAATTTTATCTAATTTAGCTTACATGTTAAAAAATTATGTATATATGTGTATATATTATAGCTTATAAGAGCCGAAGCGGTCAAGAAACAGTACAACATAATTTACTTTCGATTTTTGTTAAATCGATTTAATCGAAAAACGCCGCCGTTTCTTTATTTACCGGGATTATTTGCTCTTCGTTGAATTTCTTTTCTCTTTTTATTTAATGCTTTCTTGGCCGTCCGCTTGCAACCTGTGGCCCCGCCAGGGGAATTGTGGTCGTGCGAGTTTGGTTTTGCAATTTAATTTTAATTGGCATAATCACGAAACGGCGCTGTCTCGTTATTGGTTTTTTTTTTATCTGTTCATACTTTATTCTCGAGTAACAATTTTATTTCATTCTTTAAAAAAATGGCAAAATCACGAAACGGCGTCGTTTATTGATTTGCTCTTGCCCTGTTCATACTTTACTATCGATTAGAAACAAACGCCACATCTCCGATGAGCTACATTTTTTATCTAGAGCTTATAATACCCGAAGCGGTCAACAAACAGTACATCATAATTTACTTTCGATCTTTGTTAAATCGACTTTATTTGCCGGGATTATTACATTTTTAAAAACGGTATAATCGCGAACGGCGCCGTTTATTTACTTTATCTTTAAAAAAATTAGTTTACTATATTTATTTACTATTTATTGCTTTAGTGATGGTTTCTGTTGATTATTGGTTCCAATTTAGTGATGTTTTCTATTATTAATTAATTTTGTGTGTACAATTTTTTTTGGTTTGCATTTTAAATCGATTTCCATTTTCTTTTACTACTAACACAATATACTTTCTATTTTTTTGGTAACAGTATATCATAAAACGATACTGTTTTCATTTGATTTTGTCATTCGCAGTATAACATAATTTACTTTCGATTTGTGTAAAATCGATTTAACAGGTATAATCATGAAATGGCGTCGTTTGGGTGTTTTTTTTTTAAACGTTTCTTTCCGGAATTATTGCTTTAGCTTTTATTTCGTCGTTATCGTTTATACCTTCATTTTCATAAAATACATTCGTCTTTATTTATCGAACTGTCTTTATTGCTACTATATTACATTTCGGGAAAAAAAATTGAATTATAAAACGTTGCTGTTTTCCTTTTACGGAGTATAATTTATTCGGAGGTTTTACTTTTTACTTTGCAGGTAACCTGTTTTCCTGTTTTCCGATATATTGTTATTGATATATTTTTTTTGATCAGTCGTTCCTTCTTGGGAACATAAATTCTAAATATCTTTTGCTATAAATAGGCGGTCTCAGCTTGCATACAGATTATCTTTTCGTTCCAACGCGTTCGCTTTCTTATTTTCCCATCTCCATTTATTTTCTCTTACTACCCCATTTTTAACTCTTCGGAATGTTTTTTCATTTCACCCCAAAAAAACATATATATCAAATCTATTGATTTAAAAACGATGAATGACTCGCCAAACCACTTATCCGATCTTCTCGTTATTCTTATAATACGATGTATTCCTGACCCAATCGACCAGAATTTACGATTTATTTGGGTTTTTTCTGGGTTTTCAATGGGCAAAACCATTATTTATTTTCCTATAAAATTCCCATTTCGGTATCCTTCTGTTAGAAGCAAAAATAGCAGGGATTACGAGCATGAATGTTCTATAAATGTGTCTGAAGAAGATATACAATCGGTAATTAAGAATTGTATATGTTGCTGTCCAATAGTGAGCCATGCTTGTTGAGGGAGAACCTACTTGACTAAGGAAGTGGGGTGCATATCTGAGAAGGAAGAAGGAGAAATGGAAATAATATTTTTTTACATAGTACAAATATACAATCTATGAAGGCTCTGCTGAACTACTCATTCAGGGATGTTGTAGCAATTCCCCGTTTAAACACCTTTGTCAAGGTATGCAGGGGCGAGTGTTGTACAAAAAGATATTTCTCCTACCCTTCAACCTCCTGCTCGAAGATCCTAGAATAGGAATTAGAATTTGTAGTAATTTGACTGCATATTCATATTTATTTGTAACTGGATTATTGTGTAATCGTTCGTGAAAATGAATCAACTTGTTAGTTTCATTATCTGTAATAATCTTTATTATAATGTAATTATGTGGAACTAAATTGATTTGAAAACATATTTAAAAGTTATATTTTTTTGGGAGAAAAACTGACGTTGTATTTTAATTTAATTATGGATATTTTTTAATTTCAACTTGCTCGATGTTTAATTTTCAATAAGTCGTAATTCAGAATACGATCGTGAATATAATAGATATTTATTAGTAAATATAGTTTAACAAATTATTAATTTTTTTTTTCTCGAAAAGATAAATTTAGAATATTTCATAATAGCTATTCTACTATCTGGACCTGCATCACCTGCATAGCGAAACTTATATTAGAAGACTATTGTCTGAGTGATTATTAAAAATAGTTTTTACTCACGTGGAGTAAGGGGAAAGAAAAGGTTTCCACCCACGCTGAGGCATAAGGATCGCCTCTCTATCCAATCCGTCTCCCCTGGCCTCTCCAACACACTCTTGATACATTGGTTACTAAATGTTTAATTACCTGATCAAAGACCAAATACTCGTTCTAGTCGGAGATTCAGTAATACAATACAGGTCGATACAAAACATACGCATTATGCGAAAATACACGAGTACACGAGTTATCAAATGTACGTTAAAAACGAATTAGGCTCAGAAAAAATAGTATTTATTCGATCTTATTTTTATTATTCTATTATGGGAGACAAGCCTCGACTTTTTAATGTTCTTCTCCGATGTATTGATTACCCAATCGACCTTCATGGACGACTTACGAAGGATTGTCATGCTGCATCTGTATTTCCTAACAATATTAGGGGATCGGAAATGCAGATATAATAATTAAACAAATATTATGAGATCGGAACATTTAGGGGGGGGTTATAGATCCAATAAGTGAAAACTATGAGATCGTATCATCGACAATAATGAGGAGATCGATGCGCTGATAATAATGGCTATAAAAAAAAAACAAAAGTTGTATATTAAAATAAATTTTGTTACTTTTAAAGGTTTAAGCAGCTGGTCAAAGAGCAAATATAATTACATACTTCGGTATTATAAGATCGTAAATAGTCGATTTTCTTCTCTTTCTAAGTTTAATTTGCAAAAATAATTTAAGGATGAGTTTGCTCTAGCAATTTTTTTTTCAGCAGCATAATAAAGAAACGGTGCCGTTTCGTTCCGTAATTAATTGCTACTGCTTTTATTTTACTGTTTTTGTTTCTCTCTTTTTCTAGATAAATTATATTCGTCCCACCTTCCCGACCAGTATTATTGGTTGGCTTTGTATACTTTTGCCCCTTCTTAAAAAACAGTACATGTCACTTTATAATTTCAAGATGTATTTAAATGCAACTTGACATTTTTACCCTTATTTAATTATGTGGAGTAATAAAATATTTACTCATCTTTTTCAAGGGCAATTTGTCTAATAATCCTTTAATTTTAATTTTTCTAAAATCTAGAGCATTAAATAATTTCTTAATCCTTGTGAAACAACCTTAAACATCCTGTTTTCCGATTTCTCGATCCGAAACGTTCAACAAACAGTACAACATATTTACTTTCGATTTAATAAAATATAAATATTGAAAAAATAAACAAACATAAAAAAAATACTTTATAAATACAGATCGAAAAGTAAGATCAAAATTAAGCTCGAAATGAAAGAATACACGAGAGGAGGATTAACGGAGGAAATTAAAATACAAACTCGTAGAGCCCCGAAACAAAATAATAATAATTAAATAAACAAACAAAACATAAAGAATATATAGAATAATAAAATATAAAATACAAAATTACAAAAAGAAAAAATAAAAATCTGTTTTTTTTAATTGCAACATGTGGGCCCGGCATGGGATTTTAACTTTTGCAATATTTTTTTTAAATAGGTATAATCATGAAATGGCGTCGTTTGGCTGAGGGGGGTTTTTTTTTTTTTAAAACGGTATTGAATTGAAACGACGCCGTTTCTTTCAGGACTTAATTGCTCTTGCTTTTTTTTCGTCGTTATCGTTTATACCTTTCCCGGTTTTCCGAGACACTTTGATTGCTCTATTATTTCGTTGATCAGTCTTTGAAACGAACGTTTTAATTTTAATGCGCATTGGCCGTTCATCTGTCTTACTTTCAACCGTCGGATCTAAATATCTTCTGCTATAAATAGGTGGTCTCAGCTTGCATAAAGATTGTCTATCTCTTCGTTCTAACCCGTTTGCTATCTTATTTTTCCTCCTTCAACCATTTTCTCTTACTACCCATCTTTAACCTTTCGGAATTTAATTTCCTTTCACCCCGTGATAGTATTTTTGTTAGGACCCCTATATTTTTTTAATTAATTAATACAATTCGTCGATCAGTCGTTGAAACGAACGTTCTAATTTTATTGTGCATTGGTCGTCATCTGTCTTACTTTCAACCGTCGGATCTAAATATCTTTTGCTTGAAATTGGTGATTTCAGCTTGCGTAAAGATTATCTATCTCTTCGTTCTAACCCGTTTGCTTTCTTATTTTTCCTCCTTCAACTATTTTCTCTTACTACCTCATCTTTAACCCTTCGGAATTTAATTTCCTTTCATCCCATGCTAGCATTTTTTTAAGACCCATATATTCTTATAATATGATGTATTTTTAACCCAGTCGACCAGGATGGTCGTTATACGAGGGTTTCCTCTGGTTTTTCTGAAAAGCTAACCTTATATGGTATACTTGCAAACACAAACTTTATGCCAAGCTAATAAATGCATTGACTGCGTATGACATAGTCTTACTTTTCAACTTCCAGCTACGAAATAATTTTAGGCTTTTCGTGTCATGCTTTGTATTTGCTTTTTTATTTTTTTCGTTTCGGTAGCTTATAAGAGCCGAAGCGGTCAACTAAAAGTACAATATAATTTACTTTTGATTTTTTAAATCGATTTAATCGAGAAACGCTGGCCTTTTTTAAGTTACCGAAATTTTGTTCAAGAACGAAAAAATTAAAAAGCAAATACGAGGCATAACACGTCAAGCCTAAAATTATTTCGTACTTGGAAGTTGAAAAGTAAGACTACGTCATAAGCCGTCATGCATTTGTTGGCTTGGCATAATATAAGTGATGTCGGAAAAGTGAGATACTATGAGGAGATAGGAAGGCCACATAGAATTAATGTGGAGGAGGTCGGAAGTTTTATTCGGGGAACAATATGGAAGAGAATAAGATAAGAAAACTCACGATGCTGGCTGCAATCATATCCTCACGTGTTCCATGTATTATTATCGGCAAAGTTTGTCTAAAATCTCCGCCAAATAACACAACTTTCCCTCCAAAAGCCAACTTATTACCGCATAAATCAGCCAACAAATTATCAAGGGCCTCAATAGAATGTCGATTTGTCATAGTCGCTTCATCCCATATATGCTATGAAAGCTCTGCTGAACTATTATTTCACGGATGTTTTAGACATCTTCGTCAAATGACTATTGTATTTGATCTAGGCAGTAGGTGAAATACTGAAAATATTTTTCATTCTCAGACAATAGTGTAAAGGTATGCAGGGGCAAGTGTTGTACAAAAATAAATTTTACCTACCCTTCAAACGCTTGCACGAATATCCTATAATATAATAGGATGTACAACTTGTAGTAATTTGACTGTATACTCTATATTAATATTTATTTGTAAATGGATTACTGTTTAATAGTTTGTGAAAATTAATATTTTTTTTAGTTTCATTATGTGTAATAATCTTTATTATCAGTAATACAATTATGGTCGATACACAACATATGCAGTCGGCGAACATACACGAGTAATAAAATGCAGTTAAAATATGAAATACGCTCGAAACAATAACATTTATTCGATCTTGTTAGTTTTATTCTATTATTTTGGGTGACAATCCTGGACTTTTTAATGTTTTTGTTCGATATATTGATTACCAAATCGACCAGTATGGACGACTTATGAGGGATTGCCATGCTGCATCTGTATTTTGTAACAATATTAGGGGATCGGAAATCTAGGGAGTATAATGAAACAAAACTTATGAGATCGTAACATTTAGGGGGGGGGGGAATAGATCCAACAAGTGAAAATAGCAGATCGGGTATTTGACATTAATGAGGAGATCGACACGCGTCTATAAGATAAGATATGAAAAATATAACAAAAGCTGTATATTAAAATTGATTTGTTTACTTAAATTTGTAAGCAGCTGGTCAAAGAACAAATATAATTACATACTTCGGTATTATTAGATCATAAACAGTTGATTTTCTTCTTTCTCCAAGTTTTATTTGCAAAAATTATATAAGGACTATTCAGAATATGTAGCTGTTCCGAATATACAACTTTATTTTCTTTGCATAATATATTTTATTATACATGCTTTACAAGAACATTTTCAATGCATTGTGTAAAGATCAATTTGACATATTTGTTTATAATGCAATTAGAGGTTTAACTATTTTAGTTTTGTGATGAACAACTACTTTAGTCTGTCCTAGGTAATTGAGATAACAACATTTATTCGTATATTTTATATTTTAAAATAGATTTTCGTTTTGACTAATTAAACACTTGGGCCTCACTACTTAACGTATAATATTTAAGTAACAAAATAGGAGATCGGTTAATTGAGAATAATATAAATAGGTCGGAAATGTGTTTTAGAGATCAACGGGAATTAACCCGCAACATCAAAAAACGTCGTTTTATAATTATCTGGTCCCAAACAAATTGGAAGGGATTTTGATTAGTACTGTTCTTAATTAATGTGTTTATCTTCGCCGTTCATCTGTGTTTATTTTAACCGCCGGATCTAAATAGCTTCTTCTATAAATTGGTGGTCTCGCTTGCATAAAGATTATTCTTCCCAACCCGTTTAATTATTGTATTGTGCTCTGTTTCTTGACTCTTTCGGCAAATTAAACCAACGTTTATTTTATTTTTATTTTTTTCTATAAATTTTCTGTCTTACTTTTCCATGTTTATGCCTTATAGTTCTAAACAATCTCAATTTCTCTTCAGAAGTTTGTTGGCGATATATGGCGCATACCGCCTTCATGCAGAGTTTTCCCTTATAGTCTCAATTGCTCGTCAGAAGTTTGCTGGCGATTTATTTCCTCTCTTACTTGTCTCATAATACGATCTTCTCATTATTCTTATAATACGATGTATTGGTGACCCAATCGGCCAGGATGGACGTCATACGAGGGATCGTCATGCTGCATCTGTATTTTTTTTGTAACAATAGCAGGAGATCGGAAAGACGTATACAATATTGAATAAAATATTTTATATCGGAAATCTGGGGAGACTTGATAGCTTACGCGATTGGAAAATATTAGATCGGGTAATTGATACTAACTAGGAGATCGACACGCGTTTATAAAAGCCAAAGCGGACAAGGAACAGTATTTATCAAATTCCTTTCCAATTTTTTTGGGCCCAGTAATTATATAATGCCGTTGTTTTAATGTCATGTGTGCTCATTGTTGTTGTACCTCGTGTTGTTGATTTTATTTTTCCTTTTCATATAATGGTTCAATTCACCGTCTGTTTGGAAGGTGAATAATTTCGACATTTACATGATAGATGAAAAAATTAGATAAAACTACTTGCAAATTATTTTAATATTTTAACTAATTATATTTCGTGAATTTAGGAAAACAAAATTAAGTAATTTTGTTAATTAAAATTAAGTCATTAAATATACGTTAATTGATTAGCTGTTTACAATTTAATAATATAATTAAATTATATTTAAGTACTTATATTTAAATTTATAGAAAATAATTTATTTACTACTATTTAATTCATATATCGACATTGATATTCTATAAATAAATATTTAAATATATTTGCTGATAATTTAGGATGTTATAAATATGCATAGAGTTAAATAAGTATTATGTTATTGCAAAATAATATTAACCTATAACTGTTTAGTACGGTAACCGTTTAGCTTTGAACCACTGAAAAGGCAAAGAAAAAATGATACTTTAAATTAGTTGCCGTCCAGAGTGAATAACATCAAATTATTAGTATAAATTATCTTCCATTTTGACATATTCAAATGATTTCAGTGAAGAACACAATACATAGTTAAATACAGTTTGCTTTCCGTACAAGAATACTCAAAAAATCAAATTGTTTATAAAAAATAAAATTATCTTCTTGATTGGTACCTGAAGTTGGTGAAGAGACTTTTCTGATCATGAACCAAACTCTGTCTCCTCAACATCACTGTGAAACCCATAAAAAAATGAAGAAAAAAGAACTTTTAATTTATTGCAAAACATAAATATATATTCGTAAATAATTATTCTTAATTAATAAAAATTATAATTAAAGAATATTGGAAGAAATAATTGTGTGAAAATCGAGGATTCTTGGTTTCAATTTAGTGATGTTTTCTATTATTAATTAATTTTGTGTGAACATTTATTTTTTTTTGTTTGCAATACTTCTAACACAATATACTTTCTATTATTTTTGTAATAGTATATCAGAAAACGAATTAATGTTGGTCGGACTTCACCTCGTCATATTTGAACGAAGGTATCTTTGGTAAATATATATTTTTTTAAATATATATCCATAAAACGGCGCCGTTTTGGCTTTTGGTCTCGGATATTTAGTTCGTGCTTTAGTTATCGATTAAAACAATGTTTCCCATTAAGATTGATATATGTAATGTCGACGTAATGTCGATATGATATACTATAGCAATATGTGACACTTATTATTTCCTCTATTTGTTTATACATCGATAATATTATTATCGATTACGTTTTTTACATTTATCTCCGAGTTTACTTACCAATGTTAAGCTTTGTATTGAATAGTTACTAAATACTTAGATATTTTTTAGCATGACATCACTCTTGACCGTCATCTTAATTAAAATATTATATTTATTGTAATTCTATATGCCGGTTGTTTTGGTTTTTATGCTATTCTCTTCTCTTAGTTTTTAGATATTTCTAATTTCTTATATTCGCTTACGTTGTAATTCGAACAAAATGTTTGAACGTAAAAAGATTAACTCATTAATCGGAAATATAGTTTATTCTAATCGAACAAATTGTTTGAACGTAAAAAGATAAACTCAGTAAACGGAACTGTTTCGTAATTATGCTGTTTAAAAATAAATTGCAAAATCAAACTCGCGCGACCACAATTAACAAAGGAAATTGCTATTATTAAAAAACAAGCAAAATCCAATAAAAATTAACCACCAATCTAAAATCAGTCTCGTAGTTGTTGCATTTGATAAACTTAGGATTTAGCATTTTAATCAAGGGGATTTTCTATTGTTCAAAATAATTTAAAACAATACGTTCCCAATATTACGTCTACCTGAAAATAGTTAAATAAGACAGGAAATGCAAATCATCGACAATGGTAAACGTACGTTGCTCTGGATCGCATATTAGAGTAACGGTGCCGTTTTGTGTTTGTATTGAAAATAGAGAGTACTGTTTTATTTTTAAATATGTTTTCGTAATACTTTTATGACTGCTAATTGGATATGCTACGTAATAGCATAAAATATATTTGTATATATTTGTTTTTCCTCTATATAAGTAAGGTAATATGTGATGAGATTTCTGTGTACTTTGTAAAATAAAATTAGTACTCTGATTTTAACAAGGATGATTTCCAATATTCTTATTCGTAATGTATTCCAGAAAAAAATTAGCTCTATTAATCCTGAGAATATTACATTGTTCTTCGTGCTTTCAATTTTAGAGAGTCATTTTTGTACCAACCTTGATGAAAAAAAGTTTTTCATATATAAATTAGTTGAGCAACATATATATATGATAATTTTCCATCAAAAGAATCTCTTAATAGAATTAGTAATATTAGTAAATCTGCAGTGCATTGTGCACAAGAAATTAGGGGGGTCTTCTTTATGCTAGCATGCGGTAGTTTGGAATCGGTCGAGGTAAACGTCGATGAGATTTCTATATTTTCCCAATTTTTTTGTTTAATTTATTATTTTGCTTAATCGTGGACGATTACTTTTCAGGATTTTCCAGTTCATGTTAGGAAGGCTGCTGGATTGGCTCCTAATGATACGATTATTTTAAGAAACGGGACTAAATATTGGCCTTTACAAATAAAAGAAAACGATTTTGTTAGGCTTTGGAACCAGTTAATAGCAGATAATTTTGTTGGACATGGCGAAAGGATAGTCCTTTATCAATCGCACACGAATATTTTTGAAATTAATGTTTTTGACGTGCATGGAATAAAAAAAAATCAATGCTTTAATCGAAGTTGTTATTTTAAATATTTAAGTACCGTTTATAATAGGACACTGCATATTTGTAACTTGTGTGTTTCGTTTATACCGGAAACAGTGGATCATTTTGGTAAAACTCGAGCTTTCCATGTGATCGTTGTGCAAAAGAATGACTGCTTGGTAGTTTTCTTTACGAATTTTGGAATTTTTTACGTATATATATTTGCCTCTAAATATTTATTATATTTACAGATTATCCCAGCTGAATTTATTCAGTCTGAACATATGCACAACAAAACGCTAGCAAAGCTGGTAACTGGAACGAGATCCTGGATTGTTGAAGTGACAAATACTGGCTTTGCTAATGGTTGGAAGTGTTTCTCAGAAGTCCATGGAATATCGATTAATAATTTGTTTTTTTATTTGGTAGATGACATGGTATTTGGTGTTGTTATTTTCGACCTCAATGGAAAAGAGGTGTTATATGACTGGTACAGTAGTATATCTATTGAGTGTGCATGATTTTGTATAAATATTATATGGAACACGTTTTGTTATAAAAAATGTAATATTAACTTATTGTTGCTACGTTATATACAAGAATAGTTCTATAAAAATTGCTATTTGTGCTTACATTCTGATTGATTACTTTTTGCTTCCTTAGTCTTTCTTGTCTTCGACGATATCTTCTGGATTTAAATCTGGATAAGGTATAGACAATGGTTCTAAAAAGATTAAACTCTTCTACTAAATGTGCTAAACAATTATTATGATATTAAACTTCCAGCAAAGCATCGGGAGGATATTTTTTTAGCTGTCTATTTTTTCCTATGTCCATAATGTTGTGATAATCTTTACGCTCGTATGAGATTATCTTGTTTTCAATGACCTGCTTGACTACTTTGAAAAATTAACTTGGCAATAAACCTCCAACATTTATATATTTGTAACAATATTATTTATTGTTTACAAAAAAAAAATTATCTCATTTTGTGCTCTAACGATTTTAATAGATTAATTGTATGATCTTAGTAATAATATCTTTTCTAGACAAATTTGTGAGTAATATGCAAGATACTCCCCTTTTTTAATCTGCATGAAGCTAACCTGTGAATTTTTTATTCTGCTAAACTTCCTTGCGTTTTAAAAAACCATGCAAAAAACACCCAATCTGTAAAAGACAGATTGTTTTGCGACAATTTTCAAAAAATCGTTTAAAAATTTATTTTTGCTTCTTAGTTTAATCATAGACTGGAGTATTTCTTACATACACAGTTTTGACGTCTGTTGAAAAGCTTATTATTTAACTTTGTTTTCTATATTGTATAGACAATCTACAACATGTCTCTAAATATGTGCTTGCTTTTGTTGTTGATCTGTAATATAGATCGTAACCCTTTATAGAAATTAACTGACCATAATTCTATTTCTAGTGATAATTATCTGCAGTTTATGTGTCAGTATAGCATTTACGTTAATTAAATTTTGATGAAGTGAAATAATTGAAATCATTTACCCTTCAAACGCTTGCTCGAATATCCTAGAATAGGATGTACAACTTGTACTAATTTTACTGTATACTCTATATTAATCTTTATTTGTAACTGGATTACTGTGTAATAGTTTATGAAAATAAAAAATTTTGTAATCATTGAAATAATTGTAATTATTAACGAACGTTCTAATTTTAATGTGCATTGGTCGTCATCTGTCTTACTTTCAACCGTCGGATCTAAATAAACAAACATAAAAAATAAAATTTAAAGTACAGCTCGAAAATTGCGATCAAAATTAAACTCGAAATGAAAGTATAAATGAGAAAACAACCGAAATGCAACCAAGAGAAAATGGGTCAAATCTAAACAATTTAGTAGAAGTTACGTTTATGTTAATGATTTATGTTTGGACTAATATTCTTAATTAAAAAAAAAAAGTTTTATATGTTTATTATATTATATAAGTATATTTAAGAATATAGTATTGTGTCCGGGGTGAGCAATTTCACCTTCATGGAACAGTAAATAAAATATTCTAATTAAGCTGACAGGCAAGAATAATATGATGCTTAGAAATATCTAAATATTTAATAAATATACAATACATTGCTTAACATTGGTAAGTGAACAACGACGTATATCGCATAACATTGGTCGAATATAATTTGATAAGTAAAATGGTAGAAACCACAAAGAAACAAAAAAACAAAATTAACATTGTATATCGGTCGGACTCACTATCGCTACTTTGTTTTTTATTTTGTTGAATATAGATTTAGTTTATAATTATAAAGTATAAATATCTAAGTTGATTTGACTGTGTACGAATGCGATTGCAATTGGAAATTTGAAATATCGTAGTCTACTATTAAAGTATTAATTCGTTTCTACATAGCTTCTAAACAAATACCGTTATATATTTATTAACTTTAATTGCTTTATAAACAAATATATGAAATTGATATTAGGCAAGATCGATGCATAAAATTATTGTATGCATTAAACTAATATGCATTGGGAATCTTCTCGTGATACGTGTATAATAAAATATATTATACAACTAAATAAACTTCTAAAGCAGGAAACATTTATATTTGGTTCTATACAAACTATTACTCTGGGAGATCGTACCGTTTAAAACAAATTAAGGCAAAAGTAGACTTGTACTGCCAAATTTCACCTGCTTAATTTATATTCCGTTTAGTATTTTGCGTATATATCATCAATTTTATTTGTATAAACCTTTTGGAGTTGTGGGTTTTATGCATACTGGTAAGAAATCAATTTTTCTTCGTATAATTCTTTACAAAGATAATAGTTTAACGAAAACTACATTTGAAAAACACGATATCGCAGAATAAGAAATTTTATAAAGAAAAAAAAGTTTTATAAACATAAAGAAAAAATAATTGTATATTTTTTGGCCATCGGAGAGAAGTAGTCAATATGTGTTAGTATAGTAATAGTGGAACATATTGACATTGTATGGACTTTACATGTATAAATCTGAAGGCCAACATTGTTTATATTGTAAATGAAATCATGAACTACCGATCGGAATCCACATTAAAAAATTAAGTCTAAATGTATTCAACCAACAGCCAAATATTCTTAATAGTCCTTATATTATTATTGCAAATAAAACTTAGAAAAATAAGTAAACCAGGTGTATATGATTTTATAATTCCGAAGTAGATTGCTATATATCAGAATACACACTATGCTCATAATTTTATTAAAATATTTAGTCTATATTTAAATTTAAATATATATATGATATAATTTTTTCTTTATGTATAAGTAATGTTGTTACGTTTTATTGAGCACGTGCCAACAAAATATAACAAATATGATTGCGAATACTATAATTTACGATGAGGTCATTGGATCCGGCAATTATAACATTGCTTTTTATTTATATCAGATATTTTAGAAATGCATTTTCAATGTAACTTAACAAAAAAAATAATTATTTATATCTGAATTGGTAGACGAGTATAAATATCTTAACATTTCATCAGAGGAGCCAGAGACTATAATTATTAGCATGGATAATTCTGTTTTAAATAATCAAGAACAAATTAAAGGAGTCTTTTTTATGCTACCAAATACTGCTTTGAAAGCAGTAAAGGTAAGGACTAATAATATATATATATTTTGTTTTATGTTATTTAATTTATATGTTTTATCTAAGCATATGAAATTGTCAATAATTATGTTGCAGGAATTTCCAGAACATGTAAAAGAAGCTGCTGGAATGTCTACAATTGATACAATTATTATAAGAAATGGAACATGTTCTTGGACTTTGCATATAAAAGAAAACTGTTTTTGCAGTCAGTGGAAGAAATTAATCAAAGATAATGATGTTAAACATGGCGAAAAAATACTTTTGTATCAATCGTACACAAATATTTTTGAGATTACTTTTTTCACAAAAGTTGGTTTAAAAAAATGGCAATGGTTTAATGAATATCAGCATTTAAAAAATATAAGTACTTTTTTGAATGGTGAATTGAAGATTTCTAACTACAGAGTTCCCTTTATACCGAGAACGGAGAATCACTTCGCAAGGTCAAATGGTTTATGGGCGCATGTTAATGACACTGAAGATTATCTGGTAATTATTGTGGCGTTCATTCGTTATCTATATTCGTCATCCTTTTAAATTATAGATTAAAAACAATGGATTTATTTTCAGCTGATTCCAACGCAATTCATCCATGCTGCACGTATGTGCAACAAAACCAAAGCTAAGCTAAAAGATGGATGGAGAACCTGGCCAGTGGATCTAGATGGATTTGGATTTGGTGATGGCTGGAAACAATTTTCAGAAGATCATCTACTATTCAATAATTACTTGTTTTTCTTTTTGGATGTTCGGACGACATTCAATGTTGTAATATTTAACGATGATGGTAAGGAGGTGTTGTATGATTGGTATATTAGCAAATCGTTGGACCATGCTTAATTTTCTCTGAGTGTGCATAATAATATATTTCTATCAAATTTTATAAACTATATTTAGTTATTATCCGTTGAATATTGTGAAGGTCTCTTGACAGCTTAATTTACATTATAAAATTAATGCAATTAATGTAGTTTGTGGACTTTTGTCGGTAGTAGTTTTGTACTTTTGGTCAGGAAATCTGGTAAAACAATAAATTAAATATAACGAACTAAACCAGGAGGGGGGAAATTATAGTATAATAAAATTCTTATCCAATATTAATTTTGAAATTATATATTTGTTTATGAAATAATAATTTATTTAGTCGCATTTAAAATTTGATTTTAAATATTCTAATTTTATTTAAACTCTAATATAGCATTAGTGTTCAATATATAATTGAGACAAAATGTAGAAATATAATTTTGCATTAATGCTTTAACGAGAATGCTATTTGCGGAAAATTCTTACTTAGACCTGGTCTAGGAGATTTTCCTACTCTATTTTTTTCTTGAAAATCGGTTTATCATAATTACTTCTTCTCATCTACTGCCTCCGTTCCCTTTTACATGTCACTTTAGAGAAAAAAAAATATTCTACTATACATGTCTCTTTATAATTTCAAGATAGATTAAAATGCTAATTTGATATTTTTACCCTTCTTTAATCCTAAATACTATACTTAATATCTCCGAATTTTCAAAACAAATAACAATGCATTTTGTTGGTCCCAAGTGGTCAGAAGAGGTTTAGAGGGGGGGGGGTGAATAAACCTCTTTAAAATTTTCTTTCAAATTTTAACTTTAAAACTTTACTCTAACTGAACAGACTAAGCTGATCAGATTAGTAAGTTACAAATCTGTTCGCGAACAAATCTTTGAACAGTCTTGTTGACCACTCGTCTGATAGTTACTTAGCTGATTTTGCAGAAATCAGTTTTAATACTTAGAGTACTTGCAGCGGATTTTCAAAGTGTTTTTCACAAGTATTCTTAGCAGTTTGAAAAATGCTTCCCCAGTTTTATAAACTCCTTTTTGTTCTTTTTCAAACAGTTAACTTAATGTGTTTTTATGCAAACAGAAGATATGCAGTTTTGAAACAATGTAAAAACACAAGTAATTTTTATAGTGGTTATATGGATTTAAATATCCTTTAGTCCACTCTTCCAAGTCACTCAGATCTTGGGTTATACTATAATCACAAAGTTTACAGTATACTCTGCTTGCGTCGAACAACAAATGAAACGACCACAAGTTCGCAATAGGAAATCACACAGAAAACCTATCCTCTGAAGTTTGATCACTCACAAAGATGGATCACAACTCCGCACAACACTCTTGTTTACAAAATCACTCAGAAGATGTATTTTTCTTGATTCTTCAACTCTGCTTTCGTCAACAAATGACTCAGCTGATGAGTGAGCTGTTCTTGAGACTTAAAGAATTTTGCTTCGGAAATTTCTCTCAGAAAGTGTGTTGCTTATTTCTTCTTCGTCTCTTGCAGCTATTTATACTTGAGGATTGAAAAATGTCCGTTGAAGAGAGACAGGATTCAAATTCCTCGAGTACTGGTCCTTAAAATCCGCGAACGGCTCTTTTGCAGTCTGTCCGTACTGTAAACAGTACTATTCTGCAGGCAGCATTAAATGCAGCATTAAATGCACTCGGCTGATGCGAAGCTTTTCTTCAATCATTTGTCTTAAATATCCTCGTACTTCAGCATTTATTACACCAAGGGGCATTTATTACCGTTGGGAACACTTCATGATCTTCTTCACTTGGCTGACAGAAGTATACGTCTGATGGTGAACTCGGCTGATCTCAAACTTGAACAAATCTGATTTGAGTCGGCTGATCTTCACTAATCTGATAACTTTGCTTCAGCAGATCAGAAGTCTTGGACCTTGAAACTTTGACTCTTCTGATGTCTTCATTACTTAGTCAAAATTCCTTGATAAGCTTATCAGCTAAGTCACTCCATACTTAGCCAATTTTACGAAGTTTTGGAATGCATCAAAACCTCCCTTATCAAACTTTCTTCAGTGCCTTCATCTTCATCTTCATCCAACAATTTCCCCCTTTTTGATGATGACAAAACTTCAGCTTAGTACCTGTTGAATACCTAAACTAAAGATTGTAATCCTCAAAATTTTCTGAGATAGAAAAAGTTTATTGGATTGAACTTGAACATTTTATTGATATAGAAAGTGAATTACATGTACAAATTCATCAGATGAGATTTCTGAAAAAGTAAACTGATTACAATTGATTTTTCAATTTCTAACTATCAGCTTCTTCATCAGATTCGAGCACTTCTTCATATTCATATGATGATTCTTCATCATCATCTTCTTCATCAACTTCTTCTTCCAGAATTGCTTTGGCAGCTTCCATCTTCTCCTTAAGTTCTTGCTCTTGTAGAGCTTTCAAAGCTTCCATGGCTTTCCTGGCAGATTCAGTGTTTTTGTACTTGGTATCTTCTTCTTCTATCTTTTCTTCTTCTTCTACCTTTCCAAGCACTTCAGCTTTGTCAGTAGTGTCTTCAGTTTCCTTGGCTTGAATGGTTGCAGCAGCAGTTTCTTCCTTAGTTGATTCTTCAGCAGCAGATTCCTTTGCTGGTTCTTCAGCAGCAGTTTCCTTAGCTGGTTCTTCCCTTTTATCTTCCCCCTTTTTGTCATCATCAACTCTGATGACATTAGAAGGTTCAACAGTAGGGTTGAGAGCAACTGTTGGAATCTTCACTCCAGCACACAAAGCCTTTAGATTCTGATTAACCACGTCATGACTAGCTGTCAGATGATGAAGGTCAGTGCTGATGACATCAGTCTTATCATTGAAGTAGTCAATGTTGAGGTTGATAGTTGCAATTTCATTTTGAACTTCCTGTGCAGCCTTTGCAACTTCTTGCAACATCCCCAGATTGATTTCCTTCTCTTCATGACTGACTTTAATGAAGGTTGCAGTTAAGTCAGCAATCTTGTGCTCAGCTGATTTTAAAGCAGTGTGAAGATGATTCACATCACCCTTCACATCTTCCACGTTCTGGTTCAGCTCTCTCAAACTGTGCACTAACTGTAATGAATGATCATGAGGAATTGGAATACTGTTGATCTCCTTTTTGATGATTTCTTCTGTTGATCCTTGAACAGTTTCCAGCTGAATTCTGTTGGTTTCTGCCAACTCTGCTTTCAGCTCCTCCTTAACTTTTAATAGCTGTTGCTTGTGCTTGTCTTCCAGTTCCTTAAGTTGGTTTTCCATCAGCATCTGGATTGCTTCCATCAGTGATGAGTGCTTATCACCTGATGAAGCAGAAGCAGCAGCTACATCCCTTTCATCAATTTCCTGGTGGACAGGAATATCTTCCATCTTTTCGTCTTGATGATTTCCAGAGTCCGTAGCCTTCCACTCAATGGCCAGGGATTCATCAGCAGCCTTTTCAGCAGACTTGTCTTCAGTCTGATCAGCAATTTGATCAGCAGGCTTGTCAGCAGTCTGATCAGCAGTCTTGACTTCAGTCTTGTCCGCAGCTTTAGGCTCATCAGTAACATCATCAAAGACTAAGTTGGTGATAGTGCCATCGTCATTGAAGCAAGTGGTTTGTCTGATTTGCCTCACAATGATCCAGGGGTTAACAAAAGCATTATTCCCCTTTGGCACTTCATAATAAGGTTGTACTTCCTTGCCAAAAATGATTTGCTGGATACTTGGCAGTAGTGGCAAATCACTTGAACAGCCTTGCTGATACTTTGACTTTTTAGCCCATCTCTTCAGGGCAGTCATAACAGCAAACTTAATTGCTCTTTCCTCAGCATCTTCAGATTTCTTCTTCTTTTCAGGCAAGGTGCTCTTGATTTTCTTGGCTTCCTCCAATGCAAAGCCTTTTGCATAACTATGCATGATATCTCTCACATAGCTTGGATCAAGAGCCTTTTGGATGGAGTTTGTCTTCAGCCAACTTAGAACCCATCGTTCTTCATCAGCTAACTCCTTCATATCTTGAAGTTCAGTAATTGACTTGTTCAGCCTGTTGTCCCTCCAACTGATATATCTTGGCTTTTCTTGGTTGAACAGAGTCTTCAGCATCAACTTCTGATCATAGTATGCTAATGACTTCTCAAATTTCTTGAACAATTCCTTATCAGCATAGACTATCTCAAAAGCTTTTCTGACTTCAAACTTGTCTTTGGACTTGGCTTTGGGAGCAGGCAGTAGTATCTTCTTTTTGTCTTCTTCAGTCTGCCCTTCACCAATCTTGATGCCACCTCCATGGACAGGTCCATAGGCATCAACCTTGCTCAATTCAATCACCATAGCCATTTCAGCATCCTCAGCAGCTTTTCTTTCTGCTGCAGACATGCGTCTTCTGGCTTCATCCTTTGCTTCTTGAGCTTTGCTTAACTCAAGAGCCTTCTTCTCTTCAAGCTCATCCTGCTTCCTCTGTTCAGCTTCTTCCCTTGCTTTCTTATCAGCTTTGGAGACTTTCTTTCTCCTTAGCACTATTTTTCTCTTGCCTTTATCAGCAGGTGCTGGTCCAGCAGATGATATGGGAGCAGCAGCTATAGGATGGATGATTTGAACATCTGGATCTTCTTGAGGTTGAGCAACCTCAGCTGTGGAAGTGACTTGACTTGGCTGTTGCTCATCAGCTTTGTCAGTCTCAACAGTCTCAACTGTTTCAATAGGCCTTTGAGTAGCTTCAGGGTCTTCCCTAGCTACATTTTCCAGATCAGTAGGTTTTTCAATGAATGTCATCTGCTTTCTAGCAGACTTCTTTGTTCTACCTTCACGGTAAGTGGTAGCAGCTGTACTTCTCAGTTGACTTCTTGTCCTTTGAGAAATGTCCTCAGCAGGCCTCTCTGCTGATGGAGTTCTTGACGGTGATGCAGGGGATCCAGTCCTTACATCAGCTATTATGTTCTCAACAATTTTAGTGGCTTCAGCAGAAGTCACTCTCTCCAACTGCTTTGTTTCTTTCTTCTTGGGCTCATCAGCAGCCCTCTTCCTTTTAGTCTCAGCAGCCAAACTTGCTGTTTTGACTAACCTCTTTTGCCTTTTGGCAGGAACCTCCTTTGGTTCCTCAGTTTCAGCTTCTTCAGGCTCACCAGCCTTCCTTTTCTGAACAGGCATGTACTTGGACAATGCCTTGGATTTATGGATCTCCTTTCCATTCTTCATATCACAGCCCAGCTTTGACAGCAGATAGCTGAGTGTGATCCTGTGGTTGGTAGTGGGGCCTTTTCCTTTCTTATCATCAAGAAAGTCAGCTAATATGTACCATACTATGATGGACCAGTTGATATCCATTCCATAGTATATGGCAGCCATGATGCTGAACCTTTTCATGGTAACAGCATCCAGTGAGAATGTGCAGTTCTCAATCAGCTTGCACACCATATCAGCCATCCGCTGATATTCATCCTTCAGTTGTTTCTTCCTGATATTTCCAGACAATGTTTCTCCTTCTTTGGCGCAGATCGCCCAGAACTGTTGGTGCTTTTCCTCCGTCAGAACGATGACGTCATGTCGTCCTCTGTTAGGAAGCCCAAACGTCTCGTGAAGAACAGCAGGAGTAATAGTAATGGCTTTACCTTCCACTGTAGCTTTAATCTCCAGTTTGTTGTAGTCAGCCTTTGCATTATTGTAGTACTCCATCACTTGGGCAGTCCAGATAATTCCTTCGTGATATTCCATGAAATTTACCAGCGAAGCAGATTTGAACTTTTCAAGTAGTTCTTTCATCAGATCCGTACCAGATTGATAGTAGGAATCATACACAAGATACATGCCTTCAGCAGCCATTTCAGATCTGTAGAAATTAGAAGAAAAACGAAAGGATTTTTGCAGAAAATTGCTCAAAATTTTCACAAGTGCTTTTGAATGTTTAGGGTTCGTAAAGAGCTACTCGACTGATCAGATGGGGATTTATAGAGTTGGGGTTTTTCGGTTTCCGTGATATCTGCCAACCGTTAGATCCGTTTTTCTGTCAGTGCTGATCGTGCGGCGTCAGTTACGACCTTTCAAATTCAAAAGATATTTTAGTGAGGAGCGGGAATATGTACCGCCCGACAGTTTACTTGTAAAAGCGTGTTTTGGATAAACGTTTTTAAATAGTTCGCTTTTATTTAAGTAATCAGATGAGTATAATGAACACTTATCTGATGGACTAGTGTCCTGATGACAATGCTGTTATCAGAGAATGCCAATAGCTGATAACCTTCCTCAGCTGTTTGTCAATCCAGCTAGATAAAATAACTTCAATCTTCGATAGTTGAGTCTTCTGATGAAAGCATAACTTCAACTAACTGTCATTAATAAATTTCATCTTTAATTCAGAAGTACCGCTAGTCTTACACGTTCCCCCTGAGTTTAAGAATTCATAAGTTAACTAGTCTGTTGAGAGTTAATCCTTGAAGATAATAACGAATTACTAAGCTGTTGAACTCCAGTCTTCTGATGAGTTCCCCCTCAGCTTATGCTTCCAAATTGAGTAATCCTAACTCAGCTCTTAGAGTTGAGAACCTTACTTCACTTAGAGGTTTGGTGAAGATATCAGCAATCTGATTATCAGTATGAACATACTCAATCATTACATTGCCTTTTTCCACATGGTCTCTAATGAAATGATGCTTGATCTCAATATGCTTAGTCCTTGAATGACTTGTAGTGTTCTGAGTAAGAGAGATTGCACTTGTATTGTCACAGTAGATTGGAATTCCACTGATCTTGATGTTGTAGTCTTCTAGTTGATGCTTCAACCAAAGTATCTGTGCACAGCAGGCTCCAGCAGCTATATATTCAGCTTCAGCAGTAGATATAGAAACTGAGGTTTGCTTCTTACTCATCCATGAGATCAGACGACTGCCTAAGAACTGACAGGCACCTGTTGTGCTCTTTCTGTCAATCTTGCAGCCTGCAAGGTCTGAATCTGAATAACCAATGAGTTCAAATCCAGATTCTCTAGGATACCACAATCCCAATTCTTGAGTGCCTTTAACATACTTCAATATCCTCTTGGCAGCTAAGAGATGAGATTCTTTGGGGTTTGATTGAAATCTTGCACAGACTCCAACTGAGTACATTATATCAGGTCTGCTTGCTGTTAGATACAACAATGAACCAATAATGCCTCTATATTTGGTTATGTCCACTGATTTGCCATCTTCATCTTTATCCAAACGAAGACTTGTAGACATAGGAATGGTAGCTGTTGAGCTAGTTTCCATACCAAATTTCTTGAACAGATCTCTTGTGTACTTTGCTTGGCTGATGAATATTCCATCAGGCAACTGTCTAACTTGCAATCCAAGAAAGTAGTTAAGTTCACCCATCATGCTCATTTCAAACTTATTCTGCATCAGCTTGGAGAACTTATCACACATCTGTTGATTAGTTGAACCGAAAATAATATCGTCCACATATATTTGCACAAGTAATATATGATTTTCCCATTCAATTGTGAACAAGGTTTTATCTACCTTACCTTTACGAAATCCTTTAATTAAAAGAAAATCAGATAGGGTATCATACCATGCTCTTGGAGCTTGTTTTAGTCCATAAAGGGCTTTCTTCAGACGATATACTTTGTCCTCTTCTTGATAGACTTCAAATCCTGGAGGTTGCTCAACATACACTTCTTCTTGCAATTCTCCATTGAGAAAAGCAGACTTCACATCCATCTGATAGACAGTGAAGTTCTTGTGAGCAGCATAGGCAAGAAACAGTCTGATTGCTTCAAGTCTTGCTACTGGTGCAAAAGTTTCATCAAAGTCAATTCCTTCTTCTTGACAATAACCCTTGGCCACTAGTCTTGCTTTGTTTCTGGTGACAACACCATCTTCATTCATTTTATTTCTGAATACCCACTTAGTGCCAATTACTCTTTGATGACTTGGTCTAGGAACTAAGTACCAGACTTCATTCCTTTCAAATTGATTCAACTCTTCTTGCATAGCTTCTATCCAGAAGGAGTCATTGAGAGCTTCTTCAATTTGTTTAGGCTCTATTTGAGATAGAAATGTGACAAACATAGCATCTTGTGCAACAGCTCTTCTTGTTTTCACTCTATCTAAAGGATCACCAATAACCAATTCAGGAGGGTGATTCTTGAGCCATCTGAGATCAGGTTGCAAATCAGGATGTTGTCCTCTGTTATGATCTTGCAACACTACTGTTGGAGTTCCAGTAGTAGTCTGTTGAACATTTGCCGTCTGTTGAACAGTCTCTGGTCTGTCAGCTGTTTGCAACTCGTCTGTTAGACAATCAGCACTGTGATTTTGAACAGCACTTGAGTTAGCAGCTGAACTTAGATTAGGTAGTATGATGGGAACATATTCTTCATTTCTTCCAACGTCTAACTTCTGTAAATCAGCAGACAGATCTTGATTTACACTTTGATTCTTTTCAGAAGATTGACTTGGCTCATCAAATACTACATGGATAGATTCTTCTATTAGTAATGTTCTTTTATTGAAAACTCTATAAGCCTTACTAACAGATGAGTATCCTACAAAGACAGCTTCATCAGCCTTTTCTGCAAATGCAGTAAGGTGATTTTTCCCATTATTCAATACAAAACATTTACAACCAAAAATCTTAAAGTAATGAATGTTTGGTTTTCTATTGTTCCAAACTTCATATGGAGTCTTATTCTGATTTTTGTTGATCATACATCTGTTTTGGGTAAAGCATGCTGTGTTTGTTGCTTCTGCCCAAAATCTTTGTGGCAGCTTAGCTTCAGCTATCATGGTTCTGACAGCTTCTTTCAGTGTTCTGTTTCTCCTTTCAGCAACACCATTCTGTTGAGGGGTTCTAGCAGCAGAATACTCATGATGTATTCCTTTCATGTTACAATACTCTTCAACAGTAGAGTTTGTAAACTCTGTCCCTCTATCTGATCTGATCTTCAATATTTTGATACTCTTTTCATTCTGGATCAGTTCCATCAGATTGGTAAGATGTTCCTTGGTTTCACTTTTCTTCTTCATGAAGATCACCCAAGTATATCTTGAATAATCATCCACAACAGCTAGGCAGTATTTCTTTCCACCATTGCTGACTGGATCAATGGGTCCAAATAAGTCCATATGCAACAGCTCCAATATTCTTCCAGAAGATTGGTGCTTCTTTTCTTTGAATGATGACTTGATTTGTTTACCCTTCTGACAGGCGTCACAGAGCTTATCTTTGCTCATGACTGCTTTTGGAATCCCTTCTACCAAATCATTCTTGATTAATCTGTTTATGCTCTTGAAGTTTAAATGATTCATCCTCTTGTGCCATAGCCAACTGACTTCACTTGGTGCAGATGCCACCAAACAAACACTTGAATTCTTGTCAACAGAATTCCAGTCAACTATGTAGATATTTCCTTGGCGTCTTCCAGATAAAATTACCTTCTTTGTACCAATCTGTTCAACGTAGCACTTATCTGTTGAGAAGATGACTGAATATCCCTTGTCACAAAATTGACTTATGCTCAGCAGATTATATTTTAGGCCTTTAACATAGGAGACGTCAGATATCTCTATGTTTCCCTTGATTAACCTTCCTTTAGCTTTAATCTTGCCTTCTTTGCTGTCTCCAAAAGTGACTTTTGGACCATCCACAGCAACTGCATCAGTCAACTCATGTATGTTTCCACACATGTGCCTTGAACAACCACTGTCCAAGTACCAAATCTTCTCTACTTTACTCCTACTCCTAATCCTAACCTACAAAACAAAAATAAAATTGTTTTAGGTACCCTTATTGAGAGGGTCCTGAAGGATTAGTTCCACCCTTGACAACCCAAGATGTTGAAGTCTTAGGCTTCTTAGGTTTCTGAGTTTTAGGAGCATGAACAGTTTCATTTTTATCATAGTTATCAGATAAGTCATGTTGATGATCAGTATGATATGAATAATGTTCATAAGCAGGGTAAAGTGCATGATATGCAGGATATGCATGCATTGGATGAGCAGGGTAAGGTGCATAGTAACTAGGAAATTGAGGTGCATGATACATAGGATGATATGCAGCAGGTTGCACATAATATGACTCATTTCCATACCAAGCATTTTGATTTTTCTTATTCTTATGCTTCTTTGGTTTACTAGATGCTTGCTCATTTGATTTTGACTTAGTTTTACCACTAGTCTGATTGACTTTAGCTTTATCAGCAGACTTCTTAGGACTCTGCTGTTTGGTCTTACTAGTCTGATTTCCTACACTAGGCTCTTTGCTCTTTTTAGCCTTAGGAGATTTCTTCTCCTTTACCACTTTCTCAGATGAGGTAGGTTTAGAAGTTTGAACATACAGAATGACCTTACTATTGTCAGCTGATATGAATTTTTCAGTATGGTTCAACTCTAGTTTATCCTTTTTTAAAGGTGTCTCCTGTTTCTTAGGTGTATGCATGGATGCAACAGTTGACTTATCATGAGACTCAATGATTTTCTCAAGTTCCATGATTTTTCCTTTATAAACCTCACATTCAGCTTTCAGAGATTCATGCTCTTGCTCAAGCTGTTTATATTCAGCTGATTCTTTTGGCTTTTCAGCTAAAAGTTTCAGTGAACTATTTTGCTCTTTTAGCAAGTTCATCTCTTCCTTAAGCTTAACAAACTCTCCAGCAATAGTAGTATTATTCAACATCATTTGCTCTAGAGAATTAAACAGTTCATTTTCTTGAGGAGTTACCTCATCCTCAGAGTCATCAGATTCCTTTGCCATCAGGCACAGGAGAGCAGGTTTTTCTTCATCAGACGATTCTTCATCAGACGAGTCTGAGTCTGAATCAGATGAGTAGACGGCAGCTGGCTTTTCTGCTTCAGCCATCATTGCCTTGGCTCTCTGATGCTTTCTTTCTTTTCTCATTTTCTTCTCTTCCTCAGTGTACTTCTCTGCTTTTGGATATGGGCAGTCTCTTATGAAGTGTCCCAATTTCCTGCAGTTGTAACACATCAGTTTTGATTTATAATCCTCTTTATCCTGAGAAGAAAAGTTAGGTTTAGAAGTAGAAGCAGCATGATTGTATTTATTTTTCATTTTTCTCTTATAGAACTTCTTGAAGTTGTTCATCAATAATGCTACATCTCCAGCAGTGTACTCCTTTTTGTTGAGTAGAGTGGCTTCATCAGATGAGTCCACTTCTTTGCTTTTCTGTGCTGGTCTTCTGGTGTTTTCAGCAGCAACAAGTGCAGCTGTGGGTCCTGAAGTTGAGGTTTCTTCAATTCCCATTCTTGGCAGTTTATACTCATACGCCTTGAGTGCGGAGAACAGCTCTGTTAGAGAAATCTTGCCCAGATCTCTTGATTCTTCCATTGCTGTCACCTTCATGTTGAACTTGGGAGGTAGAGCCTTCAGTACTCTGACAGAAATCTCTTTGTCAGTGAAAGTCTTTCCCAGCTTCAAAACTTCGTTCAGAGTTCTGGTGAATCTGGTATCCATCTGATCAATGGTTTCTCCAGACTTCATCTTGAAGTTGTCCAGCTTCTCCAATGCAACACTGAGCTGATGCTCCTTAATAGCATCATTGCCTTCACTCATGTCACGAACCTTATCCCACATCTCCTTTGCAGTTTTGCAATGCTTGACTTTGTCAAACCGATCATTATCCAGGGCTTTGGTCATGATGAATCTTCCGACTTTGTCCAGGTTGAACAGCTTTATTTCCTCTGCTGTCATTTCTGTTAAGTCTTTTTCCACCACTATCTGAGCTTCATCTACGATGATGGTCATGGTGAATTTGAATGGACCTTTAATGATACATGTATGCATGTTGTCATTATAGGCAGCAAGGAAAATCTCCATTCTGATTTTCCAGTCCTCAAAAGACATACCAGCAATGTGGGGAACATGGCTGATACAATCCATTTTTCAAAAAGTTTTTGTTTTTCAAAAAGATGCTCTTTTGAAAAGTTTTGAAAACCTTTGAAAAACACTCGGATCAAGCTCGTTGATCAGGCAGCTGATTCTAATGAACCACCTGCTCTGATACCACTTGTTGGTCCCAAGTGGTCAGAAGAGGTTTAGAGGGGGGGGGTGAATAAACCTCTTTAAAATTTTCTTTCAAATTTTAACTTTAAAACTTTACTCTAACTGAACAGACTAAGCTGATCAGATTAGTAAGTTACAAATCTGTTCGCGAACAAATCTTTGAACAGTCTTGTTGACCACTCGTCTGATAGTTACTTAGCTGATTTTGCAGAAATCAGTTTTAATACTTAGAGTACTTGCAGCGGATTTTCAAAGTGTTTTTCACAAGTATTCTTAGCAGTTTGAAAAATGCTTCCCCAGTTTTATAAACTCCTTTTTGTTCTTTTTCAAACAGTTAACTTAATGTGTTTTTATGCAAACAGAAGATATGCAGTTTTGAAACAATGTAAAAACACAAGTAATTTTTATAGTGGTTATATGGATTTAAATATCCTTTAGTCCACTCTTCCAAGTCACTCAGATCTTGGGTTATACTATAATCACAAAGTTTACAGTATACTCTGCTTGCGTCGAACAACAAATGAAACGACCACAAGTTCGCAATAGGAAATCACACAGAAAACCTATCCTCTGAAGTTTGATCACTCACAAAGATGGATCACAACTCCGCACAACACTCTTGTTTACAAAATCACTCAGAAGATGTATTTTTCTTGATTCTTCAACTCTGCTTTCGTCAACAAATGACTCAGCTGATGAGTGAGCTGTTCTTGAGACTTAAAGAATTTTGCTTCGGAAATTTCTCTCAGAAAGTGTGTTGCTTATTTCTTCTTCGTCTCTTGCAGCTATTTATACTTGAGGATTGAAAAATGTCCGTTGAAGAGAGACAGGATTCAAATTCCTCGAGTACTGGTCCTTAAAATCCGCGAACGGCTCTTTTGCAGTCTGTCCGTACTGTAAACAGTACTATTCTGCAGGCAGCATTAAATGCAGCATTAAATGCACTCGGCTGATGCGAAGCTTTTCTTCAATCATTTGTCTTAAATATCCTCGTACTTCAGCATTTATTACACCAAGGGGCATTTATTACCGTTGGGAACACTTCATGATCTTCTTCACTTGGCTGACAGAAGTATACGTCTGATGGTGAACTCGGCTGATCTCAAACTTGAACAAATCTGATTTGAGTCGGCTGATCTTCACTAATCTGATAACTTTGCTTCAGCAGATCAGAAGTCTTGGACCTTGAAACTTTGACTCTTCTGATGTCTTCATTACTTAGTCAAAATTCCTTGATAAGCTTATCAACTAAGTCACTCCATACTTAGCCAATTTTACGAAGTTTTGGAATGCATCAAAACCTCCCTTATCAAACTTTCTTCAGTGCCTTCATCTTCATCTTCATCCAACACATTTATTAAGGGTAATTTTGTCCAACTATCCTTTAATTTTCCTAAAATCTAGAGCATTAAATAATTTCTTAATCCTTGTAAAACAACCTTAAACGACATCTAAAAGGGAACAAAGGGAGTGATAACCAGTTTTTGGTATTTAATAATATATTTTTTATAACTCTATAATCTTAATAAAACGAGATGCGTTTAAGTAGTGACATTCTTACACAATATACTTTTCCATTTCTTGTTTTGAAAAGGTATAATCATAAAACGTATCTTTTTCTTTGCAGAATTGTTTCTGTTATCGTGTAATAAATTCGGAAAAATAAACTTCATGAGAAAGCTAATTTTGTTTTCTAGATGGAAGAAAAACTATTTATTATATGAATAAATCTCGAATTATTAGTCGGATGATGAGCAAAACTTATACAATTTGACGATAATGGGAATTATTTAAGAAAAGATAAATAAAATTTCACGAAGAGCAGTATATATATATATATATATTTTTTAAGCTCCTGCGTTTCGTTATTAAAATACAAAATAAATTGGGAAAGTTGGTAGGTTGTATAATCGAACTTACCGCATTTTCTATGTAAATGTAGAGGTTGGCATTGCAAAGATTTACTAAGCATTTAAGAAATTAAAGAACATGGAAAAATAAACAAATCTATCAAAAATAAATTAAAAACAAATATACAAAAAACCGCAGGCAACGGAAAAATATAATGAAAAACTATATTCTTTGTACAATCTATCGTTTTCTCCCCTTTAAAATCGTAATGAATAGGTACTTTTGTAGCCTTTGAGTTGTGCACGCCATATAGGCTAACATATAATTGCTCATGAGAGAATACTGGATGAGTGGTCGTCCCCCATTTTTAAAGAAAAAAACTGCACCCTCACAATGATAAATTCCTTAGAAATTATGATATATTCCATGCTTGGAGATCGTCCTTTATTCTTATTGAACAATATATCTCCATTTTCATATGTTAATCGGTAAAAAAAAGTAGAATTGTTTGTAAGTTCTTTTATATTAGTAATGGTAAATATCCAACGGCCAGAAAAACGTCTGGATAACGGGCCTAGATCCTCTGTACCATAATTTGTGTACCACAACTGTGTACCACAAATGAGTAATTGACACATGTAAATATAACAATTATAATACTCAAGTGTGTACCACAAATGAGTAATTGACACATGTATATATAACAAGTCTGTACTCTGGTATAACGGTATAGATAATACTCAATTAAATGCGTCGTCAGCTTTTCAAACTACTCATATTTATTGTGGGAATTTGAATAGTCCATATTATTCTATTCTACGCGTTCCATGCTAACTTAATTTGGAAAAAAAAAATTTTAACTTAGCAAATTTGTATTACCGATATTGTACTCGTCTGTTATAAAAGTTATTATATACATCTGATCAGCAAAGCAAATTATTTTGCTGTAATGTTATGTAGAATTTTTTATCTAATGTATCGCATTAGTTTTTTTATAACATAATAAATTTCACGATCGGTCGTTTTAATTTATATATTTTAATTAATATAAATTTACTATTTGTAAATAATATTGCAAACGGGATTTTGCTGATGTAATAATATATAATATAATATATAATAATATTCATATTATTATATACAACTAAAAAACTTGAAATATAATATTTAAAAATTAAAATCAGGACAGGTAGGATGATGAAGGTAAGTAAGAATTTCCTCTGTCCTGTACTTGTATCCATAAGAATAACCAGCCTCGAAATGATATATCTTAGCCTTATCGATCTGCGCCTGCAAGATATCCTCCATATTTTTATTCAGCAGACAAAGATCATCTCGATCTTTAAGAATATAATTCCTCTGTGTAGCTATTTTACCATTTAGTTTCAAAAGTTGTTCATTTTCTGCTCGGAGTAATTCTAATTTTGTCATCAAAGATTGATGAGCAAAATCAATGTTATCGAGTGGAGTTTGTATAATAAACTGATTGAATAAAATATCTTCATTTTGAATCCCGATCTGTGCAATTTGATGATTGGCCTGATAAATTTAAAGTAAAACATTTAAGCATTTAAATCATTATGATTTGTAAAAAAAGATAATCTAAAAGAGTGATTTAGAAAATACCAGTTCTATATGTTTAAAACTTGATTGAACAAGCTGCAAAGGAGAAAGATTTATGAACTTATCGAATACGCAAGGCTCTATGTCAGCCAAACCAAAATGAGTAGATATCCTGTTTGTCTCAGTAGAACCAGGGCTTAAAACACTGTGTGATAAGCTCACTGTTTTTTCAATTTTAGATTGCTCAATCTTTTCGACTTGAATTTTAAAACAACGTGCATCAAGTAATGAATGATCATCAAGAATAGTTGTAACATCATGAATATTTAAATAATCGTTTTGTTCTCGATTATCCGACCAAATATTTATAATTTGTTGGGCAGGTATCGGAGGATCATCTACAAACTGTTTACCGATGATGATTGAGCTATCCACAGTATCCATACTCTGCTGCGCTATAGCAAAAATAGACTGTTAGAAAAGTATTTACTGAAGCGAGAAAATAATTCAACAAATAGCAAATAATTCAGTAAAATAAAGAAACGCTGTTTCTTTATTATAATTCAGAAAATCACGAGCGAAGACGTGTCGAGGTGAAAGCCCCTGAATTTTTTTAACGTAAATAATTTTGATTTGTGGTAAGATAAACATAATTTAACTAATACAGAAGTGTGCAGAGGTTGTTTGGCTGCATTGGATAACGAGTTAGAGTTTATGTAAAAACATGTTATATACTATCAAATTTCGACAAACATTTTCCGAAGTTATGTCGGTTATTCTTTATATCTCTATTTATATTCACACTTAGCATAAGCGTGCAGTAATAAAAATGTTTGACCAGTATTTATAGAAACTTAATTGACAAGAAAATTATCGAATAAAATGGTCAAGCTAATGAGTATAGTTAAATGTTTTTTATCGGAGATAAAAACTTCCAAACTTTAACTTAATCATATTTATAATATTTGATGATCAGGTGCATTTCAAAATTACTTAAAGCAGTGAACGAAGACGATAGCACTGTTTAATAATTTTATAGTTTTTCAAAAAAGACAAAAGTATACTGCGTTGGAATCTTACAACTTCAAATTTGTTGTCGAAAAGGAAAACATATTTTGAAGAACATATAGTTAAGATTATATTTTCCATAAAATTTTCAATTTTCTCTCGTGGGTCGATTTCAGCTTGCACTTCAATCTTCTCCTGAACCTTGAAACCTTGGAACCTTCGAACATTACATAATACTACTGGAAAAAAGTACGGAGATATACAGCTTCCATTATAGTTCTTGTTTGCTGCTTCAATATCTATCAGTTATTCAATTCAATAATGATCATCGATTGTTATACTTGATAGATTAAAACCAATTAGCAAGCATAAAATAAGAGCCAAAGTTAATGCTCAAGTGAACATTCGCGTTAGTAGCTTATCATTTACATGAAAACTGTAATACTTTGTATATATCAATAAAACTGTAAACGACTATTGTAGAAAGTATTGTGATTGATAAAACATTTATTTATTTAATTTTTATTATTATTAGAATATGTTAGCTTAACTTTTTAAATATTTTATATTATCGTATAAAAACCAATATTAGTTACAATTTTTTTTTATTAAGCTCTTTAGTAAAAAACAATGTTAGTTACAATGTTGGTCCCAAGTGGTCAGAAGAGGTTTAGAGGGGGGGGGGGGGTGAATAAACCTCTTTAAAATTTTTCTTCTATTTTAACTTTAAAACTTTGTTCTAATCGAACAGACTAAGCTGATCAGATTAGTAAGTTACAATTCTGTTCGTGAACAAATCTTTGAACAGTTTTGTTGACCACTCGTCTGATAGTTACTTAGCTGATTTTGCTGAAATCAGTTTTAATACTTAGAGTACTTGCAGCGGATTTTCAAAGTGTTTTTCACAAGTAGTCTTAGCGGTTTGAAAAATGTTTCCCCAGTTTTGTAAACTCCTTTTGAATCCTTTTTCAAACAGTTAACTTAATGTGTTTTATGCAATCAGTAAATATGCAAGTTTAAGAACGATGTAAAAACACAAGTAATTTTTATAGTGGTTATATGGATTTGAATATCCTTTAGTCCACTCTTCCAGATCACTTAGATTCTGGGTTATACTATAATCACAAAGATTACAATATTTCTCCACTTATACCTAGACAACTAATGAAAAGGCTATAAGCTCGCAATAGAAAATCACTAAGAAATTCTACTCTCTGAAGTTTGATCACTCACACAGATGGATCACAACTCCGCACAACACTCTTGTTTGCAAAATCACTCAGAAGATGTATTTTTCTTGATTCTTCAACTCTGCTTTCGTCAACAAATGACTCAGCTGATGAGTGAGCTGTTCTTGAGACTTAAAGAATTTTGCTTCGAAAATTTCTCAGAGATTGTGTTGCTTATATTCTCTTCGTCTCTTTCAGCTATTTATACTTGAGGTTTGAAAAATGTCCGTTGAAGAGAGACAAGATTCAAAATCCTCGAGTACTGGTCCTTAATTTCCGCGAACGGCTCTTTTGCAGTCTGTCCGTACTGTGAACAGTACTATTCTGCAGGCAGCATTAAATGCACTCGGCTGATGCGAAGCAATTCTTCAATCATTTGTCTTTAATAACCTTGTACTTCAGCATTTATTACACCAAGGGGCATTTATTACCGTTGGGAAGACTTTATGATCCTTTCCACTTGGCTGATAAAAGTGCAAGTCTGATGCCGAACTCGGCTGATCTCAAACTTGAACAAATCTGATTTGAGTCGGCTGATCTTCATCAGTCTGATAACTTTTCTTCAGCAGATCAGAAGTCTTGGACCTTGAAACTTTGACTCTTCTGATGTCTTCTTTACTTAGTCAAAATTCCTTCCAAAGGGATCATCAGCTAAGTTACTCCATACTTAGCCAATCTTGAAGTTTTGGAATGCATCAAAACCTCCCTTCTAAATTTGTCTTCAGTGCCTTCATCTTCATCCTTATCCAACATACAATTAGTTTGTAATACGTTTAACTTCAACTATCAGTTTATTTGTTTTAATATTAAAAATATCGTACATACAAAAGATAGACCACAACGAAATTTAGAATAATTTTATTAACAAAACAATGTTTTAATCTTCCGGTGTTTTTAAAAGGAGTTTGTTAAAATAATTCGTAAATATGAATAAGATACGTTAATTAGGAAAATTGAAAACATGTCGATTTATTTATCTAGACAATATATATTTTATAAAATTTAGTTAGACTGTTGTGATTAATCGTCCAAAAAATATTTTAAATAATTATTTTGTTGTTAAAATATTTGTTATGTAAATGTTATAAATCATAACTTGGCTAATTACTATATTATTAATCATAATAATGTTAAATTATTTAAAAGAAGAACTCGCGTGTATTGTTAAACGAATTATTCCGAACTACCTTGTAGGTAGTACTTTTTAGTCTTTAGCGAGCCACGTGTGGTTTTTTTTTTTTTTTTTTTTTTTTTTTTTTTTGAGAAGACGAGCCACGTGTGCTGGTCTTTAATTTGTTATCATTTAATATATTGAGAACTGATCTTGGCTGCGAATCTTCTTTATTACCAAATATTTATGCAAATCTGAAGTTGCGTGTCTTGTAAAACGTGCAGAAACAAAAATATCTCTATCCGTTTTGTTTTTTGCTGTTGATCTTTGTAATTTTATAGACTGCCCCATAAATATGGGTAGTTGAAAAAGTGGAACGTTTCCCATTGTTAAATCTACACCGTCTATCTTAAAATTTCCCGTTCGTTAGATTTTTACGATTGCTGCTATAAATTGACTTACTCTTAATTAATATAATAACTCATAATAATATGAAATATATATAAATCAATAATTAATTAGTAATAAATAATTATATGTTGTCGAAAATTTATGATTATAAAATCAAGTAAGAGTAATCTATATGTAATGTATAAGTTAGCGTGCCCCAAATATGAATATATTATTATTCAAGATATTTTATTTATCTCGAAAAAATTTAAATTTTTAAATCAATTTTTTTTGATATGGGAGGAATTGGAAAATTCTTGTGCATTTTCTATCACAGCTCTTTTACAGATTTAGTGTTGTATAGAATGCATTTTACGAAGCCATGATCCCAATATTTTTGTTGGGTTTTTCCACTCTCTTGGGAAATTACTAAAATAGTAATTGTTTGTATACGGTTGGACAGTACGGCATTGGAGAGGCTTCAATAACAGTATAATTAGTGATGGTGATGAGTTTGGGTTTGAAAAAATGAGATCTTGTCAAGAATCGTAGTAAGATTTATATGACTGCTGAATGGAATCAAGTTTTTGTACGCAATATGGTGGTAATTGTTTGTATACGGTTGGACTGTTCGGCATTGGATAATTAGTGATGGCGATGAGTTTAAGTTTGAGAAAATGGGCGTTCGTTAATTTGAATTAGAGTCGATTTGAGATACCGGCCATTTATCTTCCGGTTGGTTTATAAAAATTGATGGCTACTTTGATGAATTATTAGCACCTCCTAGCTTTTTCTCTTTTTATGTATTTTGACTTGTTCTGTTGCACAATTGATGAATCAGCAATTATATTGTTCTTCGAGTTTGTGTTCGACTATAATGTGCATGCATAAGTTGGTATGTCTTCCTTCATTATTTATCTTACCGAGTATATGGAATTTGATCGAGTTTCAGTAATATAGTCAGTCCAACATATATATCACATATTACAACACAGTACATGACTAAATGTTCTAATATGAACAAATATATATCATCATGTTCGTTTGCAACACAGTCGTCGTGCAAATTAATTGTTCTAATATAAACAGACATCTCGTATAACTGTCTGTAATCCTTGGGAAGCGTAACAAATAAATCTCATTTATTGAACGATATTTTATGTAATTTTCCAAATAAATACATATTATCTTGGACTAACGTTAAGTGGCCTACTGATTAGTGGTAACAAAATTTTACCAGATACGTTAATTTAATACGACGGTTGTATCGTTTTTTATGGCTGACTTGAATTTTCATTTTGTTTTTTGTAGCATAATTTATTTCTTATACTATGGTATTGTATATAAATTTTATTTATTTGTTTATCTTATTGAAGTTGTTGCTAATTTGTAACAATATTTTTAAACTATTTTATAATTAATATTATCTTGCCTATATATAACACATACAATACAATTTAGATATAAAATTGTAGATGAACAGTATGTGAAGGTAATTCATGCTTATTCAAGTATTCATGCTTATTCAAGTATTAATTTAATTGAATTTTTTTTCTTTTAATATTAATTTATCTGATTGTCAAGACTTTTGTTTACTTTATTACTATAATATAAAATAATATAATATAATATAATATACCGTGCGTTAGTGTAGACTGGCTTCCAATGCACGCAATTGTGAATAGTTATTGTGTGTATAATATCTTTGCTTTATAAATTGTCTTTCTGTTGAAAATAAGTCATTTACCGCGGATACAATCTAAATTTCTACAATTTATCTTGCAAAAACAAAAGGTATTTCGTTTATCATCTTAGCAGTACTTTCTGCAAATGTTTATATAATTTTGTTATATATATGTGCAACATTATGATTTAAGTGGTTGTAGAAAATTAATTTTCTGGAGATCTATTTATGTTGTTAAGACGTTAGTTACAAACATGTATACTCTATCATTACTATCATCAAATCTATTAATAAATATAATTAATTGTGCAGATTTTGTATGTTCGGATTGTATATGATTTATTCGTATTTTAATGAATTTGGTTTACGATGATAATGAATTTCATATATGGAACAGCTATTCTCGGTTAAATACCATTTTTTTAATCCAAACGAATCAATTAGAGTATTTACTTATTTAATATAGATATATTATTCTCTACAGCAATGGCAGTACTTGGAAATATGGATGTAAACATTCTTCGGTCCGAAAAAATCAACTATTATTTTCGTACAAACGACGAGCTCTTTCAAACTACTTACATAGGGCAAAATGTAATGGCATGTTTTTTAAAGATATGTCTTCCAGTGAGCATTATATCTGATTTAACGCACACTGAAATATCCATTGCCAAAAAATTTGATACAAATTCGCATCAACAACGTTCAATATTATCATGGAATATCAAAAGCCTCAATATAAATATTGTTCAAACGATGTTTCGAAAAATATCTGACAAACAATCACCACAAATGATTATAATGTACAATCCAGAAATAAAATTTAGCTTCTTATCCCAAACCTTTAGAGACGAGGGGTATGATGGATCGATATATGCTCAACTTAACGGATCATGTACTGGGTTTTGGATGGTATGGAGACAACGTTCTATAACTTTACTGCCAGTGAAGATGTGTGAACCTGTATTTACTTTTGCGCTAATGTAGTTAACAACTACTGAATATTTTTTTGGTTTGTGCTGACAAAGCGTTTATTGCATTACTGGTAAAGATTATTAGTATTTTCTTACTTATTTATTTAATTAAGAAAAATTATCTTTTTAAATTTTATATTTAATAATATTATTGCAGATATTTCCGTAGCATGTGAAAATGGTTGCCAAAAGTTCTCCAGCCAATACAAATTTGAACATCTTCATTTCCTTTAATACGGAAACGGTGGATAGCATAGCTAAATCAAAATCTTTCCATATGCTGATTGTTCAAAATAAATATGGCTTGGTAATAATTTTTATACCCCATCGTAACTTTATTCTCTATATAATTTTATTGAAACTTCTTATACTTCGTCGTAACTTTATTCTCTACATAATTTAAAAGATATTTTATGACTTTGTAATATTTCTCAAATATTAGTGCTTTATTTATTAGTTGTCTATCATATATTTACATACACCTTTAGTAATTCAACAAATTTCCTTTTTTATTATTATATTATACTTCTAAAATAATTTGTTCTTTTACAGATTATAGTTACTAAAATATTATATTTTGAAAATAAACACAAAATCACGATAAAGCACGATCAATGCTAAAAGCTGCTGTCGAATCCTGGAATGTTAAAGTGAAAGGCTGGATTTGTGGACGTCTGAAAATGCTTTTTAGAAGATCATAACGTCTCTATGAAGTATTTTTTTGTATATATATGTGTGTATATTTATGTATTGTAATAGATTTGTATATTATGCTAATAAAAAAAAATATTCCTAAGTTATGTGAGTAAGATAATATGTGAAATGTGTTTGTTTTGGTAATAGTGCGTGAAATATATGTAGACTCTGAAATTTTATAAATATGAACATTATTTTCGTATTTTTTTTTTTTTGCTTTTTATAATGATTTTACTTGTATATTAGTTTAACGTTTTATTAACTAAATTGTTATTTTTTATTATTATTTAAATATTGATTTAAATAGTATGGTAAAATTTACGGTTACTTGCACTAAAATGTAATGTTATATAATAAATAAACTTTACCGTATTCATAGTTTCAATAACAAAAAAAAAACTTGCCATATTTTTTACGAATTTAAGATATTATTCTTTATTTTGTAATATTTCAAAATATTATAGATAAAAAAATAGTTCAATCGTGTTTAAATCTTTAATTAACATCGAAGATATATTAAAATTCAATGATTCTGAAATTATTATATATTAACATTTTTGTTATAAATTATTATATATTTGTATGTATATATATATATTAACTTTATAATGATAGATTAGTTTTTTTAAATATTATTGTTTCAGTCAGATGAATATATAATTTATAAAATTTTAACCTATTTAATTAATGTTTGTATATTGGTCAATATACACTTGGTCGATGCATAACCACTGAACTATTACTGTAATATATTGATCAACATCGTAGAACAACAGATATTATATCATGATTGGTCGAATAAAATAATTAAATATTGTTTTGGGTTTTTTTTTACATATGAAGTTAATTTAGTACTGGTCCCAGCCTCTGTTGCCGGTTGAGTCACCATTATTTACGTCCTTTCACAATCCCATCGGACAGTGGGTGATGGGTGAACGGAGTGATCGATTCCACCTTATCGAACAAGTTAATTTAGTGTGGCATATTGAAGTCATATTGGTGTTAGATGTCGAATCAATTATTTTACAGAGGATAGTAGCAATACAAGCAATGTCAGATAATGATGAATGTTGTAAGTAATTTATTTAAACTGTCTACATAAAGTTGACATGGTAGGTGCTTTTAGCTTATACTTTTATATTTTGAGAGAAGAAAGTGGACAAAAGTGATTTTTTTCAAACATCCAAAAGTGCTTTTTTTGGACTTGTTGGCATAATTTGCAAACACCACTTACTTTTACTTCTCTACAACTTTTAGCTTTTTTTTTAGATTATAATAATTAAGCACAATCACAATATTTAAATTAATGTTTTGTTGTACGTTTACAATAGTACAATGTAGAAGTTCATCTTATATTCTCTTGGCCGTTGGATCTTTATCATAGATACTATAAATTCGCACCTTCAGCGTATTTCTCAACTGGTAACAAGAAATATTTTTAAATTACTGTTTTGTTGTAGAAAAGTTAGGAAAATAAATTCGATAATGAATAATATATATGCAAAGGATAAGTTAGTATGGGTGGAATTGGAAATATTTATAATCCAATATATGCTAGCCAACTTGAAATATACCATAATTTATAATCAAGTTAGCTTGGTGTGGGTATTTCATGGAGTTACGTTTTGTCGAGGAGTAGGATTATGGTTGCAAATGTTACTTGATAGTGCTCCTTACGACCTATTCTTGGGAGTAGATAGATGGATTCTGCTAATCCTCCCAATAAGAGTTATGTCATATGTTGGTACATATTTTGTGATCGAATAATTCACAATATCTACAATTGACAGATAAGTTGTAATAACTTAGTTGAGAAAAGATGTGATAATCTTGTTCCAAAAGGTGAAATCGCTCACCCCGGGCGCCCCTATAATGGTTTAATGGGCCGTCAATTTATAAGTGGTGGGCCCAAAGAGGTCTGATTTCCTCATTTCTTATCTCATTCTCTCCTATATCGTTCCCCAAATTAATTTTTCGACCTCCTCCACATTTATTCTCTATGGCTTTCCTATCTCCTCATAGTATCTAACTTTTTCGATCTCAGTTTTATTATGCCAAGCTAATAAATGCATAACTGCGTATAACATAGTCTTACTTTTCAACTTCCAAGTACGAAATAATTTTTGGCTTGACGTGTCATGCTTCGTATTTGCTTTTTAATTTTTTCGTTCTTTAACATAATTTCGGGAACTTAAAAAACCCCAGCGTTTCTCGATTAAATCGATTTTAAAATTACATACTCGGTAACTGCCTTAATTTTGTTTATTCAACTGTTTTTCTTATTTTATATCTTTTTCTTTTATATTCTAAATTTACCTTATTATATTTTATTTTAATTCTTTTTTATTTTGTATTTTATATTGTTATTATTCAATATATTATTTATGTGTTGTTTATATTATTTAATTTATGTTATTTTGTTTTGTGGGCTTAATGATTTTTTAGATTAATTAACTCTGTTAATTCTGCGTTTTAATCTATATTTTATTGGTCGGTATTTTAATCAACAAAATATTCTCGGACCCATTTTTTTATCTTGTTCCTGGATTCCTATACAAGAAGAATTGCTACAATTAATTGCGATACTGCCAATTAATTTTACTCTTGACAAGAAGTAGGAGACCTCCTTATTGTTATTTAATTAATTTGTACAAGAAGGATGATGTGACGGACGATAAAAAATATCTCGCTATTCAGTTAGCCAATTAACACCGTTTTGTGTAGGTTAAATTGCACGGTCGATGACATTAAAGAGTTAGAGGTCGGTAATTATTTATTAACCATTGCAATATTTGGTCGGGATTGGAAATTTTGATCCAAACGGAAATAATTGCTTGTTTTAACGCAGTCAAAATAATTTAAGCACAATTTATAGATATTTGAATATACCAACTATATAACATCTGTACTCTACTCTGCTTAAATATAACTGGACGATATGTTATTGCACTTGTTTGAAAGAAAACCACAATTTCTGTACTGAGGTTATGGTCTCGATAGAAAATATCCCATCCATCTCCAAAACCTTCATCTGTCATTTTAACTAACCATTTTCGTATCCCAGATTTCAAATTTACGCGTCGAGTACTTAGCATGGCAGCTGATTGAATAAACTGCGCCGGTATTCTCTAAAATAAAAATTTTCTTTTATTATACATAAATTTGTTAAAGCATTTTTTAAGCAACATTAAAATAAATATGAGAAATCATTACCAATCGTTGATTTGCTCCATGCATTGTCACCAAGAAAGCAGGCATTATTGAAAAACTATAGCAAGATTTCAATACAAATGGAGTTGTAAGATTTGAAACTTCTTTTTGCCCTTCATATTCAGTATTAATATCCTCAATCCCTCCATATTCATTAAATGTTTGAAACTTCCGAGATGAGTAACCACTGAAAAGGCTAAATTCGAATGTATTAACTGCTGACTGATATAACATTATTATGTCTGCATATTCTACTGAATTTTCAATCATTACTCCATTCCATGCTACTCCCAAAAGAAGATGAGCTACTTTGATTGTCCAAAATATGTTCCCATTCCGTATATAGATCTCTTTTACTTTTGACATCCCAATATTTTTTTGCATTCCAACTGGAACTTTCTACAACATTATTAACACATGTTATAGAAAATGTTGAAGTTATACATTCATTAGACATTTATTTAGGATATTTACATAATACCTGAATTTCTTCTAATGGATTGTAAGTTAGCAAGAAAAATACTCCTCTTTCTCTTATCGGCGTGTTATTCTGGCATTCGTAACTAATGATTCCATATTTTGGTTCCCCTGCAGCTCTCTGTTCTAACTTATAACTTCGAATTACATCTTCTATGAATGATTTGTCGATATAAGTATTACATCGGAGATTTACCTCCGCTGCATAGATAAGTTCATCGACATCTATTATATCAAGATCTAAAGAACCCAATTGATTCTTTATAAAACGTTCCAACTCAAAATAATTTACCATTTTCTTGTTTTTACTTTTAACAAAATATAAATCTTAGATAATTTTTTTTTTACATGCGTTTTACTTATATTTATACTGATTTGTTGTCAGAACAAATAATTTACTTAAAGTTATCTTCAAACCATGACATAGAGGCTTACTAATGTGCGCCAGGTTTTAATGTTTAGACGTTGTTAATGGGGATAAAATTAAACTACTGATATGGGATGGATTTATCATCCTTAAAACAAGGCTGCAGGGTTGGAAAATGCTTAAAAATATATTCCGATCTTTGGTAATCGATCTTATCTCCGCGATCTTTGTTCTATATATTTCTTCTACTTCCATCTTTGTCTACCGATTTACCTCTTTATCGACCTATATAAACGACAAAAGTAAACGAAAACATATGTAAGAACAAGCCAAATTGAATAAAAAAAAAGGTCGACAAAGGACAAAACGACGCTTTCCATAAATCTCGAAATCATCTTCGTTAATAAAATTAAACTCATATTTTTCATTAAATCAGTCTTTCTCGAATTTTATTAACTTGCGTGTCTTGTAGCTTGTTAAACAAATTACTTGGGCCTATTTTCTGACATAGTACTTTCTAGAATCTGATGAGTCACATGTGCTGGTTTCACAACATTATTTATTAATTAATAATTATTTTTTAAATATTTCATATATATGTAAGTCAAAATGACTGAATCTATAGTAGCAATCGTAATCCAACGGCCAAGGAATTTCAAGATAGATTGCGTAAATTTTATAATAGGACGCGTTCCGCGTTATCAACTACCTATATTTATGGTGATACTCGAACAGTCCATATAATTAAAGTTTAAAGATCAACGGTCAAAACAAATTTATATATTATTTTTTAGCACGTTTTACCAGACACGAAAGTTCCGATCTGTTTAAATATTTGGAAATAAAACGCAGTTGATTTATTAATTAACTGACCGTTGGATTTTCCTAATTTCTTGGCCGTTAGATCTTTACTATAGCTACTATAAATTGGCTTACCTTGATTATATTTGTGAACTAATATTGTGGAGTAAATGTAAATTATTTTTTTGTTCTAGAAATCTAAGGATGATAAAATTGATGATGCTTAATTGTCGTAAAAATTATAAGTTAGTATGGGTGGGATTGGAAATATCTTACCATCCAAGATATGCCATCCAATTTGAAATATATCATAATTTCTTATCAATTTGGCTTGGTATAGGTGGTTAATCGAGTTTATTAGGCAAGTGATTGGAGCCAAAATGTGTAGGAGAAGACAATCTGGCAAATCATGAATCCTATCTTCCTCTTCTGTTCCATCTTGTTCATTTAAAACAGAAGTAGTGAAGACAGAGTTCAAGACAAGCCGTTGTGGTGAATTTGGTAGACACGCTGCTCTTAGGAAGCAGGGTAGACGGGAAATTGAGAAGGATGAGATAAAAAAAACAGGCTCACAATCAAAATGACGTCGTTTCAGAATTATGCGGGAAAAAATAAATTGGAAAGGCAAGCACATCTTCGAAAAAATTGGCTGAATATGGAAAAAGTTATATAGAAGTATTTCGAAAATGATATGAAAATGCTCTGAAGTTTATGCTCTGTCATTTTTTTTTTAATTTGGATCTGTTTATTACTTAATTTAATTTGCTGCTTAAACAAAATATTATTATTTAACTATTATATTTGTTATCCTCCTTTGCCTGAAGAATATTATATGTTCTTATATATGTAATGGACTGTGCGATTAATTTATTTTATTTTGAATTTCTTAATATAAATAAAAAATTCCCATATTTTTTATTTTGTAATTTGTTTCAAGCTATTTTATTGCTTTAATTGTGCGTTACATTATTAATAACTCTGTGGTTTATTTTTCTGTATTTTATATTTGAACAATTATTTTATGTTCATTGTTTTACTCGATCTACATTTATTTCTCAGTCGGGTAATTATTTTATTTATTTTCTACGTTAGTTATTTTTTCTATTACTTTTTAATTTTGATCTTGCTTTTCGATCTGAGCTTACCAAATATTTTTTTGTTATGTTTATTTATTTTTTTGTATTTCGGTTTCAACCAAAGAAGAAATACGGCCGCTGGCCGCCAATTACGGGGCCACAACAAATCCACTAACCCATTACCCTAAATTTATTCGGAATTCTAAAATAGCAAATCGAAATAAGCATAGATGGATAAGATGAAGCAAAATTTTCGTTGTTTGAAGTGTATAGAAGGAGGCACTGTTCATCAAGATCGGGCAATCTTCTCTATCAGGGCTTGGAAGTTGGAACGATACCTATAGAATATAATTTTTTTATTTTAATTTATAATCGTATTATTGTTATTTAATTAGTTCGGATAAGAAGGATGATGTGATGTACGCTCACAAATATCAAACTATTCAGTTAGCCTATTAGCACCAATTGTATACAATTGTACTGTCAAATAGTCGCTATTAAATAGACTATTACTATTCCCAATAATTCAAACCATAACAATACATCTTTCGATAAAAGCTTCAAACGTTATAACTATTCATCTTTCTGAAAGAGCTTTTTGTATTTTCTTTTTTTTTTTTTTTTTTTGAGAAGAAGAGCTTTTTGTATTTTCAAAAAGGTTTAATTTATATATTTATATACATTCGACTTACACGATCATTACATTTCCATATCTAATATTGCTCGAAAACAGTTCTTTCATTTTCACCAGGTAAACAAAATGTATCTGAAGTTTTTATCTTCTATTTTTTTTTATTCATATAATGATAATAAATATTATTTCTTATGAACATGTTTGTATTCTATGCAAGATAAGAAGAATGGAAGATATTAAATTACTTATAGAAACAAAGAAAAAAGAGCTCGAGTATTATCCTGAAGGCCTGGATAAAGAAAAGGTGGTGCAAAATTTTTTTTTTACAAGCCTTGTTAAAATTATACAAAATTTTCTAAATTTATAATGCGTGCAGAAATCCAATGCACTAAAAGCTGCTATCGAGGAATTCGGAAATTGTGAGAAAAAACTTTTCGAGTTGGAAGAAAAACATAAGGTATTTTTGTATTTGTTGGAATATTAGTATAATTTTTTAGGATGGTTAAAACTGTATTCATCTGTGTTTTTTATTACAGAGAGAAACGAGGGTATTCCAACATAAGGCAAAAACAGTGTGCGAACAACTGCGTGGAATTCATAATTTAGAGATTCAAATTCTGCTAAAAAAGGAAGACGATGTTGGTTTTTTGCACGAGAGATTGAGGAAGAAAGAAAAAGAATATATTGATGAATTTAATGAGATTTCAAAATTATGCCATGGTTGTAAAGAATAATATTACTATATTAAATAAATAAATATTCAAATTATTATTGTATATAGATAGTAAAACATTCTTTGATTCAGATTCATGTTCAGATGAATCTGTCCCATTGAACATGCAAATTCAGGTTTAGATTAATTTGCTCCGTTCGACATCAAATACTAGCTAAATTGTTATGATTTGATATATGTCAATTATGGTCATAATTTAATGTACATACTACACTAACCATTAAAGATAAAGTAATAACGCAAATACAAATATATAAAATATAGGTAAAATTGCAGAAAACGTCCCAAACTAATTACTGATTTCGGATTTTCGTCCCGAACTATTTAATTTGGCGAATTTCGTCCCGTAATTTAACATTTTTTTGGAATATCGTCCCAAACTAATTACTAATTTTGATTTTTTGTCCCAAACTATATCAACTCGCCAAATTTCGTCCCGTAATTTACCATTTTGTATGAATATAGTCCCAATATTAAATTTCTAAATTAATGAAAATGACGTTCAATTTTGTAATTAATTTGGGACGAACTCTGCAATATTATATAATTATTCATGTTAAAATTTACCATGTCATGACCCTTAAGCATCCATGTGATAATTCATCGGCAAATGCGCAATTCCGTCTTATAATTATGGTGGGACGATATTCTAAAAAAATATTAAATTACGGGATGAAATTCGCTAAATTAAATAGTTTGGGACGAAAATCCAAAATCATTGATTAGTTTGGGACGATTTTTGCAATTTTGCCTAAAATATAATAAAATATTTCTCCATGATCATTACATTGTGCAAATAATAGTTGTTGTTTAGATCGGTATTTCTAATTTCGAGCAATTTGATGTGTTATTGCAGTGTACATATTATAATTGATATCTAAATTTACACATATAATTTTCACCGTCCCTTTGTATGTATCGATGTCGAGAATATACTTATCTTTTACAGTTACAGAGATAATATAATATATGTTATTTTTTTAGTTGTTATTTACTACTATTTCATTCATATGCCAACAACGATATTCTATAAAAAAATATTTAATATATATTATTGGAAAATTGTATTAACCTGTAACTATTTAAAATAAAAAATTAACAAGGTACATTGCAGTAAGTTTTACAAAACTTTTAGAAAATGAAACAAACAGTCACAAAACAAAACGTTATTCAATTATTTGGTTATTTATTGTCGGTGCGTTTTACTTTATGCACGTCCAATTAGGTTAAAGCATTTAAGCAATATTACTTTTTTTAATATATTTTTAAACTACCCCTATAAAGCTATAACTATGAGTAGTTGAAAAGGTGGGAACGTTTCCCGTTACACAATCTACACCGTTTATCTTATAATATTATGGTCGTGAGATCTAAAATGACCACTATAAATTGTCTCACATCAATTATATTTTTCTATATAAATTAGAGTTGTGTTCTTGATTCAGTTAGAATATTATTTATATTCGACATATGATTTTGCGGGCATGGAATTTGAAGTATATTATAATCCAATATTTGCTATTCAACTTAATATCTATAAAAAAAATTCTAAAGTAGTTTTTGTATGGGTGGAATTGGAAATTTTTGGTACAAAAAAATATGATGAAACTTTGAAGAATGTCAGATTGGCTCTTATTGAAGAAGACAATTATCGTTCCATTGCTAATGCTATATACGAGGCTGCACAAAATAAGGTATCTATTTTTTAAATCCGTTAGTTCTTTCTCACAGATACTGTAGATTTTCTTTCAAGGATAATATATTAGTATGTGTTAATAATATAAGATAAATTTTATTCTTACATCTCATTTAAAATATTACAAATACCTATACTGAGTCGGATTTTCGACATAGTTCAAATATACTTGTACGAGCCAGTGTTTTTAATTTTTCTTTTTTACAGTGGACAGCCAAGCAGGAGAAAACGTATAACCCAAACACTCCCATTAGCCGTTCTTAGATTAACATTCCTAACTAATTTGGAGATATCGAAATTTTCGTGGAGATGACGATGATGGGAGCTTAATTAAGTACCTATATTTTCAGCCAGAGTAACGAATAGGATGAACTCGTGGTTCATATCAAAATGCCTCAAATCTTTACTTTTCTTCAACTTCTAATGATTGCCGATTCACTCCGGAATATCCTGTCAATGATCGGTACTGTCATTATAATTAAAAGAATCATTCTGATCTTATGCGGATGTAGTTTTGTATGAAAATCCGCTTGTCTTTGAATTTTGACCAATACGTATATTTTGTGTAATTTTACTTTGTGATATATTGTTTTCCGACCAAATATTATGTCCTGATGTCTCCGAGGAGGCCAAGTATATGGTCTTCGACTAACTTCTTCAGCATTAAATGACGAATGTTAATTGATATTTAGATTTTTAGAATTTAGATTTTGACCATTACTTTGTATGTTTCAATTCCATAAAAAAAAATATCTTTTACAAAGATAATATGTTGTCCTCATAATAAATAATAAGCGCTAAACAAGATAGAAAACAATAATTCTATATCGGAAATGTAGTTATTGGTTTCAATCGATAATATATTATGGTCATAAAAAAAAAATTCAATAAACCGCGCTGTTTCATTATTATGCCGTTTAAAAATAAATTGCAAAAGCACACTCGCACGACCAGAATTCCCCTGCCGAGCGCACTGGTTGCAAACAGACGGGGGAAAAAGCATTTAATAAAAATATAGATTAAATCAATTTAATAAATAAATAAAGTATATTATGTTGTACTGTTTTTAGACCGCTTCGTGCTATATATCATTGCTAGGACAATTATAAAAAAATAAAAAATATTATTATTAAGATTGCAATCAATTACAATATTCAATATTTTATAAAAGCAATTTACCTTTGAGTCAAAATTCTTTAGAATTATAAATATAATTATATATATATATAGCATTTACAATATAGTACATTATTTGGAACTTTTTACGATATTTGCAGAAAATGAAAAAAAAGGGTCATAAAACAAACGTTATTTGCTTATTTATTGTCAGTCCGTTTTACGAATCCTTTAAATAAATTTGAATTGTATTACCAATATTCAATAACTGCCACATATTTTTTGTTAAAATATTTCCTTTTCGTAGTGTATGAAAAGTCATATTATTTTAAATTTAATGGACAGTTCTAATAGTTTTAAAAACAGAAAGGGTGTGATCATTTAATAATGGATGCTAATATTTTTTTTTGTTATTTTAATTTATCTACTATTTTGTGTATCAAAGGCTAATATCAATTTACATGGAATAAAACTAGGTATTAGTAAACTAATGTAGGTCGGTTAAAACAGAACGCACTTGGTGTCGTGCTGAGAAATTAAATGATGTAAATTCTAATGTCGTCAAAATGCTTTTCAAAATTTATTTGGTACTCCAGAGAAGCTAATATTTATCGAACCGATATGAATCCCATTAAATTTTTATCTCCTTATCATGCTAAATTATATTGTTCGACAAAAAGTTCATTTGTATACAATAATTGTAGTGTAGCGGTGATAGTTTAGTGGTAAATGTGTAAGCTAACTTCTATTATTCCTCCACGACTACATAGGTATCTACAAACCAACATTCAAGAAAATAAAGCTAAATGTTCGACGACATAAAATAAGGAGAAGTCGACAAACTCGATTAAACTAAATAAGATGAGTAACTTTATCGTTTTTTTTTTACTATCTGATCGAAGACGAACTCTCTGATGGATTCCTACAAATTCGACAACAATAGTCCTCCGATATCAGTTTGATGAAGACCTCTGACAACACCAGAGCACGTCTCGTGACATCGATACTCAGATACAAGACGAAGAGTATCCAAGCACCGACACATAAAAGAACCGACGATGCTGACTTCGTCTTCCTTACCGAACCCACCCATTCGAACGACGAGACCGACCCATTGGGGAACCAGAAAATTGTCCTTAGTTGAATAAATGAACACTATATTTCCGTACATATTAGCTGGCCATCCTAAGTTACTGCTACTTTACTCATCCAATATCGTCTTTGTACGTACATTTAGTGCTCTATAAAAAATTTGGTCAAGTATTTCTTATTTCGTTTTGCTTATATATCAATATATTATATTTATTTCGAACAACTGTTTCCTCCTAAACGAACAGTCTTGTCTATATTATTTCGACCAAATCATACTAAATAATAAAATACCGCTAGATAATTTAGGTATTTAATATTTTAACTAATTATTTTTCATGAATTATGAAGATAATAATAAAATAATATTGTTAATTGAAAATTAAGTCAATAAATATACGCTATTTGTTTATTTGTTTAAAATTTAATAATATCTCAAATTAAATTAAAGTACTTATATTAAATTTTTAAAAAACTAATTTATCTACTACTATTTAATTCATATATCAACAGCAATGTCCTATAAAAATCTTTAAATATATTTGCTGATAATTTATAATGTTTTAAATATGCAGAGTTAAATAAATATAATGCTATTGCGGAATAATATTAACCTATTACTATTTAGAATAAAATAGCAACAAGGTACATTGCAGTAAGTTTTACAACACAGCACATTTTGGGGAATTTTTTACGTTATTCAGGGAAAACGAAACAAACAGTCATAAGATAAAATGTTATTTGCTTATTTATTGTCATCGCGTTTTACAAGACATGCTGGTGGACATTATATTGAAGCATTTAAGCCATCATACTTTATGTATCTAATTTAAAACTTCCCCCTTAAATTAGAGTAATTCAGAAGGTCGGAACATTTCCATTATACAATCTACACCGTTTAACTAATATTATTAATGTCGTTGGAACTTTACCATGTCAACTATAAATTATCTCTCGTAAATTATATTTTCTATTTAATATATAGTTGTATTGTTGATTCAGTAAGTATATAATCTATACATTCAACAGATAAGTTGTTGTGTGTGGAATTTGAATTATATTATAATCCAAGATTTGCCAATCAACTTGTATGGGTGGAATTGGATATTTTGTGGTAAAAAATTACATTAAAGCTACTTAGAGGTCATTTCATTAGAGAAGTGAACAGTCGAAGAGCAATCTTAGACCAAAATAGAGCAGATTAATTCAACAGATAAGTTGTTGTGTGTAGAATTTCAATTATATTATAATCCAATATTTGCTAATCAATTTGTATGGGTGGAATTGGATATTTTGTGGTAAAAATTACGTTAAATCTACTTAGAGGTCATTTCATTGGAGAAGTGAACAGTCGGAGAACAATCTTAGAGCAAAGGAGAGCAGCTTAAAAAGTTATAAAGTTGACAGAAGATCACCAGGTATTTGTTTATGTTGAGTTAAATTAAATAAACAATAACCTTTTAGGCTTTTATGGATACTTATAAAACTTCATTCTATAGTTGATCAGACTCATTAGATACTCACACAAATCGAAAGTAAATTATGTTGTACTGCGAATGACAGAATCAAACGAAAACAGTATTGATTTAAAATCCAATTCCACCCATACAAGTCCTTAATTATGCATTAGCACTGGGCAATATCCTCCGCGCGGGAGCGTGGAGCAATTGACCTAGTATATATATATATATATATATATATATATATATATATATATATATATATATATATATATATATATATATATATATATATCATTTTTTATTTATTGTTGGGTAAAGATCTATAACGAGTTGGATTGACATAAATTCTTATTCGTTCAACTTGTTTCGAATGACGAAGCCCATTCTTTTCTAAACGGATAACTTACATTTTGCACCCTTCCACTACAAGAAATTTGTGTTTAGGCTACGAAATTTTTTGTCCCCAAAAAGTCAAATTTCGTCACGAAAAGCAATTGAAGACGACTTAAATTCGTCGCTAGGTGCGTCGCCAATTCCGGGTCGCTAAAAGTATTTGGGCACGAAATACTTCATTTCGTCCCCAAATCCACCATTTTGTTCTACAATTTTGCATTTCGTGCCCTATTATAGACATTTTGGGACGATTCTTTTCGTCCCCAATAGCTTCTCTTTTCGTAGCAGTTACATGCAATTCGTAGCCAAATAATATATACGGGGACGAATTTAATCTGTACCCAGATGACTATTTTTGGCGACGAAATATTTTCGTCCCCATTTAGATGACTATTTTTGCAATCACTTTAATTGCATCTAATTACCAAATCTCAGTTTAATCATTGCAATTTATCAATTCCATGGTTTCACTATATTTTCCAAGGAAATCATCATATCAAAAATCAAATTTATCTCATATAATTTAATTATCACTTACAACTCAATGTAAACAATACAAATTTTGTGCAAAAAAAATCTACAAATTGGCTAAAAAGCTAAACAAAAGTAGATTATCATTACAAAAAGAAAAATTTAGTGTCGAACTGAGAGAATAACCACATAACTTGTGAGTACCGATTCTTGTTGCACTGAGACAAGCATTACCCTGTAAATCTGTAAGGAGTTGCACTGAGACAAGCATTAACCCGTAAATCTGTAAGTAAAGAGTTAGTGAGCATTACCATTGAAATAAACCATGAAAGGAAAAGAAGAATCCAAATATGACAAAAAAATTACCTTAACATACTCCAAAAGAAGGATACTCATTAGCCAAATTTAATGTGACTAATAAAATCACCTACATGTAAAGCTTTCAAAATTCAGATGTTGAAGAAAATAACACTTTACGAGCTAATATCTGCTTCAAATAACCACCTACCAGAGCTTCCACTTCATAAAATAACACTTAACAAGCTAATCGAGAGAAAAATGTGATAGACCAAGTCAATTTTAATCATCCATTACATGTAGATTGGTTTCCAGAGCCTTACATGAACTAGGGTCCATTGTATGAGAAGGATATTGAGCCACTGGATTCCTCCACATGCACTACGCTCAATCAGTATAATTTTCTGGATACATAAAATATTTTCTAAGTCACACAATCAACAATGGTCTAATTTTCATTATTGATCTCCTTAAAAGAAATCTTGCTTCGCTAACCTAATCATGTCGTATGTGGCAGCAGGTCGCAGTGCTTCCAATGGCGCAGCTAAGATAAGTTTCAATAACATTCATATGAGGGTGCTCATCTGCATCACAAATTTAGAAGAAGGCACTGCATAGCTTGTTAAATGTGACATAAAGAATGATCTCAATGAAATTAGGACAAACAGAAATGAACTTCGCCCGTATTTTACAGGAAGAGAAAATTGTTTACGTTCAGCCAAGCTTAATAGTACTCAGATCTTGAGTCTGATTTGCAAATAAACTGTCAAAATTTGATTCTTTTCTTGTTCTATTATTGCTGACAAGAATTACAAATATTTGGAAAACTAACCTTGGGAAAAAAAAAAGCTCCTATCATGATGCATCCAGAAATATTCCATAGTAAGTGGCTCTTGAGAAATTATTTGCTCCAATCCTTTAGAAGTGACAATGAAGGCTAGGATGCTTTAGAAGTGAAAGTGAAGAAGCAATTACTAGTCAAGTTTTGGCACCACTTGATAGTTTGATGTCATGGAGTAGGATACTATAGATTAGAAATAACTCTGTCAAGAAATTTCATAAAGAATAAACTACCAATGAGATAATCACATAATAGTTTATGAGCTACTTAGTTTATTTAGTCTCTGAGTTGGTTTTGTACCACCTAAAAGTACAAGAACATGCAAAGATGCCATAGTACATTATGCTTGAATGAGAAACAACTAAAATTCATCATCAAGCAAAAAAGAAGAAGAAAGAACCTGTTTAGTAGTTGGCTAGATTCAACCAGCTACTCTCCTTCTTGAGCCAATTTTATCTAGCAAGCTCTATAAAATAAACAACAATTAGAATTAAAAGGTGCCAACCTAATCAAAAGTTAATCCATCTTTACTTTGGTCAGGTAAATATTACATAAAAAGTGATGATAGTTGATGGGGGCTATTTCGCACCCTACTTACTGATCAGATCGAACAAAGATTATAAGATCGATTCGACCAATTATAAAGGATCGGGATCTTCTTACAGACCCTGCCAAATGCTGCTCGCTCCGAGTAAGGTTTATACTCCGGACCCAAGAAGGATAGCTGGGCCGAGTCCAAGCAGGACTATGATTCCTTGTAATACTAGGTTTAGCGTAATATATATATACCTAGTTAATCATTGTATGACACAACTACGAATTCTCTTAATTCTGAGATTACACAAGAATACATTGATAACAATAGAACTCAATAATATCCATTATTATTGCAGTATTTTACCTTCATATCGTTGTGTTCTTAATTTTGTTAATGGTTTTACTTCTTGCCTTTGATTATTGCTTTTCTTTGTAAACGATCCATCCAGAATAAAGTAACAGAGCCCAATATACTGAATAATTCAATATCCAAACCCCCGATATCACAAATTCACTGATATTAAATTAACCCGACGAAAAACGGTTAAATCAGTTGGCGCCCACCGTGGGGCTAGGTTAATTATTCGATCGACATATGGCTCGCCCAAGGAAAAGCGCCCGTGTCGGAGCAAGAAGTAACACAACCACCGGTCATGACACATCTGAAGATCCACAGGAGAACGACAATAATAACGTTCCCAACACCGACGAGAATTTGCAGAATACCCATCCCCGACATCAGGAACCCCTAGAAGGTCCTCCCGGTACGATACAGGAAGAGCCGGAAGTCCCCGAGATCCCTGTTCCTCTCCCGGGTGCTCAGGAGAAATTACGACAAATAGCGATGCTCGTTAAATCGCTCTCCCCTGAAGAATTACTTGTGCTTGATCAAATTCCGCGAAACCCTAGGGCTGCCAGGACAATTCCTGCTCGGAGAACGCCCGGACAAAACGATCAAGTATCTCAACAAGCTGATAGCCCACCAAGCGAGCACCGCTCACTACACAGTCCACAACAGGACAATTCAAAACCCTCCGACAATAATCCTCGAAGAAAACCAGGTCACAGAAAAACCCAGGCGAAGCGCAGTGGATCCAGGGAACGTACAATTATCCCTATTGATGATGACATAGATGATACAATCCCTGATCGACCACGAACGGCTCGACTGACGGAAAGAGAAATTGAAAGGATGGTGCAGGATCGACTCGAACAACGCTTACGATCTATTCAAAATCCGTGGGCCCGAACCACGGAACTCCAGGAGAGCCTTGCGGCCTGTTCTCCCTTCTGCAGGGAAATAAAAGAGGCACAATCGATCGGACAAGTCCCGGGTAGACTACCTCGCTATGATGGAACCACTGACCCGGATGATTATATTTTTAGCTTTACGAATATAATGAATTTATATGCCCACTCTGCCGAATTCACTGCCAAATTAATGGTAACTACATTCGAAGGACTCGCATTGGACTGGTTCGCGAAACAACCTGCCAACTCCATATTCAGCTTTAGGGAACTCTGTAACAAATTGACGCAGCAGTTTGCCAGTCAGAAGAGACAAAAACTTCCGATGAGCTACCTTGGAACTATAAATCAACAAGAAGGAGAATCCCTAAGGAATTGGTTGGCCAGATTCAACGTAGAATTACTTAAAATCGATTCCCCAAATATCGATTACATAATATCTATCCTCTTCGATCTCACTAAAAACAGGCAGTTCGGAAATGCCCTCAGTCGAAAGCAACCAAGAACGTTCGCCGACATCATGAGCCTGGCGTCTAAGTATATGACCCAAGAAGAGATGAATTCCTTTAAGGATAAGAACAAAAACAAAGTCGCGGCTACAGGGTCTAAGCGGCATGACAAGATTCCCGCCCAAAGATCCTTGGATTACGAGCGATCTTCCAGGAGAGGTAACGTTTTCCAGCGACTGGAATACAGCGGAGCCGACCAAGAAAGGCAACCTAATTTCTACCAAAGACCAAGAAACCCTGAACAACCAATCAGAAGCAGAGTGAATCAAGTAGAACACCCGAGATTAAATGCTCCAATGGAAGAAATCTTGGAAGTTCTAGAAAGGAATAATTGGATTCCCGAGGCGAGGAAAATCGCTCAGCCCAGACCAGGGTCTAGAAACTATGATCAATACTGTAAGTACCATAGGGCACATGGACATCGAACGGAAAATTGTTTTCACCTTAAGAGAGAAGTTGAAAAACTGATCGAGCAAGGAAAACTAGACGAATACATAGAACGAGATAATCGCAAAAGGGAAAGAAGCAGAAGCCCCCGGAACGGAACTCAAAGGAGAAGTTCTCATCGAAGATCACCTGAACGTCGGCCTACTCAGGAATTGAATCACGACCAGGTCAATGGGACTATCCACACTATATCCGGGGGGCCTGCGGGTGGAGATAGTCGTAATGCTAGACGAAGAACGACCAGATCCATAATGGCAAATTCTAAATATCCAAAGGAAATATGGACATTAGAAAACAGGCCAACAAATCACCAGCCGATCAGCTTTAACGAAGGTGAAGTACCTAAAAACATCACTTGGGATACAAAAGAGGATAACCCAGATTTCCCTATGGTAGTGTCGTTAGAAATAGCAAATTATAATGTGAGAAGAATCCTAATCGATAATGGAAGCTCAGCAAACATCATCTCCAGAGAGGTCTTAGCACAAATGAACCTCGGGCAAATAAACCTACAAAGGGTAGCAACGCCGTTAGTAGGCTTTGGAGGCTCCGAGATCATCCCCAGCGGAACGATATCTTTAAGTGTATCGCTCGGAAAGAAACCGCTTCGGACCGTGAAGTTGGTAAAATTCCTAGTGGTAGATACACCCTTCGCTTATAACGCTATATTAGGGCGACCAGCCCTTAACCTTTTTCGAGCTATAGTCTCTACCTATCATCAGAAAATAAAATTTCCAACCGACAGCGGCATCGGAGAAATAACGAACGACCACTGTATGGCATGGGACTGCTACAGCACATCATTAACGTTGAAAGAACACCCCAAGTCAATTACTCCGAGTAAGAAAAAGATCGTAGACGATCTCACTAGAAATGAGGTCGAAATTCCTATTACTGATCGATTAGATAAAAAGGGGAAAGAACCACTAGACTTATCCTTGCAACCCCCAGAACATAAAGATATAATTCTGGTAGAAGGCGACTCGTCCAAAAAGACAAGGATTGGTACAGAATTGAGCAAAGAAGGAGAAGTAATGTTAATCGAATTTCTAAGAAATAACGTGGACGTCTTCGCCTGGAGTGCGAATGACATCGAAGGGATCGATCCTCGGGTAATCAAGCATACCCTAAAAATTGACCCTTCAGCGAAACCCGCGAGACAGAAGAAAAGAAATCATGGACCAGTAAAAGATAAAATTATCAAAGCCGAGGTTGAAAGACTGCTGGAAGCAAAACAAATCCGAGAAATACATTTCTCGGAATGGCTATGTAATGTTGTACTAGTAGCAAAAGGGGATAAAAAGGACAACAAATGGAGGATGTGTAATGATTTCACCGACCTTAACAAGTTATGTCCACGCGACCCTTACCCCCTCCCGAGAATTGATTTATTGGTCGACTCGACCGCCGGCTTCGCGCTGTTCAGCATGATGGACGCCTTCCAAGGTTTTTACCAAATATACATGGATGAGCGGGATCAAGAGAAGACCGCATTCATAACCGAACAGGGAGTATACTGCTTTATAGTAATGCCGTTCGGATTAAGGAACGCCGGGGCTACATACCAAAGATTGGTAAACCTAATGTTCAGGGAATTAATCGGAGAAATAATGGAGGTCTATGTAGACGACATGTTAGTAAAAAGTATGAATGAAGCGGATCACGTAAGACATCTAGATCGATGTTTCCGAATCCTAAGAAAATACCGTATGAAGTTGAACCCTGCAAAATGCACCTTCGGTGTTAAGTCAGGAAAATTTTTGGGATATTTGGTACACCAGCGAGGAATAGAAGCCAACCCAGAAAAAATTCGAGCAATAACTGAAATGAAACCTCCCAAGACCATCTCTCAAGTGCAAAGCTTGGTTGGGAAGATCGTAGCATTGAATAGATTCATATCTAAATCTGCGGACAGAAGCTTGCCCTTTTTCCAAACGCTTCGAAAAGCGAAAAACTTCGTTTGGACCGAAGAATGTGAACGAGCCTTCGAACAACTCAAAGAATATTTGACATCCCCTCCGATGTTGGCCAAACCAACAGAAGGGGAACCATTGTACATATACATCTCCATCTCCGATACGGCCATTAGCTCAGTACTAATTAAGATAGAGGGTTCAGAGCATAAGCCTGTCTATTATCTCAGCAAGTTATTACAAGGGGCGGAGAAGAATTACTTGGAAATAGAAAAATTCACGCTGGCCTTAGTAGTGGCTGCTCGAAAACTCCGACCCTACTTCTTAACCTACAAAATCATCGTTTTGACGAACCAACCGCTTAGGCAGATCCTAGAAAAACCAGAAGCCTCCGGAAGACTAATCAAATGGGCCATCGAACTCAGCCAATTCGATATCGACTACAAACCAAGGGTCGCCATCAAGGCCCAAGTATTGGCTGATTTTTTATTGGAAACACCAACACAATCATCAAACACCCTCCATGAGGATATATTGATCATAGAAGATCAAACCTGGTTAATACATGTAGATGGTGCTTCAAGCCGGGAAGGAGGAGGCGCCGGAATCAACTTCACCGGACCTAATAAAGAAGATTTGAATTATGCTATTACATTGGACTTTGTCGTAACAAATAACGAAGCAGAGTATGAGGCGTTAATCGCAGGAATGGAAATGGCAATCAAAGCCAACATAAAGAGACTGAAAGTATTAACCGACTCAGAGTTAGTACAAAGGCAAATAGAAGGCTTATACGAGGCTAAGGAATTCAACATGATCAAATACCTCGCCAAAGTAAAAGCACTGGCCGAGAAGTTTGAAGATTTCGACATACAAAACATTCCACGTTCGGAAAATAAATGGGCCGATCAACTATCTAAGTTTACAGGATCCCAAGACGGAAAGACCGAACGAGTGATCAACTGGCTGATCTCTTCTACACCGGCTGTCGACATCGATGAGACACCGATAGTCGATATAATGGAAATCGAAGAAGTCGAAGGTAATTGGATGACACCAATGATAGACTATCTTCGTGAAGGAAAACTACCATCTGATCAGAATGAAGCTCGGAAAATAAAATATCGAGCCCCAAAATATACACTCGTAGAAGGAAAACTCTACCGAAGGTCAGTATCAGGAATTCTCCTGAGATGCGTCTCTGAATCCCAAACCGCTGAAATACTGCGAGAAATACATGAAGGAGACGCGGGAAATCACAGCGGATCAAGGGCATTGGCTTTAAAATGCCTCAGAACAGGTTACTATTGGCCTACTGTCAATAAGGACGCCGCAAATTACGTCCGAGAATGTCATCATTGCCAAGTACATGCCAACGTATGTCATCAACCAGCAGAAAATATGCACCCGATTCCAATTTGTTGGCCTTTCGATCAATGGGGAATGGACATCGTGGGGCCTTTCCCAGCGGCCAGATCAAAGAAAGCTTACGTCCTGGTCGCTGTAGAGTATTTCAGCAAATGGATAGAGTGCATCGCCTTAGCGCGAATAACTCAATTCCAAGTGATCAACTTCCTTTGGAAGTTCATAGTCTGTCGATTTGGCATCCCTAGGATCCTAATTTCCGATAATGGAACCCAATTCGCTGGAAAACAAGTGATAGAATGGTGTTCGAAACTAGGAATTCAACAAAATTTCACTTCAGTCGGGCATCCAAGAGCGAACGGACAAACTGAAGTAGCAAACCGAGAGATAATAAAATCTTTGGAAAAAAGATTAGGATCAGCCAAAGGAAAATGGCTCGATGAACTACCAGGAGTATTGTGGGCTAATCGAACCACGGTAAGAAACTCAACTGGGGAAACCCCATTCAGCTTGGTATATGGGTCGGAAGCTGTTATTCCTGTGGAAACTTTAATTCCAACGCCAAGAATAGAGATGTTTGATGAACAAGAAAATGAAAAGGCAAGAGAAAATGACGTCGATCTAACAGAAGCCTTAAGGGATAAAGCTGCCGTACGCCTACAAGCCACTAAGGCAAATATGGAGAAAGCATACAATCAAAAAGTACGCGTCCGAACCTTCAAAGAAGGAGACTTGGTTTTGAAAAAGGTAGAAGTATCCAAGCATGTGGGAAAGTTACAACAAAATTGGGATGGACCTTACATCGTCATTGGCGTAGGAAAGAAAGGTTCATACAAAATTGCACACATGGATGGGACAGCCTTACCAAGAACCTGGAACGCAGTCAACCTTAGGAAATACTATGGTAAATAAATTTTAGCAGATTATACTGCATTGTTTTATTTTTTTTATCAAGTTTTAATCCTTGTAACAAAGGCCTCAGCCTAGAGTTCAATCAGTAAAAATTTTAGCATTTTCTATACATCGATTATTTCGATTAACGCTCTGTGGAATTACACTAGCATATTTGATAAATATCAGATCGAAGCGAGTCGAGTATACATTGATCCGCTCAATAAACACTCCTCGAATTATGTCAACGGCAAAAAGGACTTTTAGGTTACAAACCTAAGTCTAAATTATAATGAGTCGAGTATACATTGATCCGCTCAATAAACACTCCTCATTCCGACCACAAAAACAAAACGAGTCGAGTAAACATTGATCCGCTCAATAAAAACTCCTCGATCGAACACAACAAACATAAAGACTTATTGGTGCGAAAAACCTAAGTCCAAACAAAACGAGTTGAGTAAACATCGATCCGCTCGATAAAAACTCCTCGATATATATTCAACGATCAAAAAGACTTTCGGGTATTAAAACCTAAGTCTAAACAAAACGAGTTGAGTAAACATCGATCCGCTCGATAAAAACTCCTCGATATATCTATAATGATTGAAAGACTTCGGGTACTAAAAACCTAAGTCTAAATAAAACGAGTTGAGTAAACATCGATCCGCTCGATAAAAACTCCTCAGCATATATATTCAACGATCAAAAAGGCTTTTGGTATTAAAAACCTAAGTCTAAATAAAACGAGTAGAGTAAACATCGATCCGCTCGATATACACTCCTCGAACTATTTACAACGAGAAAAAGACTTTTTGGTATTAAAAACCTAAGTCTAAATAAAACGAGTAGAGTAAACATCGATCCGCTCGATATACACTCCTCGAACTATTTACAACGAGAAAAAGACTTTTTGGTATTAAAACCTAAGTCTAGATAAAACAACTTGAGTAAACATCGATCCGCTCGATAAAAACTCCTCGATATGTTTTCAATGATTAAAAGACTTCGGGTACTAAAAACCTAAGTCTAAATAAAACGAGTTGAGTAAACATCGATCCGCTCGATAAAAACTCCTCAGCATATATATTCAACGATCAAAAAGACTTTTGGTATTAAAAACCTAAGTCTAAATAAAACGAGTAGAGTAAACATCGATCCGCTCGATATACACTCCTCGAACTATTTACAACGAGAAAAAGACTTTTTGGTATTAAAACCTAAGTCTAGATAAAACAACTTGAGTAAACATCGATCCGCTCGATAAAAACTCCTCGATATGTTTTCAATGATTAAAAGACTTCGGGTACTAAAAACCTAAGTCTAAATAAAACGAGTTGAGTAAACATCGATCCGCTCGATAAAAACTCCTCAGCATATATATTCAACGATCAAAAAGACTTTTGGTATTAAAAACCTAAGTCTAAATAAAACGAGTAGAGTAAACATCGATCCGCTCGATATACACTCCTCGAACTATTTACAACGAGAAAAAGACTTTTTGGTATTAAAACCTAAGTCTAGATAAAACAACTTGAGTAAACATCGATCCGCTCGATAAAAACTCCTCGATATGTTTTCAATGATTAAAAGACTTTTGGGTTAAAAACCTAAGTATAATTACAAACGAGTCGAGTATACATTGATCCGCTCAATAAAAACTCCTCGATCTACTCCTAACGATCTAAAAAAGATCCGCCTACTCCTAGAGTTTTGAAAGATAAATCAAGTATGAATTCATCTGCTCGGAAATTACTCCTCGTAAATAAAATTATCAAACGACAAAGAAGATGCAAGAAATAGAATAATATTTTATTCATCAAATCAATTACATACAAATATCCAACGTTACAAAAATCTGCTTGCTACCTAAAGATCGTTACAATGATCCAGTTAAATTGATCCTATGGGATCGACTATCTTCACGACAATGTCCACGGAAACACCAATCTCTTCCCTAGTACCTCATCGATCATAATAAACCACCTAAGAAGCATGCTGCTCAGGATGGTCGACTTCTTTGGTTCGATGGCCAGGCTCTGAAGATCAAATGTTGTTCCAGATGAAATGAACACTACCAGCCAGATAAGCTAGCAATGCTCACTCACCCACAAAAGATACTGCTTTTACATTATCTATAAAACATTTTACTCTAAAGCAGCATCTCTTCGGGACCGTCGTAGAACGGTAAGTTTACCAGCCACCCCGTTGGTCTATCGATCCGGAAGTAACCTCCAAGGACGAGGATGGCTGGCAAAGTACGAACCCTCCATGTGCAGACGGAAACCACGGACCTCTAAAGTGATGAAGACTAAAGCAGAGATCTCATGGGATCCGTCGATACAAGGAAGGGCTGACATGGGACCCGTCAATACAAGACTAGGGACAATTCCTTTACTCCGAACGAACAAATCACGATAATGTGACTTCTTGAACATTATGGGGTCCGAAGGCAAAATGAAATCTAAGGAAACCGAGATATCCATTGTTATGAATGGAAAATAAGGAAACTGCCAACTTATTTATAGGCGCTCGTGAGAATGATCCTACGGACGATAGGAGTTTAATCAAGGGATGAGAACGCGACCCTTTGACTTCCCGAAATAAATGCTAGTAAGTTGGAACGGCGCCCGTCTGATCGACTCAACTGATCGATGACAAACAAATCTACAGATCGAAGCGATCAACGAAATAATCCAAGAAAACTTAAAAGAAGTTCAAAGACCAAAACGATCTGCTCGATCATATATGAGGGTCGCCTAATAGAATATATTAAGAACTCCTCAACGAAGGCATGCAAAGATGAACCGTTGAAAGAAGATAATTGCTTAAAAACGACCAGAGCCTCCACAATATGGGGGTCGTAACTGCCTCATACATCATTGGGGGACTACCAAGTTGGCCATACAAGAATTCCATTTGGAATCCAAGAAATCTGACATCGAAATCAGGAGAATAGCCCTCCCTATTCGAAACTATAAGGCCGTCACTGCCTAATTTTCCAAAGAATTGCTGAAGGAGGTCTGAACGGGTCAGATCTGGCCAGGACTGTTACATTTTCCAATTCCTCCCATATCAAGAGTATGATATACTGGCTAGAGAAATGTATAATTGAAAAGCTAATGATGGAAGACATGGATAGGTGAAAAGCACCTAAAATTTCCCTTTGAGGGAAAGAAAAACTGGAATTCAACAGGAGGAACAATAACCTCCTTATATAAGATATATGTCATATAAGGACAAATTTATAAGGCATGAATCGAGCATCGACTAGACAGCTAAAGGTTTATACAACGACGATCGGCTGGATCAATCAACAAAGATTAAATATGCGAAGCAAATATTATACCGATCGGTTATCTTAAAAGTGACCAAAGCAAGATCAAGCTTACTTTCTCCATACTCAAATCTCTCGGCAGAAATAAAAATCAGATAAGTAAACTAATCTTGGTCAATTACTACATGATGATATATTTGTGCATAGCAATAACATATATGACCAAGATATAGCATTAGAATCAAGGCAAGAATCTGCCTACAGAAGAGATCATAATTTCCAATCTAATCTCCCAATACAAAAGTCTCTGCCCGGACAACTACACAAAAGCTGGGCATCATCAAAAAAAAAAAGAGACAGCCCAAGGTCTGCCAGGATGAATAAAGATCATTGAGAAGAATCGCCGGAGGGTCGACCAGCAGAAACAGGCCTCCGAGGAGTTAGGTTACCAGCAAACGCCATCAACTCCTCCTGACGTTTAAGATAACCGGCATCATATGCCTGTTGACGAGATCCCTCTGCCGACGCGGCAGCATGAACTAGGTCGCTTTTCTCTTTCTCAAGAATAACTTGGTTAGCCTCTAACTTTTGGAGATCATCTTTAGCAAGTTGCAGCTGCAGCTCAAAACCCCTGGTTTTAGCTTTCTCCGACTCCAGCTGACCTTGAAGAGCTCTCCGACTATTCCACAGTTCATCATTTTGCACACCCAGCTGGAGTGCAAAATACTTGCCCTAAAAACAGAAAGAGTAAGAAAAACCGCCGTACAACAAAGAATTCAAAACAAAGAACAGGAAAAATGTTCGAAATATGTTTACCTGTTCACATATCTTCACCAGAGATTGAACAAGGCGAACATTGGAAGTACCTTCGAGCTTCTTCAATTCGCCGGGCAAAATAGTACTCATGCCTAAGTCCCAAGACAAAGCATCAGGTTCAACAGAACCAGGCAGTTCGCTTGTCAAAGGGACACCGTCGGAACGTGGAGTCTCCGACAAAAGAATGTCATTAACCTGCATAAGCACGCAGCGATCATCTAACGGACGAGGGGAGTCCCTCTCGTCGGGACTAACAGAGGTCTCTTTGCCGGAAGCAGATATAACGGTCCGACGACCAGACCTCGACCCAGATCGACCTCCAGAAGGTCCCCCAGACTCAAAAGAAGCAGTCGTTACAGTGGTATCATGAAACAGATATTCAGGACCATATTGCGAAATAGACTGCGTTATGGAAGGATTGACAGAAAAACCATCACCGACTTGCCCTTCACTAACTAGCAGGGCAGTAGAAGTAGAAAAAGGAAGGGAACTAACAAAATCCCCTCCATGAGATTCATACTCGTAAGAAGAAAAACCTGAAGAAACAGGTATGTCGTAAACCTGTTCCATGTTGGATGGGTCTCCGAAAGCTAATCGACCTGGGGAAGATCTATTACCTCCCGCGGGGGTAGAAGAAAAGTTTGGTTGGAGGAGCGACGAACTAACTTCTGATAAAGGTTGGAACGTGGTAATAGGAGTATCGATCATCGAACTACTAACTGAGGACGAACGAGGAGGCTCCATCGAAGGCCCTTCTCTTCGAGATTTTTTAGATCTATTATCTCTAGCGCCCTCACGAGAAGGTCGCTTTGAAGTATTACCGAAAAGGTTACTCATGATCGGACTAAAGAAAAATACAAATTACTATCGAGAAAGTTTATCGACTAGCTAAAGAAAGAGTATTCTGTTAAGAGAGGAGAATAGCAGTAAAAAAACAAGTCAAATTTTACCTCTCGTATTTATACTACACGAAAAGACGCGACTGACCCGAAGAAAGGGCGCGAAACAGGAAAACTGACCTTGGAGCAAACGCTAGAATTTGAAAAGACACATACATAATGATTACGGCAAATTAAATGACTTGTCTGAATCATTACAGCGAATGTGAAAGGACACGACTGTCAGAATAAGAAACGTTTAGTGTACAAAGTAGGGAAAGCTAAGCTACAATTAAACCTACAAGCGGATAATTACAAAGATTATTTCAAAAATAAATCACTATTTCAAGAAGCCTGGTCGCTTTCCGGAATCTTCTGCTCGCTATCGACGTCCTCAGTCATGCCTGTATCGTCTCCTTCTTCCTCTTCGTCTACCGGATCGATGAAAGTATTATCGAGCTCATCGTTAACATCAGAAGGAGGAATCGGCAATGGATTTCCAAATTCCTCGACAAGGTGAGCCAGAGGAAAACCTTGATATTCGACATCTGGAACCTCGGAAGAAGAATAAAGCTCGCCATGACGGTTCAACCGGATATGAGCTGCCTTAAAATATTCCTTCCGACGATCGTCGATCATCTCCAAAGCGACCAGTTGATGAATCGATTTTTTAAAAGTATTCTCAAGAAGAGGGCCGACCATCCGGTACACCAACGCCGTATGAACAGGAGAGTTGAGGAATTCACGAACAACTTGTTCGTCAGATTTCCTAACATATCGATCTCTTTGCCTAAGTGGGACATCATTTTCATACTCCTCTAAAGAAGCTTCAAGGCTTGATACTTGAGATTCAAGCTCACTAATTCGAGTCGTGCTCTGCAACTGCAATTCCTCTAATTTTCCTGCCATTTGATTGGCTTGTTCTTGAGCACGAGAAACCTCTATCACCCTATCTATCATTTCTTGATCCTCGGTCCCGGCAGCACGAGTCTCTACGACAGGAACAGAGGAAGATGTCGAGGGACCAACTTCTGAACCGGAAGATTTGTGAAGTAAAGCTTTATACTTCTCTTCAAGAAAATCGCACTGTTGTTTCCAGAGAGAATTTTCATAGGCGTACGATGTCAGACAGGTGTTAACCTGAAATAACGAAGGGGTCAGAAAGAAACGAATTAGCGAATTAAGAAAATCCTAAAAGATCACTTCATCAGAATAATAGAAAGAAAAAGATCTCACCTTTTCAGCGTAAAGAGAAGCTCGCTGGAATTTCTCCAAAGGATCCTTATGAAGAAGCTTATTAAGATCGCGAGTAAGAACGCCAGACAAAAGAATACGGGTCGCCTTATCGACCGCATTCTCATTATTATCATGAATAAGAGAATCCTTCTCGGAATAACCAGCGGCCCTCTTTCCCTCTAAATGATCCTCGATCATTTCGACCAGAGTAGGATTTGGATGTTTATCTCCGAGTAAAGAAAGGTCGTCACCAGAACGTCCATAGTAACTCCTCTTTCTATCAACTGGATTATTAGTGGGATGAGGCATCGACCAGCTACGACATCCTCGAATACCCAAAGATGTTCTAAGATGAAGCGGAGGATAACCGGATCCCATGCCCTGACGAATAGGGGACTCACGTGGAGAATCCGGAGATTCCTCTCTATTCTCCTCGGATTCGTGACCCAATTCCAATTTCCTCTTTCGAGACGCCCTCTGCTCGATAGGATTATTCTCCACTGACTTGGAAGATTTCGACAGCACCATTTTTCCCTTCGAAGAATGTCGGGAGTTTTCTACCATATGAGCTGAAAAAGAAACAAAATAAAGTTAATTTCTTCTTATGAAAAGTATAGTGACAATACTAAAGATCAAATAAAATGCTAACCTAGAGGTTCAGATGATGAACTGATGGGAAAATTATGGACACTTAACCCCGCCTTACGAAGAAAAGATTCCCCAATCAGAAGAGCGCTTTGATATTTGTTTGTACGCATCTCGGGAATCTCAGTGATAAACTGTACATCGTCAGGAACAAGTTCACCAGTCAGTGAGCGACCTCCGGGAATCCACCTGGAACCATGATCCCACGAGAAAGGCGTGGTCGAACCATCCGCCAAACGGAGATTAGACGGAGGACGAACAAAGAAGAAATGAGATTTCCAGGAAGGATTACTAGAAACCGGAGCATCAAAGATTGCTCGGCTGGGCCGCTGACTAGCGAAGAAGTATCCACGGTTTGAAGAACTAGAAATATTAAAACGAAAAAGTTGCGTAAAGTTACGGAAAGAAGGTTTAAATCCCTTTGCAATCATCAGAACGGAAAAACAAACCACGAAAGCAACAGAATTTGGAACCAGTTGTGTCAAGCACACGCTGAAAGTTTTTAGAACTTCCAGAAAAAGGGGAGACAAAGGAAGACGCAGTTCGCTATTAAAGTGAGCCGTATAAAAGGCTCGACATCCCTCCGGTGGAGAAGTGACCCTATCAGTAGGGGAAGGAAGAATTATTTCAGAACCTTCCGGAAAATATTTGGTATAGTTATTCACGACTTCAGGGAATGTTTCCTCTGTATATGCGCAAGCTACATCCTCAATTGGTTCAGAAATCTGAGGAACAGTACCTTTGCCCTTTTTGGCTCGGGCGGCTACATCCGCATCGGAAAGGATTCGTACCTTGTAAGTATCTTCTACAGGGATAACAAGGTCAGATACCGTAGTCTGTTCACCCAGAGGATTAGAATGTAACTCCTCCTCGTTATCGGGGGCAATGATCTCTCTAGGAGAAGAAGAAGATCTTCTAACGGAAGCCATCTATATTCTAGTTCTCGGAAGAAGAAGGTCGATGAAAGGAAAATTTTATACGACGAACGACCAAACTAGAAAATGATTGCGATCTAAAAGCAAATATAAAAGAGAAATGGCAAACTCGAAAGTCACCTATTTATAAGGAAATGAGAAAAGACGTTTCGAACTCATCGCAGCTACTCAAATTCCCGCCAAAAACGGAAGGATACAAAAAGCCTCCTGAATAGACGCGTGGCGATCCATGATTAGACAGAAGAAACGACTATCTATGATACGTAGCACTCTTTTCCTTACTTAAGATTTTTTCCCACTGGGTTTTTTCTTAAGTAAGGTTTTTAACGAGGCTCCGTTCATAGAAAAGAAACAGTCGACCAGATTTATCTACTTCCACGAGCTCCTATTATCTATACGCTCGAAGAAGTGAGGGAGTACTGATGGGGGCTATTTCGCACCCTACTTACTGATCAGATCGAACAAAGATTATAAGATCGATTCGACCAATTATAAAGGATCGGGATCTTCTTACAGACCCTGCCAAATGCTGCTCGCTCCGAGTAAGGTTTATACTCCGGACCCAAGAAGGATAGCTGGGCCGAGTCCAAGCAGGACTATGATTCCTTGTAATACTAGGTTTAGCGTAATATATATATACCTAGTTAATCATTGTATGACACAACTACGAATTCTCTTAATTCTGAGATTACACAAGAATACATTGATAACAATAGAACTCAATAATATCCATTATTATTGCAGTATTTTACCTTCATATCGTTGTGTTCTTAATTTTGTTAATGGTTTTACTTCTTGCCTTTGATTATTGCTTTTCTTTGTAAACGATCCATCCAGAATAAAGTAACAGAGCCCAATATACTGAATAATTCAATATCCAAACCCCCGATATCACAAATTCACTGATATTAAATTAACCCGACGAAAAACGGTTAAATCAATAGTAAATATATTATGCTCATGGTTTGGGGATAATCAGCCAATCTCTCAACCATTGGATAATGATATATGTACAATCAAATATCAAAAGTGCAAAGGTTTATAGATCTTATTGCATGACTAGTACAACGTAAATTATATGCTCCAAGAAAAGGTTAGATTCATAGCGTGAATTAAACCTTAGATATGAATATGGTTAGACATTATTTGAAAGTGATGACTAATGAGTACACCAACAAGGCTTCTATGATGATAACTTGAAGGTGATGACTGAGGAAGAAGCAAATCATACACACGCCATTGCTAAAGCACAAAGGACAAAAATTAGAATAAAATAATTGCAAGCGTAAGTACCTTCAGAAACTGTAGACGAGAAACCACGAATAGAGGTCTGGAAAATTTGCTTAAAAGTTCACCGAAGATCCAAGATCTAAAAAATATACATAAAAGCCAATAAATGTAGGTATAATTTTAGCTAATTGAAACTTAGAGTTTACCTTCATATTCATCAGAAGAAAAGGGAAGCCAGAAGAACAACTTAACAGCTATTCTGTATCTTTTGAATAAAATTTACATTACCTTAAAAGTTCACAAGCCAGAAAAACAACTTAAAAGTTCTTTTGTGGGTTTTCAATTGAAATTCTTCATAATTGAGCAAGTATCTCAAATAAAACTACACACACCTTTGTCAAGATATTAGAAAGAATGAAAAGGTCAATTAAAAACAAGTGAAGAAAGACCACACTCACGCGTTGAAGAAGAAATCGACACCAGCCATAATCCATCTTAAAGTTGTTAGAATCCAACAAGAAAATATTAAGCTGAAAGCACAGCATAAGCTTATCAGTTCACGAATAATCTTTTACTAGATATGTAAAAAAATTCTTACAAACATCAAATGTCGAGACAACTTACACTAAAATACCAGGATGATAGTGTACGATGAGCAGAACGAGCCAAAGCAGCAATCCATTAGTCTAAACCAAGTTTGATTCATCACATTTTAATTTGTCAGAAGAAACTGTGTAATACTAAATGATAATAATTGTCTAATTTTCTTATGATTACACAAATAGAATCATGCAAAATAATTCCGTTTATGATTAATAAGAAATACGAAACTCACCTAATCCAAAAAATAACAGCACCGTGTTGGCAGACACGATCACAAGATTCACCACATATCTGAACACAAGACAAAATAAATAAGTGAAGTCATGAAATATATGTCTAAGTTTAGTATTAGTACTCGAGACAATTGAATCCTAACAAAGTTTAGATACCTTAAGGTCGATCTAGATGCGAATCCCTGCAGCCAATGATTAAATATGACCACATGTGGAGCAAAATTTCAAACAAAAATCTAACATGACTACCCCCAAAAGTCACTGAGCTTGCACTTCATCATGTCAGTAACTTTTAGTGCTTTGTGCACATCCGTTAGTGTTGAGAAGCAGACAGATGGTGACGACTACAGGCACAAGCAAAAGTTCTTATGTCTGGCATATTTTCAATTCCATTATGAATGCTTCCAGACTAGATAAAAGGTAAAATTGAGTGAGTATAAAGTTCTCAATTTACATATTGCTAACAAAAGAGAACTAAATACTAACATATAAATACTAAGAAAAATCGGGAAAACTATGATGCTGAAATTATTTGATAAAAAGAAATACAACAATTTAGATAAAAAAACCCTAAAGTTTCAAGAGTAGCTAAAACCTTCAATTAAACCACAAAGAGATTCTATATAATTGGATAGGAAGTTGAAGGACTCAAACTCGTAGGGAAAACTACAGTAAAAATTAAAAATTCTGAAAAAAAAATTTAAAAATTGCGCTAAAAATAGAAATGGATTATTAAATTGTTCGATTGAATCGTAAGTGTATCTCAGTGTGTATTTACGAATTTATATAAACCATGAGTATGCTCATCGAAGGAAAAAAGAGTACAAAAAATATCTACACATAAAGGAAAACCTGATCGAATTTCGGCCGTGAGTTGCTTATTCGATTCAAAATTGATTTCTCCATCTGAAGAAAGAAATTGGTTGTGAGTAACTCTTCGCCTGAAACGAGAGAAAGAAAGAGGGAGAGAGAATTTTCTATTTTTCTCCTGCGAACTGTGTGTTTTGTGTGTTAGAGATGAAACCCTGACCCCTCTTTAACCCGTGTTTTTTTTTATGCGGTTATTTTTTTCTCTCAAGCGGTGATTCTAAAAACTTAAAAAAAAAAAAAATCTCAAGGCAATTGGGCACGAAAAGCGAGTGAAAATTTTATACTGGTGAAAGTGTTGTGATTGGGGACGAATTAATTTATTGCAAAGGCGAGTGTTTAGCGGCGATTTTCTCCTTTCATAAACTGGAAAAGTATGAAATTAAGTCTATCGGCCATCAGGTAATTATAGAACAATACTTTTGAGAACAACCATAAATCTTCTGTCTCCTAATATAAGCATTAGGCACGAAAATCAATCTGTAGCCATAAAATTCGTCCCTAATAGTGATATTTGTTGTAGTGTTCGTTTATTTTCAGTGCTCATTTTATCTATTCTATTTGCATCACTTTGTCACCTTAAGTTACCATTCACGTTTTGGTTGCACCAAACTGTTAGTCTCAACTTTCAATATACTTTTGTAAAACAATAGTAACCATAAGGTAAAATTGCAGAAAACGTCACATTCTAATTATTGATTTTGGATTTCCGTCCTGAACTATTTTACTTGGCGAATTTCATCCCATAATTTAATATTTTTTTGTAATATCGTCCCAAACTAATTACTAATTTTAATTTTTCGTCCCAAACTATATCAACTCGCCAAATTTCGTCCCATAATTTACCATTTTGTATGAATTTAGTCCCAATATTAAATTTCTAATTTAATGAAAATGACGTTCAATCTTGTAATTAATTTGGGACGAACTTTGCAATATTATATAATTATTCATGTTAAAATTTACCATGTCATGACACTTAAGCAGCCATGTGATAATTCATCGGCAAATTCACAATTCCGTCTTATAGTTATGGTGGGACGATATTCCAAAAAAATATTAAATTACGGGACGAAATTCGCCAAATTAAATTTGGGACGAAAATCCAAAATCAGTAATTAGTTTGAGACGATTTTTACAATTTTGCTAACCATAATTGTTACCTAGAATTTAAAATTATCGATTTGATAAATGTGGATTTAAAATCATAGAAATTTGAAGCCAATCCTGTTGGTTTTTTGCCCAATCGGATCCGAACTATTCGACCCGATGAGTAAACAGGATCGAACTAATTCGACCCAATTGCGGAATTTGGTGGGTTTTATGTTCATAGTATATTTCGAAAATAACTAACATAAAAACGAGGATCCCATAAACGATAATTATTTTAATTATGCATTAGAAAGAAAAATAAAACTTACAGAAAGCTTCCAGTCCTTCGTTCTTTTGGTTGAACTTTTCTAGATTTTGATGAACAAACGGCTTTGATCTTTTTCACCATTGATATCAATCACGTTCTCCTTCTACTAGGTGTGTGGGCACCAACTTAAGAGAATCGAACTTTCTTTCACGTTTTAGCAATCAAGAGTTTCAAGATCTAAAATCTGTTTTTGTTTCTTGAACAAGGGATGGCTTTTGTATGTTTAGGGTTGAAGAACTTTTTCTTTCTTTTGAGTGTAATCTTAATGATTTCACAAATCAATAAAAATCTACTCTAAGATCTATATCTCATATTATATTTATAGATATGGGAGGAGTTAAACTCCTACCATAACTCACTCAAAGTTTCCTACTAGGAAAAGAACTCTGCTTTCTCTTACCTTAAGAGAGTTATTAATTAAATACAACTCTTGTAATTAATTAAAACATACATAAATATATTTATATATATAATTTCGAAAATTACATATAAAAATATATAATTTTTTATTTTATTTATTATATAAATATATCATATATATTTACATAGTAAATAATGAATTTCTACAATTAGAAATTCCATAAATGCCAATGTTTCCTTTTTGTTGAATCTAGTATTCAATTTTCATTAGATTTAATTCTATAATTAAATCTAACATAATTAATTAAATTTCATCTAATTAATTCGGAGTTTCTATTTTGGGAAACTATTTCCAAAATGCAACGTGAATGAATTTGTTCTAATTTCTTAAGTTCAAACGTAGATTAACAGGAGCCGTGGTTGAGGACCTATGGACATGTAACTTCAAGCTCCAATAAATCGAATAATTTATCAAACTCTTTAATATAATTAATTCGATCTATTAATTCCAAGTGACTCCACTAATGACTTGGAATTGCACTCTTGTCATTACAATATATTTTACTCAAAAGATCAAGATAGTCCATTGATATAATCACTACATGCAATTTGATCCTCCAATAATTGATTCGTAATTAGAGCTAGGCGTAATTACCGTTTTGCCCCTCTAATTACTTCTTTATCCTTAAGTTCCATTAGTTCACTAGTAAACAGTTTGATTTATGAACTTATTCATAAATCAGAGCGCTTTACTGTTCAGTTCCAGAACTAACACTTAAGGGAATCAATATTCCAGCTTCTCGCAAGAAGGGTTGGATTCCATATCTGTAAAACACATTCCCAGCCATTTATCTCAACGGATCTTCAAGACATAAGTTTTAGGCTCGACATGGTTACGGGCCATCACATATGAGTCAAAAGAACTCGTTAACATAAACAGGAGTTTATGCCTACTCAGGATTTAGATCGATTCGCATATGATCATCAGTTGACATGTTCTAGAACCATAATATCAACGGTATCTTATTTATGATTCTAGATCATGTCTGGTCCAGTCCTATGTAATCGAATTACACAAAGTACCTCCACCTTCGATGTCTCTACATCAGTAATTCGGATCAAAATTACTACATTGTAAATGTTTCGTGGACCGTACTAGTAGTGCTTAGTTAAAGATCCCAACTTTAACTCACTACGGACTCTTTAGTCTATTAGCTATAACTTAAATCCTCCAGTATAATATATATACTTAAGTCATAGTCTCTTTAATAGACTTGGAATTTTATGATGTTTATATTATGCATTAAATGCGTAATCGAAATGATTATATGAAAAATTAATTTCAAATTAATTTCTTATTTCAATTAAAGAATGTCAAATACATGCTTTAAGAGCATCATGCCTAACAATCTCCCACTTGCTCTAAAGCATATGAGATATGTCTCTCGAACCCATTTGCTCCAAATGTGCGTCAAACGATTTTGAAGGCACAATTTGGTAATTGACTTTTAGCTGCTTCACAAGCTGCTATTCAGTTTATGCTGTCATATAGTATATCGTTGTTTCAAATAACATCTATACTATCAATATGTCGACTTTCGACTTTCTTTGACTGAGAGTCAAAATCAATTATCCTTCAAGGTTCAGGTCTCCACCTAAATATACGAGCATATATCACATTGCTTTTCCTAGAATATTTGAGAATACGTTTCGCTCGAACTCATCGTTTTTAACGATATATGATATCATATGTCATTCCCAATGAGATAGACATCATCAATATAAACTACTAAGAAATCCACTTTCTTTTCTTTGATATACTTGTATACACAAGGTCTATCAATTGTTTTCCTCAAATCAATGGGCTTTGATCGTTTCATCAAACCTTATATTTCAGGACTTACGTGCTTGCTTAAGTCCACAAATGGACTTTTGCATCTAACAGACTTTCTGCTCTTGGCCTTGATCAGTGAACCCTTCTGGTTGCATCTTATAGATGCTCTCCTTAAGATAGCTATTCAGAAAAGCTATCTTGACATCCAATTTTTATATCATGTAATAAACGTTGGATGTGATGGATAAGAGGATGTGTATGGAATTAAGCTTAGCAACATGTGAGAAAGTTTCTTCATAGTCAACTCCCTCTTTTCAGGTATAACCCCTTTGCTATTAGCCTAACCTTTTGAAAGTCTATACTTTCTTGCTCATACCTCTCTGATTCTTATAGATCCAATTATATCCAATATATTTGATCTCATCATGTGGATCTATAAATTTTCCAGATGTTATAGGATTCATCGCAACTTGCCATTTTTCCTTATTAGAATCTTCCGTTGCATGTTTGTATGACAATGAATCATCTTGATATGTGTCTCACACTTCTAGAGGTACTTCTCATCATCCTCGTAGAAGGTGAGTAGTCTAACTACCCTCCCACTACGACGATGTACCAAGATGTTCTAATCAGGAATTGTGGTCTTTCGTTGAGGTAATTCATTAGTAGTTAGCTGAGGTGTGCCGATCTCATCAGCTTAAATTTCTTCCAATATTATTTAACTACGAGGTTTAAAGTTTGTTATCTAACATTCCTCAATAAAAGTGATATTCGTCGATATGAATTCTCTTTTATCTTGAATGCTACAAAACCTCCTCCAGTATCGAATAGATTGCCTAGAATTAGACACACTTCAGACCACAGTTTCAACTTTTCAGTCATTCCTTTCAACACGTGTACCAGACACTCACATAAGTGAAAGTGTTGTAAACTAATTTTACAATCATTCCACAACTCTATGGGAGTCTTATGGATTGACTTGTTTGTTGTTACATTCAAAATGTAGATTGCGGTTTCTAGTGCCTATCACAAGAAAGACATTGGTAATGAGGAATATGGTTCATTATTGATCTAACCATTTCTAAGAAACTTCAATTGTAGAGTTTCAGGTGCTATGAGTTGGATTGAATTCCATGCTCCAGCGAGTAGTTCTTGAATTCGTAATCCAAGTATTCTCTTCCTTGATCATATCAAAGAGTTTTGAGTGATTTACCTAAATGTTTTTCAACATCTCTAGGAATTCTTTAATCTTTCCAGAAGATTCAGATTTCTTTAGCTTTAGATAAATATGAAGAGTGTTGACTTTCAACTCTCTTAAAGGACATTCCTTTGCCAGCATATTTATCCTATCAAGGTTAATATGTACTAACCTTAGATGCCAAAGATACGTGTTATCACTCTTAGAAGTTTTAGAACATAGCATTAATCAATAATTTGCTACCTAAAATAATTCATAAATTATTTATCGATCATTTCTGACATTTATAATACAGTCCATGTTCTATGTTTGCATGATAACTATTTTCTGAAATAACAATCTTATTATCAGAAAAAGTAAAATAATTATCTTATTCATGCAATCATAATTGAGAAATCAAATTTCTAACAAAGATTAGGAATAAAGTATACATTGTTCAAAACAATGAATCTATTCCTAAATTCTAAGTGAACTGTTCATATGGTCTTTACAAAAAATGATCATCCATATCCAATCATTCATTGTGACATTTCCTTTGGCAAGTCCCCTTGAAGAACTAAACATATAAAGAAGAACAAATACGATTAGTGGCCTCTGAATTAAATATTCAGAATGACAAATTATTTTCCACTAATAAGTTTCTAAAAACCAGTAAATCAAATTTACATTGTCATTTTGATCTTCTTTTCGCAGAGATACCTTTTATAGTTTCTCTTGCAATGAACATGAACTCCATAATGAAAACATTTTCTCTTATGGATTTTGTTCATGGAATTCTTCTTATTTCACTTGCCTTAGGATGCCCATAGCTTTCTTGTGTCTTGACTCAGACCCACCTTTCGCCCTCTTCCTCTTTTTGTTCTTAACAGTAGAGGAAGACGAACTTTGCTTGACAACGTTTGCCTCTTACTTTTTAGCCTTATGTTTAAATATGGCTTTAAAATTCCGCAATTAGTTTTAGCAATTTGGTCATGCTATAAACCAACTTATTCTCAATATAGTTGGATGTGAACGCAGAAAAGTTTGGCATGAATGACCCAATAATTACACTAATTTGAGTCATCTCTTCAATGGTGGCCTCTTTTATAGCCGCCTTGTGCACAATTTCAATTATGTCAAATACATAATCTCTAAGCGAAGAGTCCTTAAACTTAGCCTTCATGAATCTACGAGGCGACTCATGTCGACTTTGTTCAGAAGGTTTGCTAAATATAACTTGAAAAGATTCTCATAACTCGTATGAGTTCTCCATGTACTGATGTTTCATCTTAAGAACAATGTTCATGGAAGCAAGCATGTAGCAACGCACCTTGTTGTTGGTTCGGATCCAACTATCATTTATATCTCGTACATTACGAGAAGCACCAGCGAGAGGTTCTGGAGGACAATCCTCTGTGAGAATGAACTCTTGATTCTCACAAATCATTCGTATGCTAATATTGGATTTTCAATTAACGTAATTACGTTCCCCAGTTCAATTTTTGTTCGAGAGTAAACTAACAAATGAGTTTATAATAGACATAATTGTTGAATAAATAAATAAATTGAAATTCGATCATACATTCATAATAAACATCATATTTCGGAATAGTAAACGCGATGCATAAATGCAGCTCTTAAGAAAAACACATAAAGCAATTTACTAATCCGCGATAAAATAATTTAGCTACTAATATGTTGCCGTAGGGTCGATCATATTAATACTAAATTAAGTTTGAGACAATCTCAAATTAATGAGTGAACTAAGATATCTCATATTCATTTTTCACTATTAATTACCGCATTATTTGGCCAACATGTATTCAACTAACTTAAATACATGTTTATGAGTGTAACCTATTGTTTCAGATTTTATGACTTAACTTAGACTTGTCACCGTAGGGTAGATCAAGCTAAAATACATCAATAAATCCTATCTCAAGGAAGTTTAATCTTGTTATTGATATAGGTTAGACACCTTCCGTAGGGAGGATGCAATCTAGGCACCGCGAGGCGCTACCTAAATCTCACTTTATTAAACTAACAATAGAGACCATAGGATATATCGACATATATCCTTCTCCCACTCAATAATTTTAAAACATGTGTTTTATCTAAATAAATATTTATGTTTTATAATCTACATAAACATAACTAGAGTTTTAATCTCTAAGCAAATTTAGGATTAAAATCCAATCTAATTGGGTCTAATTTATTATGTAGATTATCTTCCAATCTAATTGGACATGAGGTGATCTTTTACTATCTAAGTTGAGATGGGACCTAAAATTAATAATTATCCAATCAAATTGGACTTCGATTCCTTTAGACATTCTAATTGAGCTAACTTTTAGATGAACCCTTATTAATTTTTACCAAACTCAGGGATCACCAAATTTTAAATAATGCTCATAAGTTTAACACTTAAACTAATTCATTATTTAAATAAATTTGTTTTCATAAAACTATTATACGTGCATGCATAAAAACATACATATATCGAATATAAAATCTATATGTGATGCATGAACATAATAAAGCGATTGTGGGTATTATGAATGACATGTAATATGCATGAACATGCTATCAATTATAACAGAAGCATAAATCAAAACGAGGGATCGGGTGTTTTTGGGTATTTCTAAAATTACAACCCAGAAGAAAATTAATGGACCTAAATATTACAAAAAATAGTTTACTTTGCAAATCTTCTATCTTCAAGTCCATTCTTGTAAGCTTCTCCACCAATTTCAAATTGCCGAGAGCACCATACCCAAATAATTATAATTAAGTTCCAAACTTAATTCAACACAACCACAACTCAAAATTGCACTCATGATCCAAGCCAAGACCAATTTCGCGAATTGTCCCACCACCCAATCAACTATGGGTTAATTCAAACTTGGTACATGTTTAGTTGTTCTGGCCGTGAGACTATTCTCATGGCCATAAATATTAAAACTTCTTTAATCGAAGTTTAGACCACCAATTAACAAGGTCTCATAGATGTGAACACCTTTAATTAATGATACCAAATTCAAAGGGCCGCATCACGATTGTAAAGATTATGGGCTGTGCACTTTTAATTCATTGGCCCAAAGTGTACTGCTCCAATTTCCGAGCACTACCATCCTTCCGGGTTTAGAACTTCTTGAAGAAATAGGAGCGGAAAATCAAATAATCAGCAATTGTCACCAATTCTGATTCTCGTTCTTCACATATTCGGACTTCATCAAATAATCTAATTATTACAAAAATCCCATGCCAACGATTTTGGCGTACAGTTGATCTAGAAAAAAAAATAACATTGTAAAATCCTAACCCAAAAAAAACACCAAATTCAACCCTTAAAATAAAACATTCATCCATTCAATATTTAAACAATTTAAACATGCATATACCCACACTCTTTTAAAATAAAATCGTTTATGGGCCGCTCTGATACCAATTGTTGGTTTTTTGCCCAATCGGATCCGAACTATTCGACCCGATGAGTAAACAGGATCGAACTAATTCGACCCAATTGCGGAATTTGGTGGGTTTTATGTTCATAGTATATTTCGAAAATAACTAACATAAAAACGAGGATCCCATAAACGATAATTATTTTAATTATGCATTAGAAAGAAAAATAAAACTTACAGAAAGCTTCCAGTCCTTCGTTCTTTTGGTTGAACTTTTCTAGATTTTGATGAACAAACGGCTTTGATCTTTTACACCATTGATATCAATCACGTTCTCCTTCTACTAGGTGTGTGGGCACCAACTTAAGAGAATCGAACTTTCTTTCACGTTTTAGCAATCAAGAGTTTCAAGATCTAAAATCTCTTTTTGTTTCTTGAACAAGGGATGGCTTTTGTATGTTTAGGGTTGAAGAACTTTTTCTTTCTTTTGAGTGTAATCTTAATGATTTCACAAATCAATAAAAATCTACTCTAAGATCTATATCTCATATTATATTTATAGATATGGGAGGAGTTAAACTCCTACCATAACTCACTCAAAGTTTCCTACTAGGAAAAGAACTCTGCTTTCTCTTACCTTAAGAGAGTTATTAATTAAATACAACTCTTGTAATTAATTAAAACATACATAAAATATATTTATATATATAATTTCGAAAATTACATATAAAAATATATAATTTTTTATTTTATTTATTATATAAATATATCATATATATTTACATAGTAAATAATGAATTTCTACAATTAGAAATTCCATAAATGCCAATGTTTCCTTTTTGTTGAATCTAGTATTCAATTTTCATTAGATTTAATTCTATAATTAAATCTAACATAATTAATTAAATTTCATCTAATTAATTCGGAGTTTCTATTTTGGGAAACTATTTCCAAAATGCAACGTGAATGAATTTGTTCTAATTTCTTAAGTTCAAACGTAGATTAACAGGAGCCGTGGTTGAGGACCTATGGACATGTAACTTCAAGCTCCAATAAATCGAATAATTTATCAAACTCTTTAATATAATTAATTTGATCTATTAATTCCAAGTGACTCCACTAATGACTTGGAATTGCACTCTTGTCATTACAATATATTTTACTCAAAAGATCAAGATAGTCCATTGATATAATCACTACATGCAATTTGATCCTCCAATAATTGATTCGTAATTAGAGCTAGGCGTAATTACCGTTTTGCCCCTCTAATTACTTCTTTATCCTTAAGTTCCATTAGTTCACTAGTAAACAGTTTGATTTATGAACTTATTCATAAATCAGAGCGCTTTACTGTTCAGTTCCAGAACTAACACTTAAGGGAATCAATATTCCAGCTTCTCGCAAGAAGGGTTGGATTCCATATCTGTAAAACACATTCCCAGCCATTTATCTCAACGGATCTTCAAGACATAAGTTTTAGGCTCGACATGGTTACGGGCCATCACATATGAGTCAAAAGAACTCGTTAACATAAACAGGAGTTTATGCCTACTCAGGATTTAGATCGATTCGCATATGATCATCAGTTGACATGTTCTAGAACCATAATATCAACGGTATCTTATTTATGATTCTAGATCATGTCTGGTCCAGTCCTATGTAATCGAATTACACAAAGTACCTCCACATTCAATGTCTCTACATCAGTAATTCGGATCAAAATTACTACATTGTAAATGTTTCGTGGACCGTACTAGTAGTGCTTAGTTAAAGATCCCAACTTTAACTCACTACGGACTTTTTAGTCTATTAGCTATAACTTAAATCCTCCAGTATAATATATATACTTAAGTCATAGTCTCTTTAATAGACTTGGAATTTTATGATGTTTATATTATGCATTAAATGCGTAATCGAAATGATTATATGAAAAATTAATTTCAAATTTATTTATTATTTCAATTAAAGAATGTCAAATACATGCTTTAAGAGCATCATGCCTAACAAATCCATTCCAAATCCCTTGTATAAATTTGAATATATCCATCAATTTTGCTAACTTCAAACAATGAAATCCATTTATATCACCATGCATGCCTCGATCATTTGAAATATTAATCAAACGAAAAAGGTCCATACTTATGTTTTTTCTTTTCAAAACCTATTCATATCCCACATAAATAATTACTATTTCATCTCATAAAAATAATTTGGTATCTATTCAAATCTATTTTTCATTTAAAATTCCAATACCCAAACTATCTTCAAACTACATTTTACATTTTCAATTCCCACTAACTTTTTTTCAACAATAGTTTGTATTAACCTTTTTCAAGATAGATTTAGTTTATACAAGATACATATATTCAGCACTTAAAGTCCTGCAATTCCCTACCTATAAATAAAATAACTCCAATTCTAGACCTTGCTCAAAAATAAAATAACTCCATATTATACATATTCCGAATACCTTTATTAATATTACAAACAAACATTTACTAGTAATACACATCCAGAAGATAATTTGCAAAGTATTTAGAAACAAATATTTAGTTAAAAAAAAAAAAAAAAGAAAAAAAGAAAAGAGAGACACCAAATAGGCAATAACCCAGAAGTTAAATTACAAAGCTTTGTTCCTCCATAAACAGAATATTCTTCATCCGTCAAGCTTCTTCTTCTTCCTTTTCCACGTCAAAATCGATTATTCCTAAAGAGATATGGTACGTAAGAACGAATCAGCACGTACGGAAAGTAAAATGACGTGCACCAGTTCAAATCTCGATGTGAACAAGTGTGTGTTTTGTGCAACTCAGTCACATATTACACATAATGTATACTTGTAAGGAATAATGAATAAATCGCAATATTAGAACGATATTATAATTCGTTCTGTCTCGTGTTACTTCTCCTTTATATAACTTTTTTAGATAACAGCACATCTTATATTTCGCTTCAACAGAAATCCTAGCTCTCGCATAATGAATTTTTACATGATAACAAGTCCTGATTTTGGTCCATTTGACCACATAACCCAAGTAACAACTAACATGACTTCACAAATAATTACACAAAAATACATAAATATCCGATACTTACTAACGCTTAAATTTCTTGATGAAGAGCAAACATAAATAGGCTTTCCCAGTTAATTTGGCACATGTACATATATATATATATATATATATATATATATATATATTATGACTTTTTAATTAAGCAGTGGACCACCATAAAGTGAATTGAAACTTGGTTTGAGAAGTACATGTTATGTTTATAATACATGAAAGTAGATATAACATTTTACCTTTGAGAAGCACGTGAGGATCCAAGTTGAATGAGTGATCACTCCAAGTTTCATTTGGTGTGCTCATGCACGATAGCTGCGAACCTGAAGGCCAAAGTTTCCATAACTTTCTTGTTCCTCTCGAATCCTGTTGGCCGATTCCAAAAGAAATCTGTTCTTGCCATCCACTTCAATTAGTTCAAGTGTCATTATATATTGGAAATCTTCTGGAATTTCCCATAGTCTCTCGCACCCATAAAGTAGTAAGGTCTCCAGCACTGGGAAGTGGCTACTTTCAGTTTCCCAGATCTCAAGAACTGTTGTTTCAATCATCAGCACTTTCAGTTTAGGAAAAGACTCATCAGTTGTTTTCCATATGTAATCCTTAAAGGCGTGACCTATCAGTTTGAGCACTTGAAGTTCAGGCCATGAAACTTTTTCGAACTTTTCCCACGAGCTAATGCAGCCTCGCAAGGTTAACTTTTTCAAACTCTCAGGAAAATTACAATATTTGTTTTCCAGCAAAGAACAAGATTGACAAGTAATACTAAGCTTTTCAAGTTTAGACAGATTGACAAGATTGTTGAGCTGATAGTCTGGCCAATTTTCTATTTCTCCATCATAAAAGATTCCCAATTTCTTAAGGTTTGGAATCATTTTCAGGATCTCTTTGGTACATTTTAAATTTGTTACTACCGAAAGAGTTCGCAGGTTTACAAGAGGAGAAGTTATGTCAGGAGGATTTGGAAGAGGTCCAAATACGAAAGAGACAAGATGCCTTAAATTTGCCATATTCCAAATTTCTACCGGCAAATGTATATGGTTCAATCATATATCTTCTTTCCGAACAAACCATCAGGGTCTGAAGATTCTGAAGTTTTGATATGAATCTACTAATAGAAATATGTTGAGACTTGTAGGAGAAAGAAAGGTACCTCATATGGAAAAGATGTAGTACTTCATCAGGGAAGGAATCAAATTTTGCTTTTAATGCATCAAGTACCCTCAACAATTCATACCTATCCAAAGTACCTAACAATCTTCCAACGTCCTCGAAGTATATAATACTGCGGATGGCCAAGCTACTAATGTTTGTGCGAGGGAACTTCTCTACTTCAGCTTTGCTTATGCACATTTTTCGTACGAGATCATGGAGGTTGTAGCTTTTAATTTTGCCATTAGACTTTCTCTTGTTGACCAAAACAAGACTTCTCTTGATGAGTTTCTCAAAACACGCTTCTGCCCACTCTTCCATGCTTTTATTGTCACTTGGTTCGAGAAAACCTTCAGCCAAACATAATTTGATTAGTTTGGAGACATGGATCTCATAATCTTCTGGAAACACACCCATGTATAGGAAACATGGTCTCAGATAATGAGGCAAGTTAGTATAACTTAATGACAATATCTCTTCCATATGTTCATCATTTGTAGTACCAGGTAAACTTACGTGTATTGCAATATCCTCCCAGGTACCTAGATCTTCACCGACTGCGGAGAGAAATCCTGCAGTCACAACAATTGCAAGCGGGAGACCTCTGCAGCTTCTAGCGATAATTTTTCCAATGCTCACCAAAATACGGGGACAACTTCCATCTGTAAAAACTTTTTTACGAAGTAGATCCCAACATTGATCTTCTTCCATGAGGCGCATTTTGTGATGATTATGTCCAGAAGGGTCAACATAATCAGCCACGTCAAATAGCCTTGTGGTTATAATGATACGACTTTTGTTATTATCATCCGGAAAATTCATCTTCACATCATCCCATACATTTGTACTCCACATATCATCTATTACAACCATATACCTCCTACCTTTAAAAGTTTGATAAACACGTAATCTCATTTCCTCGATCTTGTCAAATGGATTGTTTGAAACAATGAGGCTGGATAAAAATTTGTGTGCGCTATAATTTTGTGAAACTGTCACCCAAGCAAGAATATCAAATTCCCGCGTATATGAATGGTAGTCGTAAGCCTTTCTTGCAAGAGTAGTCTTGCCGATACCTCCCATTCCATAGATAGGGATGACTTCGAGCTTTAAAGAATCTCCACAAAGTATATTATTTATTGCCTTCAAGTCTTCTTCAAATCCTACCACGATATCTTTGCTGGTGGTTGCAAGTCTTGACGACGATGATGAATAGGTAGAAGAAGAATCACCAAGTTGTATATCTTTGGTTCTCATGATATTCTTGTTCTTCGTCACCTCATCCCCGATTGTATGAATTTTCTTTCCTACGTTTTGTAATTCTTCCAACAACCTTAGAATATCTCTTTGATTGTATGCAAACGCAACATTTGTAGTCGACTTGGGGTTATCGTTTGAGAGAAATTGTTTGGACATGAAGTGTTGAATAATATCTTCTGCTCGATTTGCTTCATCCCTTATTTGATCTTCAAAATTGTTGAGTTCATCTGGATAATTTTCAAGAATCGCTAGCAAGGAATTAGTAGCTTCAAGAAGAAGAAATGAAACTTGATCCGACTTTATCTGTTGAATTGTTTTTCTAAGTGAAATAAGAGCAGCATAAGCAGCCATCTTTTACGTATAAAGTTACCGAATCTGATTAATAGTAACAGATTTTAGAGAAACAAACAGAAGAAAAAGGGATTATGTATCTTCACTTGACTAACACAAAAACAGTATTTATAAAAGAAAAGAAATGTCTTCTCATTTACATTAAAAATTTGTTTGAATATAAAAGAACATGTCTTTTCATTTACACCAAAAGTTTTCTTGAATATTAAAGGACATTGCAATTATGGAGAAGAGCAAGTCAAATGAATCAAGTCGTGTAAGATTTCCTCTATATATAATGTTGTAAGCATACAATGAAAGCAAAGGTTACTCTACATGACATCATTATTTTATGTTTTATTTGTGAAAAATGATGAACTTGATTGGCCAATAATAGGCAACTTGCAAAGACTATGTATTTGTATTATTGTATAATGGGAACATTTCTATTGCAGACTCGGTGTGATTATATTTTGATATTTCGCAAAGCAAGTACAATATACAAAATTGGCTAACATTCAAAATGGAGACGTGCATGTAGTTCGAGTTCCACCAGAAAATGCATAATATTTAACTAGTTGAAGTATTGTTGCCTAAGAAATGCAAAATAAAATTTCATACATTTTAGTATAAAAATTTTGAGTTGCTTTGATTTGTTCTATTATAGTTTTTGTTTTCATCCCTGCATCAAGATAATAGTTCTACACTAAAGGTGGAAATACAAGTTAGTCCCTAATCAGTTCGAAAATTTAAATCCTCCCTTAATTTAATTTTCATCTTAGGAGTATTCATGATGCTAGTCCCCGTAAAAGCACAAGTTGGCGACGTCACAAATACTATTGTAATCGATCATATCCTATAGGACTTATTCTGCTATTAGGACCCTTTGTGCTAAGTATAGATAAGGTCTTCATTTAATTATTTTTATCAAAGTTATTTTGATCTCAACTTTTTTATTAGCAACATGTACAGTCATTTTCAGTTTCATAAAATATTAAAGGGTTTTTGGCATTTTGTACCCTAGAATTATAAGGTTTTGGCACTTTGCACTTAGACTTAAAAGTTTTGGCATTATGCATTCTAGAAATATAATTTATTTGACACTTTGCACCCTAGTGTGTGTTTTTAGTGAGAAAATTCATTGGTAGAAGGGTAGAATAGTAATTTTCACTTAGCACCTTGGCAATATATATTTTGCACCCTTAAAATATAGAATATTGGTATTTTGCACCCTAAAAGTATAAAATATAGCATTCTCACCCCGATTTAATTTCTTTGGCACTCTGCACCCTAAAAATCTAATTTGTATGACATTTTGCACCCTAATGTATTTTTCTTAAAAAAAATAAACTTATGAATGTTGGTGATGTAGAGATAAAATGATCATTTTTATGCACAACAATCTTAAACTTGTTATTCTAAATTTATTTTACTTTATAATAACATATTTTAACATTTTCTCTCAGTAAAATTTAGATTAAAAAAAAGATTTGTCTTCATTTTATTTTCAAGTATCCTCTAAATTGTTTACTTTATATCTAAAATACACGTTTACATATCTAACATATTATTATATGCATGTTTTTTACATAATTTAGATTATCATATTAAGTCGAGGGTTGAAATTGCCAGAAATTATATTTTTTCGGTGCAAAGTGTCAATATTCTATATTTCAAAGTGCAAATTAACAAAATATATACTTTTAGAACTATTATACCCTTCAATCAATGAATTTTTTCTTCAAAACACACACTAGGGTGCAAAGTGCCAACTAAATTATATTTTCAGAGTACAAAATGCCAAAACTTTTAAGTTAAGATGTAAAGTGCCAAAATCTTGTAATTTCATGGTGCAAAGTGCCAAAAGCCCAAATATTAAATAAGTATATTACCAAAAAAAAAACACCCTTCAATTGAAAAATATTCTATCTTTTTGGCTTCTGGATATATTGCTTTGACGGGGTATGGTATGGGAAATGTTTGGGTGGGTGGGGGACGGAGGGTTGAGTGAGGTGATTTTAAATTAGACATTTAGTCCTAATCCTTATTACATTTGTTTAATTATTAAGTCCAATTTAAATTATTAAACTGAGTCATAAAATTTTTCTATTTTAAATCAGTTTCATTCCTAATATTTCGAATTTATGATCATTGTGTAATTAAAATTTATGAATCAAATTATTTTGTTTGCAACTTTAGAGATATGTTACATCTATCCTGATTCCTGATTCCTTGTTCCAAATTCCATCTCTGAAACCAGTTGAACTGCCCATGCGGGCATAATAAATCAGTTGCAATATAATCCTCGTGTTTTAAATTTTAAATTTAACTTTCAGAAGAAATAAGTGACAATTTACGAATACTTACACTATGTATGGTGCTTAAATTTTAGTGCTGAAAATTTTACGATCAACAGATTTAATATGTCAAAAAATTGATTTATTTTATATGATTTGCGATTCAGGTGATAATTAATTTGGACGTAATAGTATAATTATTTATTAAATACACAATTTTTCTATATTTCATTATTTGCATAAAAACCCTCTTCTACCTCACTCTCATTCTCACATTCCCTGCCCAACCCACCACGTCCCTTGGTCCTAACCACCCCATCCCTTCCACCACCCTCCCCCTCATTCTTTTCCCCCGTCGTCACAACCAGATTATTTCCATAAACTAAAAGTATCTCGTTTGCTCAAATTAATAATAGACGAAAGGGAAATTGATAATTCATTAATGTTTTTTTTCTTTCCTTTTTCTTTCGGGTGGCCGGGGAGTGGTTGTGTAGGGGTGTTTTTCTCTAGGTCTTTCTTTTCCATTATTTATATTTATAATACATGTTTTTTTTTTTCAAAACTTTTGGTAGCAGGTAACAGGTAAATTTATCTCCAAATGTCCAAGTTTTAAGGTGGACCTGATGCTAAACATTTAAACGGGGCTGACCCGAGAAAAGCCCTAGTTTGTATTAACTTTTTTCAAGATAAATTAAGTTTATACAAGATACATATATTGAGCACTTAAAATTCCTGCACTTCCCTATAACAAGGTATGAGACTAGAATGCAATTTCAAGTTAATGCAATGTTTATGATGTTTGATAAAAATGATCAAGGGACTTCTTCGAGATTTTTTCTCTTCTTGATCCCTTTACGAACGCTAATTTGCACGGGAAGAACTTGCTAAGAACTCTTTAATTTTCACTTCTTTCTCTCTAGAATCACCTGCCTTTTTGTTGAAAATGAGATGCTATTTATAGGAGAATTTTGGGAGGTGAAGAGTTTTCTGGGAGGTGAAGAGGTTTTTGGGAGGTGAAGAGTTTTCTGGGAGGTGAAGAGGTTTTTGGGAGGTGAAGAGTCTGGTGTCGGAAACTTCATCTTCATATAATATGTTGAAAGTACAGCCTTGAAAAGATTTAGACTAGGCCTTCCTAATATCATATTATATGAGGAAGGTGCCTTGTCCACTAAAAATTTCACCATCTTCATAGATCTAATAGGATAATTTCCAAGTGAGATAGGTAGTGATACTTCTCCCAATGCTTCCACTATCTCTCCAGTAAAACCAGTAAGTGGGGTATTGACCCTTTTTAACTCGGTGTTGTCTATGTTTAACTTCTCAAAAGCATGATAAAATATTATATCTGCTGAGCTGCCGCTATCTACTAAGATTTTCTTAACCCAGAAATTTGCTAAAGTTGCTGAGATTACTAAAGCATCGTTTTGTGGTGGTAGTTTCCCTCTCTCCAAATCCCTATCATCAAAGGTGATGATCTGATTACATTTTTCAACTTGATGGACATAGTGTTGTGCATACGATGGACAATCATGTAAGGCTTTTGCTGATCTTGCTAATGCCTTTCTCGACCTAACAGAATCTCCTCCGACCGGTCCTCCTTATATCATGTTGATAACGCCAGCGTTTGGTAAGTTACCCTCCTGCCTTGCTTGTACTGAACTATCTCTGTTAGGTCTTTGTCCTCCACTTCTCTCTTGCGGCAGATTTCTTCTTTGGTTGGAATTTCGTCCAGCTTGTGAACTTGCTGGGGATATATCTTTCTTCCTTCTTACGAAATTCTGTAGATTGCCTCTTTGTATCAACCTTTCGATCTCATCTTTTAAATGATAGCAGTCTTCTGTGTTATGTCCTCGAGCACGATGGTATCGACAATATTTGTTAGACTTATGCCTGTCCGAATTATCTTTCAATGGTGCCGGCCACTAGGGTAGCCCTTGAGCTAAAGCAACTACAAATACCTTGTAACACCCCGTAAATTTAAAATATTTTAAAATAAAGTTATTGAATTAATAACCCGATTTTGTGTGGCGTATTTTATTTTTAATAAACATAGTATTTCTTTAAACCTAAACGTACAATTAAAATTTTCGAGCACAAAAAAAAAAAAAAAATTGAACTCTCTTTTGTGCTTCGTGTGCATTAATTATTCCTTATGGAATATTGGACTTAGAAATAATTTAGAAAACATGTCTATTGCTTTTTAAAAACATTGGGGTCCTTTTGTAATTAGTTGGACCAAAGTGTGCGAAATTTTTTGATTTAGGGGTCATTTTGCACTTTTTGAAATTTTGGGGGTCAAAAGTGCAAAAACGCCCCTTCTCATCCATTGGCTAACCATGCAATGATTTCTTCTCCTTGGTAAGCCAAGAAATTAGCCATGGCATAGGGAATAGACCATACCCCTTTGTCCATTCACCATACCCCTTTCTCCATTCAAACACTCCACCCATTTCTCCATTCAAACACTTCACTACCCTCTCTATTAGCTCCCTAAATCAGATTTTTGTCTCCCCTACACCATTTACCTTCTTGAAGTAAAAATCTAAGTGGGTAAGAGAGAGAGAGATGCAAGAGGAAACACATTTAGAAGGATAGTTTTCGGGTATACTCAGCACAGTCTCGGTTTTTCGAGCATTCCGCCTTCGTCCACCGTTGGATCGTGCCCAAATTTTTCCTGAAGGTCCTACACACATGGGGCTACATATTGACCGTTCGGATCGTCGTTTGGATCTCCCAAAGTGAATCTCCAGTGGTTACACATTTAGCAAGATAGTTTTCGGGTATACTCAGCACAGTCTCGGTTGTTCGACCATTCCGCCTTCGTCCACCGTTGGATCGTGCCCAAATATTTCCTGAAGGTCCTACACACAAGGGGCTACATATTGACCGTTCGGATCGTCGTTTTTATCTCCCAAAGTGAATCTCCAGTCGTTACAAGTTGGTGATAAGTAAGGATTTGAGGGCTTTTGTTATGAACCACCACCGGAGCCGCCACCACTGCCACCGGAGCTACAACCACCACCTTCGGAGGTCTGGAAATGAAGAGAGTTTCACCCCCTTCGTTGCTTTGGGTAAAGATCCATCTTTAATATTTGTGATTTTACATTCTTTTCTTCAAAGTATATATTGAAGAATTTTAGTTATCCTTGTGGCTATTGTGATAAGTTGTTGAGTTCATGTTTAATATTAGATATTTAATGTGACTTGCTTTGGTTTTGTTTAAATATTGCTTATATGTTTGGATCTTGATTTATTTTCGTAAAAAAGTTATTGTTCATATATAATTTCCGAAACTTTGGGGGGTATTTTTGAAAGGTTTTAAAAGTTGAAGGGCTTAGGTTGCGATTCTTGTTGGGATTAAAAAAGGGACTGAAAATATAAGTTTTTGTTTAATATTTGGTTAGGTTTACTTGAAAAGCATTTGTTTTAAAGTTTGTTCCGAAATTTTGCAAAAATGGGAGTTTTTGAAACATTTGGGGTTATTTTTGTAAATCTGAAAATAAAGGGTTAAAGTTGCTGTTTTTACATGGTTCTTTTATAAACTCTTGATTAATTGATTTGAAGTAGTGTTTTATTCATTTTAGTTATAAGATTGAAAATTTGTAAATTTTTCCGAAGAAATTTTATAATTAAAGAACTTTTGTTTCTCAATGTTAGTTTGTGAAAAAAAAATTATTAAAACTTATTGTTAATCTTAGTTTTATATTGAATGCTTGATTATTTTTAAATTATTGCTTAAATGCTTGAATCTTGAATTATTTTTTTCAAGAAAGTTGATTTTTCTATGTTTTCAAAACTATGAGGGTATTTTCGAAAAGTTTTAAACTTGTGGGAATTTTAAAGATTTGGTTTTTGAAGTAACAAGATACTTAATACTCTTATTTGATTTTCGATATGAGTTTAGTTAAAAATCTTTTGATTTAAAGTTTGCTGCAAATTTTCGAAAAAAATTGATGTTTTTCAAAGTTTAGGGGCTGTTTTGTAAATCTGGAAAATGAAGGGAAAATTTTGCTATTTTGGCGCTGTTTTTGTAATTAGAATTTCGAGTTTTGAAAATAATAACTTTTAGTTGGAGTTTGATGTCGAAAGTTCTAAGTTCTTGTGTGTGATGTGTTAGTTTAGGAAATCCTTGTGTAGGATTTTCATCGGTTATGTTTAAGTAAGTTTGTTAAATACATTCTAAGTTGTATACGTACTTGCTCAGGTTTCGGATACACATCATTGTGGAGTTTTAGTCGCTATACTAAGCGACAAAGGTGAGTGCTATGTGTTACTTGTGTGTAAGTCTAAATGTGTTAGTAGGTCGAGTCATAACTGTAACTTAGTTACTAAACAAACAAGCATGTGATGTATAATAACATAAAGAACTCAGCTGCTAGGACAAGTTACACGTTGAATTATTGTTTATGTCTATGTGCTTATGAGTCATTGATATTGTATGTTCGACCGTTATTGAGTTGTTTACCGATTTCCTACTACTGAACTGTTACTGTTACTGTTACTGTACTGTACTGTTTACTGTTACTGTGTGGGCTCCTATTTTGGTGTGCGGAATCGTGGTTAACCCGGAAGGTAAGGGCCGGAGGGTTACCTCGATCCACCGTAGACCCGCTTCACGAGCCAAGTGTGGAGGTTACACTTGGGGAGTGAATGTCAAACTCCTGGCATTTGACGTCAATGCGCACTGTTTATGTAAGGTCGCACCTTACTTGGAGTGTTCGGTGGTGGTTTTCCTGACTGTGGATTGGAGGGTAAGAGGAGGACGGCATCAACAAATGTTGGTTACTTGTTTAACTTGCTTAAATTGTTATAGCATATGTTCATTACTGTACTGTTGTATATGCTCATGTATATTTATGTTGCATCCACGCACAAGTGCACTACAGCCTCACTAAGTTGGACGATCAACTTATGCATTCTGTGTTTCAATCTTTTCAGTTACAAGTGTTTGGGGTAACCGATATATCATGTTGCGGTTAGGTCGTCACGGTTGCGGTCCCACCCTAGTTCCAGAGAGTAATTAAACTTTTGTTTAAATTCTTATTTGATTTTAAGATTTTCGTTTGAACTCATGGTTTAAATCTCCTATAATGTTTAAGTTCATTTTTATTATATCTTGTTAAATATCTCGGTATTTTATTTAATTTTGTAAAATGGGAATATCTATAAAAAATGATTTTTAATTTGATCAAATATTAATCTTAATCTTCTTGTATTTATTTTGAGTCCCAGAAGTTGTTTCACCATGTCATGTCATCCGTTAAAATTTGTTTAATTACTTTCGCTTTAAACTTAGTAGTCAAAATTGTTCTTATATCGTTTTAAATCGCTTCCGCTTAAAATCTTTAATTCTCGATTTTAATTTATCGTTTTTTAAAGGTTTCGATATTTTAACTCTTTTTCAAAATAATAATAACCTTTCGACCGTTATCCGACGGGCCCGCGGAATCGAGCCGTCACAGATGGTATCAGAGCTTCGGCTCAAGGCCAGGATAGGATCCTCGGATTTGTACTGAGGGGTTAGTAAGGTGGGACTTACCGTCATGATTTTAGGGTGTCTACCCACATTGGGTAGTTCACGTTTAGGACAAGACCGCAATCGAAACCATATGTTTAGTACGTGTCCTTGGGGTTAATGGTTGTTTTTGCTTGATTCTGTGTTTTCTTGGTTAATTGTTTTGTTGGTGGTATCCCGAATACCATTACGTTATTTGAACTTTATTGTTGATATTATTGTTTGGATATAATTGTATATGTGTGCACTCCGTGAATTTTAAGTAAATTAAAATATTTGAATCAAGTGACCTTTCTTGAAGTACATATAACATGACTAAACTAGCCCTAATCATTTTGAATTCCATTATCGAGTTTACCTTACTCATAATTCTGATTCTAAATGAATCCATCTCCAAATTGCTCTCTCGACTTCAGTAAGCTTTCTTGAGCCTATTTTCGCTATAATTAATTGTTTCACCCTTATTCTAATGTTGGTACTTATTCATTTTGAACTTGTGATCCCTAGATGTCTTTTCTTTATCATTTTGGCGAGTCAAATTGTTATGTAAGCAATCTTTCTTTCAATAGACAAAATATCATTCGAATTTCGTTGACACCAGTCTTGTGTTCTAACTCATCTATTACATGTTCCTTGCATTCAACTATGAATCACTTCTGATAGCGAGTAACTTCATTTTCAATTCTAAAACTATCCTATGTTCATATCCAATCTTTTTATTTCCGCTCGTGTTATTCTGAAGTTTCTAAATGCGCTTGCCCGATTGTATCTTTTCCTTCACATTCTGTAATTTATCGTAAATTATTCTTCAATCATTTTAGCCTCATTCTTGAAATGGCTTCTTCAAGCCGTGCCCTTAATTTCCTTTAATCTGGCTCTTTGACTGTTTTCCTTCAGAGCTTATCGACTCTCTCAATGAACATGTCTTTATTTATTGGGGATTGACTTCTTGTACCCTATCAAGCTTTTATATTGATCCCTTATTTTTGTACTCGTTCAGAGTTTACCCCTCCCTATTTCATGAGATATTTTCTTGTATCGACTTCGTAAACCAAAATTATTTATTTTTGTCAGATTCTATGATTGTTATTGTTCCTTGTCCTTCTATTTCCCGAGCCTATTTATTCCGTTGTGATCGTTTTGAAATTATCCATATGATTTCATGTTACTCTTTTTTTTTTTTTTTTTGGTATTCAATTATACAATCTTCTAAATTTCCCGAAAGAATTGAATTGTCTCGGTTTCTTTTTAACTTCACGTTTTCATTTGTCCATTCATAAATTGTCCTTCCTTTCTCTACTTCATTCCTTTTTGTGAGCCGTATAAATCAGATCAATTTATTCTCAATTCCTTTTGAACTTCGGACTTACCTTCTACTTGTTTTGAACTTATTTTTAATCCCATCTCGCTCAATTTGATCGTTTCGATGTTCTCAGATTTCACAATTGAGCTTTACTTGTTTTCTATTGCATCTTGTTGCAATCATCATTGAAATGATCTTTAAATCACATCATTTATCTTGACTTGCTTTTCAAAAGACCAAACACACTTTAATGTTTTGGTTATTATTGGTATGATACTTGTTTCGACTTTCTATTATCCTTACCGATATCCTTACTTTGATATTGGTTTTACTTGCACCGTTTGAAATGGTGAAGCACATCCCATCCGTTATTCTTATCGTTGCACCTTAATCCTTCCCCTTGTCACTTATATCGAACTATTCATTTGGTGATCTTTCTTATCGATATTTCAGTCCTTTTGCAATCTTCGTTGATTCTTCTATATGTTGTCATTGCTAATTCTTGTATTGTCGTCTTGAGCACCTTGATTCGACCATCTTTTCTAATCTTTATCGTGTCCCTTCATTTGACTCATTTTGTTCCTTGCGAAAACCCCAAGTCAAATGTCCTTCAATACCTTTTGAATTTCCTTGGCTAAACTGATCTTATATATTGTTATGTGAGTAGTTTTTCTTTTGAGAATAATCTTAATCCGCGGCATAGGGGTTGGAATTATCGTCGTATCTCATTCTACCGCGTCATGATTATGCATAACGTATATGAAGCACTACATCGATCATTCTCGTGAACCTGAGTGCATATTTTAATATCTTCAGAAATATCTAACGTACAATCGAAGACACGTTTGCATATTCATCTAGATGAAGAAACAAGTGAATTCCATTATGGCGTGGCCAGAGTATAAAAAAAGCGACTTGGGAGTTAGAGAAAAAGATATGTCAGAGTTTTGAAAACACCTAATGTACGAGAGAACATTTTCGCACACTCGTTGTAATAAAGAAGGCTGCAGATTTTGCAAGAAAAATGTTTTATGACGCACACAGAATAAGGAAGAAACGTTTCGGGAGCAAGAAAAGAATATACATCGGCGTTAACCGTACCATGCGAATCTCAATAACGAATTTGGGGACCAAATTCTTTTAAGGAGGGAGGATTGTAACACCCCGTAAATTTAAAATATTTTAAAATAAAGTTATTGAATTAATAACCCGATTTTGTGTGGCGTATTTTATTTTTAATAAACATAGTATTTCTTTAAACCTAAACGTACAATTAAAATTTTCGAGCACAAAAAAAAAATAAAATTGAACTCTCTTTTGTGCTTCGTGTGCATTAATTATTCCTTATGGAATATTGGACTTAGAAATAGAAAACATGTCTATTGCTTTTTAAAAACATTGGGGTCATTTTGTAATTAGTTGGACCAAAGTGTGCGAAATTTTTTGATTTAGGGGTCATTTTGCACTTTTTGAAATTTTGGGGGTCAAAAGTGCAAAAACGCCCCTTCTCATCCATTGGCTAACCATGCAATGATTTCTTCTCCTTGGTAAGCCAAGAAATTAGCCATGGCATAGGGAATAGACCATACCCCTTTGTCCATTCACCATACCCCTTTCTCCATTCAAACACTCCACCCATTTCTCCATTCAAACACTTCACTACCCTCTCTATTAGCTCCCTAAATCAGATTTTTGTCTCCCCTACACCATTTACCTTCTTGAAGTAAAAATCTAAGTGGGTAAGAGAGAGAGAGATGCAAGAGGAAACACATTTAGAAGGATAGTTTTCGGGAATACTCAGCACAGTCTCGGTTTTTCGAGCATTCTGCCTTCGTCACCGTTGGATCGTGCCCAAATTTTTCCTGAAGGTCCTACACACATGGGGCTACATATTGACCGTTCGGATCGTCGTTTGGATCTCCCAAAGTGAATCTCCAGTGGTTACACATTTAGAAAGATAGTTTTCGGGTATACTCAGCACAGTCTCGGTTGTTCGACCATTCCGCCTTCGTCCACCGTTGGATCGTGCCCAAATATTTCCTGAAGGTCCTACACACAAGGGGCTACATATTGACCGTTCGGATCGTCGTTTTTATCTCCCAAAGTGAATCTCCAGTCGTTACAAGTTGGTGAAATGTAAGGATTTGAGGGCTTTAGTTATGAACCACCACCGGAGCCGCCACCACTGCCACCGGAGCTACAACCACCACCTTCGGAGGTCTGGAAATGAAGAGAGTTTCACCCCCTTCGTTGCTTTGGGTAAAGATCCATCTTTAATATTTGTGATTTTACATTCTTTTCTTCAAAGTATATATTGAAGAATTTTAGTTATCCTTGTGGCTATTGTGATAAGTTGTTGAGTTCATGTTTAATATTAGATATTTAATGTGACTTGCTTTGGTTTTGTTTAAATATTGCTTCTATGTTTGGATCTTGATTTATTTTCGTAAAAAAGTTATTGTTCATATATAATTTCCGAAACTTTGGGGGGTATTTTTGAAAGGTTTTAAAAGTTGAAGGGCTTAGGTTGCGATTCTTGTTGGGATTAAAAAAGGGACTGAAAATATAAGTTTTTGTTTGATATTGGTTAGGTTTACTTGAAAAGCATTTGTTTTAAAGTTTGTTCCGAAATTTTGCAAAAATGGGAGTTTTTGAAACATTTGGGGTTATTTTTGTAAATCTGAAAATAAAGGGTTAAAGTTGCTGTTTTTACATGGTTCTTTTATAAACTCTTGATTAATTGATTTGAAGTAGTGTTTTATTCATTTTAGTTATAAGATTGAAAATTTGTAAATTTTTCCGAAGAAAATTTATAATTAAAGAACTTTTGTTTCTCAATGTTAGTTTGTGAAAAAAAAATTATTAAAACTTATTGTTAATCTTAGTTTTATATTGAATGCTTGATTATTTTTAAATTATTGCTTAAATGCTTGAATCTTGAATTATTTTTTTCAATAAAGTTGATTTTTCTATGTTTTCAAAACTATGAGGGTATTTTCGAAAAGTTTTAAACTTGTGGGAATTTTAAAGATTTGGTTTTTGAAGTAACAAGATACTTAATACTCTTATTTGATTTTCGATATGAGTTTAGTTAAAAATCTTTTGATTTAAAGTTTGCTGCAAATTTTCGAAAAAAATTGATGTTTTTCAAAGTTTAGGGGCTGTTTTGTAAATCTGGAAAATGAAGGGAAAATTTTGCTATTTTGGCGCTGTTTTTGTAATTAGAATTTCGAGTTTTGAAAATAATAACTTTTAGTTGGAGTTTGATGTCGAAAGTTCTAAGTTCTTGTGTGTGATGTGTTAGTTTAGGAAATCCTTGTGTAGGATTTTCATCGGTTATGTTTAAGTAAGTTTGTTAAATACATTCTAAGTTGTATACGTACTTGCTCAGGTTTCGGATACACATCATTGTGGAGTTTTAGTCGCTATACTAAGCGACAAAGGTGAGTGATATGTGTTACTTGTGTGTAAGTCTAAATGTGCTAGTAGGTCGAGTCATAACTGTAACTTAGTTACTAAACAAACAAGCATGTGATGTATAATAACATAAAGAACTCAGCTGCTAGGACAAGTTACACGTTGAATTATTGTTTATGTCTATGTGCTTATGAGTCATTGATATTGTATGTTCGACCGTTATTGAGTTGTTTACCGATTTCCTGCTACTGAACTGTTACTGTTACTGTTACTGTACTGTACTGTTTACTGTTACTGTGTGGGCTCCTATTTTGGTGTGCGGAATCGTGGTTAACCTGGAAGGTAAGGGCCGGAGGGTTACCTCGATCCACCGTAGACCCGCTTCACGAGCCAAGTGTGGAGGTTACACTTGGGGAGTGAATGTCAAACTCCTGGCATTTGACGTCAATGCGCACTGTTTATGTAAGGTCGCACCTTACTTGGAGTGTTCGGTGGTGGTTTTCCTGACTGTGGATTGGAGGGTAAGAGGAGGACGGCATCAACAAATGTTGGTTACTTGTTTAACTTGCTTAAATTGTTATAGCATATGTTCATTACTGTACTGTTGTATATGCTCATGTATATTTATGTTGCATCTACGCACAAGTGCACTACAGCCTCACTAAGTTGGACGATCAACTTATGCATTCTGTGTTTCAATCTTTTCAGTTACAGGTGTTTGGGGTAACCTATATATCATGTTGCGGTTCGGTCATCACGGTTACGGTCCCACCCTAGTTCCAGAGAGTAATTAAACTTTTGTTTAAATTCTTATTTGATTTTAAGATTTTCGTTTGAACTCATGGTTTAAATCTCCTATAATGTTTAAGTTCATTTTTATTATATCTTGTTAAATATCTCGGTATTTTATTTAATTTTGTAAAATGGGAATATCTATAAAAAATGATTTTTAATTTGATCAAATATTAATCTTAATCTTCTTGTATTTATTTTGAGTCCCAGAAGTTGTTTCACCATGTCATGTCATCCGTTAAAATTTGTTTAATTACTTTCGCTTTAAACTTAGTAATCGAAATTGTTTTTATTTCGTTTCAAATCGCTTCCGCTTAAAACCTTTAATTCTCGGTTTTAATTTATCGTTTCTTTTAAAATATTTCGATATTTTAACTCTTTTTCAAAATAATAATAACTTTTCGACCGTTATCCGACGGACCCGCGGAGGTGGGCCGTTACATACCTCTTCTCGCGTAGCATTGAGAGGAGTATAGTGAGCATACTTTTGATTGTATCCTACCTTCCTTTCTTCTTCTGGATTCTCCTTTCGCCTTGGGATATCGTTCCTATCATCTTCTCTGCTCTTTCTTTTACTTCCTTTTTCTGACTTTGACTCCATTGCCTCTTCAATTCTTATGAACTTTTCAGATCTAGCTAGAAGTGCATCCAGAGTTGTTGGAGGTTTTCCGGCAAAAGACTCCTTAAGACATTCATCTATCAAAGTTTGTTGGAGAATGCTAGCCAACAGTTCATGATCGACTTGCGGGACCTCTAAAACCGCATTAGTAAATCTTTGTATATACTCTCTTAAAGGCTCTCCTGCTCTTTGTCTTACGGTGAATAGGTATGCAGCCGTTTTTTGAGACTTTCTATTCATAGAGAAGTGATGGAGGAATCGTTGACTCATCTGCTCAAAATTAGTGATTGTGCCTGAAGGGAGCTGGTTGAAACAAGTAAGTGCAATCTTAGATAGAGTAGTACGGAATATTTTACAGGTAGTCGCATCACTTATTGCATATAAATCAGCTTTGGCAATAAACTTATCTAGATGTTCCTGAGGATCACCCATTCCATCATATTCAGACATGCTTGGGATCCTAAAGCCAGGTGGCAATGGTTCTGATAAAACTGCATGAGAGAATGGGCTTCTTCTTAATGGTACCATGGGTGGTAATTGTTCCACCCTCTCTTCTTGTTCTTGCTGTGCATAATTCTGTCCTCCTTGTTCTCTCCCTCCAACTCTTTCCATCACTGAACGAGGTTGCCTTCGCGCCTCTTCTGGTCTTGGGGTTCTACTGTTGACTTCTTCTTCATTAACTGGTTGCCTTATATGTGGTTGTTCGTGTTGTCTTTGGTCATTTCTTTCAGGTCTTCTAGAGGCGCCCGAGATTCTGTGTAGGGACCGGTTTGAATCGCGCGTTCTTTGTTGTTCCGCCACATACTGTGCAACCTCCCGGGCCGCTACTGTAGCTGCCATTACATCAAGCATTTCTTGAGTCATTTGGATGGTAGGCGCCGGAGGTGGTACATTCGGAAATGCGTCACGATCAGGCACCAGAGTTTGGCCTCCTGTGTCTCCTCCATCATGTGGGCCTTGTCCAACGCCTCCTGCACCGGACAGGTCATTTCCTGCGCCTCCTTCACCAGGGTGGTTTTGTCCAACGCCTCCTGCACCAGGCAGGTCGTTTCTAGCGCTTCCTCCGACTGGTGGACCATCAGGCCCTTCTAGATTTTCCCACTGGTTCTCTTCGTACTCATTCGCCATCTCAACGTGCAAATCAAACTATTTTCCCAAAGATGGCGCCAAAATGATGTTTGATAAAAATGATCAAGGGACTTCTTCGAGATTTTTTCTCTTCTTGATCCCTTTACGAACGCTAATTTGCACGGGACGAACTTGCTAAGAACTCTTTAATTTTCACTTCTTTGTCTCTAGAATCACCTGCCTTTTTGTTGAAAATGAGATGCTATTTATAGGAGAATTTTGGGAGGTGAAGAGTTTTCTGGGAGGTGAAGAGGTTTTTGGGAGATGAAGAGTTTTCTGGGAGGTGAAGAGTTTTCTCCCATAAATGTCAAATGAGTTAAATAAGGGTAAAATAGTCATTTTGACTGAATTATTTATTATCAAATTTATTAATTAGAGAATTACTAAGATGCCTCTGGATCATAATTACTAAAATGCCCCTAGATCATAAATCGCCACTATCATGATGTCCCTCCAATTCCGTGAATGAAATTTTTTCAATTGCGGAATTTAAAATACATAACATATATACTTTGAGAATATATATATATATATATATATATATATATATATATGTATATTTAGATTAGAATATGTTCCTTACTTAGAAGATATAAATCTTGCAAAATAATGTCCTAATTATCTTAGGATCAAGTATAGGAGGATTTTATTCTTTGAGAATATTGTACTTCCAAAATTATAAGTTTTATAGTCTATTTATAATTTTCATCTTCACTTTTATAAGTACACCTTTCAAACTTAAAAATTTTAAGCTTCTTTCTCGAGAGAATCCGTTCGAAGAATGTCGTCACGAGGTACTTATTGTTAATTTAATTTATAAATTTTCCTTGAATTTTTTTTTTAACTAGCCAACCGAGTAATTACCTCGGCCGAAGCAGCTCTACCTCGGCCACACCCAGCCGAGGCACAGCACGCCTCGGCCAAGCCAGCTTCAGCCGAGGCAATGTGTGCCTCGGCCAGGCCCTGTCGAGGCAGCATGCCTCGGCAGTATCCAACCGAGGCAACATATGCCTCGGCCAGGTCCTGCCGAGGCAGCACGCCTCGACCAATCTCAGCCGAGGCATATCCGCCTCGGCCAACTCAGCTGAGGCAGCATGCCTCGGCCAAACCTAGCCGAGGCTCATCTGCCTCGGCCAAGTCTAGCCGAGGTATATTTTCCTCGGCTGTGCTTGGCCGAGGTAAATCTGTCTCGGCCGAGTTTGGCCGAGGCGGAATCTGACTCGGCCGAGTTTGGCCAAGGAAGTCCTGTCTCGGCCATTTTCGCCCGAGATTCCGCGGTTAATTTGTTTCGGTTAAATAAATATGCTTTGGACGAGCTTTTTGTATAGGTGTTTCTTCTTAGGTTGATTTTTTAAGTTTTGATTCAGGGATTGAATTTTCGTTTGAAGAAGAAGTTGCAAAAGCTATTCGTGAACTACCTCCATGTGAATCTGAATTTTCAGATTTTTTGATTTTTGACGATAAATCTATTTCTGATCTCGTCAAATTCCTTTAGGAAATAGGCCAGAAGATGCATCTAGCTGGGTGATGGATGAGAATGAGTATGAGGATGAGGAGGGAAAGGCTCCATCTTTTATGGGCTCAAAGTGTAAAAGTCGTGTAATAGATATTGAGATAGCTAATAGTGAGATGTCCTTGAAGGAGATGAATATGCTTAAGGATAAGATTAATTTATCCTCCTGTCACGAATATTTGCTTCCTTCTGATGGACAGAAAATTAGGACTCCTCCACCAGGGTTTTTTACCGTGTACAAAGAAATTTTTCTTTGTGGTTTTTCGATTCCTCCAGATCCTCTCCTCGTAGAAATAGTGCGTCGTTTCAATATATGCATCAGTCAGTTGACTCCCAACTCTTTCATGTATTATGAAGGTTTCTTGCGTTGCTCCACCCAACTGAATATTCCTCCAACTTTGGAGTTTTTTAGGAGTTTATTTATCTTGAGAAGAGTTCCTAACCAGTTATATTTTCACCTTTTTCCTCAAAACAAATGCAAATTCTTAGAGGGTTGTACTTCTGCAAAAGGTTCTAGGGGACCGTGGAAATCCAAGTATTTTTACGTAAGGAATGATGGTTGGGATTTTCCCATAGAGTGGAATAGTAGTTCTTCCCCTTACGATCCTTCTATTGATCCGAGTGATATTCGCGAGAAGTTTGAGAATGCTGGTTTATTTAGAGAACCTTTTAATGTTGCTCCTTTATTTGTTAATGGTACATATCATATGTATATTTTATGTATATATATATATATATATATTTATGCATGTTTATCATTCTGACTTGTGTATTAACTTTCGTATTTTGCAGGCAAGTGTATGTCCATTAGTGAGATTCGTGCTGGGAAAGGGGCTTCACAAGTAGATCGTGATTCTCGTCGTCCTCCTCCCCCCCCGCATAAGGGAACTCAATCTGGAAATCCAAGAGGGAGTTTCGTTAAAAGTGCATCTCAAGCTTCACGTAGTGCTCCGAATGAGACTTTTGGAACGATTGCGTCAGGTGGGCGGAATCGACAATCATCGCCCCCTTCAAAACGTCCTCGAGAAGAAGTTCCTCCTCGTCCTGGAATGGGAAAAGGTCTATTCACCTTTGGCATTAACAAAGAAAAAGGTGTTTGTTCATTTTGGGATTCAGCCGATCTGGAACTTGGATATGATAAGACTAGGCAGTTGATTACTGCTCATGATGCTAATCGGTTTGATCAACTTCCTTCTAAGAATTTGGATAAAATATTATGTGCAGATGTTGCTCGGGTAATTAACATTTCCTATATATTTGATATATTTTTATGTTCTTCCTTTGACTTAGAAAATATTTATCTTTGTTTGATTGTTTGTATTTTTACAGATACCCCTTCTGTCTCATTTGCTCACTCAGCGTGCCAAACGCTACGAGGAGGAAACGAAAATAGCCGAGGAGAAGTTAGCGCGTATGACTGAACAACTTCAGGAGCTGAAACTAGAAAACACGAAGTTGTCGAAGGAGCTGAAATGTTGGTCCCAAGTGGTCAGATGAGGTCTAGAGGGGGGGGGTGAATAGACCTCTGAAAATTTTTGAACTTAAAAACTTTTCAGTGTTCTGTCAGCAGACTAAGCTGATGAAGAACAGTAAGATTACTTCGCTGATCAAGAACGAGTCTAGAACAGCAGAGTGACCACTCTTCTTATATATACTTAGCTGTTTTTCAACAAAACAGTTTTCCAAAGAGTATACTTGCAGCAGATTGTTTGAAAGTGTTTTTCACAAGTAAACTAAGTTCTTAAAAAGATTTTATCCCCAGTTTTGAAACTCCTTATAAAATCTTTCAGTAATTCAAAGTGTTTAAATATATAAACTTTAAAATATGCAAGAAAGCTTAAATGCAAGATAACACAAAGAATTTTTATAGTGGTTATATGGATAAAAATCCTTTAGTCCACTCTTCCAGATCACTCAGATTCTGGTTATACTATAATCACACAGATTACAATATTTCTCCACTTACACCTAAACAACAAATGTAAAGGCTATAAGCTCACAATAGGAAATCACTCAGAAATCCTATCCTCTAAAGTAGAATCACTCACAAAGATGGATTCTCACTTCGCACAACACTCAGCTATTACAAAATCACTCAGATAATGTTTTTCTGTTTTCTTCAACTAGGTTTCTGTCAACAGATGACTTCCACCAGACGAGTGAGCTGTTCGAGCTTTTGAGACTTAGAAAAATTCTGCTTCAAAATCGAAATCTCTGATTGTTGTTGTGTCTTTCTCTCTTCGAACTTAGCTCTATTTATACATGGAGATGAAAATATGACCGTTGAAGGCAAATCAAATCTTCAAATCCATCCTTCAGCTCTTTTGAAACGGCTCCCTGCAGCAATCCGTACAGTGTACAGTACTTTCTGTCCATCACATTTAATGCTGCATTAAATGCACTCTGCTGATACGAGGATATCTTCAATCATTTGCCATTACTACCCTTCTCGTTCAGCATTTATTACACCAAGTGCATTTATTACCGTTGAACTGATCTCATGATCTCTTCCACTCTGCTGATCGAAGCAACCCTTCTGATAGGTACTTTGCTGATCAAATACTGAACTAATCTGATTTGACTCGGCTGATGACCTACTTTTCTGTTTGCTGTTTCAGCAAGAGATCACTGGTCTTCTGGTCTTTGAACTCTTCTGATATCTTCTTTACTTGTTCAAAGATCCTTCTAAGGGAACTAAGCTTTCCTTACTTAGCTGATTATGATGTTTTGGAAATCATCAAAACCTTCCCTTAAATTCTGTCTTCTTTCTTCTTCATCTTCATCCAACAATTTCCCCCTTTTTGATAATGACAAAACTCCAGCTAAGTACCTGTACCTAAACTAAAGTTTTGATCCTCAAAAATTTCTGAGATAGAAATAGTATGTTGGATTCAAACTTGCAATTTTATAGATGATTAAATTGATTACAGATTACAAGTTTTGAAGAATGAAAAGTGCAAAGTACTTTTTAAAAGATTACAAGGATTTTAAGATAAAAGGGAATCTAGCCTAAACTAGTCTTCTTCCTTCTTCTCTTCTTCAGCTTCCTTGTCCTCTTTTTCAGATTCTTCATCAGATGACTTAGAAGTCTCAGCTTCCAGTTCTTCAAAGAACCTTTTTCTTAGCAGCTCTATCTTTTTATATTTTACATCAGGGTCAAGCTGTTCTTCAGCTGAATCTTTGGCAGCAGCTAGTTCCTTGTCAGACTTGGCTTTTGCTTCAGATTCTTCAAATTCAGCTTGCTCTTCTTCTGTAATTCTTTCTTCTGTTGGTCTGCTTGATTCTCCCATATTTCTTTCAGTGTCACCATCAGATTCTTCCAACACTTCAGTTGCTTCAGCTTGGTTATCTTCTTCCTTTTCAAGAGAAGGACCAACTTTCTTCTGTCCAAATACCCTTTCTTCCCCCTTTTTGTCATCATCAGCAGGGTTGATTGGATATTGTGGCACAACTGGTGTAATTAGAAGTGAATCACAGAGAAGCTTGATGTTCTCTTCCATAGCATTGATCTGAGCTTGCTGTTTGAGTTGATTGGCCTTAACAGTTTTGACTTCCTTTAGCAAATCTTCTCCTTGATCACCTAATTGAATTTGAGTCCCCAAAATCCAATTTGATGAAGCAGTGAAGTCTTTCATCATATTTCCCATGACTTCATCTTCTGCTTGGAGAGCCATTTCAACTGTTTGTTCAATCTGTTTCCAACCTTCAGTAGTGCTCTGAGTCCGTCTTCTAAGTATATCCATATCTTGACAGATGGATTTAACATTCTGAGCAGTGTCTTCTATCAGATCGGTTGGGACAGCAGTAGCTTTCTGATTTGGTTGTTTAACAGCAGCTAACACTTCTGCAGCTAACTCTTCCTTCATATCCTTCAAAGATTTGGTGATCATTTGTTGGATGGAGTCCAACAGATTTGTCTGAGCACTTTGAGAAGTTGAAGGCATATTTGTTGTAGCAGGAAGTGTTTCTTTGATATGTTGCTCTGTTGGTTGAGTTGTTAATGCAAGAGACTGATCTGCTGGACTACCAGCATGACTTGGAGTGATTTCCTTCTCCTTAGCTTGATCATCTCCTTCAGCAGCAACTTCTTTGTCCTTGATCTGATCTGCTGGAATTGCCTCTTCTTTCTTTGAATCATCAGCAGCGTCAGACTTGTCACCCTGTGCTTTGTTCTGATCAGATGGGTCTGATGTACCCTCTTTTTGCTTTGGTTGATCAGAAGACTCTGCTTTTTCTTTATCAGCAGGGGATACAATCTTTTTGACAGTCTCAACTGTCCTCATCATTCCTTCATTGTCCACAGCTGACCTGTTAGAAATCCAAGTAAAATTATCAAGAGGAATAAAAGTAGATGTAGGTTCCTCAGGCAGCTCTTCATAAGGTTTGATGTTTGGCCCGTAGACAATGTGTTTGATGTTAGGAAGAGGGACCATTGAGCTTGGTTGTCCCCTTAACTTCCTTGATTTCTTTGCCCAAAGCTCCATTGCTTGAGCAATAGCCAACTTTATAGATCTTTCTTTGAGGTCTTCAGATTCCTCATAGTCTTCAGGTATTGATTTGAAGATCTTCTTGGCTTCAGCTTTTACGAAGTGACTTATCTTTAGCCTTAACTTGTCCAGAAAGAATTCTGAATCAAGTGCTTGAATTAGAGAACCTGTTTCCAGCCACTTCAGTACCCATGCTTCTTCAACAGCAAAGGCTTTCCATTTGGTCATTTCAGCTGGACTCTTTGTCAGTCTGAATTCCCTCCACCTGTTGTATCTGATCTTTTCATTAGTGAACTGTGTCAGGCGGTTGACTCTTTCATTTTCAGCATCAAGCCTCTTCAGGAATTCTTCAAAGATGGCAGGATCATCCCTGACAATCTCCAAAGACAATCTGATTTCTTCTCTCCTCTTTGGCTTTATCTTAGGTGCAGGCATAGCTGGTATTGGTTTGTTTGGATCCCTTTGTTCACCAATAACTATCCCACCACTATGCTGACGACCATGAGCATCTTTGGTGCTTGCTTCAATGGCAGCAGCCAACTCTGCTGCCTCAACCGCATCCCTCTGCTCTTGAGTCATTTTGCTGGCTTCTTCCTCCAGCCTTTTAAGCTCTAAGCTTTTCTGCCTTTCTTCTTCTGCTTTCTCAGCAGCTATCCTCTGCTTTTCAGCAGCATCTTGTCTTTTC